>OY829326.1:77972547-79298845 GCA_963691655.1 Toxonevra muliebris
AAATTCGACCGAAATCGAAAAGAAATTGCAACCAAAAAAAGAAATTTAAGCCAAAAAAATGTTATGGCCGAATTATCTTTTTTTTTTTGGAAATTCAGCTAAGGAAATTGGGCCAAAACATTTTGATCGGAATTCTTTTTGATTTCTGTTGAAATGTACTTTAGAAAAGGAAATTCGACCAAATTCCTATTTAAAACTAAATTATTATTATTATTATTATTTTTCATAAGTAAAAGGAATTTGAGACAAATTTTAAATTTTTATGACTTGAACAACAAACAACTGCAACGGTAGTTACAGAAAATAATTTTTCAATTAAGGTAAATATTAATTTTGAAAACAAAAAATTCTATTACATCAAGTTTTTTTTTGTTTGTATAGGTTTTTGAGAATTTTAAAGAATTTTGTACTATTATTCTTTTAAGTTCTCCAAAACCTACATGTTTGAAACAAACTTCTAATCAAAATTTTAATTGTTTATAAACGATAGAATGCGGAATAATGGTATGATTTTTCTAGTTTATATTTTATGTATAATTAAATAAAGCCCCAAAACAATTCAGAATATTCCTTTTTTAGAAAAATGAAAAAAAGCCCCATAAAAATTCAAAATATTACATAAAAAATGAAATAAAGCCTCAAAAACGAAATAAGACGAAATAAGAAACTAAAAATTATTTGGTTGAATTTCCAAATAAATTTTTGGATTAAATATCTTTTTAATAAGAAAATGGTCGGATTTCCATTTGGTTTTTGGCTGAAATTCCTTTTTTGTTTGGCAATTAAGCCAAAGGGAATTCAGTCAAAAAATTTTGGCTGAAATTCCTCCATTTTTTTTTTTGGTCGAAATTCCTTTGGTCGAATTTCAGTTCCCCGTTTTGAGATATGTGGATTTCAGATATTTGAATTTTTAGTACGAGGAATTAAATTTTAATGCAAAATAACAAAGTACAAAGTGTGTATTGTATTCCAAAAAGAACATTACGAAATTGACATAACTTCTAAATATTAGGACTTATTTCATCTTTTCATTAGGAGTTATTTCATTTCTTCATTAGGAGTTATTTCATATTGAGATGATTTTCATTTTTCCATTAGGAATTATTTCATTTATGAAGAAATGAAATAACTCCTAATGGAAAAATGAAAATATTCCTAAAATTTTTACCGATTAGGAGTTATTTCACTGTTACTCCCAATAAAAAATGAAATATCCTCTAATGTTTTTATATGATTTTTGGGAGTTATTTCATTTTTTCTATTAGGAGTTATTTCATTTAGGAGTTATTTCGTTGTGCCTATGTAACTAGATTAAACTAAAAAATTTATTTATTTTATAAATATATATTATAATCCATGTATTTTTTCTTGTTATAAGTAAAAAATATAATAAGAAAAGCTGTAAGTTTCGAAAGTGGCGCTCGAAGGAATGTACGATGAAAACATTAACGTTTTGTTCGCACAATGGAGCTTGTTGTGAGACCAATACTAAATCGCTAGCCGTCAAAGAAGCAACACACAGTGGTGTAGGCACCCTCTGCAGCTGTTGCAACAAATGAAATTCTATTTCTTTTAGTTTTTGTATGCTTTTCATATGCTTTGTTTTTTAACATCTTGTCTTTACGAATTTCGCTATTAATTTTCCATAGATCGGGAAATGTTTAATAAATTTCTATGAATTCACTCAAAAACATTTGCTTCGAAATGTGAAAATGTAAGAAGTCGACATGCACGAATCATCCGTTTTTTGCGTTCACATGATGAGATTTGTCGTGAGACGACCTGCGGTCTTCGAGCATGCTCGATCGTCTGAATAGCACTTTACATGTACATTTACATCTGAATAGCAGTTTCATGTGGTTTTTACACAGTGAGATTAGTTGCACGAATCTTTCGCGAATATAGTTTTTGTCGCTATGGAAAAACATTGAATTACGAAAAAATTCTGAATATGGAAGACGATAAATTTTAATATAGTGCCAATAAAGTTTTGAAAAAATAATTTATGGGCGAAAAACAAAACCTGTCCAACAACCTGAGATTTCGCCCTAATTTTATGTTCCATTAATTTATTTGTGTAACTACCACAAGTGTTAGAAACTTACTCCGATCGAAGTAAATTTCCTCTCTTTTTCGAACAATTTTAAAAATTAATTTATCAGCGTATGAAAAATTCGTTATCTCAATTTTAAAATTTGCTAAAGAATCACACAAATATTGTGGAAGAATTTAGCTGACTACTCTAGTTGTATTGTAGTGCAGCGCAGCAGCTGAACAGAAATGTTCAGAAATGAATTTGATTAAATGTAAAAACAGTTGAAACATGTTTGATTGCTTTTCAAGCCGGCATTGGTGTGGGGTATGTCATACCCCAAAGCCATTGAAGTTATATATATACTTTTGTTAATTTTTATCATATTTTCTATTTTGTTGTATTAATCGTTTGCACATGAAGTGTTGTTATGTTTTTTTTTTTAAGAATTCTTAGAACCATAGTTTCTCGTATCTTTTTTATTTATACACTTTTGTAGATTTTACCACATCAAGTACGTTATTTTTTCACCAATGCCGGATTAATTATTATCATTTATTGTTTGGGGAGCGAATGCACTGCGACCTATAAAATCTATTGTCCACCTTCATGGACTTGTAGTATTTCTATAAGTCCAGCCTCCTATAGAAAATTTATTATTGATCCTACTTCTACGGAGATTCCTTTTACTAATATGCATAAATGCGGGATACTAGTCCGCGACTTGCTTCGAAAACTTCATATCTTCCCTGCAAAACCTATATGTGGCTTTAGATGTAATTTCTACTTTGGTACGTGATAGTTTAACCTGCAATACCCTACTCGGATTCCTGTAATGATTCTGCTTTGGTATTTTATTTTTATTTCTAGACATCCGAGTTTATTATTAACCTCTTCTCAGATACAGGGTGCTGGAAAAAATTCCTTGGAGAAAATACTTATCACCATATATTACTTTCTAACATCAATAATATTGAACGTAGAGCAAAGAAATTAGCTTTGTGAAGGAAAAAATACCTTTATTTTGATGTTACATTTATAAGTATCCTTCCGAATGAGAGACTAATTGTATCTTCTGTTTTAGCTTTAGAAGACTATTCCTACAAATCAATAGAAATTATAAATCGCTGGCCTAATTTACTAAGGCCCCAACATCAAATTTATCAAAATGGAGTTTCTGATGGATTATGATAAAGCGTGACCACTTTAGTCTGTACCTTCACCGAAAACTTACGACATTTTCTTTTAGTTTAAATTAAAAATTCTCGAAGCAGTACTCTAAATAACAAAATGTTTTTTGCTTCTCCTGTAAAATTTGAAAAATGGTTGTTAGAGCCTTAGCAAATTAAGGCAGCGAAATGAATTTTCAAACTCTAATAACGTAGATACATTTGGCGGGCAACTGATATTAATACAGTGCACGCTCGGAATTCTTACGTAGTTCTTGGGCTACTTAATAATTCCGAATTCTTAAGATTTCTGGACGGTTATCAAAATCAACTTTTTTTCAAGAAAAGTACGTTTTTGCTGCATTCATTTTTTTTAAACTTCATAGCCGTTTTAAATATTTATAGGCGTAAAATATTTTAGAAAAACATACATATGTAACATACATTTAATTTGGTAAAAGCACTAAAAGAAGAACAATTGAAAAAATTAATTCCAAGATTTTAGGAAGTTACATACAAAAAAAAAATTATTTCCAAACCTTCTCAGTAATCTTAAGTCAAATCTTAAGAATTTAGGAAGTAAAATACAAGTAAAATTTATTTAAGTTTTCTGGACAATTAAAATTTCCAAACTTAAGAATTCCGAGCGTGCACTGTATAACTAATTTCACACTGGTGCAATCTTGGATTAAATCATTCTCCTCTGGGATGTCAGAGATGTTATTTAAAATAGCGTCACTACTTCTTTTTAAAATACGTCAAGTTCAGTTATTTATGTTTTAGCTTGAGAAAACGTTATTTTGAAATAAGTATACTATTGTTATATCTTAAATTGAAAATATGAGAAAAGTTCTGAGTGTGTTTTTTCTGAAAAATAAATTTAAAAATTTTATTATAATTTTTACGCCATCAACCAAAACAGTCAAAAAATAAGAAATATCACTTTTTCTGTTTTAGGTTCAAGTAGGCAAAACCAGCAGAAAATAGATGGAGCATCAGGAAAACAACAGCCACAGCCACAACAACAGCAAGGCGGAGGCCGGCCACAACAGCAAGGAGTAGGAAGGCCACAACAGCAAGGCGGAGGAAGGCCTCAACAACAGCAGCAAAGCGGGGGTCGGCCACAACAACAACAGCAAGGCAGTGGCTGGTCACAGCAGGGCTCCCAACAACCACAGCGGTCACAGCAACAACAACAGCCTGGCAGTGGCTGGTCACAGCAGGGCTCCCAACAACCACAGCGGTCACAGCAACAACAGCAAGGAGGTGGCTGGTCACAGCAGGGCTCCCAACAACCACAGCGGTCACAGCAACAACAACAGCCTGGCAGTGGCTGGTCACAGCAGGGCTCCCAACAACCACAGCGGTCACAGCAACAACAACAGCAAGGCGGTGGCTGGTCACAGCAGGGCTCCCAACAGCCACAGCGATCACAGCAACAAAAACAGCAAGGCGACGCTTGGTCACAGCAGAACTCTCAACAACGGCAACAACCACAGCAACAACAGAGACCACAGCAACAACAGAGATCACAGCAGCAACAACAACAACAAAGCGCCCAACAACAACCTCGTAATTTTATATGTCCAAATAAATTTGAAATATATTTTTAAATCTAATTTCTTTGCAGGTTCAACGGGAACAATATCTAAATCGCAGCCGCAACAATCACAGCAATCGCGCTATCCAGCACAACAGTCTCCATCTGCTTTGTCGCAATCTTCATCTACCACATCATTCACATCAACGTCTTCCGTTGGTAGCATTCCACGTGGTACTGTCGGCCAAAAAACTACGGTAGAGACAAATTATTTACAACTGGATTTGACTAAAATGCCTCCTGTGGCGTATCACTATGATATAACTATAACGCCAGACCGTCCCAAAAAGTATATGCGTCCAGCATTTGATGCATTCAATAGACTTCACTTCAAGGATATTGCAATGGCGTTCGACGGTGTAAGTAGTTTCTACACTGTAGAAAAATTACCTTGCAATGGTTGTGAGAAGGAGGTGGAGGTGGGTGCAAATGATATATCTGTTAATAATTCTAGATAATAAAGCATTTTTTATATTGATGCAGCTGGATGATACTGGTTCGCGCAAGATTACTTTTAAAATAGCTATCCAGTCCACATCAAATATGGAAATCGATTTGGCTTCATTGAAAACGTAAGCTAACGAAATATGTATTGCAATTCAAGAAAGGAATTAATCATTTTGTGTTTCTTAATTTTAGTTACTTTAAAGACCGCATTTATGAAAAACCTATGCGAGCTCTACAATGTCTGGAAGTTGTGCTTGCCAGCCCTTGCCATAATAAAGGCACACGTGCTGGTCGCTCGTTCTTTAACAAACCATCTACTTTTTATGATCTTGAAGGTGGTTATGAAATGTGGACTGGCCTCTTTCAAGCAGCTGTTTTGGGAGATGAACCTTTCCTCAATGTCGACATATCTCACAAATCATTTCCGACTGCATGCAGATTAGTCGACTATATACAAAATTGTTTGCGCAATGCCAATTTGACTCAAACTATAATCGGTGAAAACTACAAGGAAATATCCAGTTATCTAAAAAATTCCAATGTTGTATATGAGCCTCCAAAATGCTTTAATTCGCCCACAAGGACAAAAACATTTAGAGTCAACAGAGTCCTGGCCACATCAGCATCACAGACTACATTTAAGATAACCGATCCTGAAACACAACAAGTTACGACTTCTACTGTAGCTGCTTATTTCTCCGCAAAAGGTTACAGATTGCAATACCCAAATTTGAATCTTTTGCATGTTGGCCCAGAGGCAAAAGATATTTTTTTACCCATGGAGTTGTGCTCCATACCAGAGGGGCAAGCATTAAATGCAAGTATAAACATTTTCTTAATTTTACAACTGTTTTCTAACTATGAATTTTGCGAGAATCGTAGTGATGTCTAAACATTGGTTCAGTTATGACAGGATAATCGCAAATGAGCATTTTGGTAGATTCCTTTTGCATTCATAAGGCTTTACACCAGCCAGTATGATCGACTAGGTTAGGCTAAAGTGCTTAAGTCCTATAGTAGGACATAGTGAGGCCTATTGTAATACCACGTGGGTTGTTTCCACAGTTAACCTAATCTTTATTGTAGCTTTGTGGTTTACTAAACTTTAGAAGAGTTGAACCATTTTGTATTTTTGATAAACTTTTCTTGATGTCGGCAGATTCGAAAAAGCTAGGCCACTGAAAAAGATTTGACCTAAAAATGCTAGTTTAAATGTGACAAGCTTGGACAATTGCAGAGCAACTGGAATGTAGATTCTTGCTCTCCTCATCGTCAATTTGGAATTTAATAATACTAGTCGGTAAGGCCCCAGTAACTGGGGCTATTTTTTTGCAGAAGAAATCTCTTTATGAAAAACAAATAAGTGAACCAAACTACTCGTTGGTGTTTGTTTTGTTATTTGTGTATGCAGATAATTCGTTAGATAATTCTGAGAGATGCCGTTACTCATGTCTTCTCTCTCTCTTTCTTATTTATTATTTACTCCCGCTTAAGCAATGATTTCTACAACGATGAATGGAATGCTTTGTTCAATGAATGAATTTTAAAAAACTTCCGACGCTAATATTTTGGAATTGGCTTAACCGATTTTAAATCTGATAATTTTTGGCTAACCTACTCACCAAGTTCTTCAAATTGATATATAATATGTAGCACTTCTAGATCTTCTGGAATAAAATTATATCCGTTCCATATGCTAGCAGGAGTTTTATCCGTTCCAGTCGAATTTTTTGGCGATACCCTTATATCTCACAAGGATTTTTAAAAACTATACAAATACTATTTGGACCTTTGTGTTTTCCTCACTTCAGTTGATTTCATGCTTCCCCTTAATTGAATATACAAGCAGTCACACTTTTATGACTTTTAACTTAAAAAATTTACATAATTCAATAAATTTTATATATACTTCCATAATATTAGAGAAAAGATGGACAACGTCAAGTTGCAAAGATGATAAGATATGCTGCTACTTCAACCAATATTCGCAAAGAAAAAATTATGACAATGCTAAATTATTTTAACCACAACGCTGACTCCAAAATCTCTAAGTTCGGTATAAAAATCGGAGCGAATTTCATTCAGATACCAATGCGTATACTGTCCTCACCGAGGTTGGAGTATTTAAATCGTGATACCGCCACCACAAACAACGGTTCCTGGCGCATGAGGGATAATACGATGTTTTTCAATTGTAAAAAATCTACAGCTGGTGGTGGACATAAATGGGCAATAATCTATTCGAAAGAAGGCCGTACGATAAATTACAGCCAATTAGAACAATTTGGAAAATTGGTAAGATACTTGTATACTGGGAAGTTTTTATATCAATAGTTTATGAATATAATTTTACGTTTAAATATATAGGTGTCAAGTATTGCAAAACAACGTAACGTAAACCTAGCGGACAAGCCCTTCATTGACGGGTATTTTAAAATCGATGATACGTTGAGAAACTTAAAGAAAGAAAACTACGACTTGGTGTTTGTGGTGATACCGAGATTTGGCACTACGTATTCTAAAATCAAAACAAGTGCTGAAATAAGTCAAGGCATACTTACTCAATGCATCAAACAAGAAACGATTGAAAGAAAACTTGATAATAACCTTGTACTGAATATTTTGCTTAAAGTTAATGCTAAATTGAATGGCACTAATCATAAAATTCAACCGGACAATCTGATAACATTGAAGAATGTTATGTATTTAGGCGCAGACGTTACACATCCCTCGCCAGATCAAAAACACATACCGAGTGTCGTTGGTGTAGCAGCATCTCACGATGAATATGGTGCTTGTTATAATATGCAGTATCGCTTGCAAAAATCTGCAGTTGAAAATATTGAGGAAATGTCTTCGATATTTACAGAGCATTTGAAAGCATATTATACGAATCTAAAAAGATACCCGGACCACGTGATTTACTACCGTGATGGTGTCTCCGATGGACAATTTCCAATTGTAAAGAAAAATGAATTAAGTGGCATTCGGGATGCATGCAAAAAGGTATGTTACAATAAATACATAATACATAGTACAAGTAATACACAGGCCGAACCTTCCCGAATCAAAGCAATTTTTCGTGATTGTTCGTATTTCTTGATTGCCTTGTATTTCTATTCTATATTACTACCTCTTATCATTTATATATATACTAGACTGCTTCGAATTTTTCATGTAGCGCGATTTATTGAGTCATGAAATATGTAAATTAAAACAAAGCGTAATAAAGACGATAAAAATATCATTTATATGACTACATATTCAGCCAAGAACGTTTTTTCAAAAATATCGGCCGATGCCCACTGTCGATAATTTAGAACAAACATGGCGTACTATTTAAAATTCAAAATAATGGTCAAGGCTCAATAAACCTCATTATTAAAACAAAAAAAATGTGTAGAAAAATTTTGTAAATTTCAGTTCATCATTACTCTCCATAATGAAGGAATAAATATGGAACTCACGAGATATTTAGGTAGAGAAAAAAATTATACTTTTATTGAACGAAATCTATGTTATTTATATGGGAAACATAAAAACCCGATGAGCGACCTCTAAACATTGAATCACTGAGCCCGTTTTTCGTGAACTTTCTTTTTATAACATAAACCGCAGATAAATATATTTATTTATATTTTTTGAAGTAGATAAGAATTACTAGACAGTACCTTTCACTGAATAGCATTATTGAAAGGAACTATCACTACTGTTCTATAAACTTGTTGCTATTCTTTTTTGACACTTTCACAATATTTTCGCTTATATAGATTGTTGAAATAAGGGAATGTGATAGCACAAAGATTACTGATGAGGAACCGTAGCGGGTTCCAAAACAATCGTCAGATCTGCTTGTTTTATAAATTTTTGTTACTCTTCTGGCATAATATATTCATTAAGCCCAGAGCTGGGCGTGTAGAAGTACGATTACTTTTTGAATACGATTCCTTCATGTACTTGTACTCAAAATTTTTTTGAGTACGATTACAATACTCGTTTTGGTTTATGATTACAAAAAATTTTGTATTAAATATTTGTAATTTGTTCATAAAATGTTTGAAAATATAAATTTAAAGGTAACATAAGTATGAATATGTTGGAATTCAGGAACAATATTTATTTCGATTGCATATAAATTTGCATGAAGATATATGTACATACATACAAAGTTTGAAATTGAAGAAAATAAAAAAAATAATGAAAATAAAGAAAATAATGGGATTTCAATATAAAACTTACAAACTCGACATCCTTAAAAAATTTAATGTTGAAGATAAACTTTGTATGAAGTTTCAATTCAAACCCATTGAAGCTTCACACTTCCGTTTTCTGTTGGTTAGTGTTGAAGGAAACACATAAATTGGGTCTCTCAAAGAATCATCCGAAGACCAGTCCAGTTCGTCAGTAGACGACATCATTTATAACCAATTTTTTTTAATAAAATTGAGAATGCGGAATATCAACAATTTTGAAGTTTCCAAAATTAACTATTAACTGTGTACGGATTAGCGCCAGTAACAAATTAATTAAATTAAAGAACGGAAATTAATTTATAACTAACTTATAAAAAACGAATGATTTTTTGATGAATTACTTTTATATTTGGTTATTGTTATTAACACGTCAACCTAGTGACATTTGTCTCAAAAGTAACTTAAAAATTTATTTATGTTTAAATATGTAGGTATTATATGCGTATGAGTAATTGTACTCAAAATACGAAAAAGTAATCGTACTCAAAAATTTTTGAGTACGATTACAAGTAATGGTACTTTATGTGTAATAGATTACAAAAGTAATCGAAACCGCCCAGCTCTGATTAAGCTAACCTATTTTAATAATAAAAAAACCGAATGAACGAAAAATTAAGAAAAAATTTCAAAAATACCAAACAAAAAATTTTATTGTCTTTGCTAAAAATATCTGTAACCAGATCAGATAAAGGAATTTTATGTACATTTTCTTTGTAAGTGGAAAAAATCCTATCGAGACCACTAACAACGCGACCCCAAAACAGCAAATGAAAATAATTTGAAATTTGTTTTACTGTGTAGCTTAACTAAAAATCGGAACAAAAGACATAAACCGGAATATTTCTGTTACACTGCTGTCATTTTCAGAAATCGGAACTCACCTCTAAAAATCGGAATTATTCCGACAAAATCTGTATAGTTGGTCATTTTAGTTATACTTGATAGCAAATGGACCTCGAACTCTCGAATAGATTGCATTGTTAATAGAACTCCACACTTTGGAGTTATCGAAGCATCTGTGGAATTACCACGGGGCATCAATAACATCAACGCAACGCTAGTTTGGAGGTCATCACTACTATAAACCTACTAGCAAAGGTTCAAATGCTAGCCGGTTTTTGTGCAACTGGTACCATATAAACCCCCTTTTCTACACGGCAAGATTTCTTGCCGGCAAATCGAGTTTGTAGGCAAGAGAGGAAATACGAGAAGAGACGAGTACAGACTTGCTCCTAAGGGCAAGTTTTCTTTTGTGCTGTTCGTTGTCTGATGTTTCTTTTTATGCTTATATGTTATTTTAAGCTGGATGCGCATTGATTTTGGTTTCTTATTTGAAAAATAAACATTCTTAATTTGAAATTAATTTTTTCTTTTATCAATCTATTTGTTTTTATTCAATAAACTGAAATCACTTTTCATTTATTTTTTTTTTCAATAAAATGTTAGTTAAAAGTTTTTCCCAACACGAATGACACACAAAGTAAGTAAAAATAGAATTGCCCAAGAAATATAGCTGTGTGGAAATGCAAGTGGCAAGTGCAACAGAGAATGGGGAACTTACCGACAAGAAAACTTGCAATGTGGAAAAGGGGACATGCAAATGGTTCCTAGAATATCCCCTTATGAAAATTAAAGTTATATGGGAGGTGCCACGCACTCTTTCTCACCCACATTTTTCCGTGGCATTTGTCAACATTCCCCTCCGTTGAATTCTTTCAACATCCTATCTTAACATACAAACCTTCTCATCTTTCTTTCTATAGCCCATCAATTCCTAAACTAACATTAATTTTTTTTCTTAGTATGTTTCTCCTCATATGCCGTTTCAAGCATTTTTTTTTTTAAACTAGAGATGGGCACCTGACGTATATTTTACGTGATACGCGTGGACATGGCATAATTTCCACGTAAGCATGCGTGAGCGTGCTTAATTTCCATAGTCCGCATGTGTATATGTGTGAGCGTGATATAATTTCCACCTACAAATTCCTGATTATAAGTTACTTTTGACCATGACGTCGTTATAATTCACTTTTCCTAAGCTAATTTCTTATTTTTTTATTTTTATTTTACCAATTTCATACATCTGTCTTATATATCGACACTAAGTACATTTCTTTTAAAATAGTATTTGGTTAAATTTGAGCTTGAAGACCACTGTCAATCAAGCCCATGATAATTATGAAAATAAAAAATAGCAATTGTTATACTTTATTAGTTTGAGTCGTATCCTCTTCAGTTGATTTTAGGTGGCTTCTAAGTTTGGCAACTCCCTGATTTCGTTGTTTGTGTGTTGGAGTATCTTAGTTAAGTGTCTACCATTTGCGTCTGTTTAGATCGCGATCATTTTTTGTGTACCATTTTACATTAACTATTGTTCGTAGGATTTTTGATTGTTGTCGTTGAATTATTTTTATATTAGTTTTTTTTTTTTCGCGGTGCCCCAAAGTTGGATACCATATGCCCATATTGGCTTAATAATAGCTTTCTATATTAATATTTTGTTGTGTAAGTGAACCCTCGGATCTCGAAGAAACCAGTAAAGTTGTCCGAATTTTCGTTTTATTTGGTTACGTTTTTGTTGAATATGGTGTTTCCAAGTAAGTTTGTTGTCTAAGTACATCCCCAAATAATTAGCAACTTTGTCAATTTGAATATCTTTCTTGTTTATTTTAAGGGGTAGTGATAGTGTATTTGTTTTTTTGTGGTAAATATTACTTGTTGAGTTTTTTCGTCGTTAATTTGTATGCCCCAATCATTGAACCATTTCATTACATTGTTTAGTATATTATGTAGTTTGGCAACTGCTGTCGTTAAGCAAGAGTGTGTGTTTAGCACGATTTTGTCGTCGGCGAATGTAGCGATCATAGAATTGTTGTCGTCGGGAAATGGTGATATACCATTATAATAGTGGGCCTAGGTATAATAGTGGGCCTAGAACACTACCCTGTGATACTCCTGATTTTACAGGGTAAGTCTTTGAAAATTCGTCGTTATATTTAACAATGAGGTAACGATTAGATAGGTAGCTTCAATGAGTTCATAAAGGTCAGGTAGAAATATTGATTTCAGTTTTTTAAGTAAGCCTGCATGCCATACTTTGTCAAAAAAAGCTTTGGCAACGTCAAGGAACACACCTATGCAATATTTTTTCTTTTCTATGTTCAGTGAGATTTCATTAGATAGTCTATGTATTTGTTGAATTGTAGAGTGTTTTTTACGGAACCCAAACTGATGTTTAGGTATGATTTTGTTGTTTGTCAGGATTGGCTCTATACGATCATAAATTATTTTTTCAAAGATTTTTGATGGTGATGGAAGTAGACTTATTGGTCTATATGAAGTTGTTCTTGTCGCATCTTTGCCAGGTTTAGGTATTGGCGTTATTTGTGCTACTTTCCATACTTCAGGGTTATCATGTTGTTTTAAATTTTTCCTAGATTCCAAGATTTTTCGACTTAGTAGGTCATATCCCGGTGATTTCTTGTCGTCTATTTTATTTATATGTTCAATAATCTCTTTCATGCTAGTCATCTTGATGGTGTGGTTAATTTTGTTTGATTTAATATGTGGAATGCTATTGTTGTCTTTATCATTGGAGAAGATTTTTTCAAAGTGTAATGGCCCATGTGGCGTCTGCTCTCTTTAAAGGCGGTTGATGTAATATGCCATTTTTTAGAGTTTTCGTTGCCTTTCAAAGAGAATAGTTGGTTTCAGAGGTGGGTGTTAAATTACTTAAATATTTGGTAAATCTATCATTTTCTACTTTATTCAACGATTTTTTAATTCTTTTGTAGCTTTATTAAGTTTTTGCTTGTCTATTGGCGATCTTGTTATCTGCCACCTTTTCCTCAGTTTTCTTTTTTCCTTAATTTGGTGTCATATTTCTCTAGTTGTGTAATGTTGTGCTTTCTTATGTTCAACTTTTGGTGTCGCTACGAATGCAGATTCAATTATCGTATATTTAGGTGTATAATTGCCCTTTCTACATCTTGTGGTGATTTTAAAGGTATTTTTGTCAGAAGATGAGCTTGAATGTAATCTCGGAATAATTTCAGTCTGTTCTTGTGTTATAAAGTTTTAGATTCGAAGGGTACATCATAATTTTTCTTTCGTTTTCGAGTAGTATTGTAAAACGCTAATTTGGTAGTTTAAAAAGCAACCACCCAGTTCATGTAAAATTTTGTTTGAAAGCTGTCAACGTATATGAACAGTATCAGTTTCTTCAATCTTTTAAATTTAATAAACTGGCAGATAAAGAACGGATTTTTGCTCCGATTACATCTATTAAAAAATAAAATTTTTCTACAAATATCGCATTTTTCAGTTTTAACAGCCGCCATTTCGTCAAAAATGAAGTTTTTCAAAATCAACGAGGTGATCCGTCAGATTAACTAAATTACTGACGAAATGTTTTGTTTTTATTTTTTGATTTCAAATTATTTAGTAGTAATATTTATTGAACAATTATTTTATGCCATATCAAAATGAATGTTGCTTATACCCAACATCGGGGATGAAAAAGTTAATATAATTACTGTCAGTTAACTGTCGAACTTAAAATTTTACATTAAACTTATTAAACATTGGGCAAACCAAAAGTTGTTGGGTGTCTTGAAATATTCGTATACAGGGAATCAAAATAAAAATATATTTTTTTTGTTTTTTTTGAAGCAAAGGAGTAGTGCTCTTGATACCCGTTTACTCGGGTTGTACCCGGATACCCGGGGGTTTTGGTTATTACCCGGGTACTAATATGACAGGTACCCGCAAATTTTCGAGTGCCCGCACATTTTCGGGTACCCGTTGCTAGTAGATTGATTGAAAAAAATTTATAAAATTAAGACTACAAAATCTACTATATATAAATACATATATTTATCGGAATCAGATGAAATTTTAACACAATATATATATCAGAAAAGAAGAAATCATAAGGAGTGAGATCGAAAAAATCTTAACATATATAAAATTCAATAATTTTTAAACAGTTGATCTTAGAGTTTTGATTTTTTTTATTTAATTGATAATATTTTACAAAATTACAGAAAAATATAAATTTTATAGTTCTAACCACTATTTATGAACTCGTGAACTTTTTTTGGTAAGCCTTCCATTAGAGATTTGATAGTTGTTTCAGACACCTTTTTGGAACAGTTTGCCCATCTAAGCTAACAGGGCAGCTTTTCTACCAGATGTGTTTGGAGATCTTTTCAATATGCTTTCTATTTTCTTGGCTTTCCCAATATCATGTGGTCCTTGTTTTCTTCCCGAACCAGGTTTCCTATCGATGGTCAAATTCTCATGAAACTGTTTAATAACATTGGAAACAGTTTGACGGCAGACCTTCAATTCTTTGGCAAATTTTTTGTAGGACCAATGTGGATTTTTTTGAAAATTTTTAATAATTTTAAGACGTACTTCTGTTTCTTCACTCATTTTGATCAAACTCACAATAAATCAACATGTTTGTCATTAAAAATAACAACTGACATATTTTTCAAAGATAACTAGATCAAAGAAATTTTTAAATTTTACACCCAAAAAAAATTATTAGGTAAAACGTGTGTTAAGATTTTTTCAATCTCTCCTTATTACTCAAATAATATTTTTTAATTATATATTCATAAAATATTTAAATTTAATGCAATAAGTCAAAAAATTTACCATTACGAATTTTGTAAATAGAAATGAAATAATAAATGGATTGGTCTTTGGAGGAAGTGCGAAAATATGAGCCCTTTAAAATAGCAGTAGAAAAATTAATGGAAAATAGTAGTAAAAAAAAGTAGAAAAGTACTAAATAGTTATAGACAAAGTAGTAGTAGTAGTGGTTGCCCGAAAACAGTCCCAAAAATATGGTAGAGCCATATTTCATTTCTCTAATGCTTTTAGGCTTATTTAGTCAATTGGTCATTGATGCAAATAAAAATTCTTATTCCATCTGTTTACCTATTCCTCTATTTTATTTTACAAAAAAAAAAAAACAGTAACCAATTTTCGGAAATGACCGAAATGCCCGGGTACTCGTGAGATCGGGTAATACCCGCATTTTCGGGTACTCGGGCATTTGTATGAGCGGGCATTACCCGACTGGTATCAAGAGCACTACAAAGGAGTCAGTTGAAAAATTATAACTCCAAAAAAAATCTGTTGTGACAAATATGAGTGCCTTTATTTTTTTTTTGGTTGTCCATAACAATTACCGTAACCAAACATTTTTTTTGGTAGGCCATAACCAACATCGCAAACAAAATATTATTTTGGTTACCCTAAATACATATTCTGAACCTTAAAGCCACTCGCGCTCTAATGGTATGCAGAAGGCTAGCAGGGAAAACTTGGGGATGTAAACCCAGTGTACTGCGCTGGATGTACACAATGATAGTAAGGCCAATCATTACATATGGAGCAGTAGCGTGGGCAAGGAGAACTCAACTAAAAACAGCGAAAGCTAAATCAGGGAAAGTTCAAAGGTTGGCATGTATCTGTATAACAGGAGCGATGAGAACATGTCCTAGAGGTACTATTGGAGCTCACTCCATTACACCTCGTGATAGAGAATGCCTCCAATGCAGCAATCGTAAGAGGAACAAGAAATAAAAGGTTGACGAGGAGATCTATAGGGCTTGGAAACCGAGATAACCCGACGAAAGACAACTATCTCTTGGACTGTCCCCAGGACAGAATGGACAAACAGTATAGTTTTGAGAAACACTTCGTTGCAAAACTTAGTAGTAAAAACGAATGGGAGGGTGTAGAGTATAACTACACACTCAAAGAACACACGATTAAGTGGTATACAGATGGGTCACGTACCGAGGATGGAACTGGGGCAGGGGTATTTGGGCCAAGAATCAAACACTCTGAGCCGATGGGGAAGTATCCTAGCATCTTCCAAGCTGAAATTCATGCAATTAGCACATGTGTGCAATTCAACCTGGATAGACAGTACAAACGGCAAGATATCGCTATCATGTCGGACAGCCAAGCAGCCATTCGAGCATTATGCTCCTTTGAGATCACCTCTAAGTTGGTGTGGGACTGTTTGAGCAAGCTCAATCAACTGGGCAATGACAACAAAGTCGCTCTATGTTGGGTCCCTGGACACGCAGGAATTGAGGGTAATGAGCAGGCAGACGAGCTTGCAAGAAAGGGGGCAGCAACCACTTTCGTGGGACCTGAACCCTTCTGTGGAATAGGAGATAGCGTAATCAGGAAATTACTCAGGCAAGAAGAGAGGAACAAGAGGCAAGAGCTCTTTACCAATCTTACGGGACTGAGGCAATCCAAAGCGCTTTTAGGTAATTATAATAAGAGTAGATACGCATTCTGCATTGGTTTCAACAAAAACAGTTTGCGCATATTAGCTGGTATTCTGACTGGGCATTGCGGGCTCAGAGAACACCTTTGCAAGTTAGGGGTTGAGCAAAGCTCAATTTGTAGGTTTTGTAATGAGGAAGACGAATCATCAGAACATATTTTAGCTCAATGTGGAGCACTGATTCACAAAAGAAGGAAATGTCTGGGCATGCACCAAGTGCCCAATACCGAACAGGCATCCATAGATCCGGGCGCAATACTCAAATTCTTGAGGGAGACTGGACTGGATGAGGTACTCTAGGCAGATTAGACTAGATAGAAAAGAGGGACGTACAATAGATCTTATAGGTCGCGGTACAACGACAGAAACCTCTATAATACAATACAATATTCTGAACCTTACGCAAAAATGGCTGTTTCCCATTGTTATTGAAATCGTTGTTTTCCATACCTTTTTTCAAAGTCGCCGACTCATAAAAAATTTGACAGCTCCTAAACTAGAGTTCGGAAATCAGTCGCTGATTCATATTTTGTTTCCAGCACTTAACCCTTAAACGCCCAGTACGTCCAAATAGTATTGGTGATTGCAAACAACGTTTGTTCTACGTGTTTTCAAATAAATTAGTGTAAGGTGCCGTAATTTCGATTTACATGGTTGACCTCTGTAGTAACCTTTGGAGATTATCTGGAGAATAAATTAGAATATATGGGCAATAATTTTTTGATGTTATCCCATACCTTTTGGCACAATTTTTTTAACACGGCAATATATTTGTTTTATAAAAATCCGAAAATAAAAAAAAAACTAATTTAGTTTGTGGTTCAAAATTTTTTGGAAACATGCATTTCGGGTTAAAACTAACTAACTATACTACAGTTGTCATTTTTCCATTCGTATTTATACGCATCGATAAAGAAAACTTTAGACAGTAAAATCAGATGTTTATTTTAAATAGCAAACGTAATGGGAAATACGTTGGCCACTGCAGTGACCAGTGGGTATTAATAATGGCAAATAAATAGGCGATTCGCAAAAAAAGAATTTTTTTTTTTTGCTCAAACTTTTACCCTCTAGCAGGGCAATTTTTTCCGCATTAAAAAATATGAGGATTGATTTATTTTAATGTATAAAACTCGGAAATGAAGTCGAAAATTGAATTAGTGTCATTATTTTTGTTCGAGGTGAAAAAATAGGTGGTACATCAAAAACATCAAAAAGCTTGTAGTCCCGATAAATGGAAAAGTAAAAAATTATTATGTATTATTTTACAATATTTAATTTTATTTTCTATTTATTTTTACTTGCAGATGAAATGCTCACCAAAAATCACATGCATCATTGTTGTAAAACGTCATCACACACGTTTCTTTCCAACAACAGCTCCTGGTGGATACAATAAATTCAATAATGTTACGCCTGGCACAGTGGTCGATCGTGTTATTGTGCATCCAAATGAGGTGCAATTCTTTATGGTTAGCCATCAGTCCATTCAGGGTACAGCAAAACCGACGCGCTACAATGTCATTGAAGATGATGCCAAATTGAATATCGATCTATTGCAAGCGTTGACGTACAATTTGTGTCACATGTTTCCACGTTGCAATCGTGTAGTCTCCTATCCGGCACCTGCCTATTTGGCGCATTTAGTGGCATTCCGTGGACGTGTCTATTTGGAGCAAGATAATTTCGATAATAGAAACCTAAGGGAGGCGTATGAGAAACGTCGAATCCAAGCCGCTTTTAAAGATAGAAATCCAATGTTTTTCGTATAAGTTCTATTATTGCTTGTTGTTTGCTTTCCCACTTTTTTCTGCTTATTGAAATGCTATAATATAAATAATGCATGTGTTTTTAATATCATATTTTTTATTTTAATAAATGGTTTGAAGAGCCTGAATTAGATTTTTATTTTTTTCAGTTCACTCAAGTGTTGCCACACGATATGTTTAGGTTCATGTTTGTTTTTGTTGAATCCGATATAGGCAGGTCAAAATCCGCTAAAGAATCTATAAGAATCGGTATTTAATCCTTAAATGGGCAATTTTTTTAATTGCCCTGAAAAAAAACCTTGAGGGCTAAATCGGCATCCAAGAATCTAAAAACAAATGGTGCAACACCATAAGCTATAATGTATTAAAAAAAAAATTATGCAATTCGATAAAAAATATACAGGGTGTATTTTTTAACCTGAAACTTACAATTATCTCGAATAATAAGCATTTTACGAAAAAAATTGTTCATAATAAAAATCATTCCGCTGATGAAATACACCATAAATATAAATTTTTGTTTGTTTTTTTTTTTTTTTTGACAAGTGAAAAAATTAAAATTATATTCAATTCTGCATCCAAATCTGAGTCAAAATTTTAGCATGTGAAAAAACCTTGTGTTTAGTGGTTATTGAATTGTTTTATGCAAACGCAGTGGCTTTGACATATTTGAATATGGTAAAAAAAAAGCAGAAAAGTTCACAAAATAATCATTAAAAATGTAGTACAATTCATACATACCATTTTAACATGGTATCAGAATGGCATATCAACATAAATCGCTTAGGAATCATATAAATGAACGATTAATAAAAACACTACATGTACTCACCGTTTTTATTGAAGACAAAATAAGTACAAAATTATCAATGACAAAAATGATGAAAAAACTTGTACGGGCTTTTTTTTCGCTGTGTTTGGCAAGAGTATAAAGAATGCGTGTTTTTACTTCAAAACCATATTGAAAGTGAGAGCATCAAAAAACATGACTGCCAATATCAAAACATTGGTGCTGTCAGAGGAAAAAAATGGAGAAACGTTCGTGACTTTTACGTTTTTATGTTCGAAAATACTCGTGAGTGAATTGCGACCCCTTCATAATCTATTCTCTTTGATCAAAACTATAAAATGATTTGTAAAATATTAAGTAAATTGTTGAAAAGAATAACCACTTCAACTTGCCCTAGATCATACTACATATAACAGAAATTATTGAACAACTTGTTTTACAAATATCATTTTATAATTTATTGTAAAAAAAATAATAATAAGTAGTTTAACTTACGCATAATTTTAACTTAACAAAAAAATTGTTTCATCTTTAATACCAAATATTGGGTATTCTCCTTTTTATAATTTATGATTTTCGTTCATTATCTGATGACTTTTCATCATTACTATGGCTACTACTGCTAACAACATTGAGTGCTTCCTCTGGTGTACGTGGTGGTGGTCGAAATTTACGGTGGACATCATTATTTAAACCTTCACGATTTCGTGCAATTTCAATGGCTAGAAATTGTATACGGACAACCAATAATGAATTTTCAGCTGAGAACTCTTTTGAAGCATCAGAGCGCATGAGCGTCCCGTAAGCATAATCTTCCAGTTTATTGAATTTTTCTGCGAATTGGCGCCAACGAATTTTTGCATCTGGCGATTTGAGTATGTCATCAGTAAGTATGTCTACAGGCAAATCGGGAAAATCTTGACGGAATGATTGATAGATTTGATCATCATACGGTGTCAGACGCAGGCAAGATGGATGTACACTGGTGAGCAACTAACGAGAAACCAACAATTTAATTCTGTTATTGCTATTATCATAAACTTGGTTCTTTCTTTTGCTTACATTAAAGTACACCTCAGCGTGATCCATTGCCTTTACGGCCCACATTTCTTCAACAAGTTCATCGTTGCCGAATTCTTCAGCAGGACGTGATAGCAATGTCGCACCTTCCTGTAAATAAAATTGTTACAATGATAAAATTGTAAAGTTTTACTCATGGCCTAAGACAGATATTGCACCTCATGACAAGTACAATTGTACAGATTTGTGTATGGTCACTGCTCTCAATATAACTTAATTTTTGGATAGAATATCATGCGTTTGTACAAATAGCGATTAAAAAGCTAAAGCCAAAATAGTGTGTAGTTATATATTTCGCACAGGAGGGCAATATTTTTGTTTGTTTTTTTTTCTTTTTGTTTGTTTTTTTTTTCTTTTTGCTTGATTTATTTTCTTGTTTTTGTTATGAAAATAATAAATTCAATGAAAATGTCAAAGTGTATTTAATAGTGATCCAGATCTGACAAAGATAACAACTATAGCGATCTTAAATATTTAAGTTTTTTTTATACGTGGATGATTTTTTTCAAAAAAACGAAGAGTAAGCTTTTACTTTTAATTATTTACATGGCTCAATTTCTAAACGAGCAAAATGTCTGCATAGCAGGGCAATGGAATTTGTAGGCCACAGTAGCCTGTCATCCTTAATTTGTATCCATTTCAGTTGCTTATTTGGAAGAGCGAATAACGAAGCTATGGAGATTCTGCAGATCAACATAACACGGTGGAAAACCCCGTACACCGTTAATCATACCACTTGTTTGAGTTGAAGAAAGGCATTTTATAATACTTGCCATCATTTCCATTTTATATTTTGCAAGTTTATATTAATCCAAATATAACAAAAAAAATGACAAAAATTCACACACGTTTTTATTTTTGCTAAGATAAAAAATTAACATACGTCAAAAGCATATGCGTAGATTTTTATAGTTGCCGGATGAGAATTGATGTGTAACACTTTCGGGATTGTTCCTAAAAATGTTGAAGAATGAAAGTACACACAACGCGTTAGAACAAGACGACAAATGGAGTCTATGGAAAATGCTGTGGTGACGTCTGCGACTTGAACAAAATTAAGCAAAAGCGACAAACTGAGTTCAGTCAATTCAATTAGAATGCAGTTAACTAAATTAACTACATAGACATATATTTCATATATCAGTTCAGACAGACAGAATTTAGTTCACACAAAATTCATTTAGTTGTAGAAACTTCACTATATAACAAAATAAAAATTTTATTTCTGTGCTTGTTTGTACATATTGCAAAAAAATAGTTTTTTTTTTTGGATTTTCTTTTTTAATTTTACAAAACATATTTTAAGTGCAAACAAAAAATAATATAAAAATATTCTCTTCTTAAATATTTTGTTTTGAAACAAAAAGGTAAGATCAACAAATTTAATCTAAAATCACTGAGCAGCTCGGGTTACTATACCCATGTTCGTTGACAACGGGTTAAATATTGCTGAAAATTAGCACAAATTGTATTAGTCAAATTTCTACTACAAGGAATGTACACCATGTGGGCAAAAGAGAACAAACGATTCATTGGTGGGAATGATAGAATTGAAGTATTTTTGAAATACTTTATGGATAATCGGATAGCAACTGAAACAGAGAAATGACGTTTTCTAAACAATTTGAAGAAAGCTTTAAAACATTCCTGTAAGCCTGATATGAGACCATTGTATACGTACATTTGCTAGGCTTTTTAACTCATTGGCGGCAAGAAAACCCGATAAGTTGTTAGAGCGAATTTTAAATTAAGTGATAACTATAAAAAATTTAACTATTAAGCGAGGGTTCAAAAATATCAATAGAAAGCCATTTAGTGGTAGTTGAAAAAATTTCAACTATCACTAGATCCATTTAGTTGATAAAAAAATGCAGTTAACTACCCTCAATCTGCATGAGATACATATATTTAAGCTTTGACAGATGTCACAGAGTTTCTGCCGCATCCAATCTCTTGGATAAAACTGGTTTATAGATACAAGACCATTATTAAGCTTTGGGTCACCGCATTCCCTTCAAACATTGAAAAACTTAAAAGATCTCAGTTTAACAATTTGCGAATAATGTTAGAAGGCCCCTGGTACATTAAAACTGATGCCATCCACTTGGACCTCAAAATACCTATAATAAAAAGTTTGTCTATAAATTTGAAAACCACCGCAACGCATTAAGGCGAACTTTCTGACTCGGTGAATAACACTTATGAGTTCAATTGTTTCATATTCATGTTAGGGTTGATGGCATGAAACACATTAATTCGATTCGATTGAATTCGATTTTTTAGTTGAAACGTATACAATATCCACTGTTCATAGAATACCATGCATTAATTTCGGAATTAAAAATAATGAACTTAATGAATTCTGTTTAAAAGACGACGATATGTAGTTTAGTAGTATCATGGCACAAAAATTCCTATTGGGGGCAATATTTTTGATATTGTGCACGAAAGGAAGGGTCCATGACGAACTCGGAATGATGATTTTCTCTCTGGGAAGTTGTTATTGCCAGCCGAGTTTTGTTTAATTTTCTATCTCTTTCATCTACACTGCTCCAAAAGCATATTGTTCGTTATACATTTTAATATTTATTTCTATTCTCAACACGTTATTAATTTATTTTCATGCAGCTCCAGTGTTTCCAAGTGGACGCGCACAAGACCAATTTCACTATAAAGATTTAGCCTTAAAAAATAACTAATGCACATTTATTTTAAAAGTTTTCTTTATTTTAAAGAAATCAATTAATTTCAAATATTTTTCTCTTTGAAATAAAAAAATAACTCGCAATGTATTCCACTGTACACAATACCAAGCAAAAGTTATATGCTAAAAGCATACAAGTAATTAATGCATCTATGCTGTCTCCATTGGTTGTGCTGCAGTTTCCTCGGTGTATTTGCCCTTGTCCTTGCCCAAAGCAGCCAAACGACCCTTGCCGCGACGCTCCAAAATCGATTTGCGATCCTTATCCAATTTCAGTTTTACAATTAAACATTTTGATGGATGAATGCCGACATACACATTTGTGCCATTGGAATTTTCACGCTGGATCTTCTCAATATAGACCACAAACTTCTTACGGTATGATTGCACAACTTTGCCAACCTGGTTGCCTTTGTAGTGACCGCGCACAACTTGCACTTCATCATCCTTGCGTATGGGCATGGAACGTACGTTGTATTTTTGACGCAATTCTTTTGATAGAGGGGCGGACATGAGGCGACGACGGATATGCGACGGCGCTTGGAAATGACGCTTACGATTCTTCCTGCGTGAGGATGAGACGAACCTGTTCAATTTCATGTTTGGAGAGTTGTGTTTTCTGTAAGGTAGAAAAATTAAATATTAGTAAAATTGACTATAACAAAAACTAGTAACAAATTGGTAATTGGTTGTAAAAATAAGAAATATATTAAGTGCATTGATGTATGAGAAAAAGTACGAGGGAAGATTTTATTATTTTTGTAATAGTGCAATATACACAACGTAAGGGCGGATGAGGCTGGTAAATAATCACTTTTATTCAGCTATACTTAGAGCCACTGATCGCCGTATCGTAGCTAAAAGGAATTCATCACAACAAACATAGATAGGATTTTATATTTATCTTTCTCAAGTCCACCATAATATGAAAGCCATTTTAATGGCACGCATGCCACTCAATTCACAAATATGGTCATTTTCTCCTTTCATTCTCAATTCAGATTTTGGCTGCTGCTTCTTCAGCTCACTATAAACGGCGGCGCTTCAGTGGACAATTTGGTTACTTTGCTTTTTCTAAGATTCTCATACACATTCCACCAGAAAGTTTTATGCTTTCATAAATTTCACTTCATATTTTGAGTATTTCATGCATTTTCGCGAAATTTCAACAAGTTTTAATTATGATGTTTGCTGATTTAAAAATTAAAGAGCGAAACTTACACCAAACTAGTATCGCAAAAACAACGAAAAAGAAAGAATCTGACAGTTCGGCTGTCGGAAGTACTAAAAAAATATGTTTGTATTTGAGGTTATGTCGGTTATTATGTGTAAGTTGGCTGTCGTTGTTTTGATGGAGTACTAAAAAAAGGTGTATGCATTTCATCGAAAATTTCTAATTAGAAATTTTAAAAGTTACATCTGTTGTCAATAGAAGATACATTTTTATGAAATCTCAAGTACAAAAATTGGTACTGATACACAATATTTTGGTACTGCTACTTGAAAAAACTCCAGTCTCGTAACCTACTTTTTCAAGTACCGGTATTTCGATTTCAAGTATTTCTAAGTACTTTCAAGTATTTGAAGTACTTTCAATTATTACAGGTATTTTGATGTATTTTAGTATGTAACTCAAATTTTGTTTTTACGTCGTCATACAGTTTGTCCATTTCTGAATAAGTTACTATAATAAAACATAAGATGTTTTGGTTATTTTACAATAAGGGTAAAAAGAGCGATTTGTCTTGAAAATGGTGAAAACTTCCATAGGCAGTGGAGATCATGGGTTAACACATTCCAAAAACATATTTTTCGTAAGATTTTACTGTAAGGGACTGAGCACATACATAAACATTCTCAGATGAAAAAATAATAAAAATATCTTATTTGAAGTTATGTATAAACAGGCTTAATGAAGAAATGTAGTCAAAACAACAACAGTGTATATACGGACGGATGTTTCGAAACGGCCGTCGTTTTATTATACTTGTTCAGAAATGGGCAAACTTTAGCGAAAAAAACGGAGTTAACCACAATACTCTGAAGCACTTTCACTATTCAACAAGCAAACTCTGCCCCGGTCACATTTTTTGTGCCGCATAGTGTAATTAACAAAATTAAAAAGATTGATAAGTAAAATTATTAAAGAAACTTGATTTTCTTTAGGTTTTTCTGCCTTTTTCTTTCTTATAGCAAACACGGAGAGAAAATATAAAATTTAAATTTTAAATTCTAAAATCATCGATATCTAAGTCATGGGTGTTTTGAGTTACTCGACGTTCATTTTGATAGATAAACAAGTCTTAGCCCACTTTTAAATCTTAAAGTTCTAAACCTCTCAACGAAAAAGACATGAGATTTCCTTTAAACTAAAAAAGTAGTCAAAAATATTTTTGATTTTGAAAAAACTAGTCATATTTTGAAGTTTTTAAATTTGATTTTTCTTTTTTTCAAAAGATTGAAGAAAACTTTGTACGAAACAAGTTCGGCAAAATTTTCTAAATGCAATAGGTGATTAGTTATATGGATCAAGGATCGATTTCAAGAATTCTTTGTGCATTATGTTTGTATTTGTACAGAGCTTTGGAGTTTGAAAAAATTCTCGGCCAAGAAATTTTGAAAAATTGTAATTTATGGTCAAAATTTTGGAACTTTAAAGACCCTTTTGTACCTTACGATACTATTTGATTTAAAAAATTTGTTTCCACTTCGGCTCATCTGGATTAGTAGACACTTAATCACGCTGTTACTTTTTGATTCGACGCTGTTATTGGTTATTTATCGAGTCCCAAAAAAGTTGCTTTTCGTGATCAATTTTGTGAGTCATATACAGAAATGTGGCCAGAAAATACGATTAAGTGGCCAAAATACTATAATTTTCTAAAGCCCTAACACGCATTTTCAAATTTTACTGGAAAAGCAAAAAACATTCTGCTATTTGAGCACTGTTTCCAGAATTTGTAATTTAAGCTCGTAAGTTTTCGGTGTGTCTCATCGCATAGTGAATATTGTCACTGACTTTCTGGAACGCAAAAAATATTGCTCTGCCATTTTTTTTGGACATTCAAGAAGCGTTCGAAAAAGTTTGGCATCAAGAAAATTTACTTCCAGCTCCATTTTATTTGGTCTTAAAGTCCTATCATTCTATGTTAAAACAAATGATGAAACATCAGCCAAATGTCAAGTGAAAGCAGGAGTACCACAGGGCAGTGTTCTGGGTCTTGCTCTTTATTCGATTTTTACCTGCGACTTGCCTGAAACTGATGGTGTTACTATAGCTACTTATCCCGACGATACTGCCATTTTAGCGTCAAACTAATTTCCTACAGAAGCTGCTAATCTAGATCAGAAACAGCTCGACGACGTTCAACAATGGTTACTTCGTCGATGAATGCATGAGTGGAGTTCCATCTGCCTCAGGTTCGATTCCCAGATGGGGTTAAATTCTTAAAAAATTTCCAAATGGATTGTTCTAATGAAATGGATCATTTTGGCGATTTAGTTCCTAAATAAGTGACTCAAGTACTATTCAGGTTCTATTCTCAGGTAGAGAATTGAATCCACAAAAAAAAAAAAAAAGGAAATAATAGGTTTCGGCTCGATATAAAGAAAACCCCAGATAGGAAAGAGAAAATTTGAATACAGGGTAGGAATCAGCGACCTTAAATTATTCTTAAAATTCTACTAATTCTCGATACCCATTATCAACCAATCTAAAACCGAAAACTGAATAAATGTATCCTATTGTTATATTTTCCACGTTCCTTTACCTTGGAAATAGATCATAGAAATTGAGAAATGCTTTGCTACAAGAACACGGTTTCCCCTAAATGCGAAACTTGCCAGTAAGTTTTCACATGGCCATAACTTTGAAATTGTTAGTCATCGAAATAAAGTTTATGAATAAGCAAAAGAAAAAACTATCCACGAACGAGGAAAAAAAAAACGGTCCAGCCCGTGTTTTGGCGTTTTGGTTCATATGGAGAATTTTTATTTTTTATTTGATTGTGGAAGACCTAAGTAACCATAATTTTAAGACAAAAGGTTTCTATCAAGCTCCATTAAAATTCGGGCGACAAAAGGTTAAAAATCCGATGTTGAAAAATTTGATGTATGCCAATAAAAAAAGCTCTAAAAAACCTAAAGTTTGGGTGAAGTTTAATTATATGTTATGTTTCAAATTATTTTACATGAGTTTTTATTTGTATATAAATATTTCCAAATTTAGTAATTTTGGGACTTTTCTGCAAAATGAAAGGGCAAGAAAATACATGACTAAAATTAAAGTATTTTCATTTTAATAGTTACCTACAATCAAGGCTGGGCATTGCTTATTTCCTAAGCTTCCTTTGAATAACTTCGTGAAGGGTTGACTTAAAATTTTCTGGCAAGTATGAGCTATTTTATCATTTCGTGCAGGTGACATGCAACATGAGTAGCTCGTGAGATTTTCCTTCTTTCAAACCAGGGGCAGATTTCTATTGGATATTGTGAGCCATCTTGAATTAGACATCGTTCCGAGACTTCTGTTTGCTATATCTGGAAGACACTCCCCCGAAAATACTGCCCTAGAAATATCGAAGAAGTATTTTTGGTATTTTTTTTTTTTATAAATTTCAGGCGTAACAACTGGAATAGAAATAAAACTTGTCACAGCAAGGGTTTTGCACGTTTCCATAGACTTTCCTATTGTGCGAGAAAACTGGTGTGGTCCAGATGTTAATCTTCTGAAAAAGCTAGCGAAAAGATAGTTCATTAGTATGCAATAAGCATACAAACCAGTGCAATTTATGCCCAACAAAGATTTCAAGCCATTTAAAGCTTTGTTGGCCATAAATTGCACTGGTTTCAAGCCATTGAAAGCCATTTTTTCCCAACGTTGACGTTCGTTCCATTACACCCAATGGCAACCAGTTCCGAAAGTGTTATTCCTTTCTGTGCGGAGTCACATGTCCTATATAAACAGAACCAGGTTCTGACAACAAAATAATATGCTTTTCCACAGCTTGAGTCTTACACAAAGAACTTCTCTTCTTCTCTTGCACTATAGTTTTGTCCTTTCTTTCATCGAAGTAGATGGCGTGCAAAAAATGTGGTGCATGTGTAGAATTAAGCTGTGATCGTACCTTTCGAACTTTAGGTGGAGAATCTTTGGATACAATCCCATTATCATGAAGCACAAAGGATGTAATGATAGCAGCTGACCTACCCGATACTCACGCTCTATCGCAAGCAACGATTTGGCAGTGATATTAGAATACGTGCTGTGCTGTTTGATAAAGATGCATTAAAAACTTTAAAAAAAGCAGTACAAATATTCACTTGAAGTATGGAACTTCAACATGGCAACATTTTGAGCTGAAATTTGGAGACAATTTGTTCCAGCCAGTTTCGAAACATATAATGACTCAGGCTCCACCCTAAGGGGTATTGCGAGAGAACCACTTGACCAATTTGATCAAATATGGCTCAAAATTTAAGAAATTTTATTTACTTTTGAATTCTTATAGATATCAGAGCTGTAAAAGAATGCAATCAATTTAATTGCAATACCTTGAAGTCACAGTTAATAACCGACAATTCATGATTGCAGTTACTGAATACCGTATTTGACTCCAGAATAAAAAAATACAGTTGGAACTCTTTTTTGGAGTGGCCGATTGGTTATTCATTTAGAATAGTCTTTTTTAGGGTCAAGGGAGTGCAGTCTTTTTTTGAAATCATGAGACTGCAAATCTAATGACTCCAAAATCATGACTTCTTCGAAGTCACTTGGAGTCACTTTAAGTCACTTGGAGTCACTTGAGTAACCTTGCAGTCATTTGGAGTCAATTGCAATTTGCAGTCAATTGGAGTCACTTGGAGTCTTTTGGAGTCAATTGGGATTTTGAAGTCAATTGGAGTCAGTTGAAGTCTTTTGGAGTCAATTAGGAATTTGAAGTTAATTGGAGTCAATTGGAGTCTTTTGGAGTCAATTGGGGATTTGAAGCTTGAACCATGCCAAGATTTGGCTTAACTAATGAAATTATTTATCAGCATTTGTGCTGAAATTTTGGATCCACTGTAACTTTTTTGTTTGCGAATTAAATAAGAATAAGGGGAGGGAAAAAATTATTGGATTTTAGAGGTCCTTAATGTTGTTAAAAAAAAATTACCAATATTTACCCCCTAAATATTGACAAACATCTTAAACTTAAAATAACTAGTCGAAGGTGATATCGAAGATCAAGAACATCTAAATACAAAAGGTCGTACCCAAAGAGACCTTTCCATGAGGGTGACTCGGCCTAGTGACCATTCACCCATTCATGATAAAAACTCCGCAAAAGATTTAAAATTAAAATAAAAAAAATTTAAAATTTATATAAAAAAGAATGTATTAAAATTATAGTAATGAATAGAATGATTTTTTTAAGTTTTTTATTCAACAGTTCAAGGTTTGTTTATTAGGCTTAATGAAACGTAATTTTTGTCGAAGTGACAAAGTGACTAAGGCTGTGGTTATATTGCGAGTATGATCGGCGAACACCATGAAATTGTTGTTGCACCAAACACAAAGAGAGAGTCTGTACTCACTCTCACACCGAACACGCACGCCGAGTATTCAAGGAGTTATTTTACGAAACAGTATCAATACATATAAAATAGTATTAAACAAACGAGTATATTTTGACAAAAAACAACTCTGCAACTAGCTGAATGTAACCACCTTGACCGAGCACGGGAGAAAATGTTTTGTGTTCGTCAAACACCGAGCACCCATATAATAAGGTGCTAAGTCGCCACAGTGTATAAAGAGCAGGCAAATCATACGCCTGTTTTTTATTGAAGTAAATAAGTTATTTTATAAAAAATAAGTTTAATTTTTTTCTGTTTAACAATGTTGCTATTTACGTGGACAAAAAAGTGTTGCCTTCCTAAGGTTAAGCTAAAATCATAACTTGCAAGGTTAGAAGTTTGAGTTGTTTCTACTTAGTTTAAATAGGTGAAAAATTCTGCTTGTTACTTATCGATATTTGTCGACAACTTCTCGGGCTTATTGGTAGTTCCCGACAAATTTTTTTTTTAACGATATTCCCATCCCTATTCAAAATATTAATTGACAATCACACAAATTTGCTACACTACCTACAGCTGTGGAAGAGCTTTTTTCGCATAAAGATTTTTTCGATCTGGTTTAGAAAAGCTTATTGTACTTGTTCTTCAACTTTTTTCCCTCCACGTGTCTCGTACATATACACGCATTTACTTTATTTCATTGTATGCGTGTGTTTACGTGCTGATTATACTAGAACGCTGTTGTTGCTGTAGCTATTGTTGGTGTTGTTGCTGTTACTGTTGTTGCTGGAGGATCTGGTTAATTCATCATCAGTCCTCGTCGTCAGTTCAGTCGTCCGAGTGAAGCCAAACGCAAACGTTGGTGTTATCTGTCGTTGGTGTTGTTGGCATTTATGCGAGAGCAATATCATTAAAAGGAAGAAAATATTAATAAATCAAGTGTGAATAGAATAAGAATTTCAAGATGAATTGCTTAAGAAAAGTACCCATGCGCATGGTTAGTTCAAGTGAAAATTATGCTTTCACTGTTTATTTTATAAAACGATTTTAATGATTTTTTTCAATATCAATTAATGATTTTTTAAATAAATTTTCGGTAGATTGCCAATGCAGTTCAACGCCAACAACAATGCATGTCCACCGCTGGAACTGGTACAATGCCACCACTAACTTTTTTGACGGACGACGAGAAAATGATGAAGGAAACTGGTATGTAAAACAAAACAGAACAACAAAATGAAAAATATACTTTAATTAAAGGAGTACGAGAAAAATAAAAGACAATAAGAAGACAAAGATTTGCTGGTGCAGCATAAAAGTTGAGACTCAAGGTTCTTTTTAATGGGTGTGGTTTTTGAAGCAATTTTATTTCAAATTAAAGGGTCTTGTTCCTTTAACAGAGAACGAGAGAGAAACATTCTTCATTATATACATTACTTTTTATTTATTTTTTTGCTGATTTTGAAATATTAAGATTTTTTGTTTGGTAGTATAAATTAGTTTTTTCACTGTTACGTAATTGCTACAGTGTTTTTTTTTTATTATGAGCTATTTTTCGCTGATAAAAAACATCTGAGCAAGATAAGTAATTTATTAAAAAAGCGAAAATAGTTATTAATTTATAATTTATTAAGAGCTGAAGTTTTTTGTGTTTATTCGTAATAATCTCTGAAGCAACAAAAACTAGTTTAACCATTTTTTCGAAATTTAATGCATAGTGTTCCCTGCCTGTCTGCTTTTCGACAAGGAAACTGGTTGCTAGCAACTGTCAAATCCTGTTGAAAAGCCGGGGGGCGGGGGGAGAGAGAGAGTTGCTGGCAACAGGTTTCCTCGTCTAAAAGTAGACTATGCAGCAGTTTACAAATCCATTAAAAAAAAAAAACAACTTTTATCAATGATGGATCTAGGATTTTAATCTGTGGTCTGCTGATAATAAGATTTATAGATAAATATTACAAAAATAATAGTTTAATTGGTATTTAAACTGCTCAGAGGGGAGATACAGCTACATAAAATTAATATTTGCTAAACATATTTTAAATGTTATATTAATGAGAGTATCCACCTCCCGAAAAATATTATTATCATACATACAATCTATATCCATATTTATGTGTGTAGGCAGCACAGATTTTCGCCTTTCCATTAACTTTACTTCTTTCCAATATTTGTATTTTTGTACTTTAGGAATATGTTAAAGATTTAATATCCGACTGATTTGAATAAGCTAACATTTCAGATGCAATTAATTAACTCATTCAAAAAGGGTATGTCTGTTTATATATCCCTATTATCCAGGAAAAATCGTATAACTTAATATAAAAAAGTGCAGTTTTAAAGTTAATATATTCATGTTCTTAATTCATTATTTTTTAAATAAATTTTTATATGTATTTTTGTTGAATTTTAAAAGTTTGCTGTATGAAAAATCGTACAGATATTCAAAATTGGTTAAAAGTGCATATTAAAAATGGACGCCCGAATTAAAATGGGGCTTGAGAGAAAACTTTTGTTGTGAAATTATGGTTACTTAGGTCGTCCCCAATCATGACACCAAATTCCTGCTTTTGCATTGATTTGTTTGCCCTTTATTAAAGGTTTTATACAAAGCTGTATACAACCACTGGATAACTTCTTTTCTCCAATTTGATTTTCATATTCTCTTATCTTTTATAAATATATCAGATAAAAAAATTTCCGGTTAGTAATCATTTAATGTATTATTTTTCAAAAAATAGTGCAAACGATTTTACTAAAAATTTTTGCACTTAGGTTTTTTGCTGGACTTCAAAGACAAAACTTTTAAAAAAATTACTTAAACAAGAAATTTCAAATATTTGGCAATTAGCAAACGTGAAGAATACCTAACACAGAACCGAATATAAATAGCGTTAATAGTAATATCTGTTAAACATTTTATTTATGTCACATAAAAATGAATGTTGCATATACGCAACATTGGGTATGAAAGAGTTAATAATTTATTTATTAAATATTGGTAGTATTTAAGATAAAAAAATCTATATTAAAATAGATTTATTTTAGATAATTTTAAAAAATTTACTCCGATTCGAAAGCCGAGTTTTGTAGAATCGCAGTTCTATTTATAATACTGTTTAAGTTGAACAACTCCTGTCAAATTCAAATATTGATATAAACTGAGTTAAAATCTATTACTCCACAATAAATCCATAAATTTGACCAAAATTGTAACTTTTTTACCATTTAACCTAAAATTACTCCAAAATCCGGCATTTTATGCAATTTCTGGATTTAGCGTCAAAAAAATTCACCTCCTTTCATTTCTGTAACTAACGCTTGTAGGACTGTGCTATGATTCAAAACATTAATGTTGCAAATATATCTCTATCTAATATGGTAAAAAAGAATAATATCAAGTTATATTTTTAAACTCTTATCCATAAAAATTGATTTGTATGTATCTGGCTGTTTTGAGGGGTACTCCAACAATCAAATCGAAGTTTTTCAATTAATAAGATTGTTCTCAATTTATTAAAAACTAGCAATATAAATTTTTGAAGTCTTTATGTAGATTTATCAAATGTACTTGCATTTTATTTTATTAAATTTAAATTCCCAATAGCCGCATTGAGTTTTAAATAGTTGTAAATTGATTTTGTTTATACAATTTATTATTGAAATTAAAATTTTCTTTTAACGTTGGTGTTTAAAAAAAATCTAGTTTAGATACTAATAAAGTTAATGTTAATAAATGTCAAAATGCCCAGTATGCCAGGATTGCCATTTCAAAATCCCAAAATTACGGCGCTGCATAAATATTTCGGGATTGAATGCCTTAGGACTTATGTATTTCTTTCTTTACCCTTTGATAAAGTTTTTTTTTTATAAGAAAGCAATAAAAGTATCATATTGGTTGGGTTCAGTAGTCGACCACTGCTTTACGAGTGAGTATTTTGTATCTACTAAACTGTTTGATATATTAGAGTGTTACATATTTGACAACTGCGATTGATATGTATGAGAGTAAGAATTATCTAAAAAATAAAAAATAAGAAAATTAATTTAAATCACACAGAAAACTAAAATATATGAAAATATGCTCAGCTGTCGCATCAGTTGTCGAACTCATTCATTGAACATGCTTGTATATATTTTTGTTGAGCACAAAGTGATCATGAAGCAGTTGATTGCTGAACGTGATCATTCTCAATTCATTTTACTTACGTTGCTATTGTAATCGTTGTTGCTGTTTCTTATTGTTACTCTTATTTGGCTTCAATTAATATTCAAATTGAATAATGGACATTGACAGCAATTTATATATATGTATTTTTTTTAACTTTCTGTAACTAGACTTTGTGTATATTCATTTCGCTGTTACAGTAAGAAAATATATTGAGATAGGTGTATATGTGTATGTGTATCTTCATATGTATTCACATTCATATATAATATATAAGTTAGTGCATACAGTATGTCCAAACACCCCAGTTTTCTATATAATTTTTGCTATGGTTTCTACCAAATTTCTATAATTTGTCTTAAATTTTGTTGTATTCCAGACCATATTTTCTCAAATATCCTACTATAGGGCACGGTGAATCAAGGAGTAGATAAAAGCTCATACTTTGTAATCATACATACTTCCTTTTTGATACTTATCGTCTCTAAACATTAAAAATGTGATGGGCTGGGAATAATTCTTCTGCCTTAATATTTGAAATAATTTAAAAAATATTATACCTATGTATATAAGTTTTTTGAAAAACTAAAAAAGTTGTATTTTTAATTCATAACAAAGTAAAAAATTATATACTAATCTTTCAGATTTTTAGAAAATCATTCACGGTTTGTTTTTACGCTTTGTGTTTAAAATTCGTTGGGAGTGAACAATTTGTGGTCATACTGTATATAAGCGTAACAATAAATGCAACAATATTACGGTAGTGAGAGCAAATATAAGTCTTTTTTAATTCTTATTAATTGTTAACTTGATTTTATTAACACTTCTCGTCAATATTACAATAACATTAATACATATAAAAATAATGCTGACTACACTGACTTTTCTTAAGCCTTTGCTAGAGTTTTTCATCAAATTTTAATAAAAAACTAGCATCTCTTGGTTTTCACTAAATTTTTCTCGAATGGATTAAATCATACTTAAGTAATCGCCGATGTGTCGTTGTCGTTGACAATGTACTTTCTATTCCGTTTATCACCTCATCTGAAGTTCCACAAGGAAGTATCTTGGGTCTTTTGTTTTTCATTCTATTTATAAATGATATAAATAATTGCTTTTCCTTTGCTAAGTTTCTTTTGTATGCTGATGATTTAAAAGTTTATTCTATAATCGAAAATTCATTCGATTCACAATTGCTCCAGGTAGATCTAAACAATCTTCATTTGTGGTGTGGAAAAATCGTTTATCCTTAAACATCAGTAAATGCTTTCACGTAACATACTCGAAGCGTTTTACTGTCCTACAAATATCCTACCATTTTTCCCATATATACCTGAAGTCGGTTAATGAAATCAAAGATTTGGGAGTCATTTTTGATTCTAAGTTTAGTTTCTCTAGCCATATTAATTCAATCATTTCCAAGTCTTATGCTATTTTAGCATTTTCAGACGTGATAGTTCTGATTTCTCAAATCCATATACTTACATTAAAGTTGGTTTACACTGCTTTTGTCCGTTCTAAGATAGAATATGCATCGTTTATTTGGAGACCACATCATTCCTGTTATATAACCCGCTTGGAACGAATCCAAAAGATTGTCATCCGGTATGCTCTTCATTCTCTTCATTTCAATGAACCAATTCCGTCATACGCTTCGCGTTGTATGCTCATAAATTTAAAATCATTAAGTAATTGGAGGACTATCCTCTCCTTGTCCCTCGTTTTTGATATAATTTGTGGTAATGTGGATTGCTCCTCTCTTCTTCAGCGTATTCATTTCAATACTCCAATTAGAGTTTTTTGCAGCTTTGATACGTTTAATATTGGCTTTATTAAAACTGTATATGATTTAAATGCAAATGAATTCAATCGAATAAAAAATGCAGTGGAGATTGATTTCTCATCTAACAAAACTGTTTTTTTTTTAAATTTGTTAAAAACTTCTTATGATTAATTTCTTATTTTTCGTTTAATTAATAGTTAAGTTTCCTATTAGTCTGTAAGAATATTAAATTTGTTCATAGATTATAAATAAATGATAATAATATTTGTGATATAATATGAATAAGTAAATAAATAAATGGTTTTCTGTTCTAACCAGGTATTTTTTTTATCTAATGAACCCAATCCCTGAATCAAATATTAAACTCAACTAATTAAAACAATAGAGTACATGAGAAGATACTGAGAAATCAGAAGTCAACGCCTCTTTTCATTTGTATGAGCCCGATCCCCATACGTTTATATAAAAAAAACTCAACAACTGAAATCGGCTCTCTCAGTGTCGTCTCATGTGCTCTATAATTACAACAACTACATGGCTTCTTTCGCATGCTTAGACGAACTCACTTCGTGTTTTCCGTTTTTTCTTCATATGGTAATAAAAGCAATAACAATGCTTTGAGTTATTACAAGAAGTAGAAACTGCTGATAAATTTTAAGACTTGTTTCTTTAAGATCAAGTGTTCATAAAACTAAAGATAAAATGAATTAAAAGTTAGATATTTTGTTAATACAATAAATAAAAAATAAATAAAAAATAAACTGACTGTGGTATTTTAAATCCCTAAATAAATTAGTAGTAAAGTTTTAATAAACACACTTAAATTCCACACAAAGTTTATAAGAATTCGTTTTCCATTTCACATACCTACCTTAGCGTAATTCTTATTCTACGTCACAATGCACACTTTTAAAGTTCAGGCTTATTTCCTGATCGTAACATGAAGTTTTATAATGATGCCGACAAATATGTACTATATTCTTTGTTATTCACCGAGTCTGTTTTTCAAGAGTAATTTTAAAGTTCAATAAAAACAAACAAGGAAAATAATTTTTAAATGCAAACATTTTATTTTCCTCATATTTTTTGTAATTTTATTTACATATATTTAATTAAAATATAATAAAATTAAAAATTTGTAATCAAATTACACGCTACCCTCACATTTGCGTTCTACTTACTATTTTATTTGTACTTTACGATAACAAAAAAAATCTCTCAATCAGAAGCAACAAACAACTATACAACAACATAAAAATACTATTATATGAAAAAACAACAACACAAAAAGTAAAAACAAAAAAAAAACAACAACGTGATGTTTTTCTACTTTTTTTTTGCCGCCTTTAGTGAGTCTCGTTTTTCTGTTGCCAGACTGTAGCGTGCATTAGCTCAGTGTGTTAAGTTGCCGGTTCGCTCATGAGGTTTTGTGCTTTCATTGGCGCGTGGTTGTCAGTTCGAATCCCAAGTCGTCTTGGCATAATAAAAATAAAAATAATCATAATGATAATGACGTTTATTATTTATAAATGTTCTTGATAATATTTAGGTATATTTGTAGGTATAATATTTATGTATGGATATGTGTGGTAGAAACACGTGTATTCGCTAAGCATCTGATTTATTATATGTTGTATTTCGTATAGTATTTATTCACAAGCAGTCAGCAGTTTAAAATTTGATATTATAATTTAAACAGCGTTACACTTGTGATAGAAAAAATTAAAGCGACCTGTTGCCACGCCTTTGTATCGCACTGTTCTAGTGTGTCATTGTCATTGGCACTGGACGTTTGTAACTTTCCTAGAGAGTTGAATTGAGTCAATATGTGTCTAATAACATGTGTTTAAGTTTAGAACTCAATTCCTAGTTGGAAAGTTGACAAAATATTTTGAATATTTTAATTTTATTATAAATTTACAAATTTAGTAATTAAATTAGTTGTTCGTTTTGACAATGTTGATATAAACAAAAGAATAGAGAGAATATATCTCAAGATGTCTCGGTCCCAATTATGGATTTGCAGTTTAGAGGTTAACCGATAACAATCTTGTACATTTTGATCGTTGGCCATGAATCAAAAAAGATTTCATGAGGATGAAAAAATTAAAAGCCCCCTTTAAAAAATATCTGGTTCCGTTAGTGGTCGTAGTTGTTGTACTTTTAATTTTCTCTTTAACAAGGCTTCACAGGTTTTAGATTGTGTTAAGGTCGGAAGATTGGGCAGGTGAGCTGTGATTCGGGCATCGGATATCTTCTTGCAGTTGTCATTTCAGGGGAATTTTTCATTCTGCATAAGGAAGTATCACCTCCTCAAGGGTGTGAACGTTAAGAAACCTTTCCATCGTTCCTTTTATCTAATAAATACAAAGGTTCCACACCCTACCACGAAAAGCCTTCCCACACCATGATTCTTCTACCTCCATTTTTAAATGTTTTCATTATGTATTTGGGGTGATCTCAAACCCTAAAAATGCACAGTTGATTTTTCGAGTTTTACATCTCTTTAAACTAAGTTTATCTGAGTTTCAAATGGCCATAAAACGTTCCACCTATTTTTTATATTTAATGAACAATTCCAGTCAATGTGCGTTTTAGCGAACTCGATGCGACACTTTAGATCCCTTTGATTCAACATTGGTACTCTTCGTGCTATTCTCTCAAGCAGTTTTTTCATCAAACAACTCCTTAGCAATTGAGCACAAATTTTGATCCCTGTCTGCTCTCTAATTGCTGCAATTGAAATAAATGTATCGCGTGCCGACAAAATTTGAAAGTAGTAGTTTTATGGGTAATGAAGATCTGCCAATAGTTTTAGCTATTTGGCGGATACTTTGACCCCAAAAATTATAATTATTGATAAAATTCCTCCTTAAGCGCTTTCTTTGACCCATTCTTCCGATTGATAAATTTTTAAAAGTACTAAAATTTAAGGCAAAATGTACTTTCCGCCAACAAAAGGTACCTCATAGCAAAGTAATGTTACATATATGGTATACCATTATTTTCCTCTAAAAGTAACTTTTAACATAAACAATTCGAAACAAAGAGAGAGTTTTGTAGGTACATATGTATATCAAGGTGCCTCAAGTACGATACAAAAAGAAAAAGTTGCTGCTACTCCATCTTGAAAATGGACTTTGGTTTATTTTATTATGGTATCCAAAATATTTGGTAAGCTAACGTGAGCTGTATGTTTAAAAAAAAAAAACCAGTAAAAATTAGATTTTGTATGCATATAAATTTTTGTTTTGGAATTTTTTTCGCACAAATAGCTTAGTTAAAAGAATAAAAGTTCGAAAATATCAGCTTCAGACGACAAATGATCTAGAAACTGCAACTAATCGTTCTAATGTTAAATGTAAATTTGCCACTTGTAATTGTTATCAAAATGATCATGTAATACTTTTGAAGAACATTGGTTTACCCAATATTAAACTTGTTGACTTACTCTAATTAAAATTAAAATATTTATGTTTTGTTACATAATATTAGATATGCATGCACTATAGAATAATGAATTAAAATGAATTAAAAATTATTTAATTTTTGAAAATTTGTTGACGGAACCTACACGGCATATCGAATAAATTAAACGGATAAGAAAAAATGGGAGAAAAAAATTAATTAAGTAAATTTTGTGCATACATAGATATGAAGAAATTAATACCTTATTGTTTTTTGCTAATCATTGATAAAGCTAATAAAATATGAGATTATTAAGTTATGCATTTAGTAGAAGCCAAATTATTTTATATGCTTGATAAGTATACATATTATAGATTATAAAATGTATGACTATGAGGTGTGGGCGTACGCAGGACATCAGCCAAAGGGCGGCAGATCAAATTTTGTTTTGAATTTGTTTTCCGGCGCCCCTTAAGGACGCTCCTGCTTTGCAAAAAAGAAATGCAAAATTTTATAATACAATACATATATTAAAAAGAAAGAAAATACGCAATTTAAATGTCTGTAGAAGTTGCCAGGTCTCTTCTCACCATTTGTCTGTAGCATGACATTGTCAACTGATGCCCTTGTACCCCATCTCAGTACTGTGCTGTGAATGGGCCGGAGAAATACCGCATTAAAAAATCTTGGCTGCAAGAAAAGTGCTACATCCATATCCACAGAATGCTAATAAAAAATCGAGCCATGATCCTCAAGTTATCGTAAACGGCAAAAAGTGAATTTTAAAAGAGAAGGTTTTTCGAATAATACATTTATTTTGTATGACTTTATATGGGAAACTCCAGAATTACTAAAATTATATGCACATTAATAAGTTTGTAGAAGAATGCTTTTGGTGCTAAGGTTAAAGTTTTAATAAAAAGAAATTAAGCTTGCAATAATTGTCAATAGAAATAATCGATTAGCAATCGGGTCGAAATAATACTTCTTTACAAAATCTTAGTCCCGTACCACAAATCGTCCCTGAGATATGCCATAATGAATATTCAGGTTAAATGGGAGGTGCCACATGCTTTTTTATATCCTACCCACATTTTTTCCGTAGCTTCCTAACCAATGTTCTTGTAGCACTATATTGTATCAGGAGATATACCAAAAAAAGCATAAGGTTTGTAGTGGAGATGCCCTGTCTTATTTTAATTAGGTATATGAAATAAACCTTTGCCGTCACTTAAATATTAATTTCCCAAAGTTTCATCTCAGTCAGATGAACAGTCTTGGACACACATTCACACTGTCGAGTTTCACATAAAACAAAGATTTATGGAAGTGAGTGTACTATTCTTAATCTTTCCTTGAATTTAATGTATCGGATACAAATGCCACATAATCTTTCCGGCTTGCAAGCATTTTTAGAGCTGTATTTAAATATTTACAAAAAAAACACTAGGCCTAGGCATTGAAATGATTTAAAAGTTGTTGGCTTTTGCTACTTGATTCTTAAAGTATTAAAACAATATATTTACCCTGAAAAAAAAAGAATTTGAAGAAAAGCAACTAAACGATTACCAGGATAGTTCTTCGTAAAATCATATGAAACAAACAATTTAAATTGTTTACTTCTCTATATGTGAATCCATTGCTAGTTTACAAATTTTTTGTTTATCGCATGAACCTAAAAAAAAGTGTTTTCTAGACTCATTTTGGGTCGTTGAAAATGACACTCACGTATGTATTTTTGCAAGGAAGTGTTTTCGAAAAATGTATAAAAAACGTGATTTTTACTCCTTCATCAGTTGCTGACGTAAATTTTGATAACGATTAAAGTCGAAAAAAGTGGATTTTACAACCTTTTTTGAAAATTACTCTTCCAATTGTTATTTTGAAGGTTGCAACAAAAAAAAAATTGTTCTAATAGCAAAAATATTAAGTAAAAGTTCGCTAAAATCGGAAAAAATACAGAAATTATGATATAATAAGTGAAATTAAGTAAATTTTTTTTAAATTTTTAAAGTACTTATTACTTCTCTACCGATCTCTTTTTTAAGATGGTGCCTTAAATGGTTTAAGCAATATGAATTAAAAAAATTCAGCCAAAAGTAGTCTGCAGAAAATGTCGATTTTTAGAAGTTTTTTCAATTACTAGAGCCGAGATATCTCACGAATTATCATAAAATAAACCGAGATTCATTTTTAGAGGGGTACAGCAACAAGTTTTTCCTGAGACAAACTAATCTACTTACTTATTTATGTATGTATGTATATTAAAATAAAGTGAAATACTTCTCAGAACGCTTGTTTCTATGTCTAAGGAAAATTCTATTAAAACAATATTAATTTCTTATCAAAATTTTAGACACCCAACTGCAAGTACACATTTTCTACTGATAAAGAAACATGCTATCAATAAATTCAATATATACATTTAGTTGAATTTATGAAAAAAAATACACGCGCAATTTTATCTTTTTTTTAATTTTTTTCTATTTATTTTAAAAATTATCTGCACAATTTTTATTTATACACAAAAAAAAAAAAAGAAACTGAAAAAATAACAGCAAAAACTAAAAAAAGAAGATATCGGCGCATATTTATACATACATATGTATATATTTATATATGTATAGAAGAAGGTGTGTGTCGGCTTTTAAATGGATTTACTTAAAAATAGGAAAGAAGGAGGGTGTACATACGTGACGTACGATACTCGTATAATATAAATATAAGTATATAAGAAATGAGTTGCCATATACTTGAAAAATTATTAAATATTAAATATTAAGGGAGAAAAAACATTGGGGAAAATTATAAAATCATTCGTCAATTATGTACTGTATTTTAGAAATTGCTACTCTCTTCAGCAGTGAGCTTTGTTAAGGGATTAATGAAGGCATTTAATTTTTTATTACCCAGGTTTGAATTGAGCAATTTTCTCTGTTGAAGTGAGTCGAAGTTTATCAGGCATGCTTTGGAATTCCATTTTTCGTATTTATTTTTAAAGGTTACATATTTTTGAATATCTACTTTTATATTTATCTTAGCTATATTGCTTGATATGAGCTCATTGCACCCTTTTCTTAAAGTTCATTGAGTCCGTTTCTAAAATAATAGTCCAGCAGTAGTTAGCCATCAACGCCTTCTCCCAGAAACCGCGATATCGTCTCTCTAATGCCATTAAGTCTTCGTGGAATCCCTCAACTTATTCATCACTTTCAGATCCCAGATTACTTGGAAAAAAAGAAAAAAGATCTAGATCTTTTTCAATAAGGTGGTTATGATTTCGCTGGAATTTTGGTCACCGTCAGTCTTCTTAAAGCCGATGCTTCTTTTGAGGATAATTTTCTGATGAATTCATCGTCAACCATCAATTTTAGAATTTAACGGTCTACGAATATGATTTATTTCAATTTTGCGTATGAGAGCCTTGGAAAGAAGTCCGTAAGATATTTATATGCTGGGCCTGCAATATTCCAAAATCGGACTTTTATAGGCTGTAGCACCAAACCGATAGTCAGATTTAGATCAGCTATACCTCAAAATGTGAATCTTTATTTTTGAAATTTTTTTAAAAATAATTTTTAAGCGATGTTTTAATCCAATATCTCAAAAACTAAACGTATAGGGAAAAACTGAAACCAAATTCGTATTTCGCACGAGACTTTACATTAAAAATTAAAGTTCGCAACCTTTGTACTATTTTGTGTAAGCTAGTGTTATAAATGTAATGCCCAGTATTTAGTTTTGGGCTTATGCAAACACTTCAGTCTACTTTAGGTTTTTCTTATTAGTATAACGAGTTGAACTCAGAGTTCATGAAGAAGCTTAAAGCTAAGATCGAGCATACATGGAGGGATTGTGCACGCGTGATGCTCAAAATTTGCACAATATGGCATCTTTGCATCAACTTAAGTAATGTATATATATATTTATATTTACTTTGACGTTGTTTAAAAAACCAAATTGTTTATGTTACTTAAAAAATATTTTTTAAAAATCAGTTCTTTTTTTTAGTTATAAACTTTTCCGAGCAAGAAATTGTGTTTCTTAAGTTATTTGTATATTTTTTCATTTATTTATATGTTTATATATGTATGTAAATTTGTATCATATATGTATGTATGTCTGTATGCTTGTAGTAAATATTGTATGTATGTATGTGCACTAAGGTGCCTCAAGTCTCATACTACAAACAAAAAAGTTTTTGCGGATCCCTTCTAAAAATGAACCTTAGCCTATTTTATGATGATTCGAAAAATATTTCGGTTCTAGCGATATGCTGACATGAGTTGGATTGTTTTGGAAGAAAAAACTTTAATTTAATTTCAAAATTTTGTATGAAAACATTTTGCTTTAGGCTAATTTATACTAAATAAAAGAAATTCAAAGAATGATTAGATTCTGCATCAAAATATTTGAAATACCTATTCAACGACTCCGAATAATTGCAGTGATGTTTTTTATGCGGTTTGTATTAAAATTTAAATAATTCCGCCATTTTTGTCCAATTTTCGTATCCAAAGCTAATTCCAAACCTATTCAACGACTCCGAATAATTGCAGTGATGTTTTTTATGCGGTTTTTATTAAAATTTAAATAATTCCGCCATTTTTCTCCAATTTTCGTATCCAAAGCATCATCAGAAGAGTGTTGACTGCTACTATTCATTTCGATAACTAGTTTTTTGCTTTGATGAAAATCTAAGATATATGTATATCTAAATCAACGATGATCAACTACACATGCACATTGAACAATTGAGCTTTTTTTATGAAAATTTAGAAATTTCACACATGGCCCTGTGCACGCGTGCTACTCTTTGGCCAACACTTATCTAAATAAATGTATGAATACCACATAATCATATCACAAATATACATACATACATACATACATATGGATGTGTTTGCATACATACAAACTACATACAAACATAACTAAATATATTTGATAGCATATAAAAAGTGAAAACAGCCGCTCACTGCTGCGGTATCATGGCAAGAAATTAAAAAAACAGAGACATTGACATTGAATTCTCTTTCAGTAATTGATGAGATCTCTTAAATATGAGCGTTAACTTTTTGTAAAAGCTTTGTAGAAGCTTGTTCACTCGATGTGTTGCTTATATGCTTGCCGATATTTGAAGTTTCTTGATATTGAATATGAATTTTAGTTGAATTAAAGGCTAACGGCCTGATATTATTCTAAAAACATTTTATAACTAAAATATGAAATATCTATAGAATAAAAAAAATTTAAATACATTTTTTTAATATAACACGTTTTTAAAACGGATTAAAAAGTATAAAATAATTTCGCCTAGCGCCATAGAGATTTATAACCTCACACAGATTCCTAACACCATACAGATTGTTCTGAAAATTTGTAATTGTGAATTTTAGTAGGTATGAAAACACTTGGGTTGCATGCAATAGGAATTTGATGGATGAATAGTTCATACAAGTCGCTAGCAATTTATTCTCTATCCATAAATAAATAAAATTAGTCGGTAAGGCCCCAGTAAGCGCCTGGTTATATTGGTGCTCGGTGTTCGACTAACACAAAACATTTTCTCTCGTGCTTGGTCAAGGTGGTTACATTCAGCTCGTTGCAGAGTTGTTTTTTGTCAAGAGAAAAAAACTACTCGTTGGTGTTTAATTTGTTTGGCTGAAGTTACACGGTCAATGATTTGCTGTCAATGTTTTCTGTTTTTACTCTCTTTTCATCATTTTGTTTGATGCCCTGTTACACTATTAGTTTTTTGCTGAATGTTATTTTTTAATACTGCAACTTTGTTTTTCCAACTAAAAAGTATTTAACTGTACTTTGGAGTGAATGAAAATTCAACAATTGGAATGGAATTGGATAGAAAATAATTATAATGACAATATGAAATAATGTTGGTGGAAATAGCTCCAAATTATACAAAAAATATTACATTTACATATGAAAAAACCCAGAAAAATAATCTTTAAAATTTGCGAACTATTAAAATAAGCTCCGCCACTTTATTACTTGGGCATTGAATTACCATGTTTTTATAAAAATTATTAAGTAATTTTTTAAACAGCAGTCTCACAATCAAACAAAAGCCAAACAGCTCAAAGGGTGGCAAAGGAAAAAAATTTATTTATAAATTAGTAAAAAGTTTATTATTTTCCATAAAATATTGGTATTTTTCAGTAAAATACAACAGTGTATCTTCGACAACCCCATTTTATTTGAAGTGATGTAGGTTTTTTCCGTCAGCAAAATAATTTGAAGTGAAATGTGTTCATCTTCTCTTTTGCTCAGTGTTCATTTTTCAAAGCAACAACAATTTCATTGTTTGACAGCAAATCATTGATCTTGTAAGGCTGATGTTACACGGTCAATGTTTTGCTGTCAATGTTTTCTGTTTTTACTCTCTTTTCGTCATTTTGTTTGATGCCCTGTTACACTATCAGTTTTTTGCTGAATGTTATTTTTTAATACTTTTATCTGCAACTATGTTTTTTCAAGTAAAAAGTATTTAATTGTATTTCGTAGTGAATGAAAATTCAACAATTGAAATGGAATTGGATGGAAAATAATTATAATGACAATATGAGATAATGTCGGTGGAAATAGTAACAAATTATACAAAAAAATTGCATTTATATATAAAAAACGCAGAAAAATAATTTTTAAAATTTGCGAAATATTGAAATAAGCTCCACCACTTTGTTACTAGGCCATTGAATTACCATGTTTTTATAAAATTATTAAGTAATTTTTTAAATAGCACTCATTTTCACAAACAAACAAAAGTCAAACAGCGCAAAGGGTGGCAAAGAAAAAAATTTATTTATAAGTTAGTAAAAAGTGTAATATTTTCCATAAAATATTAGTATTTTCCAGTAAAATACAACAGTATATCTTCGGCATCCCCATTTTATTTGAAGTGATGTAGGTTTTCTCCGTCAGCAAAAAAATTTGAAATGAAATGTGTTCATCCTCTCTTTTGCTCAGTGTTCATTTTTCAAAGCAACAACAATTTCATTGTTTGACAGCAAAACATTGATCGTGTAACATTGCCCTAACATCGCTCTTATTTGTGTATGCAGCAGGGATACCAACTCATTTTTTCTTTCTCCCCGATAGTTCTCGAGAAATTCCCCGATTTTTGATTAATTTCCCCGCATCGGTATAACTTCATATAACAGCGAGACACTCACTTTCCATATGAACATTTTACAAAAACGAAAAATACCTTCTTAAAATTGATCTCGGTTTGTGTTATTTTAGGGCGACCATGAACTTTCTCGGTCCAAAACTTAACAAAATTTTATAAGACTCGTAGATTAATAGAAATATACTTTCTGAATCCGGAATTCTTTTGACACATGGAAGATTTCATTTCAAGGGAACCCACTCTTAAAATCGATCGCGCTCAAACTTGCACAAAGTTTAGTCATATTGGATAGTAGTTACCACACCAAATTTGAACGAGATGAGGTGTGTCGAGTTACTAGATGTTCATTTTAATAGATACACTTTTGGTTTTTAACAGATATGATGATTGACCGTAATTTATAAGTTTACAGATTAGTCAGCAGGGATTAAAAGTTATTAATCAGGAGGTGCTGCACGAAGACATAGCTAAGCCTTTCTGAACGGCCGAAAGGGAAGTCGAAGCACCGCGCGACTGTTTTGGCCTGACTGATACTCGGCGTTATAAACATCTATATCTACGAAATCACTCCGAGTTTCTCTCGGAAATTTTTATAAAATACTTTCGATTTCTCCAAACCAGTGAAGTGCCCACTTAAGAAAAAATGAAGATTTTAAGACCCAAAATATGAAATAAGGCATAAGTAAAACGTTTTACATCACATAAAATTTGACAAAAAAAAAAAGCTGAACGACTTAAAATTCCCGCAAAAAACAGCTCATTCCCCGATTCCCCGCTCTAAGTCAAAGTCATACCGCAAGTTGTGGTATGCAGATAACTCGTTAGATAATTCTGAGAGATGCCGTTACTCATGTATTCTCTCTTTCTTTTATTATTACTATTTACTCCCGCTTAAGCAATGATTTTTTCAACGCTGAATGCAATGCTTTGTTCAATGAGCGAATTTTAAAAAACTTCCGACGCTAATATTTTGAGATTGGCGTACCCGATTTTAAATCTGATAATTTTTGGCTAACCTACTCGTCAAGCTCTTTGATATATAATATGATATCGTAGCACTTCTGGATCTTCTGGAATTTGAAATTTGTAGTTACACTAATAAATGTATCGATAATTTAAATGTTTCAGATCCATATTGTTCCAATTTGGCGGTTCCCTCATGACTTTAAAAAAATATTGGGTGGATTCACAAGCTGTCATATAACCATAATATCGTATAATTTTGTATGAAAAATAAGAGAATTTATGACAATTGAGAGGATATACGACACCGAATAAGGCAGCTACACCGTTTCACACACTATCGCTATTTTTTATTTTATTCTCTTTAGAAAATGTAGTTCTTATTTTTTTTTGTAATTTTAAGCCTAAATTTAATAAAATAATATTTATTTAGAACTTTTCGCGAACAAAAGAACCTATCTTCACAAGCACAAGAAAAAGTGGCGAAGAAATGTCAAAGTTCTAATTCTACTGTTCCGTTTTGATTAAAAAAGTCCGGCATGGTTGTACAAATGAGAACACGACATACTTTCATGCATTCGCCCGTTTGAACAACTATTATTTTACTAAATTTTTACTACAGAGCTCAATTGAAAATTCCATTTGTTTAAGATAGGTTAACATTGGCAATTGGAATATTTTACAGTGTTTAATGGTTTTCAATGGTATTCAATAGCTTCTTTCCAGCAGGGTAAAACCTGTGAGTGGGTGTGAGAGGGCGGATTTGGGTCGAACTCAAAAATTGAAACATATTATTTGACTTGGAGCGGTCGAGGTATTGTGAAGGGGCCATAAATTTGCATTCTATAAATGAAGCTCAAACGCAGTATGTGTACACACGTGACACGTTGCATACACACGTTGAAAAACAATTTGTTGAGTAGTGTAATTAGAAGTTCACACGGAGAGATAATTAGGATATGAATGTTAAGTTGATATACTTAAAATCATTACAACAATATATTTTTTCTTTTATTTTAGTTGCTAAAATGGCGCAAGAGCAAATTGCTCCATTGGTTAAGAAAATGGATCAAGAACATAAATTCGATCCATCAGTTGTGAAGGCGGTTTTCGACAATGGATTAATGGGCATTGAAGTCGATAGTGAATTGGGCGGCAGCGGTTGCAATTTCATGACAACAATTTTAGTTGTTGAAGAATTGTCGAAGGTTGATCCAGCCGTTGCTGCTTTGGTTGATATACACAATACATTGGTGAACTCACTGATGATTAAGGTGGGAAATAAGGAGCAAAAGGAAAAATATTTACCTAAGTTGGCACAGGAATATGTAAGTGTTCGAAATAAAATATAAATGATCTTGCTGTTTGTATTCACTGCTGAAATATGTTTATATCTATCAATTTCATATACTTAGGCTGGTAGTTTTGCTTTAACTGAACCTGGTGCAGGTTCTGATGCTTTTTCTTTGAAGACTGTTGCCAAGAAAGATGGTAATCATTATGTTATTAATGGCACAAAAATGTGGATCTCCAATTCCGATATTGCTGGTGTATTTTTGGTCTTTGCCAATGCCAAGCCTGAAGCGGTAGGTTAAACATGACTTGAAACGTTGCGTTTTATAAATAATTTGAATGTTCACTCTTTCGTAGGGCTATCGTGGCATCACCACCTTCATTGTAGATCGTGATACACCCGGTTTGATCGTGAATAAGCCCGAAGATAAACTAGGAATTCGCGCCTCTGGTACGTGTATGATTACCTTCGATAATGTACGCATACCCGAAGAGAACCTTTTGGGTGAATTCGGTCATGGCTACAAATACGCAGCGGGCTTCTTGAATGAAGGTCGCATTGGGATTGGCGCACAAATGATCGGTTTGGCGCAGGGTGTCTTCGATCATACAATTCCCTACCTGCTCGAACGTAAACAATTCGGCCAGCAAATCTATGATTTCCAATCGATGCAACATCAAATCGCTACTGTGGCGACAGAAATTGAAGCTGCTCGTTTACTTACCTACAATGCAGCACGTCTGCAGGAGAAAGGTGCACCATTCCTCAAGGAGGCAGCCATGGCTAAATTCTTTGCCTCAGAAGTGGCGCAGCGTACCGCCATCAAGTGCATCGATTGGATGGGTGGAGTTGGTTTCACACGCGATTTCCCACAAGAGAAATACTATCGTGATGTTAAGATTGGCGCCATTTACGAAGGTACCACAAATATGCAGTTGAGCACCATCGCTAAAGTGATCAAGAAGGAGTATTCCTCTTAAAGAAAGTTGCGTCATGTGACAGGACAATTGTAAATAAGTTTTTAAAATTTACTTCGTAACAGATACCAACAGTGCATTTATGAAAATTGTTTGTACGCCCTAATAAAATTTTAATAAACTTTCCGATACTCTTTCATAAAATTTTCAAAAATGGCGCGTGAGTTCAAACAATTTCAAAATTCTTTCTTTTTAATTAATTATTAACTAAAATTATAAAAAATATCATGTTTATATAGTTTTTATGTATAAAAAGTATAAAATTTATTAAAAATAAAAACGCAACGAAAAAAATTTAGCTAAAGCCATTCAGCGATGTTGTATTAAGGAGCTTAATAATGGAAATGATTTAACATTTTTAAATAAACTCTTATAAAGTATTTAAATCTGTTGTCTGGATCTTCAGCTCGTGGTGGTAGAAAGTTGAAATCATTTGTGATTTTAAGTTCTTTATTAACTTTAAGAAATGTTAATTTGGCTTTGCATCTGGTGTTGTCGTAAATGCTGCCAATAAAACATTCACAACTGTTACCACAAAAACGCTACCGACTAGTAGCTCATTTAAGCGTATAAATCGTTTCGGATTGTTCCATTTTCGCATGCTCCGCTGTAATAAAAAAAATGTTTTTGCATGTGGGTTAATTAAAGAATTATAAGAATATTTAATAATACAACTTAACACCGATTTCGAACGGCGCTGTGGCAATTTTTTATCGACTTGGTGGTTTTGCCATTACCAACCAAGGTGTGTTGTACCAGGGCCGTAGCCAGAAATTTTTTTCGGGGGGGGCGGGGGGGGGTGGGAGGGTTTCATTCGAAGAAAATATTCATTTTTAAATACAATAAATTAAATCGATGATACATTTGATGAACCCTATCAGACTAAGGACAAAAGTAGATAAATATCTTAAAACTTTAAGAAAAATTTTCCGATTTTTTTTATCTTAACCTCAAAAATATGGCCAAAAGCGACAAAAAAATTCACTGAAAAATCAAATTAAATTTTTAAATTTTTTAATGCATTTATTTTATCGCGAAGGATATAATTTCGTTAACTTATTGACTTCCCACTACTGATGATGTACCCAACGTCAAAAAAAATTACCAAAAATAGTAGAGGCTAATTTTTTTCAAATGATCATTATTGGGAATTTGGGCCATTATCAATGATAAGGAAATGAGGTTGGCTTATATTCCCTAAATTCGTGAAGTCACAGCATTGAAAAAGACCTTTCTAGTCGTGGTGCTCTGAGCAATAATGGGTTAAAAAATTAACTACATTTTAAGATTTTCTCCTAAAACTGTTAATAAGATGGAGTTTTTGCGAAAGAATTTTTCACGTTGAACACGAATCTGAAGTCAAAAACTTTCCATCACGTCACGTTTTAGGAAAAAAATGGGGTCAAGCAAGTCTAATTTTACAAGGATCTGATAATTTTTTCTATTTTTTAAATACGGCCTTGACTTGTACACAGTCCTATAATCCTCATATACTTTATATTGATAGTGAATATAAGAAAGTTATGAAAGTTAACCACCAGATGAAGAAAGGAATCGAACCCGAAGTCTAATGCACTAACCACTAGACTATCGAGGTCGACTGGAATCCTTTAGTGTTGGAATAAAAATGATATTTATGAATGTTACTGTTGACTTTTTACACTTTTATTCATTTTTCAGCATGATTGCATACTTTTAGGGTTAACAAAAAAGTTTACTTTCAATACATATCTTCGAAAATATCGTCCTCAGAGTTATTTTCAAATTGAATTATTTCCTAAGAGCGAAAGATAGCGGAGGGTATAAAGAAATGTGTCTTCTAAAATTAAGAAAAAATATACATATTTTAACAAATTTTCATATATTTAAGAAGGGCTCTGTTCAGGCGGCTCAGGTGAATAAATCGTCGAAAAAACAATTTTTATTTATTTCATACTTTCAATAATACGTTTGAAAATATAAAAATTTACGAAAATTACTATGAAAAACAAAATACTCGAATACCACAAAATTATTCAAATTTGAAATGAATATATTTCTGTTTACCCTATTAATCATGAAATTTGTAGTCGGGAAATGAAACTTATGAAACTCAAAGATTATATGTAGATTAAAAATCACTGCGTGAAAGTTTACCTTAAAAATAAGCATAATTCCAACGATAACTTGTAAACATAATGATGTTATCACCAAACCAAAACTGATGTAATATGTTGGCGCTCTTTTATTGTAAGAAATCAAAAACCGCAACTGATTAGCATTTGCGGACAATAGAGCAATGTCCATTAAACCTAAAATGCACCAAGAATTTCAAAAACATATTAAGTTACATATATGTGCATATTTTTTATATATTTAAGTGTTTTATAAACAAAGAAATTCCAAACAATAGTTCGGTTAAATTGTATTTATAATAATCAACAATTCAAAAAAAAAAAGATAAAAAATAAAAGTTTCCAAACCTTCGGCAATAACTTTATTATTTGCAAAGTTATTAGAATCATTCACACGTTTTTTGCGCCCATCAGTGACATCCTCGGAATTTGATTCCGCTGTCATTTCATTATTTAAATGGTCCAATGCAATTACTCTTATATTTTCAGCACCTTCACTTTCAACACTATCATCATGTTCAATTTCGATGCTCATAGAATTGTTCTTAGTTTGTTCTGGTATAGTGGGATTACTATCGCTCATTTCCTCACTCATGATTTATTTTTAAATCGAATTTTTCGTATGTAAATTAATGCGTTATTATTTTATACGTTGTTCACGTCTTTATGTCTAATAATAAATTAATTTGAAAAGTGTTTCACAAAATATGTAAAAGTGCTGATTTTAAAATTTCTTGTATTATTTTGGTTTTTGTGACTAAAAACGCGATACATTGCGGTTATTGTGATGTGCATTTATTGATAAGGAATATTAGGATTAATTGTTGCCTAAAAGTATGCTGCACTTGTGTAAAGTTTATTTTTACAGTTATGGAAAAAAAATAGGGCCAGTTATCGTCTAGGCATCAGATTTTTAAAATCTTTTTTGATCTGAATCTACAAAATCTGTTGCTTTACAATAGTTTTTAAATTAAGAACGTTGGTGAGGAAAAGATACAAATATAGGTAATAAAGCAATTGAAAAGCTTTTATTTTTGAACATTTTTTTCCAGGATTTCAATAAATCATTTACTAGAATTTAGTGGATTTAAAGCTGTGTATTTACATGTAGAAGAGATGTAAACCTTTTTATTGAGTACATATGATATGGAATCGCTAGAAGATGAAAAATGTTAAAAAAGGTAGACTTTTGAATCGTAATCTCACCTATAGCTCTGAAATTACTCTATCGATTTTCATTATACTATTGTAAAGCAACTAGAAGAGAAACTTTTTAAGATCTGATACCTGGATGCTAAGTTTTGATCAGAGTCACGCAAAGTAAGAAAATTAGAATAGGTGCATTTAAGCATTTGCGGAGGTTTGGGGTCAAACCCGGCCCCCTTTAATGATGAAAATTTCTTACACTACACACCATAATACTAGTAGTAGTTGTAGCATAGTGTTATTATTATACAAATAGGACAGGGATCATAGTCCATCTGCTGAATTTGCATTGATTGTTATTTTATACAACCTCACAACATTTTGACATTGAGTTGGTAAATTAAAGCCCCGCATATGCTTTCAAGTATAGTACACTCAGTTTTCCCAATACTTTTAATTTAAAATTCTATTTGATTTTTAGATCCTATGGAATCAGTTTATCCTTTACATATTTTGCATAAGCTTTCAATTCATTTGAGTAAAAAGATTGAGTAACCCAAATTGCGTTTTCTAGCTTACTGTCCGAAAGCTAGTTGTATTGCCAGACCCGAAATGCATTTCGGGATATAGCTTAATATTATTAAATATATACTTGAACGTTGTAGCTGTTTAACAGGAGATTAGAAATAATTTTTGTTTTAACTCTTAATTCGAGTTTTCTACTATTTTTTATAAGATTATAACATTTTAAGAAAGTTTTCTTATCGTTACCACAGTTAAATCACAGTATTTTTTCTGAATATATATTTTTCACGATTGTGTCCTAACAAAACGTATTTTACTAATCGTTGTGTAAAAATTTTTACTCTTAGATTATTTTGAATTGCTATAGCAGACTGAACAATTTTCATAAATAACAGCTATTCCACGGGGTCTCCAATATTTTGAATATTTGGCGGTTACATTTGACCTTGTTCCGTAACTTTTTTAATGCGTGAACGCTCTTTGTAGGATCTAGTTTAACCTTGTTTATATCTTACCTTTATTAAAATATTTCTTCCTTCTACTCAAATTTATAGGATTCAACACTAAAAATACCCATATCAACGAAAATCCCTCAGCAGTGATTTTCTTTTCTTTTTGGTAATGCAATGAATTTAATTTTCGGAAACACTAACTACTTGAATTCAAATTGTTTCCCTAAACATTAAAAGTAAGAGAAGGTTATTTATGAAATCGCTTCGATCACAATTTTGGAACCATTTTCGGATTTATATTCGGACAAATCTAAAAAAGAATATTCTGCTGGATCTGTGATCGACTAAGAAGCTATAATTCTGTGACCGTTGATTTGCCTAGCTTAATCCAAGCTACTAACAACTTTTCGATCGATCCTGTGAGACAATTGTAACTCTCTAAAGATTAGAAGGAACACTTCTTGGTTAAATGGAGCGTTCGCTTCCTGTCAACATAGTTTGATGCGTCAGTACAGCCTAGGCTTCACATAACGGCAAATCGGTTATTTTTGGGAAAAAAATCAAAAAAATTTTATGAAATTATGTCAAAAACAAAATTTTCTGATATTATTTCTTTGAACCGACTGAGGAAACATGACTATTTCTGATGGAGGAATTTTAATTTACTTGTTGTTTTATTAGACAAATTTTGAAAATGTATAATGTATGCAGAATTTTTCCAGCTGACATATATCCCTATATTAAATTATTCGTCTTTGCCACAAATACGAATTCCTTTGTATATTCTTGATTCTTGTTACAAAGATGGTAACTGTAGATGTCCCTAAGGAGAGTTTATGATGCCTGATAATAAAATTGGCTACAAGAGAAAAATGACAACTTTGAAAATTGTTGGAAAATCGAGAAAGCCTTTAAATACTATGTTGAGGTATAGTTTTTATTATTATTTTATATATAGTTACTTGTATGTATAATCTTACAGAAAACACTTTATGATGAAGTATTCAGCCAAAACTTAGAAGATAAATTAATTAAAATAAAGTTTTAGCTCTAAGCTCTCTAAAAAAGTATAATTATAAAATTTACAATACTAAAAACAATTTACATATAACATTAAAAAGGAAGATCGCATTTTAATACGGAATATTCACGTTTTAATGCAAAGTAGCGTTTTTATGTTACTTTTATTATTGGGCAAAAAACTTGTATATGTTCCAGATAAAAAGATTTCAGCCCAAAGAATCCTCCAAACAACAAAAAGTTAATTCTTAAAAAAAATGGAATAAACATATTTTTTAAAGTTACCTCCTTTATTATAATATTCAAGTATTTTGCCATACTGTGCACATGGATATTAATATGAAATCCTAAAAGTGTGCTTTAATTTTTTTAGTTAAAGATATGTGAGTTAACATTTTGATGTTTTATTAACATAAATTGAAAATGTATAAATATTTATTAATTTTTAAAAATGTTCGTTTTGTTGTATTTGAACTTTCGATTAATACTCTGGTTATAATAGACGTGAAGTGGAGTGAGGTGAAGTATAAATCTGAAGATTTTTGATATCTAAGACGATTGAATAACTTCACAAGTAAGACTGATTGCGAACCTCAAAAAAAGTTTTTGTGCTGTGTATTTTTTCATATTTTTATTTTATATAGAAAATAATATAGCGATTTTGGTACAAGTTTTTAATTGCGTATGGTAAAATGGGCTGGAATATGTCCTTAAAAATTAATTTCTTCCATTCGCATTTGGACTTCTTCTTAGATAACGATGAACGAGCCGAACATTTTCACCAAGAAATAGCTACAATAGAAAAGCGCTTAGAAGGAAAAAATAAAATAAAAATGATTTCAGAATATTATTTCAATGAGAAACTGATGGTGCTGAATTTTAAAAAAATAACGGTTAATCACACATTTTTGAGTTGAATGGCTAAAAATTGTATTTTTGCAAAAATTTTGATTTCATAAAAAATTTAATAACTCAGTCAATTACTCACCGATTTTTAAAAACAAATTTACGTTTTACTCGCCAATAAACGTGTTTTTAGAATAGACCCATAAATAGTATAGCTTCTTTATAAAATAGTGTGTACAAACACCGTCAAAGTTGAGAAAAAGCTAAAAAAGTGAAAAAAGTTGTGTTTGCTAGACAAATACACACAGATTCTTCAAATCTTCTAAAATAAAATATATGTCGTTCGAAAGGCATAAGTTTCTTTTTTCTAAAATCAGTAAGAAACTGAAAATTTGTTGATAATTAACCAAGTTACAGGCTTATAAGTGCCCAAAAGTACCCAAACCCGGTTCTTTAACGGTCAATCAAGATTTTGGGGGTGTTTGGAAAATTTCAAGTACAGACTCTTGTTTTACTCGACAAGACCTACAAGAAAAATAGTATAACTGCCCAGGTATTTTTTACTGTCGCACCGTGTTATCATATAAGACTTTTAGCTACTTTTTTCAAATGATTTCTTAAAATAAATTTTATATCCACAAAACAAATCATTCAAGTTTTTAGGTGTTTCATTAACTTTTAAAACTCCTTAATTTTAAAGCTCTCTTAATTCTTCCTTACATGATTTTATATAACCAGCACTTTCTTTATCGCATGTTACTTTTCCTCTACATTCTTCTGATGTTTCTCGGCAAGGGAGGCGCCTTGCCATAACCTTAAACATGTGATTCGAGTTTCATTGCATTGTTTCATAGCCACACATATAAACCTCAACCTCCGTAAATGCATTTCTGAATAGTTATACATATACTTAGTGTACAATGCGTACGCAACATCATGCGATATTTTCATATACCATATACATAGTGTCCCTATAAAGGTTTCTACTCTCTTTCGTTTTGTCTCTCTGTAAAATACGTATGCATGTATGTGTAAGTCTGATTTTTGGTGAGAATTTTCGAACATGCGTGATAAAACTAAAGAGCGCATAATGAGAACATTTGAACACGTGCCTTGCGGCCGGGTCAGCAAATAAGGTAAAGGATAAATTTGAAGTTGTTCTTATTTTGAGGTCAAGGGTTTAGATATTGTATTATAATGGTAAAAATAAGGAAGATGTAATCTTTGGAACTTGGGGTGTAGTCTATTTTTTTTTCAATTATTAACAAAGTACATTATGCAGTTGTAAGGTTGCAGTGGTGCTGGGTGTATGTACTCATGCAATCATGAGAGGGTGGATAAGATTTACATATCGCCTTAAATTTATGTTTTTTAATCGTCATAAATCGTCAAAAAGCCATATTGATACATATATAGGTAAAAAAATTGAGAAACAAATTAATAAAATAATGAACAAGTCAATAATTCGAAAAACGACCCAAAAGTTGATCGAGTCTATTTTTGTTCGTAAAATATTTCAAAGGGGGCTCCGCACCAAAAATTAGGTAAATTGAGGAAAATTAAAATTTTTTCATGCATCGGAGTGCCATCTATGGACTGTCCGATTTTGTTGAAATTTTTCCCACCAGTGTTTTTTTGTTCAAGAAACTTATTTTTGGCCTTTATTTTGATCTAAAAAATATTCCAAAGCGGTCTCCGGGGGTAAATTAAAAAAAAAAAAAATTGTCGCAAATATCTTGTATTTACGCCTTTTTCTCAAACAGCGCACAGTGTAACAATCCCATATAAATCGCGGCCAAAAATAGTAAACGATGTTTAATATTATTAATATTTGATAGTCGGGATAGTCTAATTAAAGCAAAGTCGTATGCCCAAAATGGTACTAATTCGGTTACTACCACGCCCACATCCCATATAATTCAAACACTCAAATTGCAATAACTTTTTAAATATCTGTTGCATAATGACGGAATTTGGTGTGTAGATCGATAAGAACTTGTTCAATGAAGATAAAATAGGTGTGCTGCCACGCCTACTTAAAAAAATTGCTAAAATGTCAGAAAGAGAAGCTCCATAAGAATGAAACAGAACATGTTAATTTATAAAGCACTTTTCCTATCCTTCAATATAATAAAGCTGCCACATGCTACTTAAAAAATTCCCTAAGTACTTAAAAAAACTTCGGAGTATGGAACTTAGATGGAGGATTCTTGTGTTCACAAAAAATGTGCTTCTTTTTCTTTTAAACAACTTTTCTATAGACACCAAAAACGATAAAACTTAAATTAAAAATGTTCTGGTACAGTCTTAATAAAGCCACTTTCATGATTTCATGTACCGTTATATCAAAAACCTGAAGGGGTGGAGCAAAATGTTCTTCAGATTCGAGCTCAGCGGCCTCAAATGCTATTAAGGAAGTGCAAGGCATTTTTTCGCTTAGTCGCTATCATCAATTTTATTCGATATTCAATGCTTGATCCTGCTCTCCAAACAAAATTTCATCTAAAAAGTAATCTTGAATTTTTTATCTTTGTAATTTGCTCTGATAACTTGAGAAGAGAAACCATCAGATCACGATTTGATGCTTCAGGGGAAGTTTTTCTTATAAAATTTAATCAAAATTTTCTTATGTCTTTGAGGCGCGGTTCTAGGGCTTCCTCAGATAGGGCTCTAATTGGCAAACTGGAGTGCTCGACTATGTCGGTGCCATGAACAAGGACCTTGTAGACTGTAATTGGCATATTATTGGATTAATTTTTATTATTGGTTTCACGAAAAAATGTAAAAAACTTTAAAAATCGCAGCTCTCCTCAGAAAATCTTTCTTGAATTAGTGAAAGCATTCTTGTGGGGTTATTACATGTTAAAATTGGAAATATATTTTGATATATATTTTTTTAAATCTCTATTAAAGTCATCGAAATCACTATGTTTTGATGTGAAAAATACTTTTTTTCAAATAACAGTAAAAATCAAATGGTTGAACATAGAGCCAAAAAAATAGTGTTACCATATTGAGCAGATTTTATATTTTTCCTATATATGCATTTTGCCTACATTTATTTGTTAATAAGTGAAATATGGCACAATTAAATTAGTAATAAAAGATATGACCTTTTCCACGCAAAGTAAACGTTTTCATAAAAGTTCGGCCTTGTGGTTGCCGTGTGCCTGAACCCATAGGTTAATAGGAAAGAAAATTTAGTTACTTTTTATTTGAAATATTATCTCTTACATATCATTAAAATTTTTAAAAATCTCCAACATGACTTTTGGCCGCCTTGTTACACTGTGCAGCGCAGTCATGATGGGAGTTACAAAAGTCCCATGTATTTCGTTCCAGTCTAATGGTCATACATCGGATAATGGTCTCATAGAAACCCCAAAAGGTGGGTGAGCGAGGTCGTAGAGTGCTGATTTGTGAGTAATATTTTTTTCCGCTTGCGTGGTAAACAACTACATTTACCTAAATGATGAGTCCTGCTCCCCACAGCGAATATCCTAGACGTGATAGAGTACATCTGAGCACAAGGTCGGAATTAGAATTGTTGTTCTAGCTGCCTTAGTTATAAACTGTCAATGTTGCCATATTTTTGTTATTTTTTTTGCAGTCGTAGAACAACTGTAAAATGAAAATTTTTTTAAAAAATTTCATTTTATTTTGAAAAATGGCGTAAAATTTGTTTAAATTCTTCAAAATATTTTTAAAATTTATTTCAAAATATGTCAAAAAATGTCGGATTTTCTACTATATGCGTGTTAAGGTTTTTTCTTTCGTAAGACCTCGTTATATTTTCATCGTGTACCACAATTGGTTCAAAAAATTCTAACGTTCTCTTTGCCCCTTCGGAAAAAAACTCAGTTTTCTAAGCGAATTCCAGTCGGTATTACCAAATTTTAATCTTTTATGTGATTATGTAACTTCTTTATTCTGCTTTGTTCTTTCTCTTTCTTTCAACTTTATTGTTATACTCTACAGTCTGCATTTCCGGCTGTTATATTTTTCTTTTTGATATCTATTACACAGGAAATGCTTATGTGTGTTATTATATCGGATATTGATAGTAGTACCATCAGTTTTAACAAATGGCAGAGTTGAGGATGCTGGCGGAAGCAGCAATAATGATGGTGACGATGATCATGATGTTGGGGATGTTAATATTCAAGCAAAAGTAATTGAAAGGTAAAGCTTTATTCAGAAAATTGAGAAAAGCAATGGCATGAAATTAAAATAAAAAAAATTTACCACAAAATACAGTTGTCTTTCCCTTCGTCTCCTTCACAGCTTACAGTCCTTGGTGGACTATTGTTTCTACAAGTGCTCGCCAATTGTTTCGATCAAGTGTTATCTGCTCCCAGTATCTTGAGATCTTCTTCTATATCATCTTTCCATCTTTTCTTAGGACCTCCTCTTCTCCTGTTACATAGTGGTGTTTGTATATATGATTTTTTTAAAAATATATTGTAATTCATTCTAATAACATGACCCAACCATCGTATGTTTTGCGGTTTAATAAAGCGAATAACATTTTGATATTAATTTGTTTTTTCCTTTACTTTGTTTTTTTTTTTCATTCTACCCAAAAAAGGTCAAACAATCACTTTTTTCATTTTTAAAATTTCAAGCTTTTCGATCAAGTTTAATGAACAATTTTACTAAATAAATATTTCGAATTTCTGTGATTAAATAATTGAAAACATCCAGTACTTTGCATTTTTAAACATTTACTTATTTACCCCTACAATTTACTTAATAATTACTTTAAATTTATTCTTGCGCTCTAAAAACAAGCTGAAAATATGATAAAAAGAAATAACAAAAAATGTAAATAAATAGTGAGACACAAGTAAATCTCATGGAGAAATGTAGAAAGGTAGGTAGGCAAGGTACGTACGAGTACTTGTTCACAATTTGCCAGACTAATGCCTGTGCGGCTGACAAGAGTTTCAGTTTGTTGTTGGTACGCGCTCTTGATACACAACCTGAGACAAGTTCGTAACGTGATATAAACAAATAGAAAAACAAAAACCTTTCATTACTTGTAAATACCAAAATAAACAAAATAAAATGTGAATGAAATGTGCGATTAGATTTTAAATATCTTATGAAAATGTTGAACGTTTGTCAATCTTAAAGTAATAAACAATTGCAGCTTAACTATATATAAAAAAGTCATACATTTATTTATTTATAAAAAATACGAATTCTATTCTTTATAAATAGTTGGTTTAAGAGAGGAAAAAAAGCGAAGAGAGAGATAGAGAGAGATGCGCGAGAATAACATGTGCCATCAAAGGGTATGTATTATCTACCTTATTTATATGCTATGTACCTTCATTAATAAAACTGTGACGTCAATAACATTATATCCGTTGCGATGTATTCTTTCATTTTAGAAATTAAATTGTAATTGTTCAATATTAACATACATACATTGTTTCTCTAAGTTATGTACATATAAATTTCTTCCTTATTTTGAATTTATATGCCTCCATTTTTTGCACTTGCCACAGCTGGACTTAATGATGCGTAAGAAGAATTCACATTTTTTATTCTTTTATTTTTATTTCGAGCAATCGATAACATTAGGCATCGAAATAAATTTTTTTTTTTTACTCGTATTTTTTAACATAAAAAATGCTTGAGATGTGTAGTTTTTTTTTTAAAACATCAACTCGAGCTACACGTGGATTTCAGATAGGAGTAGGGCAGCCAGACGTACTTATTTTGCTAGTACATGCAGTGGCGCGTCCAGGCAGGGGGCAATGAATTCGGCTGAAATTTAGGTCTAGTTTTTGTTCAATTTGTTGTCTAAAGTTTTGTCTACTTTTGGTCTAAAATTTTTTGATATGAATATTATTGGTCTGAATTTTAGGTTTGCTTTTGTTAGGCATTTGGCGTTATTTTGGCCTAAAAGTTTTGTCTAACTATTAGTCTGAGCTGTGGTCTAAATGTTGATTTAAATTTTTTCTGAGTTTTGGTTTGATTTTTTGTCTAAAATTTTAACTGATTTTGGTTATGATTCGATCTGAATTTTTGGGTTTTTAGTCTGAGTTTTGGTCAGAATTTTAAATTTTCCAAATCTATTCCTTAAAAATCTATAACTTGACTATATCTTAATAACATTTTTAATTTATTATCACTTTGAAATCTTTTAATGAAAATGTATGTATGTTGACCGAAATATTGGTTTCGGAAAAATTTATTTAAATGCAAAAAAAACTAAATTGTGTATTAACGAACACAAGGCGAAGTGAAACTTCTTGTGAACTAAACGAAACACAAGCAAATAACAAGCAAATGCAATTTTTCAAACGCTAAATTTTTTACTTCATTGGCTTGTGTTTTTTAATTTCATTTGCTTGTGTTTTGTTTAGTTGACAAGAAGTTTCACTTCTGCCTTGTGTTCGTTAATACATAACCAATTTTTTTTTTGGGATTAATGCTAGAACAAAAATTGCAACTCTGTACCGGTAATGTCGATGACAATTGTAGCGAACTCTTTTTGTGTGCGACATCTTCATGTAATTCCTTGGACATTTGCGCCATCTGTATGTTAAATGTATAACTGTCACAAACTTTAAGATGGCGACGCTACACATTGTTCTTTCTGTCATAGGCGTGTGTGTGTGTGTGAAATTAATATGTTATATTGAATTAAAACTATTTATGAATCGTTTATTATATAGTTTGCTCGTGAATTCAGTTACGGAATATTGATATTTAGCCCCTCATGCACATTGCTCGACAAAATTATGACGCATTGCAAACTTACGCGCGACATCACATCCGGTTGATTTTACTCTAGTACAAGAGAAAAGAAGTTTCACTTAAAAAAAAATTGAAATTTTTTGATTTCTCTCTTCAATGCGGAGATTTTGAGAAGTGAACTTATAATAAAAAGCAAAAATGTATTCATTTCTACTGATTTTTCACTTTAATTCAAGTTCAATGTACTGAACTGATTTTTTAGATCAAAAATCTGGCTACCCTAGATATGAGCTACACATGTAGTTAAGAGTTCGTGTACCTCTAGTGGATAATGCTCTAGACTTTCACTCGGGAGGTTCGAGTTCGATTCCCGTCTTGCTCTGTTTATTTCGAATTTGAAAAGTATGTGTAGTTTGAGCTCGTGTTATCAGCGATTATTCTTGAATACATGTGCAAACGCGTTACACAAAAAGATTTGATTTCAATAGGCTCTCTCAGGGGAAAATTCTGCCTAAGCGGTTTCAAGCGTTATAGTGAGAGTTCTTGGTAATATAATTTTGAAAAGTGAAATATTGGGAAGGATATTTTAATGTTAACGAATAAATTCCACGCGTGTGCGTGGCTCATTTTTTTAAACAGCTGACGAATTTTTCAACACTTGTGTGTTTACACCAGTTTAGCCACAAATAATTACAATATCTATATATTTACAATATTATACATATGTTGAAGATTACATATATACGTGTATATACATATGTTTACATTGTAGATATTACATTGTATCCAACATCCATACATACATGTTTCTCCAGTAAACAACTTCAGTTGAGATTGTGAACATATCAGAAGTACATACATATGTACATACCAACAATAAATAATTTAATTTGGATATGTTCGTAAAATTCTTACATTATCTTGACCTGCTTCTATACGCAGGACAATCTAAAAACTAACAATAAGAAAGCCGAAAACAATACCAAAAATATAATAGTGAAAATAAAAACTGGAAGCATAAGAATAAAGAAACAACTGAGCCAACTTACCATTTAACCATTTACGAAATGTGTGTAAAAAGCAAAAGTGAAAAAAAGAAACAAATTGATATGGGAAAACACATGATAACATCGTATAGTAGCAAAGAGCAAGCCAAGAGAGATTGAACGAGAGAGTGTCTGTGTTGTTTTTGCTCTTAGATTGCATTGTGTACTGCGCACTCTCTGTAATTTTTCATGCCGGTTTAAATAAAAATCAAATATCAAAATATCAATAACTAACTTGTCGTTTCTCGCAAACATTGACTTTAATTACGCCGTTCAACATGAAAAATGTATTTATTGCTTACATCAACGCTTTCTTCTTCCTTGACAGCATAAAAGTTTTTGATTTTGATTCTAAAACTATTTTATGGATCCATTTGATAATTATCAATTATGAAATTTTAAAGAAAACATCATAAATTTTGAATAAAATAAGAGTTAAGGAAATCAGAGTTAAGGGGTTTTATAACAGTACGAAATCCTAAAGTCTGTTCTGAATTTTCATGTATCATATGCCAAACTTTCTAAGCGGGTCTTTTACTAAAATTTGGTAGAATCTCTTTAAATTAACCATACACCAAATTGGAATCTAAAACTTAAACTTTATTACTGTTTTATACCTTCAAAATAATTGTAACCTCAACATTTTTTGTTAAAAAAAATTATGTTTAATATTATCAATATCCAGTAGATGTAACTTGATGAACTCGGGGTTTTCACGAAAAGAAATTCATATCTTAGAATCTTTTCAAGATAAGTATCTCAAAATGTGTATTCCCTTTCGCCTTTGACAGTTCTCAAAAAGTGCAATGGTTTATTTTTTCTTCTTCAAATCGCCTAACCTAACCTAGAACTGCCAAGCTTTTGCCCGTTAGTTCGGAATTTACAAATTTGCCCGCAATTTTCATTTGTTTCCGAATTTTGTTTCATTATTGTTTCTCTGTATACTGAAATAAAAAATTGTTAAGAATTAATATGGAATAATATCTCGATTTACGATTTGGCTATAATTGTAATTGAACTGGAAACTTCCATGTTTTTCGTAATAATAGCACAGGTCGTTTAACCCTTCTGTTGGCATCACTTTTGTTTGTCACATTGCTACCACCACGGTCCAGCCAGACCGTCATACATTTATACTGCATTTATTTGAATTTTCAATGTAAAATGTAAATATTATGTAAGAATTATGTATTTATATGTACATTTATTGAAAACGATTTCTCAAAGAAAATAAAAATTCCGAGAATTTCGAATGGATTTTGAAAGGGGAAGAGTATTGCTTTCATATTCCATAAAGAGTTTTGTGGAGGAGAATTAGCTCGTGATGTAAAATAACCGCAAATACAGTGAAAAACCGGGGTTTCCACTTCTAGGTTAGAATCTCTCGAAAACCTGACGTGATGGAGAATGAAACCAGCTCGTCAAAAAACTTTTTTTTTGTCATCATAGAATAATTCTGTGGTTGCTGTTGGAATCAGCATAACTACTTGAAGTATTTTAATCAGATATAAATAGTGCTCAAAGATTTTAGACATATTTATGTCAGCTAAAATTACAAAAAAGAGTTTGGAGACAGAAGCGATTTTATGAATGAATACAGTTATAATATATTCAAGATATTTAAAACAAACGAAACCATAAAATTGAAGGGCTTGTTATAATGGCTGTGTTTTATTCGCCAGTCAGTTTAACATGTGCAAAGAAAACTACCAAGTTGTTAAGTCTCTTCTTCCTATAGAAATGTTTTTTTTTTCGATTACGTGGATTTTTTTCCCCTTATTACCAGGAATTTTTCCTCCAGGGTTGGAAAATTAGGCAGTCTGCTTCTCTTTGCTTCATTCACAAATAAATAAGCTAACTAACGGTTACGTAATCAGCACATGGTGAAAACGAAATTATTTTTTTACTAATCGTACGGCTATTTATCTGCTAAGTGAAGAACTAAAGGAAATTATTGGTATTTGATGGACAGTGTATCGTGGCTTTGTTGAAGATTCATAAAAAATACACAAGTGTGGGATACAAACTTAGACTCGCTCTCAAAATTTCACTCTCTTTCTTTTGTGCTTTTATCTCTCTCGCTTATTTTTAAAAATGTCAGATAAAGTTTGCAGCAAAATATAATTTTTTACGGAAATTTTGTCATTAACATTTTTTCATGTTCGTCAGTTCGAATTTGTCGTTTAAGCGTAAACGACGTTTTTGTGTTAACGTTACGTTAAACGTGTATAAAAGTGGAAAACAGAAAAAAAATTTTACGCTTTAGTGTTTTGTTTTTTGTTCTTTTCTGTGGCAAGAATATTTAGAGGCAATTGATTTTTCCGACCAAGTTTTTTTTGTTGTTCGAGGTTTTCTTGTTGTTGTTTTGATGTAAGTGTAAGTGACTCTCTATGTGTTTTTATGTATGTGCGAGTGCATGTAAAGGAGTCTGTGACGTGCAAAACAACGGTTGGTTTTGCTTTGTGTCTCCTCTCTTTCGTCGATAAATTTGTTTGTTGTTGTTGTCTATGTTTTTTTTTAGATAGTTTTTCACGTGCGATTTTCCTGCCAGGATTTGCCTTTTTTGGGCCTGTTGTAAACGATACATTTATTTTTGGCACAAAAGTTCAGAATTACGATGACGACTACAGCGACGGCGACGTAGGCACCATGTATGTGTATGTAGTATTTTGTGTTTGTATGTGTGTGAGCATCTGATATTATCCTTGAGAAGTAAAAAATGCTTGCGGGCTTTTAGAAATAAATTGTTCATGCAGAATTGCAGACGTTCAATTGTAAAAATATTTTCGTTTTATAGAATAACAAAAATTTTGTGAAGGTTTCTATTTTTCCATGAAAAATACAAAAAATAAAATTTTATGTTAAAAATATAAAAGTGACTGCGTAAAAGAGAACTTTGTAATAGCTTTAATATTTTCAAAAAATCAATAAAATTAAAAATCACAACTTTAACAAATGTTAACAACGCTCGTAACACGTAATTTAGCGGTAAGTGTTTATATAATTTTTAAAGCATAACAAAAAGGAAAATCCAAGAATTTCCTTAAATACTTTTCAATTCTCCAAAACATTAATTTTAAATATATATGGTTCTATGTGTGTAAGATTCCAAGTTGAAAGCTTGAATCAAAGAAAAAGTAAAAAATTAGACTGCCAGAGCAAGTACGAAGTATAATCGAACTGTCTGGCCAAGTGATACTTTTGTGGATGGGAGTTTAAGAGTTAAGTCTTTTGAAGGATGTCTTATGAATGGATCTAACAGCAAAACCCCAGAATGAATAATTCAGCATTCCAAGCAGAGACCCTGAGATGGAGCTACCTTTTATAAGGGATTGGAAAAGCGAGCGTTTGACAATATTTTCAAAATTATCTGGTCTCAAATTCAATGCTCGTCAGGAAGTGCTTTGGTTTTTTTCAATCTTTTCCCACAAGTAGGGTGCATAATTTTTCTATGACGTCAGGATTTCAAGTAATCAAAACCTGAAATTGCCAAAAACAGATTTTGACCATTTCCTAGTCAAAGTTTTTTTTATTAAGCGTGTATGAACTTTAAAATTGAATAAAAAGAATTGAGTGTGAGATATGACGGAAACCTTAATTGTTTTTTTTATTTTTATTAAGCGTGTATGAACTTTAAAATTGAATAAAAAGAATTGAGTATGAGATATGACGGAAACCTTAATTGTGGATTAAAGTACATTCAATACCATTATGTTTTAAAAATGATATCATTCAAATGGCTTCCGCGGCTTCATTTACAGGAATCCATCCGATAAGTTCAATTTTTATAACTCTGTTGCATTTGTCGGGCTGGATCTCATCAATGATAATTCGATCCCTATGAACCTTAAATGATGCTTAAATGTAAATAGTAAATTTTTTTTAAACGGTTCAAAAGCTAAATACTAATAGCAGTTTATAACAATAACAATTTAAGCCTGATCGAATGTTTTTTTTTTTTTTTAATTTCGCAAAATGACTGCCAACAGTGATTTGATCTCACACAATGTCGCTACGGGACATAATTAGAAGCAGCGCTCAGCTTTTTGATGAAATTTCTTGTGCTATTAAAATCGCTAAACTCAAATCAGGGTGTTTAGGTTTCGCCACAAACTAAGCTTAAATTTACAATTTTTGTCATATTTGGCAAGCTATTATGGGAGAATGGGTGGTTTGATCTTCAATAAATTTATATTATTTAGTTCCGTGGATTTTTTAGAAAGTTTAACAATTTTTATTGGAATCCTTTAATGTTGGAATAAAATTGATATTAAAGAGTGTAACTCTAGAATTATACACTTTCATTCATTTTTCAGTATGATTGCATACTTTTAGGGCTAACAAAAAAAGTTTAATTCAAATTTTAATCATTTTCAGACCAATTTTCAAATTGAATTATTTCTTAAGGGCAGAATATAGCGGAGCATGTTTTTGCATTTTCCAATAAGGAAAGATGCCTTCTAAAATTGAGCAAAAATCCAGGAACATAGTTTCAAATTCGTCAATTTTTAGTTTTCGAATTTTGAAAAATACTTAACTTTAGAAATAATGCAGAATTTTAACTCTTCAAATCTTGATTAAAAAATAACACCAACAATTTCTTTGATAAATTGCAAATACAAAACTGGAACTTTCGACAGGATATCATTAAAAAAATTATTTTTTAGGTTTTACCTATCGGACTATAAAACTCGAACCGAACGATCCCACATTTTAGTGAAAAATTTGTCGACTTTGAGCTGCTCTTGCACCCACACTGATTAATTTTTCGCCAAGATTGGAGTATTATCTCTAAAATGACATCAAATTTGTTTGGTTTTGACATTATAATTTTTTTTTGGAATTTTGTCTATGGCACGAATACTGTGCGCCCTCTGCAATAAATTTTCAGATTAAAAATTCTTCGATTAGGCTTAAGTTGTTAATGCCTAGAATATTCTATATACATTTCATCTAAATTGTGGTCACCGTATCGGAGAACGTAGTTTTGAGAAAAAATACTTTTCTGTCTTTTTCTGTAAACGGAATTAACTCGTTAGCTCCCAGAATAAAATATGCCAGCCAAATTGGCCGAAATTTCAAAAACTTAACATAAATATCCTAAATAACGTAAATTCTACTTTTGGCTGTGTTCTTTCATCTGTTTTCTTATGTCCAAAGAGGGTAATAACCCAATTGCCGGGCATATTGAATCGTTATATCGAGTAGCCATGTAAACAGCAGCCACCACCATTTTTTACTTCTGATTCCGATTCTGTAGGAGTTGATATTTTGATCGGTACCTCCCATATTGGAATTGGAAACCGATATCCTTTTGATGCCAGCTTCACTCCATCTAGTAGTGATTCCTACATGATTTTGTCCATATATAATAGAACCAACAGTCACGAGAGCATTATCCTTCCAATTTTACCGTTGCCATACAAAAACGCTAGCAGATTACGGGATCATCAAACAATTTTTTGCATCGCTATTCTACTGAACTAACTGGACTAAACTAAATTAAACAAACCTAAATTTAAAATTTGTTTTCTAAAAAAATATGACTCATACACTGTTATTAGTTTTGCCAAACGCTGAGATGCTTTTGCTGAGATGTCATGTTGATATCACTGGCCATATTCCATCATATTTGCTTAACTCTTCACTGCAGAAATTAAATGATTATGCATATAGAGTCCCACCGATTACGATTTTTTTGCCGAACCGATGACGATGCTGATGTTTCGCTATCAGAAAAAATTTGGCCAATGCCGATTCCGAAGACGATGTCGATACATACATAAAAAATAGATTTTTCATTCATTAATATTTTTTTTTACATTGAAGTAAAGAAAAACACAACTTAAATAACCGATATCACATATGAAGATATAAACCAAAAAAATAAAAAATACAAATATATCTATGATTCATAAAAATATAAAGTAGAAAAAACTTTAAAATTAAAATACATGTATTTATTTATTTAATTTTAATCTACTGGGCTTTGTATTAATCACATTTGCTTAGAAGATCGGCCAAATTTTGGTCGACGACGATCCCATAATTTTAGACCAATACCGAACCGTTTCGAGCCAGTTCCAATGTTTGAATCGGTTTTGGTTTCGTTCTTTTTCAGGTGAAAATAACGGTTTCGTTTCGAGAAATCAAACGATTTTAAAAGGTTACGGTTTCGGTTCCGGTTTAATTCCTTGGTGTAAAGGCCCTACAGTTATAGTAGGGTATTATTAAAACTAATTACTGGTTTACAAAATTTTAAACTTAAGATATATCATGGACTAAAGTATTTTTTCTAAGCTAATTCGAGGTCGCTGAATACGAAACTCACATTCATTTTTTCTGTGGATAAATTTTTAAGATAAGAAAAATGGCGATTTTTAGGTTCCAATTTTTCTTACCCGCAAATATCTCGTCAATTTTAGTTTCGATCGAGCCAAGCTAAATAAATATGTATAATTTAATTATGCGTCTAACGATATCAATGAATGAAATATATTACTGCTGACAGCTAAATTTTGAAGTGATTTTTGGGGAATTTTCACACAAGTCGTAGGCTAAGTATTTCTTTCTCACAAAAACTAATCAGAAAACTTCAAGTTTTATTTTATTAAGCAATAGGCCATTCCTGACTTGAAATTTTGTGATTACTTTCTTTTGATTTATGTGAAAATTTCCCAAAAATCACACTAAAATTTAACTTTCATTCGCCATATTTCAGCCATTTATAGCTCTATCGAAACAAACCTCATATAGTTGAATGTATAATTAAATTACAATGCTTGGCTTAGCTTGGCTCTTTTCGTGAACTATACTAACGAGATATTTCCCTTAAGTAAAACTGTAACCCAAAAAAATCCCCTTATCTCAAAAACTTCAAATTAGCTTAGAAAACATACTTTGGTTTATGCTATATTTTCACTCTTATCCAGTTTTACCGGATCGATTTGAAAAAAATACCATTTTTCGAAAATTCTAAATTACGTGCAAGTTATCATTGTTATATGAAGTTGGGTAAAAATACCTAAGTTTATTGACAATTTACCTAAGCTTAGGTATGCTTAAGTTAGACAAAATGCCCAAAAAAAACTTAAACAATTTTTCTAAGCAAAATGAATTATTTTCTGTTTATTTGTTTTCCTGTTGACTTGTATGCAACACACTACATATCTGTGGTAAAAAGCAAAAACAGCTTAAGTTTATTTTCTTGTCAGCCGAGCTTAATAGCTTTGAATAGAAATATTAAATTAATTATTGCACTGTTTTAAAAGACTCTACGCTTACATCAAAAACCATTTTTGAAACGATATATAATTCTAAAAATTATTTAAAAATTCGCTCCTTTTTAACATTTATAATTAAAAATATATGATACAATATTTTCCATTATAAGTCGAGTTATGCTGTTTTTAATTTTTACCATGGATATTATAATATTATGAAAAATATGAATATGTTCATTCAGCTTAAAGAAAAAATAAAGTAATTAGGCAATTTACCGTTGACCTATGTCCTATAAAAATTTGACAAATTGCCCAAGTACTTAGGTACTTGGTATACAAATTTTTCTACAATTTGCCCAGCTTAATTGAACGAAGTTTGACCTAAGTTTTCTTTGGCACGTTTTCAAAAAACTTGGATGGATCAATTTTGCCCAAGTTTTAGGCAATTTATATTTGATTTTACTATAATTTTACATAATTTTTGTTCAGTGTTCGGTTAACTCACAAAAACTTCACAAATTTCATTTTCATCACTCAGAATTAAACTTTGGTTTATTTCAAGCTTAAAAGTAACAAACAAAGATGCAATAATGTCTAATCAGCGAATTTCAAAACTTTTTGAGCTACATACATATATAAATAAAAAATGTTTTATTATTTTTCAATTAGTAAAAACTGATTCTTACCTACGAGCAATTTCTTAATTGTTTGGAAAAAAATCAATTATATTCACAGAGATCAAAGAAGTGAGGTTAGTAGGTATACGAACATAGACATACATATGTATGTACATAGATTATAATAGCAATAAACAAAAACAACGGCGTAAAATATTGCGAGTAATCATTTCTTATCTATGAAGTCCGGCTTTTGTCTCGGTACAAGGAGCAATTTTTTGTTGCTGTTGTTTTTATTTTGTTTTATAATAAACCATGCATACATAGTTTTAAATGAATAAAAACTAAAGCAATTCTTATTTCCAAAACAGCAGATAAGAAATTTATGGTTGTGCTTTTTTTTTATTTACCCAGCCGCTAGGGGTTATATGCACTTTAAAACTTTAAAAATATTTTTCGAAATCAACATTCGAAGGAAGGGAGGTACATATGGTATGTAGTTCAAATGAGAAACTAAAAATCTCCAGGTGTTTGCATTGTGGCAAATTGCCTTTTTAATATCCAAATTTGAACCCAGATAGAATATGTACACGAAATCGTGATAAAATTTTTATAACCAAATTTGTTGTGTATTTTGAAGGATGTAGGAGTAATTGGTCTTCCCTGCGAAAATGAGGTGACCAACTGTGAAAAAAAGTATACATAATCCTAAACAAAATCACGAGCGTTAAACTTGTTCTTTGAAAAAGTAGTATAAAAATATAATTTTAGAAGTTATTATGAGTTAAAGACAATAGAATTTGAAAAAAATACCCTTTTGCTGAAATTTACTTAGTTTTCCATACGTTTTTTCTTAAAGTTTGACCAACATTTCTACGTGAAGTTTGCTATTTTATCTACATAAATTTATCTTTTAAAATGATTCATATTATTTACTACTTTTTCCTCAAAAAAAGTTATGTATATTTCGTAGCTCTTCTAGCCAGGCAAAACCAAATAATTTGTAATTATGATATGCAGTTTTAAAGCCATATTTTAAAGTCTTATATAAAAATTTTGAACAGCGATTATTTTTGGAGAATGTTTTTAAATGCAAAAATGAAAAATGGTGCATCTGTAGTTAAAGAAACTGAGTTCATATCTGTGATATGTACCAAGCTGTACTCTTTATGCGTTTTTAGTGTGGAAGGTGCCCGTATCTTGCTTTTCGTCCCGAAAAATACCTTATTTTTATGTTTAAGAATTTCAATTAAGTTAATGTTAAAATTGTTCTAGTTTTGTTGTTTTTATTGCCACCTTCTGACAAAGAATCAAGAGTTCCACATTAAAAGTTGAACAATGTAAACCTATTCTAGGACAATTTTCGCAAGTAGTTGCAACACTTTGCCAAAATGTGGACACACGACAAAAAAGGAATTTCAAATTCGTTTTTTGACAGATTGTAAGTTTTAAGAATAAGAAGAATTTTCGTGAGTATTTTGATAATTAAAAATGTTGCCTTTCAATTGGATTTGGACACCAAGAATTTATATAACAATTATGGATAATTGAAGGAATAGGAATGAGTTACTCTCCGACTCAAATATTTTTTTTTTTCACTTTTTTCACTAAATATTACCAGAGCAGCTGTTGTGAAAACTAAATCCAAAATGTCTACCAAAATGTAATAGATCTTACATTTCCCGGTTTTTTACAACCTTGTCTTTGAGGGTTACTAGTTACTTTCAATGAAATGAGTCTGAAATGCAGAATTTCATTTTACACTTTTTGTATGGCGAAACACAGCATTTTAGAAACATTTCAACGAAATATTAAATTTGTCTGAAATGCATTCTCGTGTGTCCGCACTATAAGGTAAAATTCAAAACACAAAAAAGTGCAATGTAACTCGCCCAGTGTAGTTTAATTTTCTTTAATTTTAATGATTAGTCAACACACAGGGATATTGCCATTATAAATGCAGAACATTGTATTAATTGGGAAATTAAAATAGTTTAATGAGAGGAGAAAAGAGGGAAAAACAACTGTAAATGTTTGTTTTAAATTTGAGAAGGTCATAACTGTGAGAAAAAATATTTGGAGGGAGCCTGTTCCATAACTGCGCGGTATGACAGATGTGAATTGTTTTGAATTTCTTGAATTTTTGGAAAATGAAACTGGTCCCTTGAAAAAAGTCAATCATGTGTAAAATATACAATATAATACAACAGAAACATCCAGTTTTACTATTCGCACACATATGTACATGTAACTACCTAATTACTTTTTTGAGTTTTGGTATTAATAAAAAAATTAATACAACTTGAATTTGATTTAATGGTATTTGATGAATTGGTTTATGGTAGCATTAGTTAGATACAAAAACTAAATTTAGCCGAAATTTAAAATTTATTGAAATAAAAAGTGTCCTGTATTTTGCTGCATGAATTCTGGCCACCCTAGGTATAACGCAATCAAAATTGTTTCTAGACAATTATTTTCTGATTCTAGAAGTTTTAGCTACCGCAATAAAATATTCTAAATGTTCACTTCATTAAAGAATGGTGGTCTAGTGAATGAGTGCTAGACTGGAGTCCGACTTCAAAGCATGAAATAATTGCTAAGAAATGAAATATTACCGACATTACTCTACTTTTGTATTCAAATCTTTGGGTTAATGTCCTTTTAAATGCGAATTATTTTATATGCGTGAAAACGTCGAAATTTGAGCTTAATAAGCCTCATTTGCGGGAAGTTTAGCTTTTTGCTTTTGAAAAAGTTGAGGCTAAGAGGCGTCGAATGATTAAAGAAACTGGTGGTGAGGCTTCTATTAGTTATAGAACGTACCGTGAATGGATTCAACGTTATAGAATGTTCACATGGCGGCTGAAAATTTGATTTTGGTGCTCAAAATCGATTTTGGCTGAAAATCCCTTGAAAATTGAATTTTCGTCATAGAACAATTGTCAAATGAAAATCTGATTTTCAGCCGATTTTCAACGAAAAACATTTTTTGACTATGATTTTTCGCTATGCAACTCTGTGTTTCTGAGAGAATTGAGAGAATGCTCCTACAATATTCCATCTATTACAATATTTAGTACTTTTTTTTGGTATCTGTCAAACATGATGACATTAGTTATTTGTAAAAAGTGTGAGAAAATTAAATGATCTCAAAAAAATGAGAATAAAAATTGACAGACGAAAAATCAAATGCCGTCTGAACGACTTCTCTGAAAATCGAATTTTGGGTAACGAAAATCGATTTTCAACTTCCATGTGAACGGACTATTACAAAAGAGTTGATTTCGACGTGGAAGACAAGGAGCGTTTTGGACGGTGTGGTATATTATAAGCTGTTGAAATTGGCTAAAACCATCAGCTCGCAAGTAAACGCAATTAATGCTATTGAGCCGAGTATTGAACGAAAAATTCCCGCAATACGAGCAAAGACACGACAAAGTGATTTTGCTGTACAACAACCCGATCAAACACGCATGACCGTCCTGGGTTCGTTCTTACAGAGAGGGCGAATATTGAGTCGATTCGTTGATCGCCTCAAAAGGCGAGAAGTTTTTCCAACGTGGAATCCGTATGCTGCCAGAAAGATGAGAAAAAGTTGAGGCTTGCAATGGACAATACTTTGAAAAATAAATATGTATGTAACTATTTTTCCACAATACAAGCACAAATTTTGAAAAAATACTGTTTTTCATTTTTATATGGAATTAGTTGATTTAATATTGTTAATATTATATGTGGAATTAGTTGGTTTACCTTCACTGTTATATCCTGAATAAACATAAAATATTATAATCCCACCACAACTTAAGCACAAATCGTGCAGTCTACAATCATAAAGTTCATAAAAGAAAGTATTTAGTAACATTAAAAAAAAAACATTAAGTAGATGCACATTAGAGTGACCCTTATTTTTCTGAGTTATTTTTTTTATATTTTTTATTTCATACGCTCGAATTTTGTTTATTCTAACATAATGAAATTATTATCTGGTCTTATTTTTATTTGAAGGAAGGACGACTCGAAAGTCAGGCACTGCGACCTATAAGATCTATTGTACCAAAGCCCCAAGAAAGAAAGGAAGAGAGAAAGAAATATAGATAAGAAAAATACCCAAGGCGATTTTGGAATCTACAGTTTAACGCCGATTCCGAACGGCTGTGTGGCAATTTTTTATCAGCTCGGTTGATTTGCCATTATCAACCAAGGTGTGTACTTGTACACATTCTTATAAATCTCATCCACTTCATATCGATAGTGAATATAATAAGTTTATGAGAATTAACCACCAGACCAAGGCGGGAATCGAACCCGCAATCTTCTGGATGAAAGTCTAGTCCACTATCCACTAGACTATCGAGGTCGTCTTATCTGGTCTTTGTAAGTTTAAACTTATTTTAAAGACAATAGTGCAAAATTTCTAAATATACCTATTTATAATTTTTCTACCACGGGTAAGGGAATCAATTGGGTTAATTTTTATGCAACTTGCCGTAGGTCAAATGGCCTAAAACTAATTTTGTTGAAATAAACCAATGTAGAATCAGGCAATTAAAAAAAAAAAAACTTTTAAAAATAACGAGCACTCTAATGCACATAAGTAAGTACATATATAAGACTATTATTGTTAAATTAGGTATATAATATCGTGCACAGCATTTGTTTAATGGTTACGGAAATTATGTTCTATTTTGTGAATTTGGTTTCGTACGAACTTTACATCGATTTTTCATGAGTTTTGGCATACGAAAGTAAAACTTACTCAAATAAGTTCTTGAAATATGCAAGTAAATTATGCGAATTTTTTATAAAGTTTGGATTGCAAATGTTTTTCAGTAATTGAATTGGCTGATGTGATTTAAGTAACTTTTCCCAAAAACTTTTATATAGTAATAGAGTTTTAGTGTAACCACGCATTTACATAGGTGGCATTTCATTGTGGGGTTTTAAAGAATTGACGTAATTGAAATATGGATTTTTCAAAAGTAATTTTTAGAATTAGGCAAATTTACAATAAAATATTGAACAAGAAATTTACTATTCTTTTCAATTATGGTATCAGACCGAAAATAACATTTTTTTTTTAAGCACCAAACCGGAAGTAAAAGTTTTAAATCAGAATTTTAATAACTTCGACCATTTGAAAAAAGATGTATTTTTCAAAATTTAGCTTAAAGTATTGAAATAATACCCTTAAAGTTTAAAAATGGGATCTGCATAATAAATTGATTGAATAGGGCCTGATTCAGAAAAATGATATCTAGAAACAGTTTTCTAAAACACACACACTCTCATGTACTAGACTTTGAAAAAACTGAACTGTTATGCAGACTAGTAGTAATGAGAAAAACACAACAACAAATAAGTATATAGAACGGTAGTGGTTGTTTTCTTTCAATATCTCTATTCAGTAAAGATATTTGGAATTAAATCTGGAATTCTTGGTTATGATTTCAAATATTAGTAGCTTATATAGGATATTGAAAAATTAAGAACTATCACTAAGATCACTGATGAGGAATCGTGGCGGATTCAGAAACGACTGTCTGATTTGCCCGTCTCTGTATACACTGCTGTTTGATGACTACACATATACGTTCTTTAAGCCTGTTACACATTATTTAATAGATCTGCAATAGTTTAGGAGATACATGAATTAAAGTATAGGTTGATATTGAATATTCACATTTATATAACTGCATAAAGTAAAAAAAAATATTTCTTAAATAAATTAGCTTATTACAAAGAAATAAATTTAAAAAAAATATACTTCAATCGATGTAACATTTTTAATTAAAAAAAATATTATTAATATAAAATATTACGTTTTCTCCATAGTGAAATTAATAAGGTGAAATAAATAGAAGTGACGCCCTCTCTTCTGTTCACTGACGTCTGTTAAATTTGAAAATTATTCTCTTACTTCTCCCAAAATATTTGAATTTCAGAAGTAAATATAAAAAAGTATTAACCCATTGGTACCAGCCCAATATATAAATAAAATAGAAAAATTTGAAAAGCCAGAAAAATATTGAGACATTGATAAACGAGATCTTCTAAGGCGTTTATAATAACAATGATAATGTGCACCAAGGATTTAACCCAAAACTTAAAGTTTTTTTTGTTATGTATGTCATTCAAGTAAGAAATCTGCCTCTCCGAAATTTAAATAAAATTCTTTTGAAATCGGTAAACTATTAAGAATATAAAGAGTACATTTTTGAAGAAGATCATTTTAAAAGTATTGTATTTTGTTTATTTAAATACTTTATAGAAACACACTCTACAAAATATTTTGAAAGCTTTTATTTCAGAAAAAAAACAACAAACGAAAGGTTTATTGGTTTTTGATATTTTTATTTCATTTATTTATTTGTGTACAGCTGACGAAAATGGATTAAGAGAGTTTTCTCTCGTAAACAAAATTATTTGTCAAAATTTATTGAGCGAATACTTGTCATAATTGTCAAATCTCAGAAGATCTTAGGTTATTATAGTAAAAATATCTAGAGGATTCCCGAAATTACTAAAATAATGAAAATTGATACACAGTTTCTAAGAAATTTTGTTCACGTCTTAGAATAGTCACGTTAGTGGATGTTTACGTTAGTGGATTTTCATATTATCGAACGTTGAATGTAATATAAAAACAGCAAACTCAAAACTTGTAGTCTTAGACATACTATCAAAATCATATGACGTGCTGCGTCAATACTGCTATTGACTTTACACTTTTATATAAAAAAAAAAAAAACAAGGAATGAAACTAAAGCCGAAACCGTAATCTTTTAAAACCGTTTTATTTTTCGAAACCAAAATCGAAACCATAACGCTTATTTTCATCGGAAAAATAACGAAAACGAAGCCTATTCAAAAACTGGAACTGGTTAAAATCGGTTCGGTATCATGTGGGATCCTAAGCAAATGTGATTAATATATTTACGTATATGTACTTGAATTTTAAAGTATTTTTTTTATTTATATTTTTGTGAATCATAGATATATTTGTATTTTTATAAAAATAAAAAAAATTAAAATGAAATAAAAATTTATTTTTACTGTATGCATCGACATCGGCTTCGGTATCGACATCGTCTAAATTATTTGTGATAACCGAACCTCAACATCGGCATCGGTTCGGCAAAAAAAAAAAAAAAATTGTAATCGGTCAGTTTCATTCTTTGAAAAAACTAAAAACAAAATTTACGATATGAATTAATACCGAAAGAAAGTCCGTGTGCCTTTTGTGACGATTCAATAGTTTAATAGCAAGTGTTTTATTCATAGCAGTGCAATATTGGAGTTAGCATAAGATTGATGTGATTATCGAAAATAAATAATAATAAGGCAAATACAGTGGACGCTCGGAAATCTTAAGTAGTTTGTTCTTGGGCTATTTAAGAATTCTGAATTCTTAAGATTTTTGTAGGAAGTTACATACAAGTCATAAATTGCATAAGTAGTGAATTTCCGAACTGAAGAATTACAAGCGTCCATTGTATTTAGAAATAGATCAAATTAGAATGAGAGCGTGAGATAACGATCAAGTATAGAGATTGAATATTGATTACGGCAAAGAAAAATTGAATCGGAAACAACTGGAAAGTTGAATGAAAAAGACAAAATCAAGATCAACCCACCCAGATCCCGAATTCCAAATTTGGTTCTGTGTAGTATTTCAAATAAAGTTGGTTCAAATGGTTAAGAGGTAAAGGCAATCCGCAATAACTTTTTTTTTTGTAAGAATAATCAGACTTTAAAATAGAAAAAAAATCATGTTCATTTTCTTTCTAATTGGTATAACATAATTTAATTTCATGTTCCGAGAAAACCTTTTACCAATTCTGGATTTTTTGTTTGCTTTCAAAACAAAGTGTTTAAGACTGCACTTTTTCACTTCGTCAAGAAATATCGACTTTACTTTTATCAGGCCCGTGGACAAAGAGCCCAATTTGAATTTTTTTTGTGAATGCAATATAATTCAATAGAAATCAAACCGACTTTTGATAAGGAAATGTAATTTGAATAAAAGTTCATTTTATTAACTCATTAAGTTCATTTACCAGCACTTTGCTTAAGCATATACCTTCATATAAGTGTCCTATGACTTGTCTGATGGTTTATATTGTTAAATGAAAACAATTTGAAGGAAATTTTGATTTCCTTTGGGAAAAAATTTTGATGAAACAATTTGATTCATGTGATCACATATGAGACACGTTTTCGTGAACTTCAATATTTTAAGTATTTTTTGATCGAAGCAAAAACAAACTAAAAAATTTAATTAAAATAACAGTTGATTTGGATAGTACTTCAAGCGAATTTTCAAAATATATGTTCATATCACTCTTAGCATCGATATCGCTATTAATATCGGCTTGGTGGTCAATTAGACTACCATCTCACAACTCGAGAGCCACGCATTGAATTTTTTGTGAAAATTGAAATATATCTTAATTGGGCCAAAAAATAAATACATTTAAAATTTCAACGAAACCCGTATACGATTTCGGGTACCGGACAACAACCGGTTAATAATCCAATATAATAGATTTTTTGTTTTTAAAATAAAAATGTCACGAGAAATAAACATAATTTGAAGACTAAACGAATGGTGTACCAACATATATAGTTTGTTAGTTTATGATAGAGAGCTACAATTTATAAAAGTTGGAGGCCATGGTGTAGGGATTTGTATGCTACATTGGGTGCCGGGGTTCAATGCTTCGTATCCCATATGTTGTAGTGGTATTATTTTGCTGTTTTGCTATTAAAGATTTATATATATGGTATATCTTAGTGCACTAATATTTATATAAATGTTAAATAAATAAAATAAATAAGTTTAAGGCTTATTACATAGTACAACATCAGTTATTAGGCAGCAATGAATTGATAATTTTGTGAAAGAGGACACTATCGTAATAAATTGCTATATATATTTATACATACACACATATGTTGATATGCTATAATCTTTCTTATGAAATGTTCTGGGTCACTGTGGTGTGCTGATTATTGGCATCGATGGGTAGTTCGTTATGAAATCTTAAAATAATTTTTTTTTACATGAATCTTCCATTCCCATTTGTACTCTTCTCTTGAAGAGTTTTTGGTGCAAATGTATTCTTGGTGCCTTTACTTTTTTATAAGGAAAATTTTTGCCGATGAAACAATATTATTAATCCATGCTAACTGTTTTCCTGTATAAAAACTTTTAAATAAAAAATCCATCAAAAATTCTCAAAAAAAGAGGTAAATATTTTGGATTCCGAACAACTTTTTCTTCCAAGTCAATGTTTTAGAACAGTGGTTCTTAAGTGGTGGGGCGCGCCGCGCGGTGGGGAGGGGTGGGTTGAGCCTAGACAGATTTGAAGGGAGGCGCGAAGATATTTCAATGAACAAACATTTGAATACTCTGTTATGCACCGTAATCATAATATTTAGTATTTAACAAAATAATTTCTCTTTTAATTACTTCTCCTTAATATTATATGTTAAAATTTTCCATTTCCGACTTAAGGTACGCACACACAGTTGCGATTTCATCGGTGCGAATCAGCAACGTATTGTTTCATATGAGCGTTCACATACATTGCGATTTTGACGCATAGTTTTTTTCAAACACAAACTGCTGCGTTTCAAATAAAGAAGAAGAAGAAGATTTTAAATGAGAAAAAGTGAACAAAAAGAAACAAATTCAGAAATGTTTGATATTATTTTGTATATTAATACTTTTATTCTAATATTTATATTTAATTTAATATGTAGTTAATTGACCTGGTAAAAATCTCAAATAAAATTCTCTTATATGTGGCAGAAAGAAATGAAAATCAGCTGTTGCGATTTCAATGCGAAGAAATCGCAACAGTATGTGACCATTTGCGTTTTCGAAATTTGCAGCAGAATGTGAACCGATGAAATCGCAGCTGTGTTCGCATAGCTTTAAACCAAAAATACGACAAATGGCTAAAAACTATATATTAAAAAAAAAAAAATCTTTGTAAAATATCATTTTCAAAGAACTTAAGTTCAAATATATATTAACAGTTTTTTTTTGCCTTTAGTAGGTTTCTTGACTACCTTTTACTATCAAAAACTTGCATGATTGACTCGATTTATTAATTATTTGGTTAGTTTTTGCTATCGTATTTCCAACTAAAACGTTACTAAAACTTCACCATCCTAGTTTTACTCACGAGGAACTATTCAACTACTAGATAAATTTACTAGCCTAGTGTATCTTTGACGCAGACTATCCAGAGCCTCCGCCGAACTACGAAAAAACTAGAATTTTATCCAGGCAGTTATGATTTAATTTAAAAAATAGTAAACCAGCATAAATAACTGTTGTAAGCGGGTTTGCCACGAATTCGAAAATGGGGGCGTAAGATGAGCACAGTTGAGAACCGCTGTTTTAGAACATTACACTTCAAACTGTGCTAGGGCTCCATAAAATTTTCCTGAGACTCCGAGGGAATATGTTGAATTTTTAAAATACTGAGTTAATTTTCAAATTCCAATCATTTATGTTTGGAGATTTTAAATTAAAAATAAATTTGAATATGTTTAAAGCTCTAAACACAAAGGCGCATAGTAATAAGTAGTCAAAAATAAAGTGTACTTTAACTAAACTATACTTTAATGCCATGAATTTCTTATAGTATTAAAGTACAGGTTAGTTAAATTACACTTTATTTTTGTCTATGACTATGCTCCAAAATTTTAGCTTCATTTGCGATTTTATTCTAGGCGCTCCGCGAAACTGTATACCAGCCAAAAGGGATCCATGGACGAAAAAGATTGAAGACCACTTTTTTAGAACATCAAATTTATTAACTTGCTACTGATTGTAACCTTGAACAGTTAATACATACATAAGTGCCATCGAAAGAACTGAACCAAAAAATCATTCTCTCATTGCCGGGGAAATTAACAAATTCTAATTTGTTGTATGCTAATTTTAAATATTTATTGAAAAATGTTTGTTTGACCAGTAGTTTGTTTAACCTTTTCCTAAATTTTAATTTGATATTATTTATTCAATATCAAGACGTATTCGTAATGCTTTTAAAAGTGTTTTAAAATGCTTGAATATTATTACTAAACAATAGCTATAGAAGCCAATAAGATAGACTGCTTGACGCCTAGAAGTTGGATTGGCAATCCTACAGGTTAAACCCAGCATTTTTGGGGCTACGAGTTTAAGCATGAATTCAACGGGTTCAAATATACATATTAAAAATTATATTTAGAGCGTTTTTAATTGAATTTACAAACATGTTCAAAACGACGAAAAATAAAACATTGAGAACTTTCATTGCAGGTGGTAACTCGATAGCGTCCTCTTTTATTTGTACAATGCTGATTTTACTTCTATTTTTCATACCTGCCTGGAATTGCCAAAACTAACTCAAATTGACTGTGTTGTGCTACCATTAATAAGCAATTAAGTTATTATTTATACAAGCCTGCGGAATTAAACTTTTTCTAAGATGGTTAAAAACAAGAACGGCATGATTTCGAGAAATTTTAACCCAAAATTGAGAGAAAGACCGTTTTTAATCATTTCCTACCGCTTCACAGTGGTCTGACTCGTTCATGTAGCGTCGCGAAAGTCAAAAAATCAATTGCATCAATATGAATAAATTTTGAACGAAAATACCAGAAAAATTACCATATTGAATAACCATTTTTGTCGTTTTTCTTTGCCTTTTTATTTTTTAGCAGTCAAAGTCGCTGAATTATTTTACAATTAAAGTAAAGAAAATTGGACTGGCTTTTAATATTTTTCTTTTGGCCAATACTGGTCAATTTTTGGATTTGATTCTAGAAATTATTAAAGGATTTTGATAAATTCTAACTTAAAAATGTAAAAATTATGGCAATTTCCTACCAATTAAGCTAACATTTTTTTTCGGAATTAAAAAAAATGGAAGTTGAAAAGATAGGTAAAGTGGGGTTTTCAGTGTGACCACGCCCTAAAAGCCAAAAAGTTAAAACGCAGAAAAAAGCTTAATTTGATTTAAAGAAATGTTATGAACTTTGAAGGTTCTACTTTAACTCTTCTTGAATTAATACTTTTTTTTATAAATTTGCTGATGTAATTTTCGACAACTAGTATGTAATCGTTTTGTGAATTAATTGTAACTGGTTTTTAAAAAAGAGTAACAAAATTTGTTAGCACTACTCTTTAACATTAACAAAAAAAAATTGTGTTTTGTAAATTTAAGAACTTTTGGCGCACATTTGACTTTTACCAAAGGGGCACATTTCACATATATCAATTGTTCCCTATAACAGATTTACATTATATTTGTTATATTTTTTGTCTATAAATTTTTAAAGCTTTGGTACGTAACTAAAAAGAAGAGAGCTATTTCAGATATTAGAAATAAATATGAAACGGTGACATCAGCTTCTGAAACGTATGGGGTAAATAGGACAAGATTTAAGGTCCTTCATACTAAATCTTGAATTTGTACCACAAATGGTTTTTGAAATATTCCATAATTAAATCTCAGGTTATATGGGAGGTGTCACACCCCCTTTTCCAATCTCACGCACGTTTTTCCTGTAGTACTACATTGTCAATCAACATCCGTGCGCGATGCTTCAATGCTTGCGTGATCTTCCAAAACTTTTTCAAACATTGCGCAAATATATGAGTTGCGGTTTTGTCCTGCACAGAAGCCACTGTTCAAAACGACGTGTCGAACTTTGCAATTGTTTCATTCCATAAGTAACGTAACAGTTCCATCATACACCGTGAAATGTATGATCCACAATCAGAATCATCGTTATTGGTTTTATGAAAAACGTCTTCATCATTTTCAAAGTTTTCTAGGCTGCTAACCGAACAGATGGCCTTGTTACTTATTTTCGTGTGCTTCTTTTGATTTAGTGTTATAATCACCACTAATACCGACATCAAGAGATGTGGTTGTCTCACAGGGAAGTTGTTTTAAAACCGATCCATCGTCATGAACGAAATTCTGGACATTATTCTTATTTTCATCGTTTGCAACATATCCTTCAGCTGAAGATGTTTCTATTTTCTTCTTTTTTCTACTGTTGAACAACAAAACAGATTCTTTTCTCCTTTTTTCTCTATTCCTTTAAACAAAAGCACTTGTGTTACGATAAGATTTAACTTTTTTTTAATTTTCGTTTTTACAAAAGCACTTTTATCGACACAAGATGTTTTGTCGTAATGAACGCTCGCGATCAAATGATTGCAAAATCAGCTTATCTGAGACAAGAAGTCAGTTTTGCCAGCTTTGCTTTTGACGAAACGACTTCTTTCGAAAGAAGCTATTTTGTCAAATGGGAATTGGTAAAAAGTAAGTGGAGACAGGTTGTTTTGTCAAGCGGTTTTTGTTCGAATTTTTAAAAATTTTTGTATTATCTGAGAAAAGCTGTTTTGTCTAATGCAATTGCAAAAACTGAAAGAAGTCGATTTGAGACTGCTATATCTTTTGTTCAAAAAATCCTAGAATTAAGGCGATTAGTCCAAAATAAACGTAATAAAATTTTGTAATTACAACAACTCTTGGAAAATTTTCTTATCTCGAGAGAAGTTGTTTTGTCGAATGGCCACAGATATATACCAATAAAAGGGTATAGTTTGTATGGGAGGTGCCACACCTACTTGTAATTTTGAACTCATACTACCTATCTTATCACCAGAGATATGATGCATCATTATGAAATTTTAAATGAAAATTTTGCCAAATAGAGAGCGCTTATGTGACACCTCAGCATTTAAAAGTATGCTAAAACTTTCAAAGTAAGTTTATTTGTAGTTCTTTCTCCATTTCGTTCTAGTATTTCAATGTAGGTAGTAGGTTCATATAATAATTTTTTGTTCACTTTATTTTTACTTAAAAAAACTAAGTGATTTCATTAAAAGTATAATCATTTATTCTCAAGAAATATGGTACGAAATGACCACAAAAGTGCAATGAAACTTTTGTGGCCAATTGATGGCATAAATTCTTTCTTTCTACATTTTCTTCGGTATTCTCGTTTTCCTAGGGTTTTAATGTTTTTTCTTGCTTGATATTTACTAAGAATAATTCAACCGCAAAATTGTTATCAAATAACAGAAATCTTTTCGTTGGTGTGAATGAAAAGAGTCGATGGAAATGGAGATGTAAGGAAACAAATTTTGTTGTTGTTCAACATTGATTTTTCACGCTTAAATGCTGGCAAGTATTTAAATTAGACAGGGTAAATACCAAAAAATTGTCAACAAAATATTTTTGACAATTTGATTTGAAGATAAATTTGTTATGCTCCATTTACATTTATTTTGGTTTGCTGATATTATTTTGGCTTTATTATTATGATTTTTTTTTTTTAAATTTTTTTTTTGATCATTGTTTGAGGTTTTCAATATAATTTATATTTAATAGCTTTTAAAGTGATAAAAATTTAAAAAAAATAATTCACTATTGCATTTAAAACTGTATTTAGCAGACACTTTGAGTTATTAAGTGACATCATATATCCATATATTATTAACCTTGCTACAGCCAAGGGTCACTCAATAGTTTATGTTACTACTTCTAAAATTATTATGACCTAACATCTCACTGAGTGCCTAGGTCGAGTTTCTCGCATTCATTTTTGTTATATGTATTTGAATATGTAGGTCTCAGTTTATGCCAAACTCGAACGAAGTGAAAAGCTTTTCTCAGGTCAATTTCAAAAGCTAGAGGTTGGTTTTTGAGAAAGTTGTTCGTGAGGACATGCTAAACATTTGTTGTTTTTACAATTTTAGAGAAATTTACTGAATTTTATATAATAATAATAATAATTCTTAATACTTTATCCAGCATCGAAAATATCGTTCATAAAATTTACTATGAACCTCCAAAAAGGAGGTAAGGAGAAGAGCCAAGATTTTGACGTAGAAAAAAAAATTTTTATAAAAAAAAAAATGAAATTTATATACGTATGCATTAATTATAGGAATATAACACTTCTGACCTTAAAATGCTGGTAAAAAAACGAGAACGTGCTGGACTACAACAGTTTTCAGCAAAAATGTTCAACACTACATCCTCTTTCAGTATAATATCACGGTTAATCAATTACAAAACTACTAAGTTCAAATTTGTTGAGAAAACAAAGAATTAACTGTGATATTCGGCAAGAAAAGGAAGACAAATCTTTAACTTCAATCGCGGAAAAAGTTTGAATTTTATTTTTTTAAGAAAATTTTTTTAAGAATGGAAAATTTATTTCTAACCTACATATGTATATGTCCCTTGATGGTGAAACGATTAAATGATAAACATAAACATGATAAACATTTATAACACTAGTTTACAGCGAAAAAGTACCAAGAACAGAACATGTTTGGGTGTATAAATTGGCATAAATTGGGACCTCCTGAACACAAAAACGTTTTTTTTTTCAATGGTAAGAATTTTTGCCGAGCAATAATTTTGTATTTTTCGGGGTATGGTTTCACTCAAATCCTTGTGGAGTCCGAACAAAGAGTTCGATCGATATGAACTGCAAATCGTTAAAAAAGTAATTTAATGCCCTTTCAATCGATATGCTTTTAGTAGTTCTGAACAAATAATAGATGGTTGAGTTATGGTTCCTCAAAGTTCAAAATTTGCCATTTTTTCAAAATTTTTTTCAAATTTTCAATTTTGAATTCAATTTATTTTTAATTAAAAGTCAAAATCAGGGGCATTCCTTTTTTTTAATGCATAGTCTATTCAATTACAAACATTTTAAACCCAAGCTTTTCACAGTCTATATTTAAATTTAATTTAAGTTAATTGTAAATTAAATTTAAGTTAATTGTAAATTAAATTTAAATATAGACTGTGAAAAGCTTGGGTTTAAAATGTTTGTAATTGAATATACTATGCACTAAAAAAAATGTCCCTGATTTTGACTTTTAATTAAAAATAAATTTAATTTAAAATTGAAAATTTGAAATAAATGAACTTTGTGGAATCATAACTCAGTCATTTATTATACGATCCAAACAAACAGCATATCGATTCCGAAATTTTACAACGAATTATGCAAAGTCGTTGAAAAACTAATAAATAGTTCCTAAACATTACGCGATTTAAAAAATTATTTTTGTATAATGTTTATATTTGTAAATGCCAATAGCAGAGCTGTAAAATTAAACAAAAATTTAAAAAAATCGTAATTCACGGTTGAAGTTGCGGGGCATTTAAGACCCTTTCGGAACTTGAAGGCATAATCTGATTTCAAAAATATGCTTTTTCATCGCGATAATTAGATACTGTTATTTTTGATTTGATGCCATTTTTTGCATGATCAATTTTGTGAGTCACTGTAGAGTGGTAGTCCAGCATATCGATTGAAAGGGTTTTTAATTTCTTTTTTAACAATTCCCAGTTCATCTCGATCGAACTCTTTGTTTGGACTCCACAAGGATTTGAGTGAAACCATACCCCGAAAAATACAAAATTATTCCTCGGCAAAAATTCTTACCATAGGAAAAAAAAAAATTTGTTTGGGTTCAGGAAGTCCCAATTTATCCACCCAAACATGTTTTGTTCTTGGTACTTTTCTTGACTTGCAATTTGTAAATTAGTGTAATAGAGAGGATTATAACGAGAAGAGATGATTCAGTTGATTTTAGTTTTTTTTTTTTAATAAAATGAAGGACATTAATCCTTAATGGTTTTCAAATAAAAAGTGGGTAGTAATACGAAATTATTTTTTTAATATTATAACACTAAGTAGTTTACAGCGATTCTGACCTATGCCATTTGATAAACATTTCTTATGTAAAACTACGCATTGAATACGAAAATGAATTCAAAAATATTTGAAATATAATAGTTTTTGAGATATTGCCAAATTGTTATATTTTTTAATTTTGAAAACAGTGTCTATCTTTCAAAATCTGTCGGAAGCATTTAAGAAAAAATACAGAAATTAAATTTCTAGTAATTTTCATGATTTTTCTTCATTGTGCTTGTAGGGTATTGAAAATTTTCATACCACTCTTTAACGCTTTTTCAAATTTAAATGCTTATGAGCAGGGACCGTAATCATTATTGTATAAGCAGTATGAAAATTCAAAATTTAATGCTTATTACTTGAATTTTATTTATTTGATCATCAATAAAAATTATTTTTCGCTTTTTAAAATTATAATAATTTTTTGATTTTTATCTGTTTGCTCAATAATTATTATTTTCTGAAATAATTATTAGTTTTGAGCAAACAGATAAAAATCAAAAAATTATTATAATTTCTGAGCAAAAAAATAAAAATCAACAGGTAAAAATTATTTGTGATTTTTAGTGGGAATGCTAGGAGAAAAAAATGTCTGCTGATTCCAACAAAGCATGCAATAATTATCAATTTGGAGTACTCGACATTGTTCTTCGATATTTGGAACACGTTGATTTTTTCGTTTAAATATTTAAAAATAATTATTATTTTCGATCCCTGCTTATAAGTTCTATACTAGTCGGTAAGGCTGTGGTTATATTGCAAGTGTGCTCGGCCAACACCATGAAATTGTTGTTGCACCGAACACAAAGAGAGAGTCTTTACTCACTCTCACATCGAACACGATATGCTCGTTGTATTGTACACCGAGCTCCCGAGTATTCAGGGTGGTAATGAGTTATTTTACAAAACAGTATCATTACATATAAAATAATATTAAACAAACGAGTATATTTGGGCAAAAAAACAGCTCTGCAACGAGTTGAATGTAACCACCTTTACCACCGGGCACGGGAGAAAATGTTTTGTGTTCGTCGAACACCGAGCAACAATATAACCAGGCGTAAGGCCCCAATAACTGGGGTTAATTTTTTGTGGAACAAATCTCTTTATGAAAAACAAATATCAAAAGAGAACCAAACTACTCGTTGGTGTTTGTTTTGTTATTTGTGTATGCAAATAATTCGTTAGATAATTCTGAGAGATGCCGTTACTCATGTCTTCTCTCTCTCTCTCTCATTTATTATTTACTCTCGCTTAAGTAATGATTTTTCAACGATGAATACAATGCTTTGTTCAATGAGCGAATTTTGAAAAACTTCCGACGCTAATATTTTGGAGTTGGCTTAACCGATTTTAAATTTTACTCGTCAAGCTCTTGATATATAATAGCACTTCTGGATCTTCTGGAATAAAATTGTAGTTACACCAATAAATGTGTAGATTGTACAATCGATGTTGATAGACCTACGATTATTTTTTTTTTAAATAATTGAAATTGGGTTTCATTAAAGCATAATATAAAGTCTAATAAAGCAATCAGATCTAAAATTTTTTTCTTCTTGTAATTCACAGTAAAATTAAAATGTATTCCGAAATTTTACAACGAATTATGCAAAGTCGTTGAAAAACTAATAAATAGTGAATAAACATTACGCGATTTAAAAAATTATATTTGTAAATGCCAATAGCAGAGCTGTAAAGTTAAACAAAAATTTAAAAAAATCGTAATTCACGGTTAAAGTTTCGGGGCATTTAAGACCCTTTCGGAACTTGAAGGCATAATCTGATTTCAAAAATTTTGCTTCTACTTCTGTTCATCGGGATAATTAGATACTGCTATTTTTGATTTGATGCCATTTTTTGCGTGATCAATTTTGTGAGTCACTGTAGAGTGGTAGTCCAGTATAACGAATAATGTAATGTTCAGAGTCGTACGTAATATAAATATTCGATCAAGCACCATATACTGAAAAAAATGCTTGCATTTTTAAGTTGCTGTATTGTATACTTAAATAGTTTTGTGTGGTCAAATAAAAGAGTTAAATAAGTCAGCCACACCTTAATTGATTTTGGAAATTTATAACCCGTTGGAAACAAAATTAAATGCAGTTTATTTTCAATTATTTGCAGAATATTTATTTAAAACGCCATTGAAAATGAAAATTTTGTAAACTAATTTTAAATTTTCCATATATTTTTTCCCGTCTAACTCCGGTATTCCTAATATATTATTACTAATATATATATATTACCAATTTAGGTCACTTCGGTGGCCTGGTGAATGAGTGCTAGACTGCAGTTCCAGCTACCTCAGGATCGTCTCCCAGATGGGAAGTAATTATTACCAATTTGTGAATTGTTGTAAGCAACTAAATGTCTCCTTTTGAATGACATATAAAAACATACTCATTGGATAAATAAAAATAAAGTTACAGGCAAGTATATGCTTTGACCTATCAAAAATGTGTGTTTTCGGCCCTAAATCCAGATTTTAAGGGTCAATTCAAAGTTCTGACTATGCATTTTTTTCTGCTTGACTAGACGACACGTGCAAACCTCGAAAAAAGGATATTTAATTTTTTTTTATCACACTGCAATTATATGAATAAAATAATACAAGGGAGTTTTGATATTTATAGATTTCTTCTTTCAATTGTTGTGTTTTTAACCAAATACAAATTTGATGCAATTTTTTTGCAAATGGATTTAAATATCTGTGATTTATTAAAAATTAAAGGAAATCAAGTTTATACGCTGAATATATATGATTTTAACTCCCTTAAAGATGGTAAATTTGACAAAAAAAAAAAAAAACTCAACATTTTTGTAAAGCAGCAGATTTTATGAATCCATTAAAAGAACGAAATTCTTACACCTAGACGTTACTTTACAACCACGTGAGTCGCGCAAAGTGTAAAAGATCATTATTTTTTATTCCCAACCTAACTGTATGAGTCACAGCTCCTGCATAATAATTTTTTTTCATTTGTCGCATAATGTATTTAGTCCTAAAATAAAAATTTGTTTCTTTGTGTGAGTAATGCTAAAGTCAATGACTTTTTCTTCCAGTTTTCTTTGGACTGTTCAATGCTATTTTCTTCAGTCCATTTGATACATATTAGATGCATTATTTTGCTAAAGTTTTTCAGAAAAATATTAAAATAGGGTGTTAAAAACCAAAAAAAATAAAAAAAAAATAAAACTTTTAAATTGCGAATGAGATACACCGAAAAGCATGATTTAAAGGAATATTTTGCGATAAGTTTAGGAAAATATTTAACTTGCACAAAATAGAATTCCTATATAAAATAAGCTGCAATATAGAAAATATGTTTGTTCTAGTTAAACCTGAGCTGATATATTTAACTTCTTGAATCACTAACTCTATTTGCGCCCTCACCTCTTCCTCAGGTTTTTCCAGAGGGAGTACGATTGCCCAATTTGTAGGAATGTAATTCTGCTACAAATATTTTTTATATTTTTAGTTTCGTATTAACATAAAACAAGGACATATAGATATTGTTTTTTTTTGTCTTCTCTATATTTTTCCTTCACTTTCTATTAATTTTACATACATGTAATTATTAAATTTTTAATGAAATGCGTAGGGAACTTTAAATACTAATAATGAAGAAAGTTTAATACGTGGACATTGCCCTAGCGAATATACGAGCATATGTATACTTAAACTTTGTTTTTAAGGTCTATTCGATATTATTTCGTCACCTGCGGTTAATTCCATCCAATAAAATAAGAATGTCTCGCTCGTGTTGCCCTTTTATTTTAATTCTTGCCTATGTGGTTAATTTTCTCCCACGTAACATCACCAATACACTCTACTTAGATCCACGTGTATTTAGAACCATGTGTTTATTTTCACATCATTAAAAGCTTTGAGTTTAAAAAAATAAAAATAATAAAAATTTTTCAAGAAATAAACACGTAGGTAATAAACTTTTTTTAATGAATGAAAATGACAACATTGATTTTTATTTTCACTTTAAAACAAAGCACTAACAATAATTGTATACGTTCAATATGTGTGACAGTGTTAGTGTGGCTGTGTAAACACTGTGTCACTTTGCCTGCCTGCCTGCCTGCTTAGGGAGAAGGAAAGTCATACGATGCGCAAATTGTATACAATGACAACAGCAAAACAACAGCAGCTACATATACTTTAGATGTTGTTGGAAAATTTATGAGACTATTTTAGCCAATTTCTCACAATGAACTATAAACACGAAAAAATAGTTTCAATCAATCTTAACTGCCTTCTTTATACCCTATACATAATGCCATGGTAGCAGTAGAGAAACGTTATAGATAGCAGCAGGGAATTGTACCGATAAAGGTCTTCATGACAAAGGTATCTTGTTAAAAAATACTAGAGCTGCTGAAACATGATTGAGAGAAACTATGATACTTCATAAAAATGTAGTGAGAAAGTGTGAACAGCAGAATACTGTATGCCTCTAACTAACGCTAGACGTCGAAGTAGGGTGATATTATTTACAACCATTTCGCCAATTTATTTCTATTGACTGGTTTGACCTATCATTGAACAACAACTGTTGACTTATTCTGAGTAATCAAGCTTGTATGACTAACTATCTGAAATTTTGCGTCATATGGGCAGGTGGATTTTTCTCTTATTTTGCTTTCGGCCAAATAACTTACTAATTTCTACGAAATTATTGTGCGTGACGTCAACAGTTCTCTTTTCTTTTTCGACATTGATCATAAATAAATAAAACAGTTTATCCTTCTTACGAGCGTCACAAACATTTCACCAAAGGGAATATACCCTAGCAACAAAGTGCAGAGTACCCATACAGAATATTCATGTAAATAAAAAAATTAAAAGTGCAACTACATAAATGCTCGTGTGCTAGCGTGCGTGTATGTGTCTCTCTATATGTATGTATGTGTAAGTCATAGGTAGAAATCAATAAAATTTCAAAAATTTATTGATTTTCTAACAGCAGTTTGCATTTGGCCTATATTCATTGCGAGTAATCGATTTTTTTCTTTTTCTTTTTCCATTTGTTTTTTTTTTTGTCAGTAATTTACATTGATTCTAATAAAGAAAGTCAGAACGAAATGGGATGGGATTTTAATTGAATGTAATAGAAATTAAAGAAGCACAACAGTAGACAATACAACTAGCAAATGTCTAAGATTCTAGGTTGGTGACAGGTAGAAGGAAAAATTGCTTAAGGTTTCAAGTGCGGCATACGAACAAAAGCGTCATATGTTCTTTTTGTTTTCGAATTGCTTTGAATGCCTTTTTGTGGTTTCATTTTGTTTTCGTTTTCTTTAAGTCAATAGAATTATGAAACTATGTTATAAATAGTTGTTGGATATATGTATATATATATTTATTTTATATTAAAATTGGGTGGGAACTAATTAAAATGTGTACAATATAACTTAAAAACAAAGTTTAGTAACAAAATACAGCAATTAATTAGATTGGATATACATTCTAATTTGCTTATAACATCCTCGCTTAAGACAATCATTCCCTTAGATCTACGAAATATCAAATTTGGTTTTCGTTAGCTATTGGTATAATATAGGTCGAGTATAGTAGATTTGTATAGCTAGTTTTCCCCTAGAATGTCAGAATTAAAGGACTTTAAAACCTCTTCGAATGCCAATATGGGCATCAAATGAAATTTTAATCAATCTTGTTTTGTATGTCCTTTTAAAATTTTATACTTGATACCTTGCCTTGATACCTTTGATGATTTTTGACGAATTCTTCAGATTTAAATTAAATGTGGATTGTGACTGATATCACTAAAATTATAATTTTCATTAGGGTAGCCAGATTTTTGAACCGCGAAATCACTACATTAGACGTTGGAAAGCAGTGAAAATCAGTACAAATCAGTACAGTTTTTATGCTTTTATTACCTAGTAATTTCAATGTAATATAGTGATATAAACGTCTTTAAACTTTTTCTCCGATTTTGTGTGTTCATTTTACATTTTTTTTTCTTCGTCCAATAAAATGTTGATTACGTATCAGTTTCGATATTAAGAGGATTGTGAGAGCTGAGGACAGTAATCAAATTCGATTAATAACAAATTCGTTTCACTCATTTAAAAACTAACGTTAACCGACTTTTCTTCAAGAAAATATTGCTTTTCTTCTCTCGACCGGATGAGACTGTCTGCAAAAATGTTTTTAAGACCATTAATGTTAACCCATTATGGACGAGTGGGAACCAAAATAAATAAGTCAGGAATGTAACTTAAGAAAAAAATTGTTTTTGAACCTGGCTCTGGAACGGCTCAGCGGCAAGGTGCCATATGGCACCGCTAGGCATTACTGGGTTAAGCACAAAAATTTTTCAAATATTAATTTAGAATAATCAATACAAAATACAAAAATCAGTACATTTTCGTACTGATTTCAAGATTTGAAAAAATCAGTACATGCCCTGATCAAATCAGTACGTCTGGCTACCCTAGTTCTCATACACTTCATATTGATAGTGAATATAAGAAAGTTATGAAAATTAACCACCAGACGAAGACGGGAATCGAACTCGAACCTCTCGGATGAAAGTCTAGTGCGCTACCCACTAGACTAACGAGGTCGTCTAACGGAGGGGGTTAAGTATTTAAATTTAATTAACTTTAAAATGTTAACTTTGCGATGTAAAATGTATTTTTGGCTTAGAAAATATTTTTAAAGACACATTTATTCCCTGCGTATAAGAGGTGGAAATTTTAAACATTTTTGAAATTTAGGTATATTTTTACTAAAACCAAGTTTAAAGATTTTTGTTGTGCTGTGACCTATACTATAATTTTATGAACAACATATTTTTGGAACTTATTAACCCTCTAACAACCATCGTAATGGGTCCAAAAAGGGCAAGAAATACCAATAAGAGAGGGAGCTAGTTAATACTTTCGAGGCAAATGTTCTATGAGAAATTACATTATAAATGGCTCAAACAATCTCAGAAGGAAAATTAATAAGTTGTCTTACGGTTCATGGGCAGATATGGGCAAACTTTAGGCCCGCGTAAAAAAATTAGATGTAAATTATGTGTAATTTTTTGTTGGAGTTCTATTAGAATTCACTTTTAGAAATTTGTTGTTTTTAAAAAAATTGATTTTTGTTGGACAGCGTTATTATTAATAAGAATAGAAAAGCATTGTCGGATTTTTGCAAATTTTAGACTTATTTGAAATTTTTTCGAATGTACTTAGATTTTTTTTTTTACTAGAAGATGCTGCGTTGCTTTGGATTTACGTAGCGTAATAGAATATATAATGATGAAGATGGAAGATAGAATGCAAGAATTTATTCTGACTGGGCATTGCGAGCTCAGAGAACACCTTTGCAAAACAGGGGTTGAGCAAAGCTCAATTTGTAGGTTTTATAATGAGGAAGACGAAGCATCAGAACATATTTTAGCTCAATGTGAAGCACTGATTCACAAAAGATGAAAATGTCTGGGTGTGTACCAGGTGCTCAGTACTGAACTAGCATCCATAGATCTGGGCGCTATACTCAAATTCTTGAGGGAGACTGGACTGGATGAAGTACTCTAGGCAGATTAGACAAGAGAGAAAAGAGGGAGGTCGCGGTACAACGACAGAAACCTCTAATACAATACAAAGAATTTAATTTTCCAATTAAAATTTAAAAAATTAAATCTAAAACTAAAGGGATACTCATATCAAGATTAAATTGGGATTTCCATTTCTTTAAATCAAATGGCTCCCTATCTCCATTATTATTTCTCTTTTTATTCTTTCCGTAAATTTAATCGCTTTTAACGATCAATCTGGTAATGAAAAAACTTCGAGTTTGCTTTAAAAAACTTGGCTCTACAACCCGCTTTCTAAATACGGCCTTGGCTCTAATACCCTCTAAGATATAGTTTATCTTTTCTGTGCATTCGGTTCAATTTTAAATTTTTTAATAAAATTTATTCCTAGGTTCTAAGGACCTACCTGGATCAAAAGGGTAAATGTTAAATGTGTTAGGAATAGGAAAACGAAACGAAAATAAACGGTAGAACATATTTTCCAAAAAAATTTGACTTAATTAACATTACCATTTTAAGTAATTTTTTTTCTTTATGAAGTCTGCATTTCTACAATTTTAAATGCCATTGCAGGCTGTTGTTATTTCCATTTACTCATTTAATACGACAGTTTAGCGTTGCTGTGTCACTTCAATTTGATGTAAATGTCATACCAAATTTATATACAAATCGACATATGCAAAATTGGCGATGTTCCAAATGGAAAGACTGAACTCACTTATTTGAATCATTAGCTATTGCCAATCTAATTGTCAATACCCAAATTATCGACAAATTGAAAGAAATAAAATAAATTTGATGTTTTTTTTTTTGAGTACGTATTATGTATTAATCCCAATTTGTGATAAGTTTTACTAATCAAAATTGAGCCGTAATTCAAAAGTAATAACTTTTCGGAACTTGGAATTGAAAGAAGAAATGTAATGAACTACCTATCTTATGCTTAAACTTATCACCATGAAAAAAAAAAAATGGTTATATAATAAAATAAAAATACATAGCAATAAATATTAACAATTTTTTATATTTAATTCTAAATAAATCCTTTTTTCTTTTCAGATCAATTTCAGCGCTATCACTAGGAAATACTATGGAATTCTAATTTAATAAATAATCAATTAATAACGAAACATTAATTAATAAATTACTAATTTAAAATAAACGTATACTCAAATGAACTCTTGCCTCTTTATAATAAATAATTGAATTATTTTTGCACGATAAACATTTCTTTGAAATATAAATATGCATGAAAATATGAAAATATATGTAACATAAACCCAACAACTCAGGTATCATAAAAAGTATTAAGTAATTAATTGCAAAGAATTTATATTTAAAAAAAAATAAAAATTACGAATAAAACGTTGTTAATTATTTCCAAAATATTATATAATTTTATGATAAAAAATAATAAAAATAAACTAAATTAAATTAAATTTGTAAAAATTAAAAATAACTCATAAAATCTCAAATCAAACCACTGATGTCGCCGGAGAAGTCAATTTTTGCCTATTTCAATCATTTCATTATGAGCAACATTTCATACTTTCGTAAGTATTAACAATGGTTTTGTTTATTTATAAAATGTTTTTGTTGTCATTTGAGGATATCTGCCACTATACGCAATAATTCTGTTTTTAATATTTTTTTTGTGAATTTGGATAAATGAATTTAATTTACGCCTGAAAAATATAACATTTTTTTGTCAAAGTTATTGTGATATTTATAAGGAAATATTACGAGGTGGCTAACAAAAATTTGCCAAGTTGAAAATACTTTATTAAGTTTAAAGTTGATAAACGATTTGTAATAGTAGTACGATATTTTACTTAAAATTTCAAGAAAATAAAAAAGAAACGAAGACAACAGAAGTAAAATTGATGTATGTACCCGGAAATTCTCATTTTAAATTTTCACTCTGAGAATATTTAAAAAAATTTTTTTCCCAGGTTGGCACAACTGTCAACCACTATTCTGTGAATTTTTATTGCTATGTGTCATTTAGTTTGGTTACGGCGTCATTAAGAACAAGTCTACCTTTTGTGTGCGTTGCGATTTCGGTTTCGGCTCATTTTTGGCGCGCCATTCCGATGATTGTTGACTTGTTTGCATGTCGTACTCGAAAACCCATGTCTCGTCACCAGTTATGATGCGTTCGATGAACATTGGATCGGAATTTACGCGTTCAAGCATGTCTTCAGCCACCTTACTGCGATTCACTTTTTGAAGAAAATTCAGATCTTTTGGCACCAATCGCGCTGAGACTTTCCGCATACCCAAAACATCAACCAAAATATGACGAGCGGTCTCATGAGACATGTTCATTTCTTGGGCTATCTATCGCAAACTGGAAACTGGACGTTGTGTCATTTTCTTCTGATTTCGACATCAACTGAAATTATTTTCCACAAGTGCTTAAATGCATATAAAGTGAATGTTCCATCTCTTGCGGATGTTTCCAAGTGGTTTCAAAGGTTCCAAACATGGCATTTTTCTGTGGAGGATTATCTTTAATAATTGCGTCCGGAATCTTTGTTTGGAAAATTTGTTGAAAAACCATTTTTTTTACACCACGACATCACGACAGTTTACACATCTGAAAAAACCAAAAACTTTATTGCACTTTCAGGAATAGAAGAAATTTGTTTTTCACCATATTCCCCGGACTTAGCGCCGTGTGATTTCTCATTGTTTCGAGAAATAAAAAAATTTGAAGACTTTTGCAGTTAGTTAATGTTTTAAAAGGTGGATCCAGAGATGATAAAAAATTATGAAAATTTAACCCTCCGGTTCCCAAATTTTTGTTTTAACCAAAAAAATTATTTTTGAGTTAGTTTTGGGTTAAAAGTAAGGGATCTATTAAAAAAATTTAATTGCTTATACGTATCGGGTTTTATGGGATCAAAATCTTAGACCGCCTCTAGGCGGTTTTGGGAAAGAACAAAAAAAAAATACCAACACAATTATTTTGGTAGCATAGAGTAATGTGTTTAATTCCTTAAAGAAACAAAAATTTACATCAGAAATTAATAGAAAATAAAAGAAAGAATTTTTTTGCAATAACATACATAGACAGTTTATTTTTCTTAGTTTTGTTTGTGATGAAAGTCATAAAAGCAATACTTTTGCTGAGAAAAACATATTGCATTTTCGGTATATTATTTGTGTTTCGGACACGCAGCCAGGAAATTTACAGGTTTTTTTACCAGTACATAGCGAACGTCTATCGGTGGCAGAAAATTCTTTTTTCCTGAACCCTTTTTTAAAATAGTAGTGCGTGGACGCCCTGGTGTTTTCGGCAACGTAGGATTTTGCAATGTATAAAGCACGTTTGCAACCTCTGCCCGAAAATTTGGTAGCTGGTTTTGTCTATCATTGGGGTCAGGCTTGTTGATCCTTTTTAACAAAATATAAGCGTTCACCATTGCTACATCAAGCAAATGTGCAAATACGCGATTTGTGTACTTGTTACTCTTCAAAGGAAATTTGTATCGACCAATAAGTCTATCCATAAGGTCGACACCACCCATATGGCTATTATATTACTGTATTATATTGGGACAATCCATATCAAATTTTTTTTTTTTTCAGAATGTACAAAACGTGAAACCGTGCTTTTTACATATGTCTGATTCTGAAAAGGCTTCGTGCCTACGTAAGTCGATGCCAGTCGGACAGTTTTATTGTCTTTCCAAACTGATAAAGAAATGTCGACACCAGAAGCGGAGCCGCAAAATTCAGTGGAGTATCCACGCGGATACTTTTTGAGGTCATTATCTGTAGGAAGTTTACAATTTGGGATTCGATTTGATCGAATACTCCCCAAAGAATAAACTCCGCGTGATCGGAGATATACGAGTAGTGGGAGTAAAGTATAATAATTGTGAAAATACATTATGTGTTTTTTGCAGTCTGGCACAATACGCGATAATCGAATAACCACATTTGCTGACGCTCCAAGGTCTGGTAAACCAGGTTGCTTCACATTGTTCCCTGCACCACAATATATTTAAAAATTGTAGCAGAAACCGAAAGAATCGCACAATACGAAAAGCTTGATGCCCCAGTTGTGAGGTTTATCTGGCATGTATTGCCGAAGAAAAGACCTCATCTTCGTGGCACACATTTTTTCATCCACACACAGACGTTGAGGCGTTTGCACAAACTGGAACTTTTCATTAACCTTTAACTATGGAGGTGAATTTTTTACCTTTTAGCTTTACTAAAAAATTATAGTAAAAAAAGGATTTTTTTATAATTATTTGTTCTTTGAAGGCAAGCTAATAACATTTTTAATTAAACTAAATCTAAAATTTGAAAACTTTTTTTAAGTTCAACAAAACTGGCACAAGGTGGAATAAAATTTACCACCACCTCCACAGTTAAAGGTTAAAATAATTTACCATGGGAGGAACTTTGTGCAAAGGCTCGTAGCCTGCAGTGTACTTGGCGGCAATTTGCTGTTGTCATTGAAATGTAAATTATTTCGTATTTGGTCAAAACGATTCCTTGGTAGGGTAGCGTTAAATCGACATAAAAAATAATATGCCAATAAATTGTCGAATTTCTAAATTGGTTGTAGAAAAGTTAGTCGCTATATTTTTTTGAGCAGCATAGAGATTCGTTTGTTGGACAATGTGTTCAATGATAGTCTCATCCAAAAAATATTCGAAGCATTTAAATGGTGTATCAAGCTTTTCGAAATCTTCCCCACTTCGGAATCACAAAACGCAATTGCGGACTCATACAGTACTAAGCTTTTTTGGCGCCACTACATTTTTGTAAAGTTCTGTGATTTCGGATCCAAAACGGATTCAATAAATGCCCCTGCATTATTTATGGAGTTGTCTTTAGGTTGAATGGTAGTTTGCTTGGCAGGTTCCCTGCGTTGACACTTCGGTGCTGGAGGATTACATGAAGTAATTGAAGTTGATAGAAGTGGCATATGGAACAACGCTGTACTTCCACTTGGACTTGAACAAATCTCTGAAACGGACACTGATTCTGACATATTTACTGGCCGATCAATCACTTTATAAACTCCGTCGTTCATCAGGAAGTGTACCTAATACACACCATCATCTAAATCGTCCTCTTCGTCATCGAAATCCATCAAGTCAAAAATTTTGCTTACTCATTATTCGAAAACGATGATAATTTATGCGGTTGTCGACGTTCCATTTCTATTGGAAGCAATTTTTAGGCTAAAATATACCACAAAAAATTCCCATATCAAACTTTACAATTTTTTTCCCGAATTGTCCCAAGACCGCCTCTAGACTGTCTATCTTTAAAAACAGGTAAAAAACTTACTGCAATTCTTTTTTTTTTCAAATTGAAGCGATTTTTAGTAACTTAACGTTACCAGTAACACACTAATAATTTTTATTTTCGCTACGAGCACTAAATATATGTTATTTCATATTTTGTTTTACGCACTATTCGTAAAATAATTATTTTGACAGAATTTCACAAACTTTCAAATTGAAATGACTGTGGCAGCTGATGTTTGCATCAGCACGTGCTGCAAATGCAATCAAATTAAATTTTGGGATTCCCCTGAATAGATAAAATAAGAAAAAAAGAATATTGGAATAGGACAAGTCTATACGCTTATAGTGAATTAAGCCCGTCTGAAGGCGGTCTTGGGAACTAGAGGGTTAATATATGAAATTAAATTTTTGTTGTTTAAATATTTTCAACCAACTTAGCGAAAAGTAAAAAATAAAATTGTTGATTTTAGTGATGGAGTTCATCATTTGTTATATAAATTTGTGTGTATTTAAGGAAGACTTTTAAATGTTATAAGTGTTATAAACATATTACCTACCAATTGTCCACCAAGATCAAGTGAAGTGTTATATATTGTTTCGTAAGTGGCAAATGGCTTAAAAATCGTAGTTTAATAGAAAATAACAAATAGAAAAATTTTGCAATTCTTAAAATTTAAACCCGGCGTCGTTTCGACAGGTAAAATTATACCTCAGTCATTAGGTTAGGTTTTTGGCGCTGTCCATAAAATAATATGAGCGCACGGAGGCCTATTGCTCCATTGTGATACCCTATGGGACAAATAGTTACCTTTTAATCCCACCTAGTCAAGCCATTTTGTGCTTTCTATGAAGCGAAGCAAGTTTCTGATTTCAGAGGATGCAAGTTCTGGAAAAGTCTCATACAAAGGTTTTCCCGTATTTCTTTGTCTGCGGTCTGAAAGATTTGGACAGGTGTGAGATTGTTTCTCTTCCTCTTTGCTCCTGCAGCTTCTGCAGAAATCATTGTAGAGAAGCCCTCTACGGGCACGATTACCAATAAGCCAGTGTCCGGTTAAAATAGAAATTACCCTTCTTATGTGGATTCGGTCTAAGTTTATGAGTACCTTAGTGCGTTCTTGGTTTGGCATAGGCCATAACTGTCTAGAAGTGAGGTGCATATTGGAGCTCGTCGAGTTTAAAAAAAAGATGAAATCTCGCATGTAGAAAGAGGTTGTTTTGCCAAAAGGCCACAATGTGAATATGCATAAATTTAATCCTTTTTTTCTTTGATATTTTTCATTTTTTTTGCAAAAAATAGGATATCCATAAATATGTATACTTTTATTCAAATATTTGAGCAGCATCGATATTTTCACTCAATACTTTTAATGAGTGCAGGTATCGAGTAAATCATGATATCGACGTAACACTAAGCACTACAAAATGGTATGCAATAGACTTAAATAAACCTTAAAAGGAATTAATCAATAGAACCTGCGCGTGTGCCACCAAACAGTTATTAAAACCCGTGATCTTGAGCGACTTCTAAGACGAAACTCTTGATTACTTATTTGGTATGTTTGAGATTTATTGTAGATCCTGAGCTGCGTCTTCTTGGAAGCAAATCTGGGCAGTAAGGATTACGATTACATTTTGATTATTGCAATCGTAATCAAAAAAGTATGATTACGATAGCAGTACTAAAAATGTAATCGTAATTCTTACTGCCCAGCTCAGCTTGAAAGACATTCCAATATGAGGATGAGGAGTTCTTGACAATAAAAAAATGGCATTTATTGGGCCAACTCTTTTTTGCTAATCCTGAATATTAGAGATTTAGACAAGACTTTCAAAATAATAAAGTAGAAAAATTAGGGTGAACTATGAAAACAGTCTATGTGGTAATAAAATCTAGCCTTTGTGGATGAATACTTTAAAATTTTCTAAAACATCCTCCGGATTATATGTAAAATAAGGACATTTTTGTAGTGTAATTTTGTTGCCTCAATTTTTTGGTTTTCTTTAATATCTCGTAGGGCATCAACGCGCCATGGTGCGCAGTTTCTAGTTGTTGCTTTTAACCCTTTCAACCTCTTGCCTTCTTCAGGTTTCACTCTATCTGACATAGCTGATCACATTCATTTTGACAGAAAGTGTGACCTATCCATCCCACTTCTCTTCACAAAAACCTGCAGTATTGTTTACGTTATTTCCCAAAAAATAGTAAAATTGCAATTGTTTAATAGCACTGATGAAACATTTGACTTAAATAGCAAAACTGTTAGGGTGGTGCTCAGGTTGTTTTTATGCTTTATGCTATAAAAATATCAAACGTCACTGTCGACACGCAATGCCTTCCATAATTTCACCACCAGCGGCAACTTCGCTTTCAACATATGTGACTTTATCTACCGACTCAATGGAAGAACTAGAGTCTTCCACTGCATCGTTGCTAACATTTTGTGTCTTCCTGAAGATAATTTTAAATTCTGCCGCCGGCGCCTCCATGTTCTTAGAATTAGGAGAATTTCCCCTTGTGTATGACTTGACAGGATACGTTGCTTTATTTTTTCGGTACTCCCCTCTGTAGTAGAACAGCATCGGCATATTTCAATAAAAATGTTTCTATTTATTCCTGAGAAACCAAAATATTCCAAAATATTTTTTCTTCCTTGCTGAAATAAATTTAACATACAGTCAGTTACAAAAGTATTCATACAGTGTGACTAGATATAAGAAAATAGCAGTAAATAGATTCATAAAAATAGGCAATAGTTGTTTTCGGTCTTTTCGATTCCAATTTTTCATGTAAACTTCAAAAATTGTGAAAAAGAACAGCAAATTATAAAAACTAGCTAGAGGGAATGTAAAATTTGGGCACGGCCGAGGTACATAAGAAGGTAAATACATGAGCGTCATGTACCAGGGTTGGGAAGTAAGTTTGGTGAAATGGTACCGAATAATGTAAGAAAAGGTATTTTTCGCCGAAAAGGTACTTCCATAAAAGATTACAAAAAACATAAAACTAAATTAAAACAGTTTTTGAAATATTGTCAAATTTCCATATTTTTAGTTATGAAAAAAATTGTTTTTACTTAATTGTCAAAATCTCCGGTTCTTGTAAAAATTTAAATTAAATGAAAGGTAATTGAATTTTGAAACCAGCGACTCTTAAAACAATTCGGACCATAAAATCCTTTCTTTTCCAGCATCCCTAGACTTAACACACTCTCTGCTCTAAGGGCGCTTGCGATCTATTTGGCATAGGGCTCATTTGAAAGGACATATTTCGTCCTTATATTTCTGATGTAAGCAAAGTTTTTAGCACGTCAGGGTTCAGCTTTACAGTTTTTAAAAAATGGCCAAGAACGCCATTTTTAGGGGTGTCAACGTGATGGGAAGTTTTTGACCCAAGATTTGGGAATGGATGTAAGTGACTAATCGGTGAGAAGAGTTTTGGGTGAAAATAATGCACGTGGCAGAGGAGCCACTTGTTACGAATCGAAGACAAACCATTTAAATTTAAAAAAATTTAATTTTTTTTTTAAAAGTCATACTTGGTAATTTTAAACGATGCCTACTTTATTTTTAAAACCTCCAAGTATGAATTTTTAAAAATTTAATATTTTGTAAAGGTTAGGTTAGGTTTGATTTTATAAGGCTATTGATCAGAATTTGGATACATTAAATTCTGTCGATTGAGTAATGAACATTGTGAGTGTTGGAAGGGGATGCGTCATTTCTTTTTACTTACGCTAATAGAGTACTATATATACCAAGTTTTGTTAAAATTGGGTCATTACTCGCAGAGATATCATCAATTAAACAAGTCAAGAAGAGTGCAGAAACCTCCTCAACCCATTTTGGAAGAGATCTCCATTACGGTGACTCTCATGGCTACAGTTTTCTGGGATTTAGATGGAATTGGATAACCCTACAAATTTGGCTCCCAGTGATTATTATTTATTTCGAAAAAAGAGCGTCGAGGAAAAAAGTTTTTCAGCGACGATGGGGTGATTTTCGCCTATTTTAACCAATCACAGGAATCATATTTTTTTATGGTATAAACGAACTTATTGACAGATTTGAAAAATGTATTAGGGTTAAGGGGGAATATATTGAAAAGGAAAAACAATTTTGAGTTTAATTTCACTCTATAAAGGCTCCATTTAGAGAATTTTTGTCCCCCCCTCGTATATGTATGTATTCACTGCAACGTTCTTTGAGTAAGACGCTGTACGAATGGTTTATATATTTTCTGACATTTACCCACTTTTTTCCTTTATTTCATTTTATTATAATGAAGTTGCAAAGACCAACCATATTTCTCATCTATTTCTTTCTGTTATAAAATATTTTATAGTCGATGAAATCGATGGTTATCTCTACTATTTTGGTGGCACAGCAGGCGCTTTAACACTAACCGGCATCGCTGCAGCATCAGCATATTACTTTGCATCGCGACCCGTCCCGGAAAAACCATTAGTGCCTCTGGAAAATCAATCGCCTATATTAGAGGTATGTCAGAAATTATTACGTTTCTTGTGAAAAAATCATTAGCAAATTATTATAAACTTAAAAACTGTAAAAGTGATAACAAAATTTTTTATGCGTCGAAAAGTTTTTTCTAAGTCATAAACATATGTAATGTTTTTTTTTATTTAAGTAAGCACTATTTTAATTGCTCAATCTTTTTGTTGGCAATGGCACAAGAGTTTGCGGCTTCTTGTTCTGGTTTTGTTTTTTTTTTCATCTATCCATTTACAAAAATTCGACTGAAAGTATTTCGTTTTGTTTCAAGTTATTTCGTTATTGCTATGATGTATTTATATTCTACATTACAGATACATTTATTTTTATGCTCAAGCTATACAATTTAGTAACAATAGAGAGAGTAGAAGATGAAGAAAGCATCTGATGTCACATGATTTTCGTATTTGAACACAAACCTATTTTTGAATAATTTATTTCACATTAAGTGACGTCGATTATACAGTAGCATGAATTGTACGAAATCCATTGAAATTGTTAATTGTTTTTTTTTTTTATTTTATTATAAGATTAAAATAATGAAATTATTTTTCTACTCCAATCAGTTGGCAAGGCCTTCGATCTACTGGCCCATTAAAATTAATTTAGTAATAGTTTTTACTTTATAATATTGAAATGTTTATCGTTCGTGAATATATCAGAATTTCGTCATCTAAAATCCAAAATCGATCACTATCACGTCATGGTTTGGTTTTTGGCCATTTTTAAAAGATTGTGGATCTGAACCCTGACGTGCTACAAACTTTGCTAATATCAGAAATTAAAGGCTGAACCATGTCCTTTTAAATGAGCCAAATTGTTTGCATGCCCTCTTAGAGCAGAGGGTGTGCATATGTCTAGGCGTGCAGGAAAAAAATGTTCACAGAACGGATTTTATCTTACTTACACTCACGGCCATAAATAATGAGAAGTGCAGTGGTCCGAAATGTTTTAAGGGTTGTTGGTTACAAAACTGCAGTCAGATATCAAACATTCAAAATGGCGGATCAAATATGCTGGACGAATTTAGAGTGTAACATAAAATCAGTTCTGCGTACATTTTTTCGTGCACCCCTAGACATATGCACACCCCCTGCTTTAAGGGCGCATGCGAATAATTTAGCTTAAAGCTCATTAGAAAGGGCATTCAGCCTTTTATTTCTGATATTAGCGAAGTTTATAGCACGTCAGGGTTCAGCTCCACAATTTTTTAAAAATGGTCAAAATATTTATATATATATATATATATATATATATATACATATAGGTAAATGAGAAATTCCACAAAAATTCCCCCCCTTTAGGACGACATTTGTGTGTTTCTCGATTTATTAGAACGAACGAACCAATCGATTCATTGCGTCGTAAATATGTCAAATAGACATAGTAGAAGTAAAAATTTTCCACGCCGCATCGGAATTTTCCAAGAAAACTGATTTATATGAACAATTGCACTAAAAATTTGAATTTTTTGTTTTTCGTATATATAAAACTTAAAACTGGTAAATACTATAATTTGAAAAGACAAGATCGATGGAAAATTTACCGTTAATTACGATTTGATGTTCTCAAACTGCATAAAAAATAATCTAACACCAAAAAGGTATTTTTTTTTGAAAATTGGATTTTTCACATTTTTTTAACTCTCTGGTCGTTTGGAATCATAAAATCCTTATTAAAAGAATCAAAAATCCGGAAATTTAATCTACGTTAAATTTCCAATCTGTTATATAATTTCAAATATTATTTTTCATTTAATATTCATGAAAAACGAAAAAATACTTTAATTACTTTCTTGAAATTCTTGCAATCTAAGAGTCTAAATAGCAGTAAATCGTAATTTAAGTGAAAAGAATCGATCGAACATTTTTCGAAGATGACAATTCCTTGGTCGTGGGTGCGATTTTATGATCTCAAACACCTACACATTTAATATATTTACGTCAATATTTGATATATTTACTTTACAACGAATCGAATCAAATCTGAAGGAATTTGGAATAATTCTACGTAATATTTGGCTGGGTTCATTTTGATTATACTTGCCGGCGCTTCAAGACCGCTGTGAAGTAGTTATATGAATTTATTAAATAAATAAACAAATTTATACACTTGAATGAAATAGGAGACAAAATAATCGAATCTTTTTGAGTAATTAACTGATACTAAAGATACTAAACTTTCACAATTACATTCTTCTCAAATATATAGTATTTTTCATTTTACAATGTTTTTTGCTCCTTCTTTTACGTCTTTTTGGATTTTAGATGACGATATATAAATTCAAATAAAATTAAGGCTCAAAGACTATCATACGACATTATATCCAATCATCTCCTAAACTGTATTCTAAGAATGAGTAATTTCTTATTTTCTCAATGGGAACTTAGTTTAGACTAGTGGAAATAGTATTTGTGATGAATTCGTGATTTGTACTTCCCCTCCTTTCATCTACAGAAAAATTTAAGTAACAACGTCGTATTTACATAAGTAATTAAATCAATCCACTGTAACTTAAATCTAATATTCGTTTGTATATAGGTACATGACTACATTAAGTTAAATAAAAAAAAAATTGTTGTCTCACGCTCATCATCCTCCTCATCAACATCAAACATAAACAACAACATCGACATCATGGTCAGACAATGTTGCCAAAATAATCGCATATCTTGTTTAAATGAATTTAGAATAAATTTCCCAATGAAGACAACAGATAGAAAAAAAATTTATTATAATTGAGTGTTTGAATGCAGCGAACCGATCTAAATCAGACAGCAGACGGATGGACGGACAGATGGATGAATGGATGGTTGGATGGACCAGTGAAATTAGCACTGTATTGTGATGACGATGATGCATGATGCACCGCAACTGAGAAAATATTAGAAATGAAATACCATATAAATCGAAAAAATAATTTTAAACTTAAATGAATGTATAAAAAAACTACATAGTAGGTAACCAATTCCCCCAACTTTAATTTAAAATGTAAATATTTATGTAAAAAAGCAAGTACACTATCGATCCTAAATATCCATCACCACCTATAGCAGATGAGGGGAATCCAAGATCTGGCTACAGTCGAATGCTTAATAGCTATAAGCAAAACAACAATGACAACGTTACTGACGACTTCCTTATTCATCTTACGAACTTGACACACATACTCTTTTGGTTTCAGCACACGAGTCTTGATCTTGAGCATAAAACATAAACGTTTAAAGCTGCTACAACAACATCAACAACAGTCTATTAAAAATATTTCAAATTGTAGCCAAAAAGATTTAAAGTACATTTATCTACCAATCATCCAACATTCATATCAGAATCATACCAGATGTGCTGTAATTACATCAATAAGTAGGCAGCTCTAATGATCTATTCGTGGGCGGTCTACAGTTCAAGTGTAAAAAAATGCCGATGGGTCAATGCCTAATTAGGACGAGCAAACGTTTTTTCTGCGATAAATATGACGTGGACGTAAAGGCAACGCTATTAAAAGCCGAACTTGAAAATAAGATAGACAATAAAATTTATGGATACTGATTTTTAGATTGATTCCTTTAGATTTTCGTAAGCCATAAATTAATGGATTATCGGTCAATATTCTGAAATGTTTCTACATAAACTTTCCCAGAGATTTGAAATTTTTATTCGCAATGAATCTCAAAAAAATATGAGGTCTGGAATGTAGATCTCAGGGGATTCTTTTATCACGACCGGTTTTCTTGTATTAGAGATGGGAATATCACTAAAAAAAAAAGGTTCGACGACTTATCGATAAGCCCGAGGAGTTTTCAACAACTCGGTGGTCACAAGGCATAACAGTATAAGTCAGTTTTTTGAATTTTACAGGAGAGCTCTTTAAAGATTCAAATGCTAATAGAAATCAATTTGAGTTGTGCTATTTTTCCTTTAATATCTCGTAAACCACAAAACCGATATTCATAAAATTTTTACACCATATGAAATCGGATATGAAGATTTCGATTATAATAATAACTCGAATTCGACAAAACTCGAGTTGTGTTCTTATGCCTTGTGACCACAGAACTATTGATAAAATAGTGCAACAAAAATTTGATGTGCAAAATTTTCCAACGATTTAATGAGTACTTAGTTTTTCTTTATCATCTTTAGTACTCTCAAAATGTGGACCTGAAGTCGGAAAAATGGGGTCTTCAGGGGTTGTTAAGACATTTGTTTATCTTAACAGATACGAATTTGGTGTCTGAAGCAAAGTTGTTAAACGCAATGAGATAAACAATTTTTAAGTATTCGTTTTTTTTACATCTCCTACCCTTCCTCTTGAAAATTGGGTTTTATTCCCCCTTTTCTAATAAATGGTCGATGAAAAAAAGCTGTTGAGAAAACTATTATACTGTCTTTGAAAAAAAATATTCCTTGTTTTATGGGGGCTCCTACAACATCGGAATGGCCTACGAGGTACACATTTCCCAGAGTAATGTAAAACCGAGAACACACTACGTAAGTAAATAATGGTCTCATTTATTGTTGTAATTAATTACGATATTACTACAGACCCGTGGTTCAATCCAATGTGGCTCCACATTAAAAAAATATATATTTAATTCATTTTAAAAAAAAATGGTTGGAAAATCTCGTGCATTAGATAAAAGTTGAAATTTTTTTGCACTGTGTAGTTAACAGGCAGGAACTTTCATCTAATTAAACCTTGTACCCAGAAAAACTCAAATATGTAACCTTACAAACTATAAATGTAGCTTAACTTTTCCATTATAGGCAAGGCAATATTATAATATGAGATATTATATTATTTTTTAAAAAGAGGGGAAAAATTAACTATAATTTTAAATAATTTAAAAAATCTTTCAAAATTTTTATTTTGAAAAATAAAATCACAAATAACACTATGCGACACAAAAAATGTGATAGGGATCAGAGTAAGGTTGCTGCATAGCTGAAGTGCTCCTGAGTACTGCAGCAAAGTACGTTTTTTGCCCGAAAGTTTGCCCATTTTTGAATATGATGGTTTAATAATACATATGATATCTTGGTTATTATTGCATCTGAGAAAGAAAACGAAGTTTCTCTTGAAAAAGACAAAAAAGACCCAAAAGGAGACAATGAGTTAATACCTTACAAAAATATGTTTATCGTATGATTTCATTATAAGATTTTGAAACATTTTCAGATGTAACAATAACGTATGTATTATCATATTCAGAAATGGGCAAACTTTAGGACCGTATAAAAAAAATATTTGGCGTTTAGGCCCAAAAAGCAATTTATTAGGATAGCAAAAAGTGTTGATAAATTTGTTTTTTGATTTTTATTTATATTCTTTGAAAACAGACTGCGGATTCATAATCAGCACTTAAAATAAATAAAAACATATATTGGTTGGTTGTCTCCAACCTGTGCTATCTTTAACAATTGTCGATAGTTGACGATATCGTTGCTTATCGATAATATCAATAATTATCGAGAAAATTCCCATTCCTAATTCTTACTATAAAATCGATTGAATTACAATGTCGAGCTTCAGAAACTTTTCAAATTTAAGAAAAATTTTAGAATATCTCTAGAAATACCAAACAGTAGGCAACGCCAAATAATGTTTAGTATATTTAATTTATTAATTATACGCCCACATAAAATGGCATCTTTGTGAAAATGCGTAAAAAATTTGTTAATTGTATTTTTTTTTTTTGATAATTTTGTACAAATTTATATTCTCATTTCATATTTATTTTGTGTACATGCGCTACGTGTATTTAATGACAACTGAAAATTTAACTAAAAACATATTTATATTTTGCAATGTTTTTCATTTCGTTGTTTTGCTGGGTAAGTTGTTTTTGTTGTATTTAAAGGAATTGAAATTGCTTGAAGCCAAAAACAAATTATTTTTTTTATGAATGGAACATTCTTGAAGATTTATTTTTATTGGAGGTAGGTAGTGGAAAAAGTATGTTTTTAATTTAGTTATTTTCATAATAATTTTATTTTTAAGTGAAAAAAGCAAACTTTTTAAAGTTAATTGTAGGGAAACCAGATTCTTAATAGTCAATTCGAAAACACCATAAATTTTATTTAATAGTAGTGCATCACTATTAGGTATTTGGATAATCGATACTAGGTCTTAAAATAATCATCGAATATATAAAAGAAGTACTCGTTTCTGTAGAGTTTTATTTTCCAATTAATTAAAACAATTTTCATTTTACTTTCTTTGGTCAATATAAATACTACCCTGATTTTGAATGTAAAGTTTGACCAATTTTTTTTTTCAAAATCAAAAATATTTTTGCCATTTTCTTGAAAAACGAGCTCAAAAGAAGCTCATATATTTTCCTTTGAGAACTGCGAGGTCTAAAAGTGGGCTGAGGCTTGTTTATCTACCGAGTATATTTTTCACAAGATTGAAGTTTTTATACGATAAGTTCATTTTTAGCAAGAGCTTTACATGAGATTCTGTTGGGATGTCTGGTCACTCTAGCTAATTGGTAACATTATAATTTTTGGTTTTGTAAAAATTCTGGAACTTTACTTATTTTTGAAGATTTTTTTTTATTCGAGGTAGACAATGGAAAAACATGTTTTCAATTTAGTTATTTTCCAAAAAATTGAATTTTTAAGGGCAATAAAAATTAAAATACATTAAAATTAAAGCAAACATAAAGTTTATTGGCAAGATTAAATTTTTTATTTTTGTAAAAATTCCGGAGCTTTAGCTATTTGTGGCGATACTTAACATTGTATTTGTAAATTGTGATCATTAAATTTTAAAATTTAAATAACTTCGGTTTTTAAATTTTAGTTTGAATGAAAGGTTTCATGAACTCAAAAGCTTAGTCAGCTGTAGTCTCTTAAAAATACATATAAGGATCTTGTGAAATTATAATTTTTACATCAAGTTTGTTATTTTATCTAGGAGAATTTCTTATTTCAAATGCAAAATAATTCATTTTACCAGTTTTTGTCGATTTTTAAAACCACTTTCTAAAAAAGTACGTCTGTTTACCTGGCCTTTAAGCCAAGTGAAATACAATATTTTTAAATTATCTAAATGTAATTTTAAAGTAATGCTTTTTTGACGAATTTTCAAAGTTGTGTTTGATTAATCGAACGTTGGGACGATATGGGTTAACTACTTAATTTTGAAATTTGAAAGATTCCTTGTTTCGTTCATTTTGTTGAGCCGGTTATTTATTCATTATTATTATTGTTACAGAAATTATTTTTGAATGTACCGTTAATTTCCTCTATCTTTTGTTATGCCTAGAGTATTTTGTCCAATCCCGTCTTCCTCTAAAATTATTGATCATATTATTATCACCTTTTCCAAAGGGTTTTTTTTATTCTCACCTTTTTCTTAAAATACTAAATGCGGCAAAGTTACTTAAAAATGCCAAAAACTAAGCTTTCGTTTACTTGAGATGCTGTTATACTCAAAATTAATGTATGGAGAAAATCTTAAGTACAAAGCGATCAAAATACAGGCGTCTCAAGGATATGTTTTAAAATATTCTTTTAAAAATATTACATTAAAATCAAACAAATTATTTTGCACAAAATGGGGAAAATCTCACAACATCGATTTTCGACATAAGCTATTCTAATTTATGTATTGCAAAAGATTTATATGCACTTGGAAGACAATAAATCTGAAATTTTATGGTAAGTTTATAAATTGAGATTTGGTCTCAATTAGGTTTCTTTTTGGTCTAAGTTTTAAATCTGAATTTTAGTTTCCTTATGAACCGAGTATTGATCTGTATTGGCCTCCTCTGGACTGAGTTTTGGTCTTATTTCTGCTTCTATTTTCAGACTGCTTTTCCTGTGATTTTTAGTCTGAATTTGGCTTCCCTTTGGTCTGACTTTTGGTATGACATTTTAACTAAATTTGTGTATACTTGGATTGCTTTTAGTTTGAATGACCTCCTTTTCTTTGTGTTTTTTCGGAATTTCGGTCTGAGTTTCCATCAGATTTTGGAACTGGATTTTAGTCTAATTATTGGTCTAATAATTTCCTTGGTATTTAGCAAAATTAAACCTCCCCAAACGCTTATCTTAGATCCGCCACTGAGTAAAAGTAATTATAGACGTTGGAAAATGATAAAATCTGACCTTTTTTGCACTTATGGGTTAAGATTTTTCTATTCCGATTCAGAGCAAAAATATACATAGGAAACTACTGTTTGCTTTCAATCGCTTCAAACCTCGCAAGCTTGTGCAATTTGTTAATATTTTCGAAGAACAAATTACATATCTTACTGATTCAAATGCAAATAAATAAATCAAATATGATTAAATTTATCTGCATAAAACATATTTAAAAATTTTGAATTTTTTTTTTTAAATATGTCGCCGCGACAATTTATGGCAGATTATTAGCAAAAGTTGTTTCGAGTTAAAAAAAAAAAATAAATAAATTAGCTGTTCGACTTAAGGCAGGTCCAGATACGTACTACAAATCAAAGGAAAAACTTAACTATAGTATAGAGACAAGTATGTGTGATAAAAAGAAAATATCATGAGAACGAAACTAAATTTCTTATAAAATGTAATATTATTTTTTTGTTCTGCATAAGTGGAACTAAGTATAATCTACACCAGCCACTCTGAAGGAAAAATCTGGTAAATGGAATGGCGTCAGTTGGAAAGCATATTATATTAGCATTTTTTGAAATGACCACTTGAAAACCACAGTTCATTAAACAGGCGGGTGCTGTGTTTACTTTTAATTCAACAGTAAAAATTTGGTTCTAATAACCAAAACTGTTAAACAGTGACAGTACTTTGTTTGCATTTTTCAAATAAGTTTTTCTACCAGAGATCGTTTTATAAGGAAGCTCTGGTAGATAAATTGAACTGAATTTAGTATTCATGTGTTAGAGGTGTAGATCAAGGGAATATCAATGGGCTATTCTTGTACCAGAACATTGAGACCGGATCTTTTCGTAATATTCAATCCATTCATAACATGGTTATAATGAGAAATAGAATGCTTTACTTGTCTGATAACATGTAATTGGAATCTTGAGCTTTAAATTCTTATTTAAAATTGTTTTCCTAGAATTCAATCTATTTCAATTAATATTAATAATATTTCTGTAAATTCAAAAAGCAATTCTACCCTCTCATTAAAATGTAGAGTACACCGGCTGTATATTTTCCAAATATTTAAATTCTATAATGTTGAAAAGCTAAAAAATTTTTATTTTTGCTTACTTTTTCTTTTTATAAATTAGTCATCTTTTAAAAATGACAAAAATAGACTAAGCGCATCAATTCTAAAGGCGTATCTTAGATACATTTTTCTTTTTTGTGTTAACAAAAAAATAAAATAAAAGATTTTCAAATATTTTTCGCTCCCATCAAATTAAAAAATATTAAATTTTTCATCTTAAATAAAAACAAAAAAATGCTGAATTTATTTAATTTTTTTCTCAAAGTGTTTTATCTCAAAAAGAAAATAAAAAACCAAGAAAAACAAAAATCGGGGCAATCACTTTTCCCACACAACCACCACAGTGGTGCTAAATGATCAGGCAGTCAGGTAGCAAGTGGCAAACAACAGGCAGCAACCAATAGCCACCAAAATATCATGTGCCTTGAGCACACGCTACCGATCGCGATCGCACTGATCGCGTGAGCTACAAGTTCTGCCACAAAAAGCAACCAAAAACACCAATTCGAAAATCTATGAGCCAAAAAATATAATTCGAAAACTCATTTTTGCCGTTCTCGTTGTTGAATTTCCAAGATGATTTTAGCTTTTCAACAAGTGCGAATTTTATTTTCGTAAATTTTCTTTTCAACAATTAATTTTCCAATTTTCCACACTCTCAGTTCGATTTGAAACGTTGTCGTGTTGTGTATTGAAAAAAAGAAAATTAAATTTGCAAAAATTTCGTTTGTGAGATAAAGAAAAGTGATCGATTTTTACTAACAGTAAATTAAATGAAAATAATTAATTAAAATAATAAAAAATAAAAATTGTGAAAATAAAATTTACACTTTTTGAACTAGAAATCAAATGTGCTAAATAACTTATCCTTTTCTTTTTTTTGCAAATACTAAAAAATACAAATTTTGTACACAACAATTCTAATTATTACGTAAATTTGCAAAGTGCATGTAAATTGTCTAAAAATATTTGCAAAATATGTTTTACTTTTTATTTGATCAGATCGTTCGTTATAGTGTTGTTTGAATAATTAATTAAACAACATGTTCTTGTTTTGCAATGGCAATTGAGAAAAAAAGAAAGACAAATTCCAATTGTAATAAAATTAAATTGTTGAACATTTAAAATTTACTCAGTATAAAGAGACATTTTGCGACACGAGAAATAACCAAAGAATAGCATAGTTATACAGATGAACAGAAGTGGAAACAAATTTTTGAAATCATATTATGGCTTGAGGTTCCGAACGGGTCTTGAATGCCCCGAAACTTTAACCATTAATTAGGATTTTTTTTAGTTTTTTTGGCTGAAATTTTTTTTCGAATTCTACAGCTCTGCTATTAGCATTTACAAATACAAACATCATGCAAAAATAATTGTTTAAATCGGATATTGATTACTGGTGCCGTGAGACGTTCGATTCTACTCAGAAAATCGTAACGAAACCTGTGGCGATCCCTACAATGGGTTAAGTCGCACTTTCGCAGATTTAACAGATACTTCGGTCTGCTCTGCCTAGGAGAATCAATATACAACTTTGACTGTCGAAAAGAATATAGTCCCTATCAATATGATAGACGCAACTTCAACTCCATTTCATGTTTAATGAAAGACGGACTGCAACCAATGGCGATCTGCGGGCTAGTAAAAATTATTACTGATCCTTTTCTAGCCAGCATGCCCGCTATCTCGATAACAGGCACTTATACCTACGTTACTGAATTACTACTCGTAATTCTTTTAAGCTTGACAATCGCTTCGTCTACAATTTTAATGGTAATAATAAAAGGTGAATAAGCTTTAATAGCCGCTTGTCTATCCGAGCAGATGAAAATAGAGTGCGGTGATTGCAATCGCATACACCTTTACCTAATGCGATTGATTCTTCCATCCTATTAGCTCCAAAATATAGGCCATTGCCAGCTTGGTTGTCTATTAAGGATCCATCAGTGTAGAAGATATAGCACTTTCGTCTCATCGCCCCTGTGATGCCAAAACAAGCGTGATGCTGTAGACTTCCCAGGAGGTACTCATTCTCAAAAGAGTGATTATGTGGTTTCTGGGCCAGGAGTAGGAGTGTAAATTCTGTTGATAAGCTTGTATGGTAAAAAGCAGCGACGTCGGAAGAATGGCTCTTCCGTCGGGTAAGGAGTAGGAGCATACATTCTGTTGTTAGTTGTAGTTTAACATTACCCCACCTTCCATTTCCCCCCTCCCCCTCTTACCCCCAATTAAATTTACGAAACTCAACCAAACTAAGCCAAATCAAGATCCGACCCTACCCAATTCGATTTAACATTATCTCACCTTCCATTCCCCACCTTCATCTCTACCTCACCAAACAACACACAAGCTAAGCTCTTATCAGTAACTCACAACATCGATTAAAAACGATTTTTTATTTTTTCTCTATACACTGAACCACAAAAAAGTTTTTCCCTTCCCTTTTTTTAGGATCTTTTTTTCTCCAAAAAAACGAAAAAAATATATTTTTACTTGGAATTTCTTTTGCATAAAAAAGGGGGAGAAAATCTTCCAAGTTTTGAGTTTGATAGCGAATCAAACGGACTTTGGTTTTCCAAAATCAGTCCAGTAGAACTCGAGATATCGGTTCTAACCAGTTCAAAAAACATCATTTGAAGAAAAATCCGGTTTGATTTTTTATGCTAATTACTTTTAGTCAGCGGTCTCTGATGCATACTGCTGGTTTTCGAAACGGCGAATCCAATATGGCGGAAGAATTCGAAAAAATGATTGGATTTGCTTGAAACTCGTTACTAGGGTCACTGACTACGAATTTAAAAATTTTGTTAGCTGTTTTCTTGAAAAATTGTTTTTGGATGTTAGGTCTCTTTTTTGGTACACCAAAGCACCAAGGTATAGTATTGTATAAGGAACCCAAAAATAAGAAAAAAAATAATAAATCGATGCTCTTAAAATTTTAAACTGCAATGCCTAAACTTAACCTTATAACTACTTAGTCCTGCCATAAGTCCTGCCATAAGCACTGTCAAAGTTAAATGTTTAAACTTTTTGTACTTAAACAATTTTTAATTTGTTTATAATATAATTGTAGATACGACTAAAAAAAGTTCATTCGAAATGATCGCCTTTTACATTTTTTTGTTTTGAATTTTCAGCAACACACAGGGAATGTCCCTATTGGAAGGGGCATTTAAACGGTAGGGCCATTTGGCTATAGCGACACGAATGGTTTCTATCGATATCGTTGACGCTGCTTCCGTCAATACTTTATTGAGGCTTTCCAAATTTCGATGATGTGTTTTGCAGGCCGTGCCCTCTAATTCTGACCACAAAAAATAATGCAATGTATTCAGATCTAGGTTTCCCGAGAGCCAATCTTCAGCTGCGATTAATGCTGGAATATTACAACTTAGCCACTCTTGTGTTGTTTTAGCGCAGGAGCTTAATCATGCTTAAATACCCATCTTTCTCCATTGCATAGAGAATTTTTTTAACGCTTTACTACACCCTCTAAAACATCTTGCTGGTACACTTTAGCTCCAGTTTTAACCCCTTTTTCGTAAAAATGAAGAGATGTGACACCTTTGTGAGAGACTCCCTACAAAACCATTACTGATGCAGGATGATGACCCCGCTGAACCCTTGGAACAACACTTTTTGCTTCTTTTGATGTTCTAGCATAGATTTTATCATTTTGTTTGTTGAAAACGTTTCTCTTTGACACCCACTCCATTGTAATCAAACAATAGCTGAAATCAAACTGATTTGTTTTTGATGCTCTATGGTGCCAACATTCCTAAAAATAAAACTAACAGTGCTATTCCTTTAAAGTTTTAAATAAAGCAGGCGATCGGAATATTGTAACAGAATTTATGGCAGGATTAAGTATTATTTTATAAAATAAAAGAGCGAATTTTTACCCTTTCTTACAATTTGATCGAGCTAATATTTTGCATAGGTTACACGGTGCGACAGTAAAAAATACCTGAGAAGTGATACTATTTTTCCTGTAGGTCTTGTCGAGTAAAATAAGAGTCTGTATCAGAAATTTTCCAAACACCCACAAAATCTGGATTTACCGTTAAAAAACCGGTTTTGCGTACCTTTGCGCACATATAAGCCTGTAACTTTGTTGATCATCAACAAATTTCCAGTTTCTTACCGGTTTTAGAAAAAAGAAACTTAGACCTTTCGCACATTTACTAAAAGACTGTCATAACTCAAAAAACGTGATTTTGCAGAAAATGAGTTTAAAGTTTTCAATTGACTCTCATTTTGCAAAAAAAAAAAGAAATCTTATAAACTCTCACGCGCAGAGTATACAAGATATTAATATGAAATTTTTACACAATATGAAGAGTGACATAATGAATAATTCTGCATCATTAACTCAAAAATCTTGTTTTTTTACTTATGACAGTCTTTTAGTAAATGAGCGATATATATTTTATTTAAGAAGATTTAAGGAATCTGTATGTATTTGTCCAGCAAACACAATTTTTTTTCACTTTTTTCGCCTTTTCTCAACTTTAGCAATGTTTCTACACACCATTTTATAAAAAAAAACCATACCACATGTGAATTTATTAAAAAAAATATGTTTAATAAGAAATACAACGCATATTTGTTTTTTAAAAATCGGTAAGGAATTGACTGAGTTATTAAACTTTTTATGAAAACAAAATTTTTACAAAAATATAATTTTTGGCCGTTCAACTCAAAAATGTTTGCTAGACCGTGATTTTTTTTAAATTCATCATCATCAGTTTCTCGTTGAAGTGACCAAAAATATTCTGCAATCAGTTTTGTCTTATTTCTTCCTTCGAAGCGCTTTTCAATTGTAGCCATTTCTTGGTGTAAATATTTGCCTGGTTCATCGTTAAACTCGCCCAGGTTATATGGGACGAAGTTTCTCAAGTCTTCGTAAAAAAAATATATTTCATCGAATAGTCTTAAGTTTTTTTTTCTAAAACCGGTAAGAAACTGAAAATCTGTTGATAATCAACAAAGTTACAGGCTAATAAGTGCGCAAAGTTTTTTAACGGTAAACCAAGATTTTGGGGGTGTTTGGAAAATTTCAGATAGAGACTCTTGTTTTACTCGACAAGACGTACAAGAAAAATAGTATCACTTCCCAGGTATTTCTACTTCACTAAATTTTGTAACACTGTGTTATTTGTTTACGAAATGGAGTTAGACTAGGGGTAACCGCTTGGAAAAACCTAAAATATAAAAATGACAGTACACATATCGGTCACCGTAATCAATCAATGCAACTTACGGTGCAGATCTGTTTTTCTAATATATGGGCTAAGGTGCATCTACTATACTCAGCAGAATTTTATTTTGAAGCCGATGGTTAATTTCAATTACACCTTTGCTTGCTTACAAATTTTATTTGATATACAAATTTTTAGTGATAAATTAAAAATTTTCAGGGGAAGCTTTTAGGCGTTTTCATTGTCAGTCAATAGGCGGCCAAACCGAGAAGGAACTAAAAGCTACAGTAATGAACTAAAGTTTTAGAAATATTTTCATTGATAGGAATACAAAAATGTTTAATAGTTAAAACAGCTTTCTTTAAAATATTACAGTGGGTGTCACTCTGTACAATTAAATATTAACCTTCACAATTTACATATTTTATTCATTAAATTTTATGAATTAAAATGAGCCATTTTGGCGCAAAAAAGAAACAAAATTATTGGCGCTGGTTTATTTGTTGCATTAAAATAAAATATAAAATTTTGAGCCTAACGAAAATGCTCAATTATTAGAAAATACCCGCATTTTAATAGAATTAGTAGTAGACAACAAGAAAAAATTAAGAAACAAAAAAAAAATTTAAAATTTTATGCAACGCATGCGATGCACAACAAAAATACATTTTTCAACATTTCTCTCATTTTATTAAATAAATAATTTAAAAAACACAAAAAACAAAAACACTACATATTTTTAATTTGATGTGTGCGTCTGTTTTCGATTTTTATCTAGAACACAAAACAGATTAAGAACAAGAAAATAAAAATAAAATTTTAGCAAAAATATTTATTTGTACCTAGTATATAATTTAATACTTTTTGATATATGAATGAATAAAAATTTATAAATAAAAATTAATTGTCTGCTGCTTCAGAATAAAAATGAAACCCAAAAATTTGTTCATAATATGAAGAGAAATACTCAAAATAAATCCATGTTTTCTAATTTTTTCGTTGACTTACTACTACTTATTATGTTTTCAAAATTCTTAACATTTTTATTTAATTTAGAACATAAATACATAATATAAAGTTGAATAAAATACGTGTTTTTTTATGTCATAGAAATGGCACTTAGTCTACAATCTCTGAGGGCATTTTTCTAAGAGATATTTATATTTTGTCATAGGAAGTACAAAATCGAAATCAAATTTTCTTTCAACCGGATTTTTCATCTAATTTTCACTTTTTTCTATTCACATGCCATATACATATGTGAAGCATAGTTTTTTCTACGTTAAAGTATTAATACATATACCAACACATGTATGTATATTTAATTACGTAAAAAAGTTTTAAAATACTAAATGTGATTACGTTGACACTTTTACTTTTTTAATGGCATTCATAATGGACCACAATTTGTTCTTGTTCTTGGTTCCCATGACTTTCACCTTGAATAAGAAACCAACAAAAAAAATACAATAAATTTAAACAAGCAAAGAAAAAAATATTAAAAATAAATATACGAAATATTTATACTTTTTGGGGGGAAAAATGATTTTTAAATTTATGACACAAGAATTGGATGGAACGCACTGATTCATACATTTAGTCAAAGAAGTTTGACTTTGGACACTGTGCTAGGTTAAGAAGTTTTACGCCTTAACCCTCAAGTTACCCAGCGTGCTTCTAGAATGCCTAAACTAAAACGGGTGTATTGATTGATTGATTAGAAAGGGTGATATGTATTGCGACTTTAAAGGTGTATTGTATCATCGATGATAGCTTGGTTACAAGCTATCAGACAGACCAATCTTGATGAGGGATTTCAGTAGTAGATGTGGTTCAGAGATTTGAAGTCCTTACCTCCCAGATATCTTTTCATCCTGCGAGTAAGTGCATCGTAGTGTATTAGGATGTGTTCGGGTGTTTCCTTTTCGCTATCGCAAAACCTACAAGTGCTTTCTTGATGTATAGCTAAGTTCTTAGTTGGTTTTTGCTAAGCTCAAGACAAAGGGCAGCTCTTTTGGAGTTGATATTCCCAATTAGTAGCAAGCTTAGGTAGGTGTTCCCAGAAGGTAGACCTATTGTTCCCTTCTTCTTTTTTTAAAGTGTCATTCTTGATTTCAGAAAACTTTGAAATTATTTTTCAAAAGAATGTCGAACCAAATTCGGAATCGAAAGTTATATAAAATAATTTTTTCAAAATTCCTTTATTGACTACAAAAATTTAAAAAAACAAAAGAAAATGTAAACATTAAGTTATAACTTAATAACTTTATTGGTAAAAATGTATTTATATTTTTTAATATTGTATGCATTTCGAACAGTCATACTGCTCATTATCAGCAATTAAACGTTACTCTAGTAATTATTTTATATGTCCTTCATAGTTGGTTTTCCATTTGGTTTGGGCTCGGGACCAATGTAAGTCTTGGCCGCTGCGTTCCTTGTTATGTGGTCGACTACCTCGTTACCATATATACCAGTGTGCCCAGGTAATCGGAATATGCTGAACTTATTAGTCTTGCCCAATGCATTCAGGAACTCTAGTCTTGCATCCCCATATTAGCCTTGACGATATCTCAAAAGAATCTAGTGCTCTGATAGCGGCTTGACTATCTGAATAAAAAAATTTCATGTACAATTCATTCGATTTTGAATTGAATTTTTAAATTAATACTATTCAGAAACTTTAAAACATTTATTTAAAATCGAAAGAATTTTCTTATCAGGATGAAATTAAGTTTTTAAATTTTTTTAAAGTGAGTTCATACTTTTTAGATCAATATTACTGATTTACTCTAATTTTTTAGGTCAAATAAAACTAATAGAATTAAACCACTAAGCTGTTAAACGCGGACACCAATGTTTCACTTATGATGTTAAAAAGAAATCTATATTGCTGTCCCGGTTTTGCGTTTGTTCTTGCTAGAGCCGGGCACAAAAGAAGTCCTCAAGAATGATGTAAAATTATAAGAGAGCTAGAACTTGTTCCGACTATAATATGTATATCCAACTAGAAGAGCAATGTCTAGCCCGAAAAACTACATTCTCTTTTCCACCTCTATGCCCCTACGAGAGGAATTCAGATAAGTGCTGGATTAAATTTTGTTCTAGTCACTTCACTTTTCCTTTTAGTTCTGATTAGAGGATTTTTGATGGTTTTGATGGCAAATTGGGTATCTGAGATATTCTCTCTTAATAAATTGACAGGGCTGTGGCCTTTTAAAAAATCATCCACGCGGAAAAATTGGAGTTGTGTTGTGTTGAGATTTTAGTTTTGGGATAATACAATCAGCATGGTATCAGACTTTCAGGTAGGATATAAATTATATTACTGGGGGAATGCGATCTAGTGATCCAACACCCTGACTACCTGAGTCTACCTTTACTGCTATTTTACCAACAACACTGAAGCTTTGACTTTGAACTTTGACTCTATAGGCCTAAGGTTCAACATCACGTTAAGTGTTTAATTAGGGCAAGATCTATTGGACACAAACACAATGCGAGATATTTTTTATTTGTATTTATTTAGATATAATATTAGAAAAATAAGAAAGTATTTCTTTTGAAGTTCAGTTTTGTTCCAGTAAAAACTTAATTTTTTGAAGACAACAATTTATAATCAGTTCATCCAATGGTTTGTGATAGTTTTTTAGGAGACTATGAAAATTAAATCTAGATGTTAATTTTCAAAGTTATGACTTAAGTTCATGTCAATTTCGTTATTTGAAGTTATATATAAACAGGTTAATGAACAAATGTAGTCATCACAACAACAATTCCTCATCAGTGATCTTAGTGATAGTTCTTAATCTTTCAATATCCTATATAAGCTACTAATATTTGAAATCATAACCCAGAATTACGGATTTGATTCCAAATATCTTCACTGAATAGAGATATTGTGATTATGATGAATGAAGTTAGACTCAATTTAAGGTCTTTAATAATCCGCTGGTTCCTTAATCAATGAGACGTCAGTAAATTTTAATATAATAATATCTGCTTATTCGAAAACAAAAAAACCAGACCACAAAACTGAAATCATTTCAATGCTTGAATTTTTTCAATAAAACCCCGAAATAAATTATAAAATATAAAATCATAAAAATATCTCGTTTTCATTTTGGACAATGTGAAATAATAAAAAGGTGTTAAAAATATGAAAATTGCTAAAAAATGACGTCAAAGTACTTAAGAACATAGATTAAATAAAATATTGCAAAAAAAAATTTATTCTTAAGAAGAAAAAAAAAACCAATTTGAAAGGAAATTGTGCGTATGAAAAAATATAAAGCAAATGCAAAGATCAAAGTGAATTTTCATGTACTTCAAATAATATTAATAAAAACACATGATTTTAATAAATCGGATTAATTGAATACAATAACTTAATTTAAACAGTGGCGTAAATTTAACTAAATTTAGTAATTAAAAATAAAATATTTATTTTATTTACATTTCTTTTTTTTTTTCTTGAGTAGCAGAATCATGTGCCGAATTTGGTAGTAAACAAAAACAATTGGTTCAAAAAAATTATTCGTTTTACAATTAAGAAAATATGTGAATACTTTCCAAGTGCTTGGCAAAAAAAAAAAAACATAAAAAAAATAAAATATATTTGAAAAACATTTTAAAGTAAGATTGAAAGAAAACATAAAAAATCCTTATAAAAATGTCTTGCTGCGGTCAAATTACATCAATTCGTCCACCAATTGAATTATCAAGTCAGAGTGACATTTTAAAGGTAAAACTTCCTCAAAAGTGTTATTAATTTTAAATAATCGTTTTACACTTATGCATACATCATTTAATAATATGAGTTAATATATCTAAACAATTCCAATGGAACAAATCCAATATACTTTAAAGTAAATCCTAAAGTTATCTAACTTTCAATAAGTGTCTACATAAATATTTACTAACTACAGATCTTGAAGAAGTTTGAATACCCTATATTCCATAAAAAATATGTAACATAGAACAAGTATTTGAAAACTTAGTAATCTTTTGGGGTTAGGGCTGTATAATGTTGTATTTCATATTTTTATTGGAAATGTATTCCATATTTGAAATCGATTTTAATTTTATTATACACTAGCTGGGCTTTGCCCCTCCCTGACAAAGTTTGGATAATACGAAAATTAAAATAACAAAACGTTTTTGCGAAAAAGAAAACATCATAAGAGCGTTTATCATTCCATATCATTTACATGGGCTGTTAGACTTCCACTTGTCCAATAGTGTCAAATCTATTCTTAACATATAAATCTTCATCACCTTTCTTGCTATGGGTTCCAAATACCTATGTGGCAAAAAGGAATAACAGCTTAAGTTTATTTTCTTGCCGAGTCTAATAGCTTGCAATAGAAATATTAAGGAAACTATAGCATTGTTTCAAAAGACTCTATTCTCAAATCAAAGGCCATGCTTGAAATAGTCCTAAAAATTGTTTAAAAATTCGCACCTATTTAATATTAATAATCAAAAATATATGATAAAATATTTTCCATCTTAAGTCGAGTTAGGCAGTTTCTCATTTTTCCCACAGTACTATTGGGTGTGCAACTTGAGACCATAAACGAATCAATCCAATTTTTGATACTTTCAATTGAAATAAAGCGTATTGCAGTAAGGTCATTCTGCATTGATCAAAATAAGTGTTAGTCAGACGGGGCAAGGCCTGGTGAATATAGTGGGTGAGGCAAAATTTTCCTTTCACTATTAGTGTTGATCGATACCCACATAGTATCGATACTTTTACTCATTACTTGTATCGAATAAAATTGTCGATGCTACCGAAAATATCGGGAAAAAGTATCGAATATGTACTTGTATCGAATACTCGTTTAAAGAGGCAAATTACACTTTTTGTTTTAAGTGGCTGTCGAGGAAAACTCTCAGGCCAGAACGGCCCATTGTGATACCACATGGTTGAACATACAGTTTATACTATTCAACACGAGTTTTTTGCCTATATATTATGGTTTTGAGATATTTCCGCTGGAAACCAATGAATCATATAAAAATGACGCTAACTTCAATATATGATATTTATTATGTTTAGATGCAAATCGCTAGAAAATTTATAACAGAAGGAAAACTAATTAACAGATTATGGCTTGTTTAAGTTAGATATGGTATAGCATCGACTAAAAAAAATACTTGAATCGAATGAATAATATCGAGTACTTACTTTTATTTACTTGTATCGAATCATCACTATTCACTATTGGAATATATATTTTCTATATTTTGGAGAAAATTAAGTGACCGACTTTATCTCAGATAATGACCGCCCCGGAAAATTTGGAAATGAACATTGCTTACTCTGTAAGCAATTCGCGAAATTCCAAATGGATTTCGGAAAATTCCATTTATATTTTAGAATAATCTAATGTAGTTACTTCAGTTTATTCCAAATCTATTATAGATATTCCAAGTGTACATATATAGTTCAAATAGATATTTTAATAATTAAAATTGTATTTTAATACACTTCAAATAATTAAAGTACAAATGAAATACTCTGAAATACATTGGAATAAATTGAAATATATTGATATAATTTTCGAATAGTCTGATATCGAATTGAAATTTTTTTTCTAAAATCCAAACTTATGGAGTAAATGTGAAAACCAGCCACACTGCTGAAAAAACCCAAAAAAATTATTTCTGATGGTTTCCGAAAATAAGAAAAAATTTGGGGGAATAGTCTTTTGTAGTAATGGGGAAATAATTAATGTCGAAATTGAAGCTCCTCGGCAAAGAGGATTGAGGAATGTTTTGAACGGTGAATCGACCAACTTAAGAAATTATGTCACCGATCTCACTAAAGTTGGTGTCTTTTTTAAGGTTTTTTAATAGCATAGACAAAATAGCCCGAAAATTCAAAATCAAAGATGGATATTGGAACTGGATCAATAGTTTCTCGTGAGCAACTGGATATCAAAGAATCATACAGACTAAAGAACGCCTGCAACATTTTTGAGACTGAACTGGTTGCCATCGACAAAGCGGCGCTAGCAAGAACTTTGCACCCTCACGGGTTTTAATATTCGCTGACAGTTGTGAAGCGATCATGGCATTAAATAATGCGAACACTGGCTCTAAAACTGTAGAAAAATGCTTGAAAACTCTGGATTTCATTGAGTAATCTCAATGGAATTCAGAGTTTCAACATCTGCTGAGTCAGCATCTGCTCGGATCCTGGACATAGAAGTAATGAAGAGAATGAAAAAGCAGATGAACTGGAAAAGGGTGGCACAGCCCTCAGCATCGACAATGTCGAATAGCAAGCAGATATCCCGACAAACTTAGTAAAGATCCGTATAGATATAAAAACAAAAGAGAGAGTCAACTGTAACTAGATGGTGAGAGACGACTATGAAATTACTCGCAAACTTTGGCACTAGATGAGGAAAAAATGGGAGCACTAATTAACTTTGAAAAGAAAAGAACCCGCATAATAACAGGCGTACTAACTGGACAGTATACGTTGGCGTCAAGGATGCGCGTACCAGCATCAGATTTCTGTGGGAGTTGTCGAGAAAATAAAATCTATTGCTCACCTCCTGTGCTTCTGTCTGGGTCTGCTGAATAGACGTTTCCATTATATGGAAAACAGAATTTTCGCTGACCAGAAGGACATTATGGACGTGCCACTCTTGGGGTCCATCAGAAGCTCGGCATGGTTCTGCGATCTGATCAATGTGAACAATTTGGTTCCGTGTTTTTTGGGACAGCTGAGTGGCCTTATGAATATCGAGACGTTGGAATCTGATGCAAGTAACTGTCATGTTCCATACCGCGGTGAAGTGGATCAGTCTCATACCATCGTTGGTGGTTACGTAGTGGAGACTGAAAGAGACTCTCCTTGCCCACCTTGGCATTAAAGTCGCCGAAAATGATTTTAATATCGTGGCGGGGGCAATACACATAGGTTTTGTTGCAGTGCTAGTAGAAATCAGATGCCACAGAATGCTTTTTTGGAGCAACCTTGTCCAGTCCATAGCATTTCCTGGATAGCGGTGATGTCAGCTCGGTATCTTTCGAGAACATTTACCAGCTGTATATAGGCACTTTCCTTCTAGAGGGTTCGAATGTTCCAGATGCATATTCGTAAATCGTTGTCCTTTTAGGCGTTTGCGGAGATCAACATTAGGGGGGTTTATGAAATTAGTTTTTGATTTGGTGGATTCCAAACGCACAACCCGACGCAAAACCGTTGATTCAAGGTCAATTCGTCGCACGCAGTAGTTAACTCACTGACGGGTGGCAGATTGCTATCCAGAGGGTGCCTGGAGGAGGCTGTGTGTTGACTTGAGACGAAGGAGTGCAAGGATCGACTGTGGAGTATCCAAGGCCCCCAGATTAACTGCGTTTCTTATAAAACTGTTTATCTGTAACTTAATCGATAAGAGAAAAATTAATTTATAAGATAACTTTTTTTCAGATACAGAAATAATTCTTATATTCCTGACCTCTTGTATATTAAACAAACACAATCTAAATGAAATTAAAAAAATCTTATAATGGACTGTTGAAGTGCAAACACTGTTCATTATGTCTAAAATTTATTACGTAGGGTATTCAAAATTCGCAAATGCTCCTACGTGCATACGTCCTACACATCCCAACGAAAACATTCCTATTTCGACATTTGAAATTAGTATAATAAATGAACTAATTTTATTTACAATTTCATCTTTTTTGTTTGTTTATTTGCTAAATCATTTTAGATAAAATATGATCCACGGCAAGATATAAATCGAAGGGTAGGCAGAGAATTGTACTCAATGTATAACAGTGTTGCATTGCATTGCGCATATGTGTGTGTGTGTGTGTTTGTGTCGATTTCATATAATAAAAAAAAGTATAATAATGAATATAATTTATGGTAGTTTTGTAGTTGAAAATCCCTCATGTCAAAATCCTCATGTAAACAATAAACAACAAAATATTATAAATGTTTTTCAAAATATTTTTTCCACAAAAACAAACAAAATTGAAATTTTCAGTAGGCACATTTATAATTACATATTAGACTTTATAATATTTAGAAACTTGACACTGACATTAACTAATAAATATTACAAAAGTCAAAATATTTGTAATATTTTCTAGCTTCTCAAATCAATCATTATTCAAAAGATTGTATTTTTCGGTAAAATTGAAAAGGAATATTCAAAACTTTTGACATTTTAGTTTTTTTCATGTTTGAACTTAGAATTTATTGTAAATGTTTTTCATCAATCAATGTAAATAGAAATTCGTACATACCATACATAGATACATACGTAATAAATCACTTGAAATTTTCCCATTCCATTCACTTTGCTATTTTTACGTACCTATGATCAATAAATATTCTATTTTAATAGCTAAAATAATCAAAAGAAATTAAGTAGTTTGTTTTTCCAATTTGCCATCACCATCACACTCATCACTACTAAAGATTTAATTTTAAGTAAACAAACAATATTGAAAATGCTACAAAATTGATAGTAAAAGAAAATTTTTATTACTTTGATCGCTTAAAATTCCAATCAACACTTGGTGAAATATTTCCCATAAAATTTCCTTTTTGTGATTTAATAGAGTTTGTAGAGAAATAAAAATAGAAAATTATTCACAATGAATTTGACGCAAAATATTTCAAAAAAATATATGCATTCAGCAATGAAATTATTATTTAAATTATTTTATGCACTTAAATTCGTAATAAAGAATTCACTAGTAACTATTTGGAAATTAGCATAAATCTGTTGAAATTCCCCATTTGTCAATTAAAAAGCTCTCAACTATATATCCATAAATGATATTTACTCTCAGATTCTCTCATTTCCACTCTTTCTTATGACATTTCACTCATTTTTTTTTCTGCTTTTGTCACAAACTCATTAATTAATTTCGTCGTCTTTTGACACTTTTCTCGATTAATTGCAACAGCTCATTAATATGTCAAGATGTCTTTTTAAATAGTTTTATCTTCCGTTTTTATTTTAGTATTTGGGTTTTTTGGCTTTGGCAATTGAGGGTCAATATTTGCGTAATTTTTACTGAGTAATTAAAAAATAATTTTCAAAGTGTGACGAGACTTCAATTGATTTAATGGATTTCTGAATACGTTTTAAAATATGTTTTACATCAAAGTTTTTAGCTTTTTATTTTCCATTAAATGTTTTTGCCTAAATGTTAGCAATTTAAAGCATAGTCAGGTTTTAGTAGGTTAATTAAACAGTGTAAAGGGTATCTTGTTTACCATAATTGTTGATCATACCATACTGTAGCAGCCAGGTCGAAAAAACACAGCAGGTTCTTGGAAAGCTCACTTGGAATCAAAACCAAATTGTGTAAACAAAATTGAAATTCAAGGTAACATTTTTATACCGTCTTCGTAAAAAATACTTCTTTCTAGGGGCTCTTCAGACCGGCAGAACAACCTTTTTGGTTATTTGATGTCCGATCCTTAAGGTTTTATATTGTTGGAAAGGTCAAATAACCAAGTTATGACAAAAATACTCTTTTGGCTGTTTTTATAGAGCCCCTAGAGAGAAATTGCTTGTGACACTGAAGCAATCTCGAAGTAAGCTTTCAAAATAAGGGGTAACGTTTTCAACTTTTTTTTCTATAGGGCATGACCCGGCCTAGTGCCCTTATTTCTTAAAAAAACGTAGTTTGTAAAATAAAATTCTATAAGAGCAAATGTGAAATCCTAAATTACTTGCTATTTATGTAGTTCCAATCGCGAAATAACTGAGTATTGGACCAAGATTTTTTCTGTACCAAATCAACTAAATTGAAAATCTCTACATTGAAATCAGCACATAAGTATACTAAATTTATTTCACGGTATAAAACTTAACTATATTTTCTTCAAATTAAAAAAAAAAAACAAAACAATTTCGATTTTATAAATTCTCTCAATAGAATAACCCTAACCAAATAACCGTGGTGATTCTCGAAAATTTTTAAAGATTTAAAGGGACGCTCTAAATTTAAGAGATCGAAAAAAAAAACGAAAAGACTGTCGATCAGTGAATCCGCTTTAAATCATCTGAAATCAAAAATAAGTTGTTTTCTCACTTAATTAGTTAATCTGGTGAATGAACGAGAAAAGTATTTCTGACAAAATAAAAGCTATTGAAAAACTGGACTTAATTCATATTCCCTGTCAAAGAGAGAGAAACACAGAACTTCCTATATGAAATTTGCCAACATACTGGCAAATTTGATTAAGTTTGATATAATGAAAACCAGGCATAATAGTGCGGACACACGAGAGGGAACTTCACGCAAATTTAGCATTTCGTTGAAATGCATCTGAAATGCGGAATTTCGCCTGTTTCAAGTGATATTCCGAATTTCAAAAGAATTTCAACGAAATTCACTTGATCTGTTACATTTTTTTTAGACATTTTGCATTTTGTTTTCATAACATTGTTTCATGTTTTTATAATATTTATTAACAAAAGCAAGAGTGAAAAACATAAAATAATGGAGCCGGAGAGCAACTCATTGCTATTCCTCCAATTATCCATAATCGTTATATAAAGGCCATATTTTTATTCATTTTATTTTTATAAATACTATAACACACATAAATTCTTTTTCTTCTCAAAACTTTTAATCTGTCAAAAACGAAATTCGATTCTCAATGAAATTCCTTTTTTGTCGTGTATCCACCTAAATTTGAAATTCAGAATTTCAACGAAATTCACACTCGTGTGTCCACACTATAATGAATTTTCATATAAATTTTTTAAGAATATGGTAAAATAAAAAAATTAATTTTTAAACATTTTTAAGTGGAGGTCCCCCTTAAGGTTTACTTTTAATAATTTTTGAGGTAAGAACTCCTTTTATATCACTCAATTAGCTTATGTTACAAAGAAATTAGGATGTACAAAGCTGGTAAGTTTTCAAAAATTCAGCAAAAATTTTATGAAAAGTAATAATTAGGGTCGAAACTTCTGAACTTTGAACCTTCTGCTGCACCAATAAATATTATCCGATTTTGCATTATATTTGCATACTCAAGGAGATATAAAAGAGCTGTGAAATTTGGAAAAACTTTTGGTTAGAAAATTTTGAAAAATCGTAATTTATTTCCGAAATTTCGGTATTTTCAAGATCCTTTTGGAACTGGAAGGAAGGATTCTGATTTCGAAAATTTATTTCTACTTTTGTTCATCTGGATCTGAAAAAACTTTACTATGCTGATACTTTTTAATTTGACGCCATTTTTGGCTTTTTTTCATGTCCCACAAATGTCCTTTCATTTGTTCAATTTTGTTACATACTGATATATATAGTAATGTTCAAAATTATAGCGTTTAAGTGGGAAAATAAAATTAGAGTCCTTTTGTTTTTCTTTCCGACTTCCATATAAGAATTGTATGATTCTTCCTTTTCTTGAGGGTTTCAACCGTTTCAAATTGTCGACCATTCTTATAAACTTGGGATGAAAGTATGCTCCCTAGGCGTTTAAGCCCAGACTAACTGCTGCCCACTTCAAAAAAGAGTGTATACTGTGAATGTGGATAGGAGCTGTCCTGCTGAGAAATCCAACAATCTCCATATGCATCTTCCGCATTTTTAAAAGTACGCGAATTAACTTCACACATTGGAGTCTTTCCTTGATACCCAAAACCAGCCCACATTATCAAGGATCCTCCGTGGAAATTGCAAGAGTAACGAATTTGCGTGACATTCTCAAATCTCGCCAATATTTGTAGCAGGACCGTCAGAAACGTCAAGATTAAACTTTTTTTCGTTGCTTAAAATTTTGCCACTCTTCGTTCCAAAACTTATAAGTTTCAGCGAATTTCAAGCCTAACTCCGACAGTTTGATATTGCCATAGAATTGAGGATTCTTCATAAAATTTGTTAAGGTGTTTCTGTGACGGTTTATTTTGGCAGCTATGTTGCTTATTCCTACGCCCGATTCTTTCAAGGATATAATTATTCCTTGCTCCTTTTCTTAGGTTCTGATAACGCACATCCATATGGCAATATGGTCTTAAAACAATGTTTAATAAAACTATGCACTAAATTTTTAACTGAAATTATACTTAAATCTTTTACACACACTTTTGGACGCTAAGTTCCTAAAAACAAAAAATTATTTTTCACTTCACATCGCTGAAAATCTTCTCACGATCACTTTGCACATATGTAATACATGCCTACTTGTTATTATACTAAATATTCAATTAAGACTAGAGCTTTGGAAGATGATCAACAAAATATTGCACATATAATTATTTCGATTGGTGTATTGTGGCGTGCCAAGTTTCTCTGTATATGGAGTTCTACTCTTAACCATTTATGTAAAAATTAGCCTATACATACTCGCAGATATGTTTTCCTCTCAAATTCCTTGCATTTCCAAGCACATTTCTTCATCTTACTCACAAAATTCTTCCTTTTCTCTTTTTTTCTTCCCTTTTTTCTCTTTACACAAATCTCTTATAGGGTCCTGAACAAATACACGTCTCAAAATTCTATAAAGAATCTAAAAATGGCAAATTTGTCAGTTACATCACAGAGAATGTGCGTACATTGTATCAAACATTTCGCGAAGGTGCCTATGCGTCGAATAATGGACCATGCCTTGGCTGGCGTGAAACCCTAACGTCACCATATCAGGTGAGTACACATTGAAAGACTCTGAAAATCTCAAAGTTGAAATTCATTCTCTTGTTTATAATTTTAGTGGATCAACTACGATGAAGCTTTATTGCGTGCCAAAAATTTTGGTTCCGGTATGATCGCATTGGGTGCACGTCCCAAACAATTGATCGGCATCTATTCGCAAAATCGACCCGAATGGATTCTGTACGAACAGGGTTGCTATAATTTTTCATTAGTTGTTGTGCCACTGTATGACACCCTTGGACCAGATGCATGTGCTTTTATTATCAAACAAACCGAAATGTCAATTGTTATTGTTGAAGATGATGTGAAGGTGGCCATGTTGCTGGACAAATCACCACGTTCGTTGAAAATAATCGTTGCCATCAAACCAGTTCGTCAGACAACGCTGGAACGTGCCAGAAGTCGGGGCGTACAGATTTTTTCATTCATCGATGTAGAGAAATTGGGTGCTAAGGGGAGTCATCCAGAGGTTCAACCTAGTATTGACGATCTATGCACTGTTTGCTATACATCGGGTACTACGGGAAATCCCAAAGGTGTTATGCTGACACATGGTAATGTGGTGGCTGGAGTATGTTCGGTGATCTTGCAAATGGGTGAGTAAGAAATACATATATACCCAAAATTTATTAGAAGCTTTGTTTATAACATCTGCATAAATTTGATTGTAGGTGATCATCGAATACGCGCTGGTGATATTATGATATCGTTCCTGCCTTTGGCGCACATGTTCGAGCGTTGCTGTGAGAATGGCATCTACTATGTAGGTGGCTGCGTCGGCTTCTACTCGGGCGACATTAAAGAACTGACTAATGATTTGAAAATGTTAAAACCGACTGTTATGCCCGCAGTGCCACGCCTATTAAATCGTGTTTATGATAAAATACAAAATGAAATTGCTGCATCGTCCATAAAACGCACACTCTTCAATATGGCGCTTAAGGCGAAAGAGAAAGAAATATCACGCGGTATTATGAGACGAAATGGTTGCTGGGATAAGTTGGTGTTCAAGAAGGTCCATCAAGGTATAGTTTTAAATCGCACTCCTTCTCTCCTTCTCAGTCCTCTAACCTTCTTATTACTCAACAGCATTTGGTGGAAATTTACGTTTAATGGTTGTCGGCTCAGCTCCATTGGCTGGCAATGTTTTGACATTTATGCGTTGCGCTCTTGGTTGCCTAGTTGTTGAGGGTTACGGTCAAACTGAATGCACTGGTGCCATCACTCTGACTGTACAGGGTGATTATGTTCCAAATCATGTAGGGCCGCCTGTGTCCTGTAATGCTGTTAAGGTACGTAATTTACTGAAAGATTGGTGAAAATTGGACGAATTTTTATTAATATAATTTTATTTATAATAGCTTGTGGATGTCCCAGAAATGGAGTATTTTGCTAATCAAAATACTGGTGAAGTTTGTGTGCGTGGTACTAATGTATTCCATGGGTGAGTGAAAATTTCATTGATGTGGTTCTTACACTATATGGTATCACAATGGGCCGTTCAGACCTAACTGTGTCTCTCGACAGCCACTTCTACCTAACCTAAACTACACTTAATAAAAACAACGCATATTTCATTACAGTTACTATAAAGATCAACAGAAAACTGCCGAAGCTATTGACCCTGAAGGTTGGCATCATACCGGCGATATTGGTATGTGGCTACCGAATGGTACCCTTCGAATCATCGATCGACGCAAACATATTTTCAAACTCAGCCAGGGTGAATACATTGTTCCAGAAAAAATTGAGAATATTTATACGCTGAGTCAGTATGTGAATCAAGTATACGTCTATGGTGAAAGTTTGAAGGTAAGCAGAATGATAATAAGAAGCGTTTCGGCTTAAATTTGGAAGATTTAAAATTTATTTAGAATTGATAGAATGGAAAATCAAAAAGAAATGGATTTGTATCCCAAACAAGTTAGCGCTTTATTACTTTAAAATTCACTATTAAATAGATAAAAACGGGATGAGTGAAAGAAAAAGTTCAGAAGAAAGAAAATAAAAACTGAAATAAAAATAAAATTATGAAAAAAGGGACTAAAATTTAATACAAAAAACACTAATTAAGGGAAACAATAATTGCGAATCTAATAATTATTAGAACAACTAAGTAAAATAAGGTAAAAAAAAGAAAAGAGATGAGTAAGGAGCATTATTGGAAAATAGCTATAAGTCTAAATAGGTAGAGCAAATTTGGAAAAAAAGACGACGGAAGAAAGGAAAGAGACGAATGGAAAAAAAGTAAAAAGAAAGGAAGGGTGCCAGGAACTACAATGCAGGCGATCCTCATTGAGGAATTCAAATTAAATTATTTAAAATATGGTATGTGAAACAAAAAAGCCTGTTTTAAAAAGGACTGGAACTTGCCGTGCTTGCCAGAGAAAAGCTTTTAACCAATGAAGCTTTATAATTAAAAATGTAAATTTAAATTAAAATCATTTAAAAAAGAATAATGGTTAGAATATTAACTTATAATAGAACACGAGACTAAAAAATAATTCACAGGTTCAAAGTAACTATTTTTCTTTTAAATTAATAAATTATAATTTTACGGCAATCAGCAATCTTAACCCTCTAGTTCCCAAGTTTTAATTGATTTAAAAAAATTGAAATTCTGTATTAAAAATTCAAAGTCCTTGCTACTCACAGCTAATTTTTTTATTTAGATACTATGACGGGAAGTATTTTTTTTTTTTTATGTCCACTTTTATCTTAATTCCAATGAAAATAATTAATTTTCTTACTTTTCCAAAATTTTTGACTTTGATTGTCGCTTACGTCTGTAATACGCATCATAACTCATAACTCATAACTAATGTATTTTTTTTAAAATCTTGGAGAATTCCATAATCGATATAATAAAATGTAGCAACAATTTTCTTTGAAGGTATTTTATTACATATTCAATCCAATATAAATGAGCAATCGAGGCATTTATTAGCTTGATGGAAGCGTTTACCATGTTTACAAAATTTAACTTTAAATTGCAAGATTCACTTTCTTTCCGTGTGGCTTTTTTATAAATTGTATTTTTTACAAGAATTGTTATTTTGTTGTGATAATGAACTTTTCTTAAATCAACGAACGCATTCCAAAGGATCCACTTACCCGCCCATCCGCTCGAGGGGCACATCCGCATGTTGTACGTATTTAGTGACCGATTCAGATGCATTCCGGAATGCCCTGAAAACGCAAAATTCGTATCTATTTAGACAAGATCCCATGCTAAAAACCCGTTTTTTACATTATTATGTGAAATATGTGTCTCGGAGGTAATTCTGACCTACCATAATTTTCAACATCCCCAGTCCGCCTCTAGACGGACTTTATGTAAACTGCTATAACATTCATGTTTGTAGTTGAAATGTGTATGCACATATGTGCTGCTATGCTTGGCATCGCTGTGCCACGTTTTTTTTAAAGTTATATCACTTGAATGTGAAAATTGGTCATTTCGTCATTTTGACGAATACATATGTAATTTGAAAATTAAAATTAAACCAAATTATAATCCTATCGCGTCGTATCAGTGCATAAAAACAGTTTTCTTTCGTATTGCATTGTGAATAATTTTCAAAAAGCATTTAGATGGCCAGGACCGCCTAGAGGCGGCAATCACTTTTTCGACAGCACAGGTTAAAAACTACATTTAATCGAAATTCTGAAACGTCAGATATTTATTTTTTATTTTTAGGGTTACCTAATTTGAGATTTTGAGCAAAATAAAAAATTGGGGAGTTAAAGGGTTGAGCCTAGAGGAAGCGTTTCAGTACAAAAATTTGTTATCTCATTGTGCTGAACAACTTCGTATCTAAGCTAAGTACTTTTTTTGTGTAAGATCCTGACGGTTGAAATTACATTTAAAATAATAATTGTTGCAAAAATATAAACCAATTCTTCCGCGATAGATTAATTGAAACTTAAGCAATCTTAACAAAATTTGGTACAGAAATTTCTTATAGTCAGATCCCGGTTGTGTTTTGAATTCATAGAACGCCGACTTTATAGATTTCGATCAAGTGGGCAGTGTTTTTTAGTGCGTGGTTAACTTAATGTTCGACGAACACATCAAATTTTAATAGTAAAATAAAACCTCTCTTTTTGTGTTCGGTGCAACAACAATTTCGTGGTATTCGGCGAACAAAAATTTCATTATAACCACGCACTTATACAAGAGAAATTTCACTTGTAGTTGAAGGCGTAGTTATGGTCAAATATTAACAATTTTCACTACAGTAATTCTATTTTGATAAAGTATCCAGAATTAGGTTTAATTTCTTTCATTATTTTCTTTTGAACAGAAAAAAAACGTTTCTTTTTGAAAAAAGTCAAAACTATTTTTCATTAAAAAAAATGTCAAATTTGGTTTATTTCTTTTTCAAAAGTTTGAACAAAAAACTGTCGTAAATGCAATAGGTAATTAGTTACATGGATTCGAAACAGGGGCTGTTTGGCTAAAATGTCAAAATTCTACCCTCTTCAACGAGTTGGGTTCGAAGTGGGTTCATGTAAGATCAAATCACCCATTTATTTAAAAATTAAGAGGTAAAAAGTCTAGAAATAAAAAAATATAAAAACTTTGAACTTTAGAAAAAAAAAGAAATTAATTAAAGAGGGAAAGAATTGAAGAAACACTTATAAAATATAATACTTTTTAAAACAAACCTCGATTTTTCAGGCGATACAGTAAAAGAAGTTGACTTCTATTTGGGAGTTCTGAATTTGAACCATGAGCTTGATCCAATTGATTATTGGAAAATAGTGTATTATTTCCCCATATCAAATCACTAGCTCTCAAATATTTTTTATTAGCTCCAGCAATAGTGCCCTCAGAAAGGATATTTTCCACCGCAGGGCTTATACAAACTAGCCTGAGTAATAGGCCAAAACAGAAAAATTTACAGATGCTATGCTTCAGGCATAAAAATTTATCAGTTCTTTATTTTGAATATTAATATTTTCTTTTTGTTTTTTTTTTTTTAATTAAGTTAAACCAATTTTTCATTAGAGATCAAATGGCCGATATTGTTTTTTTCTGATATACATGTTAGAAAAGATTGTTACTACTTTTTCTTTTCTTCTCACGAGGCACGTAAGGAATGTCGACTATTAGATTTATAGACTCGGTGCAGACTCGGTCTTATAATTTAAGTCATGAAAAATTGTAATTCGCCCTTAAAAACAAAAAGGTTATTTTCTCTTCCATTTTTCCCTTTTTCTCTTCACTTACACAAATGTAATGAACTCAATTTTTAAATAGAGTATTCTTGAATAATTTTTTTTTTTTTTTTGAGAAATATACCTTTAAAGTTTTCAATAAACTACCACTGCATAGAACGCAACAGGGACAAAAACTCTTCTCACGAGAAGTGTTCCTCAAATACCGTTATAAGTTTTTTACACAAGGTGAAACATTACATAACAGTTGTTTCTGCGTACTTAACACTATTTTTCTATTTGGATTATGACAGTCTTGCAGCAATAGTGATAAAGATTGATTGATTCAAAGATAGGCATGTTCTTCGAGAGTGTAAAATTTAACCACTCCTCACTTCTGAAACAAATGATTTTGACTTATTTTCTTATTTTTATAATCGTTTTATGATTTTTTTTACAGAGTTGTATTATTGCTGTTGTCGTGCCAGACGTTGATGTCTTGAAGCAATGGGCAACTGAGAATAATGTACGCGGAACACTTTCCGTATTGTGCAACAATCAACAAGTGAAGGAACTGATTATGAACGATATGCTCAACTGGGGTAAACAGAGTGGCTTGAAATCATTTGAACAGGTAACCATAAATAATAGGAAAACAAATAATTATTCGATTTTAAACAAATATTTTTCCTCAGGTCAAAGACATTTATTTACATCCCGATCCATTTTCGGTACAAAATGGACTGCTCACGCCAACATTCAAATCAAAACGGCCACAATTGAAGAGTTACTTTAAACCACAACTTGAGGATATGTATAAACACTTAGATTAAACAAATTCTTTTAAGTTAACAAAATACAAAAATATATAAAAAGAAAACAAAATAAATAAAACAAAATACATAACAAAATAAATAAATATATACATACTTAAATAATAATTTTATAATTGCTCGCAGAAGAAACAAATATATTAAAGAAAATTATTTACAGATATTAAAAACAAAAAATAAATTCAATTATTAGAAAGGGGTTTTACTGCATAAACAATTTAGAAGACTATTTTTCAAAACAAGAAACAAACAAAAAAATATCAAGTGAAATATAATTCAATTAATATTAAAAGCAAATAATTATCCAACACACATTTAAAAAAAAATTATATTATAAATGATTTTTTAGCGCTAAAACCAAGAGAATTCAGTTGATACTGTAGTGAATAGAAAGAAAACACAAAATCAAATTACATACATACAACAAAAGCAATAATAGCGAGAAACGAATACATATGCATTAAAAATATATACATATATAAAAAGTAATTAATAAATATAAAAATACAAAATAATGTTTTGTTATTTGTAATAAAATTTTTATTTCGATTTTTGTAGTTATGCATAATTTATATTTTAAGTAAAATTGTAGAAAAGTAAAACCAAAATTTTCCAATTCTCTTTCTTTTAACTAAAACTGAAAAAAATTATACAAAAATTTTAATCTAAAAATCATTAGAAAGAAAATAAATAAAAAATTTTTTTAAATAGTGAAAAATAAAACTGCAAATTACATGAAAATGCTTCAATGTATTGTTTTTTTTTAATAATAAACACTTTTAAATTTTATTTATTTAATTTTCTATGCACTAACTTATGTAGTTTCGATTCACTTAATTATTTTTGTGCATTAAAAAATATATATCTACGTTTTAATTTAATATTTTATTAGTTTATTTTTATTTTGATTCAATAAAAACAAAAATGGTGATTGAAGAGTTCTTGTTTCTTTTTATCTTAGTTGTTCTTGTCAGTTTACAAAATAATAATAATAATAATAGCAAATAACTAAATATATTACAGAGTATATTTAATTAAACAAATGGAATCATAAAAACGCTTTAACGAAATAATAAGGAAAAAATCGAAAAATAAAAAACTTACGAGAATACGAAAAACCTTTTAAGATAAATCTACTAAATATTTAACTAAAATAAATTTTTTCTTGCAAAACTTTGGAGAAAAGAGAATGTTTTCTATCTATTCAATTAAAATTTCCTAACTAATATTTTATGCAAAATTCATTTGAATTGGCTTTGCACAGTTTCTTTTCTATAAATATTTCCTTCAAAATGAATCAAAACATTTTTTAGACTGTATTTTAAATGCCTTACAAAAAAATTATTCTCACTTACTTTCAAGAATTTATGAAAATTAAATTTACTTAGTTTTCTGAAAGAAAAAACTACAACAAATTATTTAAAATTAATTTAATTGACAAATACTTAAGTAAGTCACAAAAGTAAGAAAACTTTAAATAATATAATTTAGAAATTGTTCTTCAAGTAGTACACAAATAATTTACATAAACGGAAAATAATAAAAAATCATTATCATTATTATATAATTTTAACTACACAATAAATAAAATGATTTAAAAACTGTAAGTCTGATATTTTTAATATTCAGTGAGGGACAGATGGTTTAATTCTTTACGTTGACGCTATGCATCCCATTCAATAGTCTAGTGGCTAGTGCACTAGACTTTCATCCGGGAGGTTCGGGTTCGATTCCCGTCTTCGACTTGTGGTTAATTTTTATGAAAACATCTTATACTCATTATCAATATAAAGTGTATGAGAGTTATAAGAAAGTGTACAAGTTCATACCTTGGTTGGTAATGGCAAAACCACCAAGCCGATAAAAAACTGCCACACCGTCGTTCGCAATCGGCGTTAAACTGTAGGTACAACTATGTGGTATCACAATGGGTCGTTTAGGCCTCAGTGCGTCTTTCGATAGCCACTCCAATCCAACTCAACCATGCAATTCCGTGTTTAGAGGAGGGGTTTTTAGGGTTCTAGTCTTAAAAGATTGCCTAAATAGAGAAAATGGGGACAAAATTTGAGAAGAAAAAGAAGAAAAGAGGTTGATTTTTACTTACATGTCCTCTCTATTCGACGGTGTCTAAAAACAGAAGGAATTTTTCGAGAGCAATAACACCCAACTTCCATTCGATCATTAATAAAATAATAATGATCAAACTAGAAAAATGTAATGCATGGCGCAGCAGTCAAACGCCACCAACGAAGTGGCTATATAAATGAATGTTCATTGTGGAAATACAATTTTTGTTGGTGGTGTTAAGTGCATTCCCATACAAAACGCTAATTTCGATTTTCCGTAGAAAAAACAAAGCAAAATCATCCAAATCGATCGAAGCGTTCTCCAGTTTTTGCGATTACCGTCGACGGCAGCTGTTCATGTAACCGTCGCACATAGGGGTATTTATATATATATATTTTTTTTTATTTATTTCTCATTGTAACTAGTTAACATTGAATAAACTAACGAACAATTTGTTTTGGGTTTTGTATAACACAATTAAACTATAAGATGCTCTACATAATGCCTGCAGAGAGGTTGGCTACTGCATGAGTTGGTGCGGCTTTTTACGTTTAAGTTACGTTTCTTTCCATTCGCTGGGGTCAGCTAGGATTGCGGCTTCACTGTTTACATGGTGATCAATACTAAGATCGCGTTCGAGATCGCTGCTCCGGACGTACCAAGGCGCATTAACGGTACATCTTAGTACATTGTTTTGAAATCTCTGAATCTGTATTATATTGCTGAAACTTGAGCAGCCCCATAGCTGAATCCCATAGGTCCATATTGGTTTAAACACCTGCTTGTATAATAGTATTTTGTTGAATGTGGATAAAGCAGATCGATTACCCATGAGCTAATACATGTTTCGGAATCTTATTTCTAGTTCTTTTTTTTTCTTTTTGACGTGAGCGTTCCATCTAAGCTTTGAATCCAGGGTCATACCTAAGTACTTAGCGATGTTATGGTACGGGATTTGCACGCCATTTATGTATAGCCGGAGATATCTTATTTTGTTATATGTGAAGTCTATATAGACCGATTTCGTTTCATTTAGTTTTATGCGTCATGTGGATGCCCACTCAATGATGTTGTTTAAATGATGTTGTAATTTCGCGATAGACTCAGCCTGTGTTTTTCCAACCGACAGGATAGCAGTGTCGTCTGCAAACGTCGCCGTGATACAGTTTTCGTCATTAGGTAAGTCACATGTGAAGAGAAGGTAGAGGATGGGTCCCAGCACGCTACCCTGGGGGACTCCAGTTTTTATCTCCTTGAGTTCAGAGTATGTGTCCTCCTGTTTGATTCGAAAGAAGTGATCTGATAAGTATGATTTTAGTATGTTATAATATTGAATTGGTAGTAGCGCATTAATTTTATTGAGTAGACCATCGTGGCATACTTTATCGAACGCTTTGGACACGTCAAGAAAGACAGCGGAACAAACCTTTTTTTCTTCAAAGGCATTTTCGATAACTCGAATTATTCTGTGAACTTGATCAATGGTTGAATGTTTCTTCCGAAAACCAAGTTGGTGCGCAGGTATTATTTTTCTCTGCTCTATTACGAGGTTGATACGATTAGCAAGTAGCTTTTCCATAAGTTTTGAAACTATAGGCAGCAGAGATATAGGCCGATATGATGTTACATCATGCGCTGGCTTCCCTGGCGTGTTGAACATGACTACTTCAGCAGTTTTCCAGTAGATGGATACATGTTCAAATTTGAAACTGGCATTCATAATAGCTATTAACTTGGTTATAACATTTTGTGGGAGCTGTTTTAATATTTCGCTGGTGATGAGATCATACCCAGGCGACTTTTTTGATTTTAAATGCTTTATTTCACTAGTTAGTTCAGCGTCCGTTACTGGAGGGATTTCGATGTCAATATCATGATTAAGTGGTTCCATTTCGGCAGCACCTGATGTGTTATATGGCTCGAAGATACTTTCAAGGTACTCCGAAAAAGTATTAGCTTTCTCTCTATTACTTTTGGCCCATGTAATGTCAGCTTTTTTGATTGGTGGGTACTGTACTGTAGGTTGTGAACAATTTTTTGTACACTTCCAGAGCGAGTATTCAGTGCTACGTTCATTTGATAGTCCCCTTAGGTGGTTGCTAAGAGAGTTATTTTTAAATAACTTTATCTTACTAGTAAGCTCTTTCGATATTTTATTTAGGTATTTCTTGTCAGATGGAGATCTTGTTTGTTTGCCACCTTCGACGTATTCTGCGTTTTTCAGCGACCATTTCTTTTATTTCTTTTGAGAACTTGTGTCCTGCTGGAACATTTCTTTTGACTGGTGTACTGCTCCAGGCTGCGTATTGTATAATTTTTGACAAGTTCACTATTTCGTCGTCTAACTCGGCATTACAGTTTATTTTTGAGTGATGATCAACGTCATTTATATGCAAAAGCTGGCAAAAAATCACAACTAAAAAGTTAGTACCAGTCCAAAACAAATTTAGAGAGCAAAAATTTGACATTTTGTAACTGAAAAATTTGATCAATATAAATTTTCTATAACCGTGTCATATTAGGTCCGTTTCCGTACATTTTGGGTAAAGTCTAGTAAACTGAGAATAAACGAAAAATGCTCTCTCTGATACACAAAAATGCACAAAAGTACGGGAACGCACAAAACCACATTTCTTGCACGAAAAAAACGTCAAATTTTAGCGACAGTTAAATTCAAAAAACAAAGTTTCTGTGATATTTAATAAAAATAAAAATTGCTAAATCTTACAAGAAAATAAATAAATAATGAAAAAATTAAACATAAATTGTTCGCCTTACCATTTGCATTATTCAGAATTAGCAGAAGCTTCTAAAGCGTCAGAAGTTGAACAGACAATTGCGGGTTTTACTTGTGGAGAATGTAGTTAAAAATTAACTAATATACTATTAATTAATTTTCAAATGTCTTTTAAACATTTTCCATTTTAAATAACACTTATTTTTCTAAAAATTCTTTATTTCGTGCAAGAGGAAGAAGACAATTACTCTTTCATCTCTGCTCTCATTTGCAAGTTTTTTGAGTACGGGAACGCTTTCTGGGCTGTTTTGGGCGTACGCCTTCACCCGCGTTGTAGTACGGGAACGGTCCTATTAATTGATATAATTTTTATTCGTTTCGTGTTGTTGGATGTGGAAACCAAAGGTTTCCATTTTTGGGCATTTGGTGTATATTTCGAAGCATTTTTTTAGAAACACTAGTGTTTTAGTTATATTGTTCAGTCGAGTCCAGGAAAAAAAATTGATGCCAAGTTGTACTTAAGTTTATATCTCAACCGTTACAATAAAAAAAATTGCAGCGCAAAGTCGATCTATCTTGAAGGCAATACAATATTATTCAAAGTGAAAGCCAAAAACCCTATCCTTTTTATAGCGCAATTCAAAAAATTAAAACTGAATCCCATCCTACGCCCGATTCATATAGCGTTAGTGACACTTTGGCTTAAATAAAACTTCAAGATTTACTTAATCACACTACATCACGACTTTGCCAATATCTCAATGAAGTTTTATTAAGTCTGTCCCAAAATGAAAAAGAAAATTTAGAGGTTATATCGAATGGCTAACAGCAAGCTAATTAACCCATTAAGGATGAGCGGAAACTAAAGTAGATACATCAAGAAAGTAACTTCAGAAAAAAATTGTTTTTGAAACTGGCTCAGGAACGACTCAGCGACAAGGTGCTATATGGCACCGATAGGCATTACTGGGTTAAGCAAAGTTTTGAAAACCATCCTGAGAATGATGTAAATATTTTTTAGAGCTCATTCGTGCTTTTAAGATTAATATCAAAAGATAATCAAAAGGAAAAAATTATTTGGCAGAACCCGGTTCCTTCTAGTCCGCGATTTTGTAGGCCCGCACGTATTAGATTTTTGCATGAGACCATGGATCCAAGACCAAGAACGAAATAAGTTACATAAAAATCAAGTTCAAAACATAAAAATATCAGAAGTGAAAGTAAAAAATGCATTTTAAAAGTAAAATACACTTTTTTACTTTACCATGGTAGACGTCAAAGTCTGCAATGCGGCAACAGACACTTCATCTACTTTGTGCTGCTACATATGCGGGACGACTTCCAAAGATTTTAACAAACTGGAATCAAAGCGAGAAAAAAACTCCTTTATGCTATCTATTCTCCATACAAGGATAAGACTTTTCGAATCGATATTACATTTATATTCGGCGGGCAAAGTAAGCTTTTATAGTAATCAAAAATTGTAAACATATTTTCGAAATACTTTAGAAATTAGAAAATTGATCAAACATAGCAATTTTTTGGCAAAAAGTAAGTTGTATTAAAAATAGAGTAGACGAAATGTGGTTTGAAGACTTAACTAAATATATTCATGTTAATGAGCCTTCCTAATAGCTCAGCTGCTGCTAAAAGAAAATTTTTTGACTTGAGTCTAATAAAATAAAAATAAAGGAATAAATTAGAACTCAATACTCTTAGTAATATAATGCTATATAATAAACTAAGAAAACGTTTTTAATAAAGTAATTTATTCTATTTAAAAAATCGCTACATTTTTTCCTTATAAAAGTGTTGAACACAAATTTTTTTATATACAGTAGAATCGCGATAATTCGTACCCCGTTAATTCGAAAATCTCAATAATTCGTAACAAACTGTTGGTCCCTTGAAAAAATCGTTTTAATTCGCAAAAATTCTACACATTTTGGTCCCCTCGCTAATTCGTATTTTCTTTTTCAATACAAGGTCTGTTTAACCTCTTATAAATCAAAATTGGTTATTGACAAACTGTTATAATTCGTAATACAAAGCAAAATTCTATAGAACTATAAAAAAACAATCACTTTTTTTATTGTGTTTTTCGTGATTGAAAAGATACTCGAGAAGAGGCTTAAACTGCCAAACCGTTAATTCGTATTTTTCTTATTTTAACCTCGTTAACCCTAGCATTGTATGCCCCAATAATGTTCGAAAACTTAAGTAAAATGGGAGATACGGTTTCTATTTCATTTGAGTTTTCTTTAAAATACGGATGACAGCCAGTCAATGAATGGATTGTATACATTTGGTGTCATCGCCGTAAATTGGCTTTGCTATAATTCCTGGTTACAAAGGTTATAGCAGACATTATGCCCCATTGGAAAACTTAAGGATAACTGTAAGGATTAAGAATCCTAGACACATTATTTTTTAAAAGTTATTTTAATATTTGCATAAGATATTGAAGAGACTCAATCAGATTTTGAGGAAAAACTCGGGGGTGAATGGGTTAAATCGAAAAAATTGCTTGTCCCTTGCCATTACGAATTGTATTTGTATTAAAAAGAAAATCAATTAAATACGTGTATTTTTAAAGATTTTTAGTTATACAATCACAAGAAGAACTAAAACAAGATAATGGAAAAAGAGTATTTTAAACACTTTGATCACAAAAAAATATACAGAGTAATAATTTATAACTATCACATATCGATGTCGAAGTCTATATACTTTTCATTACTATCAGCTTCTTATGGCCATAACACACTCTTTAGCCTGAATTCAGAAGCATTATAAACACTAGTGCTGTTTATTTACGCCATCAGGTATTTCGTAGTTTCCACAAAATGATTTTTCGTGTTTTAATACATTTTTTATATGAAGTAAAGAATTTTTTGAATTGAGTGACTTACGGTTACGAACTTTGGTTTTAAACAAGTTCATTCCTCATTGTTTCGATAAGAAATGTTGTTAGGATTGTTCAAGAAATGGATTATTGAGCGGAGCATTTAGTGTCTTTTAAATTGAAATAACGCGTTAAAAACCCCGCTGACCTCTAAATAACCTTTTTTCGCGTTTTATTTTCAAAAAGCACTAAATTTAGCGGGAAAAGTGTTAAGTTGGCCACACTGTTCATGACAGAATACAATGAGTGAGAAAGAGATGAATAGGTAAATAATTGTAACCGACAGAAGAATAAGAGTAAAAAGAATGAATAATCCCTACAATAGAGCTTTTTAAGTGCCATCTGTGTTTTCAATATAAAAACTGTTTACAACAAAACATTTTAGCTAAGACATAAATTGCATTTACTTTTTTTTTTTACTCTTAATTATTCTTTTTTTTTATTAGCCTTAATAACATTAGGTACTTTTTGGGTAAAGTCTGGTAAACTGAGAGTAAACGAAAAATGCTCTCTCTGATACACAAAAATGCACAAAAGTACGGGAACGCACAAAACCACTTTTCTTGCACGAAACAAAACGTCAAATCTTAACGGCAGTTAAATTCAAAAAACAAAGTTTCTGTGATATTTAATAAAATTACAAGAAAATAAATAAATAATGAAAAAATTTCAGATAAATTTTTCGCCTGTCTACTTTTGTAGAATCTTCTGGTTCACAATCACCATTTGTATTATTCAGAAATGGCAGAAGCTTCTACAGCGTCAGAAGTTGAACAGACAATTGCGTCATTAACTTGTGGAGAATGTAACATACTATTAATTAATTTTCAAATGTCTTTTAAACATTTTCCATTTTAAATATCACTTATTTTTCTAAAAATTCTTTGTTTATTTATTAATTTCAAATTTTCAATATATTTTCACATAAGCAAAACATCTGATAAATACAAAACAGCTGATTGTTTGACACTTCTAACATTTTTACCCGAAGAAAAAGTGCGGGCTATTTCGTGCAAAAAGAAGAAGACAATTACTCTCTCATCTCTGCTCTCATTTGCAAGTTTTTTGAGTACGGGAACGCTTTCTGGGCTGTTTTGGGCGAATGCGTTCACCCGCGTTGTAGTACGGGAACGGAGCTATTGTTTACAAAGATATTGTATATAATAACACTAGTTTATAGCGATTTTGACCCATGACATTTGGTTTAGTCCGTATACTTCTGGGATTCCGTATGTTATTGTGGCAAAATTCGTATGTTTTTCGAAAACTTTACCGAGGGGTCCGTATATATTTTTCGCACGAATTTTTTACTATTATTCCTTCAAAAACATACGGAACCCGAAGAGTATACGAACTACGCGTTAATATGTGCGGGAAATCGGACATACGGAACCTGAGAGTATACAGACTACGTGTTAATACATACGGAAAACAGAAGATACCCGAAGAAATTCATACAGACTCCTACTATTTTATACGACATACGTTTTCGATGCAAACAGACACTATCTAATTTTTTTATGTTAAATCACTTCCTGATTCCGAAAATGAAGTCATAAATTAAGAAAGTACACCAGCTTTCAAGAGTTAAATTCAGTTCCAATAATCGGACTGCAAAGTGTTGCATAGACGGTTGATAAAAACCAATTACCTTTAACTTTATAACCGGAGATATTTTGCAATTATGTAAAAAAAAATTTTTTCCAGACTGAGAAATACGGAATTTATTTATTTATTAACCTGTCGAAACAATTTCTATCAGATTACTTAAAGTTAAAAAATATAAACTTAAAACTAAAGCAGTAACTTATAATAATTAATAAAACAAAATTGAAACCCTTACTACAATAAATTCATTAAATTTGACTTAAAAACGTCTCTTGTCACACTGAGGTCGATTACATTGCAAATATTATTAAATTTATCACACGACTTGTGAACAGTTTCACTACGACCATAATTAGTTCTGTGATATGCCAAGTGGAATATTGCCCTTGCCTAATTGGCCTTTCTGGTGCATATAAGCTAAAAAGAGCAAGAAGGGGAGAACAGTCAATATGACCCATGAGCATATCCCTTGCGAATAATACTAGAAAATAGTTCCTTTTTGTCATCAAATGTTTTAAGCCCAAGAGAGCACAACGGCTAGAATACGATTGATTGAAGTTCCAGTTAAGCTTTGATATGGCAAATCGAGTAAATCTTTTTTAAATTTTCTCAACCCTCTCGTTGTGACAAGTATAAGCAGAATCCCAGATTATGCAACCATACTCCACAACCGATCTAACCAATGAAACATATATTGTCTTTAGAGTGAATGGGTCCTTAAACTCGTTAGAATTTCGGCGGGTGAAGCCCATCAGGGCGTTTGCCTTAGAAATTATAAAATTGTAGTGATCAGCAATTTAGCAATATCTTAAAAACTGTTCTTCAAAAGTGAGCGAGTTTACATGAATCCCAAATATCGTGGATCAGAACATTTTTTTAAATTTATAAAGTTTTTTGAAACCGTAAACTTATTAAGGTAATTTTAAAAAGTATTTCAGTTGTATCTAAAACAATTCAGGATATTAATTAAGGTAGATAGGTATAATGATTTAAATTTCTTATATGAAACTACCAACTAACTACAAAAGTATTGATTTTTGACATTGCAAAATTATTTTATTTTTTAGAAATGAAACACAATAATTGTTTAAAAAATTTATTATTATTTTCAAGGAAAACTTGTATTTTAAAATAAAATAGACCGTTCAAATAGTGTTTTTAATATGTTTCTTTTAGCAAATATAAAAAATAAGTTTGAGAAAAAAAAACAGATTTCTCAGCTTCAAAAATACCATTTTACCTATAAAAATACGTACAAAATTGCAAAAATTGTATTAAAGCGCCCTCTAGTGTAGGCCTCAGGTAAAAATAAACATCAACAATGGATTCCTCGAACCAAAAACCAGTAGGATACATAGATTGAAGCCGACGACTGTGGAAATTATCATCGTATTACATTGTCGTGGTATTGCAGCTAATGAGGTCGTCTTCATAGGAATACTAGAGATATATGTAAATATTGGCAGCTGTCATCAAGCTGCTGTCGCATCCATTGTGTTTGGAGCTTTAATGTTAAGAATATACTGCGAGAGACAGGCATCGAGAGAAAAAGTGAAAAAGAGAAAAGGACATTTCAAGCTTCGTCAAGTCATGCGCACTGACTGAACTGCTATTGAAATCTGCCAATGAAAACATATGAAAACATCAAAATAACGATAAAGTCTTTTGTGAATACCACGAAAAGTTCGTTAAAAATTTGGCATACATATGAAAAATGAAAGTTACAAACTTAGTTTCATTCATCTTTCATATTATTTGTATGCTGAACTGGAAGGCGTAAAGCACGCGAATACGAACATATCAAAATATCACGGGCGTTTCGTGTAGAAAAAAATACTAATTAATTTTTGGTTTTAAGTGTATGTGTGTGGCGTTATAAAATTTATTGATTTAAATATAAAAATCTAAATTTATTCGGGAAATTGTCGAAAACGTTTTTGATTTGAAATAAAAATTTATTAGCTTTTGCCAATCGAATGTCCTTTGCCAAAGAAATGTTCAATTACCCTGCGATTTGTTGTAATAGCAACAGAAGCAGATTCAGTGTCACATTTTTATACTGTATACTTTTCTCGTTGATGTGTAAGTGTTAAAAAAAAATAAAGTGAAAAAATTGAGGAACTTTTCTTCCAAATGTCTATTTTTCCATTTCGTTGTAAGAGTAAGAAAAAGGGAAGCTGGGGGTTGCATGAGAAGGAAATGAGGAAATGAAGGCGTACGAAAAAAATCGATTTTCATATTGTTTGTTAGTCATTTGGCATAGCAAGCGACAACAACAACAGGATTGCAGTTAATGATAAGCTTACTTACGTGTATGCCTCCCACACTCCTTCAAAAAAAAAAAAAAAAAAAAATGCATAGACTTGAGGGATCTGATTTAACTTTTCACTGATTTTTACACATTTTTAAATATAAAAATATCTTTCTTCTTCTTCTTCTTCATACCCTCTTTAAAATTCAGTATCCTTCTGCAATGGCTTACAATTGGGCGCTTTCACTACGAAAACCCCCAGGGTCACTAAATATACAACAAAACCTCCATCGGTAAGTATAAATGAAAAACTAAATATCATGTTGCTGCTATTTGTTTATACATTTGATTGATATGTTTGAGAATTCTATGGGTATTATTGCACAATACAAGGCGATATCACCCTAATGACGTAGTTAAGAAATAGGTACGTGTATTGTATTGTCACTACTACATTTTGAAAATTGGGCTTATTTGGAATAATAACTGTAATTGAATGTTAGTGGAAAGGTCATTTATCAATTATTTATACACGAATGGATTTGAGGTGCTTGGGGTAAATGAATGAATAAACATTTCAAGCATGCAATTTTAAATCAGACAATGAAATATGTTGTTGTCTAAATAAGTAGAAAAGCGCATGGTCTACATTCATATTTAGTGCTGGCTCACAGTGTAACATCAGTGGACAAAAAGGAAAGTTGCAAATCGAAAAGCTTTAAATGCACATCGAAAGTGAATGCTTGCACTAAAAAAAATTTAAAATTTCCTGTTCTGTATCTCCTTTTCATTGAAATAGATATATTTTGTTTTTGTGATATAATGTGCCTTTTTCACTTATGTATATGCAACACCATGACATAAGTATTGTATATTTTAAGAAACTATGGAATATTTCCTATCTTTTGGAATTTTTTTCGTGTTTTTTGGGCCATGCCCAAAGCACCGCTACCATAAATCAAGTTTTCAAAGTCAATATAATAAATTTAGCAAACTTTAAAAGAACTTTCCAAAAATGCATATATTTTCCTATTTTAAATTTTTTGTTCATTCACCTAGAAGCAGCTGAAAAGGCAGCAAGACAAAACATTTTGCGCAAAACCTACAAGCAATTACGAAAGCTAGCGAAAGTAAATCTAACACTATTCCTCCCCTCTTTGACCAGCAAAATAAGTTTTTAACTAGTGGGGATCAACAGTTGTCTAGATGAGGGCAAAACTTCGAAATCGCGGCCACAAACTGCAGCGTCGCCCCTCCAACTGCAGATGAATCCACCCAGATACCTCTCTTTATTTGAAGCGGAATAACATCGGCTCTTAGAAAACTTAAAAAAACAAATCTGCCGGACCAGACAACATAATACAGGAACTACTCAACTCAAATCATGTTTGAGCAGAAAATTTACTCGCGCCACTTATCCACTAAACATAGAGAACAAGAAAATGCATGCATATCCTGATAGGAGATCTATTTTATTTGGTTGGACCAAAGAATATATAATACATAGAAGGCGCATCACGAACAAATTTATTTGCACAAAAATTTTGTTCTATGGAGCCATAACTGCCTCCAGTTTACACTCAAAATTCAGTTGTTCTCATAAAACCAATGAGTGGTTGAAATAGTTTGTTTCTCTTTGTTGTTGGCTTTGTGTAATGAGAGGGGTTTTTTAATGAGAGTTTTGTATTTTCTTTTTTTTTTTTCATATGTCTAGTAATATGAGGTAGTATTTTCATTATTTAGCAGAATTTACATAGCAAAGCCGGTGTGCTTTTATGTATGGCACAGATTATAAAATTCAAATCCCAAGTTGTGACGCGAAAAAATAGGTATTTTTCAAGATTTTTTTCAGGTAAGCTAATAAAGTTTTTTATTAAAAATAAATATTTTTTATCTTAAAGTACATGTATTGAACTTAACTTTAACTAATCTCTATTCAAAAATATTTAAAACTTTATGAGTTATGAGCGACCCCGTCGACGCCTTTCTGGAAAACATGTTTAGCGATATTTTGCAAATCTAGAACATTTGAAATCCAAAAATGAAATGGATTTACTTTTATTATAAGATTTTCCAGTGATTAATCGAAGGATGTGAAAAAATATGCATATATAACAAAATGGCCGACTGTCAGAGTTAACAGTTCAATTTTAACTGAAAAACGCTGTTTCATTTGCAAAAAAAAAAGTTTTCCTTCTATCAATCTAGATTACTTTAAAAAGCATATAAATTTGAAAATAATCAGCTTAGAAGTTGTTGAATAATCGTGTTCACCGACTTCAATAATGACTTTTTTGAGAAAAACGCGTTTAAAGTTTCAACTTACTTTAATGTCAAGAAGAAAATTTTTTGCAAATAACAAAGAGTTAAAAATTTTCTCCCATCAACTTAAAAATTTGTAGACATATTTTTGAAAACATATACTTTAAGAAAATGCAAAAAGAGTAGATTTTTTAAAAGTTACAACGGGACGTGCCCCCTTAAAAACTTTCTAAATCGATTGATTTCAACTTTTTATGCTTTTTCGAATACAAAAAAAATTTTAAGGTATGCGCTTTCTATGTATTATATATTCTTTGGTTGGACTTTTTGGTGATATCATCTGCAAAAGAAAGAGAATTAGATAAGAACGAAATTTCATTAATGAGAACTGGATTGAGATTTGAGGGTGAAAGTTGGTTGCTTTTAATTCAAGCATCAAATTTTTTGGACTCGGTTGATTAAGGGTTCAGAAAATTTGTTTTATTTTTTGGATTCTTTGGCCTTGTTTTTATTAACTAGAAAATGAGGAATTGTTTGTTGCTTTCATTCAAATTTCGAGTTTTATTTCTTCTTGAGAAGAATCAAGCTCGAACTTTATCTAGAGCATTCACAGGTTTTCATGATAGCAACTGTAGAAGATGTAAAAATGAAGAGCTGTGAATGCCCCAATCTTCAAATTAGTTGGCTTTCACTCGTAGGATACATACTGTTCGGAGAACTAAAGGAGCAGGCGGAGATTCTTTCTCTAACCTAGAATCGATATGTTGTGTGATTGTGAAAATATGAGGTTTTTCCGAATGATAATTGATGAAAATGAGTAACGTAGTGTAGTGATTGGAAAATATATATTTTGAAAGTTTCCATTCGTGTGAGGAATATTTAAAATTGAGAAAGTTGAGAAAACTATTATACTGTCTTTAGAGAAAATATGTATTTCTTGTTAAAAATTATGAGTGGTGCTAGACTTCTAAATGACCTACGAGTTACACATTTTCCAGAATAATGCAAAAACCATTTTTTTGTTTTGTATTAGAACCAAGAATCGTTTGGTGTTGTTATTGCGTTAGAAAATCAAATACTTGTACTACTTCAGGCTCTTACAGACTACCAGAAATTTGAAAAACATATTTAATTGACAAAAAAAAAGTTTTTTTTGTTGGCTTCACATGGGTTTGTACTATAAAATCGTTGGAGAATTTCGCACAGAACACAAAATTTGAATTTTGTTGCACTATGTAATCAATCTTTACATTTTTAATTGCAATCAGCGATGCCAACTTGCGGGGAATTCCCTGATTTGCGGGGAATTCCCCAATTTGCAGGGAATTTTACTTAGTGCGGGGAATCGGGGAATTTGAAACTGTTCAGCTTTTAATATTAAAATACCTAAAACAGTCTGTAGAATATGTTTTGCCAAATTTTATATTCCTAAATCAATGCTGGCACATTCGCAACCAACACCATAAAAACATTGCTTTATGCAACATAGTTTATGTTTAGTATTCAGACAGTCCAACGCGATCGCGCAGTGCTTCGGTTTCTCTTTCAGCCGTTTAGAAAAGCTAAGCTGTTCAGCACCTACTAATTAATAACTGTTAGTCCTTGGTGACTGTAACCTATAAACTTGTAAATTATGGTCAGCTATTATAAAGAAAAAGAAGTATATTTTATATGTTAAAAACCGATAGTCAAAACTTTAAACCAGTTTTTCTCAAAACAAGGTTTTTGCCATTTTTTGCCATTGAAATTTAAATATGTTCTTCTATATTACAAGGATGTAAGTTTGATTCATTCTTTCCTCAATTTGGAACTTTGTTTTTACGACAAAAGTCCAATTTTTGAAAAAAACTAATTTTTGCGGTATGCCATTTTGTGAATTGTTGGTCAAACAAAATAATCTTAGTATGTCCTGAGAGTACAGTTATAATTTTTCTAATGGAATTTTTTTAGATGTTCCAGTGAGCTGCAATCACGCACGCCATTGCGTTTGACGATTTTCAAAACGTCTTCCATGAAGCTGCAAAACAACCCTTTATATAATTTTTTTTTAGTTATTGCATAATTTTTCTTGTACTTGAAGCCTTTAAATAGATGTCAGAAAAATTTTAACCAAGAAAGTGCAGGGCACCTTAAAATAACTCTGACCGAGAGTAACTCTAAGCTTACGTAAAGGGTATTTTTCGTTTGTATAAAATGTTTATATGAAAAGTGCGTATCGTACTGTTATAATATGAAAGTATACCGGTGCGGGGAATGCGAGAGTTATCGGGGAGAAAGAAAAAATGAGTTGGCATCCCTGATTGCAATCGTTAATGGATGCGTTAAAAGAGAAAAATCGTTCTCTTATTCCTTAAAATTTGCGAAACGCTGGTAAAATTAAAAAATTACCTCATCAATGTACTTCAGGTGGACATAAAAGTTGCATCCTTTGAAATTTTCCATCTCTATGTAAAGTTCTTTGCTATTCGGAAAAAAGCAAAACTATTCTTTTCTAGTAACGTTTTGAACAATTTAAGATTACTTTTAAATCCATTCACTTATCCATACAAGTTGGTTATATTGTGTTGGTCGTTCAAGTGTTGTGTTATATCAGTTGAAAATGCAAGATCACCAAGGAATTCAAGGTCTTGCATTTTGTTTTGCAAGTGTCAGATTTTATTCCATTTTTAATAAATACAGGAATTTCTTTTCGTAAAGCAAATTGAAATTTGCTATTTTCACAAAATTTCCGGTTATTATAATAAGTAAAACACAAAGCGGCGTTGCGTAATGAAAACAAAACAAAAAGGTTAAACTGATGAGCAAAGACAAACACGACTAAACGCACACAAATACACTTTCTGAAGTACTCGCCTCCTATGCTTTATAGATGCATTTGTAAACAAAATACACTTGCATTAGTTCGGGAATTCCCCTAATAATAGTGAAAGATAACTTCACTTGTTGCCACAAAAATAAAAAAATAAATTTATTTTCGTATTACACGGTAGATTCAAAATAAACGTCGGGGCTCGCATACGGCCCGCGGGCCATGCTCTGAACAGCCATGGTCTAAAAGATGAAATAGCTAACTTATTTCTATCTATAGAATTTTTTTATTTTATATTATTTCGGAAAATATTTTAAGTAGTTTTGCTTTAATAATGGGCCAGTAAAATTCGATTGGCCTAAGCTCTGGGCGATTCGAAGGACTCGCCTCTTTGGAAACAGATACCCTATTGTCTTGGTACCAATTTAAAACCATTATTCCGTAATTGGACAAAAGAGAACTGGGTCCTTATGAAGCTTTATTAAAGGTAGAAGCTGCTTCTGTTAACATTCAGTAATATAAATGTCTTGGTTTATTGTACTAGTGCCAACAAATGGTTCGCTATTAAAGCCGCGCTGACATATGGCCTGCCAAATAAATTTTTTTTTGAAATTTGTCGAGCTTTTTAATTTTCAAATTTATCGGCAACATTGCCCCCTTTGTGTGCATTGTACAATTGACACCCTCGAATTTATTTAAGGGGTTATATGCACTTAGGAAGCCAAAAAAGCATTTTTTCTCTAAAGGCACTTTATTGGATTAATATAAAAATTTGCATACATATTGTTTAGTTTTTTAACTTTATTAAATTTTTTTTTAAATAATTATTTTTAAAGCTACTCTAGATGATTTCCGAGAAGTCCTCTCAAAGACGCTCAAAGGCGTCTTGCGGTGAGCGCGATATCTCTGAATCGGATTATCCAAAATGAAAAAAAAAACACAAATTTAGTTAATGCAAAACATTATCTAGTAAGGAATAATTATAAAAATATCCATTTTAACAAAATGGCGGCTTTATAAAAAAAAAATTGGATTTTTGATGAACATTCTGGTATTAAATTGTTTATAAAATGATAAATGTTTATCGGAAAAACAAATCCTTCCATCAATTAAAAAAAAAATATTTTTATAAAAATTACGTAAAAAATTAAGACATGATCGGCTGAGCAGTTTTAAAAGCTCTTTACACATAGTAAATTTGTCTTTACAAATATTTTTTTCTCTATGTGTATCTTTTGCTGTGAGTGCACCTTTCCGCTGGCTTTAATTAGCAGTAGTCTCATATCCCATCAGCAGGTATTGGAAAGCAGCTTGGTTAAGACATAAATTCCGCTTAAAGCTAGGTTGGAGGTGGCGGCGAATGCCTCACATAGACCGTCCGGTCTATAGTGTTCACTTAAAGCTAACTGCAAACAAATTTAAGAGAACAGATACCTAATATTATTTTCGCACAATTCTACTTACTCTTTGTCCCTCCTTTGCCGAATATCTCCTGAGTTCCTTCTTGAAATCCTTTTCCCAGATCGCAGATCTGTACTGTCATTATCTCTTTCATTTCCAAACAAAAAGTAACTCTGTGGTCAAAAGCAGTAATTGCTTTAGTCTGAAAATCTCATATTGAGTAAACACGGTTTAAAGCGACTTAAGCGATTATTGCTTCTGACCACAGATTTATGTTCATTATTCGATTATTCGGAACTTTTTTGTTACTTTTATGTTTTAGCAAAATTGAATTAAGTGTAAGCAAAATTTTAATTAAATTTTGTCAAGTTGATAAAATAGTGCAGTGTGTTGATAAATGACAAATTTTGTAGGTTTTGCAATACGTACCGTAAAAATCAATAATCGCAATAATATTATCGATCGATATTTTTGCCCATATTCAGCATCATAATTGCCAGATCTAATGCTGTGTGATTTACTGTTGTTTTCAAAAAATAAATTTGGGAAGCGTATTCAATATCAGGGATGGGTTCATGAACATTTATAGAGTAAACAACAGCAAATCAGAAGGCTGTTTCGGATGCATCTTGTATTCTTGACTTGAGTGAGATTTTGAGCACGTCTAATGGTAGATACTGTATCTAGCGAATAGGTGTTTTTATTTGAAGGTGTGTAGGGTATTTAAAGTTCGGCAGCGTGTAAGCTTAGATTTCAAACTTGTTTGCCGTAAATTTAATGAAAGTATACTTTCACAAAGTTTTTAATCTCTTTTCGACTTGTACTATAATTTTATGCTGCAAGATTTTTGAACCAATTTGTTAGAAGATGGAGAAGAACTGGTTTTTGAGGCAAACCAATGGTTCAGAAAGTCCATGAGCCGCTGATAAAAGATTATGAAAATTAAAGATAGAAATTAAATTTTGTTGGTGGTTAATTTTTTCCAATCGACTTAGTGAATTTTTGTAAATGCCATAGGACTTTCGAATTTTTGCTTTTTAATAAGAACGTGTTCGGTTTAATGTATGAAAAAAATTTAGCATCAAGTTGTATATGATTTTCGACATTTAACATTTCATTGCAAATGGCGCTGCATAACTTTTTTTTTTATTTAAAATAAATAAGCTTTTTTTATTTAAAATTAATAGGCTTTGAATGAACAATGATGCATAACACTGTGTGACAAAAAAAAATTGCAGTTTTCAATTCATGAACATAAACAATACATAGTCGGAAAGAACTATTTTTCCCCTTTTAAACTAAGAACAAAAATTATAAGTCGGATAAAAATTAGCAAAGTTATGAACGATTGTTTACATAAACCTTACCATAAAACGAGATTTTGGGGGTGTATGGGAAATTTCCTCCATACCATTTTTCTTAGCATTACTAGACCCACAATTTGTGCTAGGTTTCCATAAAAGTGCCTGCAATTTTTTTTTGTCACACAGTGTAACCTTCAAAATAATCGGTAAGACAATTTCGTTGAATAAGCAATTTTTCAAATTTTGCAGCCGTTTATCACCAAAAACTGTCTTTGAAGGGTATTAGTGTATCTCTCAATAAAATCCACAGTTGTTTAAAGGAATTTCAAATTGAATTCCGAACTACCATAATGTTTAGAAAGATTTGGTCTTTATATACGAATCTTTTTTTTTATGATAAGCTCCATAAAACACGACTTCGATAGTCTAGTGGACAAGACTTTCATCCGGGAGGTTCGGGTTCGATTCCCGTCTTCGTCTGGTGGTTAATTTTCATAACTTTCTTATATTCAAGTACTTTCTTATGTACAAGTACACACCTTGGTTGGTAATGGCGAAACCGCCAAGCCGATAAAAATTGCCACACCGGGGCTCGGAATCGGCGTTAAACTGTAGGTCCAACTATGTGGTATCACAATGGGCCCTTCAGGCCTAAGTGTGTCTCTCGACAGCTACTCCAACCTAACCTAACCTTCCATAACACAGGTCTAGTCCACCAAGGGCAGTAAGATGGTTTAAAGACTAGTAAACCATCCAAGAAAGGTTCATGCACATAAACTCTACTCATGAATACCCAGCCGATGGTGGTAGTCACTAGTGTGTGTTATTTTCACTACCGTACTGTGTAATCTTTGATTAAGATAGATATCGCAACGATTCCTTCCCGAGAGTATAAGAAAATTATCAGAACACATATGAGTGAAGACAGTAATGCTGTAAGCTCTCATGGGTATCAATCCAATTACTTTCATATAATAAAGTAGCAATAGCAATAAACTAAAGATATTAATTATATTAAATACATATTTTCATCACTTTCTCGTTTTTACTTTATTTTTTCTGTACTACATTAAATACTTCGTGCTCTACTTTTGTAGTCCTCATCGATGAACCATGATGCGACAACATCGATTTATCGTTTGAACGCCACCAATGGCATTACTTGCATTCTTATCAGCGTTGATGGTTTAATTAGCATCAAGTATCGTAATAAACTAAATGAAGACGTCGAAGCGGATCTGTATTTTCCTGATAATCCACAATTGGGTGGCGAATGTGGCGAGTCTAATACGGAAATATTAACATTGGAATTTAAAGGATTCAAGCTTACGATAACATTTAAAAAGGTATGTATGTGTTTAAGTGTGTGTGCATGAATACTATACATATAAACACAACGACGGATTTAGATTAAGTATTAAAATAAAAGAACATCATATACATTAGGGAGACTCTCTGTTTTTAGCATATGCCCTTGCACGGTGCAATAATGGTAGAATTGCAAAGCATAACCATTCGCCCAACGGAACAACAAACATTTTTTTTTTCAATTCTTGCACCGTGGAAAGGGATATACTAGACATAGAGAATCCCCCTATTGCATAATATAATGTTAAAAGCAACATGCTATATAATCATACAAACACATCCATGCATTCATATGTATCTGCTCGTATTGTACTTTATGTATGTATGTGTCATAGCGCGCGCATACACGTGTGGGACGTAGGTAATGGAGAGTGGTGGGAGTTAGTAAACACATCCTGTTTGTTGCTATTTTTGAGTAACTTTCTAGTCGTTTTCGATTTTTTCATTTTAATGTACTTTGTTTCTTGTACAACGACTTTTTCTAGTGTTTATATGCGAATGACATTTATTATACCATAGAGCTCTTTTCTACTAGTTTTCTTTAATACGTAGGCAAAGAAGCATTTTACTAAAAATATAAGTTTTCTGTTTCCTTATCGGTAAATCTTTGAATGCTAATTTTCGTTTTATTTTTTTCACTACTCCTTCATAAATAGGAAACACAAGAAATAAGTAATTTGTTTTTTTTTTTTTATTATATTGCATACAAGGTGATCCAATCGGAATTGAAAAGGAAGTAGTTATTTTAAACCTTTTCGAATTAAAAATTTTTGTGGCTACTAGTTATTATTAATCAACTGGAATGTAGCATAGTGCATTTTTTGGAATGAAAGTTCCACTTAATCAGTGCAATGAGTTTTGTATCCTAAGGAGTGCGCAGGAAAAAAATGTAACATACGTTTTTACTTCCTACTGTTGTTAGAAGTGCCCCATACAAAAATATCATATCATGGACTTTGGTTTTAATGACAAATGAAGCCAAAATTATTTTCATTTCTAGAAAAGTGTTAAAGTGCTAAAAATGGTTACTCAAACTGAAATTCGAAAAATCATTGTAAAAGTTTTTTAACAAAACCCTAAATGGGGTCACTTAAAAATTGTCTAAACAGTTAAAGTGTCCCGGCAAACTATTGGCCGCGTTTTAAAAAACTTTAATAACAATCATAAAGATCATTGATGAGGAATCGTGGCGGGTTCCGAAACGGCCGTATGATTTGCGACTTAGTCACTTTGGCAAAAAAATGACGTTTCAACAAGCCTGTTAACAAACCTTAAACTTTAATAACAATCTAAACATTGATCGAAAGGTTTCCAGCAGAAAAGTAAATCAAAAATGCAGTTGCTCTAAATCATTTGCCCGTGATGTGAAAAGGGAACCTGACTTTAAATCGTACAAAGTGCAGAAAGTCCCAGATCGGAATACTAAGAAAAACACTGACGAAAGAAATAGATCAAAAAATTACAGGCAAACTTTGTAACAAAATTTCTGTATTGTATCATGGATGACGAAACATATGTATTGGCGGACCTTTCGCAGCTTGAAGCATAAAGTATACAATTTCTTTTGGCTTAATCTGATATTATTCAACTATGAAAAAAAAAATCGATAAAGTGGTACACCAGTAATGATATCAATATTGTAGCTAGACAGCCTAATCCGCCAAGCTGCTCAAAGTTGAGGCCAGTGGGATGTTATTGGGTTTGAGAGTAAACTGAAGAACACGAAAGATATACCGAAGGGCATAAGCGAATTTAAGATTAAGTCGACTGCAGCTTCCAAAAACTTAAATGAAATGAGTTCCTGAAAAAGTTATAAATTTCTTTAAAAACAAAGAATTCTGATTAATTTTTTTTTTGTAAGAATTAAAAAAAACTGTTGTATAATTTGGATTCATGGCTTACTTGATTTTTTGTTATAACTTTTTCGTATGTGAAAAATGACGATTGGTCCCAAGTTTGATTGAAATTACATAACTGAAATTTCGGGCTTTACTTTAAGCCCCTTTAAGTCGTGTTTTTCGTACCATGCTACTTTTGATTAAAACAGGTTTTTTATTTTTTCACCCAATTCTTTTCTTTTTGAAACTTGTTGTGTGTTGATTAGTGTTTTCAATGATTATAACTACATAATATGTGTTTTTCTCGATAAAATTGGATAGGCTGCTATTGAAAACAAACCCTTAATAAATTTGTAGTATACTTTAGAAAGTTTTGGTTTTTTTTATTCGGCTTTAGTGTGGTAACCAAAATATATCCGAAAATACACAAAAGTGTATAATATAAATTAAAAAGCAATGTAATATGATAACAGTACTTTGCGCTTATAACGAAACCATTTTCAACGAATTTTCGGCTATTATGAACCAAATTGAAAAGTGTGTACGTGATTCTTATTAAACACATGCAAATTTTGTTACTTTTGTCCCGCTTAAAGCAAACTGCCGAATTTTTCTTAAAACCAACTTCGTTTAAAACGAACTATTATCCCGGTTCCTTGAAGTTGTAGTTGTATGTAGAGTATAATTTTTTTTCTAGAGGTATGGAAATGGTTTTCATATTATTTTTCTGCACTGAATCCAGATCTGGTTATATAATTTTCCTAACACACTTATGCCTGTCCTTAAAATCAATAACTTTGAAATTGTCAGGTTTTAACAAAGGGCGCCATACACAACTTCTTTCGTTCCAACTTCCGGTACAGGCATTGTCAAAAATTAAAAACTGTTTTTTTTCGATCCACCCTACTACACATCTCAGTAGCTGTAGCCCATTCATTTCAAAGTAGTTCATTACTTACGCAAACATATTTTGAAATAGTTTACTTCAATCGTACTAATGTCTTTTTGCTCCCATGCTTCATAAATAACTTCCCCTTTAAAAATAATATTTATGATATTTTTCTAATATTTCCATTCATGTGTTTTCTTAGAGTTTTTACAGCTTTTACTATTACTTTCTTTCCATTTCAATGAAAATATTTACTTACAACCCACCCATTCTCACGTTGTTTAACTATGTGCACCCACTTTGCTAGAATTAGAAAAGAATTAGTAATCAAATGATAATTGTAAGTTCTTTACATAAATATACAAAGGCTTCATGGAATAGAATACTTTAGCATTGAATTAATACTTTAATTAATGGTTTGCTATCTAGTTTTATATTTTTTTTAAATTAAAGGTGCCCTTAGTTGTAAGGGGCGAAATTACTGTTTCATTGATACTCGAGGGCCGGGTATAAAAAGTTTTCTTTGCAGCTAAATATGTATCTTATGTCAACGCGACTTTGAGATTTGTGAATGTAAACAGAAGCAGAATACACGTAGATAAATCATGGATCGATATACCGCTCAACAACGCGAATTTCGTCGTCCATCCCCTGGCCGTATGTAATCAACTGGTCAAACAGTAGCAGACATGATCGTCCTTGAACAAGCGTTAGGTCGTGATTATAACTGCTGTAACAGTAGATGTTCAAGAGGGACCTCATAGATGAACTAGAAGACGTAATTGGGCATCTTCACAACGAATTTTGGTCATAGACTTTAAGATGTTCCCGTACGTTAAGTGCAATCAGTGTATCAGCTATTGTCTCCAGCCGCCCACCACGTGTAAATTACAGCCAAATGATTCCTAAACCTCGAGCACGATGAGAATGATTTTCTATTGAAACATAGCATATGGCACCTACCCTTTTTGGATACATGAAATTATTACTTCTCGGGCACTGAAAATCTGAGAGTAATGCACAAAGATACTGTGTGTCGCTACATTTACGGAGGAATGATGACTGGGCCTATATTCTTTTTGAAAGTGGCATAGACAACACTTTTACTGTGACTAGTGAGTTCTACAGAACCATTATCTTCTTGCTGCTGCGAATTGATGAATCGGGCTTGGACATTATATGATTCTGGGAGGACGGTACAACCGCATACGCAGCACTAACCCGCAATATCTCCAGATTTATCCGTTTCAGACTTTTTCTTTAAGGGTTTTTAAAGTGACGGGTTTAAAAAAGCAAACTACAGACCTTGAAGGTCCTAAAGGAGACTAACCTGTTAGTTTCGCCACAAACTAAGCTTAAAGTTACAATTTTCTTCATATTTGGCAAGCTACAGTGAAAGAATGGGAGGTTTGATTTTCAAGAAATTTATTTTATTTAATTATGTTGATATTGGACTTTTCCGAAAGTTAAAGCATAAGCAAAGATAGTTAAAGTTGGAGTAAAAGTAATATTCATGAATGTAACTTTTGACGTTTTACACTTTTTCTCATTTTTCAGTATGATTGCATACTTTTAGGGTTAACAAAAAAAGTTTAATTCAATAATTTTTGTAAAACAAATTGTATTCAGACCCATTTTCAAATTGAATTAAGGGGGTATTCTACCCAAGATGGTGCGAAATATCGATTTTTTTAAATCGTTGTAAATGAAAAGCTTTTCAATATTTTTATTTGAGGTTTTTTGCAAGTTTTTCTACAGGTTTCGAACAATAATTTTCGTTTTTAATGTTAAAAATATCTTTGTTAATAATGGTACATTCGACGCCTCGAACTTCAGCCTGCCGAAAATAGTTGATCCATGGTGGACATTATATCTCCGGTTCAAATATTCTGAAACACAAAATGTAACCCATTTTGTAATCGTGAGACTTCCTGCTATCGCCTCATCTAGGGAATAAGAAAAAAAATTTTCTTCAATTTAAATCAGACGTTTGAAAAAAAATGATGATTTTTTGGCCTTTTTTTGGTTTATATTTTGCATTAAAAACATTACTTAAAGAAATGCTTTCGCCATAATCCTAGATAAGGCCATACCTATACATTTGCTTAGTAGCCTTGTAAAATTTCAAGTCAATTGGACAAGTGGTTTTTTGTGAATCGTGTCCACCGTCCCGAAAAAAATGGTTTCGAGAAAAACGAGTTTGAAAATTTACAAACATGGTACTTACAAATGATGTAACTTACGGTTAATCAGCGATTCCAGAACCATACATTACCCCCTCTTCTTTCTCATAAAACTCGTTGTCTACATAAAAAATATTTAATAAAAAAAAAATCGATTTTTCGGACCATCTCGGATAGAATACCCCCTTAAGTTTTTCCTGAGAGCGGAAGATAGCGGAGGATGCCTTCTAAAATTATGAAAAAATCCAGGAACATGAATTGGTATTGTCGACTATTATATATGAAAATTTTAGATTAAGTATTTTTGAAAGGATTCAGCATGCTCTTTGCCGTTTGTATAAGAAGTGGGTAAGGCGTGTTGTATGGGAGGTAGGTGTGGCAGTTGGCCGATCATGCTCATTTGAACTTTTTTTCAACTATTCAATAGTGAGTCATGCCAAAAATCGTTGTGCTGAGATGATTCTTTATATTTTTTCCGCACTTTGTATGGGTTAAACCACTGTGCGACGACCACTTAACCAATACTACCTTCATGACTTAATGAAGAAAATAAACGTAATCAACAAACAGAATTAATTATTTTTATTTACAAACAAAGTTACTACCTTAGGTAGACGATTGAGAGCTTTTGGGCCACCTTGCATAACTAGTAACTCAACACGTACTTATATCAGATAATTTATGTAGTAAATGACACAATTGTGTGATGTAATGGGGAAGAAACAGAACAATTTATTATATTCAAAAAGTCAAAAAGAAATTATCATCATATTTATCACAATTTAAAATAATTGGTACTACTTCCTTCCAATTTTCTTTTTAGAGAAGAAAGAATAGGAAAACTAAATGCGAATCCAATGAAGCATTGTAAAAGGGCGTTTTGATTTCATTAATTTACGCCTTCTGTCTAATATTTGATATAGTAAGTAATAAGTATGGGTATTATATTTCACTTCCTACATTTGCTTCACCATGTATTTGTTATATCAACACAATAAAGTTTTCCTCACGGGATTTCATTTCTTCCTCCCTCGAAAAGTTCTGCGGACGCCCATGAAAATATGATAATTTCAAGTTTTTAGTCTTGTAACTGAGGTTGAAAGTGAGTACTGTTAGCCAAGACGTTTCCATTGTTTTTTTATTTTGTAAAAGAAAATTGCCTTTCCAAAATTTACGAGGTCTTGTGTATTTTATAGTTTCTTTTACCTTGTCAATTTCGACTAGTTGGCTGTCATCAATCAGAAATCAATATGAAATCAGAAAAAGGCCTTGCAAACTTTCCTCATATGGTTTTTGTATGTTTATGCCCAAGTCATGTTGTCCAATTTAAGTCTGGAATAAAACGAACGGAATTAATGACCCATTAATTATTATCGTGCACCAAAAGTGTAACGGTACAATTTTTTTTTCTAGACACCGTTTTATTTTAAAAATGTCCATAAATTATGTTCCTTTTAAACCTTATTTCTATATTTCAGTCATCTGGAGGTGAAGGTTGGTACATAACTCTCTTCGAACTAACATATTCATCATCAAATGCACTATTCGAACATCCTGATCGTCCTGGCCTTGATGTTAAACTGACGTCTCCCTCGCACACTCCTATGTACTTCCCGACACCCGTGGGCAAATCATACATTTGCGATAAGGAACAAAGTGTTGTAATGTATGCACCTCTAGATTCTGGTGACCAGTCGGGACATATTGCACGTTTGTATTTACGCGAATTACATATGCAAAGCTTCATGTTCAAGGAGAGCGGCAAATGGGGACCATCATTCCATTGCAGCGCTACTGGCTCGTATCGTGATGAGGCAGCGCCACTTGCCGTTGGAACAGCATTAGCGATAGCTGCCCTCTTGATTATATCGGGCTACAGTGGCTGGAGGTTAGTTCTGAAATTAACTATTATTTGATTAACAAAAATTTATTTTTTTTTAAATTTTCCAATCCAATTCTTGTAGATATTTCAAAGTCAAGAAAGTTCAATATGGAGGTTTGCAGTAAGCTAACGAAAAGCTAAAGGAAGCGGCGAAATGAAAATTTTCGTATCTTTTTACTTTATTAAAGTTAAATATTTTTTGCAATTTTGTTTTATTTTTTTATGTTATTTAAGATCGGTGTAAAATTTTGTTTAATTTGTAATTTACATTGACTTACTCGCTAATGTTTTTATTATTCTGAAAGTCCTACATGTCGTATCCGACATATCCGCCGATTGTATTATGGAAAACCCGAAATTAATTTCTCTCGTCTAAAAAAGTAGGTATAAATACCGTTTCGCCCATTTTCATATTGCAAAGTAATTTAATTCCTCCAAACATGTAAAAAGACTATCCAGTGGGGTGTTGCGATGAAATGCGCAGAAAATTGTTGTCTTATAAGATAAAAATAGGTCGGGTACGGTACGGTACTATTTTTGCAAAAATAAATTCTCGTATGGAATTGTAGAATGGGAACAAGCATGATTACAAATCTATTTCTTGCCAGCAAATATTATAGTCTCACAATAGCTTCGATCAGACAAAGCTTGAAGCACGCGAATCTTAACTTTTAATTATTTCTATTTCATAATTTTAACTTATAAGCGTTGTGTAACAAGCTTTTTATAAAGTCGAATAAAGTCGAAATTTCTAAATGCAATATCCCGTCATAAAATTAATAATGAGAAAGTTTACTCTTCTTTTTTCACTTTGACTTTCAAAATTAATTTTTTATTTATACCTTAAGCGCATAGACCAACACAATTGCCCCTTTTTCAGCTGCCTTCAGCATCTCCACAAAGTTCTTGGTAGCAGTAAAGATGTGGCTAAAAGTTGTAATTTTATTTATATTTTTTGGAAGGTCGGGTCCATTGTAAGATAAAATAAAAGAAATTATTTTTTTTCTCTCCTCTTTACGAGGACCCTGAATCCGATAGAAATACTGAAGTCAACTGAAAAATATAGAATTATCTGGGGGCATTTATACCCCAAAGGTGAACATTGATTTATGCCATAATGCCTCAAGAGACAAATTCTGGGTTTATATTAAAAGAAGAATAAATGTTCGTATAAAGGATAAACTTTCGCATTATTAAATTTGCTACCAGAAACATTTATTGAAAAAAAGTTGTACCCGACCTTTTTGAAACTGTTAAAACCACTGCATTAACAAAAAATTTGAAGAAAATTGTGGTTATTCTAATTTTATGGTTGGGTACTGTATGTATTTTATTTTTTTTGTTTTGACTATGACTATGCCAGTGTAGGCATTCCATCTTCTACAATATACATTGTCAACGCATATTGAATCATCGATCTAGCGAATTATTTTCCTTTCGATTGATCGCAACAGCCTCTTATCATTGGTTTTCATCGTCCACTTCTTAGCGCCAGGTAGAAGGTTATTTTTTGAATGTTGAGACTATTCTTTCCCTTGATATTAAGGCTGACAGCGATCATGTTATTAATGCTGGATCCTAGATATACGAAATCCTTGACGACTTCAGATACATAATTGTTAACAGTATCATTATGCACAATGTTATTTGACACAAGGTATTTCATTCTCGCCTCGTTCGCTGCTGAACCCAATCGACGAAACTAATTTTTCTGACTGCTTGTGAGTTAAGGCCACTGATGTCAATATTATCAGGGTATACTAGCAGCATGGCATTATTGTAAATGATAGTGCCGGAGATGCCGATGTTAGCAGCTCGAATTTTTTTCTCCAATATAAGATTGAAAAAGTCGCTCGATTGGGAATCACCTTGGCTAAAATCTCACTTGGTATCAAATGGCGCGGATAAGTCAGCTAAAATTTGTACTGTGCTGATGCTGTCAAACGAAGGTTTATAATCGACGAATAAATAGTGGTTGACCCTCAGGTTTTCTAGGGTATTTTCTATGATTTGGTATAGAGTGAAGAGGCATTCTTTCATCCGAGCTCTTCAGTCGAGCGTTGACTGTACCTCGTCGTAGTCGGGTGACGCTCGACGTCATCAGTGATTTGGTGATTATCGGAGGAAGGGGTTATCACCATCATTTTCATTTAGTAGCTAGGAGAAATATCCCTTCCATAACCTCATCATACCCTGGATATTTATTTCAAGATTCCCGTCTTCATCCTTGCAGGATGGTCTTCAAACAATCAGCCGGGAGTCAGAGTTTTTCAACGAATTCCACCATTTTTCTGAATAAACTTCAAGTTTTCCCAACCTGCCTGGCCATCACAGGTACTTGAATCAAGATAACGTGAAATATAACAGCGTAAAAAAGTTTTTTTTTATCAAGTGTAGCGAGTGGAGGGACTGCGATCATATATATTATTGCATATTTTGAAAATGGGGTATTTTAAAACGTAGAAATGTAATACCCTTAACCCATTGTAAATTTAATTGAAGTTGATTGAATTTCTTTTTAATTACAAACCTTCGGCTTAAATTATTATCGCATTACATTGCAAAAGATTATTTATTATTAACATTGTAGTAGTTTGAAACCAAAAACAACAATTTATATTTAAAAATAAAAAATATTGTTAAAAATAAGAGAAAAAACCAAAGCAAGTTTATTAAAATTTATGAGAATTGCAAATGTCTTCCATATTGTTAATATAAAATAAATTAAAGAAAATACATATGAAAAAAGAAAACCAAAAAAAAAAAAAAAACAAATTAAATATTTTTCAAAAAATCTAATTAAAAAAAGAATGATCTAACAATATATCGAACAGCATGTTAAACATAATAATTTTTTTAAAAAACTCTTTTTTAATATGAAACAAATTCTTCAAAAATAAAAATTCTGACTATTTTCAACTTAATTTGAACACAATAAAAATATTTACTTTATTACAAAAGAATAACATTTTAAAATTTTATTATCACTTACACTTTATTCGAAATGAAATCTTGATGTTGTTATTTAAAAAAAGGAAGAACTTTCTTATTAAAATTTAAATTTTAACACTAACACATACATGCAATCTACTATTATTATGATTCTTAATTATTATTATTATTATACATACATAAACATATTTAAAATGCGTTAAATTCTAATAGTAAAATTAACATAACCAAAGAGAACAAACAAAAACAAAAAACGAACACAATTTACAAAGTCCTAAAATAAAAACTTGAAAATATTTAAGAATTATACCACGTTGCCAAATTATAAAAAAGCAGAAGAAAACAAAACAAAATAAAACAAAAGCGAATTGAAAATTTCCATTTATAGAATTAGAATACAAAATGAGATATAGAAAATTACACATAAAAACACACACACATATACACCTCATTCACACACGCACACTTACTCAAATAAAGAAATGGTTAAAATATAAATAAGTAATATTTTGAAAATAAAAATTTTAGCAACAAAAATAATTAAAATATATTACCAAAAAAAAAGTGAATCAATTACGCGAAACCATTAAATGAAATTAATATTTTCCGCGCTTTCGATAAAAAATAAATAAATGCTGCATTAAAAGTTATTTTGAAATTCAAAATATTTTGATTTTTATTTCCTGTATATCAACAGAACAATATTATTTGAGTTTTGATTTTATAAACAATATTTAAAATGCTATTATATTTGTTTAGTTGTTTATTTATTTACTTTATTTTTTTATTTATTCATTTATGCAGTTTTTCTTTAGAGCATTTTAAATGAATGTACCTATCGCAACAAAACCAAAAAATATTGAAAAAAGAAAACTATCATGAATGAAAATAGAGTTAATTTGTAACTAAAATATTGTTGAAATATCAATTGCAAATAAACAAACAAATAACTAAAACACAAATAGAAAGATTCCAAAATTTCATATCAAATATATTAATTGAAATTATATAATTATTATAAAAATATATTCAATAAAAATTATGAAAAGGTATGAAATGTTTCTTTCATTTTGCTTCCAGATGCAACTATTTTACATCAGAAGAGTAAGTAAAAGAAACCAGTTAGGAAGGGGACAGAGACAGGGGCTTAAAAAATATTTCACAACACAAATTATAATTCATACATATTTACTTGCCTACAACAGATTTGAAATGTGCAAACTTTGACTTTTTCCTGTTTCTAGTGGATTTTCTGAAAGATTATATGAGAGAAATAAGATCTAGAAAAAAATGTAGAGGTCTCTAGTGGAAAATAGCCAGTCGGTTTTGAATCAAAAGCTTAAAATAGGCTTTAAAAAAGTTAATAGGTTTAATCGTTGACAACTTCTAAAATGTTGAATTTTGAGTAATTGTTTCCTGCACAATTTTTAAGAATAACTAAGGCAATATTTTGTTTCTTTTTTTTAAGAATAACTAGGGCAATATTTTGTCCTTAGAAAGTTTTGATCTACGAGTGAAATTTATCCATGTTTTGATCGAAAAGCTGTCAATTTTGTACAAAATTTCCATGAGAAAAATTCTTTAAACGAATTTTTGCAATTTTTTTCAGTAATCAGTAAAAGCATTACCAGAATGCTTTTTAAATTGCAATATCAGTAAAAATTTGTTTTGACTGTAATTTTACTGGTACTGCAAAGTGCCCATCTATGGCTTTGGCAAATGGCTTCATCTCATTTCTGTTACAATCAGATTTTAACATGAGATGCAGTGTTAATTCTTTTAAAAATGTTAAATTTCATATTTCGCTCATACGATAACATGTAAACAAACAATTTTTGTATTTATTTAGATTTTATTTTTGATGTGATAACATATTTACTCAGACGACCTCGATAGTCTAGTGGGTAGTGCACTAGACTTTCATCTGGGAGGTTCGGGTTCGATTCCCGTCTTCGTCTGGTGGTTAATTTTCATTACTTTCTTATATTCACTATCAATATGAAGTGTATGAGAATTATAAGATAGTGTACAAGTACACACATTAGTTGGTAATGGCAAAACCACCAAGCCGATAAAAAATTGCCACACCGCCGTTCGGAATCGGCGTTAAACTGTAGGTCCAACTATGTGGTATCACAATGGGTCGTTCAGGCCTAAGTGTGTCTCTCGACAGCCACTCCAACCTAACCTAACATATTTACTCGGTGCTGAAGGAAAATTTATAGTGGAGTGAATTGAAAGAAATGAACATCAAATGTCACGTCTGTGAGGTTTCATAGTATGTGTGAGTTTATAAGTGTGTGTGTATAAATAAATAAATAAAAGTAGTGGCAGTTATGTTATACTCTCGTACCGACAGGTGAAAGTATGCTGCCTTGTTATTAGAATAAACTGGTTAAGATAGGTAAATTTTTAATATTAAAAATAGGACCCTAAAATTATACCGCATACTTATTATTTTGTCTGTAAATATAGTGTCGGCAGTGTTAAAGTGGAGGGTGCTGAATCGCACCCCGAAAGATATGGAAAGAAATAAATTAATACCTCCTATCATTTTGTCTTCAGTTAGCTTTGGGAACGCCGCTTTAAGATGATAAAATGCGTCGCCGTTTACATCCAATTTTTGAACAAATTGCTTCATGTATCCTAACCTTAGATGCAATGGTGGCAGAATAACATCTTCAGCTTTAACCAATAGAAGGTTTAAAACGTTTTTCCGGCCTATTTAATGCGATTCACGAGATGCCCGCACTTTGCGATTATAGCGATTCGGTGCACGACTATCCCATTCACAAAGATGCGCTATTCGATAATTTCCATGGTAATTATAGAAGCGACGACTATTTCACTTTTGTTAATGAATTTTTAAGTGCGTATTCTACAATATGGCCATAAAAGTTAATTTCCTGCATTCGCATTTGGACTTCTACTCAGATAACCTGGGAAGCTTCGAAGGAAAAAATAAAATAAAAATGATTGCAGAATATTTTTGGTCACTTCCACGAGAAACTGATGGTGCTGAATTTTAAAAAAATAATGGTTAATCACACATTTTTGAGTTGAATGGCCAAAAATTTGGTTTTTGGAAAATTTTGTTTTCATAAAAAATTTAATAACTCACTCAATTACTAACAGATTGAAATTTCAAATTTTCTTTAAAAAACATATATAGCATTCGAAATTGAAAATTTGTTGATAATCAACTAAGTTAAAGGCTTATAAGTGCGCAAAGGTACGCAAATCCGGTTTTTTAACAGTAAATAAAGATTTTGGGGGTGTTTGGAAAATTTCACATACAGACCAAGAGTCGACAAGACCTATAAGAAAAATAGTATCACTTCCCAGGTATTTTTTACTTTCGCACCGTGTAATTCCAAAGAAAAATGTAAGATTCATTCACTAAAGTGAACGATATCTAGTTTTCATTATAAGACTTTGGGGACCAAAATCTTTTGAGCCAATCAGGAGAAATCAAAATTGCCGCAGTAATAACTTGAAGAAAAATTGACAACTGTTTTTTCTATATGTGGCTCACAGGTATAAACCTTACTCTATAGACGACAATGCAGTAATTGTATTTCCAAAATCTCCTTCAAGCTATTGATACCACTAGTTTATAAATTATAAAAATTTCTGTGCTACGAATACTACTATTTTTATTTTTTGTATTTTGGATCACTAAACTCGAAAATGCCTTAAAAAAATTTTTTTATGGATAGGTTTTCAAGATATAATTTTTTTGAATTTTTTTTTTTTTGTTTTTCTAATCAACCCAGTAGTTTAGGTGCAATTGGTTATAATATGACACAAAAAACGTTTTTTTGGACAAAATTTTAAATCGAAAACTCACTTAAAAAATTATAAAGACTACAAAACATAAAAATATGCCCTATTTCTTAATTTTTACATAAACTTTGCACTTTTACGTAGAGAACCTGGTATTTATGAACTAATTCTATGGATAAATACCGAAGCTATGACCAATTATGTACCAAGACCAAAACTCAACTTTTTCTCTATATTTGAATTTCCCATTCTCTCCTTATAGTAGGATATATAAGAGTATATGTGGGAATTTTGTTTTCGCAATTGAAATGCTTTTTATTGAAAACGTTATAAAAACGTTTATTAATTTAGCAGACATAAATAAATATATATACATGGGACATTCTCTTTCAATGGGAGACCTCCCCCTGTCCAAAATTGGTTAAGGTATTTTAGGGCATGTTTGGGTTCAAATGAAAGCTTATTATGTCTAGTTTCGAATGCAACAAGACATTTTTTGATTTGGCATGATGGCGGACCAATATGGCGGCTGCAAGTCTACCACCTTTGAAGGAATAGTTTTATCAAGCGTACGTTTACCCAAGTCATCATAAAACAACGGGAAAAGCCTATTTTTGTGTAATTTCAGTTGATGAATATGAATATAATATTATTTTCCACGGAAAATGTTACGTATCGTCCCTAACCTCAAAAAATGAAAAATTTCAAAAAACAGTTTTTTGTGTCTCACGTGTCCCAAGTCATCAGAAAACTTCCCAAAAAACTTATACTTCATTTTCACTTAGCTGTAACATACTTTTAGCGTTACCCAGAAACAACAACGTGAACTTAGTAGGTCTCTGTTTCCTTTGCGGTGCTTAATTAGAGAGAAAAAAAATTAATAATGAAGTACATAAAGAAGCACATAAAAAAAAATAGCAACATCCTTAGCACAACTTGGCTGTAAACTAGTGTAATAATTGAAGACAAATTAAATACATAATTTAAGGACAGACTTAAAAAAAAGTATCTCCAAGTTTTCTAGAGTCATTTACTGATTCTGTTCTACAGTATTGTTCTATCTTAAGTGAATGATTAAATTTTAAACTGAAACTAGTGAAAGTTTTCGAAAAAAAAAAATTCTTTCGCTTTGAAAATTACGTAAACCCGATATTTTTGGATTAAGAAAAAACTCTAAGTCCTGATTCAATGATATCATGGAAAATATAAATTTTTCTTTGGTCTGGCATAATCTAAAATTTCGTAGAATCGTGTTTCGTGTTTCTTAGTTGACAAAAATTTCCTATATAAAAAATTGAATTTTTTTCGAAGAGTATAGGGTCCCCTGGGTAAGTAAGAAATTTTTCGAATATTAGCCCCTTCATTTAGGATTTCTAGATCCGCTACTGTGCATATGCATAGATACCTGAATAAAAAATTTAAATACATTTACTTACAGTCATATAATTATTAAGCCCTAACTATTATAAACTGATTTGCGTACCATATACTTGTATATAAATATGTAACTAAGTATGTATGCATATACATATATTTAACAAATAAAGACCAAATATATCTTAAATACATAGAGGTCAATTAGCTAATATGCAAATATAATTTCATCCACTTAAAAAACATTTTTATTTTCTTTTAGACATTTTTCATTTCATTTCATCATTTCAGCTTTTTACATTTGCTTTTCTGCCATATTGCTGGCCAGCTGGGGTAAACAGAGCATTCAAAGCAGCAAATTTAAAATGAAATTAAACAAAATGGTAAGAAAAAGTAAACATTATAAATTATGCAGATGAGTTTGCGATAGAGTAAAGGGGGGAAAAACTAGACGTAAAAATAAAGTAAATACACACATCAGTAAAGTGGTACATTAGACAACAAGATAATAAAGAGAAAAATAACAAAGCAAAACACTGAGGCGGAGTTTAAACGATGTATAAATAACTATTTGTTTTTTAAAGAAAATTATAATATGTAAATGTAGGAGACAGAAGAGCAAGAATAGAAAATCCTAAGGAGTGTAAATGCAATAAAACAGAAAACTTAAGACACAAACATTAAACAACTAAAAATATAATGGGAGATTACCAACTAGTTATAAGAAAAATAATAATACAATTACAGCTATAAAATAAAGAAATACTAGCAGCTAAGGTCTTCAACTCTCTTATTAAAAATTATGTACATGTATCTATGTACAGTGTCGGAAAAAACTGAAGCACGAACTCTTCCTTGTCAACATTTAGTTCAATAAAATTTAAAAATATGCAAGTAATCCTATATTTTTTTTTTATATATAAATTTTGTATATATATGCACTTGTTGAATCAAAATAATATTGAAAATTGATTACTGTTTACCTTCCGCGACAAAACTAAAGCACATAATTTTTTTCGCTTACTGTTACAATCACTTGTTAAACATTAACAACAACAACCATCTTTAAACTAGAAACCCATTATTTTGTAATACAAAAAGGAGGTTTTCATCAAAATTGAAAGCGTATATAAGTTGTTGGTTATCATTCACCGTCACCGTTCGCATTTCAAAATTTCGGTTCCCAAAATGGCTCGAAATAAGTATTCTGCACAATTTAGAGAAAATACTCTAAGTGGATTTAATAAAGCTGAATCAGTGACATGCATTGTAAAAAAAAATTTGTATTTGCCATTACGTTAATTCCCGAGCTATAAGCCATTTTCGCGCTTCCCATTTTTTAAATACTAAATATGGAGGTGGCAGACTGCGGGGCACAACCAAACGTGAGGACCAGGCCATCATTCGGTTTATAAAAAAAGATTCTTTTATATCTTGAAAATAAATTGCGTTTAAACATTTCACACAAGTTTATCCAACGGCAAGCTGCGGAGGGTGGCTTAGCAACATACCAAAGCGTATTTCTCGAAAGAATCGAGAGGCAAGGCTCGAATTTGTAACTGCGCACTTTAACTGGGCTACTGTCAAAAGAAAGACCGTGCTTTTTACTGACTAATCCAAATTTGACATGGAAAGTTGTGACGGATTAAAGCAAGTGTATAGACCAAAAGGGTAACGATGAAATCCACGTTTTTGGAAAAGCCCTGTAAAATACGAGGAAGGCAACGTAATGGTCTGTTGATTTTTTTCGGCCATTTACGTGCTTTAGTATTGTCGCGTCAGCATTATGCATTTTGTTACTTTTGAGTTAATTTTTTTATTTTATTTGAAAAATAATATTAAATTTGCTGTGTTTTATAACAATGAGTGTATGTGCATTATTCTGCATTCATAAAAAAATTTTCAGTCCAAGAATGTTTTACATCATTACAGAGCAAAATGCAAACAAGGAAAAATTCGTGCTTTGATTTTGTCCGACATTGTATATAGTGGCGCACGGGCGCTAGCATTAACGACTTTCTGAAAGAGAGAGGTAGAAAAAATAGGAAGTAAGAAAAATAGAAACTGGCCTGTCTTTTTTAACTTCCTATTTTTTCTACCTCTCTCTTTCAGACAGGCATTCATGCTTGCGTCCGTGTGAACAGCCACATTTATTGATAACGCATCACTTGAGAAATTGGTCTAGCCAGATTTGGCTAATTTTTTTAATGTTCGTAAAGTCCGAATAAGGGTAAGAAAAATTGGTGTAGTTACCCGGAAAATTGGGAAATTCTTGAAAAACTGTATATGTTTTTTTTTGCATGAACACGTGCCTGCCAACATTTGCGATTGCTAGAGAATGACACTCATTGGTATTACACCCTCGGAGATAATGTGATTTCGTTAAATGCTCACCAAATATGATAATTGTTTTCGGAAATTATCTCAACATTATTATTAAAAAACGGTTGGGGCGACTCGAAAGTCAGGCACTGCGACCTAAAAGATATTTTGTGTCAATATCTCAACATGCTTCCTATCGAAACTGATTGATTTGTAGACCAAATACAAAGAGGACATGTCTGATGGTATTTTGCATCAGATATGTAGTAGAACATCAAATCCAGATTTTCAACTGAGGGAGGAAATTCACAACGAGGCTTTGATATTAATTGGGAGCATGTGTTTGATGATGATATATTGAGAGAATCAGTTCGAAAGAACGTTGTGCTATTGAATCGGCAACAAAAATATGCATACGACTTTCTCATGAAAGTTGTGAACGATGGAACTGGAGGGATTTTCTTCTTGGGCGCTCCCGGTAGTACTGCAAAAACCATTTTGATCGCATTGATTTTGGCACTTGCAATTGTATCGTCAGGAATTGCAGCTACGTTTTTGGAAGTCGGTCAAATAGCTCATTCAGCACACGAGTTGCCGTTGAATATGTAAATTCAAAATATGAAATTCCAACGTGCAACCTTTCGAAGAACTGTATGATTGCCAAAGTTTTGCAGCAATGAAAATTTATCGTTTGGGATGAATGTACAATAGCACATGAAAAGTCAATGACTGCCGATGTACTTAATGCATGTTTGAAGTCGTCCGTTTTGGGGAAACACAGCAAGGCACTTAAACTAAGTATCACAATGTGCCGATCAAGTCTAAGTGTATCCCAGGGCAGCCACTTATCTTAGTATAACCTCTAGATTAGCAACAGCTTTTCGGCTTCAGATTTCCTCAAATTTGGAATCACAAGAAGCGTTCAAAACATTAGCACGTGATTCGATGACACATAAATTCGACTTGTGCAGTTCTTTGTTCAACCCACTCTGAGTGGGTATTTTATTTTTTTGCCTAGGCATAGCTACCCACCATATTCACATTATCCGCCGCCCCTCCTCCTACCTGTACTTTGCGATAATATGTGGTATATGACAAAAACTAAGAGGTACTACATACAGATTTCGTAATTTTTTTTTTTGGAGTTTTGGCCAGCTTTTTCGCAAAATCGGCCACTGTTCATTGGTGCAAAATCCAGCCGCCATCACCTGTTGGTAAGCATACACAAAGTTAAAGAACACTAAACGTAGTGTACTTGTAACGTACTTCATTTGTGCTCGGCTTGTATTTGTGTATGCGTACACAAACTCTTCGAAGCGAGTTAGGGTATGTGCTTTTTTGATGTACAGTTTGCGTAGCGTACGGATATCGTAAAAGTACAGAACAGAACACTAATGCACCGTATGTTAGTGTTTTTCCTACCCTGATAAAGAATGTCAATAATCAAAATTTAATCATTCCGCGGGGAAAGTAAGAAAAAAAAGTTATCGAATCAATCTTGAATACCTGCACCAAGGTGGCATTTTGCTAAATTATATGTAAATGTATTTTTGTTTATTTTTTTACATATCTTTTAGCCCTCAAAGTTGCAATAATTTTATTAAATTAGGTATATCTTCAAGACAGTAGCAATACATCCATACATTTTTTCTAATCCATTTACACTTTTTCACTGTCTTTGTCACAGTCTTGGAAGGAAGGGGAGACGAAAGTGAGCGAGTCAAAATCAACTGTACCAATGATTTACACAGATTTTTTACGTTTGCCTCTTCCCAATCTTCTTATTTTCATGACATTTCTGGCGGAAAAAAATATACAGCAGCTTCCAAAACAATAAAAAAGAAAAACTGCGATAAGAAAAAAGTTAAAGATATAAAGAAAAGGATGAATCCAAAAAGAGCGTGTCTGGCTTGGACGATTTATACAAGCCGAAACTGTGGCACAATGACTTTTCGCTAGTTCTATGAACTTTTGAAGCAGCATATAAGGGCCATGGAATCCTTAAATAATTATGAGTTTGAGTTTTCATATTTAATTGTATTTATTTAGGACACATGCGAGGAAAGTGGCACTGACAACGAACTTAATTTCTATGAAAAACCTACCTCTCAACAAACACTGAAAAAAAATATCATTATTCTTTTGAAAAAATGTTAGTTCTCATTTTGATTTTCAACATTGTTTTGAGACTCAACAAAAATGTTTATTTGGCTGCAGCTCATATGCAAAAAAAAAAAAAAGTAAGCTTGTTTGTAGGAATATTAAAAAATAGATTAATTTTTTGTTTTAAGCTCAAAACACAATTGCGTCGTATAACGGTAAAGCGGTCGACGGTTACATGAACAGCTACCGTTGGCGTTTACCACCAACCAGATGAAACAAGAAAATAAATATCGGTTAAAAGTATAGACACTGATGTTTACACATCATCGATCGCCAGTGCCACCACTCATTTTGGTTTTTTCTTCTTTTTCATCATCTGAAAAATAATACAAATTAATTAGGCATATAAAATTTTTTGCGCATACCAAACTTTACCTGCCACTGCTTTCGATTCACCTCGGAGGCAGTTCACAATTTCTGCCATTGGATATTCTATACATAATGCCATTAAAAATGCTACCACATTTGTCATAATAAATGCACCCAAAACATTCGAGAACTAGAATATAAATGAATTCATTTTTTTTTCTATTTAAAAGTTTTCAGTATTTTATTTACACCTACCAAATTTAAACGATTTACATAGATTGGCTGCCTGTAGTGACCTGACATTAAGCGTACAACAACAAGATGCCAGAGAAAGGATTGATATGAAATATTTGCCAATACACGAAAAAATGACAAGCAGGAAAACTCATAGGCTATCCCTGAAAATAAAACAAATTTTAATAAAGATGATGATCCACGCATGTCCGCAGATATTTACATAATGTTAACCTGATTTAATTATTTTGAACTTACATCCCAATTTAAAGCACATTCCTAAAAGTACAACACAAGTAATGACGGACCATAAGTTTCTGTATAATCCAGCATATATTGCCATAAATACCGAAGGTTTGTCAAAATCATAAAACATAAATATAGCGCCTGTTAGGAGTAAGGCTACAAAAATAGGTAATGTAATCCACCAGGAAATCTCATACTTAAGTTGACCTTTGTATTGATTTTTCTCTCTTAGGGATATATATAAATTGCCGCTTAAAATTCCACCAAAAAAACCGCCCATGTTGTTGTAGAAAGGTATGTAAGATTGATGGAAAGTTTTAGTATTTTCGTAAAGCAAATAACGATAATTTCTGGAAATAAATAATTTTATATACATATAAGATGTGTTCAATAATTTTTGCTATTTGAATTTTTATTATTTGAATGGTGTATACTTACTCAAGATGTGAATGAAAGGCCCCTTCCAGCTTTAGAGTGTACGTTACAATTGCTGGAATTGCTATCGATAATATCAGTAATATTGAATATATATACTTTTTTAATTGTGGGTATCTGGGGGAAACATATTTCTAGTTAAAGTAATGAAATATTTTTGATACAATTAAATTTCTTACTTGATAATTAGAATTAAAATAAATAAAAATAGCATAAATAGTTGTATATCTGCTGCAAGGTACCAAGTTTGAGGTAAACACTAGAATAACACAAATACAATTTACACAATTTCAGTAAACTTCTTCTAATTTCGCAAAATCTTACAGTCTCTTTCATTGAAAAGTTATTAATGAAAAATATATTTTTCCACCAATATTTGCGACAAAAAGTTCGTTCAGGTTCGACGAAATGTCTCCAGAAAGGGCCATCTTGTAAGCGTATTAATATTGTGGCATTGAAGAGCATTACAATGATTAACGTTGGTATTAATCTATAAAGAAAATTTTATGGAATGAATTCAAAATTTACTTAAACAATTAGAATACCTGAATACCTACAGATAAATTTGATTCGACTATAATAGAATACCACTTTATCTGATATGGGTCGAAATTAATCAACACTCACCTTAAATATCGATAGATGAATACTTTAAAATACACTTTGATACAATGTGTTATATGTGACTGAGGCGTTACCATATCTTTCTTCGTAAAATTCACGTACAATAGAAATCCACTCATAACGAAAAACATTTGTATTATAGAAGAACCATTTACGAGTATAGAAGTTTCTATTCGATAAAAGAATTGCTCGAAAAATTCCGTATTCTCAACTTGTACGGTCCCGAATGAAATTAATAAGTGAGCCAATATTACCAAAAATACACCAATAGCTCGAAATCATCAAAAAATTTTAAATCTTTTGCTATTTGATTAGTCTTCGGCAAAGTAAGTCGATAATAATTCCGGCATAAAGAGAATGATGTAAAGAGTTTTTGTACTAAACGGTAGAGATTTTTTTAGAGTTAGTATTTATTGAAAGATTTTATCGTTTATTATAATATCCCATACTTGATTTAAGTTTCGTTTTGTAGAAATTATCATCTTGATCGTCTAATGTTTGTTGCAATTTCAAGCGGTAATCATAAATGGATGAGAATATAATTGATATTGTAATGAAAACAAATATTGCATACATTATAAAGTCCAAGAAGTCTGTAAAAAAAAGTGGATTCGATGGATAATGTGTTAATATACATTACACTGGTTTACAAATTTCAAGTCTTGAAAAGTACCAAGAACAAAACATATTTGGGTGGATAAATTGGGACCTCCTGAACACAAAAAAAAAAAAAAATTTGTTTCTACGGTAAGAATTTTTGCCGAGCAATAATTTTGTGTTTTTCGGGGTATGGTTTCATACTAAATTTGTTGTATAACAGTTTTGACGAGTTTTTAAATTTGAATCTGTACATTTGTATGGGCACGTTGTCAGCCCTGCTTCACAAAAAAATTCACAAAAAATTTATTTTTCATCCAATCTTGGTCAACTTGGGCTCAAAATGTTTGTAATTGAATAGACTATGCATTAAAAAAAAGAAATGTCCCTGATTTTAACATTTAATTAAAAATAAATTGAATTTAAAACTGAAAATTTGAAAAAATCTTGAAAAATGGCAATTTTCGAAGTTTGAGGAATAATAACTCAGCCATTTGTTATTCGATCAAAACAAACAGCATGTGATCAATTACTATTCTAACGATTTACAGTTCATTTAGATCGAGCTCTTTGTTTGGACTCCACAAGGATTTGAGTGAAACCATACCCCGAAAAACACAAAATTATTGCTCGGCAAAAATTCTTACCATAAAAAAAAAACAAAAAAATTGTTTTTTGTGTTCAGGAGGTTCCAATTTATCCACCCAAACATGTTTTATTCTTGGTACTTTTCGGCTGTAAACTAGTGTTATCGTCATCGGTTTTTAATCATATGTAAATTTGTTATGAATGAATGATATTTGTCTACAATTTTGTCTCTGAGCTGAAGCATTGTATTAAAATTTGTTCTCCATCAGAAATTGATTTAGTTAATATTTATTATTATTACCATGCTCCAATTTGGTATCACTCTGTTCACAATATTCAATACTAGTTCGTAGCTGCAAATTGTATTTCAATTGAAAGTCATAGTTTAAGCAACTACTAACAAAATGATCGTGACGCTTACGTTCGTCTGTATTATGTTCATGAACATTGGCATAATAAACTAAAATCTGTAAGGAAATATCATTTCGTTATTGATCTCATAACAATCATCACTACAAGAAACAACGATTCCATTGTACTTACTTCACGGTCCTGAATTTCACATTCACTTGAATTTTTTACAGAATTTTTACAATTTTCCAAACAAATACCAAAAAATAAATGATCATGCCGAAAATGACGTTTGTAATCGGCTGAAAATGTTTCAATCTTATGCCAAAGTTTTGATGTTACATTTGGTATAATCTCAGCATAAACCATGCAATATGTTCGAATGGTATTGTCGTATTTCAGACAAGCGTCATAGTCCTCGAATTGATAAAGTGGTGGCATATGCTTATATTCAGTCACTGTAAAAGAAATCATGTCTTGATTAAATATGTATACTTTAATGTATGATTTTCACTCACTATTAAATTGCCCATAAATACAATGGAATTGCAAAAAACTTAAATACACAAAAAATAATCGAAAATTCATGATTGCTTGTAATTAATGTTAATCATACGACATGCAGTGCTACACTTTACTCTTTTTTATCCTCACGTTCTCACTATTGATTTGTCTTGCATCAAACTAAAATTGCAATAACTGAATTAAATGCAATTGATTAAATAGTAATATTATTAAAATTATTGCTTATTCCTTTTTTGAACAAGCACACTTCATTCGGTCTTAATCGATTTATTGTAAACCAAGTGAAACAATAAATATTAGCTACCAGTTATTTAACCAAAAAAAAAACGGATTAAAAACTTTGCGTTGGATAAAAATACTAACCACTTATACTAGTAAGGTTAGGTTTACTAGTATATTGTCACTAATTATAAAACAGATAGAGTACCTACTCAAATCGACAAAAAAGTGGTATTGAAAATTTTGTGCTCAATGGCTTCCATAAAATTAAAATTTTTGTTTCAACTATTCTAATGTACATAGTAGAGATGGGCGAGTGACATGAATTTTAAGTGACATGCGTGATCACGCACGCACGTAACATAATTTTCACGTGAGCATGTGCGAGCATGATTTAACTTCCATAATTTTTATGTAATCATGCGTGAGGCTGACGTAATTTCGACGTGAAAATGTGTGAGTATATGTTACTTTTGACCATGACGTCGCTATAATTCACAATTTCCGTGTTTCCGTCACCTAAGAATCTTGCAAATTCGAAATCTGACATCACTATGTAACATATATTATATGCATATTATTTATATAACTACTTTATTTTTTATTTACATAAATAAAAATTACATACAAAAAATTCCAATGTGCGTGAACTTGCTTAATTTTATTTTTTTTTGTAAATACGCTGGGTACATGAGGTAGTATTTTTAAAGCCGTGACTATGCGTGAGCGCGAGTCAAAAAGTACTCACGCACCCATCTTTAGTACATAGGCAAGTGTGTAAATGATGAATTATTTTGAAATTTTGTCTTTTATCGTTGGCAATGCGGTTGCGTGCTTCGTCGTATTTACATTTATAAGCGAAATAATAATTGTTAAAACAAACAAAATTTATGCTCCACCTATAACTATTTTAAAATGCAAATTTTCACAATTTCATGATATTGGGAGTGCACAATGGGCCAGCAGACACGGTTCAGTGGGCAAAAATCGATTCTTGAATTCGAAAAAATGAATTGGACTACTGAATTCAGGTATAATTGAAGTATTATTGACGACAATTATCAGTTTTTGTTTTGATTTTACAGGCACAAAATAGAAATTTTATTAAAATTCGTAGTGCTAGTGACGTTTGCGAAATAGGTGTTTTGATGTTTAGAAATCGATTCCGAACTTCCTACCTTCATATATTTTATTGACCAAAGTGTGAAATTTTTAAGAAGACAATTGGATCTGGAATTCTCATTTGCAATCGAATACAATCACATTATTAGTGAATGAAAAACAAGAAGAACCTTTCTAAACCGAAAATTTAACACAATATTACCTCTTTTAGTAGTAAAGAAATGCTAATGAAATATGCTTATTAAATGCAACTAAAGTTTGTAGTCGCAGTATCAGTTGCGTCGGTACACTGGACTATTTCATCTGCTGGGACTGGATGAGCGAGCGATTGCGTCGATAAGATTCTGTTTGCACTGATTGAAGTGTTCCACTGCCTCATCGTTCCTGCTGATGGGTGAGCGTTCTATTTTTTTGTTGCCGCTTAACAATGCCATGAGCGGTTGTTGGTGCGTTATGTCATGAGGTATGAAACGCCGATAGAAGCTAATCATCGCCAAGAATCTTTAATTCCGGCTTCGATTTCCTTTCGGCTTGGTTTGGTACCAGCACCAGAGGACCCAAAAATTTGATTTCCTGCTGACCGAAGCAGCATTTAGAAGGGTTGATGGCCAGATGATGTTCACTGAGGCGCTTGAAAATAGTGCGAATGTGTTTTTCGTGCATCAGTAAATCAAGCATTGTCAAACAACTTTCTGATTTGAGGTCCACCGAATACGCCCGCTTTGTATTGACGATTTCCGTAACGCTCTTTGTAAGAATTCCATTGCGCTACCGTAATTTTTCAATGCTCTATCGAAACTCTTCATGAGACTAAGCTTGATGTGAAGGGGCGGAAGAATGATTTTGTTTTTATCGACGAGTGCATAATTAATGACATTGTGGTGCTTCCCCGATGTATATTGGTTTAGTTGCGACCAAATACGTTTAAAATAGTAGTTTTTGGAAGGAAAACAGGTAAACTTTGAGTAGCCGTCTTGCAATCCTGACAGAATGGTAGCTACCTTCAAGTCTGCGCAAATTTTGTTTTGAGCAATTGTCATATTTTTCCCATATCACCAATATGTTCTGGCTGTTCAGAATTTAGGAAACAATAAATTTTCATTACACTATTTAATACTGCCAATCTAGCTGGCCTTCCCTATTAAAATATCGCGTAAATTGTTGCCTTATTTTCTCTGCTTCTCCTTTCCTTGTGTTACCGGTCTCTTTCGCAACTTCTGCCTGTTGGCAGCTTCTTATGTATATTGACAACAATTAAGATGTTGTGAGCATGCAAACGTTATCATCTCAACAGTTTTCTCTTTCAAATTTGGAAAACGAAATTTGTTTTAAGACTAATTTTGAATATTTACAGTGCAAACGCGGTGTTTGTTTTATTGCAAAGGTCAATACCTCGTATGTTGGAAAATCAAAAAAATTAATGTTGTCGATTACAGCGCCATCTATCATGAATCGAAAAAAAAAAAAATGATTTGGACAAATCCTACTTATTTCTAGCCATAAAATTAAGTAGGATCTGCATTAGAAAATAGAGGATCATATTCAGAATTTCAAAGTTACTCCTGCCTTCACCTACAAGGAGGGGACTAATTTTAGCACTAATGTACATCCACCGCGGAATGATTAAATTTTTATTATGGACATTTTTTTCGTAAAGTGTACTCTAGATATTTGAAAGTTTGATGTTAAAAAACAAGAAATGAAACCGGAACAGAAATCATAACTGTTTAAACCCGTTTCATTATTTTCATCTGAAAAAGAACAAAACCGAAACTGATTCAAACACTGGAAACGGTTCAAATCGGTTCGGTATCAGCCTAAAATTATGGGATCGACATCGACCAAAATTTCGCCGATCTTTTTAATCAAATTATTTTTAAACAAATGCACAGTGGTCCAGCAGACACAATGGCCAAAAGTTGATTCTTGATACTTATTGACGACAATTATACGTTGATTGATCAAATATTGTTTCGGTGATACAGGCACAAAGTAGAAAGTCTTATTAAAATTCGTAGTGCTACTGAAGTTCGTGACATACTATTCTTTATGTTAAGAAATCGGTTCAGAACATCCTACTTCTATTTGTGCCATTCACCAAGATGTGCAATTTTTAAGAAGCCAATTAAACCTGGAAAAGTCAATTACAATTAAATCACATTATTAGTGAATAAAAAACAAGATTTTTCAGCAAAGCACCTGCTTCCGATTGCTCATAACACGACATAACACAACATATTGAGCTCTGAAATTTATGAATGTTTTCCTTAGAATGTGCACTTGAGCATAGGTGTGCTACTTTTTGCTACTTTTCATTTATTTTGCTGCTTATGAAAATGTAGGCGACTATGCGTAATTTATTTTGTATTTTTGTATATTGAATTGAAAGTATAAAATGAAAAAGTATGATTCCTTACGCAATTTTGGAAGGGAATATCCGATTTTGATGTTTGAGTTCATTTTCGACAAGTACACATCGCGACCTTTCCAACAGGCATAATATAATGCTTTAAACTGTCCTCCTGGCTAAGGCAGCTCCTCCTAAAAATCAATCGCATTTAAAAAATTTTGTAGACAACAACAACCCCATTTTTTATGGTTTTAGTACGAAAGTACAAGAAAATGTGGTGGAGGAGTACTACATTAAGCACTGTATCCATGGTAGAAGTATTCAGAGGTAGATGCATTTTTTCTAAAAGTAGCCATTTTGAATTTTTGACAAGTAAGCGCCTGGTTATATTGGTGCTAGGTGTTCGACGAACACAAAACATTTTCTCCCGTGCTCGGTCAAGGTGGTTACATTCAGCTCGTTGCAGAGTTGTTTTTTGTCAAAATATACTCGTTTGTTTAAAACTATTTTGTATGTAATGATACTGTTTTGCAAAATAACTCATTGCCACCCTGAATACTCGGCGTGCTCGGTGTACAATACACCGAGCATATCGTGTTCGGTGTGAGAGTGAGTACAGACTCTCTCTTTGTGTTCGGTGCAACAACAATTTCATGGTGTTCGCCGAGCATACTCGCAATATAACCACAGCCTTAGTGCCTGGTTATATTGGTGCTCGGTGTTCGACGAACACAAAACATTTTCTCCCGTGCTCGGCGAGGTGGTTACATTCAGCTGGTTGCAGAGTTGTTTTTTGTCAAAATATACTCGTTTGTTTAATACTATTTTGTACGTAATGATACTGTTTTGTGAAATAACTCATTGCCACCCTGAATACTAGGCGTGCTAGGTGTACAATACACTGAGCATATCGTGTTCGGTGTGAGATTGAGTAAAGACTCTCTTTTTGTGTTCGGTGCAACAACAATTTCATGGTGTTCGCTGAGCATACTCGCAATATAACCACAGCCTTAGGGCGATGTTTTGCATACGATCAAATGATCGCCGATCACGTCACTTTTTAGGCTCTCTTTTTGATTTTTCAACTCTTTGCCCAAAGTATGTTATGCATACAGTCATTTGATCGCCGATCAATAGTACACTTTTGTATTGTTTTAGTATTTTTTTGTTACTATTTTATTTAAACTTCGTAGTAATTTTTTTTTTAGTTTTTGTACAAAATTTGTGAAGTAAATTGATAAATTTCTTGATAACAAATAATAAAAATAATTAAAAATTAGCTTTTGTTAACCTTTTGCAAAATTTTATAGGTAAACGAGTATGTAAAGAATGGCGAGTGTTGCTATTAAGCAGTTTGCATACATGTTCACAAAAGTGTACTATTTTGCTCCTAAAAGACAATTATTCTGAATAATTTCTTAGAGGTAACACTGGTTTGATCTCATGATTCGGCATCGACAGCCAAATCATTTGGTGATCGTGCCGATCAAATTTTACTCTCTTGCTATCTCTCTCAATTTTTCACTTTATATTGAAGCAACAACAACTCGTGCCCATGATGTGATCGTGATCGTCTGCATAACAATGCACTTGGAGGAACATTTCAGAGATGCATTTTTGAAATGGGAACAAGAGAGTGAGTTAGTAGTATATTATTAATACTACTTTTATTACTTAGTACGAAATTATAAATTTTATTTATAACAAAAAAAGTATAAATAATGTTATTTAAATTTGTTTTCTTTATTAGCAAATACCTTGAACATGTTAAGTGTTAAAAAATAATATAAAAAGCAGCAACTAACTCTCCCTATGTACATGCATGTGTTCATAAAGAGTAGATGTGTTTTTTCTTTGCTCTTCAAGCTTTCTATTTTTTAAATATTTTCATAAAATTTATTATCTTTTGGACTGCGATTGTTCCTGCTTCCGGATTTGCGATGGACGATTTCTGTGGCAAATGTGATAAAAGTTTTTTAAGAAGTGAAAGTCAAATCATTCCATGCAGTGGCCTGTGGAAAAAACTTTTTCACCGTGCCTGTTGTGAAGATGCTGTTACCGAGTATGATTTAAAGATGCTTAAAAACAACCGTCATTTTGGATACTTCTGCCTTGATTGCATTGGTATGGCTACCAAATTTGCCAAAGCTCATGACTCAGTTTTGGATTCGCAAAAGTCGGGGCTGGAGCTGCTGCTATACCTGACACCTCACATACTCTTGTTGTAAGTAGTGCTGATACCGCTTATCGCCGCTTATCGTATGCTTCTGCAATTTCTCCCGTTTGCTCATTACCTGGTCGCTCACATACTATCTCTGAGCGAACAGACAACGGTAATCTCACATGGGCACAATGCGTGGCCAACGCTTCGCCTGCTATGTCTCACTGTAAATACTCACTTTTACCAAAAAAAAAAATACAGTAAATACTCGCTCTCGCATTGATAATGCTGCTGCTATACCGTTATTGTGTGCCTCTTCAGATACTGCCTCAATGCATTCTCCCGCTGTTACACATTCATTTTTCCCTGCCGTATTGTCGCAGCACTCGCACAACTCTCTCTTACACAAAAAGAGTTTAGAAAATACTCGCTCCAGGAATGGTAATGTTGCTGACGTACCGTTAGCATTTGCCTCTTCAAATGCTGCCTCTATGCCTTCTTCCGCTGTTACTCACTCATCTTTGCCTGCTTTCATTGGTGCTCAATCTTTAACCGCTTCCGATGATCTTATTGTTGGCCATGCTCTTCCTTCGCCAAATTATACCTGCCTTGGATCGCATACTACTAATTCTCTCACTGCTGCTTCATCTCAATCATCAGACTGGAGAGTTGAGAGTACAAAGAAACCGATGAAAAATAAAGGCAATGTTGTTATTGGAAAAAATAACAACACGAAGGTGGTGGTAAAAAAGAAGTGGGTTCACCTCTCATCATTTAAACCAATTGTTACTTATGATCAAATAATCTTACTTTCAGAAACATGCTAATATTGACACGCATCACTTGGCGTGCTACAGTCTAACAAAAAAAGAAGCGAAAGCGGATAATTTGAGAGTGTAAAGTTTAAATTGGGGGTAGCACCTAGTCATTACGCAAAGCTTTTCAACCCAACCCAACCCTGATTCCTCCCTTATTTCTTAAAAAATGTGCATCTTCTTTATATATACCATTGACTATTATTTTTAACACATCTCTTTCAAGCGGTATATTCCTAGACGATTGGAAAACTGCATATACACCTATTTTCAAAGCCCGTTAAAAAGGTAAGGTTGATAACTATCGACCAATTGTAAAGCTATCAGTTATACCGAAAATTCTTGATGCTATTGTTAGCAAACGCCTTTTTCATGAAGTAAAAAATCATATTTCCATATATCAACATGGCTTCTTCAGCGGGCGATCTACACGCAGTAATTAGTTCATTTTTTCAAATTTTTGTATTAATGCAGTTGAATGTGGTTTGCAAGTAGATGTTCTATATACAGACTTTGTAAAAGCGTTCGATTGCTTACCACACAAGATATTCTTGCTAAAATTGGAGAAATTAGGAATTCATTCTAATCCTTTGAAATGGATAGCCTCGTACCTGACCGACAGGAAATTGATGGTCAAGGTAGGTGAATGTTATTCCAGCATTATTCATGCTAAATCAGGAGTTCCGTAAGGGAGTCACCTTGGACCCCTACTATTTAATATTTTTATTAATGATGTGATTCAAGCGCCACCAACGGAATGAAATTAAATCTTTCCAAATGCAAGCTCTTAACGTTCAATGGAAACCTCTCACCCATCTCATTCAATTACTGTCATCAATCCCAAGACTTCCCCAGAGTTCTCTTAACAAAAGATCTCGGCATCTATTTTGACTCTAAACTTTCTTTTACCCCCACAGGGACTTTGTTATTTCAAAAGCAAATTCGCTACTTGGTTTGGTTAAGCGAAACTCTAAAGAATTTCTTGATCCTTTCACGCTTAAAACCACTTTCATTTCACTGGTTAATATGCTAATATTATATGGCACCCAATCTATCAAAATGACATCGATAGGAGGGTCGAGAGAGTTCAAAAAAACTTAACCAAATTTGCGCTTAGACGAACCTTCTTAATTCTTCTGCCATAACTGTTTCTATGTAACAGTACAACTTGGCTAGTCACTTGGGGTGTATAGATATGTACATATGTAGGATTATTCGCCATATTGGATCAGTCATTTTAATTTTGTAGCGTAGATTTGAATTCAGCGACCCCAAGACCCCTAAATACAAACTTTCATGAAAATCCCAACCACCCCAAAAAATTGTTCCGCCATATTGAATCCGACATTTTGATTTTCGAAATTTAGACCAGAGATTTGAATTCAGCTACCCCGAAAACCCCCGAGTAAGAGATTTCTGACTTTTGGCCAACATAGTAGTTTCGCTGGCCCAGTGTGAAATGTGATAAATGTATTTAAGTATACATATGTATGTAGTGGAGTTTTAGAGTATTTTTTATTTATATTTTCGTGAATCATCGATATATTTGTATTGTAATGTAATTTCATTATTTTATTTGCCATTATGAGTTGTTATAAATTGTAGCCTTCTCTTGTTACGTATTATGAACCATTATTTTAAATAGTAGTATTCTCTTGTGACGTATTACAAATCATTATGAATTGCCACGTTCTCGTTGTAATGTATCAGGGATGCCAACTCATTTTTTCTTTCTCCCCTATAGATCTCGAGAAATTCCCCGATTTTCGATCAAATTCTCTTCATCGATATAATATCATATTAAACAGAGCGAAACGCATTTTTCATTCATACATTTTACAAAACATTTGACCTCAATGAGTGTTATATTAAGGCGACCCTGAATTTTCTCAGCCCAAAACTTAACTAACTTTTACGGGACTGATTGGACGACCTCGATAGCCTAGTGGATAGTGCACTAGACTTTCATCTGGGAGGTTCGGGTTCGATTCCCGTTCCGTCTGGTGGTTAATTTTCATTACTTTGTTATATTCACTATCAATATGAAGTGTATGAGAATTATAAGATAGTGTACAAGTACACACATTGGTTGGTAATGGCAAAACCACCAAGCCGATAAAAAATTGCCACACCGCCGTTCGGAATCGGCGTTAAACTGTAGGTCCAACTATGTGGTATCACAATGGGTCGTTCAGGCCTAAGTGTGTCTCTCGACAGCCACTCCAACCTAACCAACCTAACCTACGGGACTGATAAATTAATAGAAATGTACTTTCTGACTCCGGAATTCTTTTGGCACATGGGAGATTTCACTTCAAGCGGACCCACTCTCAAAATCGATCCGGCTCAATCTTGCACAAAGTTTAATCCTCTTGGGTAGTACATAGTTGCTACACCAAATTTGAGCGAGATGAGGTGTTTTGAGTTACTAAACGTTCATAATGATAGATAAACAAGCCTCAGCCCACTTTTGGATATCAAAGTTCTCAAAGGAGAAGGCATGGCCTCTCTTTTGACTCAAATAAAAAATGACAAAAACTTGTTTTAAGAAAAACGAGTTCAAAGTTATGACTATCGTTTTTTAACATATAAAATATATTTCATCTTCCTTATGATGGCTGATCGTAATTTGTAAGTCTACAGATTAGTCAGCCAGGATTAAGAGTTATTAATCAGGAGGTGTTGGACAAAGGCATAGCTTTCTGAATGGTCGAAAGAGAAGTCGAAGCGCCGCGCGACTGTTTTGACCTGACCGATACTCGACGCTATAATCGTCTATATCTATATTAAAAATCGATTTCTCCAAACCAATAAATCGCTGGGCCAACTTAAGAAAAGGCGAAGATTTTAAGACCCAAAATATGAAATATTGCGTAAGTTAAACGTGTTTCATTCTATAAAATTTTACAAAAAATATTCTAGACTTTTATTACTAAAAGCTGAACAACATCGAATTCCCCGCAAAAAACAGCTCATTCCCCGATTCCCCGCACCAAGTAAAACTCCCCGCAAATTGGGGAATTCCCCACAAGTTAGCATCGCTGTAATGTATTGTCAAACTAGCGATTAAAGAACCAATCAAATGACATCTTCTAAAATATAAAGCACTAGCTGAAAAATACTAAGGCCGTGGTTATATTACGAGCATGGCAGAAGAATTAAGAAGGTAGATGCATTTTGACTAGTAAAAAGCACTTTGACAATTGTGAAAACATTTCTTTTGATACTATTCTTCTTTTTGAAACAGAGTTGTATTTTCATAGTGAAATTTTTAAGTGAGAATTTATAAGAAAATAATTTGCATAGTATTGCATGTACATAGGGAGAATTAGTTGTTACTTTTTATATTATTTGCTTATTTATAGGTATTTGCTAATAAAGAAAACAAATTTAAATAACATTATTTATACTTTTTTTGTTATAAATAAAATTTATAATTTAGTACTAAGTAATAAAAGTAGTATTAATAATCTACTACTAACTCACTCTCTTGTTCCCATTTCAGAAAATGCATCTCTAAAATGTTCCTCTTACTTGTCAAAAATTCAAAATGGCTACTTTTTGAAAAAATGCATCTACCTCTAAATACTTCTGCCATGATTAGGAGTATTCTCGGCGAACACCATGAAATTGTTGTTGCAGCGAACACAAAGTGACAGTCTTCACTCACTCTCACACCGAACACAATATGCTCGGTGTATTGCACACCGAGTATTCAGGGTGGCAATAAGTTATTTTACAAAACTGTATCATTACATACAAAATAGTATTAAACAAACGGCTATATTTTGACAAAAAGCAACTCTGCAATGAACTGAATGTAACCACCTTGATCGAGCACGAGAGAAAATGTTTTGAATACTTAAATCTCATTAAGATTAAAGTATTTTTATTTTTTTGGTTTATATCCTTATATCTAGATATCGCTGCCTTAATTTGCTAAGGCCGTAACATCAAATTTTTCAATATCCAGTTTTTGATGGATTATGATAAAGCATGCCCACTTTCGTCTGTGCCAAAAATTTAAGAGATCTGCACCGAAAACTTACGATCTTTTCTTTTAGTTTAAATTAAAAATTCTTGAAGCAGTACGCTAATGTTTTTTGCTTCTCCTGTAAAATTTGAAAAATGCGTGTTAGGGTCTTATCAAATTAAAGCAGCGATATGTGGTTTGCGTTTTTGAATGTTATAAAAAAAAAAATTGAATGAACATAAAATCAATTGTTACTGTACGCATCGACATCGGTATCGGCATTGGCCAAAATATTTCTGATAGCCGAACTTCAGAAGAGTTAAGTAAATATGATTTTTAATTCTCAGACCATAGAATATTAGTAGTTATTTAGTAATTCATCCCTTGTGTGATTATCAAACTAATTTTGATCACTTTCATTCAAAACCGTAAATGGAACGAAACTGAAACCCGAATAAATGTTGAAGAACGAAACCAAAACACTTGACAAAACCGAAACTGTAAAGTTATATTGATTCGGTTTCATTTCTTGTTAAAAAAAACATTTGAAACTGTGGTCAACTGAATCCCATGCTTTAGAGTAGTCAAGAAGATTTGATTTGTTTTCAGTACGAATAACCAAGGAAACAGTTGCCGGGTCTTGACATCGTCCTATTGATAACACTGTCGATATGACTATAACTAATTATTAAATGACAAGTGACTAATTCATTTATTGATATTTATAACTAACTATTAATCATTAACTAAATTTTACCAGTAGTTGTAGCCTGTCTCCTATAGCCTGACACACAATCATATATAGCACACAAAAAAAAATTTCTTCCATAACAGAAATGCTAACATTATAAATAGCCTTGAAATGAAAGTAGATCATTGGAACCGTTCTACTTACTACCAATTACATGCACTTCGACTGTGTGTGTTTGAACAGTAGACGCATTCTAATAATTGCTTCTAAGAAATACAAATTTTGAGGTAAGCAAATGCATTTGAGATTTTATAACCTCAGGGTAATTAGGACGAAGAAAGAGTGCTGTAAAATTATTTAATACAAAACGATTGGGTAAAAAGGTTTAGTAGAAAGCATGTGGTAAATAATAGTATAACAGAAAGAGAGCAAGAAAAAGCTAAAACAGGAATTCCCGGATTTAAATGATTTATTGCATTTATTGACGTAGCAAAAAAAAAAAAAGAAAAGGCTGAGCAGTTGCCGACGGAGTTTCTACTTTAATTTATTGCGGTACGTGTAAGCGAAGTGTACATGGATTTTCTAGTTTCTTTATCTTCTGTGAATGACCTTCTGTGAAACCAAAATGGATTGTATTGTGATTTCTTGAAATTTTAATATTTGTATATCGTAAAAATTGTATGAAACAAAATGTTATCTATGGGAACTGAATACACAGGATTTAGTTATAAAAGCGATAAAACAAACAAGGATAATTAGAAAATCTGTACTGTATACTTCTTTACTAAAAAAAGAAACACTCATTGAAAAACAAAGTTTAATAACTCCAACAGCTCAATACACCAATCACTGTTAACTAATTTCCCAAAAAGACTTCACCACACAAAAATGATGTGAGATGTACAAAAGTGTTACTAACTCCTAAATTCACATATTAATTCATGTTTAATTGAATTTTATTTATAGTCCAACTTTATTTTTTTGTTTTGCTTTCAACCAAGTCGTGAAAAACGCTCTACCACGATTGCCCTCATAAAAACAAGAAGCACTGGCACAGTAACAGCAACAAAATTGATACGCATGTCACAAAGAGTAATATGTATGTCATAAAAATTCTTGGCAGCCAAATATATCTATATGTGAAAAATATCCAAAATTAATTGCTCATACGCGTTGATATCCGATAATAATGCAGCGGACTAGCGGGAGAGTTAGTGCTCTTGATACCCGTCAGGTAATACCCGCAGACTCAAATACCCGGGTACCCGAAAATGTAGGTATTACCCGATCTCAGGGGTACCCGACACTTTCGTCAACGGGTACCCAAAAATTTGAGGGTAATACCTGAATTCGGGTACCCGAGAATTACGGCTAATACTTGAAATCGAGTACCCGAAAGTTGCTTGGCTTCTACATACAATTCTTTTTTTAATATGCAAGCAAAATAATAAATGAAATTTGGCCCTACCATATTTTGGGATTTTTTCCATCCAACTACTACCACTACTTTGTCTACGACTATTTGCTACTTTTTCTGATCCCGTTCAGGCGTTTACTCGGTACAACAAATATATAGTAGATTTTGTAGTCTTCTAATTTTATAAGTTTTTTTCAATCAGTCTACTTGCAACGCATACCCAAAAATTTGCGAGTACCCGGGGGAAACAGATACCCGGAGCATAACGGGTGCCCGTCGTATTAGTACCCGGGTACCCAGGTATCAAGAGTACTAGTGAGAGCAATTACACAGTGCAAAAATTTTAACTTTTATCTTATGGGCAAGATTTAAAGCCGCTGATCACAATACTCAATTTTTCTCCATCACCTCTAGTCCTCCCATAATATGGACCCAAAGTCGGAAAAGTGGGGTCTTCAGGGGCTATTAGAAATATGTTTATCCTAACAGATACGATGTCTAAAGCAAAATTGTTAAGCGCAAACAGATAAACAATTTTTGTGTAAACATTTTTCCACCATCTGCTATCCTTCCTCTTGAAAATGGGATTTTATGCCCCCTCTTTCAATAAATAGCCGATAAAAAAAACTGATGAGGAAACTTTTATACTATTCCTTGCTAAAAAATATGTGATGTGTGGTCTAATGGAAGTGTGGTCTATCACCTCCTCGTGGTGATGGCTGGATAGACCACTCGGAGGGAGCATACCCTCTTAAATAAAACCTACCCTAATCCAGGGTGTCATGCGACCCGTGCCTTTTGATTTGAAAGCCAGGGGATTAACTCTAGAAAATCGGTGAATGCGGATCCAATGTTTGTTTTTATATAAGTATACTTACTAATGTGAAATCAGTACATTGGACAATATGCAACTTTCATAATTTTCCCAGTTGATGAAACAGAAAATTCTGACAATTTGAGAAATTGCAAATTTGCCGAGAGAAAACTGGCAGAATATCTTTAGAACCACATATACTGTTAAGTAGTTCGGAGTTCAGTTTGGGTTATTAAAAGAACTTAAAATATGCTGAATGGAGTATTTCGTATACAATTACGCAGTATACGACAGCTTGTGAATATCCCAAATGCGTAAAAGTATTTGCTTAAGAAATTGAGTTTTTTCTGGAATATTTCTTGTATTTTTTAGTTTTGGTTTGTTTGTTTGCACAATGTTTCTTCACTTCTGCTTCTTTGTCTTTGTATGAATTTTATTTGGTTGTTTTTATCTTTGAGATACATTTCCGATTTATGTTTGTATGCTATTGAAATGCAGATCGTTTTGTATTTTTATACCCTACACACACAGACTACATGGTATATTAGTTTTGAAAAACTAAAGGATTGTAATGCACATCAAGAGGATGAATGGGTATGGAAGTATGGCTTACCAACCCAATCTAGTTTGGTTATAAATGTTGTCTGTCCACTTTACTGTTAGATAGTATTTTTATCAGGCCGGACGAGTGTAGAGTATTTTAAGTTCGGCCTTGCCATAATTCCTCTTCAATTTATTGAATACAAATTTACCATACATCTTACCTTTTCTATATTTTATTCTTCTGTTTCTCCCGTGGGTTTGTTGATTTTTCTCATTTGTACATCGTTTGTTTCTTGTAGAGTAGTTTCAATTATGGCGGTCAAAGAAATGTAAACCAAACAATGTTTGCAGGTATTTCAGTTTGAAAACAAATTCATGAATTATTGAAAATGTTTTCTAAGATACCTTTCTTAATCTTAGAATATAGATTCAAGCAATTCTTGTGGATTTCTCTCGTGTTCACCCTCAAATTTTGAAAAAAAAACTTGTATGGTTTTTTTCTGGGATCTTCTATACCGTATATTTGCGGAGTTCATGATGAAAAAATATTTACACAAGCCTCATAAGTTTGCGCAACGATTTTGGTGTCCAAACAATTGTGTAAACTAATGTTCATGTTAATACAACCCTGCAAAGCTCTCAGCTATTATAATTTAGAACATTTTTAATTTAATTTTATTTAACAAATCGTTAACAGCAGTTTGTTCCAATAGCTTTATACATAATTTGTTCCGCTTATTTTTGGCCTATTCAAATTTAATTTTATTTTATGATTATATCAAATGCTTTGTGAGGTTACTCATGAAAAGCGTCAGGTAAATATATGCAAATGGTAAATTTATTTCATATTTTCATGAATCCCGCTAATGTTATCCACGTGGTTGGACATGGCTATTTCTTACGCCATGTCTACGAATTATTTATAATACAAAGGTATTTCTGTAAACCAGCAAACACCTCGCAAACTGTGCAATGTGCTCAAGTTTGCGAGCTAACAAATCAGCTGTCAAAATTTATATGAAAAACTACTTGCTATGAATTCAATGCGCAAATGACATCGCAATTGTCTAATCGACTTCTGATCCTGTAGGAGTTTTTGTTATTTCTGAATAATGTAAGTGGGGATTGTGAACTAGTAGATTCTACAGAAGATGTAAGGCAAACAATTTATGTTTAATTTTTCCATTATTTATTTATTTTTTTTGTAAGATTTAACAGTTTTATAAAGTATCACAGACACTACGTTTTTTGAATTTAACGGTTGCTGCAATTTGAGGTTATGTTTCGTGCAATAAAATCTCTCCAATGTCCGGCTAATAACTCTAAAGTTGCCCCACAATGCAGATCATTTCTTAACGAGACAGCTGCACTTTATATGGGTGCCTGGGCATAGCGACATTGACGGAAACTGTAAGGCTGATAACCTCGCCAGATTTGGTACGACACTCAGCAATTCACTTATCACTGGTAATGTAGGTATACCAATTGGCATATGTAAACTTTTAATTAATGATCACAACTCCCATATCGCGAAGAGCAGGTGGAGAGTGCGCTATTTCTAGACAGTTTTGGCCGATGCCTAACCATAGTCGCACTAAAGCGCTCATTAATCTAGACAGTGTCCACATCAGTAGGGTAGTTTCTATTCTAACCGGGCACTGCCTCATTGGCAGCCACGATCTAGGTCACGAAAAGGTCTTCCCTATAATGACTTCTGTAGAAACTGTAGGAATGAAGAGGAAGAAGAAACAATTGTTCACCTTGTATGCAACTGCACTGCTTTAGCAACACGCAGACAAAGAACTCTGGGAGTACACTTATATTTAAGTCTCACAGAACTGTCATCCTCTGGCAATAGAGACTTATCACGCTTCATTGCAAGCACGAAATGGTTTAATTAGGAATTAACTACTCCAGAATAGTTAACTACCCAAGGGTATCACAATGAACCCATAGGTAACAGTGTGTTCTTTTATGAACAGTCCTAACCTTCGGGCAAGAAAACTGTTTTATGTGCGTTCCCGTAGTTTTGTGCATTTTTGTCTATCACATAGAGTATTTTTTTGTTTAACCTCCGTTTACCAGATTTTGCCCAAAAAGTACGGGATTAAACCTTTTATTAGCTAATTTGTTTAAGAGCTGTTATGTGTCATCCCACGGTTGCAATTAATTATACCATTCAAAGTTGAGAATTTTCAACATTTCTATGCATTTTGCGAGTCGTGAATGCGCAGAACGCGTGTTATGGAGTTTGTTAAGTTTGTTTGGTGTTTAGTATTGTCCTTCTTGAGGTAGCTTATGTGGTCATGAATAACACTGTGTGACATTCATCTAGCTCTTTTATGGAGACCTAGTACAAGTTGTCGGTCTAGTAAAGCTAAAAAAAAATGGTATAGAAAAAGTTTCCCGTGCACCCCCAAAATCTCATCTTATGGTCAAAAAACCGGTTTTGGGGAGGTTCATGTGAACAATCAGTCATAATTTTGCTAATTTTTATCCGATTTACAACCAACCAATTCCAGTTGAAAGTGTTTGCGATTTTTTGATTTTTTTTTTAAATTTTTTTCAGATCTTGAAGATTTTTCTGTAATAGCCTTTTTGGAATGAAATTAGATGAAAATTGACGGAGTTGTATGAATTTTAAGATTTTAGGAATTTTTTCGGATACTTATCACTCATAATGACTCCAAAAATAATTTCTCCTGACTACTATAATAGAGTTTTCAAAGTCAGAACAGTGCAAAGAATAAAAAAGTGGGTTGCCACAAAGTTTATTTATTTAATTAACTGTAAATAAGGAACCAAAAATATTTTTCACATCAACCTAAAAACTTTTACACAATATCAGAAAGATCTTTTGCCTTTAAACCCTTTTAAAATGCTTCTAAGAAAGTCAATGTTATGAGCCATATTTTCGGAAGAATAGAATGCTTTTGAATGTATTCATTTGATTTGAGTTTCAAGAATAATTTCCAAGGCTTTTACCTGTCTGGCGATCAGAGACGCCTGCAAAGTACTGTTAAAAATTCAAAGGAGGGTTAAAGTAGCTATCTTTAAAAACAGCTAAGCGGCAATTTAGGCTCTGGGCTCAGACATAATATCTTCTAGATCAGTTAACCAATGCAGGGAGTTACTCGAAACTCTAAATCATAGGTTGGACATTGGCCTTATTTGGGTTCCTGGTCACAGGAACATCGAAGGCAGAAGGCAGGGCCGATGAATTAGCGAGGTGAGGTTCAGCTCTGGATTTAACTCAGACGCAATCTGTAGCAATTCCTCTGAATAAAATCAAGGCTGATATATTCTCCTACTTCCTTACCCTTGCAGATAGCAGATGGAAAACACTTCCCTATGCAACGTAAGTGTATGGGAAGTGTTGCACGCTGTAGACATATTGGAAACGCCGAATAATATGAGATAAGGGATAACATTGCATATGTAGAGAATTAGATTTTTTGTTAAAAAACTTGTTGAAACTTGTGAGTTAACAATTAATAAGTTGACCCCATAAATGCAATTAAAATATTTAAAATCAGTTAATTGATAAAATATAACTTTAATAATAAAAAAATTTATCATGTGACATTGTAAAAAAAAAAAACGATTTTTTAAATGGAATTAAATATTAAATGTGATATGCATTTAACATATGTACCCACATTTCGCTCGTTTACTGCAAAACTGTCATAATTAAAAAATAAAATCGAGTTATGCATGCAAAAATAACTGTTTTTTAATGCTTTACCCTGTGAGCAAAAAATCATGACGATATTTTATGAACTCTCCTTGTGAGAAGATAATGCATTCTACGAAATGGTACTAGTTTATTGAAAACCTTAAATGCAATTTTCTCAAAAATTTGGTTTTTTGACTTATGACAGTATTGCTGGAAACGACCGATATGTATGTCTGTATATTTATGAATTTGGAATATTCATTATTCGCGTAAAAGCTTTGAAAAGAAGCAAATAAATAGTAAATGAGTGTGCAAAGATAAAAAGCGAAATAAATAAATAACAAAAATAATATTAAGCAAATCTAACAACAACAAATATACACAATTTTAATTGGTAAAACACACATAAACATGAAGTGAACGAAACAAGCGTCTAAACAAATCAAAGGTTCTCTACTCTTACAAAAGCCAATACAATAACAACAGCAACAATAATAACAAAAAGCCTTCGTTCGATAAACAAACAACAAAAACTGGCAGGTAACTCCAGTCAAAACTAAACTAAACCAACAACAATAAATGAGTATGAATTGAATGCGGTAAGAAAAATTGTATGTATACATACATACATACATACAGACATCCGTACATACATACAAACATCAAATATGTATTTTTCAATGGAAAACATCAACGTCAACCGAAGACGGACACAAAAGGCGATAACGATTCAAGCTGGACCGATCGAGATCGATGGACGACGTCAAACGAGTTCAAATTATTATGACTGCAACAACAACAAACGAAATAACAAATTGAGCACAGGAAAGAGTGAGTACACGTGTAACTAGAAAAAAAATCAAGATAGTCCCGCATAGAAAGGGAGAGAGAGAAACAGAGAAAAACAGACAGAAACGTACAAATGACGGTAAGATAAATAACTGGTATTGATGGCAAACGTCATATACAGTTGTGTTCATAATAATAGCAATAAATTGGTGAATTAAAATAGATTCAGTGAAAATATGTAAGCTGGGTAGATCAACGTCTAATTAATTTCGATCACTATTATAATTTTAAAAAATGTTATGATCAATGCAACAACAACTTACTAAAAAATTGGAAATTTTATCCAATTGGATAGTTTGGATTATCATTTTCGAATATGAAATCATCTTCTCATTTGAGAGTGAAATAAAGCGAATGCGGCTTTATTTCTTTAGACCTTATTGCTCATAAAAAAAATATATTTTTTCGAACTGAAATAATCCTTAAAGAAAAAAATGGAATAACCCCCAATTAAACAGTCCCCTAAATGAAAAAAAACTCCTAAATAAGTAAGTTAACATATCATTGTCGTTCAAGCAGAAATCACTAAAAATTATTTTTTTTTATTGGATCCGTATTAATTAGCTTCTATAATTCGTGTGACAATAAATAAGTTTTGCCAGTGTTCGTAACGCACCATAAACTAACTTCATCTCAGAAATTGTAAAAATGGACTTAGTTGCCAGAGCGCCGTCGATATGGACCCGAAAGGGAATTTCATGGAAATTTAGCATTTCGTTGAAATGCGGAATTTCGCAATACAAAAACTGTCAAATGAAATTCTGAATTTAATGGAATTCATTTGAAATGCCGAAAGTAACTCAGCAACCTTCAAACACGTAGTTGTAAAAAATAGGGAAAATATTAGATATATTACACTTTTGTAGACATTTTGTATTTTACATAGCGTCTCGACTAGCTATAATTCATAGCAATGTTTATTGTCGTGTCAGAGCAGCTGATGGCTGTCAAAATATTAAGTGGGCAAATTATGTTTAGGCATTTCATTTTACAAAATGCTTTGAACAGATATGCGTTAAATTTGTTTCCCATTTTCTCCCACGTATTTGTTTTCCACTCGATTCTTTTATAATTTCATAAACACTCATATCATATTTCATTTCTGTTAAGTTTAAATTATGCAATTTTTAACCCTGGAAGTACATGCATATCTTTTATACGTAAAGGTCATGCTTCGTCGAAACGAGGACGGCATTATTCAAAGAGTTCATTATTTGATTAATTTACTATATAGAAAAATAACAATGGACATTTTTTAAATAACATTTATTTATAAATTAAATGTTTAACAACACTTACTTAGAAAGAAAAATTGTAAAAAATAAACATGCGTCGTCGATTCGACGAAGCATGTCCTTCCAGGGTTAAATACACAAACATCAAAATCGAATGAAACTTCAAATTTATGTTAGTGTTGATAGCAACAGTACTGTCTTGATGAAATGTTGAATTTTTTTGGTATGAGATTAACATAAGGTGTCTCGAGTAGACATTTTGATGGTAAGACAGGAACATTAAGATGAATAATAGCTAGTCGAGATGCTATGTTATTTTCATAACAGCTGCTCTTGTAATATTTATAAAACCAATCTATACTTCAAATATTTTTATCTATTATCGTATTATTGTATTATACATAGTATTACACATAGCTATTATACATAAGTATCTTCAATTTGACTACTTATATATATAAACAAAATTAACAAAAGCAAGAGTGCAAGAGTCCAATCATCCATAATTGCTACGGGTAATTCTAGCAAGTTTCGACGAAAAAACAAGTAACCGGTATCTGATTCTCCTCCAAACTTGATGATTTTTTGTAAGCTGACAGAGAAAATCTTGGGATTTAAAAATATGGATTTATTTTTTTATTAATCTCTTATAGTATACATAACGCTCGTATCGTGGTATTATACTGTTTTTTAGACTCAAAAACCTCATACCGCGTTTTTTCTAAAATACCACGTTTATACTAAGAAACAAATTTTTATTTTTTAACGCTTCGAAATTCAAATTTGTCAATCGCAATGCAAAACGTCAAAGTGGCAGTACGTCAACAATGGCAAAACGTTGCGAGTATATTTTTGATAGAAGTGGAAACATTTGATTGATTGATTGATTATTATGGGTAACATGTACTTAAAGATCTATTGTACCCCCGATAGTAGCTTAATTATAAGCTATCAGATAAGCCAATCTTGCTGATGAATCTCAGCAATTGATGTGACTTCAAGGCTATGATGTCCTTACTTTCCGGGTAATATTGCCCCAGGTATCTTTTCCTCCTGCGTGTAAGTGTCTCGCAGTGTATTAGGATATGTTCTGATGTGCCCTTGTCTTTCTGGCAGAACCATAGTGGAAACATTAAAGGCAATTCTGATCGTTAAATGTAATATCCATGCGTTGATTTCTATAAATACCTCATAACAAAACCGGAATTGTTGTCAAATTTCTTCAAAAGACAAGTACTATACAACAACTACAGAAGGAGAAGACAATTCAGATGACGGATAGTTTGCTTTCCTTGTTAATAAAATTGAATAAAATTGATACCGCGAAATATGCAGTTTTTTCAAATAGATCTACTGTTTTTTTTTTAATTTTTGGTACAGTTTTTGATCCGAAAAAAGATACGAGCGTTAAGTATGCAGTGGTGAAAAGTACGTTGACATAAAAATTCTAATTTCGATTCTGATCAACTTTGCCGAAGAAAGTATGGCAAAAAAATGGATCCTACCCTCCCGTAAAATTCGAAGAAGTTTCAGTACTACGTACTGTAGTTGTTTGAATAAAAATCTATAGTTACGTTTAATATTACTTTAACTTCTACGAATTTTACGAGGGGTAGGCTCCATTTTTTTGTCATAGAATATGGAACTCTTCTGTCGGAGTATTTAAAAAAAAAAAAAAGAATTCATCCATACAAATTGGTAGGCCCTAATGTACATACTTACATATTTATACATAATATAACAAAAATACATTTACTTATTTTAACAATAAAGAAAATACATATTAAAGGCACTAAAAAAAATACATTTTGTGGTATAGGTACAAATGAAATTCACATTTTTATTTTAATATTCAAAATTGAATAACTTTATGTTATATGCTAAAAATAAAAACAGCCCTTTGCGTACTGAAATGCAATTTACAGCAAAATTTTTAAAGTTTTGGTTTCGGCCAAATATTCGGCCATATTTTTTGCCGAAACTGTATTTTTGGTAGAAATCGAAACCGAATATTCGGTCGGCCACTACTAATAACGCATGATTTTCTAGTCAAAGTCTTGCGAAATCATGCTGACCTGAAAAATCAGAAAAATAATATGATTACAAAAATGGGGTCCTATTTGCTAATCAGAAGCACTCAGCGACGCGTTTCTAATACACTTTGAAAGCAGCTTTTCTGATTTTGTATCCGGGAAATGCACCCAATGTTTATGAAATAGTTAGTCATTCTGAACACATCGCACCCTAACAACAAAAGTGACACAACTCAAAATTGAAAATTTATAATATAATGGCATATTATTTTCCATAAAATAAATTTTCAAATGTACATATAAGTAAGTAAAAACCTTTTTTTATCGAATAGATATTAAAAATCTTCATTGTTGTTAATGTTAGATCCTAGATACTAAATATAAAGTCTTTAACGACACCGAATGTACATTATTGGTTTTATTGTCTATTATAAATTGGGAATCAAAATAAAGTTTTTGTTTAACCCTAACCAGCAAATGAACCAAGATAGTCACGGCTTAGAGCAATACATGGTGTTACTGTTGGCATAGTGGTTAATGTGCTGAACTACTGTACAGGGTGCCCGGTTTCGGTGAGTCTTGATCTATTATTGTTAGTCAGTCGCTTATAACAAAGACTTTTAAAATGCAGTTCATTCATTTTCACCTAAGGATGCGATTAACGCATCGATATGTGGATTCAAAATAGAAAAAAAAATAATTAGTTGATATGTAATACAAAATACCTATTGATCCTGTAGCTTCAAAATTGTTGTTTAAATGCTATGGCCCTGTACTGTTTTAGAAGTTAAAAGGAACTAATGAATGACTGTTATAAAAGTCATGCCGCTCCTATAAGCGATCAAAGCTTATTGCCAACCAGCAGCCTTATTTACATCAATGTCGGAGCAATACTGGTTGTAGGGGACTCTACAGTGCTTAATCAACTGATTATATTCTAAGCCTGCAAGTGTTCCATTTCTATTCTTCATGTTTTTGCTACAATGATCAAAACCTGTAAATTTATATTCTCTCTCTTTTTGTATATAACATGTAAATGAAACTGTAAAAATTGAAGTAGGAAAATGAAAAGAATAAAGAAGACACGTTGCTGTGTCACAGTTACTTAATTTCTTGAACTCTGTCTAAAACCAAAAGATAAGTATAATTCTATTTTCTAATTCAAAACAAGAAAAACTCCTACACTGGTACTGGGTTGTAGTTGTATGATTAGCGTTGGGTGATTGAAAATTTATAGTTTATTATTGCCATTTATCCCACGGGCTAATTTGATTGACGAAAATTTTGAATTGGAGAAAATTCAATTATCCCGCTAAACCTTTTTTAAATGCGGAACTATTTAATGCGGTTGTCTGATCTGCAGTGCAATGTATGTTAGCAGATACCAAGTTAATCGAAACTATTCGAACTTTATTTGGTTTTATCTACTTAAACTATAAAAAGACAGAAAATTGATAATTGCACGAATTAGGATCCCGCTATCTTCATATTAAAATAGGACAAAGGAGAGAATTGTGGTATCACTATAGATCAATGTTGGTCTGTGTGAGGCAATTCGCCACCACTATAACCTAACCTGGCTTTGGCATGTGTGTACTCTAGCTTTCTACGAATCCTCGGTGGAATCTACGTGCACTTTCTTAACATCAACATTTTTTTAATAATAACAAAAATAATTTCCTGTAATAACCTAATTATTTTTGATGTTTTTCCAGTGTGATCCGCATGGACACAACAATCATTTAAGGGCACAAGAAACGAATAATGTATACCGAGTGGTAGCAAGAAATGGTACCTGTTGCCATTTTGTGAAGTTGAACGCGACTGAGACAAGAGAAATGAACAATGCGTATAAATGTTCAACTCGACGAGATACAAAAGCAGAAACAACAAAAACACTGTTAGATAGCTGTTACCTTGCCTAATACCGTCAGCAAGACTTACTTGCACTCAAAAAGGTGTGGCTACGACTGAAATCCAGTAAGAGTGAAAAAGAAAACATGATTACCTGATTGAGAAAGAGAGAATTAAATGAGAGGAAAAAAAGGTGGGTTTAGTAAGTGGAAAAACGAAGTAAAACAAAATGTGTAGATTAAATATAAAACATCGTCGACACACAAGTTTGTTTGATGGCTAAAGAAATTAGCACCGATCATTAGCTCAGGAGTAAGCAAACGGATCTGTAGTCGACGCAGAAACGATATCAAAAAAGAAAACCAAATCGCAACTAAATCGTAATTGCAACCGGTATACAAATACGGAAGATAAGAAATTAAAAGACTTGAAGGAAAATAGAATGAAAAAGATAATATAAAGAAGAAAAAAGTGTGGCGTCAAAGGATTTCAAATGAAATTATAATTGTGTGAACAAATTAAAAAAAAAGTGATAATTTAAACAAGGATTAATAAAATCAAGAGTGAAAACTAAACACCAACAATAAATTGGAAACGTGCCCCTACTGTGAAACAAGCGAATAATTTGTTTTTATTTCTGATATCTTGGATTTTAAAGGAATTTATAAGTAAGCTACTATTTCAACGTTTAATTAAGTGCAATCAATTTTTTCAATCAAAGGACTGCATGGCCTTCGGGGTTTTTTTTTTAATATAAAAGAATAACTTTTAGAAATGAGTTTTGACGTATTTTTTCTTCCGTCAATAGAGAGTAAGTCCCAGTTTTATTTATAAAAAAATGCATCCAAAATGTAGCCTCCAGCTCCATTAAAAAGCCATGCACGGTGTGTTTGGTCTGCGCAGGGTGCCAGTTCATCTGAAACAAAAACGGATTAAAAATTACAAAACTAAACTTCGTTTTGTCAAAAAACTCTGAATAAATCAATCATCGCTTTTCCACCGAAAACTGAATTCTTTCAGAGATTCGTGTGAATTATACAAATGCACATGCATATTTTCTAGGCGCTATACTTTTCCTTATGGCTGAAGAAATTTTTTAGAATTTGAGACAGTTTTTATAAAAATATACCTTTTGAATATTCAAATATAAATAGTAACAAATTCTACTCAAACATCGATTTTCGTTATCAAGATACGACCAATTAGACGTTTGATTACCAAGAATGGTGGGCTTCTCCATCTTTCGAACAAGTACATGTATTTTAATTTTTTTACCAAGACGATACAATTTTATCAGACAGCACGATACGGCTGTAATGCCAAAACACCTTTTTTTGTCACCTCTCCCGGTGAGAACGATAAATAAAGAACGGTTTATCTGAAATGAAAAAAAAAAAAAAAACAGAACATGCTTCAGTTTTCATCGTCACACTCTTAGAGAACGAAGGATTTTATGAAATATACATTTTTACAAAAATGGTAATGATTTTTTTTGCATTTTTAATTTTCGAGGGTCTGGAAAAAAGTTTTATTCCAAATAGAAATTCCTTCGTTCACTAAGAGGCTATTACAGTTATAAACTCGCCAGTAAAAATTCAGGTCGATTGGTGAAATGGTTCTTGAGAAACCGTTCTCCCCGCAACGGAACTTTTTGAAAAACAACATTTCGAGATAATCTCGTTTAAGTTTTCGCCACAGTGTTCAGGTAGTGCTCAGATCCCCATGAAATTTGGAAAACATTTTCTCAAGAGGATGTACTTTGAGAAAATGCAATAGAAATATTTTGGTTTTTTTTTGGCCAGCACAAGAGTATATAGCCCCTTAAGGGGGTTCCATCTCCTACCCTTCTTCTTTAAAATGCGGTTTTAAACCCCCTTTTTTGATAAATGCCCGAACTGTTGGAATAGTCAATACTCCACAATTTGAATATTCCGGCCGGATAAATAGACTTTTTTGTCCAAATAAAAATACATTCGTTAATGAGCGAGCTATTATAATTAGGCACAAAATTTCAGGTTATTCGGTAAATTTATTTTTGAGAAGTTTTGGTCACCCCATTTTGATTTATTAAATAGGGTGATATGTACTGCGACCTTAAAAGTCGGTTGTACCCCGTGAGCAACAGTACTTCTCAAAAAACACAATTCACAGATAATCGTGCTTAAAATTTCAAGGTACCGCTACCCTGCTGAGCTATAGCGTTATAAATGGCCGTTACTTAAGGTTTAGATCTCTGGTTTCAATGAAATTTGAAGTTGAAATTTGACCCAACAGATCGTACATATATATATATATAAATATATATAACCTCTTAAAAAATTTATTTAAGATCAGTTCAAGCGTTTAGCTGTTAATATAAGGATGAAAAAAAAAACTATTTTTAGCTTAATTTAAGACGAAACTAAATAATAGGGTTGCATTAAAACTTATTTTATATTTGAGATCATAATTTAGATTTATATATTTACGAAATTTAATAAAAATCTGAGAACTCTTTCATTTTTGTCTCGCCGTTGTACGGGGTTGAATCAACCTGAGCTGTTAATTTAGTAAAAAATATTAATTACCGGATTTAGCGGACTTTGTATGGGATTGTTACACTGTGCGACGCTTAGTTATCAACGTTGCAAAATAATCGTTATCTAATAAAAACAGATAAACACTACACAAATATTACATACCATTTTTTTTTTTTCATTTAAAACCAGATGCTATGACAAAAAATATTTGAATATTTGTAAACTGAATAACTTCAGTGGACAACTCTCCTATAATATATTAAAGTATAAGGTTAAAGTGATAAATCTGTTCTTTATAAAGAATTGCTTTAAATGAAAGCGTAGCTTCAATCAGGGGCGTAACATGTTCCTATAGAGAAATTCTGCTTACAAATTCGTATTTATCAGGCAAAATCCGTAAAAAGTCTGAACCCAATTTATGCAATTTTCTATCATTTTTTATAAAATTAAAACTAATATGTGAGTTCGGAAAAATAAATAAAACTTAATTGTCAATACATCTCATGAAACGGTATTTTTCGCTGCCGTACGTCATACTGAATTCTTGAGACTTGAAAAAATTAAAAATATTTTTCATGAATTGAATCCGAATTTTTTTATTCAGAATGTGATATTTAACTTTCAATTGTAAGCATGCTTCATGAAAGCTGTTTGCTAAAGATTGTAACACCAAAATACCAGCGATCTTTTCAACGATCTATGGAAGTTTACTAATATTCGAAAATATAGCTGAGAATTGCAATAACTCTTCAAATATCTTCACAGAAATATCTCTCAAATATCTTTGTTGAAACAAACTGAAAAGGCATCGGGTATAACGATCAGAGTCATATTTTATCCAAAATGAGTTACTGATGCTATTTTTTAGCCTTAGGGCTATAACGATAACCGGGGTTACAAACTTAAAAAAAGTTCGTCTCAATCTCATTTCTTGCTTCGCCACAACGCTGTTTAACACTAGCAAGATCTCATCAAAATCTGAGAGCCAAACCAGGTATGACAATACTTCACCCTGGGAATTCCCATCTTAATGTACTTGATAATTTTTATATCTCCCAAGTTTGTCTCGTCTAATCTTCTCTCAGTATAAAACCCACTGACAGAACGGTTTCTTCACATTACCTGGATGACGAATTTTATTATTCAGCAAATATATTCGAAATTTACAGAAAATGCCTATATTTCATAAAAGTTCCCAAAATGTATAAAGTAATCTTTTCATTTTGCTGAATATTTGTGTCAAACTTATTGCCGAATATTCGTCAACTACTGAAATTATTCTAAGCACTTTCTTTTCTGGCATGCTTTCAACAAGGTTCTCTAAAACATTTTAGTTTGTATTTTCTAATCTCTATGGGTCCTAGCTCTTAGACAATCTTAGGGGAATATTTTAATTTTTAATGTATTCTAGAGGAGTTTTATTGAATTGCTTTCTAATGTCTTAAAAGCCTGTTGTCATATTTTGAGCGGTTTGTTTAGCATTACCCTGCATTAACATTTAATTATTGCTCTTTTTGACCCCAAACACGTATAAATTGGATGAATATGAATTTTTATTATAATAACATCACACTATGTGACAAATCTTTAAAAACTTGTACGATCTTTCATCCGAAAAATTCGGAAATTCTACTATTTATTATTTTAGAAAAGAATAAATTCGATCAATAGACTCACCTGTTAGCGGATAACATATTTGAACGCAACAAATTCCGTTGTAAATGAATGAATAAAATAAAAATAGTGAGGCAATATGCGTTTTTCTTTCTTAACTCAGAGCACGGAGTAGAGTAGAGCACGAGCACACCGAGCACGCTCTGATCAGACTACGCTCTGACAACTCTGATTTAATTTTAAAACGTTTAGACCACGAATTGTCAGATAACAGCTATTTATTTTTTAACAAAACTTTTTCAATCGTTTTGATCTTTTTTGTGCGAAATGGATAACTTAATTATTCTCAGCCCCTGTTCGGCATTTCAAATTTTAGTGTATTCTATCCAAATATTTTTTTTAATCGTGATCTTTCTATTAGTCAATTTCTTCTGAGCACGTAGAGCACGCTCTGAGCGCGCTCTGATCACCAAAAGAAACACAATGGGTGCATTCAGAAGGTACAGCTGTTGCGCAACTGTGTCTTCTGAATGGGTTGTTGTGAATTTCTGCTCCGTGGAGCTGTTGGCATTTCGACGCCATTTTTTCCATCATATTATATTTCTGCTCTTTCGGGCCAACATGTTGTTTCAAAAGACCTGCGCCGTCTATTTTATTTATCGGTGGCTTGGTGATTTTTAGACGATGGCTGGTAGCCGATATTTTCTTTTGTTTCGGCGCCTGATATAAAAATACGCGAATATAATATTTTAAACAATCCTATTGTAAGCCAATTTTTCTGTTTAATGTTATTGAATTCATATTATGAAGTTTGTCGTTCATTTGTACTGTGAGTACGGCTTAGCCGATAAATCACGGCCGGTAGCAACTAAAACAAAGCGGCAGCGCGAAGTTGACTGTAAGCCGCACGGCGCAGGTTTCTGGCTTATAGTTAAAAAAATTTAAATAAGAAAATATACATGACGTGTGTCGAAGATACAGTTTCGATTCAATATACAATTGGCGAGTGTATTTGATAATAGATATCTTTCATTATTTTTGTCTTTGATAAAATTAAAATTTTTTCACTTTTTTGTTTCTCAAAAAATAAAACAGCTGTTTCTCAAAAATTTGGCAAATGCTGCATCATGCCATTCAAAAAATACAAAATGTACATACGCAGCAGAAGCAAATTTAACATGTTGAGCCTCCGGTGTGTCTTCTGAATGCAACCAATTACGTTAGCTCTGAGTGCTCAGAGCTAAAAAGAAACACGATTACGTTTTTTGACAACTCGTGCTCTGCTCAGAGCTAAGCGCCTGGTTATATTAGTGCTCGGTGTTCGACGAACACAAAACATTTTCTCCCGTGCTTGGTCAAGGTGGTTACATTCAGCTCGTAGCATAGTTGTTTTTTGTCAAAATATACTCGTTTGTTTTATACTATTTTATATGTAATGATACTGTTTTGTAAAAAAACTCATTGCCACATTGAATATTCGGATTGTGTTCGGTGAGAGAGTGAGTACAGACTCTCTCTTTGTGTTCGGTGCAGCAACAATTTCATGGTGTTCGCCGAGCATACTCGCAATATAACCACAGCCTTATAAAGAAAAACGCCTAATACCCAGTGGAACTTTGGAGGATCGTAAGAGTAATAGTTGAGCGTTCCAAAGCGAGCAATCGATTACTACCTATTGCCCCAGAGCTCTTGCATTTTGTACTCCTTTTTAACTTTGCATGTCCTAGGGTATGGAGTACTCGTTTTAGTCTCCAAAAGGAGCAATAAAGGAGGACACGATTACGGGCATGAGCTCACTTGCATCTTATAGAAAAACTCCGAAATAGTTTCTCACAAAATTCATGACGCCATAGACTAGTTGTCTAAAACGCCAGTAAGCACTTGTGTGTGCCAAGGTTCAAATCCCAAAACTTTTTTTTTATTTTTTTTAATTGTAATGCTATATTCATTTTTGTTCAATATTTTTTATTTTTTTTTATTATTTTCTATTATTGTTTTATATTTTATTATTTTCTTCAGTTCCCTTTTTCCAGGCTCGAACCTGTGGTCGAAAAATTCGCATCGCGAATATTAAACGACGCGCTTATCAACTGATCAACATAAACAAATTTATTGTCATTGAATTTTGTTTCTTTTACTCTTGCAATGATCCTAGTACTAGTTACTGATTTTTAACTCTTTGATGCACACAATTTTAAAGAAAAAAAACACCAGTTGCACAGAATTTTTTTTGGTTTATATCATTACCAGCAGAATGAGAACCTGTAAATAAAAACTAAACTGTGTGCTATAAGTAATTTCAACTTTTCGAGGTGGGTTAAAATATATCACACTATGCATAAAAACATATGCAAAAAGTGGGGTAGTTTTTACCCTACCTAACCCTAAAGAGTTAACTGGGCAAGAGAGAGTAAGATATACAAATTTGAACTACTGAATCGGGCTGTTTTTGTTTATCGTTATTTCTAAAAATAGAAGTTCAAAAATTTTGTTACTGTATTGGAGTTGCTCGTTTATCCCTCCTTTTGGAGTAATGAAATCATTAATCGTTTGAGGAGTAATCACTGTTTGTGCAACTGGGTAATTACAAATGTTTCATATACATCGACAACTTCTCGGAAGAATATATTGACCCTAGAATCCTTAACGTTAAAATAGAGCAATAAGCACGTTTATCTAAAACTTCAAGTAAAGCGTTATCAGAACTTTATTTTAGAAATGTTATGGCACACAGTGGAAAAGACTAACTAAACTCAAATTATCAATCCAAAATAAACCAGAAGTTAGATTACTCTGTACAACAAAATGAGACTTAAACCCTCTAGTTCCCAAATTTTTGATTAAGTTAGAAAAAAAACATTGGGATTGATAAATTTTGATGCAAAAAGCATAAATCTGATCTCAAAAACCTAAAAAATTTAATGTTCGTGGTTTTATGAAGCCATATAAATTTTTTTTTCGGTTCAGATCAGGTTTCGTGTATATTCGTAAATCTTGGTTTTTTGAAAACTTGATAAGGGTACATGGATGAAATTTTTTATTTTTTGTTTTCTTTTTCTCTCTGCATTTCTTCACGAATTATGGAGTTTTAGGAGTTAAGGATGAAATAAATTTTTTCCTAAAATTTTAATTTTTCACACAATTTAAATTTTTCGTGTAGAAAATTGATAGATCTTCGTTTTAATTAATTAAATCTTATTAAATTTTCGAAAAATGAAAATCTACGAATATACGCGAAACCTGTTACTAATTGCTGTTGTACAGTGTTTTTTTCTATGCAAAATTTAGTTGAAATTGCTCCAGGCATTCCCAAGCTTTTGCTCAAGGTCAGCAACATTTGACTATCAAAATCGAAATCAGCGCTTCAAAAAATATATAGTATGCACTTCACTTTATTCAACTAGTTTTGACATTTATTCCAAAATAAAAAAAGTAATTTCTCAATTTAGTTAACTGAACTGATAAAAAAAAAGATAATTTTGACTATATAAAATCTAGTTTCTTTCACTGAAACATTATTATAATCTTTGTAGGTATATGGCAAAATTCAATCTGGCAAATGAGTAAAAAACTAACTTAAAAAATCAATCATCAATTACAAACTAATAACTGATTTTTATTAGTCATATATATCTGTTGAGTAATGTCTGAAAATTTTAGTAGTAACCATGGTTAAAAATAATTATTACGATTTCATTTGTTTTCAACATGATTCTCTATTATTCGATGCGATACTATTCTAAAGTTCACTCGAATTTGGTCGCGTACGACAAGGTTCGAGTAAAAAGTTTTGTGTGCGAAACTTTAGTTTAGTTACTTTAGTTTAGAAAAGCCTTAAATAATTTTTTTTTAATTGTTTTTTTTTTTTTTTTCATTTCACTTCCGAAAAATAAAGCTAAATCTTAGTTTGGGCCTTTCTAATCATAGCTAACGATGTGTTTTTTTTTAAAGAACTATTTTTTATTTACGCATACATTAATGATAAATCTAATTTCTGATATTTACATATTTATTATAGCGGCAAAAATCACCAAAAATTATTCTAAAGAGAATAATAAAAACTTTGCATAAAATTACCAAAAAGCGTTGAAAACTAAAGTTGTCAAACTTAACACCTTCTCGTGTGTGACAAAAAGTCGAGCGTACACGCGTACGACATCCCAGAAAGTCACACGCAAATTAGTACGAACATAAAAATTTGCCAACTTCAAACAAGAGTGATGGTATTTTAATAAGGCAGCACTAATAAAGGCGAAAAAAATGGTGTGCAACACTCAATTACGACGCATATGAAAATTATCCTATTAAATAAAAAGACAAAAAATCAAAAATCAAAAAATAAAAAACAAAAAAAAAAAAACAACAACGAGGCAACGTAGGCAGAAGCAGGAGAAGAAGAAACGTACTTGACAAATGTATACTAATTAATTACAGTTTGTACAAAATTTTAGTATGAAGCTCATAAAGTGCGTTTATTAACAACAGCAACAACAACCGCAACAACACCAGCATTAATGGGAATAACAACAACTGCAAAGTTACCATAAGAAATTATAAACTTAATCATAATTACGGCGACACTTAACTACAATTTACAATCTACTACATACTTTTATTTATTTCGTAACTGCTACTTCCGATTTTCAACAAGTTAAGTTTTATGAATGAAAATATCTTCGAACGAAAGGCAGAATAAAAAATGAAAATATAAAGTAAAACAAAATTGTATCGGTGACATTTTTGGCACGCAAGTGTTAAACTCCTTTTTTTATCAGTGTTAAAATAAAAATGAGTTACTATGCCGTTGAAGGGAGAATTAATAATTGTGAATGAAAAAAGTGAATGAATGTGTGTGAAATCAAAAAAGGTAGCAAATTGCAAGATTTCCTATCAAATTGTTTAGCTGCAAATGTGTGAAATTTGACAATTTTATTTAATTGACTACAACAACAAGGAAGGAAGATAATACTACGAAACACCCACACACAAACACAAAACATTTGAAAATATTTTCAGTGACTTATGGTGTATTTGTTGTTCTGACAGGATACCAGCTTACAACTTTTGACTACCTTTAAAGAATTGCGATTTTTCACACATTCTTTTTTGTGTTTCCATTTGTATTTTAATATAAAGACAATTGAGATTACATTTTTTGGTGCTAATTCGATTTGATTTAGAAGAAGTGTGCCATTATTATCAATTTGGCAAACACTTAGAAATCATTAAATTCGCAGCAGCTTAGAAGACCCGGAACGAAATGCGTAAGTAATTTTTTTTTTTTGGAAAGCTAAAGATTAAAAAATAAAGCTTTAGATTAGAAAAATATATATTTTCCAAATCAGTTCGGTGGTAAGGTTATGTTGAGTATAATGGCCCGGTTACCTTTTTTTTTGAAAGAGGACTAGAAATAATAGCATACTGCTTTCGGGAGAAAATATTTCTCAAAAGAAAAAAAAATTAAAGGGCACTTGAACATTGAAACTATCTTCTAATATATCGAATTCGAAACCTGTACAGAAATTTGTATCAAAAAACTACCGAATCGAAGGATATGAAGAGTTGGTGTAAAAACAAATAACTTTGCCCCAGACTTAAGAAACAAATAAACTTATCCATAAACTCTAACCATCCTGATAAAAAGGAATAAAGTAGCTATTTATTAGAAATAGATCTGGACAATGTCCCATCCACAGTCACCCACGTTGTAATACAATTGGAATTATTTGGCTTTTTATTGGTTGAAATGTATCTCTGTTTATTTCTATTCTTAAGATCTCCGCCGGTATGTCTGACTATTTGCTGTAACTCAATTATGTTAAAATTACTAGACAGATGTTGTAATTTTACAAAAAACTAAACAGAAAACTTTTGGAGCGTAGCTTAACCCTCTGTCACGTATTCGAGATAATAACAAACAATAAAACACTAGTATTTCTGGATTTTATTTTTTTTATTAATTATAAAAAAAATTAAAAAAATATTGAGTGTTGCCTTGAGGCAGTAAAACACACGCAGAAAAATATTTTATTATTTATTGATATCGTGGAAGGCCGACACTTCTCGTAAATACCTAACTAATTTCAATTTATGGCAGGTAGCGCCATCTAGTTATTTTTTAGGTACCAGTTCGTTAGTTTAGGAAAATATCCTCTAGCTACCACTATGTCACGTGTTGTCTCACTGGCGTTCATCGGAATCTTCTGGTGCAACAAGATCTCTATATAGCAACTCCGAAAGACATAAATAGTTCAAACCTGTGGTTATTAATTGGATTTTCACACCTAACATCCCAGATTGCCTGTGTATATTGTACAACTAAACTTTCTGGACCAGCACTATGACCAGTTTTGACCTGAACGTCGCTCTAGCGATTACCGCCGAAGCAGTCCTCAGATAGTGGAGATTTATTTGTGCAACTTTAGCGCTTGCCATCTCGCTGCTTATTGTTGTTGATGTTCATCTCCTATCAGAGTGATATCAACATCCGCTTCTGATAAAATCCCTCCGGATTCTTTATCTTGCGTGATGTTCAGCGAGGTCGAGATCGTCAAAACACTCAGCTCCATGAGGTAGTACGCTAACTTCCTCAAACTTCTCACTTCTTGCTGCTTCTTCTGCTATCTTTTTTCTGCAACATCCATCGGTAGTTCGGCAGCTTCACCCGGCGGAGCTTTAACATTCACTTGATGCGCCTCTCGAGGTTTATGCAAATGAAAAGGGATGCAATCAAATCTATATCGTAGGATACATTTATTTGCTTTAAGCTTACTCTTTGTTTGAAACTTATCCTTTTTCTCATCCTTGCCCCTGAAGATTCTCCACAGGCTTGTGTAAAGACCATAATTTTTGGCAATGATGAGATACAGGAGCTTCTTAGTGTCAACGCCTGCCGCCTTAGGTAGGTAGACTGTCAAAATGTCTACTCCTGGTATTTTGTCCCCATTACACGTTGACAGCTTTAAACCTTTTCAGCTTGGCAGTTTTGGAACCGTTATGCCCAGCCATTCTGCCGTATCTTCGTCCATGCAGTCCACCAGTATGAGACCTGGCCGAAAGTGGATGCCATTGAACTGGAATTTTGCCCTCCAGCCCTTACACATATCTCCTTTTATTGCATCTTCAAACTGTCCCTGCTCTTCTCGAGAGAGTATATTTTCAGGAAAGGATTTGGAGAGTACAGCCAGTCTAATGCTTTTAACGGTGCAGGCTTCCTGGCAACTTCCCTTCCTTTTTGCGATACATTCTTCCCATCTTCCGCCCTGATTTTTTTGGCTGTATTGCCATCATGCGGACTAATTTCTTTTGCCTCTTGCTTCTTCGCGTCAGTCGGAGTATCTTTGGCGCAGGCCAAGACTTTCTTCTTTGCCTCCTCAGGCGTTTAGACTTCTTTGAGATAGCGCAGATACCATTTGGTACCAGCGCCACTCAGACCTGCCGACTTCCTCAATTCTCCAACCCTTTCAGATTGCCCAAAAGGTCAGTCCAGTACTCGTCGATGATTTTGATTATCCGGAGGGAGCTTCGGTTATCTGATGTGCCCTGTCACCAGATAACAGTTTGTGTTGTGATGTGAAAAAATTAGTATTTTAAATATTTTTTTTTTTTCCGAAAAAAATAAAAGTTATTACCAAAGGTTTTGCTTTTAAACCAAAAAATCAAAATCAATTTTGTAATTTTTATAGTAAAAAAATCATTCAAGATTTCTATTTTTGAAAATTATGAAAAAAAAAAAATACAAACAGTTTTTATTATCATTTTTTATTTTATATTCTATTTATTTAGTAAATCAGATTTACTTACTAAATACTGGTTGGCGCTGTTGTAGCGTGTTTTGTTGCAGCAATGGCGTACAGTGGTTTAACTCCATATTAAAGATGGAAAAAAATAGAAGGGTCTGCCCCAGTGACTTAAATTTTGGTATACGTTATTATTTTATTTTAAGAGGAAAAATCCAAAAATTTTTGAAAATAGGCGATTATTTGGGGTGTTACCACACAAAGTGATATTGGTCTATAAATTAGAAAATTCGTAAAATATCTCAAACCACGTCTAAGAAGAATACTGTGTTCACAGACCTATAATATAATTTTAAGGCAAATATTTTTCTTGAACCCTTTGAAACACTTACTTATGGAAATTTTTGACCCATGTAGCATAAAAGACCCATAATTAGGGTCGATAGAGCGTTAATATGCTCTAAAAAAATATTTCCCATAAAATTCTACAATAGATCTCTGAACAAAAGAAATCTGTTAAATTAATAATATGTCCAAAAATGTGCAAACAACGAAATTCGATTGGTTAAGCCAAACGATTTGTAATTGTAAAAAATTTTAGTTTTTTTTAATTAGTTGCTTTCCAATCTTTATTAACGTAGTCCCCAACAAAAATTTAACGAAAGTAGTTTTAGTTTTTTTATATATTAATCTTCCAACCTCCTTTTGAAGGACTTTTTGTCCTTCTATAATAAATAAAATAAATAAATAAATAAATTGAACCACTCTAAAACATGAAAGCAATACTTTCATTGTTATAAGTTAAATGTTTTATACCAGTACTAAGTTAATATTTTCCTCATCTACTAACAACTACATCAACCCATGAAAAAAAGATTTTTTCCACTCCACTCAAACCGCTGTGCGCCGTTCGGAACCGGCGCTAAACTGTAGGTCTAACCACCGCCTCGATATTCTATTGGCAGCGTACTACACTTTTGCTTCTATCTTTCGTCCTTTCTCCACAATTTGGGGCTTTGGTCTTCCCATTTTCAGATATCAATTCAAAAACCTCATGGCTGCTTCACATAATGATGAAATGAATAAAACTCCTAAAATATACAAATGAGTAATTTTGTTTTCCTAACGAAAGAAACAAAATATTCCAGCATTTTTACAACAAACAAGTTCATGCAAGCGTAAATGTTTTATATAAAAGTCAAAGATGCCAAGTAAATATTGAAGTCACGAATAAAATAACAAAAAAAAAAAAGCGAATAAGAAAAAAAAAAATGATTTTAAAGAAACAAAATAAAAATAAAGAGAAAAAAACTTGAGTTTTTTCTTTTCAAAGTAATGGAGTCACGTTGACGGGTATTTCAACATTTCATTCCTGAATTTTTGTTTTGCGTACGCTTTTTTCTCAATTTTTTCTTTAGATTTGTTAAGTAAATATTGTATTAAAAATCATTTGCTTCATGCAAGATCAAATACAAAAAAAGATGGATGCTTTTAAGTTGGAAAAGAAAAAGAGTTTACTTTGAAATATTTACATATCTCCATATCGATTTGGTTACATTTTACTATTTGTGTTGTTGCTGTTGTTGTTGTTTGTTAGTGGTAGCAATTTCAGTTAGAAAACATATGTTGCTAGGCGGCTATTGTTTATTGTTGTTGTTTTGAATTTATATTTTTTCCTCTGAAGTAATTTGTTTGTGATTTTGTTGTTATTGATTTTTCATTTAAATTGTTGTATTTATTTACTTTTGCTTTGAATATATGAAATTAAATTTAATTCAAAAACTCAATAGAAAATAAAATAACAATATAAAAGTATCGAAAATCAAGTTTATATGGTAGTATGCATGAGTATAAATATTGAGTAAGTTTGTTTTCTAAGTCTTTTGTTTGCACACTAATTTGAAATTTGCTTCGTATTGAAGGCATTTAAAGTTTAGTAAAAAATGTTGGTAATGCATTTTAAAACTTTTTAGCTATATATACATTGTATACTTAGATAGATAGATTAGAAAGGGTGTGATGTACTACGACCTTAAGAGATCTATTGTACCCCATTGTATACTTACATATACTTATAAAGGAGTGAATGGGGTTAAAACTTTCCTTTGATTCTTAGAATCTATAGAAAAACATAAATCAAAAATTGTGGATAGAAATATTGCTTTACATTGAAACCTGAACATGGAAAATTATATTTTTATTGTAACGACCTCACACTTTAGATATAAAAATACTAAAAATTTCGCTGTGATATATCAGAAATGTATTTTAGGATTGAAACTTAGTGCGTTAATGATGAGTTAATACCGAAAGCAATACAATTTTAAACTAAAATTGATGTCTAAAAATCTGAAGCCAAAACAGTGTTTCAAATTTCAGAAAATGTGATTAGGGTCTAAGAATGCAAGTTTTGACCATCTACTGATATAAAATTTCAATATAAGGATTTTTAGTTTTAATAATGTTCTAAATGAACTAAAGTATGATATATTCGGTATTGTGAAATTCACTTGCGTACTTAATATTTCAGCAAACACAAATTACGGGCGAAGATATTGGAAATGATTTGAAGCAGTGGTACATGTCGTTACATTAAAGTTAACTTATTTATATTAAAATTCAGGACCAATTTTATGCGCAATGTATTGACTTTTAATAACACAGTGGGACAAAAAACAAAAATTTTAATATACTTTTTTCGGGGTTTACACCTGTCGTAGGTCTAGCCAAGCAGAAAAAAACTGCATACTCAGAATTTCAATTGAGCCTCAAAATCTGGACTTAGGGCCAACAAACTAATTTTTGATATGCGAAAGCATATACCGTAACTTTATTTTTATTTATGCCAGGAGTAAGTTTTTATATTTTATTGAAAGAAGATATTTTGCTGCTTATAACGATATATTTAATATATCTTTAGGAATACCGGAGTTAGAGGGCAAAACATAAGGGAAGTCGAAAAAAATACAATTTTTTTCATTTTGAATGGTGTTTTAAATGACTATTTTGTTTACCAGTGTATATATCAGAGTATGGTATATGAAAATAAACTGCATTCAATTCTGTTTCCAACGAGTTATAAATTTTCAAAATCCATTTTATTTGCCTACACAAACAATTTCAATACGTAGTTATGTAAATATTTGTAGACGAGTATTACTCCAACTATTTAAGAATATAAAAATACCTAAGTATATGGATTTTTTTTTCCAGTATAAGGTGCTTGAAGTCAAATATCTCAGTCAAACCTCAAATGTGATTAATTTGCTTATACCTTTATATATACACTGGTAAACAAAATAGTTTAACACGCCACTCAAAAAATATATAAAAAATTTCAATTTTCGTTATATTTTGCCTTCTAACTCTGGTATTTCTTAAGATATATTACTAATTTATACATCATTATCAGCAGATAAATGCCTTCCTTTGAATGAAAAACTTACTCGTCGGATAAATAAAAATAAAGTTACGGGCAAGTATATGCTTTAACTTATCAAAAGTGGTCCAGATTTTGAGAGTTAATTCAAAATCTTGAGTATGCAGTTTTTATCTGCTTGACTATACCTACAATTTCAGCTATGTCTCGAGGAAAGTATATTTTCACTGTCACACAGTGTAATCATTTAATTTTATACATTTGTTTTTAAATTCAAAAATTTTAAAGTTACTTGGGCTTCACTCAGGGTAACGTGACGAGTTATAACTAAATATAAAATATTCCATCTATTTATTTATTCGAGAAAAATTGCTAAATATGTAAATATTGAGATTCATGAATTTTCAATAAGGGATAATCATAATAATATCTATTAAATTTCATTTACAAATCGATAATTTATATTATCGTAAATAAGTATATATATAAATAAATAATAATTTTATTTCACCGAATTTTTCTTTATTTTGTTATTTAAATATTTGAGTTTTAACTAGTTTAGAAGTAAAATTCTTTCCATTACTTTCTAATTTAGTTCCATCCACTTTGTCCTTTAATTGCCCTAATGATTTAACTGCTGGATTAAGGGGTTAAATGAGTCTCGAAGACTAAAAAAAACTTATTTTCTCTAATTTTTTTCTAATATAATAAATGAAATATTTCATTCAAACTTTTCAACATATCAAAGAAAAACTTTTGACGAATATTTTGTGAAATTTTTGAAAATTCAGCCATTGGTCATTTCCTGTGCCCGCTCAGAATAAAGTTCCCGCGGCATTGTCAGAATAACTCATGATAGATTCATCTGAAACTAAAAAACCAAATTATTTCTGTTAGTAGATAGATATGTATAGCTCATGCTAGGACGAAGGAAAAAAAATTAAATTTAAATTTTTAGCAGAATTATGTTCCTTTTTGTACTATTTTTAGTATAATTTGCACCCCGTACTGCCTTGTAAATTTAGTTAAGATAAATCGAAAATATTTCGTGTGCTGTTGGCATCGTACATGCCCCCAGAGAAATACTTACCTCGTTTGAAGAAAAACGGCTATCAAATTGAGGAAAAATGGGAATGGCGCCATAGAAACGGTTTCCTCATTTAGATATAAATAATTTCTTTGGATTGGGGAAATATTTTTTCTTTATTTTAGAGAAAATTTTCTTTGAAAGAAGGAAGTTTTCTATAAATTAAAGAAATATGTCTTCAATTTGTAGAAATTACGTTTTTCAAATGAATAATATTTTATTTCAATATGAGAAATTGTATATAATTTAGGTAAAATTTTCCTCAGTTTGAGGAATAATTTGCCATAAATTGAAGTAAATTTACTACCTTTTTAGAAAAAAATTCTCAATTTATGGAATATTTTCTACAATGTTGTTTTAATTAAAAGGTATAGAAACCATATTTTTTTTTTACTTGTATTCATTTATTTTATTTTTAATAAGTATTAAGGTTTACATTCATACGTATTTTAACATACACTACAGGCGTCGTCGCCTTGAAATGATCAAAAGATCCTTATAGCCATCAAAAAATTATAAATTGAAGTTTATATCTTTTCAATATATTTTTTTTTTTTCACAACATATATATCAACAGCTACAAACACAACCGCTTCGCTTGAAATAGAGACGCCGACTAAAAAATTCAAAAGAAAAACAAAGCGAACGCGATTGTCTGCTAAGACCAAAAGAGTAAAGCTAGTTTTTTGTGTGTACCAAAATTTTGTGTATATTCGTCTCTTTCTTACATTTTCTATGCAACTAAATTTGTAACAATGAAGAAATAACTTACTTCAAATTGAACACCATGGTTCCATGAAAGGGGCACATTTTTCTTAATTTTGGGGGAAATTTATTTAAATGAGAGAAATTTTCGTGGATTCAAATTGAGGAAACTTTTTCTTTGTTTTAGAGATGGGTATTTTTCTGGGTGCACGTAAATGTGCAACAGCTCTGAAAAATAATGGATACGCTACAAAATAATGGAGAAATCGAACTTTTCCATTAATATATTCCATATGTGGTTTAGTTTTGTCGCTCCAGTTTTATGCATTTTGTTACTTTTGAGTTAATATTTTTATTTTATGTGATAAATAATATTATATTTCTTATATTTTATTATAAAGAGTGTATATTCTTACTACATTCATAAAAAAAATTTCACTCGAAGCATGTTTTACAATATTACTGAACAAAATGCAAACAAGGAAGAATCCGTGCTTTAGTTTTGTCCGACACTGTATATGTGTACAGTTAGGGCTTTGAAAACTTAGGTCCAAGGGGTAACGTTCGATGTTGAAACAATACAAAAAAAATGTTTTCTACTAACTTATTCCGATCGAAACATTGGCGCAATAATGCATGGAGTTTCAGATCGGTTCATCAAGAAATAAAAAAGATATACATACATGTTTAAATTCAAAATGGGACTAATTTGGCCCATTATGTGGCCATCATAGTGTTAATCAAATAGTACATGTTGAAATCTATGTAACAATTATTATTAAAACGTTTCAAAGGTCATTAGTCATTACTTCCAAAAATAATGATTCAGAATAAAATGAAAATTTCCAATATATATTCTACTGCTTTTAATTAAATTTAATCATTTATCCAAAAAGTTGTTCTAGTGGAATTATTGCGTTTTGTTATGAACCTCCTCATTTCATTTATTCTTAACGTTTTTCAAATTCAAATTTAGAAACTAAAATAATAAAGCAATAACTTTTTTGTTAATAAATTTCTACTGCAATATTAACAAAGATTTAATTTTCTTTCTGATTGTTTTCTCAACATTATTGCAATCACAAAATAAATCAATCGAATTATTCAACAAAGTTCAATCAGAAAGAAAAATGTTTAACACAAAGATATCATAAACAATAAGAAATCTTAGTTATAATAAAAAACTAAAAAAAACCGGCGGCAAAGTACCAATTTAGATACTAATAAAATCAAACAAAACTATTAATACATTTTGTTAATTTATGATTTCAACAATTTTTTCTTTTTATTCTCTTCAGATTTTTTTTTTTTCGTTTTGTGATTTGAGAAAAGAAATGCATTAAAATACACTTCTTGTTTTTGTTGTTGTTGTTCTGTAGAAGGAGTAAAGCAAAAGAATTTAGACATCATTTTTATGATACAAATGAAGAAGACGTCTTTGATGAAATAAAGAAGACGTCTTCACGTCATACACTTACTCATTCAATACAAATGATTCTGAGGTGTGCGTGCGTGTGTATGTGTATACATCATACTTAAATAAAAGGGTTCCCTGTGTGATATATTCATTTATTGGCCTAAAAGTGTGCAATATAAATTAAAAGCCGACAAACATTTTCAAGTCAAGAAAAAAACTACAAGCACACACATACATACTCACATTTATGTATTTCTTTTTTGTTTTTTTTCTTCTTTTTTTTAAGTTTAGACTTCATGTTCCCTCGCCGCCACCATTATTTCTAATGTATCTTCATCTTATTTGAATTTTGTTGTTTTACTGTATGTACCTATGTTTGTGTTGTTGCTGTTGTTATTGTAAATCAATAAAATTATGATCGTGCTTACATACCGAAATTCACTACAACAAATAACTCAAAATGAAGCATCTCTCGAAACTTAATTGTTAAAATTGTATTCTTCGTCGGCAATTTGACTTTGATGTTATTTAAATTTTTGGGCTTTTGTAAAACTTGAATATTTCTTTTTAAAAAATAAATAAAACTTGCAGGTGTTATTTTTACAAATTTAATTTGTCGCCTGAATTTTTTGTGCTTTTAACAGGAAAACTAATAAAGTCATAAATGTTAATTATAGTTTTTTTCAGAGGATTTTATGTAGGTACGGGTACTCAATTGTTGTTTTTTTTTAGTAACAATGCTACAAAGACGTCATGAAAGCTGGAAATGGAGAGAAGAAATTGTTTTAAGATCAGTTTGAGCGAAACAACATTGGTTCGGGTCCAATAAAATTGAATTTTTCTGCTATAAAAGTCAGGACCTTGCAGAAACTCGTAATCAAATTTGGCATCTATACTACTACATTTTTATTCCAGAAGATTCAGAAGTGCTACAATATCATATTCTATATCAATTTAAAGAACTTGGCGAGTAGGTTAGCCAAAAATTTTAACTTTCACTCCCTAGAAATTCCCCAAATTTAAAATCGGTTTAGCCAATTCCAAAATATTAGCGTCGGAAGTTCTTTAAAATTCACTCATTGAACAAAGCATTGCATTCATCGTTATAAACATCATTGCTTAAGCGGGAGCAACGATGCCAACTTGCGGAGAATTCCTCGGTTTGCGTGGAATTTCACTTAGTGCGGGGAATCGGGGAATGAGGTGTTTTTTGCGGGGAATTTTAAACCGTTCCAATACCTCAAAAAGGTGCAGAAAATTTTTTGTCAAATTTTATATTCCTAAATACAATTCTGGCAAATTCGCAACCAACACTATAAAAACATTTCTTTATGCAACACTGTTTGAGTTTGTTATTTATATTTTTTGGTAAATGTTAAAAAAATGAATATTTGAATTTAAAATAAAATTATAATTTCCTCAACAAATACTTCAATAGCAAGGAAATTAGCACTGGACTTTTCATATAAGGAGATTTGGTAACTGGAATCCATAAAACCAAGACTGCACATTTTCGTTTAGAGACTTAAAAAAGTGTGCTATTTGAAAGTTTATATTTCAGAAGTATTTTGTAAAAATTTCAGAGAGAAATTTGGAGTACTTTCGCAGATATAGACGAAGTCTAATTTTTGAGAAAACCAATTTCTTACATTTTTGAATTGTTGGTTTGGTATGTCCTCGGAGTACAGTCATAATTTTTATAAGGGTATTTTTTAAAACGTTCCAGTGAGCCGCAATCATGCGCGGCAATTAATAACGATTTTCAAAACGGCTTTCATGAAGCTGCAAAAAAAAAACCCTGTCTACAATTTTTTTTCTTGTGCTTGAAGTCTTGTACTTTGAGTCAGAAAATACATTTTTAATTAATCTATCAATCCTATAAAAATTTATTCAAATTTGAAATTTCAGGCCGAGAAAGTGCAGGGCCCCCTTAAAACAGCACTCACCGAGAGTAATTTTAAGCCTAAGTAGAGGGTATTATATGAAATTTTACCGGTACGGAGAATTCGGTCGGAAATCGGGGAATTTCTAGGAAGCTATGGGGGTGAAAGTTAAGATAAGTTGGCATCCCTGAGCGGGAGTAAATAACAAATGAGAGAGAGAGGGAAGACATGAGTAACGGTATTTCTCAGAATTATCTAACGAATTATCTGCATACACAAATAACAAATACCAACGAGTAGTTTGGTTCTCTTTTGATATTTGTTTTTCATAAAGAGATTTCTTCCGCAAAAAAAAAAAAAAAATAGCCCCAGTTACTGGGGTCTTACCGACTAGTATTTATTTATCCTAATAAGCGAAAATTAATGCTTCCAGAAATTTTGTCGTTATATGAGGATAATAGTTTAAAACTTTTCCAAAATCGACTTCTCTTGCTACTATTTGGATTAAAAGTTTTTCAACTCTACGCTCCAATATTTTTCTGGTTTTTTCACAGAAATTTTTCTTCGCCAACATTTTGAAAGCCAATATTTTTTTCTAAAGTAGAAAATTACAAACTTAAAACATTTTGTTTTGGTATCCAATTTCAATTTTCTAGAAACAAATTGATTTTTAGTTTTGTAAAGAATTTGCAAATTTTCCTCGATTTCAAAGTTCGAAAATGTGGATTTTTCCTCATTGTTCTTTTAATCTTAATGATATTTTTTTTTTTTTAATTTTAAGATATATAAAAATTTTGCACAATGATCTTTCCTGTAGTAACGTTTTCTGAATGACGCTCTTTTTCATTTTTTCTGTTTTTCTTAGTATTATCAGCGAGTGCTTTAGAGACTGTTCAGACCGGCTCAAGCATGAAAGCCTGTCTGAAAGAGATAGGTAGAAAAAATAGGTAGTAGGAGAAATATAGAAACTCGCTGTCTTTTTCTAACTATATATTTTTTCGACCTCTCTCTTTCAGACAGTCTTTCATGCTTGCGCCCGTGTGAGTACCCACTTACATTTTAGAAGCTGTCATTTGATTGGTTACATTACTCTCTAGTTTGACAATACATTACAACGAGAACGTTGCAATTTATGATTTGTAATACGTCACAAGAGAATACTACTATTTCATTTCATTTATTAAGTCTATGGTAGTTAGCAACCTTACAGACTAAAACAGAACAGAACTGAAGCTAGGTAAAAAAATATATAAATTTTTAGAATAATTGTTCATAATACGCCACAAAAGAAAGCTAAAAAGAAATGGTAAATAAAGTGATCAAATTACATTACAACATTATTATTCTACATGTACAATTCTAAAAAAATACATAATTAGCTCTGTTAGTGCCTGGTTATATTGGTGCTCGGTGTTCGACGAACACAACACATTTTCTTCCGTGCTCGGTTATGGTGGTTACATTCAGCTCGTTGCAGAGTTACTTTTTGTCAAAATATACTCGTTTACTTAATACTATTTTGTATGTAATGATACTGTTTTGTAAAATAACTCATTGCCACCCTGAATACACGGCGTGCTCGGTGTACAATACACCGAGCATATCGTGTTTGGTGTGAGAGTGAGCAAAGACTGTCTCTTTGTGTTCATTGCAACTACAATTTCATGGTGTTCGCCGAGCATACTCGCAATATAACCACAGCCTTACGTACTTTTCCATAAAGAACTTTCAGGGAGAGAGTAAAAGAATGATTGAGAAAAAATTCTCACAAAGAAAAACTATCAAAAAAGTACGTGAACAGTTAATTTTTTGCGCGAAATATTGTGCGGTTCATAATTTAATTTAATTCAGCAATTTATCAATAATATCAAAATGGAACCGCCTAAAATAGAAGAAAATTGTTCTTCAAAAAACTTACAGTGAGTGCAAAGTGATATGTATAAGAAAAAATATTGAAATGTGCAATGGCTAGTTTTATATATAGATTGAGAGTATCAGACCGAAGTCATCAATCAAGTGGTGGAATAACAGCAGCAAATCACGACTATATCGTGAGACTCCAAGCGAAGAGCCCCAAGAAATGAGTAGTAAGAAGAGATGTTGCTAAAGTTTTATTTAAAAATTTTGCGACTTCGAACAATTACAGATGTTTGAGGAGAGTGAAGAATTGGTAGCAAGTGGGAGTGCGGATAGTGATCCAAAAAAAAAAAATTAATGGTCGGATGCATCCACCAAACTACTAATTGCTCTGGTGAAAGAGTGGGAAAAACTGCCAAACTAAATATTAAAAAAATGTGGTTCGTCATTGCAGAAAAGCTTTGCGAAACTGCACAACTCTTTAACTGGACAGAACAGGCAAACTTGTCAATATCAAACGTAAGTTTTTGATTAAATTTTGTGTGGTTCAATTACTAACAAAATAATATATAATGCTATATAGTGAGTTGGACGACTTGCTAGGGGAAAGGAAAGGTTTGAACTCCGAATATGTATTAGATGAAGAAACTCCAGTGTCTGCAACCGACGAATGAACACAGATGCTTCCACTTCTTCAGGTAAACGCATACACTTTTAAATTTAATTAATAACACTAGTTTACAGCAATTTTGATCTATGGCATTTAACATCAGTTGGAAAGTATAGAACCAGAACATTAACATTTGGGAAAAGGTTAAAAAGTTGCAGGAATATTTTCAGTTTTGCATTATTATTTTTTTATATCCTGCAAGCACATATATTTTCTAACTGATTTAAAGAGTATCACTGAGGACATAAAAAAGTTAGAAGCGAAAACATTCTAGTTTTTGGAATTGAAGGAGCGGCGGGACAAAAGGAAAGAAGAACGCGCTGAATGGGATGAAGAGAGGAAAAGAGAAAATTGGAGTTGCTGGAAACATTAGTGGCAAAAATAAACAAGGAGTAAAATATGTGTTTTATTATATTATTTAGTGCAATGTGATTTAATTCTTTTTCAACTCAAATCAAGTGTGATAATATTAAGATTTTGCAAGTTACTTATTACATATTACTTAGTAAATAAATAAAATTCTAAAAATTTAAGCTTAGAGATAATTGAACATCAATTTCTGTTTTTATTTAATTTTTTCTTTTCTGTTAAGTAACAGTAATTTGCTTTCAAGGTAATATGCAATATAATATTGGTTTTAGATGTACAGTATTCCCCGCTTATAAACACCTAGCTTCGTGCATTTTCAAGAGTGCTTATAAGCGAGGAATACTGTATATAATACGTAACGTAGTACTTTTTAAAGTACTATGTCAATGCTGCCTACAAATACCCAACTTCAATTTCTCTGCAAATAGCTTCTCTTACAGCGTTTCCCTTTGCAACTGCTAAGGGCTCAAGAGAATCTCCCACAACTTCCGGGATTGTATCCATGTTAAAATCTAAATCATACTCATTTGCGATGTTGTGCAGTACGCAGCAATCCCAAATAAAGTGGCACAGGTTTTTTATGCCTCGAAGTTTGCAATAATATAATTGCCTGAAACGCTGTTTCAGTATTTCAAAAGTGTGCTCAACTGTCACCCGGCCAAAATTAAGATTCATATTAAACGTCTGCTGTGCGCTTGTTAAATGGCCATTATCCCGGTAGGGAGTGACAACATGAGAACTACAGCGATATGCAGAATCACCCAATAGATAATAATTTGAAATTTTCATACGTGCATTACAAATATTGTAGTTCAAAAGAAATGCCAGAAATGTTACCTGTGGAATACGATGTGAGCTTTTTGTAGATAGGCGAGGTTTGGAAAACCCAACTATCATGCGAAGAATCCGGATAACCAACAAAAAGACTGATAAACTTACTTTTCTCGTCGCAGATGCCTTGCAGACACAAACTGGTTGTACCCTTTCTATCAATGTAGTCGTCTTTACCCGTTTTAGGAGGGCTGATAACCACATGGGTACCGTCGATGCAACCTGAGTTTTTTTTTGGGGTTTTAATTACACTTCTCTGCAAAATATTTGCTAGACACTAGCTTCTTTTCTTCGTTCGACCATTTGATGAACTGTGGGCTCAAGGAGCTGATGTGTAGCGAAACCCGATGGATAATATTCCAAACCGTTCCAAGAGACAAGTCAAATCGGCCTGCTTAGTGTCTATAGCTGCACGCTTCATGGCCAGCAAACCACGAAAACAGCAACATATACTTTTTCTGAAAGCCGTTTATCCATTCTTAGCCTGTTGTAAATTTCACTTTCTGCGAAGCTATTACTTAACCGCTGGTATAAGCTTCGTGAAATTCTAAAGTGGCGTCGAAACTTTTGCTCCGTGTACGATGGCGTGGTCTCCTCAAAATATTTTCTCACACAATTGCGAGTTTTCCTCTCAAAAAGGAGAAGTGTTTCCTACCTCAGAAGTATACTCACTTCCAATACACACTTAATAACTTCGTTATCGGAGTCACTTTCCGATTCACTTGATGAATCGAAACAAAGCACAGTGCTCCGCCCCCATATAAAAATTGGACAAAATAGAGGGAGTTATTTAGATTTGATGAAACTTAATTTCCTAAAGGATTATACCATAATGATTTCAAAAATAAAATCGTTTTTTTGGTACCGGTTACCCTCTTTTATAAAATCGGTTCTTATCCAATTTTTTTACCTTTTAAGATACTACATTGGACGCGCCTAACTAAAAATTAAAAATATAATTTGCTAAAGGTATGCTGATTCTACCGATTTCGGTTTTCAGATAAATTTTTTTTTGCACAAGTTTTAAAATTAAAATAAAATAAATTAAAATATCAGTGCAACTATTTTTTAAATATTGCCAATTAAGAACCAATGCTCCATCATTTCTTTCGGTTTGGGATAGAGCACTATTTAAAATACAACGCTAACTCACCTTCTTAAAATGTCCCTACTTTTATCATAGATATATATAATAAAATAGATTTTCTAATTAAGTATATTTTTATAAAACAGTCTGCTTTGCAAAATACTAACACAAATTTAAATATTGACATAACAGCCAAAAGTAACTGTTTCAAAAATGCAGTGGGTTCTCGATAACGTGAACTAATTAAAACCAAGGGTGTTCACGTTCGCGAATGCCAAAATTAATAGAATAGAGATTCCTAAAAATCATCATTTAACCCTCTAGTCACGCCCCTTCCTTCTAAAACTTGTGTTTTTTTCTTTTAATTTCAAGAACTTTTTTTAACAATTCAAATATTTTGTACGCCAACATATGTAATTTGTATACCAAACATGGGCATTTGTCAATATTAGGAGAGTCCTGAAACTCGGAGAAATTTAAATTCAATGTATTGCCAACATATTTACTTGAGGTATGTCACTAATAGGTTATAATTTATGTTTTAAAATGTTTTGATGACCAAGCCATGAAAATTATGGTACCAAAAAAATTGCTTTGAAAAGTTGAAATAGTAGTTTAATAAATTTCTTAAACATTTTTTTTTTTTGTATTTAAGAGTATTAGTAAATATTGATTTTCTCCTAAGGTTGGACGAAGTTGGCCAATTTTTTCCACCATTTAAGAAAGTAAGGATTGCTATTTACAAAAAAAGGCACAAGACCTTTTGCGGCCTAATGCTTTATATTCTTTACTGAAGTTGACGATTTTTTAATTTAAAAAAAAACTCTAAAAAAAAAAAGTTCAGTTAAAAGAAAAAATTATATGTTATGAAGTAGGTTATATTACTTCTCTTTTAATAAAAAAAAATAAAAGCGCTGTCAATGATACCTGATTTTTAAGCAACTTTTTTTGTAAGAGTCATAAAAATTTAAATTTCTTATTTCAATATTTGCTTCTTAAATTGATCGAGCAATTGGCAAGTCCCAACTCCTTCAAAACACAACCGCTGTAAAAACCGCTGTGTTCGTTATACATATTCTATTACCTTTAAAATGACATCAAAATTTTAATGATCGGAGACATAAATTTTTTTGATTTTTGTCCATTCTCGAAGCACTGTGCAACGCAAGGACATGCCTATAAAATAAATATTTGTGAATAAAAGCCACAGTGGATCGCCATACACATGAAGGTGGAAGAAACCGGATTAGGAGGAAATGTAAAAATACCTTCAATAATCGCCGTTTCATGCCTAACATGTTCCGAAGTTCCCGTACTCGATTCCACATCATTTGCCTCAACAATTTGCTGTTTCTTTGCGGGCTGCTCTTGCTGCTGCAATTAATGAATAATTTGTTGAAATCATTCTGTGTTGCACATTTGCATTCACAAATACTTACGTTTCCCTCAATATCACTAATATTTCTTTTCTTTTGTTAGGCTTTAAATGGACAATGATGCCAGAAGAATTTTAAAAAGTTCATAGAACTAGCAGATCAGACGATCGTTTCGGAACCCGCTACGGTTCCTCATCAGTGATCTTTGCGATAGCTCCCTCATTTCAACAATCTATATAAGTGAAAATACTGTAAAGCAAATGAGAATTACAAAAACAGTTATTTTCACCGAATAGTATTATTGAAAGGAACCACCACTATCGTTTTATATACTTTTTGCTATTCTTCTTTGAAACATATTGGTCAGATTATTGCTGACGTTTTGATATTTGACAGTTCTTTTTTTTTCAGCTGAAAATTTGTGAAAGTAAAAATTTTACTTTCAGAAACTTTCAACAACTTTTTTTACTCTCACATTCTTACGCTCTTGTTTTCCTCTCTCGTTGAAAGTTTTTCGAGTACGTGAGCACTTTTTCAGTGAAAACTATTAACAAATTGTTAACAATTTTTTGTACGTGATCAGACCTATTATCTTTTATATTTGAGCAACTTTATCACATAGATAAAATATTGAAAGCTGTGATCAGAGATCTATTCTGGGAGGGGTAATAAAAAATCATTAAAAATATAAATTCATCGTACGATAATGGATATGCATATACATAACGCTCATTTGCTAAAAGACTGTCATAAGTCAAAAAACACAAATTTTGAGTTAATGATGCAGAATTATTCATTATATCACGCTTCATATTGTGTAAAAATTTCATATTAATATCTTGTATACTCTGCGCTTGAGAATTAAAAGATTTCTTCTTTTTTCTGCAGAGTGGGAGTCAATTGAAAACTTTAAACGCGTTTTCTGTAAAATCGCATTTTTTGAGTTATGACAGACAGTTTTTTAGTAAATAAGCGATAAGTTAAAAAAAGAATAATCCAGGTTCTTAAAAAAATTTACCAGAGAATATATCCTTAAAAAAAAATGATTTCTTTCGTTTACAAAACTTAAAAAAACAGGAAGTAGTTACTGAAAACCTATTCACAAGGCAGTGTGCTAGGGCCTGTGTTTTACTCAATCTTTACCTCTGATATGCTCACAAATGACAATATACCATCTACCGAAACTGCTGCTGAGGCATCGGATCGAGTACAAGATTAACTGAATCAAATGGACAGCTTAAGAAATGGAACTTAAAAATAAACACTGGCAAATCTGCACATGTAACTTTCTTCACTATAGATTGCCCCTTCAGTTCAAATCAATCAGTTGTGGGGTTCTATTTGCAATTCAAATATTAGCTCTATTCACTATAAATTGCAAATGACTATTTGCATAATTGCAAATGCAAATTTTTATTGCATAGTTATAGTTATTTTTGTTGTTGTGATAGCAGAAATATTTGGCATTTACAATGATGCAAGACTATTCGCACCAAATCGTGAATAGGGCTATTGAAATTCTGTAGAGATTCCAATCCAAAACACTTCGTCAAATAGTCAATCCTCTTTGAGACTTGAAAATGCCAACTGTAAAAGATGGAGTTATTAAACTCTTTGAGAGGTAACTTCAAAGATTAAGCAGTCACACTAATCCCTTGGCCAAAACTCTTTTAGACGACAGCTATGAAATCAGGAGACTATTTTCGTAAATTTTTTGTTGAAAATCGGGATAAAAAATAAGAAATAATGATTCTAAATAAACAATTCTACTACCTGCGTGAGCCATTGGTATGCAAAATAACGTATTAAAATTTCAGCATAATCGGTGCTATAGAATTTCTTTAAACGCCCGGGCCGATCCAAAAAATGTTGTTTCGAGAAAAACGGTTTTAAAGTTTTAACAACACATAGAGCTAACCAACAGGCGCTCACGACTATGTGCTAAAACTTCGTTGATATTTTGAGTTTTGGTCTGAAATTTTTACAGTATACTCCTAATATATTGTACTTTCGAAATACATAACAAAAAAAAAAAATTGATTTTTTTGAAACTCGAACACTCAAACACCATCCTTAAGAGACTACATATCCTTGATTTCCTTTTTAAAAATTAGACTTTGTATATCACAATAGCCTGTTTTTGTAATTTTGTTAAGCATATCTTTATAATATATTTCGTTATAAAATCTTTCTTGTGTCCTAACGACACGCACTTATGTATTAATTTATTTTACAATTGCCACTTCCTCGTATTTATTATAAAATTTGTTTAATACCCTAAGAGAGATTGCAAATAAAAATTGTAATAAAAAAATATACATACAAACACTCAATTGCTTTTTACGTCATCAGTTTGAAGATACGTAAATAAATCATTAAACACGAAATGTTTATGCGAAAGCAATTAATAATGTAAATACTTCATCAGTTGTTTTGGGTGGTATACAACATTTCTTCTGACGCATTTTGTTCAATTCTGTTTTCATACAATAGTAAAATCCCAGCTTTAGCAATATGGATACAGAATCATAAACGTTTTTAATTGAACAATTCAAAAAGTTAGGAAAAGTGAATGTGATATTTACTCGAAAGAACTGAAGATCAGAGTTGTTTCGATATTTCCTGAGGAGAGAATTCCCTTTCCCGTCGCTAGCTACCACTTTTCCCCATCTTTCTGGCAGAACTCGAATACCTTCACGGAAGAAGTGTTCGTCTTTTGAGGCTATCCATGAATCAAGCCATTTTGTCTTCATGTGAGTGGAACTGCTGACCAGCTAGACCATGTGCCATCGAACGTAGTAATCGGACGGAGCAATATCTGGGGAATACGGCGGATGGGATAGGACTTACCATTTGAGTGTTTCCAAGTAGGTTTTAACGGGTTTGGCAACGTGAGGCCGAGCGTTGTCATGCAGCAGAATAACCTTACCGTGCCTCTGCTCGTATTTTGGCCGTTTTTCGCGTAATTTTCTGCTCAATCGCATCAGTTGAGTTCGATACCGTTCCCCAGTGATGGTTTCGTTCGATTTCAGCAGTTCGTAATAAATAGCACCGACCTGGTCCCACCAAATACACAACATAACCTTCGAAGCGTGAGTATTTGGCCGAGAAGACGACGTAGAAGCATGACCGGGCAATCCCCAATGCTGTAATGAATCCATTTTTCATCACCCGTAACAATGCGATGAAGAAAACCTTTTCTTTTTTTGCCGCTGACGATTATTTGGCACAAAATCAGAAATTTTTACACCACCATTTTTACACAACCAAAAATGAAAACTCTAATGTGTCAAAGCGGTTTGTTTACTATATGTTTAACCTCTGTTCATGACGTTTTGGATCTATCGACTAACAGCGAGAACTTAGTTGCGCACCTAATAAATAAAAAAATAAAAATTCTAAGTAAGAATTTTCATATTATCACCGATTACTATCGATTGTTCGAGTTATATTTGTACATAAATAGAAGGGGCCTACAGTTTTAAGCCGAATTCCAAGTAAAAAACTCTTTTTAGATAATTTTTACCCTTGGTTTTCCATTTGCCGATGAAGATGAGGTGGTGCTTTTTGTATTTGCATTTTTCATTTTTAATATTGAATCCGGGCACCCTGCATTGTGGACCCAATCTTTATAGACAATATCAAGATAACAAGAATTTAGTATGCGAATAAAAGTAGGAAGTCCTGCTTTGTGGAAGACCTCACAAAGGAAAGAAATAATAAAAAGTAATAAGTAGAAAGTGTAATTTATAATTTAACTGACATTGGAGACTGAATACATTTTTGTTGAAAACTTTTCCTTTTTTTGATATTTTCAAATATTATAAAGCTTAGCTGATGGTTTATGATTACGGCAACTATATTTTATAGATTAAAATACAAAGGGGGGAGGGGTAAATAAAATTTATTGTACCCAAATTTTGATATTCATTCCTACTTATTTATTATTAATTTGTATTTCTTAAAAAACAATAAATAAATATTTCTTTAAAACTTAAACAGAAAAGTGTCTTCCAACCAGATTAAACTCATAAACTTTAAAGTAATCAGTTTTTTTTTACTTCCTGGCAATTAAAATAAAAGAAAAAATCTTGAAAAATAAATAAAATAACAAAAAAAAATATATTTTTACAACATCAGCTCTAATCTTTATTGATTTTGATATTTATCAGACTTCATCTATAAAAAGAATTGTGGCGTATCGACGATTTTACGCGGCGTAGACGAATAGAATTGCGGCATATGACTACAATCAGTTGATCAATTTTTTATTATTGGCATCATTTTTTATATTGGCATCAAAATGTTACAAATATTCGTGTTTGCGCACTTCCTCTATCAATTTTCCAATACAAATACAGAACACGATCCAAAACATAGAACATTTCTATGTTTTGATGCTACTGCTGTTTCTTTTTCCTATAATAATTTTTCATTGTATAAACTTTACTGAATAAATAAATAAAAATTATAAAGCTTGCTTAAAAAAAAACCTTCTTATTTCTTTCCAGAAGATATGGCCGCCTCTCATATACTCTCGGTCGTGAATCCCTCTGGCATGGGATCGTCACCCAATTCTAATGGCAGCCATAATAATCACAGCAACCAGAACAACATCAGCGGCACACATTCACCGCAACATCACATGCATAATGGTAATGCTAATAATAACAACATCAATTCAAACAACAGCAATGGCAACACTGGCGGCATCATTAATCATACAACACTGGCGGCTAATCGTAGCCCCACTATGGATCGTAATTTGCACGTTACTCTCGATGATCGCGAGTTATGGCTGCGTTTTCAAAATCTTACAAATGAAATGATCGTCACGAAAAATGGCAGGTAAATTGATATTTATGTATCCATGTACATTCATGTATGTATGTATATGTGTTTGTGTGTGGTAGTAAAAAAATGTGTTAAATGGTTGCATTTGTTTATTGTTTTTCTTTTAATTTTACGTACGTTTTTGATGTTTTTTTTTCAAATTGGCAATGAGTTATTGTTGTTGTTGTTTCTTTTTGCAAGTAATAATGAATTGCTAACGTTTTTCTGTTGTTGTTTAATTTAGAATAAACTTTTTTTCACGCCTTTGAAAAATTAAGAAAAAAAATTTTAAAAATATTGAGCACAAAAACATGAAGTTAGAATTTCTGTATTTAGTTCAAAGTGCTAATTGATGCAGTCAGTCAGACTGGTAGGCAGGCAGTTAGTTAGTCAATATTGTTGTAATTGTAGTGGAACATTTTTGCATTTTTCTTCATACTGTTTTAAATTATTCTAGTTTAAATAATTTAAATATTGCGAAATATTTTCTATGTCAATACTCAGATTCTGTTTTTATTTATGTTTAATGTTCCCCATTGCATTATTTATTTTGATGACTGAGAAATGAGCTAGCAACAATTACGCTATACAACAATTTGAAGCTCTACAAAATCAAATGGCGTAATTCAGGATCGCTGATTCTGACTCTATTCTCAGATTTTCGCTAGCACAAATGGGATCCCCGCCATGGGGGCCAAAACCCACAAGTCTGCTCATTTTTGGCTGTTGAACAGTGTTATTATTCTTGGACAAATTTCATTAACTAAATTATAACTAAAAATATGTAACCAAAACAGCTGTCACTAGCTTATTACCTTTTTATTAACAGGATATAATTTTTGTAATTTTGTAATGCCTTCAATCGGTGAAGGCCCCGCGGCCCCATACTTAATCCGGCCCTATCACTACCCCATATCACTAATAATACGATTGCAATCACGCTTATCCAAGTTTATAAACAAAAAGGTTATCAATTACATGTAGCTTAATATCAATAGAAGTCTTATAAATGGGGGGTTAGTGCAGCATCATAAACATAGTCCCATGAACCATTACCCAAAATAAAATTAAAAGTATGGTTCCTGGTCAAAAAACAATTTCTCGATCAACAATAGTTATGTGTTTTTTTTTCGTAGTTCAAGTCAGTTATCACTAAGTAAGGCTCCTAGTTTTGAAGTTGAATATAAGAAAGCTTAAGTTTTGGATGTCCTACAATCAATGTTCGAGGAAAAAACAAAATCACAGGAAGTGTTAATTTGTTGCAAACTTGTCATAAGTACTAAAGACGAGATTCTAGAATGAAACGCAAAAACTCTTTATCCTCTCTAACTCGTAAGAGGTTCCAAATAGGGCACACGCGCTAATCGATCACGATCGTGCCGCAATCACCCTGTGTACTAGTTCAATATGTTTGATGAATATTTTAATAAATAAATGTTTCATATTAAAAAAAATCTCTCTGTTTATTCAACCACTTTTCTTAGACGCATGTTCCCAGTCGTAAAAATCAGCGCTTCGGGTTTAGATCCAGCTGCAATGTATACAGTGTTATTGGAGTTCGTTCAAGTCGATTCCCATCGCTGGAAATATGTCAACGGCGAATGGGTAAGTTAAAACCCACATTAAAATATTTGATAAAAATTCACTTATGTTTTTTATTTATGTTTTAAGGTTCCCGGTGGTAAAGCAGAAGTACCGCCTTCAAATCCCATTTATGTGCACCCCGAATCACCTAATTTCGGAGCTCATTGGATGAAAGAACCAATATCGTTTGCTAAAGTCAAACTTACAAATAAAACGAATGGAAATGGCCAGGTAAGTAATGAAAAACGAAAATGAATAATGAGCTGTAGATTTTTAGAAAAGCTTGAAATTTATTGCTAAATATTTTTCAGATCATGTTGAACTCTCTACACAAATACGAACCACGTGTCCATCTGGTTCGAGTTGGTTCCGAGCAGCGTCACGTGGTTACGTATCCCTTTCCCGAAACGCAATTCATTGCCGTGACTGCCTATCAGAATGAAGAGGTTACATCGCTGAAAATTAAGTACAATCCATTCGCTAAAGCATTTCTGGATGCTAAGGTAAGATCTTAAAAACAAATTTGATAGTGCTTTTTTCGCAAACGAACAATTTATTAATAAAAACACACTCGCTTACACAAAGGAGCGTCCTGACACGTTATATTCGCATGAAACACCCTACGGTTGGCTTATCCCACCACCGACACACTACGCTAGTGCGGCCGCAGTAGCAGCACCACAGCCACCACCACCGCATAGTCTTGCTGTTACATCGGGCACGTGTGATCGTTACGGACGTTCACTTTCAGCTATTAACAATCGTGTAACTTCATCTTCTCGCTCCACGCCATATGCACGTCCACGTATTGTATCCGGTTCTGCCTCGAACGGTAGCAACGGCAATGCATCACCGCAACCACCATCTGCGCCACACACTCCTACCAGTTTACAATCGAATATCAATAGCATTGGCGGAAGCGCCGGTGGCGGCAGTAGTGGTGGTAGTATTTGTAGTTCTGCATCCCTTGCTGGCGGTTGTGGTTTCACAAGTTCCTATTCACAATCAAGCTTTATGCCCGTCGAACCTAGCTCAACAGCTTCTATGTTCTCCTATGCGGGAAGTTGGCAAAGTAATGGAAATTATTGGAGTTCAGCAGCGGTACCCGGACCATTGCCAGTCAATGTCAGCAGTGGCAGCAGCAGCAGCAGAGCTATGTGTAAGTAAATATTTAATAGAAATAACTTACAGCATTATAATGCTCCATTCTCTATAGCTACCCATAATTCACCATCACCCACCAATGGCTCCCCAAACTATGCAGCGCCTTCGCCTGGCTACACTATCCATCATTTGACCCCTCATAGTCATCAATACAACATGGCAGCAGCACAATCGGCACATATGGCAGCAGGAGATATGTACCAAAGCTCAGCGGCAGGATCACCATCACAAAGCTATGCGGCGGCCACACATCAAGTGTACCATCCAACAGCTACATCACCTACACACCAACTCTATACAAATGTACTAAATGCGCCGACAGCACTAAGCTATCCGGGCAGTTCGTGGCATAACAGCGCCAGCGCTGAATATGGTCTATATCAGAATGCAGCCTATGCATACCAACCGGAATATATTCCGCTTGTTTCAGAGATAGGGTAAGGTTTCCAAAATGTTACACTGAGAAATTTTTTTTCTAAATAAATCTTAAATCATTGCATTTTTTAGTTTTCAATGATTTGTTTTCTCATCACTTCCACATTTAGTTATGCTTCGCATCCACTCGAGCCCGTTGAAATAGTTCCTAAGTCCCTCGATGATACAGAAGCATCTATCTATAAGACATCGGAGGAGGAGAGCACTTCAGTGCTCACACTAGAATGTAGTAATTTGAAAACATCGCAAAACGTATCACCTTCAGATTCAATTAAATTGGAGAGGCTGGAAAGTGAGCGCGTCTCTTCAACGATTACGGCAGTGCCCACTTCGGTGGTTACTGCGAACTCTGTTGGTTCCGGCGGTAATTGGACCCCACTGACTCCACCACAAAGTGCATTGTAATAAATCTATTTATGTTGTTAATTAAGAAAAGTTAATTATATTTTACATAAGCCTTTAGATGCAATTTATCTAAATTTTTTTTGTGAATCCTCCTTTAAAAATAGTATAAAAAATTAATCGTTGTTTTTTAAAAATATAGGTTTATTTTAATTTCACAGTACAACAAAAAAACCTGCGACGTTTCTTAATTAAATAAATCGTTGAACTCAAATCTGGTTTCAAAAACTATGCAATCACATTAAGATATCGAGATATCCTCACATATAAGTGCGGAAAATGCCATTTTTAGCTGTACTCAGTAACCTATAATTCTTTTGTTGTTAGTTCGCCCCAATCCGATATATAATTTCATATACTATAAATAGCTAATTGAAATTAATATATTCATTATTTCTCGATTGAAACTTAGCTTTTTTAAAATTTTGTTAAATTAGACTACATCCTTAAAAGAGTGAGCGCGATAAGGACGCAGAGGATTCAATCCAAAACACAGAATGCATGAGGTATTGGGGATCTCGAGCACTGTGCCAAGTAAGTACAACAGTTAAATTTTGCGACTAGACTAATGCTCACCAGTGATGGAATTCTCAAAAAAAATTGTACCTAAATGAGCGTAAATGTACCTTAACCCGTTATCACGTAAGAGCATGGATTTTTAAAATTAGTATCTAGAATTGTTTTTGCAAATTTGTTCATAAAAAGGTTTTATTTAAAAAAATTTGGTTATGTCACTTATTCAAAAACACGATTTTTGTTGTTTTTTGTGCATAATTATTACTATTTATCAATTAATATCGATTATTTGAAAATTTAGCTTTCACATTTTTAGAAAAACCGCAGTAAAATATATAAATATATGAGTAAACTATGCTTTTTTAAAATTATTACTTCTCCATTTGCAACCGAAAATGTCAAGTGAGTGCATTTTTTTGTTTGGTTGCGAAATACATTACGTTAGCAGATGTTAATACCTTCCAAATAACATAAAATAGTTGCACCAATTTCTACTTAATCAGTTATGATACACAACATTATGACCCTTATTATGAACTGCGTTCGATCTTCGACTGTAGTCGAATGCCCTGATCGAACGAATTTGAATTTGGTATTATGATGTGCTTTCGACAGAGAATAGCGTTACTGTAAATTTCGCTCATTTTTGGTTGTTCACGGTAGTATGTTTCTATCAGTAGAAATATTATATGCATAATAAAAGTGAAAACATAAGCTTTCTAAAATGAAAAAAAAAAAATACTTTACTGACTCAGATTATAACGTAGTCAGCTTTTTCCCATCATATCTAGTTCTCCCACAATATGAACCAGAAGTCGGAAAATGGAGTCTTCAGGGGCTATGAAGAAATTTCTTTATTTCAACAGATACGAATTTGATGTCTGAGGGAAATTTATTAAGCACAAAGAGATAAACAATTTTTACACAAACTGTTGTACTGTGTTTTTTTATTTGATGAAAATAAAACTGTTTTAAAAGAAAAAATATCTTTGAATTGATGTTAAAAAAATTCTATAGTATCGTAAATTATTTCTTTTCCATGTTATAAAATTTTCTATAAGATAAAAAGGATAACTTTTTGTCACCCATATAATTATTTTGAGATATGGGGCTTCAAAGTTGAGGTTTGTTGAAAAAAAAAAACGAAAAAAGTGATTTTTCTTGCTTTTTTTCTATCATAACAGCAATATTACTGTTACTATTGGAACTTTTTATGCCTCAATTTTAAATTCATTGGCTGAAAATTAAAGTTTTGACAGGTATTTATGTGAAGAATGTGCTCTCAACAGTGCACTATTTTGAATTTTGCCATTTACATCAAAAATTGGGGCCAATCGAAAAAAATCATTAAGATATTCGGATTGTACGGAAAATTTTACTATAGAAAATGTTATCGTCATTCGTTATGGTGAAAGTTTTTGTAAATTTGTAGAGTAGTGTAATTGTATTGGGAAACAACAACAAAGCGGCAGAGTTAACACGTATATTTATAGCTGTTATATCAAAAAATATACTGATTCCAGTTATTCGAAAGCTGATTGCGTTAATGATCATTGGCCCATTTTAGTAAACGTTCCGAATAAAGAAGAAGTACTGACACAAACACAATTACAAACGGCCATCTCCGAGAAATCACAACCCACCATTCCTGAAAAATTGCAATCGACTGTTGCATCAATTTGTTGCAAGGCTGAAAACATGCAGCGGAAATGCAATATGAGGCAAAGTTAATGGAGGCCAAGCTAAAAGAACAGAAGGAAAATGAATTGGAGAGAGAACACCGCGCTGAATTGAAAACTGAAGTTTCGCTGGCGCAACGTGACGCTTTTAAGCGCGCTTCAGGCTTATTCTTTTTTCGATGCAACAAGACGGCATATAATGTTCCGACCAAATTTTATCAACATCAGCAGCAAATAATCCAAAAGAATGATATATAAACTGCGAAATTGTTATGTTCTTGTTATTTTTATTTCATATTTTTGTTATTTTATTATTAAAGACTCTATTGTCAATCTTTTCTTTAATTTATGCTCTGGTTTTGCTTTGCTTTAATCCGAAAATAATGAAGAACTTCGCCCCTCAATGATTGTCTTCCACGCGGCAATACATCATCTTCAATTACTTCATTGGCATGGCTTTTTTCGATGGTATCTGCCATTTCATCATCTACAAATATCTCTCCTTCTTCAATACATATATTATGTAAAATAGCAGCAGCAATTATTATTTTTTGGGCAGTAGGCAATGCTACGTTGAGTCCGTACCGAAGTACCGGGAAGCGCCGTTTCAAAACGTCATATTGACGCTCAATTACATTTCGTGTGAGGATCAGAGCAGATTGGTAACGGCGCTTTATTGGATCCGTCGCTAATCCTGGGTGATTTGTGGTGTGCGGTGTGGCCAAATAAGTTGTATTAGCGTAAACTGAATCACCAACCATGATATATCGACCGAAATGGCCAGCATTGAAACGCATTTTTAAATTTGACGCCGAAAAAATGATTGGATTGATTGGAATGTAAGTCGATATTAATCAATAATTACACATAAATAGGGGACACTATCTACCTGCAAACCACCTGGCGATAATATTTTTATATGCGTGCAGTCTATTGCTCCAATAGTTCTAGGAAAACCAGCTACGGAATGAAATGCTGCTGCAGAAGATAGCAGCTCTGACGGTGTCTGAGGCATGTGGATAAAATCGGTGAAATGCAGGAGCAACGCATCGCACACTTTCGCAAACTCACACTTATGGTTGCCTGAGACACATACATTGCATCGCAAGAATTTTCCTCGAAGCTGCCAGCGGCCAGCAAACGAAGAAGAATCAGGACTCGCTGCTCAGCGCTGTGAAAACAACTTCTGTTAGAACACCGTTTATTTGTTGTTTTTAATAGAAAAGCAATCATGGACCACTGCGTGGGAGCGCAATGTATATGGACGACGGGGGTAAATATCTTCAGTCTCTGTGTTGTCGTCTGAACTGGTGTCATCGTCATCTCCGAAGAAATCGGCCATACCCATTTCACGACGTGTTGCTCGGCGTGCCATGTTTTTAATTGTTATTTTTTTTGTTTTGAAATTAATTTAATTTTTTTATTAAAACTTGAGCAAAACTACGATGTCAAAAATAACAAAATGATCCAAAACTAGTTTTAGAAGCTATAAAACCAACATTTCCTGGTTTTGAGAAAAATAAGTTTTCAAGAAAACTAGCTTTCAGAATCAAAGTTTTATCGGTTAAAACCAGAGTGAATAATACGATTTTGTGAAAACTAGCTTTCAAAATCACTTCGAAAACTAGTTTTGGGGTAAAACTAATTTTAAGAAAAGTGAATAATATGGCCGTTAGAAAATTTAAATATTTTTGAAAATAAGATTGGCGATATCAAAATTATTTTTTTGATCCTGAAAGTATGCAAACTTTTCTAAATAAAATTTATAAATTTACTGCCGAACTAATAAACTAAAAAAAAAATATGTTAAACTTTTTGAAATTGTCAATGTCAAATTTCTGAAACAGAACACATTTATTTAAAATCAGTTCACGTCTTTAGCTGTTATAGGTTGCGAAAACTGATATCGATTAAATTTAATTTATGGTAAAACTATTAGTGTCACATTAAAACTGATTTTGCAATTAATTATAAATTATTTCTAGATGTTATACATAGTAGAAAAAAATTTTCAGAATCTGACTTTTTGGAAATCCTGACGTGATAGAAAAATTCTGCATCCCGTTCAGAATTCAGCGTACAAATTTAGTTACATTTCTTGTTTTCAATTGTCTAAATTCTCGCAAAGTAAAACTTTACTTTTTGTCTGATTCATCAACCGCAATAGGATTTACGATCGGGGTTTCATCCCTAAATAAATATCATATTACCTTTGTTTTCTTTTTATTCCATTAATTTGTGAACGATATTTAATTGTTTTTCTTTATTTTTATTTATAGAAGTCTACTGTTTTTATTTGCAATTTTAATTTTTAAATTTACAATGAGTATAAAATTAAAATACAAATATAAATTAGTATAATTTTTTAATTAAGAATTTCTTTTAGAATACAGACTTAAAACTTTCAAAATTCAATTTTTTATTTACTACTAAATTATTATTAGTTCTACTATTATTTATCGTAGTAGGTAAATATTAATAGAAATTAATGTTCGCTTTTAAAATGAGACACTGTACTTAAGCTTAAGTTTTTTCCAACCACTTCGGGTTCTCTTCAATTGTCTAATGCTATTCGGAAGTCCATAGAAAAAGTAAATTGACAATCCTATAGAAATGAAATGCAAATTTTAACATTTTTAACACCCAATTTTGTGTTTATAGTAAAATAAAATGCTATAAGTTTCCATGCAAAGAGAAAATTTTTTTTTTTTTTTATTTCAGTTGGAATCAACAGCTTAACGAACTAGAATTTTAAAAATAATTATGTAGTGGCATGCAACATAAGATTTTAAGCTACTTACTATGAATATAGATATTAGTGTGTGACTCATACATAAAATACTTTTATGTTTTTGAGAGTATGTCCCCTCTCACATGATGAAATTATTTGCTTGAGATCTTTTTTTGGCATTCCCTTTTAAAGTTTCACTTAGCTTTTATATTCACCCCTATTGCAGATCACGAAGAGAAATCTCTATAGTTGGCATTGCAGGTTCCTTACTGGATTTTTTTATGTTCGAAAATAGAAAATATGGCATCACAAGTCCCAATCGAGGTGAGATTTGAGAGATGACTAAGAGTAATTTTTCTATAGTGTTTTGCTTGTTGGAATTAAAGATATTAACTCTTTCCCTCAATTGTTAAAAAAATTAAAAATGTGAGTATTTGCATTAATTTAAATACAAAATACTGCGTTTTTAATAATAAATAACTTATAATTTGCTGACATTAGGATAACGGTAACGTCGTGGTCTTTTCCAATAAAACGCAGCACTGCCACAAGCTGATTTATTACTCCCAAAGATCCAGCCAATACATTTCGTGGTAATTCATTTTTAAGAATTTGAAGCACGTGCATAAAAGCAGGTCTACTGAGCCTTAAATTTTTTATAAAACTAATTTTAAATATTAAATAAAATTTCACTAATTGGCTTTAAAATAAACAACCTTACATTGAATCATGCATTTCCATAGGATTACTGAAGTCCCTCAAAAGTTTTCGCTCCTCTTCAATGGCTAAAATTGCCGCACAAGCAGATTCCATTTTATTTAATTTTTTTTTTTTATATTTTGAATTTAACTCATTTATTTTATTTCATTTATTTCTGTTTGCAAATGTTTTTGTTGTCATTTACTGGCATCAGCTGTTATATATTAACTTCGAAATTTGTTCGAAATGGTTTTTGTCCTGGATCATCTCTATCAGAACTAGCAATACCATTTATTGTAGGAATAGAGCCGGCAATAGAAATATAGGTTCAATGTCTATCGTGATCTGCAATAGGGGTGATTATGAAACTTAGTTACATGAAACTGACACCATTATAGTTTTCGTCCCTATGGATCTATGAAAATGTTAAAACGGAAACGCCAACAAGTTTTATCCAATCATTGTCCGAGTGATTTTGTCGATCCCTCTGTCATTTCGCATTCTTTCTCTTTACTTTTGACAATTGTATGAGGCAAGTTCCATTAGGAATATTTTCTATGTCTGGTATAAAGTATGCCCATTGAACTAAAAAATTTATAAACATTTCTTCCATTTATTCAGGTCTTAAAATTAAAATACTGATAAAATTTTGAGTGTCTGTTTGTGCATCGTTTGGTCTGTTTAAGCATGTGAGATATTATTCGGTGTATGACAACTCTGCATCTAATAACTAATAAACTAAAAAATATATGGATTGGCTTTTGAGATACGTTTATTTCCAGTCTTACAGTTTAATGGTTATAATCATCAGTTTGATCAGACTGCCAAAGCATATATCGATCGTTTTCTGCAAGACTGTCATAATCTAAAAAATATTGTGTAAGTAAGCAAAAATAACTGTTATTTAATGCTTCATCTCGTGAGAAGAATATTCCTAGTTATTCCGTTCTACCTAGCGGAACATCGTAAGAAGAAATGGAAGGAGCATTTGGAGAGCTGCGGAAATGGATCTAAGCGCCTTTGGTCGACGATCAAAGAGCTCTCGATGGTCTATCAGTAGACCCTGAAAAAATTCTTTCTCCATAGATGAAGATCTCGTCGGTTAGGTTGGAGTGGCTGTCGAGATATACACTTAGGCCTCAACGGCCCATTGTGCTACCACAAGATCTCGTAACAAGTCTGAATGACAAATTGGCGGAATGGTCAGTTATTTTTAATATTTCGAGCAGTGCTCAAAGCAGTGCTAAAAATTGTACAGTCCAAAATTGCCAAATTACCTGAAGACTCCAGAACTTTAAGACGAACTCCAAAGAAAGTACAAGTGTTTCAATAAATGGTGGACAATAGCGGGCATTACGGAATAAAAGATAGTTTGACAGACTTTTTTGGAAGAAAAAAACCCAGAAGTTTTCAGGAAATGGATAGGTTGAAGGCCGTTGAGTTCAGGCAATTTCTTTTGTTTACTGGCCCAGTGGTCTTGAAAAGGATAAGTATGAGCATTTTCTTCAGTTAAGTATCGCAATTCGAATTCTGCTAAATGAGAAATATTGTATAGCTAAAAATCAATGTGCCAAGGCTTTTATTCAAATTGTGTAGAAAACTTATCTGACTTCTATGATAAAACATTTTTAAAATATGAATAGAAAATAGCTAAATGTGAATTTTTTTATTTCTTTCAGCATTTACAGAAGTAATGTCTTGAACTAAAAGATAATAAGTTTATAACATATAGTGAAACCAGTTATTTTTATTAGGCCTGCAAATAGTTAAAGTAGCAAAAACTAACAGGCAACTATACTATATTGATATGTTTATATACTAAAAATAATTCGTAGTCAATGAAAATGGCAGAGAATGTTGTACTTTATAACCCCTTCAAAACCCTTTTTGATTTTTCTTCCTAGCTTGTTTGGTTTTCGAGAAATGAAATATTTCCTATAGGCTCCGCGCGCAAAAATTCAAAAAAATAAAGATGTGCGCGCATCCACAGTACATCCAAAGTACAAAGTTTGCAATGTTTTAAATATTGAATATCTCGAAAACTATGACATATAAGAAAAAATTACTTAATACCTTTTTTTTAGGAAATCCCTTAAGCTTTTTATGTGTTGTAGATAATTTTTTGATATCTCTAACAGTTAACCACTTATTAGTAAAAACAGGATTTTTTCATCAAAGAGGGGGTTTTTTGGGGGGTCGCTCGGCATCCCCAGAACTGATTCTTGTGGGTTTTCCATCTATCATACCCGCTCTAACAATTACTGAGGAAAAATATCGCATACGAATTCTTATGATGAAAATCTTTATAATGACTGGACTACTTGTTGAGCGCAGTCTAAATTGTGTTACTAAGAAACAGTAACTAATAATATTCTAGAATTTACAGAAAAAGCTTTAAGTCTTAGCTTTGCGTCGTCAAAATCGGTCGTTATTATTCCATTAATACATAACATTTAAAATGAATAATTTCAAGAAAATATTCAAGTAATAAGTTGGCTAAATTACCATTTCAAGCTAGCCAAACAAAATGTCTGGTAGACTCCGACGATCAATCATATACATTATTAACTTCCATTAATTCCTATTCATCACTTAAGCATAAATGTAAACAATTGAAAAAACTGATAACTTTACAAATTTTTTCGTAGACTTACATCAATTGATTTTTTAACAAACAAAAGAAATAAATAAGAATGTGCAACTACACCATCGATGAACATCAAAGAGCCTATACTCTTCTGAGAACGCACTTTCCTGGAGCAGTGGTTGCGGGTAAAAAGAACACCTCCGAATTGTATAGCTCAAACCTAGGAGACTTGAAGATAGCCACCAGCAGTTGCTCGGTAGCCCATCTGACTTAAGCAGTCAGCACTATTCAGCCGTACAAATCGCCGGGTGCAGATGGCATTACAGAAAGGGAAAGAGGTAATTCTGCCACACCTAACTAGAATAACAAGAAGTAGCATAAAAATCGTTCAGGTCAATTAGTTTAACCTCCAATAGAGAAGGTGATAGACATATTAGAGTATTGCAAAGGCTGCCTTTACATTCATGCCAACATGCATGTAGGGCAGGCAAATCTGCGGAGACTGCTCTTTATAAGCTGACAAATTTTATCCAATGCGCTCTTGACAGTAAATCAACAGTTATCTGTGCCTTCCTGGACATTGAAGGGGGAATTTAAATATGTAAGCAATTCTTACGAAAATCACTAACGATTATTTGGCGATGATGGCTCGACATTACTTAGTATACATGCATACAAAATATTTAATATTAATACAAAAGTCTGGGTTTATAGCTTACAAAATAAATAAAAAGTGCAAATTTAACTTTAAATTAATTTCAATAAAAACCAAAATTTGTTTACTATATATAAAGTTACTACCTCGTTACTAAATTCTTCAAATTTAATACCTACAAGTTAACTAAATAATCTTATCACTACTATAATTTAACAGCATTGTTTTCCACATGCTTTAACGATTTTCTAGCATTATTTATAACATCCGCTACATCTGGCACTTTTGCAATATTACTTTCTGATTTGGCACTTAAGCTTCTACGATCGTTGTGAAGACTTGCGACTACTGTAGCATCTCCATTTTCTTTCAATGGCGATATAGCAATCATTGACTTTGGACGACGTACCTCTACATCTGGCCGTTTTTGAGTACGATGCGAGGGACCACGCTTAAGTACTGCTTCCAATTTTAATTTGAATGGCACATTTGGATCATCGGGAACATTTTCAATGAACTTTATTCTTTGAGGATTTTCGTCGGTTTTTTGAAGTAGTTTATTAAGACTAGGGCGATCTTTGCTTAATCTAAGATTATTAATAGTTTTAAATAAAAAGGGATCAAATTTTGGTGGTTTTGGTATACCATTATCATCTATAGCAGCCATTCTACTTTCGTCGACGCCATTTGAGTTATCACCACCAGTGTTAGTACCTTCGATAGCTCTCAAGACTAGCTGACGTATATCGGTTTCACTTTTCGAGTGTTTAAGTGAAGGGCGCATTGAGGCAGTGCCAGTTTCTTTTGGTGATTTCGAATTGGGAATTTGTGCTGGCGTCGACATTATTATTAGACTTAGTTTATTTCTGAAATTTTCCGAATGCATTGGATTCTCTACCGAGTTTACAGTGAGTATGGATGCTTCTGATGGCGAACGTTTAATGGCGTGAATCATTTGTGGTGTTGCAGCAATCAGAGCAGGCGGCTCTACATTATTTATAGCCTCTACTAGCTGTGAATTACTTCCCATTTCATTCAATCGCTTGCGTTTCTCTAACTCTGCAAATAACTCCTCGCTATTCAGTATATCCTCAATCAGTTTCTCTGCCGCCTTTTGACTTTCTCTATAAGCTTCATAGTTTACTGAATTTAGACTAGCATTACTAGAACCCATCACTAAGTATTTATTGGCGCCATCACCAACACCATTAAACTCTTCATGTACCACTTCCAAATCATTCTCCGAAGAATCGCTACTGCTATGCACCGTTGCCACTGTTGTTGATTCGATTACACTCGGTAGCATTTCCGAGTCTACACTAATCTTGCGGCTATAGTCTGGCATTATGGCTGGTGAAGTGGGCACTTCATCATCTTCTGCTTGTAGCATATCATCCAACATAGCAATTACAGATTTTTCTTCATCCGTTACATCGAAACTCGTACCCATTTTACGTTCATCATCTCTTTCTAGTGTTGCGGTTGATGTGTTACTTTTCGTGTCTTCAACAAAGAAGACCTTGCCATTGGGATGTTTCATTTCAATCAATTCTTCGCTAACTTCATTGAGATTCATAATCTCATCGAGACTTTTGACGGTGTGCTCGTTTTGTGTCGTTAGTGCAGTACCATTTGATGTACCATTTCCAGTTTTACTTCCATTGATTTGCGTTGCATCTTTAGCTTTTAAGTTTTCATGGCCATTTAATGCATTTATATCTCTGGAGCTGGCTTTTAATAATTTCTCATATTCAATTCTACTTGGGATACGTTTTGATGGATTTTTAATATCATACATGCACCAACATGTAATAAACATGGGAATACCTAATGAAGACGTGTGTGTTAGTCTTAAAACATGCAAAAAAGTGACATGCAAATAAATAAAGCCATACTATAAATCAACCACCAAACTACAGCATTAAAGAAGCATGCAAAAAGTAAAATTCAACTTACCAATTATCATCCACACGCCAAATCGAATCCATGTCATCACGTCGAACTGTAGCATGAGATAAATATTAATGAAAATACTTATAGCTGGCACTAGTGGGACAAATGGTACGCGAAATACGCTCGTGTAGGCTTCGCGTGGCTGTAATGCTATAGCTAGGAGCACTAGAAGCGCAAATACCACCAGCACCGGTAGTAATACGAGTACCCAAAGCTGATTGTGTATGAGAGCATCGTATGCCTGCATAAGTATCAATCCAATGCCCAAAGAAAGAAGACCTAAAAATTTAGAATTTTAGTTTGATATTTTATTTTTAACATTTTAAATTAGTAAAAATTTGCACGAATTATTATAAATTTTGTCTGAATTTTTGTTGTTGCTCCCAACACAAAGAGAGTGTCTTTACTCACTCTCATACTGAACAGGATATGCTCGGTTTATTGTACACCGATCACGCCGAGTTTATAGCGTGGCAAGGAACTATTTTACAAAACAGTGTTATGTATTAACCCTAGATAGTACTCGTCGAATCGACGACACGAATTTCGTTGTTAAATTAACAGAAAAAATAATGACTTAATTAATTTTGTTTTTAAGTAATAAAGAGCACTGAAAAAATTAAACAATAAATAATAAAGTGTTTCATAAAACACAATAATAAAATCGGAATTTTTTTATAAAGGGAGCAATTGGCATCGAGTTAAAAAAGGCGACACTGAAGACAGACCTTAGTGCAACTCTGTAACGAGCTCAATGTAACTATCTCGACCGAGCATGAGAGAAAATGTTTTAAATTCGTCGAACAGCAATATAACCACGCAAAATGGCGTTCGTTTAGCCACAAAAATTTGTAATGAGAGAGTAAAGTGACATTTCGCTGTGAGAGAATTCGCAAGTAGGAAAACATTTGATCGAAAAACATATGATTGCATTTTACGTAAATAAAAAAAATATTTTTTCAATTCTATTTCCGTAAATAATAAATATCAGTGAATTGGCGATGGAAGAAGTAACTAAATATCCATTTATCAGATTATATTATTTATTTTTAAACCACTTAGACATTTCACATCAAGTTTCGTCTTCTTTTCCATATAGGCTAATTTTAATTTTCACAATCAGCTGTTTCTGATAACTTGCAAATTGTTGTAAATTTCCGATCGCGTACTTTTTGTGATATTTTTCTTTTCGTGAGCGAATACTTTCTGTCTCTCTTGATTTTGGTTGCTTGCAAATTTGTGCTGGAAAGTACGCGAACAAAAAAATGTCTGCCCCTATTAGCCAGGCACTGCTCTTGGGCGGACAAAAATTGTCTGACGGTGATAGTCCGTCCAAGAGAGCTTTCACTGTATTTGGTGTTAGAGCTTTGGGAAATTGTTTTTCCATTTGTCAGCAGTGAGGGGCATGGCATGAAATCTATTAAACCATTATTATAAATCATATCAAAGGCCATTAATTTTTATTTATTTCCAGGGACCGAAAATAATAATTGTTTTTAAATATTTAAATGAAAAAAATCAACATGTTCCAAATATCGGAGAAGAATGTTGAGTACACCAAAATTATAATGATTGCATGCTCTGTAGGAATCACTTGAATTTTTTTCTGAGTATTTCCACTAAAAATTAAAAATAATTTTTACCTGTTGATTTTTATTTTTTGCTCAGAAATTATAATAATTTTTTGATTTTTATCTGTTTGCTCAGAAATAATAATTATTTGCTAATTTTTGTTTTATGTTCAGGAAAAAAAAAATCATTATTTGTTTTTTATATTTTTGATTGATGGTTTATGGTTTTTAACGGTCCCTGTTTATTTCTATTCCAAAAATATTGCTTTAGAACAAAATGAAATATTTTCAATATGTATTCTGCTGGCGTTAAATGATTTTATTCATTTATCTGAAAAGTGGTTCTAATGGAATTACTGCGTTTTGTTATGGACCTCTTCAAATGTAATATGCGAAAAGCTCGGTATAGTCCCTGCATGGGCGGCGGTAATATAAAAGAAGAGGAAATGTCGAATGTACCAAGCAATATGGATGTGAAGTCTTTGTAATTTAGAATAAATTTTTGATTAGTAGTTAAGAAGCTTTCAGAAAAAGGTAAATGAAAGTCTGAAAATAAGGCCTTGGTCCCACACTTTATTAAAATTTTGAGTTATGTCTAAAAAAAAGTTGCGGAACTGAACTGATTGATTTCAAAAGCAAATCGATTAACTATTTCGATACCTTAACTGCTACTACCACTATTATGGCACAACAGCTCCTGGAGGTCCAAGGCCAAGCATATTTTAAATAAATAAACAATTATAAAATAGCCCTGTCCTCCTAGGGAATGTCTGGATCCGCTAGTTTTGCAGAAGATCTTTATCACAGAATGTGATAAAGTGTTTGGAATTTGAAAATTGATGGTTGGATAAACATAGACTTCAGATGATTCACAAATTTTACTTCACTATCGCTTCTTGTCCAGCTACGATCAGCTAAACGAAGGGTAGTTTCGTCAAAATAAAGCTCTTTAACATATTGGCAGTACGCCACAATAGATTGAAAAGATACTTGTGAAGGAATTTCTCTTTTTTGAGTTTTAAAGTTTTTTTGAGTGGTTTATTGCATGATGAAATTTTTTTAAATAGCTGATTTTTTTTTTAACTGAACCTATACCAGTTTGTTGATCAATAGAGATAAACGTTTGAGCCTACATTATACACTTACAAAATATTGTTATCAAAGAGCCAACAATTCGTGTCGATAGAGAATTTGGTGCATCTACACGTTTAAAGTTGAATAATTGCATCATGAGAGACGAGCAGGTTACGCGAGTACCAGATGATGTCAGCATAGAGTTCTCTGAAAGCGGCTCGTTGCCGTTTTCAATATCGGCATCAGTCGAATTGTCCATATATCTAAAAATTAAATAGAATGTGTGTATTAGATAGAACTATACAATAGATAAGAGGAATATTGCCAGCAAACCTGAGAATTGTAACCGAAATGGCAACAACACTATAAGCCAATAATGTACCAATCGATAGGAGACTAACCAACTGTTGCAAATCGAATAAGCCAGCAATAAGAGCTGAAATTGGTAATGTATTTCTTTAATTTCTGTGAAACTGTGAAACAAAAAAAAAAAAGAAACGCTTACCCGTAAGCATTGCTGCAAATATTGAACCAGTGACCGGCACACGGTAACGTTCACTAATCTTACCGAGAAATTTGAAAAGTAAACCATCTTCTGCCATGGAATACATAATGCGTGGCAAAGGGTACAGTGCACCCATTAGACTGGCCAGCAATCCGATAAGTCCACCAACAGCAACAATCCACATAGCGAAATTCCACCCGACCGCTTCGAAAGCATACGGCAATGGTGCATTAGGATCTTGCTCGTAATAGGGCACCATCAATGTGAGGACCGTCGAAACACCAAAGTAACAAAGGAAAATTATGAGCAGTGAGTAGAGTATGGAACGTGGTATATTCTTGCGTGGATTTCGAACTTCCTCGCCGGTTGTGGCAATACAATCAAAACCAACAAAGCCAAAGAAGCAAGTTGCTGCACCTTTGAGTGTGCCCGTGAATCCGAAGGGAAAGAAACCACCGTCGCCCATGCTGGAACTATTGGAAGGGTCAGTTACATTTTTGACATCAATGGTCCAATTGGAGAAATTAGCTGTATGGGATGTAAATAAAAATATAAATCTAAAGATATTTTATAATTTAAGTTCAATGGCTTACCCTTAATAGAACCTGCAAGTATGACAAAAAGTAATACGCTTATGTTCAAGCAGGTACAAAAATTATTCGCCATTGTAGAAGCTTCAACGCCAAAAGCTAAAGCAACTGTAAAACGTTACAAAATAAAGCTTTAATTAGTTTGAAAACATTTTTGGAGCATGTGGTGTAATCTCACCGCCAAAAACCACCACCAGAGCAAAGGCAAAGAAATCAAAATAACTGCCTAAAAAGCTGACATTCATTGGTGCTATCTCAGCGAATGTGGTCTTGAGTGTATCATTAATCATCGTATCCAAATATAAACTGATGCCACGACAAACGCTTGCCGTTCCGATTATATATTCCAACATTAGATTCCAACCAATAACGAAAGCAACAAATTCACCTATACAAACATAACTATAGATATAAGCCGAACCAGCTTTAGGGACACGAGCACCAAATTCTGCATAGCAAACACCTGTAAAACAAAAGGAATATTTACTATTCACTTAAAGTCCTGCGAATTAAAGTTAGTTTTTAGTCGTATTTTCTGTAAACTCACCTGCTAGTAGAGATGCCAGGGCAGCAATTGCAAATGATAACATTACCGATGGACCAGCCATTTCTTTAGCTATTTGACCAGCTAATACATAAACACCAGCACCAAGTGTTGAGCCCACACCCAATGCTGTTAGATCGAATAGACCTAGCACTCGATTGAGCTTCGAGTCTCCTTCTGCACCTTCGGCGACCATGGGTTTTCGTCGTGTTAGAACTTTCCAATAGGATGGTTGTTGAACCATTTTGTGTGTGTGTGTTTTTGGAGGCTTATTGGAGTGGAATTATTTAGTTCAAATCTCTACTGAAGACAAGTTTTGTTAGGCTAGGAATATATAAAAAGTTTTTAATTTAATTACTTAATAACGCTTATTGGCATAAAATAATTAACTAAGTAGTAAATATATGAATTTTTATAAATATTCATTATAAATTTTCCACAAGAATCCCAAAAATTATGTATGCTATCATTTGAGGAGATCCTTTTCAATAAGTTGTCTATCCTCAGAGGTTGACAGTTTGAGGAAATGAACTTTCCATCAATGGCATCAAAACTGATCTTTAATTGGACACAGCTTCAGACATCACTATAGTTTCAAGCGAAGTTTGGTCGAACAACGACCGACTAAAAAACACTCACCGCGTGATGCAAATCGAAATAAAATAAATTCCATTAGCGAATTCACCGCAAACTCACATTTCGTAACGAAACAAAAATAATGAAAATTCTAGTCACGTCAGTCACCGATTTAAATATTGCTGGTGCAGATTTCTGTGAAGAGTTTCGACTTTGGGAAGTTCCCATAAATTCATTTTGTAAGTCAGTTCAACTTCCAACTGAGCTAATGAAAACAATAGTAGAACTTAAAAAAGAGTTTCATCAGACGCCCAGTGCCATATGCAGTTACCATATTAGTAGAAAAAGAACTCGATCAACTTGAGGCCCCCTCACGGAAAATAGAGTTGCTACGACACTGATATGTTTGCCCTATGAGAGGTCTGTAGCCTGTACTTCGGCATGTTTTCCGTGTATATCGCGGAATTTACAATAGAGGTATTTACGACCTTACAACCTTATAGACCATATTGTGAACTTCCAACGAAGCCGTCTATGTTTTATTCAACTGTTTTTGTGATCAGTGAATTCCTGAAAATGACACCCTCTAAGGCGCTGGTCACATCTTGGATCTCCTTCCAATAGATCTAGCCGGGAAAACTCAGCGTGAAGATCTGCAGTGAGACTGAATGCGATACGTAGGTGGTCCCTCACAAATTATGGTCATGGTAAGATACTTAGTGAAACTAAATTTCTTCCACTATCTATCGATCTCACCCTCTCCCTACTATCCTTTCGTAACAGTTTCAGCACATATATTCCATCTCGCTAAGAATAAAATCCCTCCAATGTCCGGCTAATAACTCTAAAGTTGCCCTACAATGCAGATCGTCTATTAACGAGACAGCCATGGCATACAACCTGCACCTTATGTGGGTTCCTGGGAATAGCGACATTGAGGCAAACTATAAGGCTGATGACCTCGCCAGACTTGGTACGACACTCAGCAATTCTCTTAATACTGGTGATGTAGGTATGCCACTTGCCACGTGGAAACTTTTAATTAAAGATCACTACTCCCACATCGCAAAGAGCAGGTAGAGAGTGGAACCAACTTTCGCCATTGCCAGACAGTTTTGGCCGATGCCTAACCATTAGCGTACTAAAGCGCTCATTAATCTGGACCGTGTCCACATAAGTAGGATAGTTTCTATTCTAAACGGGTTCTGCCTCCTTGGCAGCCACGCTCGTAGACTAGGTCTTCCCTATAATGACTTCTGCAAAAGCTGTGGGAATGATGAGGAAGAAGAAACCATCTTTCACTTTGTTCATCTTGCAACTGCCCTGTTTAGCAGAACGCAGACACAGAACTCTGGAAGCACCCATATATTTAAGACTCACAGAACTGGCATCCTTTGACATTAGAGACTTATCACGCTTCATTGCAAGCACAAAATGGTTCAATTAGGGAGGGATCAAGAGGTAACACTCAGCCCAAGGGTATCACAATGGATCAATAGTTCTCAGTGTGTTCTTCCATGTACAGCCCCAACAACCTAACCTAACCTTTTGTGATCAGATGATCAATATATATATATATATATATATATATATATATGTAGTGCTGCAATATCAAAAAATAAAAACTTGACTGTTAAAAATTTTAAAGATCTGTCAGAAACAAAAGAACATGTCAGCATCGCATTTGTGTGTCAGCTTTACAATGGGGTTTTGTCGTTGTATTGGTACCACCACGATCTGGCCAGACCGTATGCATTTCCTCATAGTTTTTCCGATATTTTTGCTTTACTTCGTCGTTAGTAACGTATTGTTTGTATATACATATATAAACATTATCATCCTTTCTTTTTGAAATATAAACTTATTTTACTATGGAAACAAAAATTTCGAATTAACATACATTACATTACACAAACAACCATTGGAAATGTAATTGAAAATTAGAAACCACAAAACTAATTACAAACTTTTACCAAGCCAATAGTAAGATCAGAGACATAAAGCAGTATTATATAAACTTTTATGTCATTCAGGAAGTATAGTTGGATATACAAACAGGTTTTCACTTTCATGTATATATTGTTAGATTATTTTCTTCATTGCTGTTTCAAAACGTGAAATTTTTTAAAAATTAAAAACCAATTTTTTTCAATAACTGTACATATAAGTACATTATTCTTACATAATATGTAGAACAGTTTTCATTGAAAATTCAAATAAATGCAGTATAAATATATGACGGTCTGGCTGGACCGTGGTGATAGCAATGTGACAAACAAAAGTGGTGCCAACAGAAGGGTTATTGGCAATAGAATATTTCAATTACCATTTTCATTACTGCAATGGAAATGACAATGAAGAGTTCAAAAATAATTAATTGTAAGCGAACAATAGGTAGTTGGAAAAATTACTAATCGGAGCCGAGGAGCGGTTACATTTTCATTGCTCCAGCTCCACGCTCCGCTCCGAAGCCCTGTTTTAAACATTTTCCATTTTAAATAACACTTATTTTTCTAAAAATCCTTTATTTATTTATTAATTTCATATTTTCAATATATTTTGGCAAAAGCAAAACAGCTGATTGTTTGACACTTTTAACATTTTTATCCGAAGAAAAAGTGCGGGCTATTTCGTGCAAGAAGAAGAAGAAGACAATTACTCACTCATCTCTGCTCTCATTAGCAAGTTTTTTGAGTACGGGAACTCTTTCTGGGCTGTTTTGAGCAAACGCGTTCACCCGCGTTGTAGTACGGGAACGGAACTAATATGAATGAATGAATACCCATAATATTTTGTTATGAAAAACTTTAATTTTGTAAACAGATGAAAGTACAATTAGAAAATTACAAAAAACCTCGAACTTCGGTTCCTTTATCCGAGTTTGAGAAAAAATTTTATTTTCGTTTTGATATTGATGACCATATGAGGAAATTATGCCAAAATTTATTAAAAACTTCTGACATAATTATCAATTAAAATGCTCAAATATATGTGTGTAAATATATTGTATTTATAATTATGTCAAGAGCGTTGTACTGCAAAAGTAAGCTTATCAATTTTTAACCAAGCGGTAGCAGCAACAACAGAAACAGCAAGACGCAATTTGCAAATTGTTGCAGCAGTATTTAATTAAATAAGAATTATTTGAATAAGTAATCACAAAAAATGAAAGTAATAAATCCAATGGCAATGGACGAAACGGTCGTCGAACGTCGAAAGCAGCGCATCATGTCTCGATGTCTCGTCATCATTAGCAGATGGGTGAATTGATTGATCTATCTGTCTATTTGCATTCAATTCGCGATGCGGGCATTGTCTTTGCATATACTCCATTTGAACCCTAATGTCCCAGTTTAGCGACGGCACGCTTAAGAATCATATCAGACAATTGCATCTCTAAGATGCAAAGTCCAAATACTATTCACAGATTTTTGCGTTTGAGATTAAGTAAATCGTTAATTAAATTATGTGCATATTTTTGCGCTTTGAATAGAATTTTTTTAAGTAAATAAATTTTATAAATCTGTTAGCAAAACATTAATTCAATTTACTTTTTATGTCTTTCAAAGGAAAATACTATTTCATTTATGTGTGTACTACTTAGATACGAGTAAGTACTTTACGTATTATGAGTAATGTCTATTTCCGCTAATAATAAATTAACAAATTGTTAATTAATAATAGCTTAATTCATATTAAACAAGTTTAGATAGCAGATAGAAAATGATTTTAAACAGCAACAACAACAAAAGCAGCAACAATTAGATAAGACACAATCCAATTAAATTTATTTACTTATTTTTTTTGTTTGTTTTTTTTTCTTTCTCACTATAAAAAGTGTTTAATTATTTTGTGATAGAAAAAATACAACAAAACAATAGAAATTGTTTACTTATAGTTTAGAGTTGGGAAGAAGAAGCTGAAAAACAGCAAAGTTTCAAAACGGATAATAATATAGGACTAGGTGAAGTTTAGATACTTGTTGATTGACTTTAATTAACAATTTGTTTATGATAAGGTAAGAGGGGAATGGAACTCGTCAAATAAGAGGGACATAAGAAAATAAGGCATTAATAACACTGTGCTAGTCATAAAATGTAGCAAACGGGAGACCGTTTCTAACTAATTGGGGGTCAAGGAATTCAGTGGCGATAACCGTTTTTCTTCGTATCAGCAGCGTCTCATACAAATTTCTTTTTTGAAGTTTTGGTTTAGGGGTATACAACGAAGTTACATGTCCCTCTTCTTATTGGTGTGAAAATTGGTACCGGTGGATTTTTTTGACATGGGAAAACTGAATTTGACATTTATTTGCAGAAAAAAATAAATTTAGACATTGCATTGTATTGTATTAGAGAGGTTTATGTATTTGTACCGTGACCTATAAGATCTATTGTACGTCCCTCTTTCTCTACCTAGTCTGATTTGCCTAGAGTGCCTCATCTAGTCTAGTCTCCCTCAAGAATTTGAGTATTGCGCCCGGATCTATGGATGCTAGTTCTGTACTCGGCTCTTCGTACATGCCCAGATATTTCATTCTTTTGTGGATCAATGCTCTTCCTGCCTGAGTACTTCCCTGATTACGCTATCTACTATTCCACAGAAGGGTTCAGGTCCCACGAAAGTGGTCGCTGCTCCCTTTCTAGCAAGCTCGTCTGCCTGCTCATTGTCCTCTATTCCTAAGTGTCTAGGAACCCAACATAGAGCGACTTTATTGTCCTTGCCCAGTTGATTAAGCTTGCTCAAATAGTCTCACACCAGTTTAGAGGTGATCTCAGAGGAGCATAATGCTCGAATGGCTGCCTGGCTATCCGACATGATAGCGATATCTTGCCGTTTGTACTTCCTATTCAGTTTGAATTCCACACATAAATCGATTGCTTGAATTTCAGCTTAAAAGATGCTAGGATACTTCCCCATCGGCTCAGAGTGTTTGATTCTTGGCCCAAATACTCCTGCCCAGTTCCATCCTCGGCTCGTGACCCATCTGTATACCACTTAATCGTGTGTTCTTTGAGTGTGTAGTTATGTTCTACACTATTGTTGTTTCTAATTAGAATACAGGCCCTTGGATTATCCTGCCTGTTATCCCAAATTACCTTGCCATTTTTACAGGCCATTCCTCTGATTGCACCTTGGTGGTGCCAGGGTTCTTGGATCAGAATCAGGCTCAGGTTGAATTTTGTAAATGTCTTTGCAATCACCGCCGAGGCGGCTCTTGCGTGGTGAACGTTAACCTGGGCACATTTGATGCCTGTTCCACCGATCATAGAGCCTACTTAGAGGGGCTCTTGCCCCTACTGCTGCCACTCAGCAACATCCTTTCTTATTCCTTCTCATCTATTTGGCAGTCCTTATTGAGGAGGGAGAGGACGATACCCTCAACTGCAGTCGCGGTTGAAGATGGGACATGCCTTCCATACAAAAAACCGTAAAAAATCCCCAGAAAGTGGAAAATTTGTATGGGAGGTACCCTTCTTTTAAAGTTTATTTTGCAATGCAAAATAAGTTTTAATTTTAAAATACTTTTAAAAACACACTAGTCCATGGCGTATAAAAAGTGAAAATTTTAAACATTTTTGCAATTTGGATTCATGTTTCATAAAACCAAGTTACAGATTTTTGTTGTTCAGTGACTTACATCAAATTTTGATGGGCAACAAATTTTTTTTACATATTATTCCTCTATCAACCCTCGTCATGGGTAAAAAAGTAACTTATTCAAAAAGGGCAAAAATTACCCATACTGGTGGTTAATTTGTTGGAGGAAAATATTTTACAAAAAATTCTGCTATAAGCTTCCGAGCATACAAACATGCTTTGATGCAAAACTGACAAGTTGTCTTATGGTTTATTACACTTAAAAAACGACCAATATGATTGTAAAAGGCACCAAATTAAGGATAATTAATTTACCAATAAACAATTTTACACCTTGTTTTAGTCAATTAGCTATAACATCTAAAATTGACAACCCACGAAAATAAATTTTAATTGCATTGAAAGCTAATAAAATTCTCTTTTTAACAATATGTAAAGAAGCTTTGTCAAGTTTTTAGTATTTGTCATGCGGGTCGGTGGGATCAGTGGCAACAACTTAAAATATTTCTGGGAGTTCAGAAACTATTAATCTGATGATTTTCTCAATAACAGGCAAGAGTTACCCTACTCCTTAATAGGTATAGTTTCTACCAATTTCCAGTCTTCAGGAAACACAGAATTGGTCAAAATTAAGTTAAAAAATTAAGATAAGTGCGCGTCAATGTCCTTGTAAATAAATTTGACGAACTTGATGGGAATATCATTTACACCAATGGCGTTAGATTACAAACTAAAAACAACGGAAAAAAGTTCATCCGCACAGACATTTCAGAAAGAAAAATCAGCAACATCATTAAAGCTATTTAAGTCCGTTACGGGGACATCGGATGGGGATGCGATTTCTATTACGTCATCCTTGCCGAAATCAGAATCCTTTGAACATCCATAGTCCATACATCTACGTACCTACAACATACATCGCAAAGAATGCCATTAATCCATCCAATCAAAATTTCGCAGAAAATAATTTATCACAAAATAAACTGTCACAAACCTAGTCGGCTTTAAGAGGATTTGGCAAAATAATTTTTCTCGATTCAAGGTTAACAAAACACGATAATGTACATACATACAATATTATGAAATACTTTATGTCAGGATCTCAAAAGGATCACATCCCTAGTTTATACAGTAAGAAAAGTCCTAAATATGTGTCTTCATTTTAGATAATGACCACGTCGAATTTCAGATGTAATACTGGAGACCATGTGAGTAGCTTTATTTTAGTGTACGCTACGCCTATATGTGATTTGTTACTATGTCAGGGGATTTCACAAATAGATTTTCCATACCCCTTATAAGCCATTATTGCCCAGAAAATGGGTTACCATGTTCCATTTTTGTTGACAATGACTCACAAATGAAATTTGTCACATGATTCACATTTCTGAAAATTTCGTTAAAGCAAAGCATTTACGCGATCGCATCCTTTAGAAGTAAAATTATTTCCTTCTGCTTAAACATTTGAATTGAAAATACATCGAGCCAAGAATATTAACCTTCATCCGTTCCTCATTTCCGCAACTTAAAGAGTCCCTGTAGTGTCAATTTGACGCTGTATAGAGTTTGGTTTGAAAAACGATTGAAATAATTAGATATGTGCTCTAAAACAAAAAAATTAACGTATCAAAGCCATATTCACATCATATACTTGTTTATTGTTATTTTTGGACTCGCTAGGTGGCGCTGACGTCGAGGTATTTCGATAAATTATATTTATGATCCGATTTAACTCACAATATACCATATACTAGCTACATAGAAACAAAAATATTTACTAAAAATGGATCCGGTAAATGGCACTGGAGTCGAGATATTTCGAAAATGTATTTTTATGGTCTGATTTGGCTCATATTCAGAATACGAGTATACTTATGTATGGTAAAACTTTTATGTACAAATACTTCCAATGGGGCCTGTGAGTAGAACTACTCAAGTAAATGATATGAATAATAAGTGCAATAATTAAGTTTAGATCGGGATTTGGCACGCTCATTTCTTTTGCAAAGTTTTTTTGTAGTTTCAATTTTCGTATTACCCAAACTTTGCACAGTTCGGCCAACGACTATAGACTTTATCCTTTTACTTTTTTCATTAATTGCTGAAACTAAAAATTCAAAGTAAACCACAGGCACTAAAAAAACTGACGCATTCAATTGCTCTGCACATGATTCACAAACATTGAAATTCAATGAAAAGTATGAGCGATGATAATACTTCAGTGCAACGTGAAAACGCATACAGTGTTGGCCTTAAAACGAACTTTAGGTCAATATTTGCCCAAAAATAGCCACCATATGGGCCAAAACGATGTTGCCAATTACTGGAATATTCGTCTTTCAAGGTAAAAGTGTACTAAATATTTTAGTCAAAGGTCGAAAACCAGGGTTGAAGAGTATAGTGAGTATATTTTTATTTTATAGTTTTAATACGCTTTTGTCCTGAGGTATGCATATAGAGTAATTTTGACACTAAGGAACTCATAGGTTTTTTTTTCTGTTGACAGCTCAGCAAAATTAATACAACACTTCTTGCTACTAAATAGCACTTATAAAGAAAAAAAAACGAAAGTCGTAAAATTTGAACCAAAAATAATCACAGATATCCAACATATTCACGTTGAAAGTCTAAAATAGTGTCAAATTGACACTAGGAACGGATGAAGGTTAAGATATGCAGTCTTTTTTTTATTAAAATTTACAAACCTTACATTTTTTGTAACAGTGAACTTCCACGAAATTTTCTCTAATGAAAATATATTTATTTCTATGAGTGTATCTTTTAATACAAAACGAATTTGTTTACAAAGTTTTTTCCCTCTTTTAAACAAAAACAAATATATTGTTTTTATCAACGCTTCAAAAGTTTAAATGAAATCAGATAAGGAATCTTTAATGAAATCGTATGAGATTATTGCAATTCTCTATAGAAGCTATAGAAAAGACTATGGTTAAAATTGAGCATAGAAATTGCCGTGAATGAATCATTGAGAATGATATTACTCAATTTAGGTGTGAATCACAATAGAATTGCCAATTTATATACTCCAAATTAGCTAAAGATTACATTGTTTTTGAGAAACATCTTCCCAAAATATGTTTTCATTAAATGAGATTTTAACTTTTTAAATATCCATGCATTTTAAGAATAGAAAATGTCTCAACACATTAAATAAAAAACAGAAAAGAATGAAAACAGAACAGAAATCAAAATTTGTCGCTTTTTCCAGTGAATTTATTTTTAGACAATACAATTTGTATTTAATCATTGATAAGATTTGTAATTACATTTATAATGAAATTACATACTTACTTTAATCTAGCACACTTAAAAAATAAAATACAAATACCACAAAAAATGGGTAAGATAAATAAATCTTGGAAGAGGCAAGATGTAAATATTTATACATACAGACACTAGCGGATCCAGACAAATCGTAAGGGGGGCCTTTTAATTTGTTCGTCTCTGCAAAATTTTTGTTTATTTATTTTATTCACAACCAAGTATAAAAATTTATAAGATATCCATTGTTTAGGGGGGAGAGGAATAACCTCTTCCCCTCCTTAAATCCGCTAGTGCTTTCAGATATATACAATAAAGCAAACAAGTGTTGGAAATTTTGAATCACAGTGACTGTATAACATATGTTTCTTCTTAAGAGTGTTACGTAATTGAGATTTATTCTTGCTGTCTATTTATATTATTTAATTAGAGTATTCTAATAATTCGAGTACTATGACATTAAATTTGGTTGAACTGTCAATCAAATCTCTATGAAAATAATTTTTATTTGTAAATATTATGATTGATTACACAGGCCTATGACATTTAAGATTGATTTCCTATGTAATTTTGTACACTGAATCTTTAGCAAAAATTGGTATTTTTGCCTTATTGGAAAAAAAATTTATCAGAAACCTGACTTGATAGAAATTTGCAAATGTAACCACTCTTTGTTCTCAATCATCTAAAAAATGATTTAATTTCGCATAAAATGACACATGCAACACGAAAAATGTGATCCAGATCAGAGTAAGCTTGCTGGCTCCAGAGTACTGTGGTTAACTCCGTATTGGGCCTCAACGTCTTTTTTTGTACGTGGTCCTAAAAATTTGTCTGTTTCAGAACATGTTGTTAAACATAAGATATCTTCGTAATTTTTGTATCTGAGAATTTTTATGTGTTCAGCACCTTACAGTAAAATTTTTCGTAAAATATATTTGTGGAATGTGTTAACTCTTTATCTTCATCGCTTATAGGTAAAAAATTTTGCTCATAAAATGTTGGACCTGCAAAAGAAGTGTTCAAGAATACAGCACTCAGACAAGTTTTATATTCATTATAAAGGGTTTTCCATTAGGGACATAACAATTTCGTATCTTTATATGAACGCACCTTTAAACTTTTTTAATGAACTGTCAATGTCAAAGGGTTAGTTAAAGTCAACATTTTCATCATGGTTAAGTTCACGAACCAGCAACGTTTGGAAATTATTAAAAATTACTACCGAAATTCTGAGTCGGTGGTCGCCACTTTAAGAGCGCTTACTCCAATTTTCGGTCTTAATACCGTCATGTTACCGTCAATGGAGAGCGCTATCGTGTTATGTTGGAAGATTATTTGTGGCCAGAATTGGATGAACTTGACATCAACGATATGTGGTTTCAACAAGACGGTGCCACTAGCCACACAGCACGCGTCACAATCGATTTATTGAAAGGCAAATTCGGTGAACGTATTATCTCGAGAAATGGCCCGGTGGAATGACTGCCTCGTTCATGCGATCTAACGCCATTGGATTTCTTTCTATGGGGCTATATCAAGTCACTGGTCTATGCCAACAAGCCAGCAACTTTAGACGAGCTCAAAGACAATATCAAACGCGAAATTGCCAACTTTCCGGTCGAAATGTGTGCGAGAGTGGTGGAAAATTGGGTTCAAAGAATCGATCGCTGTAAACGGGCTCGTGGTGGTCATATGACCGAAATCGAATTTCATTCATAAAATGTAATGTTTGCACTACACCCACAATAAATTTGAACTCAATATCTCATAAAATTCTGTGTTTTATTAATAGATAAAATTGTTATGCCCTTAATAGAAAACCCTTTACTATATCCTGGTTTCCTTTTGCTATTCTTTGTTGGCACTAGCCAAGGCCAATCATTACTACAATCTTCACTATGGGTCTCTAGACATCAGACGACCTCGACAGTCTAGTGGGTAGTGCACTAGACTATTATCCCGGAGGTTCGGGTTCGATTCCCGTCTTCGTCTGGTGGTTATTTTTCATAACTTTCTTATATTAACTATCAATATAAAGTATACGAGAATTATAAGATAGTGTACAAGTACACACCTTGGTTGGTAATGGCAAAACCACCAAGCCGATAAAAAATTGCCACCCAGCCTTTCGAAATCGGCGTTAAACCGTAGACATCAAATTTAATTTTTGCCCTTATAGGTGGGAAATAGTTTGACCCATTAAGGACGGGACAACCGCAATTTCAAAGCTTATTTAATTGGCTCCGTTAAATATGAAAACGAACTTAAAAATATTTTAGCCATGCCATTTTTTATGCAAAATTTTATGAACTTTCGAAATCTGCAGTCAAAATAAAAAAAAATGAAAATTCAAAAAGTTATGCACACTTATTCATCAAAAAACATGATTTTTCGATAAAAAATTGCTTTTTTAAGTTATTTTCGGAATTTCATACCAAAATTCAAAATATTAACGAAGTTATAGGGCATAGACGAGAGCGCCTGTTGGGTAAACTGTATGTGTTGTTAAAACTTTGAAAGCGTTTTTCTCGAAACAACGTCTTTTTGATCGGTCCGAGGGTTTGAAGAAATTGTATAAAGCCGATTGGACTGAATTTTCAACAAGCTATTCTACATACCAATGGCTCTCGCAGATAGAAGAATTATATATTTCTAATCATTATTCCTTATTTTTTATCCCGATTTTCAACAATAAAAAGCGCAATTTTTTTAATTTTTTTTTTAGAAGTCTGCCATTTTGTTAATTTTTAATAAAAATGTTTAAATCTACTACCTGCCAGAATGACAAGCATACCAAAAAGTATTCCATTTAAATTTTTTGTTTCAGATGACTTCAAGTGCCGCAATCACTCGGGCCAGCGACACACATTTTTTTAGGTGTCCACTTTGGGCATTAAAAACACTAATAAAATATCGTACAATAAACTCCAACCATTTTTTTTTGTACAGTTAATGATGTCAGTAATAACATATAAAAAATTTAAATGATTGCATTTTATTTTATTATCATAAAAAGTTCCCGAAAAAACCTTGAGAATTAGGCCGGAACACCAGACTACATCCTTAATACATTTCAAATTTTTTTTTACGCTACATAAAAAACTATTATTTTTAACCCTCTGTAACTTCGGAACAATGGCTAGGCTCAAGACAAAACTTTTTTATAATTAATGTTCCTTCATGTAAAACACGTTGGCATATGTTACCGTTAAAAATTCGAATTCCCAAAAATGAACTATAAAAACAGGTGATTTTTGGTTCTAGCGTCTCTGTTTGCTGTTGTTTGTATAATTGAACAAAATATTAATTACGATGTAAATTGTGTGAAAGTTTTCTTGGTTTTAGAAGTATAGCTTTGAGCAGTTTTAACAAAAAAGTTAAAAAACAGTCATAAAAAAAGATGAAAAAATGCGTGAAATTTTAATTTTAGTTATAAAAACAAAAATACATTGTTAGAAGTAAAATGTCGCTATTGCTGTGTTAAGGGTTAAGCATTTGTAATAAATTACCACATACATACGTAAGTATGTAGGTATATTTAATATGGGAAATCAATTGTCTAGATTGAATATAGAATTTTGTAATGAATAATTTAACGCACGTGCACACTTATTAAATTTCTACATACATATTCTAGCATTCATTATGCAATTTTAATTTTTTATTGCTTTTTTCTCTAAACAAATACAACCCACATGTGAATTATTTAAAATGAAATTTAATATTAATAATGAAAAATTACGTTATAATTTGAATACAAATTGAGAACTTACCAGATTTCCAATGATTATTTCCTAAAGCTTCTCAATTTACTTGTTTTTGCTTTTCAACTTCACTTCAAAAGAATGTAACTAGTTTATTTACAAAAAAAAAAAAACTTTGTAAACAATTAAGCAAAATTTTAAAGCTTGTTATGCATGCAATATTAGTATTAAACAGAAATGTCTTTCTTTATAGAATTTATAAAATTTTTTATAATATTCGCACTGCACTTGAGTTAAAATTTACGATGTACTGCAATACAGCAATTTGTCTGACTTTCAGTCAGTTTCTGTTTTGCTGTTACCAATATCTGCACTCCACTTCACCGTCTTCAGTTCAATTTTTCATTCAGTATTAGCGATGAACTGCCGCGTACAACGTTCTCAACGCGTTTGTGGTATCAATTTACACACGAGCACATCACCTAAACGATTTGAGACAAACGAGAGAAATTTCAAATAAATTTTTTTTGTTATTACTTTATTAAAAGCATTTATATATGTTTTTGCAAAGATTCAAGAAGAAGAAAAATGAGCGTACATCTCGTAAAAATAAGACAATAGTATCTCGCAGATACTGATAACAATAACAAGTGTGGCGCGTATAACAACAACAAACGATAACCAGCGACAACGTGAAGCGGTTATTGTCATTTGACATTTTATAGCAAGTTTATATGTTTATGTATGTGTATTTGTGTGCTATTGTTTTTGTACTTAGAATATTCTAAACAGGGTAAGGGTAAAGGAGTAAAGGGTGTGGTGTAAACATTACCCAAGTACTCTACAAAACAACAACAAACTCATTTTAAAATTGATATGATATTATTTATAAATATAAAATTATAGCAAGTTTAGATAAAAAAAAAATTTTTTCATTGTTTCGCTTTTTTATTTTATGCGTTTATGTTTGAAGTGCCAGTAGCTATGTAGATAGCATTTAAGTGTAATAAGTTTATTAGTTTTTGAGGCTACACATTTTTTCTATTTTAGGTACTCAAGACCTTTATATCAATCCTATGAAGAACAGTATCCAGGGTTTAATCAAATTTGAACTAACCAGAATTAGAAATTTTCTATTGACTAAGTGGGTCAAAGAGAAGCAAGATATTATCACAGCTCCATATATTTTTTGTGGGCAGTTTGTATAAAAAAAAGGAATAAAATTAGAACCCTATTTTTTAGATTGTATGAAACAGCCCGTACTCGAACTATATTACAAAAATTATTAACAAAAAAAAAAATTGACAAATTCCGTATCCAATAATTACAAAAAAATTACAATTTATTTCTAAAAACAGTTTATCACGTTTTACGCGTTTACAGAGACATAAGAAATAGAATTATTTGCAAAAATTACACACCTCATATTTACAAAAAAGTTAATCCTTCCAGCTATTTTGTTTTTATATGAGGGAAATAGTTTAAAAAGTCTTGTCAAAGTTTTGATTACATTATGAGTTTTCTTAACCCTTTGATAACCAGTTTTTAATGGGACTTGATAGAAACCTTTTGTACTAAAACTGTGGTTACTTAGGACTTCTATAATCATGACAGCAAATGTTGGTTGTTTGTATTTTATTAAGGAGACATATCCATTGCTTGGGCCCAAAAAAAAATTTTTTGCATAAAGAGATTCCCTATAGCAGTGGTTCTCAAGTGGTGAGGCGCGCCCCCTGGGGGGCGTAGACAGATTTGAAGGAAGGCGCGGAGATATTTTAATAAACAAACATTTGTATATTTGTAATGCACGGTAATCATAATACTTTGTAAGTATTTAACAAAATAATTTCTCTTTTCTTTCATATTATATGTTAAAACCTACAATATGCACCTTTTAGTTTCACATTTTCCATTTCTGGCTTAAGGTACGCACACACAGTTGCGATTTTGTCGGGGCGAATCCGCAACGTAAGAAATTATAACAATGCAATTGCTTCATATGAGCGTGCACACACATCTGCGATTTTGACGCATCGTTTTTTTCGAACATTCAGAAGAAGAGCAAGTGAAACGAAAAAAGTGAACAAAAAGAAACAAATTCAGAAATGTTTGATATTATTTTGTATATTAATACTTTCATTCTAATATTTAACTTAATAGTTAATTGAGCTGGTAGAAATCTCAGTTAAAAATCTCTTGTATGTGGCAGAAAGAAATGAAAATCAGCTGTTATTATTTCAATGTGAAGAAATAGCAACAGTGTGTGCCCCTCTGCGCTTTCGAAATTTGCAGCAGAGACGCATCAAAAATGGTCCGAATTCGCATCGATAATAGTTTTAAACCGCAAAAACACGACAATTTGTTAAAAACTATTATTAAAAAAAAAAATCGAATGTAAAATAACATTTTTAAAGAACTTAAGTGTTTTTTTTTTTTTTTGCCTTTGTTTAATTTCTCGACTACCTTTTATTATCAAAAACTTTAACATTTGGAATCACTTAAGATAATGCATGATTGGCTCTGTTTATTGTTTATTTGGTTAGCTTATGCTAACGAATTTCCAACTGAAACGCCACTAAAACTTCAGCATGCTAGTTTTCCTCACGAGGAAAAATTCAACTACTAAATAAATTTACTAGACTAGTTTATCTTTGACTATTTAAAAAATAGTAAACCAGCATAAAAAACTGTTGTGTGAAAATCAAAGTATGCACGGGTTTGCCACGAATTTGAAAAGGGGGGCGTAGAATGAGCACAGTTGAGAACCTCTGCCCTATAGTGTCTAGAAAGGAATCTAAAATTTTATAAAAAAAAATTTTGTTTTTGATATACTTATAAGCATTTATATAAGTACGTACTTATATTAAGAGTATAAGAATTTCATAGTCGCGCGATAGCTGCACTATTCTTTAAACGTCTTTTTTTCGAAATATACTTTTTCAAATGGGAGGGTGTTTTAACTTTTGAAATACTTGACGGATTTGGTTCTACCTGGGCTCATTTTGTACATAAATATTCTTTTTATAAGATAGACAATTATTACGAGGTTGCTTAATTTTTTTTTACAGCTCTTAGAAGGGGCTATTTTAGGGCAAAATTCGTTTTTTTTTTAGAACATTGCTAAAGGTTCATTTTTTATTATAATATTTTTATAATAGTCTATTTTACAGAAAATTATATATATTTTGAAATTTTTATTGATTTTTTGGTTTTAGAGCAATCGGGCGATTTCATATAACACTCGCCGGCAAAAAGGGTGATTTTTTTGAACGCCATCTACAGGAAAACTATTGAATCAAATTGAAAAAAAAGAAAACATAAAAAAAAATTAAATCATTTATCATATTTTTGTATACAATTTCGAAGTTTTAATTAAGTTTTAATTTTCGACTCGAGCTATAGACATGTTACCTTAAAGTTTAAAAAAACATAGCTATGGAGCTGTAGATAATCCTCTTCCTCCAATTTTTTGATTTTCATATTTTCTTATCTTTTATGAAAGATAAAAAAATAAAAAAGATAAAGAAAATTTCCGCTTAGTAATAATTTAACGCATTTTCTTATTAATAATTAGTTATATTTGTCATGGTTCTTACTAGAATTCTACTAGGATTCTATATATACTAGCGGTCGAAAGTTTGGTTCATATTTCAACTTTTATAATGTGCAAAAAAAAAAAAATATTGCTTTTTCTAATCATTATTATTTATTCGTATTGTTTACAAATAAATAATCATTTTTTTCACAAAATATGATGACTTTTACACAAATCTAGGGGTATTTTTTTAAATTTTGACTCTTAAAAATATCTTACTTTCGATTTTTTAAATACTACTATCATGACACAACAGCTCCTGGTAAACGTAAACTTTGCTAGGGCTAGTTAGTTCATATTTTTTCTGAAGCAAATTTTATTGCGTTATACTACACTGTGCGACAATTTCTGGGTCATCGAAATCAAACCGCATCGGACTATTTTTTTTTCAAGATATCCCTATTTTTCGAACCCTAATTTCGACTTATAGATCCGATATATGTTATCATGATTCTTTTTAGAAATGTCGTTAATGTACAAATAAACCCATTTTGTGAAGAACCTATATCCTGAAACGCAATTTTTGAGACCAAATGTTAGAAAAATGATAATTTTTTGGAATTTTTTTAAACTAGTGTGCCACTAATAGACATTGATGACGGCAGCTACATGACTACATCTGTCAAATTATAAAAGCAACATGTTCTTATGGAGACGATTATTTTGGCAACGACTCTACCACAATTGTGGCTGTAGCCAATTTTAAATCTATTTCTAATTTGACAAGCGACAGAGAGAGAAGAGAGTTTGCTTTTGTTGTTTTGGCTGTGTTTGCTGCAGGTGGTGCCACTTCCATTGTGTTTAGAAGCTGACTACAAGGCGACAGTTTAGCCAACAGAATTACGTAATCGTGTGTTCGTGTAGCTGCTGTCGTTAATGTGTATGGACCATTATTTCAAAAATATTTAAACTCCTTGCTTTTTCTGGAAAAATGTATTAAAATGTACCAGAGAAAGGTATATATAAAATACCAATACTAAATTGAACTTAAAGTTTGCTTGCTTGCTGGAAAATCATTAAATAGATAAAAGAGAATTGTGGAAAAGTGCAGACTTTGTTTTTTTCGTTTTCTCTTGATTTTATTATAAAAAATAAACTTTTTTGTATCAAAAGATTAGAGACAAGTTCTTTTTGACAATGGGTTATGTCCAACATCATAATCTGAGTTATCTGATTCATTCATTACTAGATAATTCCATTTCATCCACTACTTCTTCTCCTTCATATTCTCGTTCTTCATTTTCATTTTCTTCATGGTCGTATTGAAAAATATGTTTACTCCACCAAAATCTTTTGGCTATTATGGCATCTGGAGCTCGTTTTCCTATGTATCTAGACTCAAATGGTATCGCAGTTTGATGATGGCGCTCTCCCTACTCATCTGATTCTGTCGATAACTGTCACTGTCCAAATGGGTGATGAAGGAAGTGCTTTTTAGCGGCATATGGACTCCAATTTTGAAAAAAAACATCCATAATTCGTCTCACAGATCCTTCATAATTGGGAGAACGATGCTTGCCTAAAAATCCAATGATGATTTCTCTTATCGACGCCCACTCAACTATTTCATTGTCTACCAAGGCCCTGTCAAAGTCAAAGACTTTACCAATTTCCGAATATCAGGACATACCAAGTTTTATCAATATTGATTTTGAAGAAACGAAAAATTACAGTCCTAGACAAAGTGGAGAACTGTAATTGTTTCCACGTCAAGAGCATCGATTTTTAGTAATTTTGAAATAAAAATATTATTGTATATGTATGGAAATAAATGCGTTTTACAGCTTTTCAATTTTACTTCACTGATTCTTGGAAAAATGTTACGTAAACAGCGAAACACCGTATCTCTTTTAATAACAACCATCAATAAATTTTTTACGATTCCTAGTTTAATGTGAAGTGGAGTCAAAATAAATTTTTCGGATGGAACTTGTCCTTGTGAATTCTATTGGCGTCTCTTTTCTCACTTTCAGCGTATTGATCCCCCTTGTAACGACTGTCCCAATCGCATAAAAAACACACGCCTAAAAGTCCAGTAAGCATGGTAAGGACCTTCAAGTCACAGCATAAATACATGCCAGTTGTGTTTTTATAATCGACCAATTGAAAAATGCGATCCATTTTTCCAAACATGGCTTTGAGTTGGTTTTGTGAAGCAAAGCGGCTTTTAAACTGAATTTCGACCTGTCAATGAATAGCTTCCAGTCGTCTGGCCAGTATTGAATATCCATTTTAATCATCAAACTTAAAATATCGTGGCAATGAGCAAACGTTTTTTCCTCATTAACAGTGAAAAGCAATTTAAATTGTCCTTTACGATTTTGATATTCCGTGACTTTTGTACCGCTACCTAATAAATTATTTGAATTCTAGAATGATGCTAACATTTCTGACTTGCGCTGTGTCAGCACCAATTTGGCAACCATTTCATTCAATTTACTTTGCGCTATTAAATTCGGCTGATTTGACGCTGATGGTTGATGCAGTAGTAAAAGTACTCAAAACATCTGGGCCTGGACATTTTGGCACTGGAATATTTTCACCATGATCCAGCGGCAATTGATTTTTTGTTTTCTTTTTGTTCATCCCGACCACATTATTTGCACAAGCTTAACAATTTCCTGAGTCATGTTGTCCTCGATTGTACCATAGCATTGGTATTCCAAAAGGCATTTTGTTTTGTTTTTTATGCACCCAATTCATTAAACCGACATAACAAGGTTTGTACACTATGTTAGGTGCCCACGGTTCATTTGAAATAACTTCACGATTAACATAATGTCTGTATGCTAAAATAAAATTATCACTGATTGATCCATGGTTGTCACTCGCCGATGTGAAACGTCCACAACAATAGCAAAAAACGTTGATATTTACAGGACAATTATCAATTTTTGTTTACTTCATTTATAAAATTTACGCAAACTTGTTAGCGATAGCGAAAACTGAGTGAGCATTGTGATCTAAGTTGATGAAGGATTAGAGACTACATCAGCATTCAACTTGGTTTTCGGTGATATAATTTTGATTATACTATCCATGTATAAACATTCTGAAACTATTTTCCTCTTTAAGATGCCTTAGAGGTCAGTAATGGGCCCATAGTAGCATAGGAGAACTCTCCAAAAATCGTTCCCCTTAGGAGCATTTTTCTATTAATTTCATGGGCTCGACTTTCTACAAGATGGTTTTGTCATAAAATCTGTACAGTTTTAATTCGTTATCGCTATAGAATTAAAACCAATTAAGTTTTACCTCGAAATATTAATGTGGGTGGATAAATCCATGATAAGAATGAGCACAATCATAGGTTGCGTGATTTTTGAAGAATTTTCTCTCTACAGTGGAATTTTTTTGGCTTTTTCTTTTTATTTAAGCAATCAACACTCAGGGGGTACCTCTATGAATGCAAGCCATTGCGTTGATTAAGGAAGGAAGATAGATTAGTGGCAGATTGGTGGTTGCAGGGAGCTTATTCCATATATGCGTGGTACGGCAGAGAGAAGAACTATCCCATTTGTGGTGTTCGTTGAATCGACGAAGATTACCTTTCTAGGGTTACTGATGTAAAAATAAATTTAAAGCGATCTGTTATTGCGAAGATTTTTGGTGATAAAGTTTTGTTTTCATTTTGACAACTTATTTTTTCCACCTACTGTACGTCAGACACATCAAAATTGGGGCTCGAAAAACCATTTTGAAAAATCGGCACATAAACAAATTTTTGACTTCCAAACGTGTAAAATATTTTTTTTTTTGTCGCGTAAAATGCCATCACTGTTTATAATATTTTTATATGAAGTATTTTCAGTTTTATGTTTAGATTAAACGAAGAGAGCGAAAAGCTTTTCATAACATTTTATACTCTTGGAGCTAATCTAGTACCTATCGAAAGTGAGTGTTTTTTTTTAATGTGTTAATTTCTTCCCTGTTAGGACCTTCAACCTTAACTCACGATTTATAAGTTCGGAGATATATAGATACGAATGTTTGTATAAATAATCTTTATCTATTTCCAATATCAAATAAATTTTGGAATTAGGCATTTAACTAAAATAATAAACTGTAGGGTATAGAAATAAGTTGACAACAATTTTTATCACGGTCTATAGCAATTTGTAATACATATACGAGTGTAAAGAATTTTATATTAATTATAATTATCACCTGTTTTTAGAGCATAATTTACACGTTAAATTATTTGCACATCAGTTGTGACAGTTGCGACAGTTGTGTTTACAATACATATAATTTTTTATAAGTATGTAGTAATATTAGAAATTGGTTATTTCTTGGTTATTGTTGTTATTATTGTAGAGACAGGTACATGAAATTAAATTTTTGGAGAACAGTTGTACTCGAATATATGAGATAAGAAAAAAGTTTTGACTATGCTTCACAAATCATCTCACCTGCAGTTAGGTATTTTAGAATTTACTTGGTAACTTCCAAATTATTGTGTGGGGGTGACCAGAGAACAGAATATTTCTCAAAATATACTCCAAATCATTTAAGAATATTGTTTCTTACTTTACGTTTGAGGTTTCCATAGGAAATAATTTGATTACTAATGTTTCTATTGAAATTGAGAGAAAAAATTATTTACTATCGAAAAATATTCATGTTGTTTCATCATAGATTAATAATAATTAATAATAATTCCAGATGAAAAACAAAAACTTGTGGGATTTTTTTGATGTGAAATGTTATAGAGAAAAAAAGTCTTTATCTAACTTAAATTTATGTAAATTAGTAATAAAGTATTAAATTTTAATATTTATTACATTTAATGACAAAAAAAAAAAACAAGGATCTAAAAGAAAGTTCTGAAACAGCTAAAAAAAAAAAATTATGCGAGCACCGGTATTTTAAAAAATTTCATCTGATTTATACTGCATAAAACTGCTACTCAACCTTAGTAGAAACTTCATCAGCATTACGACTTCAGTGCTCACGGGACACTGCATATTGGGGAGACATGCTGCACGACTAGGACTGCCATTCAATGACTTCTGTTGGGGCTACGGCTCTGAGGAAGAAGAAACAGTCCTCCGTTTCATATGCGAATGCCCATCTTTGGCCAGGAGGAGACTAAAACTCCTGGGCTCACCTTTCTTCACTAGTCTGCCCGAGCTATCATCCATCAATATTAAGGGCATAGCTAGATTCATTATAGAATCAGGCCGTACTGTGGTATCACAATGAGCGTATGTGTGCTTTCAAGTAAAAAGCTGGCACTCCTGCCTAACCTAACCTATAGTGCATAAAGGGCGTTAATTACTTAACTCGAAAGATTACGAATTTTTTTTTATGTGCGTTCAATCCAGGTTGTGTTAGCCGGTATTGCTTCGGAAAATCGTTCCTTATCTTCGTCAATAACCTTCTATCATTGGCAAAGAATCCTAACAATAATCCGAATAAAAAAATCATTTAAGAAAAAAACCAAAAATCTCAATTCACCATTATTGAACCGGAGGAAAAGTTTGCAAAGTGCTGTCAAGTTTTTACGAAACCTTATCTGACTGAGGAATTCCTGGCCAATAATGCCTCAGATGCATTTTTTTTCGCAGTATAGGAAAATTTCCTGCGGTGTTCCATTATATCTCAGACATAAGCGAAAGTTTTTGTTCTATACCTAAATTGATTATGTGTTGTTTCCCCTAGTTTGCAGTCACGTAAGTATTTATAGTTTGTTTTTACTTATCTTGAGGGAGGCGATCCAAGTAGAACTTTGAGAAAATAAATAATTTATTTTTTACATAAAATGTTACATCTTATAGTACAGGGTTATGTATTGAATAGCTTATAGCCTAAATCGCCTCCACGATTTTGCTGGCACATACAAAATTTTCCATGACCTTTTTACATAAATGTGGCTGAATTTGGATGACACATCACTCAATTTCCTCTTTCAAGGAGTGGGTGGTTGTAGGCTTGTTGAGATAAAACTTGGACTTAAAACAAACCCCAAAGAAAAAAGTCCAATGGCGTTAACTCGAATGACGAAATGCAGTAATTGAAGTGTTCCTCGGGCAAAGTAGTGGAGGCCATTTACCCGATATGCTATTAAATATAACTCAATACTTAGGTTGGCTTGGAACAGGAATTAGCAGAAATTTCTTGGTTTTGGGGACTATTTCGTGCTTTCATACTTACTGCCTAAGAACTAGCGAATTGTTGCTACACATATTTTATTTAGCTGCGTTTCATTCGCCACTCGTTTATAGTTGTAACAAATAAGGTACATTGCGAAAACGTAACACTTGGCCTTAATGGCATACAAATTTTTTAATTTTGGTAAATTTAAAGTTTCTATTTAAAAAAAATGGCAATAAAAATATTAAGCACAACAAACACAAACAAAAGCGCAACAAAGGCAAAGTCAGCTAGTATTAGAAACCCCTAGTTAATCAAAATGCAAAGTGAACCTTTTTTTAGGCAAAAATAATTCCATCTTAAAAGTTCTAGAGCCATACATATTAGGCCGAAAATTCGGAATAATCCACAAAATTTTTAAGTTGAAAAATTTTGAAATAGGTGCCGGAGCTCTTTAAGGTAGTTTTCTTGGTTCCATGATATTGGTGTTATATGCATTGGATCTACCCACAATTAATCAGGTTACAACCTCTACCTTTGAAGATGATACCACGATTTAGATCTAGGGACTGTGCAAGCCAATCTAACACCGTTATGCATTTTTTGTGAATCCAGTCGGATGAAAATCCTAATTTGTGGCTTGTCCCATTGCATTGCAACACATTAGTGTTACTAATTGCCTTAGTCACGTTGACAGGACTCGAATGCATAAAACATAAACATTTCAAAATAGTATAAAAAATTCAAAACAGTATAGAATACTGCAAAAATAAAAAAGAAAAAAAACGTTGTCCGATTTTTTTCCAATTTTCGAAAGAATTATAATGTAATATGAAATTAATTGCAGTTTATCTACTATGGTAGCTAGTATATATTTAATTATTGTTAATAAAATCATGAGTTTTTCCAATATAGTTTTCAAATATAGTAATTTATAACAGGTGACTAATATTTTTGATACACTTTGAAAACATTTTGAAAAGTGTACAGACTACATTTATAATTTAAGATTAGCTTTTAGGAATCAATGCCCTGGAACCTAATTCATTTACTATATGTAGTGTTTTATGATAACTATAAACAAAATACTAAAAATAGCATTTGCAATATTTCTTTCATAGTATTTTGTATTACTAACAAAAATTATTCTATAAACACTAGGGGTCTGGGTTGTGAAAAAAAAAACTACATATCGTTTGCCATCCGATAATTTTTTATTAATTTGATTATCACACAAGAGACACGAGTTCGTTCGGGGCTAAACTCTACTGATTACTAGTCCAAACAATGCAGTAAGAGTTTGAAGTCATTGTTCGTAAAATCGAAGCATTGACCATAAATAAGCATCGTTTAACAACCCAAGACAGATGTTTCATACATTGTTATGATTGATACATTTGCATCATGTTCGCAATTTTTTTAAATTTAAATCTCAACTCATGTTATTTTCGAAATTTCATTTCATATTTATTTAAAATTAAAAGTGTAAAAAATTTTATTATCTTGTTGTCATTGATTGTAAAATTTCGGTAGGGGAATATGTTTTATTAATTCATTTAATGAATCCTTAGTCATATTTATCGAGGTTGTACTGTTTGTACTGCTAAATTATTTACATGCAAATTCACACTTACTGTTTTGAGTGTATTTTATTCACTTGTATTAAACAAAACTATTTTTATAGCTTGAAAAGCTTGCGATTTTTATCATGTTAATTTTTTTTAGCGCACACTTAATAATGGTGGCACCAGAGCTTGTTTTTTTTTTTTTTTTGCTCTATCTAAATTTTTAAATTTCTTCTCAATTTAAATTTATTTTTTTTTTTTTTTTTATTTCCATGCAAAATTGCATATAGACGACATGACTCACTCAGTCATTCACTTGACTTTATGCGTTTGAAATTACTAAAATTATAGTTCACTTTTACTTTCATTCCCAGCTATAACAATTAGCTATAATAATTACGTATAATTGTGTGTTTGTATGTATGTGTGGATGTGTGTAGAAGCAAATGTGTGATAAGGATAATCTTTTCAGAGTATTCTCAATTCAAAAAAAAAAAAAAAAAAAAACTTTTGTTATTATTTTTCTGTGTTCTTTTGTTTTTGCTTACTTTTGTATTCTATATTTGCTTTTGTTTATGATCTTTTCGCATGTGTGTGTGTATATGTGTGTGCGAACGTGTGTATTGTTTTAGAATTTTCTAGTCGGGTATCTTCTTTGAAATACATACTTTCTTTTTCCGACCAGCGACAGTGTACGCGTTTCGAATACTCAAGCAAGACTATTCGTATCTACCTGTTTTGGGAGGAATGCTTCATATACTTTACTAAAACAGAATAATGGGGGTAAAAGGGGAAGTATGCGCTATTACGAAAAGAATTAAAAAAATTTTAGTGCTATTAAAATATTTAAGTTGGTGAAGGAGATTATTGTGAAATAGTAAATATTTAGTAACTTAACCCATTCTGAGTAGGTACTAGAACTCGTAATCTAATTTTAAAAATTTTTTAAATGCAATTTCCTGGCTCCACGAAGTAACTCCTAAATGAAATAACTTCTAATTGAAAAATGAAATAAGTCCTAACAAAAAACGAAATAATCTTCTAATACAAAAATGAAATAAATCCTAATTTTTAGGGGTTATTTTGCAATTAGGATTTATTTCATAATGAAATGAAATAATTCCTAATACAAAAATAAATTTACTCCTAATTCAAAAATGAAATAATTCCTAATTTGAGCAAAAATAAATGAAATTTATCCTGTAAACTTTCCAAAGACACACCACGAGGTACTTAGGCTAAATATGGATATTATTAATTTTGATATTGTTCCACCCTTTATAATAAATTCATTCTACAGTGACTGCACTTAAACGTCTAATCACCACACTGTTTGGTTTTGCGAATGGAATAAATTTAGAGAAACTATTTAGGCTCTGTGAAATTCGACCGAAATTAAAAAGGAAATTGGGCCAAAATAAGTTTTTGGCCCAAAAATTCGAGCAAATTTTTCACTATTATTCTTTTAAATTCTCAAAAACTTTGTAATTAAATTTTTGAGAGTTTAAAAGAATAATAGTAAAAAATTCGCGCGAATTGTGTACTATTATTCTTTAAAATTCTCAAAAGCTTACATATGTATGTTTCAAACAAACTTCTGATTCAAATTTTAATTGTTTATAAACGATAGAATGCGTAATAACCGTTTTATTTGTCTAGTTTATATTTTATGTAAATTTAATTAAAGCCCCAAAAAAATTTAAATGTTCCTTTTTTAGAAAAAATAAGTAAAAATTCAAAATATTACTTTGGTCGAATTTCCGTTCCCCGTTTTGAGATATCTGAATTTGAGATATTTAGATTTTTAGTATGAAGAATTCAATTTTGATGCCAAAGTAGCAAAGTACAAAGTGTGTATTGTATTCAAAAAACAACATTACGAAATTGAAATAACTTCTAAATATTAGGACTTATTTCATCTTTTCATTAGGAGTTATTTCATTTCTTCATTAGAAGTTATTTCATCTCATTATGAAATAACACCTAACATAAAGTGGGAAAATGAAATAACTCCTAAAATTGTTTGCCGTTTAGGATTTATTTCACTGTAACTACCAATAAAAAAATGAAAAATCTCCTAATTTTTTTTATATGAAGATTTTTGGGAGTTATTTCATTTTTTCGATTAGGAGTTATTTCATTTAGGAGTTATTTAGTGGTGCCCAATTTCCATGCATGTAAATAGAATCCTGAACAATAAACTTTCTTGTGGTCAAATAGTATAAAAACATTATTTTAGTAGGGTATCTTCAAACTGTTTTGGGCCCGTATTTTAAATGTTGAATTCAATCAAGGTAGCTTTACAAATATTCTACATTACCTCTGAAATAATTCGGTTTGTTTACTAAGCAAATTATATTTGGAGTTTTTGTTAAGAGGTGTTCTGTGGTGAAATTTATAACTTGGGACTCATAAACCAAAAATAATTTCCGTTTTTTCATATGCTGCGCTAATAATAGCTATAAAAATGTTTTAATTACTACAACCACTTGGTTTCATTCGCTTGCTTAGACGAACTCGCCTCGTGTTCCCCGTTCTATCATATGCTATACTAATAATAGCAATAACAATGTTTTGAGTTATTACAACAACCACATGACTTCTACACCATAATCAGTAGTAAAGTTGATAAATTTTAAAACTTATCATCCTTCTTAAAGGTTAATTTTCATAAAAGTTGCAAGACAAAAATAAACTGGCCGGCATATTTTAAATCAATAACTAAATACATATCAACAAACACACTTAAAACCTATAAAAATTCGTCTTCCATTTCGCATACCCAACTTACCGAATGACGTATTCTGATTCAAATATTGGGGGAAAATGGAAAAAAAATTATATTTGTTGCTGGTTTTTGGCTATAGTTAGAGCTTTAAAATTTTACATTCTTATTTATTTTAACCTTTTCTTTACTGACATTAGTTTCGTCTGTCGGTTTTTTTTAATTTGAATATTAGTAAGACAATCTCGTAAAACAAGAGTGCAAAAAAATGTAGCTACCAAAATACAGAGCTAGTTCTATTCACCACTAAGACCAAGATACCGAGTTTCAATCTCTCTCGGTTGAGTAGCCATCAACTGTCTCTTTTCTCAAGCGCCAAGTTTCTAGGAGTAGCTTTGGAGCCCAAATCAAGTTGGGGGAAAAAAATTGAAGAACGGGTAAAAAAGTGGGGCTGCATCGTAAGTTAGTATTTTAGATGTATATATGCTTACATATGGTGCGATAGTTTGGTGGACAGCACTTAAAAAAAGTAGCTATCTCTCTAAACTATCTTCAGTGTAGAGAGAACAGCGTGTATTTGCATCACAGGTGCAATAAGGCATCTTATACCTTTAGATTTATACGTCAAAGCCTCAGTGGCTAGTAGTGCAGTTAGACTCAGAGAATCAGGATACTGGTCCTCTATATCACATGGTCACAGTAATAAAATCAATGTCCTACCGATAGCCCTGCTACTGCAAACAACCGATTATATCTTTCCAAAAATTTGTATTGATAACTCTAACCTGAAAATTTTTATTTCATTCAAGACATAATCGGGTTGATCGTTCACTAATAAACGATTATGGTTACACAGACGGGTCAAAAATTTACTGTGGAGTAGGCGCTGGTGTCTTTTCTAGTTTACTCGTTTGCCAGACTCTTCTAGCGTGTTCCTGGCGGAAGTATTCGCTATTTTACAAGCTAGGAGAGCAATTTTAGACAATGTACCGAAAGGAAAAAATGTTAAAATTCTTTCTGATAGCCAATCCGTGATAAAAGCCATGATCTCAAGAATTTCTAAATCTAATCTAGTTAATGAGTGCAAGTGGGTACTTGTGAGACTTGGACAACATATTAATTTAACTCTCATTTGGGTACCTGGACAAATGAGAATGCCGATGTTTTGGCCAGACGAGGTCCTTCGCTGAACATTTCTCAGTCGGAACAGGTTCTACAACCCTTAAATTTCGTTAAGAGAGACATTTTTAAGTCCTTCTTTCAACTATCAGACTTCAGATGAAAGGACATCTTGCGCCACATCAAGAACGATGTGGCCTCAATACAAGTTCCTTGGATCTTAATTCCCCACCTTCCCTTATCGATCAAATAATTTTTTTTATTCAATTGTTTGAGAAAAAAAAAGGTGAGCACTTTATTGTATTGTTGTTGTTGTGTGTTTTAATTATTATTATTATGATTAGTGATATTATTTTTGTTGTTGTTGCTGATATTTTTTTTGTTACAGTTTTGTACTGAGCGTTGAGAGCGACTCTCCTCTGCTTATATTTAGATATCTAAGTACCTACACTTAATATGTTAGTTGAAAATACAAGTTTTATAGCAAAAACAAAATTTTATGGCATGCAGTATAGTAAGTAGGTTCGTATTCGCGCAATTATTTCTGTTTAATCTTCGTAATACTTTCGCGTATCGTTCATAAACACGTTAATCTCTTACTGAAAATCACTTGAATTCAAATAACCGTATTAGTTAACGATACCTGCCTTGCTTTATAAGATAAGATACTCGTATCTTTAAATTTTGTTATCAGTAAATACCGCATCATTGTAAATGCAGTTAAATGGTGATATGGAATTATCGCATACACACACATACAAACATATGCACGCATATATACATACACAGGTATATTCGCAGGCAGATTTATCTTTTTTTGAGATTTCTTAAGTTTAAACTTTTTGAAATTAAAACAATTAGAAAAATAATTTTATGTATAAATATTATCATCATTAATAACTATATGCTTAAACTTAATACAAATCTTATCTCTAAGAATACACTTACATAAATGATTTGGCCACCATCGATGATTATACATACATAAATATGTATACGGATGCGAAAATTGATAGCGATTTAAATTCAGAAACCAATTTTGCTACTTTCTTTTAAGATTAACAACTTTTGAAATGATGTACGGTGGTGGCCACATAATTAAGAACACTTTAAAAAAATTAAATATTTTTATTACAATTTATTGTTTTTACTATTTGTTTTGTAAATGTAAATTGCAACGGTAAATTGTAACAGTTTACAAAAATTTAACGTGGGGAATTTTCGCTTCTAATGTTAAATTTTGTGTGTATTGCAACATTTTCAATTTGTTTAGTTTTGAGTCGTTGAACGCGAAAATACATGGTAAGTTCCAAACATTATTTGCATTTCATTTAAATTTTAAAATTTAAGTAATAAAAGTTTTAGATATATGGGCCGCAAAGAGTTGAAATCTGAAATAGGAGGTAATTCGGATCGATTTTTGCAAGGGAAACTTTGAGCGCTAAAAATAAGGAGTACAGATTTATGAAAAAAAAAATGTTATAATTCAAAATTAAAGCATATTTCTTCCTCTTTTAAAGTTGTTAACTTCCAAAAAAAAAAAAAAAACATAACTTTTTTATTAATAATTATTAAGGTAACATCACCTCGAAAAAAATGGATTACATGTAATTCGGATCGAAAAATTGAGTGTGCATGTAATTCGGATCGATGATGTATTTAATTAGGATCAGCAATATTTATAGCAAATTATCTTTAATTTGAGGTTTATTTAGATGCAAAAGATGCTGGACTTCAAAGACAAAACATTAAAAAAAAAATTACTTAAACAAGAAATTTCAAATATTCGGCAATTAGCAAACGTGAAGAATACCTAACAGAACCGAATACAAATGGCGTTAAAAGTAATATCTTTCAAACATTTTATTTATGCCACATAAAAGTGAATGTTGCATATACGCAACATTGGCTATGAAAGAGTTAGGGAAAATATATATATAAAAAAATTTATGTATGCATGCGTAAATACATACACACACATACATACAAATTGTTGTCCAAATCTATGTATTTTCCTTATGTAATCATATACCGTTTGTTAGATCTTAGTGAAATTTGGTGTAGAGATGCATTTGTGTGTATGTCAAGTTGTGGGCTATAACATTAAACCGTATCTCTAAAGTAGACGTGCCACTTTTGCCAAAATCCAATATCTTCGAATATCATATCGAGCCAAATTAATAAAATTTGATATGGAGACTTATTTGTTCCACACCGAACTAATTCTCAATTATAGGCCTACTCATGGGCGTATCCAAATCAGGAGAAGAGGCTGTGGCTGGGCGATAGATGCGAATATATTAAAACCAAAATATGGGACTGTGCAATCTTACGTAGGAGAAATAGTGGATCTAAGGGGCGTAGAAAAGGGGAAAGGATTTGGGGTTAAATATCTCTGACCTCCCTCCCAATTTCCCCCTAACCGCCCCCTCTCAACTCCGCCCCAACGCCTCCCTAACTTCCCCCTTTCTTACTGATAAGAATTTCATATATTTGATCGTTGGCCACAAATCAAAAAAAATTTAAAAGGAATGAACAAATGTTAACCCCTTAAGGTAAATCACTGGATCCGCTAGTCGGTGGCCACGCCCGTGTGCTGATGAACAATAAAATATATAAAAAATTATTTCTTCGAATCATTCTAAGAAATTTCTGAACTAAAATTTACAAGTATATGGACATAATCAAAAATTAAAATGTGGTCTAAAATAAAAAAATACTAGTCATTTAACACAAACTAGTTTTTAAAAATATATTTCAAATTTAATTTAACTAAAAATTACTTGTTAGTTTCAAAATTGGTATAACTTTAAGAAACGCTATTAATTTCAATTAATATTTCAATTTAAAAAAATATTTTTTGATTTTAAAATTAAAATTTTTGACTAAAATTCAAAATATTTTTATAGTTTATCTCAACTTTGAACTCAAATTCCACAAAACTCTCTAAACAAAAGTTCGATCCGAATTATCTCCAAACATCACCAATAACAATAGCAGGCTATCGAATCCCATACACTTGATGCCAAATTGAAATGGAAAGAACACGTAAAAAAAAAACTATTGAAATTAAGATAAAATTAAACAAATTAAATTGGCTGATTGGGAAAAAATCTACTCTCAACATATAAAACAAGCTATTAATATATGAACAAGTCATTAAACCAGTATGGACTTATGGAATCCAGATATGGGGATGTTCGAAGAGAAATGTTATTATCCCAATACAGCGTTGTCAAAACACTGTTCTTAGAACCATCGTCAAAGCACCTTGGTATATTAGAAACGCCGATCTGCACAGAGAACTAGGCATCGAAACCGTCACTGAGGTAATACAACAACATGCCTTATCACATCGCTCAAGGCTGCAAGAACACATAAATGTAGAGGCTTTTCGGCTAGCTGACCCGACAATTTATACACGCCGTTTAAGGCGAACAAAGCCCCCCGACTTAGAGGATTAAAAGCTAAGTTGGTGTTCTTGCTCGCATTAGATATATTTAGATATATTTTAATCCCAAAAAAAATTACTTGTTAGTATTCAACTAGTTGTAATAGGATGAAATATAATTAACTTTAATTAATATTTCAATAATAATAAAAAAAAAAATGGGAACAAAAAATGTGCAGAAATTAAAACTTTTCGCTAATTCGAACTTCCCGAAAAACCAAATGGTTCTAATTTGCGAGCTTCTACTGCGTACATAACTATAGCTTTGAGATAATTGCATTTAAAACATATTTGTTCTGAGACATAATTTTTGCTTTTACTTAAAAAAAGTTTCACAATCAAATAATTTTAATAAACGGAAGGAAGTCGTAGATAGCATCGACTAAGGAGAATCTAACGGTGATATTTGTATAAATGTTATACTTTATTTCATTACTAAGGCGCTTTATAAAAAACAAAGGTATTATACTTGTTGAACATTAATGTACATTCTTATGTATATTCCGTTTCGGAGCACACGCCTCAAAGTATCGAGGATATAATAGTTTATATTCGCACCCTTATAAGTGATAATTTGTGACTAGGCTTTTGGTTTAGTTCAATCTTTTATTTCTTAAAACTATGTCTTAATTCGACTAGCCTAAACTTAACATTAACTCGCGTACTTCATCACGTACATCGTGATGTGTTGAATACTTAATATATTTAATATTAATATTAGTGTTGGTTAACATATTTGTTATGCTTAAGGTCTAAATAACAAATGGTATAAAAGTCGCTATTAGGAACAAAGGAAATTGGTGAAAAGTAGTGTGGAAAAAGTAAAGAAATATTTTAAAATCTTGTTTTCACTTTAGAAGTCTATTTGACTGATGAATGAAAAGAGATATAATTAATTTTCGATTTAGAACTTTGTTTTACACCGTCTTACTCCCACATAATAACAAGTATTAAATTTAAAAAATCAGAATTATTTTAACTATATATTTCAACAATATTTCAGGCAGTTTTATTGTGATGCAAAAATAAATTTAGACCTATCTATCATTAGGAAGATTTTTGGTTCTAAAGTTTCATTTTTACTTTGACAACTTGTTGTATTTATTGCACCACTCAAATACAAGGTGGAGCTAGGGTTGTTATGCCAAAATATTGAAATCGGGGACAACGAGCTGAAAAAACTAGGGCAAAAAAGTATAAATATTTGAAGCATATGTTTTACAAAATTATATACAAAATAGTGTTTGTTAAATTAATAATGTACATTTAAATACAAAGTATTAGTGCATTTACAAGAATTTTGAAAGATTGTAATTAAGAACTGTGATAAAATAAATACATTTACATATATATACATATACATACACATATCAAAAAATGTACGTATATATATGTTTCTACACTACTGTTTTTTCTTTGCGAAGGAATGCCTCAATTGGCCGCAAGGAACAAACAGGACAGAGAGATTTAGGAGGTGGTTTTAGTACGTAGGTACACTGGAGTGTGAATTTTGCATGCTGTACAGCACGGGGCTGCCAGTTTCTATGCAGATTTCCCCTACCTTGTCGTATACAAAAAAAAAAAAAAAACCATGCTCAGTCTACACTTCCAATATCTTTCAAAATTTGCTTACTGCATTAAAGCAAATAGTTATGGAATTATTGGCAATATCATATTTTGTTTTAGTGATATCGGATATTGTCTCTGGATCTAGCCAATTTCATTGCATTGTGTGCAGGAAGATAAAAAAGAAACTCAACTACTTTTTTAAGTTTATAGCGTATTTGTTAAAGAAAATACTCGAAAATTTGTTGCAATTTACATTTTCATCAGTCATGCTCTTTACAAAAGCTTGGAAACAATGGAACTATGATGTAACTGAAGATTGTACATCAGACCAGTTTGCCGAATACCTATCATATTTACCTATTTATTTTAAAACAAGAAATACAGATTAATTGGTGAAAAATGATTTTTGAAATTAGTTTGAGACTACATACATACTTACCAGATAAGACGAGGACTTTTCCCGGACTTTAATAATTACCCGAACACAAACGAAAAACTATAGAGGACGCCCCCCGGATCCTCTTAAAAAGGGGACAGTGTCCGGGAAAAAGAGGACGAATAACAACCCTAGGTGGAGCAGAAGTCATCATCCTTTTAGAAGATGCTCTCATTTTTACGAATGACATCTTAGGTCCGTTCCCGTACTTTTTGGGTAAAGTCTGGTAAACTGAGAGTAAACGAAAAATGCTCTCTCTGATAGACAAAAATGCACGGGAAAAGTACGGGAACCAGGCTTGCCAACTCAGGGGAAATTCCAATTCCAACTCCTCATTTTACTACATGTGTATATTTATTTTATATAAGAGTCATTCCATATAAAATCGTCTAGTCGGCAAAGCCAGGTCACCTCGGATCATGCTCAAACTTTGTGAGAATCTTCTTTAGGGTTACAAAGAAGGGAATCCGACGACATAAATTTTTCTCCGGCTCCACTTCGCGACAGCGCGAATTAAAAGATTTGAAAATTGTGATTTTAATACTTTTCTTTTTTAACTGTAAAAGTGTTTCAATTCTTACTTAAGAAATAGAAATCAGAAAGTGGTATTCAAAAAATTTGATGTATGCTGATGATGTGAAACTGTTTATTTCACACTATTCTGATGAGGCGTACAATTTGCTTCAATCTAACCTCACGGCATTATCACATTGGTGTCAGATAAACTTAATGTTTTTAAATTTAAAGAAACGTAAGCCTATGGTCTTTTCGAGACGTCAGCTAATTCCTTCACATTACTTTATAAATGATTATACCCTGGAGGTAGTGAACACTTTCACTGATTTAGGTATAGTTATGGATCCTAAAATGTGTTTTAATCTGCATATCAATATGTGTGTAAATAAAGCAAAGGGAATTTTTGCATTCGTTAAAAGATGGGCAAAAACACTTTTTACGGCACTGGTAAAACCTATTTTGGAGTATGGTTCAACAGTTTGGAGTCCTCAATATAATTGCTATAAAGACAGACTTGAGTCAGTTCAAAAACAATTTCTCTTGTTTGCGTTAAGAAATTTACTTTGGGATCCATTACATAATTTACCTTCTTACATACACCGTCTCAAACTTATTGACCTACCGACATTAGACAGCAGAAGAACAATGCTGAATGTTATGTTTATGACTAAATTACTGAATGGTGACATTCATTCTGAATTTCTACTAAATAAAATTGACTTAAATATCCCAAATCGTTGCTCGAGGTATCCTATCTTGATTAAATTGAGTACCTGCCGATCTAACTATGTCCAAAATGATCTATTTCGCTGCATATGCAATGATTTCAACAACCAACATGGCTTATTTGATATAACTGATTCCTTATTTTCTATAAAACAAGCAATTTTAAATTCCTTAAATGATTAAACAGCTGATGATCCTAATCTGTAGCTGTTTGAAAACCATTGGGGCCAGGTCCCCCCAGAAAATATATTTAACACTTTTTCGGCTGTAATTTTTTCTTTAACAAATTTGTTTTCAATATTAATAATTGATTCATTTGAAAACCTTTCCTGTAACATCAAATACAAGTTATTAGTAAAAAAAGGCTTTTTTCACCAAAAAGGGAGTTTTTTGGGGGGGTCGCTCTGCAACCCCAGAACTGATTTATGTGGTTTTTTTTATCTATAATACCCCCACTAACAATTACTGAAAAAAATCACAGTCAAAAATTTTTATGAACTTTTTTTTACTCTACCGACTGGGCTATATAGCGAAAACAGAAAAAATCGGTCACCTAAAATCTCACAGGAGGTCCTAACGGGGAGATTTTAGGGGTTACAGCCCCCTTACCCCTCTCCCCCCTTTCCTGGTCTGTTTACCGTCTTTTTATTTATTCCGATGGTATTATTTGACATTTATAGTTTGTCTTCGTATGCGAATTTTGTGCGAGTGAATGGGATAGCTTATTTATGTGAGAAGTATAATAATACACAGTAGGCTGAAGAAGGAAAAAACTATTTTAAAACTATTAATTTTGAAATAAAATATCAAAAATTACTAGTACCTAAAGCTGGACTACATGCATGTCCACAATCCACAAATCCACAGTTGAAAGAATTTTGTAAAATTTGAAATTAATGTGAGAACTGAATTGGTAGTTTTAAAAAAATGTTGCTCTAAAAGTCGACTTTCGATCATATTTGGCAATTTAAAGTCGATCATAAAAAGTTGAAATATTGAGCTAAAAGTCGATTAAAAATCGATTTCGATTAAAGTCGAAATCGATTTGCACATCCCTAGTTCACAATCACCATTTGCATTATTCAGAAATAGCTAAAGCTTCTACAGCGTCAGAAATTGAACAGACAATTACGTCATAAACTTATGGAGTTAAAAATTAACTAATATAGTATTAATTCATTTTCAAATGTCTTTTAAACATTTTCCATTTTAAATAACACTTCTTTTTCTAAAAATTCTTTATTTATTAATTTCTAATTTTCAATGTATTTTTGTTCGGATCTTTATATATACATATATGTAGTTTTATTGAAACATGTATTTCATTTGATAAGTTAGAACTGAATGAATTGAAAATTTTTATAACTTCAATATCAATAGATGAAAATATCAAACATACGAAAACAATATTCATATACAAAGTGTTTTCATTACAAGTAAATAGGATATGATCTTCAACAGCGGCCCTTAATGAAAACTCCTTATTGAATACCCAACTTCAGACAAAGTTTTTGATGTTTTGACTTCTGTAAAGCCTTTGTAAGAATATTAGCTGTATTGTCGGTTGAAGGCACTACATATTTTAGTTCAATATGACTTTGTTGATAGACTTAACGTACATGGTGCACTCTGATGTCAATATGTTTGCTTCTTGCATGAAAAATTGGATTTCGCACTAATAATAATAATAATATCGTAGCCTGTTTTATGCACCTTTCAAAACCGAGTTCCATAGAAAGATTACGAAGATAAATAATTTCTTTTGTTGCAGCAGATATCGCCATATATTCGGCTTCAGTACTGCTTAATGCAACAATTGGTTGTTTTTTCGACTCATACAAAATAGATCCACCAGCCAATAGAAAAACAAATCCTGTGTAAGATTTCCGATCATCGCAACTGCCAGCCCAATCTGCATCTGCAAAACCCAACAATAGCTTGCTTGTTGATCTAAAATACAAAGCATAACTAATGGTTTTGTGTAAATAACGCAAAATATGTTTTGCCCCTGACAGATGCTCACGATGCGGATTTTGATTAAATTGAGCCAATTTGTTAACTGTATGGACAATATCGGGTCGTGTGCAAATACCAATATACATTAATGATCCGATTAACGACAGGCAAATTTTCTCGTCAATATTTTCGCAATTTTTGAAATCGATACATTTTTTAAGATCCATCCCCGGATCCAACGGATTACTACATTTTTTGCAGTCTACCATATCATATTCCTAAAATAATTCCTTTATCATTTTCTTTTGGGAGAGCACGATTAGACCAGTGGATTCATTTCTCTCCACTTCTTTCCCTAGAAAATAATCAACTGGATCTTTGTCCTTAATTTCTAATCGAGATTTTTGATTTTTCATAGAGTTCCATATTTTTAACATACTACTGAAATATCATCTACATATAATATAATGATATTATATTCATCATATTTATTCATAATGAAAGCGCATTGGTCAGTTTTACAACGAGTGAAACCAATCGCGTTTCGAATTTTATCTAATTTTTCGTTCCATTTGCGGATTGATTGCTTCAACCCGTACAACGATTTCTACAACTTACAAACTCTATTTGGATAACATTTATCCTCGAAACCTTCTAGCTGTTCCATGTAAATGTCGGTATCAATTTCCCCATTTAAATACGCTGTAGTTACATCTAATTGATGTACTAAATGCTTAAACTCTGCGGCTTTGCTACCAACCTCGACTTATAGCGTTGAAATCGCCCACTTTTATCCCGTTTAATTGTAAATACCCATTTATTTTTTATCACTGGGACATTAAACCCAAGTTTCTTTTGATATAAGTGAATTATATTTGGATTCTATTGAATCCATCCACTCTACACAATCGCTTCTTTTCATGACCTCTTTTACAGACGTAGGAATCTCGTTTTCAACTTGCAGAAAACTATTAAAAACTTTTCTTTCTGAGCTCAAGGTTTTAAAATTTGCCTCATCTTCTGGGTATAATTATATCATTTCGCTCCCTGTGTCCAAATTTTTTTTTCCGTGAATAATCTTAAAGATTCGATCGGTTTCTCTATGACGTTAAGTGAATCTGCAGCATCAAACGTTTGATTTTCAATTGCATCCTTCTCTTTGCCGATAAAAATTTTGTATTCATTAGGCGAAAGTTGAGGTACTAATTGTGATGTATACCAAGAAACAAGGCCGTATTTAGGGGGGATGGGTTTTGGGGGTTTTGACCCCCCTTCTCCCCCTTCCGAAATGTGGAAACTTTATTCTAATTTTTGAGATTAATTGCCAATGAATGAAAAAAAAGTCAAAACAAAATCTATTTAACAATATTTTTTACTTCCATCGGTTTTTTCTTCTAAAAAGTCAAATATAAAAAATAAATTTGAAATCTTAGGTACACTATGCCTTCAAATCCGATTTGTTTTCTTCGACATGAGGTTTGACTACGGATTCAAAAAGAGAAGGTGATACTGAGCACTCCTGCATTCATAGTTTTTCAGGGTCAGTAACTGTTTTTGATTTAAGGTTTCGTCCTGAATCAGTTTGAAAAGTTAATAAAAATAGAAAAAATTATCGGATCCTTGTAAAATAAGACTTGCTTGAACCCCATTTTTTTCCTTAAACGTTACGTGAAGTTTTTGACATCTGATTCGTGTTCAACGTGAAAAATTCTTTCGCAAAAACTCCATCTTATTAGCAAAACCCATCTTAAAATTAATTTTTTAACGCATTATTGCTCAGAGCACCACAACTAGGATGATCTCTTTTAATGCTGTGACTTCACGAATTTAGGGAATATAAGCCAACCTCATCCGGGTTCCTTATCATTGATTATGGCTCAAATTCCCAATGATGATCATTTGAAAAAAATGAGCCTCTACAATTTTGGTAATTTTTTTGAGGTTGGGTACATCATCAGTAGTGGGAAGTCAATGAGTTAAAGAAATTATGTCCCTCACGATAAAAAAAAATGCACTAGAATGCACACTGAATAATATTTATTTGAAAAAATTTAATTTGATTATTCTGGGAATTTTTCGTCACTTTTGGTCATTTTTTTAAGGTTAAGATTAAAAAAAATCAGAAAATTTTTCTTAAAATTTTAATTTTATATGGTCCATCAAATGTATCATTGATTTAATTTATTGTATTTAAAAATCAGTTTGATAAAAATTATTTATGAATATTTTCTTCGAATGAAAACTGGCTACGGCCCTGCCAAGAAACCTTACATCACGGCTTCTATACATCGTCTTTGTTTGTATGTTAAAAAATCTGTATGCTTTCGATTCAGCACTGGAACCCGTTAAAACGCATTCGATGCCTTTTTCTTGAAATTCAGATTTTCTTGGACGTTTATCTAGGATGAATGCTTTGCAACCAAACACTCGCAAATGAGATACCGTTGGTTTTATACCACTCCATTTTTCAGCAGGAGTTTTGTCATCCAATGCCGTAGAGTGACTACGATTCCGTAGTAAACAAACTGCAGTACCTACAACTTCTCCTCAAATTTGTTCAGATAATCTCGATGAAATCAGCATACATCGAGCCATCTCCACTATGGTACGATTTGCTCGTTCTGCAACACCTTTTTGCTGAGGTGTATACTCCACTGAAAACTGACGTCAAATCCCAAATTTTTCTAAATTCATAAAAAATTCTGCGCTTTTAGTTGATAAAGTCTGTAGAATACTTTTTATCAAATTTTATGTAATGTAAATCGTTTAAATTTTGCAATACTTCATATTTTAGGTCATCATCTCTTCTTAAGAGGGCCCTGCTCTTTCTTGGTTTGGAGAAATCGACTTAAAAAAAAAATGTGCAATTTGAAAGTATTGTTTTCAAAAGTATTTTGTAAAAATTTCAGAGAGAAATTCGAAGTGCTTTCGTAGATAAAGACGATTATAGCGGCGAGTGTCAGTCAGGCCAAAATAGTCGCACAGTGCTTCGGCATCACTTTCGGACGTTCAGAAAGGCTTAGCTATGCCTTCGTCCACAACCTCCTGATTAATAATTCCGGACTGCGATTGCATCGGTCACCGATCGGTGCGTTATGCAGATGCACCTCTCGGTCGTATTGGGCGGGAGAAAGGTCCGTTGGGATTCGTCGATATATTTTAAAGCTATCGGCTTTGAACCTGCTCTTCTCAAAACAAGGTTTTTGCCATTGTCTTGTACGGTCTAAAATTACGTACGTAACAGAAAAAAAAAGTTTGGTAAATTTTTTCCTCAGTTTGCAACGTTGTACTTTCGATTTTTCCAATTTTTGAAAACCCTAATTTTGGCTGTCCACCGAAATTCACTTAGTTGGAGGGCGGTAGAATTTATATTGGGAGTATGAATGTATAAACTCGTAATTGTGACTAACTTCATATCTATCATACGCGCCATTTTTTTTGACATTGACAGCTATTCTATCTCGAAGAGCGCCAAAAATACATTAAGCACAAAATTCACTATTCCATAAACATTTTTTTTTTCAACGCAAAAATGATTTGGTTTCCATATTATGTTCGCAAAAGTTTGCCAATAAGCTGATTTCTAGTGTTTCCGAATGAATTTTTCATGCTGAACACGAATCTGGGGCCAAAAACTTTCCATCACGTCATGTGTTCGAGAAAAAAGGGGTTGAAATCTCCAAAAATAGCGTTTTTTGCCATTTTTGAAAAATTGTGAAGTTGAATCCTGACGTGCTGCAAGCTTCGCTAATATCAGAACCATACCCTTTCATATGAGCATTAAGCCAAATGGTTCGCATGCGCCCTTGGAGCAAGGGTGTGCATATGTCTAGGGTTGCAGGAAAAAACTTACACTGAACGGAATTTATGTTACTTACACCCACGACCAGACACCAGCTGCAGTCAGATTTTAAAAACTCAAAATAGCGAATGAAATATGGTGGACGGATTATATCTTGCTTATACCTACAGCCAGATATAATGAAAACTGCAGTGGTCCGAAGTGTTTTAAGGGTCGCTGGTTACAAATCTGCAGTAAGGTTTTAAAAATTCAAAATGGCGTATCAAATATTGCGGAATTTAGGGTGTAAAATAAAATCAGTTCTGCGTACATTTTTTCGTGCACCCCTAGACATAAGCACACCCCCTATTCTAAGGGCGCATGGCTTGGGGCTCATTTGAAAGGGCATGGTTCAGCCTTTAATTTCTGATATTAGCGACGTTTGTAGCATATCAGGGTTCAGCTCAACAATTTTTCAAAAATGACCCAAAACGCTATTTTTTGGGATTTCAACCACTTTTTTCTCGAAAACGTGACGTGATGGAAAGTTTTTGACCACAGATCTGTGGAATCATTAGAAGTCATCTTATTCGCACAAAAAAGTTGAAATTTGAAGGGCAGTGCAACTTTCCAGTTGTTATTTTATATTATTTTGTATATTAACACGCGATATTGTTGCAGAACATAGCGGTTCTCGCCACGATGCAAAGATTTTTAAAAATTGTTCACTTTATAAGTATCAAAATAGTTTTATTTTCGGGACAAGAATGAGTACCGGTGATTCTTCATCTCCTGTGAGCAATATTGTCATAACTCCATACAAAAGTATTTCGCAACATCTTGATACTTTAAAAAGAAAGCCATTTAATAGGCAACACAGTAAATAACGTGTTAGAGTTGAGCACTGCTTTGGCATATTAAAACGCATGATTTTGAGGTCTTAAAGAACTGGCAATGCGAATTCACAACGAGAATAGCCAGAAATTTTGCAACGAATGGGTTTTGGCATGCTGCATTCCACATAATATGGTTGTTGGTACCGCTGAAATTGTAGACTTCGAGGAACCCTTGTACAAAAATACATTTCAAGATGATTTATATGCCTTTTCATTCAAAATTTAAATTAAATGCAATCGTTGCATCATCTTATCTAATGTTTCCAGGCGCAGATTATTAAAATTAAAACTTGTTTTATTTATTTTAATTCGCAATCTATCTACTTACATATAAGACAATAAGCAAATATGACAATACGGTTTACTTAATAAGAATGGATTATCTGTAGTGAGAGTAACCGTTATGTCTTAAAACATTTTAGTTTATCGTATCCTAATCTTAATATCTATAGGGTAAATCTAAAACTTGAATCCTTTTTAATCACTATTATCTAAGAGATTTATGGCGTTACTCATTAGAACGGTCATAAAGTCTATTAACTTATCTTTTACTAAACCTGATTATTTCATCTTAACAATTGAGGCGCGTTTTCATAAAACTCAGCATTTAAAAAATATTTTTTTTTTCGGGATTCTTGTTTTTTGCCTGATTTGGCTAATTTACTACCCAACTGTGTATTAGTTATTTTTGCCCCTCAATTGTTCTAAGTGTTTTTGATTGGTAACTTTGCAAGATCGCGACGTTAAATTGGCTCGCCATTCCCCACAGTTGAATAGCATAAATCCATACATGTTTTATTCTGACATAATGTTTAGTTGCTTCTGCTTGTCTTTGATATGCGTTTCCTACATTAATCTACTCTGGAGCTGGGCGATTGTTGATTCATATATTTGTTTCCGTATTTCAAAGTCTTCGCGTAGACTCTCTTGTTCTATTTCCAATCTTTTCTTTTTCAACGCTAGCAGTTCTAGCTCTATGCAAATCAATTTTTTATGGAATGCGTTCCTTTTTGAATAATTTTCCAAAAGGGTCCTTATTCCAATTTTCGGCACCCTTGCTTCTAATTTTTGCAAAAACAGACGAGCAGTTGGTGACATCAATATAGATGTGGTTTCAGTTGTAGATTGCGCTTTATGTTCTTTCGCTTCTTCTGAAAGTGATAAAGATGATGTTGTAGTCAAAAATGTGTCATGTCAGCATAAACAGCTCATGAACACAACTCACCTATTATTATGTCGATGATGTAAGGGAAAACTGATGGATCATCAAAAATTGAAGACAACTCCATAATATTCGCATTCGAGTTATTGCAAAATAGTTTTGAGAGACGCTCATAATGCGGACATAGTTTTTGAAGTTTTTCTTAAGAGAAAAAATAGATTTAAGCTAATATGATGCATCAAATTTTTAATAACATACCTTTCCTTATGGAGCATCCATCATCAACATCTAGCCCACCGCCTGTTATCTTAAGCCATTCTTCAGCTTTTTCATACGTATATTTTAAGTATCGCACTTCGAACTCTATCATGTCGCTTGTTACATTCAGTTCTGCTTTTTCAATAAATTTTTGGTAATATATTTCAGCGGTTGGTTTCTGAAACCATATAAGTGCATAAGTTAGATTTCATAGTAAAAAAATTGCAGTAAGCAAATACCTCAATATCTCCGTTCTCAAGTAAGAAATCCAGTAGCAGATTGCGCTCCTCCTCTGTCAAATCTTTCAATGGCTTATCCACTAAAAATACAAAAATAGCAACTTAAAAATACGAAAACAATAAAAAGGTAGAAAATACTTACTTTCACGCTTCACAACTTGTATTTGGTTTAATATTTAATTAAAATTGTAAAAAGGAATTCGTAAATGTAAATGAAATATGGAACAGCTCATGGCAGAAGAATTAAGAAGAAAGATGCATTTTGACAAGTAAGTGACAATTGGGAAAACATTTGTTTGGATGCTATTCTTGTTTTTGCAACAGCGTTGTATTTTCATGGTTACATTTTTAAGTGACAATTTTTAAGAAAATAATTTACATAGTATTGCATGTATGTACATGGGGATAATAAGTTACTACTTTTTATATTATTTACTAACTCTTAATATGTTCAAGGTATTGCTAATAAACCAATTGAAATGACATTATTTATACTTTTTTTATTATAAATAAAATTTATAATTTAGTACTAAGTAATAAAAGTAGTATTAATAATCTATTACTAACTCTCTCTTTTGTACATTTAAAAAAATGCATCTCTGAAATGTTACTCTTACTTGACAAAAATTAAAAACTGCTACTTTTTGAAGAAATGTATATACCTCTGGATACTTCTACCATTATTTAGAAATAATATGCATATATGGAAAAGAATCATTTCACTCATATGAATAAAATATAAAAACACATTTTAATCATTATTTTGTTTAAAAACAAAAGATTTTATATTTTTTATTTTATACAAAAGAATTCATTTCGTGGGCATTCAAGCAAAAATCTTTTAAACGAAATTGATATTTGTATATACTAGATTTAAGTTTTGCTCATACACTCAAATCGATGGTCAGACGTTGATCCCCCGTAAGTACTTTTTCACTACTTTTGGAAGACAAGACAATAACGCAATAAATTTCTGTGAACAATATATAAAATTGAAATCAAAATAAAAACAAATACTTCCAAACCCAATTTTACATATTCTTTATGTTAATTTTTTGCTTTATTATATCATATCATTATTATCATTCATGGTATAAGCGTGAATTCCGGCGATTTGTTAGTATAAAATGTTTGGACAAATTTAGTACACATTTAAGATTCGATATAAAAAAGATGAGCTCAAATGCCAACACTGACTTATAGCGTTTTCTTTTCTCGATAAAATGTTGCAATTTTTTGCACCGAGCTAGGGCTGTCAAATTTCGTGTTATTTTCTGAAAAAGAGGCAGCCTTTTCAGAGAGTGTTGTGTTCTTTTCTAAAAAATGATGCCTCCTGAGTGGGGAAAATCGAACACTTTTGCACTGAATTAAATGACGGGGTGAGAATTCTGCCCTGCATATCAACTGATTCCAACAGGGTGGCATTTTATGTTTCTGCACTAAAAAGTCAACATTTTGGCAGGGTTGAGGGCAACATTAAAAAATGGTTGCCATCGCAGTAGGCAAAAAAATGCAACATTTTGTCAAGAAAAGAAAACGCTATTAGTTACTCGTTAGTCAGACAACTCGATAATTTTACAAATACAAAATGCACGTAGAAAAATAACGATTAATAGCTAATGAGTTAACAACTCATGTGTGAATATCCATATCATATTTTTGCACATTTCACAGTGAAACAATGAATTTCAAACGGCATATTTATTTAACATTTTAACCAGAGCTCACATTTTCTGTATCAAGTTCTCAAATCCGGCAATAGAAGACCCTAATTTTGGTTATGCGGGCAAAAGTAATTTTTTTTTACCTCAACACTATCGTTTTTTATGACTAAGAGAAAGTTGTTTATCATGAAAAGGAAAAATAATTTACTCAAACTGAAACCCCTTTAAACATCCTTCGTTTGTGCAGTGACGCTATTATTGTTGTTTGTTTCTCTGCTGTTTATTTGTTGCGCTCGGCTTTTGTCTATTCATAAATTTTTGACAATCATATTCACCTCCCAACTGTCAAAAATTGCGAGTATGCTCGGCGAACACCATGAAATTGTTGTTGCACCGAACACAAAGAACACGATATTCTCGGCTTATTGTATACCGAGCACGCCGAGTATTCAGGGTGGCAATGAGTTATTTTACAAAACAGTATCATTACATATAAAATAGTATTAAGCAAACGAGTATATTTTGACAAAAACAACTCTGCAAGGAGCTGAATGTAACCACCATGGCGAAATTATAATAGGTGATAGCAGCGTCAGCTCTGTCTTCTTCTTCTCTAATTTTTTTATATGAGATAATCTTAAATGTCAAAATCTTTGTTTTTTTTTTTTGTTTTCTTGTGCTTTTGACAATTACGATTTTTAGCAACAACAAAGTAGCGTGTTTTTATTGTTACGTTGTACTTGTTGTAATGCTGCTACCACCATGTTAAATCCGCCTTGGTAACCACCTTGACCGAGCACGGGAGAAAATGTTTTGTGTTCGTCGAACACCGAGCACCAATATAACCAGGCGCTAAGTGGCTGTTCACACGGGTGCAAGCATGAACGCTTATCTGGAATAGAGAAGTGAAAAAATAGGTAGTAAGAAAGAGGAAGAAACTCGCCAGTCTTTTTCTAACTACCTATTTTTCTACCTCTCCCTTTCAGACAGGCGTTCATGCTTGCGCACGTGTAAACAGATACATAGTATAACCACGGACTAACAGAAATAGGGACAAATTTCGTAGTTACATCTGTGGTTAAAAGTTATAATTGCTTAAAGCCTAAATTACAATAGCGCATCATGGTTAGCTCCATTTCTAAATTTACTGGCTGCAAATAGCTGAATTCTTTTTTACTGCCACTGTCGTGAAGCGCTATTGTAATTTAGGCTTAAGCCGATGAATTGGGTTACAAATGTTATCGTATGCGCACGTAACATTCCCGAGCTCATACGAGTGCTGCAATAAATGTAAATACGGATGGAAGCTTGCATTTCAACTGGTGGGGGGTCACTTTTGAAAATATTTATGATTTGAAATAAAATTGTTTTTTGGACAGAAGGAAGCATTTGTTATCCTATTGTATATTTCACAGACACTTTTTATTCACTTGGGCTGCTCAACACTTTGTACTGTTGAAAGTTAAAATGTTTTACACACGTTAGGTTAGATAATTTTGGCCTGGCTTCCTACTCCACCATGGTCTAATGGTGACCAAACTTTTGGGGTATGCTTTATAATAAGAGTCTTCTCATTTTCTGTAAATTCTGAAGTGTGATCTTAATTTACATTTAAAATCTTTCTATAGTTTTGCAACTCTTCTATATAATTAGACTGCGGGTCAATAAGAGAGTGTACTAAAAACGCCTCAATATTGCCGAATCACTTCGACTTTGGAAATAAATAACTAAATTTTAAGATAGTTATATTCATTCAGGCAATCAAGTGGCAATTAAAACTCTAAACCCTGAATAAATAACTAAGTGAGGATTAAATGTGGGTATTGCTCAGGCACAATCATTGATAATTTCCCCGAGCAACATAAGGTTTGATATACGCTCTTATTTCACCATTCTTGAAGACACATATATACATATACAGTACATTAGCCATTTTCTACTGAAGAAATCATTAAGATAGGTAAAAATGATTAAGTCAATTGTGATCATATACTTACCACGCCCCTTTATGTGTGTCGAGGGCAACAAAATCATACCTAATTGAACCCATAAAGTGTGTAGAATACAATAAAGTGTATATTTAATCGTAACTGATATTTCGTATATAATAATGTAAAGTAATTTAATTGATTTTATTTTGAGATTCCGAGATTGCAATTTTACGCATAAAGAAATACTTTCAACATAAACAAGTGTGCACACATTCTCAGGTATGTTCATAATGATTGGGTGCTCACATTAGGGTTAAAACGAAATACCCAGCTCTTTTTTAATGGCTTCATTTTTTTCGCGTCGGGGATCTTATTTCATCAGCATAGTTAGTTTGCATTCAGTACCAGATCAGATGATTAACAGATCCTTTCTCGATTTTATCTCATATTAGATTCGCCAATAAGTACAATCGCCTTTCCAGAAATGTTTTGAAGCAGTTTAAATCTTAACTTTTTCAATCCGCAAAGATAGCATTGCTTTGTTTGGGTCGTTAGTTGGAAGATTTCCATTTGGCTTGACAGCTTTTCTTTCATCATCTTCAAACTGTGTGCCATCATTAACAACAGCATCAATAGCTTCATCAATAGCGTCATCAATGGAATCATTGTTGGCATCATCAGAATCATCATCATTCATGTTAACTTCAGCAGGAGCTTCAATTTCCTCAAGTAGAAACAACAACAGAATAAAATTTGAACAGTAGGTGAATTCGAAGATCGTTGTTACACCAGCTTTAGTACGATGTTGAATTGTATAAACAAGTTAATAGGATTTCAACAATGAAACTCGAGGTAATACCACATAAACATATATTGTATGTTCACACGCATTGCTAAAACAATCCAATACCATACCAATACTAGTGTAACAATGTCCTTTGTGTCTCCTTAGTTAATCAGTGCAGTTTAATACATAAGTGTATTTAAGTAAGTATATAATGTATACATATGTGTGTATAATTCGATATTTGGTATCATAAAGCTACAAACATGTGTATGTATGTAGGCATATTCTTAAAATTAAAGGAAATTCTTTAAAAATATTACTTAAAATATCTTATTTATAATATGTAGGCATGGTATACATCAAAAGCATACGAAGAAAGGCAGTAACGAAATGATTTTATGAGATTGCTACCTCTTCAAAGTGTCCATGAATTTTATAAAAGTTCCTTTTTATGGGCATGTGCCTTAAAACTATCGATGAGCATATTAGAAACAAAATTAAATATAAATTTAAAATACATAGTATATCATAAATAGTTATAGTGAAGATAACATAAAAAGCTTAAAGCTTAATTTATAATATTGTATGTATGTATTAAGTAGATAAGATGAAGATAGTATATGACACCCATCCCTAGGTGGATTGACATTCAAACGAACACAATTACAATTGGGTGCATATTAACTTGAGGTTTGCAAATACATGAGCGGCATTTGTGTGCAATATTTATCGTCATTATTATGTAACGGCATTACAACAGATTCATTGCTATCGTGTAGACTCGTTATGGAATTACGTACAATATCACGTTGACGTTGTCGGCTCTTGCGTACACCATAACTAAAGTAAATTATAAGACCTGAAATTATATGGTAAAAATATAACAGTTTAATTAAAGTTCTAAAGGCGCATTTAATCTCCTACTTACCCACAGCAATCCATACGCAGAATCGTACCCACGTCATAATGTCCAAACGTACCATTAGATAAACATTTATTAAAATTGATATACCTGGCAGCCATGGCAGGAATGGCACTGTAAATGTAAGCTGTACGCTGGAACGTGGTTGCCGTGAGATTATGAATAGAAAGAGTAGTAATGGAATTGCACTGAGCACCAATAATACAATGTATGGTGTGGTAATGCTGCTAATATCTTCCTCGAGTTTTTTGAGTATGTGCGAAAAGATGAAACACCAAAAACCTGTAGGTAATATAGTGAGAAATTATTGATTTCATTGTGAACATAATAATGGTTAAAAATGGGAGTTGATATTCTCTTTCCTGAACTGAATAGGCCATGAAATACAAACAAAAATCCTCAACTCAATGCTCAAATACTAGCCCTGTCAACCAGCGTTAGGTACCTTGGAGTTATCCTGGAACATAAGCTGAACTGGAGGATAAATACAGAAAACCGGGTAAAAAAAGCGAGCATCGCCTTCTATGCCTGGAAACGAATGATTGGTAGGAGATGGGGCCTCCAACCGAAACTAACTCTATGGATGTATAAAGCGGTTGTACGTCCAATCTTAACTTACGGAGCCTTGGTATGGTGGAAAACCATCAACAAGAAAAATACCGTAACAAAATTAGAACGTATTCAACGATCAGCTTGTGTAGGAGTTACTGGAGCGATACGGTCTTGCCCCACTGCTGCTCCAATAGATCTCTTTATCGAGCAGACAGCAACCATGAGAGCGATAAGGTCAAGGGACGCGGGTCGCTGGTTTGAAAGACCTTACGGCCATGGACGTCTGCTTACGTCACAAGGGCGACAGATTCCAGATAAAACAGATTACATCATCCCTACCATGACGTTCCCCAAGAAGTTCAAGGTATGGATACCATCGCGGAATGAGTGGAACAACGGCTTGATAGTAAATTACTTCGACACAACAGTATTAACGGACGGATCCAAGATGAATTGTGGTGTGGGAGCAGGAATCTTTTCAGGAAAACCAGGCTTTAATGGATCTGTCCGTCTCCCTAACTCTGCTAGTGTATTTCAGGCTGAAATGCTAGCAATAAGGAAGGCAATTAGGATGCTTAAGACAGATCACACCTTTAAGCCACATATCGCTTTCTTTTCGGATAACCAGGCCGCAATCAGGGCTCTTGATTCGATCGTCATATCATCTAACCTGGTAATGCAATACGGAGATAGTCTTACGGACCTAGCCCTATAGTACAACATTACCCCGATATGGGTCCCGGATCACCGGAACATTGAGGGTAATGAAATAGCTGACAAGCTAGCCCGTAAAGGCTCTACACTGCAGGAATCCTGGGTTGAGCAGGACTCACACCACTAAACTCGGTCAAACGAGAAATCTCTATAAAATACTTCGCAAGAGCCAATAGCAGATGGATCAGGTTAAAAAATAAGCAGAGCAATATGGCCTGTCTATGACTGGAAAAAAACAGTGCAACTCATACACAAAAACCGGAAGGACATCTCAAGACTGACGGCGGTCATCACGGGCTTCTGGCTCATTGGTGAACAAGCAGCCAAAATGAGAATTCCGCATAGCTCCACATGCCGCAGCTGCGATTATCCGGAGGAAAAAGAGACTATCTCTCACTTTCTCTGTGAATGCCCGGCTCTGGGACGAACCAGGATGAAAACTCTAGGCAAACCTTTCTTCAAAAACCTTGGGGAACTAGGTGAAATAAGTCCAAACTAACTACTAAGCTCCAGTCCGGATGGATCTGATTCCTCCGCCTGAACAATAAAACTATAAAAACCAAAAACAATGTGGTATAAAAACGGCGCATTAGCGCTAATTGGGTTCGTGGCACGAACCGCCACTTTAACAACAACAACACACAAAAATTAGTATTTTTACTTCACTAACTTTCTCTCTTACCCAGAGTAACAAATATTTTACTCAAGGGTCAATCCAAAGTGTAAGTGTGAGTAAGTGATCTAGTAAGATTAGTATTTGATTCACTCAAACTGTTGCTTTTGTTATTACAAGAAATAATATTCTTAAAATTTACTCACTATAAAGTGTTGTCATCATAGTCACAATGCGTGATGTTTTCTTGGTTGGCGCCATAGTGCCATTTGCATTGAATAACCGCCTCCACAAAGCGCAATCAGCTTCATTATATTCCAAAAGTGTTCGTCCGTTTCCAACGATTCTAATATCACCACGACGATCATCGCATTCATAACGTAAAATCAACACACAACTGGCTACCATCGAGTAAGCCAATAATGTTCCAATTGACATAATATTCACCAACTGGCTTAAATTGAAAATGGCAGCCAATAGGCCAGTCAAAAAGCCCGTCAGCAATGTACCATTAAAAGGTGTCTTATATTTTGTACTAATTTCACCCATAAACTTAAAAAGTAAACCATCCGATGCCATCGCAAAGACAATACGTGGCAATGGGAACATAGCACCCATTAAACTGGCACATAAACCACACAAAGCACCGATAGTCACCAAATACTCAGCGACAACCCATCCGTAAATGCGAAAAACATGTGGCAGTGGTGCACTCTCGTCTTGTTCATAGTAAGGCAGCATCATGGTCAGTACGGTGGAGACACCAAAATACGCTAGAAATACCATGGCCAGCGAAGTGACCACAGCAAATGGAATGGATTTTTGTGGATTTTTAGCCTCTTCGCCGGCTGTAGCTATACAATCGAAACCGATGAAACCATAAAAACAAACAGCAGCACCACGTATAATACCCGTGAAACCATAGGGCATGAAGCCTCCATTACCATAGCCCTCAGGTACGGATTCTTTCGGTATTGACCAATTGCCAGCGGAAACTGCAGAAAGTAAATACATTTAGTTTTCCATTGATTTCGTGTAATTTTTATAAGAAAGTTACCTTTGAAAAGTCCTGTCACAATCACAAATAATACCACACTTAAATTAAGAAATGTGAATACATTATTCACACGTGTCGACTCCTTGGCACCCAAAGCAATAGCAAATGCAAATAGCACCGTCACTCCAAATGCAAAAATATCCGGATAGTCACCGAGACCTTCGATTCTCATTGGCAGATTGGCTGTTAAGTAATCACGCATTGCATAACCGAAAAGTGAGTCCAAATAAGTGCTGAGGCCTTTGACCACACTTGCGCCACCTGAATGGTGATGATGGAAAATAGAATTTAAGAGAAAATTAAAATCAGATTTTCATAATGTAATTGAAATATAGCCTTCAATTTAAGTTTAACATAAACATAGAAATTAAAAAGTTTCTCGCACTTTGAAGCAATTTTATTTTAAAAAAAAGTTGGATTGAGGGAACTACTCTTATATTATAAAGAATACTAAGCAGTGTGGCTAACTTTTGATTTTCAAAATCCTCTAAAATGAAGAATAAACCTATGCGTTTTATTCTTAAAAAAAGCGTTAAATTTTTTCCTTATAAAAAAGCGAGAAAACTCAATACATTTAAACTTTTTCACTAATACAGGCACACATCTGATACTTCTAGTCAATGAAAATTTCTTCGATTTTTCGAAGATTGAATTGAAAAATAAACGCTGAGCGCTAAATCACTTTTTTCCGCGTTTTAATTTTCAAAAAGCACTAAAATCAGCGGGAAAAGCGCTGAGTTGGCTACACTGATACTAAGTACATTAAGGTCGGTTTCTCTTATAGAATTTTGAGCAACTGAACTTATAATTATAATAAATAACTAATTTAATTCGAGACTTCAAATATCTAAAATAACGTGTCTAGTGTAATTATAATATCGCCGAAATTTTATGTTTTTCATCATAATTTAAATAGAAACCCACATCTAGAGTCACACGCTTGTAAACAGTATCTAAGTCGAACTCAATTAAGTTTAGCGACATAAATTACAATCAATTAAAAAAACATGATCAGAATCAATCAAACTGAACCAATATCGAAAAGCGGAGAATGAAAACGATCTGATGTCGAATAACATAGAAATCAATTAAAATTTTATTTTATATAAATATTGATAAACATAGCAATGCTGCCTAAAAATATTGCGCCCATACTTTTAAATAATTCATGCAATTAATGTACAAGTGTAAAATTAATACAGTCCATTGCATAACTATATCTCTTACTTTTTATTTTTATTTTTTATATTAGGAAATTCCTTCTTTTGTTTTTAAAACTATCATGTCAATTAAAAAATTCGAATATTTCTATGTCTACTTTTTAGATTTTCATCGATTTTTAACCGTTGTTCTGCTAACTTTTTCTTAAGCTAGCAGAATATGTGACTGTTTAAAAAAAAAAGAACACTTAGCTTTTAGTTAGTGCATTTAATTAGCACTTCGTTATGGTACAATAATAATTGTGTTTTGCTGAGTTTGCTCTGCCAGTTTTAGAGGCATAAATAAATGCGATTTCCTTTTGCTTCAAAACTATATCACGATTTCTATTTAATAATAATAAAAAGTTATGTAAGTCTTTATAATAAAATTGTTTGGCATACTTCTTCATTGGGGTCATTCGAAATTTCAGAAAAATTTAATCAATCGACTACTATGTAAACGTAAAAAAAAGTCTCTTTAAGAATGAGAAAGTGGCTAAGTCGCATCTCTAATAATAATTAATTTTTAATTTAAAAAAATGTTCTATAACAATGCAAATAAAAGAATGATGATATAGTTACGAAATGGACTGTATATTTTATAGTTGGTCGTTCGCGTCATTCCGTACGTCTTGATTGAGTTATATTTTATGCCGGAACTTACCTATTGCATATTCCAATATCAAATTCCAACCGATGATGAACGCAATAAATTCTCCAATTGTCACATAACTGTAAATGTATGCTGAACCCGCTTTGGGCACACGTGCACCAAATTCCGCATAACAAAGACCGGCAAATATTGATGCAATCGCAGCAATAAGAAAACTAATAACGACAGCAGGACCAGCATAGGTTTTCGATACCTCACCCGCTAATACATAAACACCAACACCAAGTGTTGACCCAATGCCCAACGAAGTTAAATCAAACGCCGATAGAACTTTAGCTAATTTAGATTCGGATGCATCTTCGATGGGTTTCTTACGAACAAGTATTCTGTAGGCACTGGATATACTGAGAGAGGGCATGGTTACACTAGAGGGAGAAAGAGAAAAATAGAGAAACAACAATGAATATTTTTTTCAACAACTTTATATATATATTTATATATATACTTAAAATTCTATCATGACCACGACTGCATTAAAGTGGTTCTTAGGCATATGGGGGAAGTTTTTTATCTATTGCTTTTACTCTATGCCCCCTAATTTTGTTCCTTTATGTGAAAAATGTGAACTGTGAAAGTTTCAGGCAAGAATATTTAAATTTAAACGTGCCTCCTCGGGTTCAAAATTTATATGTGAAAAACACGGTAGAGTAAAAAATCTACCAGAAGTTCATAATAATTCTTATCTGAGATTTTTTTCAGATGGAAAAACCAATATATATAATAATAAAAATAATAATTTAAATAAATAAGCAGCATATTTCATACATAAATATCACATTTTTTGAAGCCGAGAAGGCACGTTTAAACATATTTTTGTCTGAAACTTTTACAGCTTACATTATTAGCATAAAGGAACAAAGTTAGTGGGCGTATGGAAAAATATTCCAAACTTAAAAATTAAGGACCACTCTACTTTGTACCGAGTACCGAGAAAGATGGAATGTTTTGAGAAAGAACAGGATGGACCTAGTAAATCCTACTTTTAGTGATATTATTAGGCTTGTCAAAAAATAAAATTTTTTTTCTAATAATCTAAAAATCTTCTCTATGGTGTTTTGATCTTTGAAACTTGCCGCACTACAATTGTTTGGCCCAACATAGCAGAGACATAAACCGAAACTAAACTAATTCATAGTAATTTTTTCAGATATTGAGCTCTGCTACTCTGGTAAATTAATCAGAATTTTCCACCTTTTCTCAAACAATTCTTTCACATCTTATCCATAATCTGAAGATTTATAAAATTTTTCAATTAAACTATGTATTTTTGATGTGATAACATCTTTACCCGGTGCTGAAGGAAAATTTATAGTGGAGTGAATTGATAGGAATTAAAATCAAATGTCACGTCGGTGTCGTGTGAGGTTTCATAGTATGTGTGGGTTTATAAGTGTGTGTTTTATTATATATTTTACTTTAAGCCCAAAAGTATGTAACACATTATTTCTATATTAAAAACGATTGTGGGATATACTTACATACACCCCGTACTAATAAAAACGTATCACCCTATAACTATTAGTAAATCCTAAAAAACCTCAACTTTGTATTATTTATTGCATATGTTAGGCATTCCCATAAGTTTTCAGTTAATCTAAGACAACATTTTTAATTCGTACAAGAATATTCTACTTACAAGAACAAATTCATATTAGGATTTATTGAGAAAACTACCATTTTTACATTTTTAAATACTAAAATGGTGAAATGGAGTAAAAAAAGAATTTTTGAAATTGTTAATAAAAGGAGGATAAAAACTGCAAGATCATGAAATCTGAGCAGTGATGCGTTTTTATTGGCACGGGGTTTATCAATGGAATAGCGAAACATATCAAAAATTATTTTTATTTATTGTATTGATTTCACTGTGTTACAGAATTTAGTGAAGTAGAAATACCTGGGAAGTGATACTATTTTTCTTGTAGGGTAAAAAAAAGAGTCTGTAAGTGAAATTTGCCAAACACCCCCAAAATCTTGATTTACCGTTAAAAAACCAGTTTTGCGTATCTTTGCGCACTTTTAAGCCTGTAACTCAGTGGATTATCAACAGATTCTCAGTTTCTTACCGGTTAGAAAAACGTCTTTTCGACCTTTCGAATGATATATATTTTATTTAAGGAAACTTGAGGAATCTGTGTCCAGTAAACACAATCTTTTCACTTTTTTCGGTTTTTCTCAACTTTGGCGATGTTTCTACATGCAATTTTATAAAGAAACCATACCACTTTATTCAAAAAATATGTTAAATAACGTATACAACGCATATTTGTTTTTTTAAAATCGGTAAGTAATTGACTGAGTTATTAAACTTTTTATGAAAACAACATTTTTACAAAAGTACAATTTTTGGCCATTCAACTCAAAAATGTTTGGTTGACAGCGATTTTTTTTTAAATTCTGCATCATCAATTTCCCTTTAAAGTGACCAACAATATTTTAAAATTATTTTTGTTTTATTTTTTCCTTCGAAGCGTTTTTCAATTGTAGCTACAAAGAATGGCTGTTGATAATCCACAAAGTTACAGGCTTATAAAAGCCCAAAATCAAGATTTTGAGGGTGTTTGGCAAATTTCACATACAGACTCTTGTTTTACTCGACAAGACCTACAAGAAAAATAGTATGGGTATTCACACGTTGATGCAAAAGTGCGAAATTGCGAAAGTGCGACTTAAAGCACTAAGATGTGAGCGTTCAATGCAAATATTGGAGATGCGAAATAGTTTAACTGTCAAAATGTTACCATCTCATTGAAAAATAATGAAAATATTTTGGATTCTTCTTACGAATTTAAAGGTAGAAAGGTGTCAAACTTCCGCAATCCGCACTTTCGCAACGTCGCAAGGGCATGTTGCATCAACCCGTGAATACCCATAGTATCACTTCCCAGGTATTTTTTACTGTCGCACCGTATTATTGCATAGTTTATTTAATTGTATAGTTTATTCATTCCTAAATGGAATTGTAATATCAATATTAGGCGATGTAGACGTACAAAAAGCGAATGAAGTGCGTTGAAAAGAGAAAAAAAATTTTAAAAACCCATGGTTGCACTTTTTGGAACATCAAAACAAAAACTTTTATCATGAAGTAAACAACAATGCGTAAGGTGCTCTGATCAAAAAGTAAGGGGAGCGGTAACGCAAAAAATTATTCGCATTCTTAATACTTCTTTATAAACTAGAAATAAAAGTTTTTTGCAATAAATACATTTTTTTTTGCTAATAATAATTATGAAGAAATTTTTATGAAAATTTCTTAATTTTGGGCAACTTTTTTCTCCACACAAAATTTCATAATAGGTTAGTTCCCCGGCCCTGGAAAATGTTTTGTTACTCTCCACGTGACATGTTTAATTTTATCTACTTTACACAAACTTGCATTTCAACACGTTTACCTATTGTATGCAACTCATTTTTAGCTTTTATATAAACAGCAAAATGAGAAATTTGAAACAATTCTTAGGTAATGAGTGTTGAATTCTAAACTAATTATAATTTTTATATATAGCACAATTTTTACAATTTTTTTTTATATTAATCTCATACATATGCAAACAGAGAGTATAGAGTACAAGATCATTTAACCACAGAAAGTAATAAGTCACATCACAAGATATTTTATTATGGTTTAAGATATTTTATTATAGGAAATTAGCACAATTTTTGTCACGTTTATACATATATAGCTAATATTAATACAAAACGAAGAATTGAGTGTTAATAAATAATAACAAATTCAGAAATGCCCTAATAAAAGTTAAAGTGTCAGTCATAAATATGAGTCAAATTTCAATAAAACATTAAACAAAAGAATGGAAAAAAATGATAAATATTTAGAGTACATAGTTATCAGATTTTTAATATTTGGATTCAATTTCAAGAAACTAAGTACAAAGCACTTGTCCTCATTTTTTAACATTTTATGGAAAATATATAAGGTCTTAAGGCTGGATTTTGTATATCCAGGGATTGCTTAAGGTGAGAATTTTAATTTTTTTGTCCCTTAAAAAGTTTTTTTTTTATAAATGAGCAGCGATCAAAATGTATGAAAGATTCATCGGGAAGGAGAGGTGTTTTATCCGCAATCCCTTGGATCCGCTAGTGTATGAATATATATCCAGTATAGATTTATTCTATATACCGAGTTCTAGAAAATATCAAAGCCATAATTTATAATTTAACCTAATATCGGATTCAAGAGATAAATTCATGGAAAAGAAACTGACAAGTGAAACGTCCCAAATAAACTATACGATTTTCTTGCAGATATATTAATCTAAGAATCCACATAAGGCCGACCATCACCCAACTGATTTCCTATTGAAAAATATTTTTTAAGAAACATAATAAGGCTTGTTTGGGGCCGTTCACATATTAAGTAACGCAATTTTTGACCAATTTTGACCCCTGGTCGTAACGCCAAATAATTGTAAAGAATAAGCCACGGCAAAATGTTTGAAAACGAGAACGAGCTAAGACGACTTCTGCATTGATAATGTTGAGACAGACTCTGAAGAAGATGACGAAATCTCTGCAAGTGAGTGTGAAAATGAAGAAAGCCCAGAAGGTTTTCGCTGGCCAACACAACTCCCTTCATCCAGTGGCCGGACCACCTTAAGGAACATCGTCCTGGTTGTAGGGATGCTGCCAAATTTGTAAGATCTGAAGTTGAAGCATGGGTCCTTCTTTCGATTCCTTAATATTGGAAGCTATTGTTCGATGAAATTCGTGCGGTCATAGGTTTGCTCTATATTGCTGGTGTTCAAAAACAAGGTCAGAAAAAAAAGTTTAATACGAATAAGGGGGTAAAGAAAAAATCTGCCACAATATGTTCCCCTACTGTTCTAAACCTATTAATGTGTCATATAGTGAACATTTTAAAAATCTCGGTTTTCGATTGGATTTAGCGTCGCAATGAAACTTAATCTTTTAAAATTAAGAATTATTGGCATGAAAAATTGATTGCAGTTAGTTGCAAATATAGGTTAACAAAATAAATGTGCGATCTGTTTTCTACGGCTTATTAACAGTTAACTTTCCATTTGCATTTTACATTTTAGTTTTGTTAAACTGTTGCAAAATTAATTTTCAACTCAATATCTTCCCTAACATAAATTATGTGTTTCATTGCAATAATTACTCCGTCACCAAAACGTGTGGAAAATAATGAATTTTTGAAAAATGAGTTGATTTGTGATTTCTAAGCAAAAGAACATTTAAAAAAAGTAATTCCCTGTGGCGAGTACGCAGAAAAAAGCGGGGCGGTTCAGTTTTCTGAAATATTTTTTATTTAAGCAAAATTTCGTTTCTGGTAAATTTTTTTTTCTTATTATTTGAAGTGTAATGGTAAAATACAATTTTTTTTTGTGCTAAATTCCTTAAATTCTGCGAAAGAATAAACGGAATTAAGAACTGAATAATATTCGATTAAAACATTAAATCAGAACCGCTCATAAGGGTTAATGGGGTGCAAGGGTTTGGGTGTTAACATTAAACTTCGAGTTTTTGTGTATTTACAATTTTTATTATGCAAACATTTTGCCGAATATTCAATATTTTTTAAATGAAACGAAGAGTTTTCTTTCAATATCTCTATTCAGTGAAAATATTTGGAATCAAATCTACAATTCTGGGTTACGATTTCAAATATAAGTTGCTTATATAGGATATTGAAAGATTAAGAACTATCACTAAGATCACTGATGAGGAATCGTGGCGGATTCCGAAACGGCCGTCTGATTTTCCCCGTGTCTGTATACGCTGTTGTTGTGATGATTACATATATACGTTCCTAAAGCCTGTTATACATTACCTAAATTTATATTTTAATTTTTTTTTGGAATACACAATTGATGTAACAACCCAACAAAAAAAGTGAAATTCTAATTTACAAAATGGTTTTAATTATTGCATAGTACATTTTATCTTTTTTTTTTCTTAGAATTTATTACATATTGTAACAACCCAATGCTATTAACCCATCACATACCGATATCTTTTAAAACACAGTTTATCTATGCGATAGCTATGCTTTTTTTGTACTAAAAAAATTTAAACAAAATTTTATGTAATTTAGGAGCTGTAGTAGTAATTCTGGCTTACACCGAGGAAATGAGGTGACCAGCTGTGCGTAAAAGCACAACTGCTCATACATAGCATCATGACCAATAAAAAATATTACTGTAGGCTCATCTTGCTATAGAATATTTAGTGCGCTCGAGTCATCAAATTTTATTAAATGAATTAAAATAAATATATCAAATGGTTGAATGAATTACACTATCTAATCATTAAATTACAACTTGTTTTGCGTCAGGCACCTTACATATCATTTCTATATAGTTTCCCGAATCTGCTGAAAAATGAGTGTGTACGCCATTTAACTCACAATAAGTTAAGTTGGATATCTATCCAGATGCAAAGTCGAAATATTTTGACATTAGTTTCCTATAAAAGGGTTCAATCTTGGCTACTTTTTAAATTAAATGGATTTGAGCATATTTTTGATACAAAAATGTTGGAATTTTTTAGTATTTTTTCAAAATTAGAATAAAATATAAACTCTAATAAACTATAGTAAATTTTGAAATGTAACAGAAAACGAGCTTAATTTAATTAATTGTACTGTTCGCCACATTTTGAACCGAACATGTAACATTTTTAGCCTTGTGTATATCAATATAAAACAAATATATACCATTGAATCTTACGCCATTTATAGCCTAATTATTCAAGCTGATGTGTACATCATGTTTAGTTCATCCAATTATCTCAGAAAACTAAAATATATATAGATTTTTGAGACGGCAAATATTCTTTGGCCCCTCAGTGCGAGGCACAGACATTGATAAAACCAGAACTGGCAGCGAGGAAGATGATGTAGAGTGCTTGGTGAGATTGGAAGGGAGTCGTACATCATGAAGTGTTATCAGTTGGTCAAATGATTGGTTTTGCAATTTACTGCGGCCAATTAGTTCTACTGAAGCGGCAATAGAAAAGACGTTGTGTTCCACCATGACAACGCCAGACTACATACACATTTTATGGCTCGTCAAAAATTGACAGATCTTGGCTGTGGAATTTGAATGTGTCCACCGTATAGTTCTAACCTTTCAGCGTTGGATTTCCAATTATTGCGGTCTATGTAACTCTGCCTTAGTGGGTTAAAAAAAAGGCCTGTGAAAACTACTTGGGCTTGTTTTTCAATTAAAAATCTTTGAAGCTCTACATCGATGGAATAGTGGCTCCACCAGAAAAATTATATAAGGCTGTTGAAGATATTCGGTTTAATAAAAATTACTTTAAGTATAAAAAAAATAGTTTTGGCTGAAAGAGGTCCGATAGGCTTTCGAGCGATAACCGGATCGTTTTGGAAAACCCTCTAAAAATTGTATATTGTTTGGGAACATTTTTTCCATTAAATTACAAATAAAAGCTAGTAAATAATAGGAATTCAAAAATGATAAGATTTGCATCAAAACATTTGGAAATTTTAGTGATGTTATTCTATGCCATTTCCTTGAAAATTGCGATAATTGTTAAGTATTTGATTGTGAAGCGTAAGGTATGCAGCTAAAGCAGAGAATGCAGCGGAGCAAACAACGACGTGCGTCAAAGAAAAATGTGTATGTGTGAAAAATAGAATGTGCCACTAGAATCAGCTGATTGTCATTAAAAGTGAAAATGAATAAAAGAAAGAAGTTGCTCTTTTTAGCGAATGTGAATTTTGCCATTTAGTAAATAAATATTTCAATAAAAGTGGTCAAAACAGTCCAGCTTATCGCTAGAACCACAGTTGATTGAATTCTTTATATCATTTATTAATATTGGTTATAATTTGAACTCATTTTCTTTACTTTGATTAATGTTTCAAATTGATATACAGCAACCCCCGATTAACGCGACTGATAAAAACGATCCTATTGAGATAACCGTGGTTGAAAATCGAAAATTCGTGATTATCAGAGTCGCGATAATCGAGGGGGTACTGTACTTACACTTACTCTTCTTTAGTGCATGGCTTGCACACATTAGGCATTACCTAGAACCATAATGCACGTAAATTTTACGTATACAAAACATCTGCAATTTGTAGTGAACATCAAGTTACAATTTTTCAAAACTCTTTTTTTTAATAAAATGAAATTATTTTATATTTTTAAGTTTGTTTACGAATAAATAGTTCAATAAGATAAAAAATAACAGTTTAGGCTGCAAATCATAAAAATAATTAAAGCGTATCAGTAAGATATTCGGCAGTACGTAAAATTTACGTATCGTTAGTATTAACGTAGTATAAAAGGTCGTTATGGTTCTAGAGTTAAGGCATACATGAGATTAAGTATGATGTTTTCTTAAACAATTTTTACAAATATACGTACAAACACTACTAATCTGTCGGAAGCTCAGAATCGCTGTGCGCTCGCAGTTGCTAGTTTTCAACTTTTTTTACGCGTTTTGCGAGTCATGACAGTTGACTGAAAACGCAGAACGCTTAAACTCGTGTTATGGAGTTTGTTCTTAAGAAATGGGAGTGTGTTATGATTTACATTGGTAATCTAGACGCTAATACAATGCTTGAACAATAAACCTTCAATTTGTGATTAACATTTAAATACGCATCCACTTTAGCTATTCATAACTAACAAACCTACATATACTTGATTTATTTGCGAAGAATAAATTCTAAGGAATTACACAAACTTATACATATATATACACACTTACAGTAAATCAAAAGGTTATTAACATCCCCTAAAATTTTCGAACTAAAAGTCATTCTTTGTTAGAAAATATTTACACCCCAAATTAAGAAGTTTTTTATTTAATCATAAAACAAATTAATTAATTATTCATGAGAGTTCTAAGCTTCTATAATATTTTTAAAAATACTTTTGAATAAAATGAAGGATAAAAACAACCAAAAAATGACCAACTTTTCCATTTAATATTTCGCATGTCTACATTTGGCAGCAATTGCGCATTCGGGCAGATGTTTCCTCATTCTTTTTTGATAATTGTGTCGAAATTTGAACAATAAACCATAAATGGTCTATTGGGTTAAGGCCTGGAGATTAAGCAGGCTAGTCCAAAAACTTTATTATATTATCTGCAAACTGTTTTGAAACGATTTTGGCCGTTTCTTTAGTATGCCGCTTTGCTCATGTTAACATAAATAAATTCCAGTTCTCCACATCCTTTCCTAGCCATGCTACCTCATATCATGTCTCTCTCTAAGAAAAACATAAAACAAGATATCAGGCTAATTATGATTTATATTTAATTTATAGTGAAGTTGTACCTCCGATATAATTCATATTAAGGAATCTCACTGGATAGCAAGCTATTTAGATATTTAATAAAAAAGAACTGAGAATGGAAATGATTCAAAAGTTTTTTTTATTTTATTACTTAATCCTTAGAGTACGAAACAAAATATTTGCAGTTATTGTGATTACTAAAGTTTTGTAAATTTTCGGACCTTTGGAAAATGGTACCTAAAAACGTTTACGAAAATAACTCCTCTTAAAATTATATGAAACCAAAAAACCAAAAACTTTATTGGAATACTAATATATCAAATAATCTAAATATTCTGCAAAAGTTTCAAAGCGATTGAATTATTAGTTCCTTGGAGTATCTAGTTTGAAAAACACGGTTTTGAGCATTTAAATTTTTTGATAGCATTTTTGTGTAAAGAAAAATCTTTCCCGTATTAGCAAAATCCCAGTTCATGATATTGGTAATCTAAATAATCTGTAAGAGTTTTTCAGAAGTCCCATAATTAGTTCACCAATATAAAAAATTTGAAGAAAAATTCATTTTTGTTTACATTTTTGTTCAATAAAAACTTGTCTGATATCCAGATCAATAAAATCCTTCTTGCAAACGTTGTCACATGCATACTAAATAACCAATACCAAATTTGAAAGCGATCGGATAATTAGTTGGTGTTATATCCTGGTTACCAATTAGAGTAACTTGGTTTTGAAAATAAAAACCAAAAATCTAACTATGTACGTTCAGAAAATTCACCAAAAAAAATCAGAATAATCAATCAAAATATAGTTGCTACTACATTAAATTACATAAACCTCCAAGGTTGTAATATCAAAGTAAATTCGATTTGATTTTGAAGTTGTTTAAATTACATATTTGATATAAATCGATTCGCATTTAATTCCAAAAACATAAAATCGTTAAAACCAATATGAAATATTTTCAAAATACGTATATACCTGAATTTAAACGTTTTTTATTATTATTAATCACTTGATGCACTCAACTAAAAATTACACTCTGTTTCAAGAACTTTAAAAGTACTAAACAAGTTGAAAGTTTCTAAAGTATTCATCTGTTTTTTTGTTTTTTGTTTGTTTAAACTTTTTAAATTTTTTTAATTAACCCACTTTCAATCATTTATTAACACACTATAATTTAGTTTAAACATTTAATAAATTTGTGTTACACTTTTTTCACTATATTTATATTTTGCACTTTAGTCCTTGATTATTTTTTTTTTAACTTTCAATTTCTTTTCACTTTCGCACTTTTCAATTTCAAAATGAGTTCTGTTCTTAAGCGCAGCTTTGTCAATGCTTTAAATATGCGCGCCAATTTCATATTGTTTCCACTTTTACCGTTTGAAAATAACTTCGTAACAGAGCCGAAGCGTTGACTGTACGTAGCCATTGAACGTTATGGCTTCAAAGTGAAAATTTACAAATTTTTTATTTTTATTGACCTCAAGTTACAATTGAAATTTAGTGGTGAAGTTGAATTTCATATTGATTCTCATGATTTCTGTGAGAGTGTGTGTGTATGTGTGTGATTCATCAATCTTTGCGCCAAGAGAAAGCTTCTACTAAAGCTTCTTAATTAGCTTGAATTAACATGATAACTCGAAATTTGTGATAACTTAAGACATATGTGTGATAATTTTAATGTTTCTACCTTCAAATCACATTGTTAAATTGTACTTATTGCAAGTTTATTATATTTAATACTTTCTTTGTATGTGTATGTAAGCAATTCTTTTTGTTTTTTTTTTTTTTGTAACACTAAACGTTGTTTTCTTTATTTAAATATCGATCGATAAAAACTGAGCACTCATTTGCGTCACTTTGCATTTTATTAAATTTAATGAAAATTTTTTTTTTATTCTGCTGTTAATGTTCTATACCGACAGAACTTAATACCCATACTTATTACACTGTGTGACAAAAATCAAGTTTTGTACTCATATATACATACATACATAGAAATCGATATATGCATTTAGGTTTTGGGTTCATTTCGTTTTTTTTTTGGCACTCCATCTAATTTTTAGGAGGAATATTTCCCTTAGAACATTGTTCCTTTTTCTTAACAGCTTGCAATGTATGGTCGTGCTCAAAAAATTCGAATTAACAAAACTCGAAATGTGTGAAAATGGGGATAGTGGAGACAATGGTATAGGGGTTAAATTTACACAGGCGGTGAGTTTTTAAATAATTGAACACAAGCAGTGGTTTGAGCTCTGAATTCGAATTCTATAAATTTTTATATCACATCAGAATTTTGAAAAAATTTAACCCAAAAGTGCAATTTGATATAAAATATAGAAACAATTATTTTTACTATTCTTTTCCTTTTGGCGCATACTAGATTATATTGTTTGTGTTCCGAATAGGGTAGCCAGACGTACTGACTTGATCAGTACATGTCCTGACTTTTTTTTTGAATACTGATTTTTTGAAATCTCGAAATCAGTACGAAAATGTACTGATTTTTGTATTTTGTACTGATTTTTTCAAATTGATATTTTAATAATTTTTTTGGTTAAACTTAATGGTCTTAAACTCGTTTTTGCAGACGTCTCACCCTGTTTGCTTCTTTTTCTGTTCATTGTTCATAAAATGAAATACATACGCATTGCTGCTACCGAGGTGATAAAAGCAATATTTGCTTAAAGAAAAGTCGGTTAACATAAGTTTTTAAATGAATGAGTGGACGGAAAATATAAATTTTTTTTAAAATCTTTAATTTCAAGCCAATGATTTTTGTATTCGATATTCTTCAATAAAATTCAATGCGTATTATTTTTGTGAAACATATGTAGGGTATTCATAAGGTGTCTTATTTAGCGTCGTATCTTCCATTTGTAAGCAAAATTATATGACATAACTATACGACAGCATTTGAATACCCTTATTAACTATGTCTATCTTCTATAAGTTTTGTATGAACATATAAAAAATATTTAATACTGAATAAAACAGAGAGAGAGAGTTAAAGATGCATATTTAAACCAGCAATTATAAACATGCGAAAACTTTTTGGACCAACCTTGATATATTTGCTTGAAAGAAATGATTTTTTTAGAAATCAATTTTTTTGATCAACCTAATGTACATTAGACTTAATTTCCTCAAATTCATTCGGCAATTTGTTTTTCGATTTCTTATAAAGATAAGTGTTTTTCAAGTTTACTTCATTAATATCAATGAAAATACATAAAAGTTAATTGCATCTAACATGAGAAGGAATAAAAGTAAATATCATCATCACATGTGCCCATGTGATATACTCAAATATTTTGTACAAAACCAAAAAAGAAAATTCGGCATAATAGCCACAAAAATTAAAGTTTTTTATCTTGCCGCTATGTTCCATTGTGTTGTGCCACATCCATATAATAACTAGCCATACTGATCTTTCTTGAGTTGATTGACTGATTTAGAGATTCCTACAGTTATTAAACGTCGCGCAGACTACTGGACCTGGGAGTGCATTCCCTATTTCCAAGATATATGGCACACAATTAGAAAATTTCTTTTGAAGGGTTTCTTCTGAAATGCTTTATGGTAGTTTTCAGGTCAATAATTGTTTCAAAATTGCTTCACTTGCTTGTTTCGTGCTCGTTTACACGTTTCTGATGTCTAGTAAAATTTTATGAGCAACATTTTTGTGGAACGTATTAACCCTCCATGGACTCTCTGAATCGGGTAAAGAGGCATTTTTTCCATAAAAGGATTAAAAAAGACCCATAACGGATGGAGAAAATGGGTTAACACATTCCACAAATATATTTTACGTAAGATTTTACTATAAGTTGTTGAAATCATAAACGCAAAAATAATAAATATACAATATATATATATATATATATATATATATATATATATTATATTTTGTTATACCAACATGTTGTGAAATATGCAAACTTTAGAATCGCTTAAAAAAATTTTGAGTCGCAAAGCGAAGTTAATCTCAGTACTCTGTAGCAATACAATATCGCTATCCAACTAGCATACTCCGGTTCCTATCGCATTTTTTATGCCGTGTGTTTAGTATTTAGCTTTTTGCTATTTCAGTTTAATTGTCGAAGATAAACTGGCTACTTTAAAGATTTATGAATTAATTATTTGTGACAATTTTCTGTATTAAAATATAGCTTAAGATATTGGTGAAAACAAATTAATTATATATTGCCCAACAACCACACTCTCCTTTTCTAGATCCTTAAAACAAATCCGAAATAAACTTAAACAAAGCATAACCCCAACTAATGTACTCCTCTTTTCTTCCAGTTGGAATCTCCTACGGTAATCAAAGTATACTTTTTGGTGGCTCTTTTTTAACTATTGATAATTGCCATGGAAGAAACCGCTCCGGCTGGGAAGCTATTCTATTCCTTAAAATTAAAGTCTAAAAATTAAATTTAAATAAAAATTCACGATTTCGGGTGCCCACAAATAATGGGCTCAATAAAATAAAGACAAACCCGATATCAGTTCAGCCTTAGATGTTAAAGATACTTCGGTAGTTTTTTTTTATTTTTAATGACAAATTTACTTAACCAATGTAAGTCTAAAGGGTCTAAGCGCCAATTTTTTTTTTTTTTTTTTTTGGAGAAGCTAAATTTTTTCGAACATATTTATCAATCCTAATATAATTGCAAAGTTTTATATCTTATCTCTTAGAAAAAAATTTATAAAAATACGAGAATATTTGCTTGGGGTCTAAATCCGATACTAATTACTGCCACTTCATTAAAATTTTTTGTCATATTCCCTTTCAATGTTTTTGGTACTTAGACCCTTTGGACTTACAGCCCTTCAATTTTATTTGTTGGTATTTTTTTGTGTGCAAAATAGTCCGGAATATCCCTAGATAGATGCTCCACAGCAAATCCTGTTTTTTGATAGCTCTGGTTCCTCATCGTCTATTTCTGGCATGACTAGTTATAAAAACAAATTAGCATTTAATCATTACTGGATTTTCTTTTAATACTAATATACAAATTGCGAGTCCAATTTTATCGGTTCTGTTTTTCCTGTTTGTTTTCAACTTAAGCACAATCAATTGATCATCAGTGCTGAACATTAATATGCATTTAAAATACAGCGTCGCTGTATTTATAAGAATTTTCGGTTCCTGTGACGGATGATTATCTTTTTGTTCTTTTTTCTTATTTTTTTTTTTATTCATTTTTTTGTGCGAGTTTTATCTAGATAGATTTCTGATTCTCGGAACTCTGGACATGGTGTCAAAAATCGAGGCGATACAGGAGGATCCTGACTAACTGGCAACCCTAACTGCGAAACTCTTTTTGTTTTTTGTTTTATAAGTGATATGACATGAAACCTCATGACAAGTTTTTTATTTATATCTTTTATTTTATGAAGGTTTCCAAAATATTTCGGGTGTAGTGAGCTGGATCAGTTTGAAAAATTTAAAAACGAGTAGGTTTTTCATGAAAACTTTTGGAAATTTTAGTGATGGTATTTAATATGATTTCCTTAAAAATTGAGAAAAATTCTTGAAGTCTATAAATAGCTATGAATAGGTATTTTATTCTTGTATTCACTTTCGATTTACTTACTTTTTATTTTGGCCGATTAGTGACGTAACTAGAAGGGCCTGGGAGCCCCGAATGACTTCATGACACCCGGAGATCATTGAGGTAAGAAACATAAAAGCTAACAACAGGTTGAGACCATAAAAAGTTGTTATGTTTGGAAAGCGTACTAATGAAATTGAATTCACTTATTCAATTTCTGCAAGATGAGAAAGAGGAATTAGTCGATAGTGCAATTGAGAAAGCTAAAATTAAGCTGATCTGTTGGGAATCGATGAAAGAAGAAGAATTTGGTACAGTGGAGCTGTGAACTGAAAATTTTACATCGGAAATCGCGTTTTCTTTGCACTCATACAAAACAAAGTTATGCAGTTGCTAATATTTAGCGAAAGATGACATATGGGGATCGCCTACATTCAATCAAGCCGACATAGACGTCTCTGCTTGATTGTATATAGCTTAACTTTTCTCTAATGTGTTAGGGGTGACACCACTATTTATTTTCATAAATTATAGTAAATGAATTTATTTTCTGCATTAACCAAAAGTAACACGAGTAACAAAATAAATTATATCAGGCTTAATTCTAATTTTAATAATACTAAACGTTTGTTATCTCTGGTGATAAGCGTCGAGATTTAACTGTGAAGTGAAGTCGAAATTGTTATACATAGTTAATGTTATTAACTATGTCATGTTTTATCACTTTTGATTAGCAAAATATAATTATATTTAATACAGTTGACGGTACTTTCATTAAGTGATTTTAATTATCTCATAGATAAATTTTTATGTAACTGATAATCAGTTGTTCCGGTTCTAAATATTAGAGATATGCTAAAATATATGATTTCCACTTACAGTGAAGGACAAAAGTCCACATACATATCACAAGATTTTCAGTTTTTGTAAAACCAAAGAATCTAAAGGGAAAAATTAGGTTTCCAGTTTTATAAACTATAACTATTTATTTACAAAGAAGCAAAAGAAAACAGTTACTTCAAACGATAAATTCACAAGAATAACAAAAATTTGTTTGGAAAAAGTAGAATCTTTTAATCTACAAAATATTTATGGTGACAAGTAGCAAAAATATATAGTTTCGGAACTAGGATTTTTTTCGGAAAATGTGAATTTCACGTTCATAAGATACCGTTATGATTAGGATGAAACAATAATAATTTCTGCACAACAGTTATTTTTTGTTCCGGACTGTACTTTTTGAATTCAATGGATTTTGGGTGAAACACATGTACATAAAGTTTGAGCATTTTAAATGGTAAAGGTAAAGCTTATGTACTTTTTATTCTTGCATTTGGCTTTATACTTTTAATATATTTTAGAAAAAGGATCTAAAAAAGTCGAAATTTTTTCGGTCAATAATTAGAGATTCCAAAATTTCCAATTGCAAATATCTCAGAAACCTTACGTTTCAAAAACGGGATCAGTTGAGACTACCCGAAAGTCAGGACCCGAACAAAGACAAAAGATAATATGCTATCCTGATGCAGGCTAGAAAATTTTTGGTGAAAAAGATTTTAATTTCTGTTGCAAATACCCCTTCCTTGCTGAGCCAAGGCTGGACACTCCTCCATACATAGACAACAATTCGTTTCGTTTGATTGGCTTAATTTACTTAGGTAATATCTGATGACATAGTGGCCGGATAGAAAGCCAACTAGCAATCTGAGATCCGCTTTGTTTAAAGTCAAGGATTGGTAAGGCCTGGAACAAGATGCCGATAACATTTCTCCCTCGCCCACGCCTCTATTGATTGATTTGCAACCAGTCCAGCCAATTCCATTAAATGGATCGGAGCCTGTGTAAAGAGCCGGTGAATCCTGTTTAGCAAGTTCATTAGCAGCTACATTACCTGCAATGCCACAGTTGAATGATACCCAATAAAGTGTTACTTTATTATGGGTGAAGACTGTGAAAACACTTAGCAGCTTCGAAGAAAAGCTCAATGAAATGAAAGCGCTTTGACATTAATTAAATTTTAATAATAATTTTGACAAACCTAATAAATAAATTCAGTTTGAACTTAGTAATTTATTCCTAAACGCCTAGGATATGAAAAAAATATATATTTTTAAGTACATACAGTGACTTACAAAACTGTTCATAACGTACCAAATTTTGGGGAAACGATGAATGGCAAATAATGTTGACAAATCAAAAAGTAACAATATGGTTAAGTTTGTAGGCATCCAAATCAATAAAAGTGGAAACAAATTTTTTAAATCAGATATTATCTTCAGGTTCCAAAAGGGTCTTGAAAGTCCCGAAATTTAGACCATAAAATACAATTTCTTATAATTTTTTGTCCGACAATTTTTTTAAATTTTACAGCTATCTACAAATACAAACATTATGCCAAGAGAATTTTTTAAATCGGGGTGTTTACTGCTGTTGCAAGAGGTTGAAATGAAAGCTTGTAAGTTTTTAAAAGTTCAACAAAAACTGTATGAAAAGTATAAATTATGGTCGAAACATCGAAACTTTGAACCTCTTGCAACAGCAGTAAACATTATCGAATTGAAGAAATTTGTTTCTTAAGATAGCAATAGCAGAGCTGTAAAATTTAAATTAATTTTCGGCCAAAAAATTATAAAAAATCGTAATTTAGACCCTTTTTATCTGATTTAAAAAATTTGTTTCCAGTTTTGTTAATTTGGATGTATAGTATACAAACTTAACGATATTGTTAATTTTCGATTTGTCAACATTATTGGCCATTCATCGTGTCTCCAAAATTTGTTACGTTATGAACAGTATTGTAAGTACTTAACATTTTTGATTTTGTCTTAGTGGTTAACATTTTTTACTCAAACATTGCTGTAACTATTGTAATTTTTTACTTCTGCTGTTGCAAAACCAAGTACACATTTCATTTAACTTCCGCTTTTGGTGTAGCGCCGCCGTACAACGTAAACAGCCACTTAAATAAAATCAAATGGAAATATACTCGTACTTTTACTCTTTTAAACTTCACTCTCTCAATTAGGGTTCCCATATGTTTTCAACTGCAATCAAGACCAGCACGTAGCTGGCTTTAGTTTTCTGCTTGGGTACATCTCCGATTATGAAAGAGAATAACTCAAAATATTTATCTTGCATAATTGACTTGGAATATGCAAAAGACTACCGTTTATAATTAAGCGACATATTTTTAATACATTGCAAGCCAAATATTTTCTCAAAATTGTACTAATTGTTCATTCTATTAAGCATCTGTACCCATAGTAAAGATTAGATAAGAATGTATGTATTCAATTTTACACAAAAAATTCATTTTTTTTTAAACTTTGAATGCCATTATTTAAGCTACTTGGTTTTGTGGCTTACGATGTTATTAAAATGTATGTATGCTTCCAATTTGTAAAATAAAATATAAATGTTATGAAAGCTTAATCATTATTAAATTCCGTTATATGGCAATCATGTTCGCAAACAACGTGGTAAATAAGCTCTTCTACGTATCCAGGTGGAAAAAACCATATATGTATGCTAATTTGATACAATCAAAATAAACTTCGAAGTACTTAGAAAATAAATCAATACAAATTCAGAGAAATGTGACAAACAAATGTTTAAATTTAAAAATAATAATTTAAAAATAGAGCAAAACACAATAACAACAACAATAGGAACAATGTCAAGACATTAAAGTACATTAGCACTAATTTTTGTCCTGAAATGCAACTATCTCGAATGCAGAAAAGTTGCTTTAAGTATAAAATAAATAAATAAATAGTGTTCATCACTAATGCCATGTTGGCATTAAATATCTTAGTAATTTAATATTCATTTGCTCATACACTTACCCCAAATTTTCTAAAAATTCTTCCATATTTATTACTGTATCTTTCAGCGATTGTATAATTCATAGAAGATTTTCACTTTTTTCAAGAACTTGAATATTTTTTCATGCAATTTTATAATTAAATTTTATTACCATTACAGCATATAAAGAATATACCCGGCCGGTGTTATAAAATCATTTAAATGTTCTTAATTTTACAATTGTTGTGTCTAAAAAAAAACGCTACTATTCCGATATCGATATAGGCCAAGTGCAACTTATTTTATGACTGAAGAACGAATATTTCAAAGATGTGTAGAAGCATAAGAGTCTCATATGTACATAGATATAAACGTGAATGTGAAGAAAGTGTGGTAAAATTAAACATGTGTTGGCGCGCATATTTTTCTACAAGCTGTGAGTGGTAAAGAGAGAATATGAGAGAGAGAGTAAGAGAACAATAGTTTAATACCATGTGGCACGAATAATATGAGTTGCCATATTAATCATTATTGAAGGAAATTTAAACCAAAATCGAATAATAAATAATACCTAATAATTAAAGCTAAAAACTTTAATTTTTTATTAAATTAAAATTTTGGTAATAAAAAAATTGTTGACTCGATATGGCGTATTCTGAAAAGATGCTTAATTTTCAACTGCCAAAAGTTTGTTGTGGTGGTATGCCTTTTCTGGCAGAAATGTTATGCACTTGTTATAAACGTGAACACTGCATAAAGTGAACACCGCTTAATGTGAATACTTTTTATTCTGCATCAATCACGTGTTGTTTTAATTGGATTATGTTTGGAAATGGATATTTATCAATGTTTTTATTAATAAGTGTATAAATAAGAGTTATAAGATATAATATATACTTCTGTTTGTAACGCAAATTTAAATGAATTTCAGTTGACATACATTTTTTATTTTTGTTTTTTTTTTTAAATTATAGTTATTAGGATTCTTTTCGTCTTGAATTTCGACCTTCGCAAAAGCGAACATATTCGCAATCGTGAGCGCCCTTGGTTTAAATTAGTTCCCGTTATCACTGGCGCACTGTCTGTAATTCCTTTAGAAGAGGAGTTATGTTCACATTGAGCTATTACAACAAAACATTACAACGAAATTATCAAATTAACTCTGGATTTACTGGTATTCAGAAAATTTAGAAATTATGTGGTTTTTAATATTTTTACACAACAAAATTTTTTTTAATATTTCAAAATATAATATGGTGCGAAAATTATCTGTTGTGGCCTTTTCTGTTATCTAAAAAAGCAGAAGCAATTTTTAACAACTTATATTTTACTAGTTTCCTTACAAAACCATGGCTCTAGAAAAAGAATGAAGTAAACTAAGTAAAATGAGTTTCAGGATCGAATCGGAAACTTAATTGAAAAGGTTTAAAAGTTTATAACGAAAAGAATACAACAAATTTTATAATAAGCGTAGAATTTTTCAAAATTCTGGCGATTTCAAAGATCGGACCAAAGACTGTCCTAGTGTGGAATGAAAGAAAAGTTGTAGAAAACTATTTATAGATTTTATAGACGATAGAAAATTTCCATAACCGATATTTTTTTATAGTTCTGGATTAGAAAAACTCTGCATAGGAAAGCCCTACATTTTTTTTTGCTTTTTCATTAATTTAATTTCCCCAATTTTAATTTTCTTTTCCACTGTGGCAACATTTTTTTGCTTTTAGTTTCGCTTGAAATGTAATTGAATATTAAGCTCATACTCGTTTTTTTTTTTACTTTTTGCAGCTGATGTGGATATCTTAAAAAATTGCATCAGAAAGAGCTCGAAAATTAGCTACGCTATCAAATTTTTTACGGAGAATGAAGAGAGCGGACAAGAGTGGAATAGTATTAAAGGAAATTTAACGTAATGTAAAGAGAATAGTGATTTCTAATCACGGTTGCCACTTTGGTACAATTCTACCAAAACTGGTAAATTGTTATCCATTTTTCTGCGCTGGGTACATTCGTACATGTTTTAAAAATTTAGTTCATTTTGTGGACAAAGTTAGCTTTCATAGTAATCAAGAATTGTAAACATATTTTCAAAATACTTTAAAAATTTTAAAATTCTTCAGACTTAGTAATTTTTTTTGGCAAAAAGTAAGTTGTATTAAAAATGGAATAGAAAAAATGTGGTTTGAAGAATCGACTAAATTTATATTCATGTTAATGATCCTTTCTCATAGCTCAGCTAATGCTGAAAGAAAATTTTTTGACTTTAGTCTAATACAAAAAAAAAAAAAAAAAACAATTAAGGAATAAATTACTCTTATTAATAGAATGTTATATAATAAACTGACAAAAAGTTTTTAATAAAGTTATTTATTCTAGATGAAAAAAAAAATGTACATTTTTCCCCCATTTAGAAAATTTGTTTGTAAATATTGGTACAAAATAAAATGAGTAAGTGGCAACCGTGTTTCTAATTACAATTATGATGCATTGTTTTGAGAATGTTACTAAAGAAAATCATAGGAAACCTCACTAAAATTATCATAGGAAATCCCACATGACCATATGTTGATAAGAGTTGTTACTTTGTATCAGATGGCTAAAGGTTTTGACGTTTAATCATACGTAATTGCTGATAAGGCAAATCATTTAGACAACAATTTCCAGGGAAATAAATATTCTTAGAATATTTATTGTGCAAGGTCAATAAAAATAAGTTTAAATTATTTACAATTTTAAGAATCTTAATTTGTATGCATATGTATGCAGCTTTTACAATTTGACACTTCGTAGCCTGAGAATTGAAGTATGTGTAAACGTATTCGTATACCTATACGCCAAATAAATTCTCAGGCGACGACTTGCATACTAGGAATAGTTTACTGTTTGGGTAGTGCAGCATATTTTAATGGAAGCCATTAAATTGTTTTCACTTTTTTACATCATCTCGTAATTCACAGAAATTCAGAAAATTTCGAAATTATGTGATTTTTAATATTTTTATATAACATTATTTGTAATACTTGATGGGTTACTATATGGGTTTTTAAAATAATTTAGATTTCATTATTTGTCATGGTAGGTATGAAATTTATTCCGGGAACATTTATATTCGGGTTTTCTTTGAATATACAAAATTTTCAATAAATCTATTAAGGTTAAATACACTTTTGAACAATTTACTTTAGATAAATAAAAACTTAAAGAATATTTTTGAGATTTTTTCAGAATCCTGGAGTGACCCGAAAAAAGTAAAATCAAATTGATCCTGAGGAAAGTACTATTCAGATTATTTATCACGTCAGGCTTTCATGAAATCTTCACCCTTTTCTATTATATATAAAAAATCCAGACAAAATTTTAAAAACTTTTTTTCAGAAAATTTTGCAGTTCTGGAAATCCTGCCGGCAGAAAAATTCTGCATAGGGAAACCTTAAATTTTTTAGCAATATAAAACTTTATGAGCATTTGTTATTAAAGATTTTTACATTTTTGTTATTCATTAATTTAATTTTCCCAACTTTTTTTTTTTCTAAGGGAACATTTTTTTGCTTTTGGTTTCGCTTGAAATGTAATTGAATATACTTTTTATAGCTGATGTGGATATATCAAAAAATTGCATCAGAAAAAATGAAGAGAGCGAACGAGAGTGGAATTGTGTTAAGGGAAATTTAACGTATTGTAATAGTGCGGATACACGAGGGGGAATTTCAGGCGAATTTAGCGTTTCGTTGAAATGCGCTTGAAGTACGGAATTTCGCCATACAAAAACTGTCAAATGAAATTCTGAATTTCAGAAGGATTTCAATGCAATGCACATGAAATGCCGAAAGTAACTAGCAACCCTCAAACATATAACCTGGAAAATTATAAGATCTATTTCATTTTTTTTTTAGACATTTTTTGGATTTTTTTTTCATAACAGCTGCTCTTGTAATATTAATTAATAATTGAAAGGTAACATTTTTATTTAAAGAAACAGAGAAAAAAAATTCTACTTCTTCTCCAAACTTATAATCTGTCAAAATCGAAATTGAAATTCCTTTTTTGTCTTGTGTCTAAATTTGAAATTCAGATTTTTAACGAAATTCTCTCTCGTATCTCTGAACTATAAAAAGAATAGATACTTTTTAATTCGAATTATAAGATGCATAGTTTTGAGAATGTTACTTAGGCTGTGGTTATGTTCACATTTTACTTGGCGAACACCATGAAATTTTTGTTGCACCGAACACAAAGTGATAATTTTTACTCACTGTCTCAACGAACACGATATCCTGGGTGAAATGAATGAACACCGAGCACGCCGAGCATTCAGAGTGGCAATGAGTTATTTTTAAAAAAAAGGTAAAATTGTATGTAAAATATTGCGAAAACATGCTAACCAGTAAAGCTATATTTTCATTTACAAAAAAGGCTGGATATTATTTTATTTATAAAACTATTGAAGAAAGTATAAAAAGTATTTATACATGATCGCACATTCAACCAAATTATTAATTTTACTCTCCATTTTGATAAAATTGTTTAAAATTTGTGTGCTTACCATTTAATGTTGCCATTGCGCGCAAAATAGTATTAAAAAAACGTAATTTCGACAAAAAGTAACTATGCAACGAATTCAATGTAACCGCCTAGACCGAACACGAGAGTAAAATGCGAACAGCTAGGACACACATAACCACAGCCTAAGTTCATGGTTATATTGGTGTTCGCTGTTCGATGATCACAAAACATTTGCTCTCGTGCTTGGTCGAGCATATCGTGTTCGGTGTGACCGTGAGTAAAGAATCTCACTTTGTGTTCGGTGCAACAAAAATTTCATGGTGTTCACCGACCATACTCCCAATATTTTTAGACACTTAGTCACCGAAGTGACTCATTTTATTATAACATTTTTTAAAGCATTTACTTGTTATCTTGGAATCGAACCTGAGGCAGCTGGGACTGCAGTCTAGCGCTCATTCACCGGAAAACCTCGGTGATCTACTGGTAGAGTGCTAGAGTGGGTTTCCACCACTACTACCTACTACTACCAATATAACCACAGCCTAAGAAAATTATAGGAAACCTCACTAAAATTATCATAGGGATTCCCACATGACCATATGCAGATAAGAGTTGTTACGTTACATCAAATGACTAAACGTTTTGACGTTTAATCATACGTAATTGCTGATAAGGCAAAGGCAAATAATTTAGACAGCGAGTTCCAGAAAAATAAATATAGATTTATAGAATATTTATTGTGCAAGGTCAATAAAAATAAGTTTAAATGATTTCGAATTTTAATGAAAATTACTTATGTACATATGTATTAGAGACTTAGAATTCTAAGAATCTTAATCTGTATACATCTGTATTCAACTTATACAACTTGGCACTTGCATTCTAGGAATAACCTACATATTTTGCTCAATTTTATTTCAATATTATTTAAGATTAGTAAAAAAAAGTAAAATCAATGAACAAATTTGTTAACCATTTGAAAGCCGATAAACTTTAAAGTTTGTGTTCAAGAAAAGAAAATTCTAACTTTGAAGCCATTTTGTCAAAATTTCTTTAACAGCAATAATTAAAACGTATCAGGAGGATATTCATCTGTACGTAAAATTTACGTAGCGTTGGTCTTAACGTATGATAAAAGAGCCGTTATGATTCCAGGGTTAAGACTGTATCCTAACATTCTTAATATATGTTTTTTCGTTTTTTGTGTCTATAGAAAAGGTGTTTAGTAGAAAAAGAAGCACATTCTTTGCGAACATAAGAATCCTCCATCTAAGCTCCATACCCCAAATTTTGGGGTATGGAGTATTACAGTATGTTTGGGAAAAAGTATTACAGTACGTTTGGGAAAAAGTTTGCTTATCGAAAAGTATGGTTGGGTCATTACCAAAGTTAATTTGATAACTAAAGTAATTACAAATTACACAAAAATGAATTAAATATTCCGCTTTCTGTTGAAACAATCGAAAATTAATTAGTATTGACATGCCGATCTTTTAATAAAATATTTGAAATATGTAATGTAAACAACTCAGGGAATTTCCCCGAAAATTAAACTATTCCACATAAGTAGACCACGTTTGGGATCCGGATCTTTGAACTAACACAATTTTACTATGCATACAAATTTTCATTGGCTGCATTCACGACACTCATCAATTCCTAAACAATTGTAAAATTCTATTGTGAATGGCACCATTTTTTCTAAGCGAGCGCCATTTTTGGTAGCGAAAAATTTGTATGATACTTTTCATTGGTTGATTTTTGTACAGCGGCTTATGTTTATCTATTTTTTGTATATATATTATTTTTCTTTATTATGGCTGTCATAATTAGCAAAACATATTCATATTAACGCCATAGTCAAACATACTTTACAAAAACATTAAATTATTTATATTCATTATTTAAGTTTTTGGTTTTGTTAAAGGCGAAAAATAGTAAAAAACTATTCACAATAGAAGAGTTAACGCTAAAAAGTAGCAGCGTGTTCATAACACGAAAGTTGATGAGCTGCAACTGTTTAGCAATTGATGAGTGTCGTGAATGCAGCCATTGTCCTTTTTTTCTATGGTTGGTTCTCTAGTTTGGTCGTTTCTAGTATTTCGATTTGCAGTGCTGTCTTAAAAAACAGCACAATTTTCCATATACATATTTCATATTTTTGGGGGGAAAATAGGTTAAAAGAAAGTCGGGAGACATTCGGATTAAGAGTCAGAAATGCAAATAAATTGGTCTATCGCCGAAATTTACATATAAGCACTAAAGTGGAATTCAGAAGGAACAAGGAAACGCGGACGCCTAAAATAGACCTGGGAGTCTTCAATGGACCTCGAAATACGACAATGTGCTGAAGATGCTGGCCGGTGACCGATCACGATTGTGGAGTTTTTTTAAGCCCTCCCTCTGGGAGCTAAAGGACAAAAAGAGAGTTAGTAACGTGGTTTTGGTACTAACAGGGATTATCTGGACTTCCCACTGATAGAATACTTTCTCTACAATAGCGGTGTCCGTTTGTATGGTTTGTATGATTGTCTATCCATATACCACCATAACAATAGAGGAAGAATTTTAAATTGAATCGGTTACCAAATTATCAATAGTAGGAGGCAGTGGGGCTAAGATGGTATTGTAAGAGATTTTTGGTTCTAGTGTCCAAATTTCGATAAAAAATGGCTGACAGTTTTTGAAAGCCTGATCATCTGGCCACATTTTTTTCGTTATTTCTGAACACTGAAAATGAAAGAAAAAATAAAGAAAAACTGCATTTTAATTGCATTTTTACGATTAAAACATGTTTATTCAGAGTTATTTTGACAAAATTAAACTTTTATCAGAATCTGTTTCCATTGGTACCTCGTCGTCACCATCGCAACTCTCAGAACACTGAATAATTTTAAACGGCCGCCCAAAGCGGCGTCCTGATGTTGTTGGACAAGTGCCGGTAATGCACCCTGGTGCTTCTTCGTCGTCCAAACATCCACCACCACGACCATGGCCACGACCACGACTACGACCACAAAAAAACTACTATCCCCACACTAACATTTTTATTGATTTACACTAACACACACATACTTTATCGCCAAAATAATTACACTGTGCTAGTCATAAAATGTAGCAAACGGGAGACATACCGTTTCTAACTGATTCGGGGAAGTATGTCTAAAATTATTTTTTCCTGCAAATAAATGTCAGATTCAGTTTTTTAATGTCAAAAAACTCCCTTTTGCCAATTTTCAGTGCAATAAGAAGAGGAACATGTAACTTCGTAGTATACCCCAAAAAAAGCTAAGAAAAAAAAATTTTGTGCGAAAAGCTGCTGACACGGAAAAACGGTTATCACCACTGAATTCTTTGACTTCGAATTCTAGCGCAGCGTTATGTTTCGTAAAACTCAGAGCTATTTCTTTACCAAATATGTATGAAAAATTACATATTACGGAGCCTATTCCGGACAAACAGATAGGCAGAATCTTCAATTTTATTTTGATACACTCACGGTAAAAAATTTTAAAATGAAAAGTATACCAGCAAAAACCAAATAATATTCAGAAATAAATCATTAATATTTTGCTTGATTTAATACAAAAACTCTATGGGACCATGGTATCTCGAGTGAAAAGCGTCATCAAAGTAGAGGATCCTTTACATGGTATTAAAATTAATTTTGCAGTCCTATTTAAATAAAAATGTGACAAATGAAAGATTTGTAAAGAAAAATAAAGCAAAAGTTACTATTTTTGTATAAAAATTATTATTTTTCATTTAAATAACACAGTGCCACAGAAAATGAAATCAAATAAAATGCAAGAGCTCGAATATTCTTTTCTACATAATTCGCATGCTGAACATGATTGCGCTTTCAGTTTTTCCCCTATACGTCACAATTTTTTCAAAAATCGATTTAGACATCTTTACCAATATTAAAGTATATAGGGATGTAAAATTTGGTAGTTAGGAGCTCAATGGTTCTCATAATACATTTTCAATATTAAGTACATGTGCAAGCTGTATCTAAGTTAGGAAAAATGTAAATTTTTTTCGAAAAATAACACTTTTTAAGTAAATAAATGGCAATAGTTAACCTAGAACCTTCAAATTTGTTATGGTGATTAGTACAAATACGTTATAGGGCCGTTCCGTTTCCAATCGTCCAGGTGGGAAACTTTTGATTTTATTTTCGAGCCCAAAATTTATTCCCAAACGCTATATTCTTTTTTTGAAATAATCAGAGACATATTTTTTTGTTTGGCTCAAGTCATTTTTATTTTCGTGCTAGGATTTTTTTTAAATTTGTACCGAAAATTTGAACTTTTGCTGCTCGCTTACGTAATGCATTCTTAAAAGTTTTATATGTATCTTTGCCAAAAATGATCCGCCTATTTAACTATTTTACCATCGGGTCCGAAAAAACCTATATATAAAATCTCTTAGTGGAAATAAATATGCAGTTTATGATTCATTTCAGCTGTAAAACAGAAATACGCATTCTAGGAAAGTGTGAAAGTATTCAACAAATAATACGTAAATATACGAATTCATTTTTAATTAAATATTTATTAACAGTTCATTACTTATCACATGCTTATAAAACTTGGGGTCCAAAATTGAAAAAGCAAAAACGAATATATTTATTTAAGAAAGCTTAACTTATTTTTGTTTAATAAAATTAACGCTGTGATTAAATAACATATCCATGTGATTTTTCTAATAATCATCATTAAGTTTTTGTGGCCTCAAAATATGTGATGATTCATGGAATACGTGGATAATATATCGTGGTTTCACCGATATAATTCAATTAATTTTACTTTTATTGCCAATATTGTATTTTTTTTCGCTTGAGTTAATTTATAAAAGCTACGAATCTCTCACAAAACAGTCACTATTCAGAATGAAGGAAATTTAGTTGTGGAATATTAATATTGTAATTGGAAATATCTATTGCTCTATATGTAAACTACAACTTTTGTTTGTTTTAGAAGATAATTTGACAAATTTGATAGAGGTCGTCACTTTTCTGGATCCTGAGTAAAACCGTGCTACTTTATTAACCTGCAATATGAGTGGAGCCAGTGGCGTAGGCAGATAAATCCCTCTAAAACAATTCAATTAACAAGCAAAATTTGAAAATGTGTTAACTTTTAGTTATAGTACTACATATTTTGAAAAAAGAAAAATAGCGTGTTTTTTCGAGGTTTCTTCGATAAAGTTACTCAAATTGGCTTGCTGACCATACTAAACGTTTGCGTGGTATGTTCAAAAATAAGCGGGAAAACGACAGTTTTTCTGTTCTTGTATTGGAACTTTAAGTGCTCATAAAGGTAATTTAGTCCCGTCGGTAGACTAAAAAATGCACCAAATCTTATCTGAGATTTTTCTTCAGTAATTGTTAGTGGGGTTACGATAGATGGAAAAACCACGAAAATCAGGTCTGGGGTTGCAGAGCGACCCCCGTTTTGGCGACTATTAACTGTTTAACCGTTGAAGATATCAAAAAATTACTTACTATAAAACAAAGCTTGAGTAATTTCCTAAAACAAGGTACAATATTCTGTACTTTTTTCGTAAATGTCATTGTTTTTTGTACATTGGATACACGCGCATTTTTGTTTATTTGAAATTTTACACAGTGAGCCTATGGGAAAAATTTAATTACTCGAAAACCAAACAAGCTGGGAAGAAAAATCAAAATGGGTTTTGAAGGGGATATAACATTCTCTGCCATTTTCATTTACTACGGAGTATTTTTAGTATATAAACATAACAATATAGTAAAGTTGTTTGTTGGTTTTTGCTATTTTAACTATTTGCAGGCCTAATAAAATTAACTGGTTTCACTATATGTTATAAATGCATTATCTTTTAATTCAAGACATTACTTCTGAAAAAGTTAGAAGTAAAAGCATTCACCAAGGCCGTATTTAGGGGGATGATTTTGGGGGTTCTGACCCCCACCCCCCCGAAATGTGGAAACTTTATTCTAATTTTTGAGATTAATTGCCAATGGATGGAAAAAAAGTCAAAATAAAATCTATTTAACGATATTTTCTACTTCCATCGGTTTTTTTTCTAAAAAGTCAAATATAAAAAATAAATTTGAAATCTTAGTTACACTATGCGATCAAATCCGATTTGTTTTCTTCGACATGAGGTTTGACTACGGATTCAAAAAGGGAAGGTGATACTGAGCACTCCTGCATTCATAGTTTTTCTGGGTCAGCAACTGTTTTTGATTTAAGGTTTCGTCCTGAATCAGTTTGAAAAGTTTAAAAATTAATAAAAATAAAAAAAATTATCGGATCCTTGTAAAATAAGACTTGCTTGAACCCCATTTTTTTCCTAAAACGTGACGTGATGGGAAGTTTTTGACCTCAGATTCGTGTTCAACGTGAAAAATTCTTTCGCAAAAACTTCATCTTATTAGCAAAACCCATCTTAAAATTAATTTTTTAACGCATTATTGCTCAGAGCACCACGACTAGAAAGATCTCTTTCAATGCTGTGACTTCACGAATTTAGGGAATATAAGCCAACCTCATCCGGGTTCCTTATCATTGATAATGGCTCAAATTCCCAATGATGATCATTTGAAAAAAATTAGCCTCTACAATTTTTGGTAATTTTTTTGAGGTTGGGTACATCATCAGTAGTGTGAAGGCAATGAGTTAATGAAATTATGTCCCTCACGATAAAAAAAATGCACTAGAATGCACATTAAATAATATTTATTTGAAAAATTTTAATTTGATTATTCTGGGAATTTTTTGTCACTTTTGTCCATTTTTTTGAGGTTAATATTAAAAAAAATCGGAAAATTTTTCACAAAATTTTAACTTTATAGGGTCCATCAAATGTATCATTGATTTAATTTTTTGTGTTTAAAAATCAGTTTGATAAATATTATTTATGAATATTTTCTTGGAATGAAAACCCCCACCGAAAAAAATTTCTGGCTACGGCCCTGGCATTCACAGTTTGCTTATGAGGAAATATTGTTAAAAGATATGTGAACTGAAAAACAAATTGTTTGAGCTATACATATTCAATTTGTTAGGGTCCTTTTTTTTATTTTTAGGAAACAATAAAAAATAGCCAAAATTTGGCTAATTGTAATATGATGATAAAATTGCAAAATGTGTATATTTAGTTTCCAATAAATTGTTTATCTTTTGATTAAAAAAATATGTCCAACATCGCAATAATTCACAAGTTATTCCCAGACAAATTTTCAGGTTTCTCACAAGCCTTAATTGTGATTTTATATACACCATTAAGTTAAGGGGTTATATACATTTTGGTACGGGAAATTAAGGGCATATTTGTGATTTTTTTGGTACTATTTGAAATATTTTTTTTTGAAACTAGCATAACAGGTATACATAGTACATATTCTTACGAAAAAGAGAGTGGTCGATTATAAAAAAATACTGAAAATTATAGAAGTTGTAGCTCTTGTCCTGATGCGCGTTTTTTCTGCAGAGTCTGGCGGTGACCACGATTGAATGCCAACAACTCAACTGTAATCAAAAAGACAAAAAATTTACAGTTGTGTACTACAGCGCCGAGTACTTGAACGAAAAATTTTGAAAAAAACCTTTTTCGGAAACCATGATGCAAAAAGTCGAGTTTTTGAGTCTCAAAAATGTATTTAAAAAAAATTATTAGTTAAGACAAATGAAAAAATGATCGTTCAAGTACTCCGTATTGTAACTAGGGAAAAAATTAAAAAAAATGATGAATTGGTCAAGTAGTTTTTGAGATATCGCGGTCACCGCAAAGGCATTTTTCAAAAAACATCATTCGGAGAAAATCACTTTTAAAGTTTTGAGTGCACTTTATTCATGAACAGTAGCACGCTACAAATCAAGTTGCTACTTACGATCTACTGCTCGGATTGACTTGAAATTTGGAACATAAACTCTTGAAAGTATGTTTGTTCGAAATAAGTCATAAAAATTTTTTTCGATTTTTTGACTCATGAAAACGTATATAACCCCTTAAAATAATTTCTCATATTCTGCTTCTTTACAGAACGTATTAAATTATTATAGCCATACACCACCGATCGTTTTACTGTAAGCGTTGCTTTTGTTTTCCATACCAAATCCAATTTCAACTACACTCGTTTTTTCACAGTGTAAGCGAGTGTAACAAAAAATTTTGTCCTTAATTTTTTACCGTTTAAGGGTGAATTAAGATTGCTGTTTACGAATCTGAAACTAGTTTTTCCCACCAAACTGGTCTTCAAGTCCTAAAAAGATTTTCGAAAACAAATGAAAAAAGTACATATTTTAAAAGAAATGAATTTGACGTCTTAAACTAAGTTTTTGAACGTAATTAGATAAAAAAAATTGTATTGGCGCCTTCTTTCTCTCTTTGAATGGGGGTTTTACTAGCGATACAAGTAAATACTCGATACTTTTCATTCGATTCAAGTATTTTTTTTACTCGATGCTAAATAATAAGTATTTTACTTGGTATTGGAAAAAAGGGTCAGTATCGGATACTCGATACTTTATTATAAAATATTTAGTTAGAAAACTGAAATATTGCTATACAATAATTAAAATTGTGGATCGTTTTACAATATTTTACAGCACTCAATAATATATTTCAAAATGCAACTGCAGAATTATTCAATATGGATATTCAAAATATTTCAGTCCACATTGCAAAATTCCAATGTATGAAAATATTGCAGTACAATATTGAAGTTCTAGAAAATATTGCTGGCCATACATGTAGAACATAATGTTTATTGAAACCTTTTCATTCATTTCTAGCGATTTGCATCATAAATATCATATACTGAAGTTAACGTCATTTTTATTTCATTAACGTGTTTCAAGAATATCTCAAAACCATGATGTATAGGCGAAAAACTCGTGTTGAGTAGTGTAAACTGTAGGTTCAACCATGTGGTATCACAATGGCCCGTTCTGGCCTGAGTGTGTTCCTCGACAGCCACTTAAAAAAGTATAATTTGTCTTTTTAAACGAGTATTCGACATAAGTACATATTCGATACTTTTTCTGATATTTTCGATAGCATCGATACTTTTATTTGATACAAGTAATAAGTAAAAGTATCGATACTATGTGGGTATCGAATCAACACTAGGTTTTACACCCATTTGTCAAAAATACTCCATTTAAAGTTGTTTCTTATCTTCTTTTTTTGCCAATACCTTTTTTTAGAATTCCAAACAACACACCTTTCATTTGAAACCATTTTTGCTCTTATAAATTTATAACTTTACAAATTATAGAAATTGAAAACTGAGAAAAATTATTTTTCAAATTTAAATAAAACTAGTCGGTAAGTCTCTTTATATAAAAAAAAAAAACAAACAAAAAGCAGAATCAAGTAGGTGTTTGTAAATTTGTCTTTAAGTCTGAGTAACATTCTCTTTTTGAAGGAACCAAATATCAAAATAGAACCAAACTACTCGTTGGTATTAGTTCGATTATTTGTGTATGTTGAGAGATGCTCTTCTCGCTCTCTCTTTTATTATTTACTCCCGCTTAAGCAATGATTTTTACAACGATATATGCAATGCTTTGTTCAATGAGAGAATTTTAAAAAACTTCCGACACTAATATCTTAGAATTGGCTTAGCCGATTTTAATATTTGATAATTTTTGGCTAACCTACACGTCAAGCTCTTTAAATTGATATGGATCTTCTGGAATAAAGATGTAGTTACACTAATAAATGTATAGATTGTCGTTTTACAAAATATTTCAAGATTGATTTTCTGAAAAACCTGATGTGCTAGAAACATTAAGCTGTCATATTTGGATTTATTGACAAAAACTCTAGGTGTTTGGGTCCATGTTATTCATATGGATAATGTGTTGAGTGCTCGAAGTATTTTTTAGATAAAACCACTTTTTTAAATAACATCTTAAAAAACAATTTTTCCGCAAAAATCGGACTTTTGTTCTTATATCATGTTTTTACATATCATAAATTTTTGTTCATTATAGTCGGTGTCCTTGGCCATTTAGGGGTTAGGTTATAGTTTGTTCGTTCGTTGTTCGTTTGTATCGTGTGAATATTTCAATTTTTTTATAACAGAAACTGGCATAAAGTTTAAAATTCAGAATTATGTGAACTAAATGAGCTTTTCTGTTATAAAAATAGAGACTATTTATATTCATATTGCATATAGAGTTGATGAGGCACAGTTTAAAATATGGCATCACTGTCAAATTTTACGTAACATATCGACGTAGTGTAAAAGCTTCATTATATGTAAGCTTTTTATTAGAGTAGAGAGCTTTCTTAGCTTTTTGTTATTATCACCGTGCTTTAAATTCTGAGCTTAATAAGTTCTGCAGTGACGACAAATCAATATTGCCAGATCCAAAATATAAAACAAATCAGTGAGAAATTATAAGCATATGGCTTTTGAAGACAATACTGTCGTTTGGAAATTTTTCCTTTTACTTTGTTGATTGTGTTGAAATTTTGCACACTCACAAAACTCAGGGAGTTTTTGGGTCAGAAAACTAATTTGTAGCCTACATTTTTATTTAAATATATATTTAAAAAAAAAAAAAAATTATGTCAAGCATCATCATCATGGGGGTTACAAAAGTCCCCTGGATTTCGATTCAGTCCAAAATTTGTTCACACTCCATCGAATTTTTAAAACAGCACGTAAAAACAAACCGTGAATGATTTTATAAAAATCTGAAAAATTGGTATGTAATTTTACACTCTGTTATGAATTAAATACACAATACACAAACTTTTTTAGTCTTTCAAAAATCTTTGTACATTTATTTTTAAATGATTAATTTTAATCAACTTTTATAATTATTTAAATTTAATAACTTTATAGATATTTTTATGAAATAAAAAAAGATCAAAGAGGAAGTGAATATGAATTTAAAGCATGGGGATTAGTATGGAGCCAAGAAATCTTTACTTTTTAAAGGGGGTATCCTCTAAAAACGTGAGGTTGGTTTAAAAACTACGAAATATAAATTTTGAGCCCGATTAGAAGCCGTTAAAAATTTGCGCATTGAGTCTAAAATTTGGAATGGCCCGAAAATCTTTTTTTCACCAATTTTTATAGTTTTATCATGTTTTCCAACATTTTAAATTATTTTTTAAAATTGCTTATTAGGCGTAGTAGCCATAGCAATGAATGAGATTAACTGAAATTTTACTCAATCTTTAGGTCTAATTATAGAAATGTAACTTAAAGTAGCATAGACAAGTGTCACATAGAAATCTGTTTCATACACTTTGTATCTGATTATAAAAACTTAAGGTAACTTAGAAGTATGTTGAATTTAAATGTATTAAGTGAGATTTCACAAAATAAGTTTTTTTTATCGAGAAGATAATATTCGGCAGGACAGATTTTTTTTGGCTGCTATCTTATTGTAATCTGTATTAAGTTTTGCTATGGACTGCTACGATACGTTGATTTTCTATAATTAGACCTTGTGTCGAATAGTCTAATCGCGAGTGTGTGCAAATAAATAAATAGAAAAATGGCAAAATTATGTTTCAGCACTTCTAAAATTTTTTAGATTATAAACGAATATTTTTAAATATTTGGCTCTAGGCTACCATCAAATAAGCAGGCATTGTGTGTTTTTTTACAATAATTGTATTGTGAATTTAACTACTCCTGAACGTGCAGCGTTGTTTATAAAGGAAGTGTCGGTTTTTAATCGAAAGCACGTATTCCGGTGCGAAGCGAACAATATTGGTTGCATTCAGAAGACACACCAGAGGCTCAACGTGTTGAGATTAAACTTGCTTCTGCTGCGTATATACATTTTGTATCTTTTGAATGGCATGATGCATCATTTGACAAATTTTTGAGAAACAGCTGTTTTATTTTTTGAGAAACAAAAAAAGTGAAAAAATTTTAATTTTATCAAAGACAAAAATAATATAAGAAATCTATTATTAAATACACTCGCCAATTGTATATTGAATTGAAACTGTATCTTTGGCAGACATCATGTATATTTTCTTATATATAATTTTTTAACTATAAGCCAGAAACCTGCGCCGTGCGGCTTACAGTCAACTTCGCGTCGCCGCTTTGTTTTTACTTGCTACCGGCCGTGATTTATCGGCTAAGCCGTACTCACTGTATAAATGAACGACAAACTTCATAATAAGAATTGAATAACATTAAACAGATAAATTTGCTTATAATAGGATTGTTTAAAATATTATATTCGAGTATTTTTATATCAGCCGCCGAAACAAAAGAAAATATCTAAAAATCGCCAAACCGCCGATAAATAAAAATAGACGGCGCAGATCTTTTGAGACAACATGTTGGCCCGAAAGAGCAGAAATGTAATATGATGGAAAAAATGGCGTCGAAATGCCAACAGCTCCACGGAGCGGAAATTCACAACAACCCATTCAGAAGACACACACGCCACTGTTGCGCAACAGCTGTCCCTTCTGAATGCACCCATTGTGTAGAAAAATTGGAGAAGCTGTACAGCGAGTGGCAACAACTTATGAGTGGTTCAAAATCTCGACCAAATTATCGTGTAAAAGAAAAAGATTTTGTTGATAAGCTGGACGATCTTTTCGACATCGCTCACATGAATTGTCCATAATGGGGTTTGCTTTAATCAATACGTCAGAAAGGACGCATTGGTTCCATGGCGAAGTTGATTGATTTTGCCAGGTGAGGAAAACCGCAAGAGAAAACATATTGAGCAAATGGAAGTGGAAATAAATTTGGAGGGTAATATTATATTTTCTGTTATAAAAGTTTATAAATAATATTGACAGTGAACAACTATATCCAAGGAATAATGTAATCTTTTGAGATAAGACTCATTGAACTTGAATGCAGATTGGTTGTAACTTTGATGTAGTATTTATATTTGATTTTGCTCTTATCGTTTTCTTAACAATATTTGTTCTCTTTGCACCAGGTATTTAGAGCAAGATGCTAAATGGCAGGCTATTGCTTGGATGTTTAGGATGGGTGTGTCAACAGTACGGTCTGATGCATTAGCGACTTGCCAATATATATGAAATGAACTTTATGCCATATACCTTTCACCACCTGATGAAGGCGAATAGGTGAAAATAACTGTTGATTTTTCAATATAACAGAACTTCCGAAATGCGTATGCATTTTTAAAACTTGCAATGTTACCAATTATTTCTTTCACTTCTTTATCTAATTCAGCTTTCTTTTTAGCAGATGGCAGAGGCATCGGGGTTGACGACGAACAGCTTTCATTGGACAAAAAACTTTGCCTAACTTTAATAGTTTAGCCATCGCACTCGAAAAGATCTTCATTTTCGAAATTTCCATCACTGCAGAAGCAAAATAGTATAAGCAATAAAGCTTTAATGTCAATCTACAATTAAATTTGTGATGTACGCACACCTGATGTTAGACGTTTCGCAGTCCTACAAAAAGGAAAGAAGCTCCAAATATGTATAATTATTCACTACCGTGAATAGTTAGCCACTTTCAGAAGTGGACTTACTCTTTTGGTGTAGTACCGATCGCGGATGGTTTTCCATCGCTTCTTCACCTTTTCTACTGGATTAAACAAAAATTAAATGCAATCGTTTACATCACTTTATTTTGCTAATTACCTGGTTGGTTTACTTCAGCTGCTTGGGTTTAATCATATAATACTTAATGTGTTATTTTAACAAATTCGATAATTTTTTCTTTCATTCTTTCTAATTCTTTTTTGTCAAATGCCACTTTTTTTCAAAGTTGCCAGCCTGCTTTTTTTTATTTGTTTGGTTGGAAGCAATGAGGCAGTGGCAGTAAATTTAGAAATAAGGCTGAGGTAGGCAGTACTGTGGCTGCTCTTATGTGGATCATTTCACTAAAGAACATTCATTCTAAAAAAAACGAGATGATTGGCCATCATAAATATCACTCACAAAAATAATATGGTGTTTCTTGATAAGTTTCCTTTTTGAGTTCAGCGCCATATTATTTGACTTAGGTGGAATAAAAAACCCACTTGCGCTTGTGGGATAAATTATTTTAAGCTGGAGCGCTGCATTTTTCGAAATCTAATATCACTCTGTATAGATTTAAGCAAATGTTAAGATCGCAAGCTATGCGACATATTTCATAAAATAGTACAAAATACATCTGTTCTGATTTACTCCTTATCATAGAAAACACTAAAGGCACAACTTGATTCTCAATGACACCATGTATTGAAAAAAGTTGGCGCATCAAATTGCGGGACTACATATAATGTGCCATCGGTAATGCAGCATTTTCCAAAGTTCTTCACGGAGTTTTTTGTGTGCATTAAATATATTTTTCTTCCCCTTGAGAGATCTGAAAGAATGGGGAATATCAACGTCTATTAATGATTTGGGTTCCATATATTTTGTTCATGCACGCTGAATTTTATTTTTTACATCTTTTGGTGGCAAATAAACTTTGCTACTGCTAGCGCATTCCACAGTCGCGCCCTAAATAACCCTGACCGGCTATTTAATTTATCTCTATTTATTTTCTTTTTTGCCGTTAAATTGGTAAGTAGTTACGTTGCTTGGAACTGGCTAATGGGAATGTGACGAAGGTCCTTTGTTAATCGATGGCATATCATTTAAATTTTCGGCATATGTCACAATACGTGCTTTACAAATATACTGCTTACGTTGTTCACATTCCCAATAATACGTGAATTCAATTCTTTTATTAACACGACCGATCTATCTCTTAAAATATTATTGCTTTTTGTGATTACTCATAGCCAAGTTTATTAAATAATATTTTTCTATATTAGAGCCTACTTTGAAATATATTTTTTTTAAATAACTACAGTGGTTAAGTAGAATTTTCGAAAAACATATTGAGTGTTTTCAATGAAGTTCCAATATTTCAATTTAGGTCAATAGGGCCCACAAAAATACCCAATTTTTATTTCTGAAAATATACGTTTACAGTGGTGTGCGATGAAATAGAGCCGCCCGTACGCAAAGTCTTGAAAGTTATAAATTTTCTATACAGAACATGTTTGAAAATACATATTGAAAATACTTCAACTTGTTTTGTTTTGCCTGTGAAATGGAATAGAGCCAAACGAGATTAATTTATTTATGGCGAGCCAAATGGTTTGAAAGACGAATCTTTTGATGGCTAATAAGAAAAAATGTTAAAATTACACAGGCGGACAAAATTTTTACCCATAAACCAGACTATACTTATCCAAAGGATTTTGATGCGCTGAATTCGAATCTGGCCTCAAAATTGCTCTATCACGTCAGGATTTGATATCCTAACCTAGAAGTGCAAAAAATACAATTTTTGCTCATTTTTAAGGTTATGTAGCACGGCCGATCCTACTTTCTTTCAAAAATAATTGATAGCATCTTAAAGTACTAGTCTTCCTCTTTCGCTCAGATATCGCATTTTGAAATATGAAATTGTGAAACGAGATCAAAAGTAGAAAAATCCACGTACATGAAAATTCAGCGCGTCAAAATCCTTCGGGAAAGATAGTCTGGTTTCTGGGTAAGAGCGTTCGTCAAATTTTGTCGGCCTGTGTTATCATTAGTTTTACCTTAATTTAGTGGAGCAATCTTTGTTTTTCAAAACAGCCAAGCAACGCCTGGGCATTGGGCATTGAATCCAATAGTTTTTGACATGTCTTGGCTGGCATATTATCCCATGCAGCTTATATCATCTCCGAAAGTCATCCTGGTTTGGAGGATTTTTGCCTCAGAGCCACTTTGATCTCCCGCCACAAGTTCTCTATAGAGTTTAAGCTTGGCGGCTATGGGAGCCAGCCTAAAACCTCAACCTTATTGCTCTGAAAACATTCTTTGGCCCGGTTCGATTAGTGTTTCAGGCCTTTATCTTATTGAAACACTCATTGAAGCGGCAAATTCCATTCGGCATATGGCATCACTGTCCCTTTGAGGATATCTATCTTAATGCATCGTGCCCTTAATTCGAAATAGGGACCTGTATGAGAAACATCCACATACCATTATGCTTACGTAACTATGTTTTGCTGTTGGTATATTTCGGAGCTAGCTCATTGGACGTTGAACACCCTCCACGGCAGACTTCTTTTTTTTTATTTGCCATGGAAAGCAGTGACACTTTTCGGGGAGTTCTTACCTTCAAAGGGATTTTAATCAACATTTTTTGTATTGTTTATGTATCTGCATCTAAACAATATTGTTTTTTAAGCTCTGAAGATGTTGCAAAAGGGTCCTTTTCGACATGACGCAATAGACTCAGTTTGCATTTGGGACCATTTTTCTGGAACGTTGAATTATTTTAATAAATTTGCTACTGTGTTTTACCATCTTTATGCTTTGTCTTTGTTTTATTTTTCTGCACTCAAAAGTGTAGTGGTTGGCTCTTCCCATTCTTAAGCCTAAATAATTTTTATTTTTGTGATGGAATTTTACTCTTGTGCTGGAATATATACATATCTGTTCATATGTTAAATAAAATACCTAATTCGCGCGCTTTCGTTATTCATAGCTTTCCGAATTTTTCGGGCAAGTGGCTTTTCGGGATTGTGGCATTTCGGGCAAGTGGTATTTCAGGATAGCTTTCGGGAGTTTCCGGTTCATGGCTTTTTGGTATTGTTTATTCGGGATTTCATATTAAATGTCAAAATTTTAAATTTAATGATATTATTGCTGGTCTTGCTTTTCAATTTAAAAAAATCATAAAATGACTTTGAGTCTTTGTGCATTTTGGTTTTTAAATCAGGTATCGGGCGGAATTGTTGTTTTTTGATTTTGCTCCTATAGGAAGTTCTTTTAATCCGCTGGTGACTACAATGACAAACTTTACAAAATTCAATTTTCTTTCCAGCTATAATTTGCTTTAAGTTGGGTACGCTAAAGAGGCACGTGACAATCTTTTTCAATGATTTTCAAGCAATAGATCGGAAAGATCTATTCGAAAAATATTTTTAAGGAGCTTATTTCATAAATTTTGGGGTGTGTAACGTTTCTACGATATTCCAATGAGTGAATAGAGGTGAAAACTCCACTGTTCTTTATGTTGAATATGACCAATAAATGCGAATAAAGCTCCATTTTGCGTTGTCGTTTTTAAATAACAAAAAAAGATATGCAATTTTCTTAAGTTTCATAACTTATCCGCACTTCTATTCACTAAAAATAAAAAATTTGTAAATCTTAAAACTAAAATTTTTTTATTTACAGAAATAGACTGATAGGTTCCTTTGTCATTCTGTAAGGCATCAATGTTTGTTCGCATAATCAACATTTATCTTTTGTTTTTTGCAAAAATTTTTGTCTGGACTAAACCAATCGCTGCCCTCAACTCAACAACATTTTTGTTCTGTCTGCTATTAAACCTATTCTACTATGTAATTCAATAGTTCTCAATAGGATTTGAATACGGTGAGTAGACAGACCAGCGAAGAAGTTCAAAGTCATTTTTTATCGTTCAAATTTTTGAAAAACCTGTTGTACCTAACAATTATTAAGGATTTATAATGAGCGTATCTGACTCTATTGGAAAGAAAATTCGAAGAAAATTCCTCGTGAGCTCCAGGTCGTATTATTATTTTATTCAAACTTCGATGCTTTTAAACCAGGATTGTTGAGCCGGCACGAAACAAAAAATTTTGTTAGGAATGATGTTTTTCAAGGAGTAATGAAACTTTTTTAGATCAAAAATGTTCGGTTAACATCTCATTAGAGGGAATAACCGCAATTTGTAATTAAACATAATTTTAATTTCATTCAAAATACTCAAACTCATCTATGTAAATACATACATACTTACGTAATTTACTACTTACATACTCGCACATATTTCAACTACAACAATTTAACGATTGTAATGAATTTTTCCTCGCTCACAAATACAATAAAATTATGCAAAATTACGTTAAGCGGCAATAACAAATAAGGAAAAGGTACGGCAAGAAAAAAAACAACATGAGAATGCAGATGCACATTCATGTTTGTCGATGCGTAGATTGCGCGCTGAGAGTGGGAAAAGAGAAAAACGGAAATGGAGGTGTAGAGAGGGGAAAGGAATGTGACTTTGCATGCATTTTTGTGTTTGCCGCTTGCACACATAAACCACAAAATTTGAAAAAAAGAATCATTTTATCAATTGCAAACATCAAGCAACAACTACAACAACAACAAAAAGTAATAGTAGTAGTAGTAGTAGTAGTAAGTCATAAATAACACCCACACATAAATAAAAACGCGGCAGGCTATGTTCGCTGCACGCATGCTGCTGCATAGCGCAGAGAGAAGGACGAGAGCGAGAGAGCAAATGTGAGAATGAGCAAATGCGTGCGAGGGAGTAAGTCTCCAAAAAGGAAACGGAAAACAACAACAAAACGCTACGTACTATTCGCTTCGTAGACTTTTCGCAGTTTAAAATCGTTGCAATTTAAGCGAAACAATTTAGTTGCGGGCGAAATTTCGCGTGCGAAGGATATGCGTGAATGTGAGCTTACGCGTACATTTCAATTTCAATATATTTTAATTAATTAAAAAAAAGGAATATGATTGATGTGTGTGCGTGCTAGAAAATTCAATAAAATGTGACGGGAAATTTTTACTAAAAGCTTACGAAATTTAATTAAAATAAATAAGTGTAAAAAAAATAACAAAAATTGCTGGGAAAATACCGAGAAGAAAAAGTTATTGTTTAAAAATGTAAAGGAATTATTCTTAAAAATCAAGTGCTTGTCTGCTGCTTTTTGTTGTATTATATATGAAGTGAATATTGTATGTGTATAAATGTCAGAAAAAATGCGAATTTGAAATACGCATGCGCCAGTTTGTGTTTTCTTTATGTTGAAGTTTATGACAAAATAATAACAAAGCAAAAAGCAGAAAGAAAAAAAAAAACAACTGCACAACAACAACCACAATAACAAATTATGAAATATTAAAAGCAAAGGATAAAAAATTAAAAGCGCAATAAAAATGTAACGCAGCTTAAAATGTGAGTAATGAAATTTGAAGATTTGCTATTTTAGTACTTGAAATATTACTATAATTTTCTTTTTTTTTTTGATTTAGGTTTTAGTATATTTGTTTCTAAACAAAAGTGTCCATCAATTGTTTGTAGATAGTTGCACAAGTAAATTAAAAAAGGATGATATTTCTCAAACCAACATTTGACATACCATCACCGTCTACCTTTGCACGTTATTTTCACCTGTTTCTTTCACACAGTATGTAGAAGAAAGGTGAACAAAAAACGTCTGGCAAATATCCTTAGCGACTTTTTGTGTCTTCTGATCTATCAAAATTAGAATAAGCAAAAAATATTTTATTCAGTCATGGTCGATTGTGAGGTTTACCTACTTCGCACATACGAATTACTATTTTTGTTTGTAGTTAAATGGTATTAAATATGGAATATTGGTTTTTGATGTGATAACACATTAACTCGGCTGAAGGAAAATTTATAGTGAATTGGTAGTAATGAAAGTCAAATGTCACGTCTGTGTCGTTTTAGGTTTCATAGTTGTGCGAGTTTATAAGTGTGTGTTTTATTATATATTTTACTTAAAGCCCAAAAGTATGCAACACATAATTTCTATATCATATATAAAGAGAAAATGAAAAGTTAAAAAAACACATGGCTGCACTTTTTGGAACATAAAAACGAAAACTTTTATAATGAAGTAAACAATAATACGTAAAGTATGTTACCACATCATGTGACGAGTGCAGAAGAGACTTATTTTAGGTTTTTTTTTTTAATTTGTTATCTTATTAAATAAAACCACACAATTGAATTAGACAAATATACAAAAGTTTTTGTCTCTACAAATTAATGCATTTCAAACAGACCTGCTGTTCTTCCTCAGCTACATATTGTCGCCTGAGAATCGATTTGGCGTATGTGTATACGACCTCGTATACCTGTACAGCAAATCAATTCTCAGGCGACGATATGTAAATGATGTAAATGTGTTGTAAATGAAACTTGATATGACTTAATTCTATGAATTTTATTGAATACTAAGTGGCCATTAATTTACCTAAAGCTGCAGAACTTATAGTAGTTTTATCTGACGACAGAGAAGATTAGGGCAATTTAATTTCTAGAAATCGGAATGCAAATAGTAGCAGCGACTCAAAGCATGTGCAGAAACTGGGAGAGCCAACGTTGGGATCTAACTTTTTCATATGAAGATGTAAGGATCGGCCACAGACTAAAAAGAGTGACGTCTACATCGGCTCTCTGCGTTTCATCTCATGTGCTCTATGACCCAAAAACTTAGTACCTATCACTAGGAAAAAAAACTTCCGGATATGAAACCCATTAAACTACGGGACACGATGATTAATGTTACAGAGGAAGTTAAATATATAGGAATAACACTATATTCCAAGCTATTCTAGATAAAGCATACTGACAATGCAGTCAGGCAAAGCAGCCAGCAGAAAAAACCTTGGAATGAGGATCTTGGAATACATCTGAAAGTGGATGAAGTACAGAAGTGTGATTTATCCTCACCACACCAGAGAGTTGCCTGGCCGCTATCCATCAAGCATACACTGATCCCGATCATTCTTGGTCGTTCTCAATTTGTCGCACAGTGTAATTTATTTAAGTTTTAATTAGTTTGTAGGGAAGACCAAGTACTTGGGCCCTATGACTCGAAAGATCTATAGTGCTAAATTTCAATTAGGGCAAAACATATTCTGCTATCCTAATGAAGGCTATCATATCTTTTGTTGAAGAGGATGTGAGAAATGCATGCCGATCGATCCAATCAGTAGATTGAAATTCCATGAAATTTATTTAAATATATACACATTTGTATTTCAATGGAAATACTTTATACAGATTCATATTCATGTAGCAGATACTAACAAGGTAAAAATATTAAAAAATCTACCACGCCCCTCAGAAAGTTATATACTCCATGTATCTCGAGTGTAGGGTATAAAAATTCGAAATGTGCATTAAATAAAAATATACCCCAGCGCCGCTTAGTTCCTGCTGCTTAAAAATTACATTCTTAGTCTCTTTGTTTTTCTTTCTTTTCTTCTGATTTCATTTAAATACAGTTATTTTTACCGTTAGCGAAAGTCTCCACTAACTAACAAATGGCACTCTTGGTAAACAAGAGAGAGAGAGAGAGTAAATTAAAGCTCTTTTGCGTTGGTATTTTCTTTTAAAGCTTTTCATTCAAAATATTTCATTGCGCTTTTGCGTTATGCGTAATTTAACGTGAAGCTGATTTTCTCCTTCTCTCTTTTCCTTTCTCCTGTCTACTTCTACGTCCTCTCCTGCTATTTATAAGTATATGAATGTGTGTATGTGTGCGTGCTCAGTCGCTTCATCCTTGTATTTGTGCCGGCTTTATTAGGTTGGAATGTTTGCTCGTTCTCCCTCTCACTCTCTCTTTTGTTTCCACGCTCTCCCTTTCTCTAAAATATGTTTGCAGTAGTATTATTTTATTTAGCGCCTGGCATGGGGGTGTCTGCGTTGAGTATCTTTTATCAGTCGCAATTGCAATTCAAACGTTCGTTGACATTTTTTTACGCTGCTACTATATATTAAATGAAAGTAGTGCGAGTATGGGTACGGGTACTGATATCTAGCGTGTGAGGAAGCGGGAAAAGCATCAAGCTATCGACGAATTTGTGTACAAAGAAAGTTTTTAATTTATTGCGCTAGAAAATTTTACGAAAAATGTTTGAGTGTATCTGTTCTCTTTGAGCAATTAAAGTGGTAATAAAATAAAAGAAATTGTGATTAAAGAATTTTTATAATTTTAAAAGTACCGGCAGATTTTCATTCGTTTTTTGGTATGTTCTTAAAATGTCATAATATAAATTATTATTGTCATATCTTTGGATTATGTTTTTTGTGTGAGTCTGAAGGACAAAACGTGAGGTTTTGAAGGATTAGCGTTTGATTGTACAAGACATTTTTGTTTGTATTCTGACAATGCGATGCCATGTTACCAACAGGAGAGCAGCACTGCAACACTAATTGGGGTTTTGTGTTTAGTTGTGCAAACAAAACAAACATGGAGATTATGATGTTTATGGAAAGGCTTGTGAAATTCACGTTTTCCTAATTAAACATCAAGGTTAGATTTACACACATTTTGATGTCATCAAATTAATAAATACATATCACTATGATCTGAAGCGACGCGACATTTTATTTTTTAATACTTAAGATTACTTTTTCAATAGGGAATATGAATATATATACATTAATCAATTAAGCCCTATATTTATGAATCTCACACTCGATTTATTAGATAAAAACTGTATAGAATTGACAATATCAAGAAATCAAATCAAATAAGACTCTTAAAATATTAAATTAAATTAAAATTTTAACCTGCACTATGTACAACTTTTTTAACTACTGAAATTTAATCTGCGTGTGTGCTAAGCTAAGATGTTTTGAAACTTTTGTTAGAAAAGTTAAGAGGGAGGAAGTGCTGAAGTCATACAAGGTTCAAAAAGTTCCAGACAGAAAATCAAAAAAAAAAACAACGCGGCAAAAAAAATATTGTATAGTGATTTCATAAGGAATTTTGATTGCTGCATTATGGACGATGACACCTACGTACTGGGTGACTTTTCACAGCTTCCAGTTGTGGATTTTTATGCTGCCGATCGTAGATGTAATGTCCAGGAGCAGTATAAGATCCAGCAGAAGTCTAGATTTCCCAAGAAGTTTTTGGTGCGGCAGGCAATATGTAGCTATCATTTATAGCAACTGGGAGCAAAAAAGACTTTTGCCATTTGGCCTGATTTGGCTGCGTGCCATTACAGTAAAGCAGCCAGCAGCAGTACGAAAAAAAGAACATAGTGTTACAAAATTTAGTGAAGTAGAAATACCTGGGAAGTGATACTATTTTTCTTGTAGGTCTTGTCGAGTAAAACAAGAATCTGTGTATGAAATTTGCCAAACACCCCCAAAATCCTGATTTACAGTTAAAAAACCTTTGCGCACTTATTAGCCTGTAACTGTGTTGATTATCAACAGATTTTCAGTTTCTTACCGGTTTTGGAAGAAAGAAACTTAGACCTTGGGAATGATATATATTTGATTTAGGAAAACTTGAGGAATCTGTGTGTATTTGTCCAGAAAATACAATTTTTGTTCACTTTTTTTGCCTTTTCTCAACTTTGTCGAGGTTTTTACACACTATTTTATAATAATTGTGAACTTATTCAAAAAATATGTTTATTAGCGAATACAACGCATATTTGTTTTTAAAAATCGGTAAGAAATTGACTGAGTTATTAAACTTTTTATGAAAACATAATTTTTACAAAAATACAATTTTTGGCCATTAAACTCGAAAATGTTTGCTTGACCGTGATTTTTTTTAAAATTCAGCATCATCAGTTTTCCATTAAAGTGACCAACAAGATTTTTAAATCATTTTTGTTTTATTTTTTCCTTCGAATCGCTTTCCAACTGTAGCCATTCTTGGTGAAAATGTACGTCCTGTTCATCGTTGAACTGGCCCAGTTTACCTGAGAAGAAGTCCGAATGCGAATGCAGGAAATGAATTTTTGTGGACATGTTGCATCTCATTTCATCATACGCATTTAAAAATTTATTAACAATCGGGACATAGTCGTCGCTTCTGTGATTACCAAGGAAATTATCGCATAGCGCATCTTTGTGAATGGGATAGTCGAGCACGGAATCGTTATGATCGCAAAGTACGGCCTTAAAAATTTCGGCTTGTGCAGGTTTCTGGCTCTCTATTAGCGGTTTCTGTCAGCTCTCTCTTATATTGACTTACCGCGATAAATCTTTTGATCGCCATATCTTACTAACGGTGTTCATTGTTCTAGGAGTTTTAGAAATACGATTATCTAGGTCTTCGTCGATTGTTTGTTTGTTACGAATGTAAGACGAATCCAAGGTAGTAGAATGAGTCTACATATTCAATGGTGATGTTGTTCATTTTAATCAGGTTCTGGTTATTTACATTTATCCTCATCATTTTGGCTTTGCTTATTTGCACTTGAAGTCAGGATATGTATTTCGTTGAGTTGGAGAGCGGTTGACCAGTTGTGTCTTTTTGAAGCTCTTTTGGTATTAAGAATCGACATAGGAGTATACGTAAAATCATATTAATTTGCTGTCTGCATATTTAACTAATGTATTTAGTATTGTTTTCATATCTATAATACAACTAAGTTAAGGCGTGTTCTGAACTAGAAGGTCCGAGGATATACTATTCAATATACATAATACATTTACAAAGTTACAGAGGCCAATTCTGAATATGGTATTTTCAAAAATGCGAAGCCTCAACGGTTAGTTTTGCTCAGATTCGTGGTGTAAACACACATCTTTTAAAGTGCGTTTACTCCAGTTTTTAGTTTTTAGCTTAAAAACTAAACGACCTATTGAATGAAACCAAAATTTTTATTCTTCAGTATTAAATTCTCTTCTAAGTCAAAAAGTTGGTCTTTTCTTAACCCGAGAAAAATTATAAACTCACGATTTTTTCTGGTTTTTCTAATTCACCCAGAAGAAAAGTAGATATCAATTACAAATATTCTTTGGTTGTTTTGTTTCAGTCAAGAATTACGAGCTGGATCTTTTCCGCCAATTGAAGACCGTAGCGGCAATACACTTATGAAATATATTAATAAGTCTGCTGTAATTTATTTATTTCACTATCAAAAATTTTTTCATATCCTTTGAATATATACAAAAATACATCTTGAAGTTTAATGGGTTCATTTCTTCTTTTCCCTTCCAAAAAAAAATCACGACAAAAACGCTTCTTTTTAACCTTGTACTTCAGGACACCCTCTTAACAAGAATTTTAAAATTGTTATTCTTGTATATTTCCATAAGTAGCACTAACCGAAATGCATGAATTAATTAGTAGGAAAGTATATTATTTATTGATTGGTTTCTTCACAATTCTTGCTATTATTTATTGCTCCAATATTTGCAAATCAAGTGGATAATCGCAACGTAAACGAAAATGCAATGCGATGGTAATGCTTTAAAATTAATAAACAAAGTAAGAAAAAAAACATAAACCAGAATTGAAACAGTAGGGGACGAAAAGGTGAATCAATGAAGCCAAGGAATCCGAGAGGAGAAGTAATGAAGGTGTCCGCTCGCTCGTCAAAAGTATTATGAAAGGATTATATATGTGCTTCAATAATCCCAAACGAAAAAACGCTCATGTACATACTACTTATATGTATTATGTATGTATGTATGTATGTATGTAAGCATAGTATATCTATATGTACATATATAAGTATGTATAAACACTTTGATATATACACATCCACAAAAAGAAAGAACAAAAGAATATGTATGGTATGTGTAAGAAAACAAATAAAAAGAACCAAAAAAAACATGTAAATTATGAATTATTATTATTATTGTTGTTGTTATTATTCTTGAAATAAATAATAATTTATTAGATCCTTCCCCGAGAAATATGTCATCCTATATATACATACATAAATTTATACAGTAGTGGTCTAATGAAAGTCCCCACCACATACACTGTGAAAATTAAAGAACATTTTCTATTAAAAGTTAGAAACACTGAGTAGACTTATAGAATCGTGTGTAAGAGAAATATTATAAAAACAAATTATAGTAGCAGCCGGAAGTAACAGGGACTTGTAATAAAAAAAATGAATACGGCCGCCATGAAGTAATGGTTAGTGTAGTGTGACCAGACTTCTTATTATTATTATTTGCAACAGATTTTTATTCATAATGCACATGAACATTAGATGGCTTATTTGCTCCAAACATTTTGCTAAAGTATTTCAGATCTTCATTGTGATAGCAGAATATGAAAATAGGGTGATAAAAACCAATAAAAATGAAAGAAAAAAAACTAACTAAATTTGCGAAAACTGGATGCGCTACTCCGAAAACCGTGATTTTAAAGGATTTTTTACAATAGGTTTGGGATTTTGTATGGAAAAAGCATTCAACTTGCATATATTTGATTTTCAGATATCTATACCTATGTAAAAAATGCCGTTTAAGCGAATGAAGTACCCAGTTTTTTTGACACAATTGAACCGAAAGCTGAAAGTGACCATTTGGCACTTTTTTTACGATTTTTTTAATTCACCCGTTAGGATTTTCCAAATAGCGGTAATTTTTTTCAAATTAAAGTACGTAGGATTGTAGGTAATTCAATTTAATTTATTTAAAATACACACATTTTTCAAATCGAGTTATTTTTGAACTAGTAAGTTAACTTTTAGTGAACCCATGTCGAGTACAATCAAGTTCTTCTTTGACAAATGTCGTCAAAAAATTGCACGAAAAAAACAAAGCAGGAGCAGGACATTTCACAAATTCAAATTTTTTTTTCATTTTAATTGGGTTTTGGCACCCTATTTTCATATTATGCTGTCACAATGAAGATCTGAAATACTTAAGCAAAATAAGTCATCTAATGAACAAGAGACATGAACATGAGGAAGACACCAAATTAATAAAAAATATTTAAATTTGTCAAATAAGAATAAACTTTTTGAAATAGAAAATACTTATTTATTAATGAACCAATTAAACATTCAATTAATGACATAAAAATATAGAAATTTACATAAAAAAAAGTGCATGATGTATCGAAAGAATTATGTTAAATGGTTGGTTAAAGTGGTGGTCCAAATCATAGACCCAATTGCGGCTTGGGCACCGTTTTGATACCACATTCACGGTTTATTGTTGGTGTAAGTAGTCAATTACACTTTTCACAATAATAAATTTTTTTTGTAAAAAATTAGTTTTTGACTAGATTTTAACTAAAAGCTTCACATGAGATTCCAAAATTTGTCTTTACTTGCAATAAGGATTTCATTAAATCAACTGTCTTTCTTGATTTTGTCGCCTGTCCACATACAATTCATATTTGAAAATATTTGCTCCACAGAAGTATTGGTTTTTGAAAAACACAGGACTAGTTCAGTTACCCTTTTTGAGCACTCGTGAGGAATTGAATTGTTTCCCCCTACCACATACATTTTGTTGACCTATTCCAGAATTCTTCGTAGCCTTCTCAAGCAAGTAACTTCATCGAAAACAACTGCAGGAGGTAGGACTACAAAAACGGGGAGTGTCCCCGGAAATCGGGGACGTCTGGCTACCCGAGGTTAGCGTGCTGGATTACCACGTATGTTCAATTTAAAAACTGATTTTCAAAGAAATTTGTTCGGACACATCCACACTGGAACCCCTGAGATTATAGTGTATTACGTTGCTACTAGACAACCGAAGCCGGAATTAATTTCGTTTTAAACAGAATTGGTACTAAAGGAGAGCACTGTAACACTAGCATGTTAATTTTTTTGAAAGCTTTTCAAAACACATCCTCCCTTCCTCCTTCCCCTACTTATGAAAATTTCATAAATGCTGATCGTTGGCCATGAAACAAAAACAAATTAAAACCTTTACCTTAGGAAATCTCTCGATCCACTAGTGGTAAGAAGTATTTGTTACAAGGAGTCAACTATAAAAGAGTGTTTGAACACTTGGTCTAAGATTTCATAGCAAACAACTGCAAGAAAAATTGGGAACATTTTGAGAAAATCGGAAACATTTCGGGGCGCTATTTAATCGGGGGTAACACTTCCAAATCGGCGAGTATCCCCGGAAATCAAGGACAATTGATGAAGAAAACAAATTCATCTATAACATTGGTATTCAAACAGTGCTTCATGAAGCTCTGGGGATCCGCGGAATGTTTTAGGGGATACTCGGGAATATGTTAAATTTTTAAAAGAGTGAGTTGATTTTTAAATTCAAATTATTTATATTTAGTTTCTTAAAAATTAATGGAATTCTTTTTACCATTTTTACCTATATCAACATATTCGCATGTATCTTATATCGTTGGAAAGGTTAGGAAATGAAGAATAATACAATATAAGTTATGTTAATGTTCATGTTAATATGCTAACATTAACGCAGGCAAAAGAGGTAAGAAAGTTGCCTGTGTACAACACAACATCAATAAAAATAGATTTTTCATTTTATCATTTAAACAGTACAGAATTATTGAACAATTGAGTATTTTTTCAAACATTCAAACAGTACAAAATCGCTTAACAGTTCAGTGAAATGAAATGTGGCTCTCACTCAAGCGGCCATAGCAACAAAGTGTTTTATTTTTCTTTTCGTTTCAACACTAGAATATTTTTTTGTTATGAAGGTAAATGTGTGCACTCAGTTTTTTTCACTTCAACACAATCACTCAAGCGATCATACGAACGAAGTGCTTTGTTTTTCTTTTCATTTCAACACATTTACAAATAGAATAATTTTTTTCTTGTGTATCCCCAGGAGTGTGATCGAATTTCGACTACTGGGCGTCCGACTAGTATGCTTAAAGCTCTAAATACAAACTTTTTTTTTATTTGCGATTTTTTTCTAAGGGCTCCGCAAAATCGAATCCCATCTAAAAGGGCTCCGTAACCGAAAAACATTGAAGACCACTAATCTATTAAAATCTATGAAAGTTCGATTTCAAAAATTAAAATAAATTGCTTAACCCTATTCATTCCACGTTATTTTATAACGTAAAGTCCCACGTAGTGAATTAGAGTCACTATATAGAATTAACTCGGCTATTCTAATTTCATTCAATTTTTTTTCTAAAACTTTTTAAAATCTGATAAATAAACAAGAAGAATAAAATAATTTGGAAAAATATAAGTATAATCTGTATTTACTTTCAACGCAAGTAGTGGAACAAAAACTTTTTATAGCAGGCTTTACAGAATTGCTTTGAAGCTCTTCCTTTCTCCCTCTCCGCCCTTTCAGCCCTTCTTTTTAGCATTTTTCTCTTTTTGAAGTTTATCATGTGAAATTTCGGCGATTTCGTTGCGTATGTTGGCCATAAGTTGTTTAAGAGACTCTGGTATATTGGCATAAACTTGACTTATGAAGTATCCCCACAAGAAAAAGTCAGGAACGGTGTCTTCGGTGTTAGCACTTTTTTCGAAGGATATTTTGGTCTGTGCGAACGTTGCGTTAACGTAACAGACGACTGATTTTGGAAATAAAACTGGAAAATTTGTGCTGGACTGGAGTTTATTACATGGGCTGTCAGATGACGATTTGACAGCTGCTGTCATTGCTGTTCCAGTTTAACATCGAGTACCACAAAAAAATTCACCCTTAATTTTTTTGGGCACATAACTTATTAACGATGCTGTTTTATTACTGCAAAAATGCTGCCCTCAGCTTCTCTATTCTTGTACGAAGAAAATTAATTGAAATGCACCTTTTATTTTTTGCATCGTTCTAACACAAGTTAATTGTTTTGACAACAGTTCTAAACTTGTAAAGTATTTCTCGGAAGTTTCTCTTTCTCTTTGGCCGTTCATATGGCTTACAGAGCTGTTCCACTCCATGCTGTGCCAGGATTAAACTCTTAGCGCTGCCTTCCTTAGATACATACAGTACCTCACAGTAAAATATCCGCTATGTTCATACCATATTTTTGTAGCCGTCTTTATTTATTGAAGTTCCAAAGATTTCCAATCGAAGTAAATTTATGATGCAATCTACCAACCGATACCATGGTCCTATCATCAAATGCCAAATAACTAGTGTCCGACCGAAACCGACTTTTTCGGCCGAAACCGAAACCGAATTTCGGCCATTTTTCTAACATTCGGCCAAAACCGAAACCGAAACTTTTTGATATATATGTATATATCTGTGGTCACAAGGCATAACAGCATAAGTGTGTTTTTTGTATTTTACAGGAGAGCACTTCAAAGGTTCAAGTGCTAAGAGTAATCAGGTTGAGTTGTGCTATTTTTCCGCCCTAATATCTCGTAAACCACTGAACCGATAGTCATAAAATTCTGACACTATATGAAAACGGATATGAAGATTCAAATTATGTTAATAACTCGAATTCGGCAAAACTCGAGCTGTGTTGTTATTGCTTGTGACCACAGATATGTTAAAAACAAAATTCAAATCATTTTATTTTTTTTTTTTAATTAAAACTTAAAAAAAAAAAAAATCCATGTACATTCTGACGTACCAATTTTTTTTTTTTTTTTGAAAAGTACGTTGACAGAAAAATTCTATATTCGATCAACTTTGCCGAAAAAAGTATGGCAAAAAAAAGGATCCTACCCCCCCGTAAAATTCGAAGAAGTTTCAGTACTACGTACTGTAGTTGTTTGAATAAAAATCGATAGTTACTTTTAATATTACTTTAACTTCTACGAATTTTACATACTTATATATGTATATATAAAACAACAAAAATATTATTTTAACAATAAAGAAAATACATATTAAAGGCACTAAAAAAAATACATTTTGTGGTATAGGTACAAATAAAATTCACATTTTGATTTTAATATTCAAAATTGAATAACTTTATGTTATATGCTAAAAATAAAAACAGCCCTTTGTGTACTGAAATGCAATTTACAGTAAAATTTATAAAGTTTCGGTTTCGGCCAAATATTCGGCCATATTTTTACCGAAACTTAGCCGAAACTGTTTTTTTGGCCGAAACCGTAACCGAAACCGAATATTCGGTCGGACACTACAAATAACGCGATAAATCGCTAAATCTATGTCTTGACATTCAAGCACGCAACATCAAATTGCCTTATAAAGTATCATAAAACTCTCCATAATCGACAATGCCATACTTTTTTACATCTGCATATTATATCAACAAATTCAAACACATCGTTTCCTACTATTATTCTGGGTTTCATTTGTGGTACAGTACCTATTACAACATACAAACGTATATAGTGACTCATAGTCACTACGTGGGACTTTACGCAGTTTTTTGTTTATTTAATGATTTTTGACTAATAAAGAAAAACAAAACAAAAAATCCATTTTTATGAAGATAGCCGGTAAACGAACGATAAATTAGGCCCTTCCCGTGAAAAAATAAGTAATTTGAAAAACATAACGATTTTAATTTCAATAGTGACTCAAAGTCACTGCGTGGGATGAATAGGGTTAAACGGTATAGGTAGTCATAGGTGAAGGTACTATGTTCCTAGTTATCAGGGAGCCATAGCAAGAAAGGTGATGAGGGCTTTCAGGTTACGATGGAATGTTGATAACATTAATTGAGATGAATTTTATACTATTGAATAAGTGAGAGTGGAACTGCCTATAAAACCAATATGAATGGAAAGTGCAATAATTAAATTTAGAACGGATCATGTGGTAATTTTTAGTGCAAATCTTTTTTGTTGTTATAATTTTCGTATTACTCAAACTTTGCACAAGCCGGACAGCGAAGCTACATAGTTTTAAATGTTTAGATTCATAAAATTAAAAGTAACGAAAGTTACTATGAAAAAGTGTTTTTAACAAAAGAAAATGTAGAAAAAAATTAATAATCAGAATCAAATTTATACACACTTAGGCCTGAACGGCCCATTGTGATACCACAGAGTTGGACCTACAGTTTAACGCCTATTCCGAACGGCGGTGTGGTAATTTTTTTTTATCGGTTTGGTGGTTTTGCCATTACCAACCAAGGCGTGTACTTGTACACTTTCTTATAATTCTCATATACTTTAAATTGATAGTGAATATAAGAAAGTTATGAAAATTAACCACCAGACGAAGACGGGACCCGAACCTCCCGGACGAAAGTCTAGTGCACTACCCACTAGAGTATCGAGGTCGTCAAACCCATTACTTATTATAAAGCAAAAATAAAAGCCTTCAAAAAAGACATCAGACGGTGGTGAAGAAAAATACTTGTGTCCCACTTTTTTCAAAATGTTTCAGCTAAATATTCGGCCATATTTAGTAAAACATCAAACCGAACCCAAACGGGTGATTTTTGGCTGAACGCAAACCGGAACGTTTGAACGGACACTGCGTTTAAATGCTTTTAAGTCAGTTTCTTCCAATCCGCTCAATTGAAGTATGAAAAAAAAAACACAGTTATTATTTCAAGAGAGAAGAAAAATAGGAAAAATACCAAAAATATTTTGTAAAATGTAAGGGATAGTAACCTTTTGCTGATCACTACTGTACCTACTACATACATATATTTGCATAAGAGCATTCGGACAAACTTGCTGCAAACAAAAACATTCAGATATCTGCACATATGAAAAGCACTCTTTGTGTGTAATCCCAAAAATAGTAGGTACTTTCAGTAGTTAAAGTATTTAGCATATCAGCATAAGGCTACTTTATTTTCCATTTTCTATTTTCATCCCAAAACGAATACATACCTACGTACCTATACATTTACATACATATATTTACATATGTAAGTGCAAAAAAAAAAACGACCAAAACAAAAAGTTTAGCGAAATCATACTAATTCTACTACTAATCTGACAGATTATTTTATTCTGCAACTGCAACTCATGCTCTTTCGCTATTCTAAACTATAAGTACATACATTTTTTTACTCCTTATTACTTATAACCGTATGTATGTAGGTAAGTCTTTTTTATATTTACTGCAATTTTTACCCGCCAAAAATTCACTATTTTTTTCATTTATTCATACATACGAATGTTTTTACTTTTTCAAACACAATTTTTCATTAGTTGGAGAAATATGGTATGCATTTTTTTACTGTGCTAGTTTTAATATATTCTAAAAAAACAAAAACGTATAAAGAAGAAACAAAATGGAGTGCGACTACTATTTTGCATATTTTTCCAATTTTTTATAATTCTATTTGCATTTGTATATAAATTTTCTCTTCGTTTTTGGTAGCTGTCATTTTTTTCCCTACAAATACTTTGACCGATATTTTTCCATAGGTATGCGCCTTCTTTTTTTGCGTGCTTTTTCCCCCTCCCCCAATATTGTTATGCTGTTTTTTTAAGCACATTCAATTGTGTAATCCAGGTTCATTTATTTCATTCGCTCGCTCGTGCGTTTGTTAGTAAGAAGAATATCAGCTTTTCCATATTTGATAATACGTCATTTTCATGCGGATTATAACCCGGTGTTGTATTTGTATATTTACAAATTAATCATAGTATTTTATCTATACAATCGGCTTAAATATATATTTCGCAGTTGAATTTTTATGTAGTGAAATTAAAAAAGAATGTCTCTTTAATTTGATTGGAACTTGGTGACAAGTCATTATATTCACATATCTCACTGATGTAACGGATGTCAGCATTCGGATTGGCCACAAGCGAAACATTCTAATAGTTTTGACATTTGCATTCGCATCCGTATTCGCACATATTTTGCGAATGTGTATTAACCTTTGATAAATAAATATTTTTTAACACAAAAATATTTTTTAAGAGGGTCCATCTGTGTGTCAGCGGTACTTCGAACGCTTTCTCAGTATTTTTTTCGTGAGAAATATACTTAAAGCTTTTAAAACAAATTACACATTTTGAAGGTGTAATATGAAGCCTATAATTTACTCAGCGCGTTGTAAGTGGCCTGTTCAAAAAGTGATAGCGAAATTGTGGACAAAATTTTGCTCGAACCAGTTGTCTAAGACACAGAACACAGAAGAAAAAATCTCGTTATTTAAAAAAATAAATTGAACAAAAAACAAAAAGAAAAAAGTAATTCAAAAATAAAAAAAAAATTTTTGATTTTTAAATTTATTTTAAAAAAAAAGTAGAAAGAAATTTGTGGGATTTGAACCTTAGCCACAAGTGGCTGCGTGCTTGCTTGTGTACTAGACAACTAAGTCATAGCGTGAAGAATTTTAGTAGTTACTATCTTGTAGTTTTGTTTTTCTAAGCGATGCAACAGCAACAGCACATTGTCTGTTAATATAACAGAGTTCACTTTTGGATGGGATTTAACAGCAAAATCTGTTGGTTTAATATCTTTTCCGTCTGATACAACAGCATTTCTTCCCTCAGTGCATCGTCTTCAAGTTTTTAACAAGAGAATCTAAAAATTTCGGAATATTCGAGACCCTTTTGGAACCTGAAGATATTATCTGTTTTCCCCTTGTATTAGTTCAGATGAGTAAAAACTTTTCATGTGCTTACATACATATCTCGTCTTCCATTTTTGCACTAAAAAATAAAACCTTTAAAATCGGTCCACCTCGTAATTGGACTGTTTTTGCTTAGTCCCAACGGGTGACCCAATTAACCGGATTGACTGTATATTCTAAGTTGATCCAAATATTTTTGTGAATTTGAAAATAACTGCAAAATAAAATTGAATCTTGCCTCTTTTTCTGAGTTATTACATTGAAGCAGTAAAATTTTTACAAATTTGTTTATATTTTTTCTTCTACATTCGCATCCGCTAAACTGACATCCATTGCATCCCTAATACATACGTACATAGAATGTTTAAATAAATAAATTCTGCTTAAATATTAAATTTTATTTATAAAAATATATTTTTTATTTATGTTTTGCATATGAGGTATTCTTTTACAAATCGAACACTTTTATTGATCAACATTTTTGATTTGCTTCAAATTTTTTTTAACGCATTTCCTATACAAAATAAGCGAACTTGTAGTCCGCCATTTTATTTTTCTATCACTATTTTCGAAAATATAGAGAGGTAAAATTTACGTGATTCGCCGATTGTAGCCTTTTTCAAATCGCGATAACTTCACTTCTGTTCATCGCATCGAGTAAAATGAACAACAATTTTAAAGGTATTGAAAATCTCTATATTTCAATTTATATCAAAATTGTTTCAGAAAAGTATTTGTTATTAACAATTAAATAATTGAAATTCAGTTTACAATTCGTTCGCGATGGAATAAAAAATTAAAAAAAAATACTATCGTATTCCTCGGAAAATTTCCTATAGAAAACATATTTTTTCAGAGTGGTAGATTCATATTGGCTATATAGAATTCTTTAATTACGACGGAAGAATACGCTTCGCGACGCGTTTCGTGGCATTGAGCGAATTCAGAATACTTTCAATCACTACGCATCACCAAGCTGCGGAGGCTAAAATGTAAATACAATGAAAATATAACATTCGGCTATTATTAATTCTATAAATTCTTCGTCCTGCGTTACATTAAAAACTTTCCGTTGTAGTAGTTATAAAATATCCTTCAGAATAGATTGATCCAAATTAATTAATTAATGATTAACAAATTTTGAGACTTTAAAAAAGATTCCTGATTCTACATTACTTAGGCAAGGAATTATACATTTTAATGCTCCGATAAAATAAATAATTTTGACTAAATGATTTAGTGGCGTTTGCTGCATATATTTCATTTGAATTTCTTAAAATCTGTGGTCACAAGTAATAACAGTCTAAGTCAACTTAAGAAAGAATTGACTTATGTAGCTACAATATTCTACTAACAAAACTTTATAAGTATTTACATGAGATCCCTATTCCTCTGACAAAGTTTTTTACAAAGATATCAAAAGAAACATATTGATTTAAGTAGTAATGAATCCCCATTACATTTACAAAAAAGCGCCAAAATATACTTATTAAACTATTTCCATAGAATTTAATTTTATTAAAATAGCCTGTAACTAATGACTTAAGCTGTTTTTGCACATTTTTTCCAAAATTAATTATCATAAACAAGAGAGTTGGTTTAAGAGCCGAATGGTGAATTTAAATATACAATAACCGCTATTGAGTTATATGCCATGCAAAAAAGAAAACATTTCTTTTCAATAAAAGCCTAAGTCAGCATAATTTAACCAATTCCATATTTTACATTTGCCATAAACATTTAATATTTCTTTATACTGTTTTTAAACTTTTATTATCGTTTTTGACCTTAGCATTGCGCGTGTATTTTGCATTAAATTTTTTCTATTGCACTTTTTTATTTTATATATATTATTTTAAGTATATAAAATTGGATTTTTCTTTATTTTCGGCTTAGACTGTTATTGCTTGTGACCACAGAAATAATGATTTGCTTTGTGTTTTTATATATAATTCTATTTGTCAAGTGCTGAGGTGCTTGTCCTTTAACAACTTTGAAAAATAAAATCATAGTCCTATAATAAATAATTTGCACAATACTCATTAAATTTAATTCTTTCAACATAGCATGTAGGTTACCCTATTGATCTCACATCACTTCTACTTCATCGTTACTTCTGCCGTTACCAGTAATGTTTCAAGTTATTTATTGAATTAATAATAGCCGAATGTTGTATTTTCATTGTATTTACTTCTTAGCCTCCGCAACTTAGTGATGCGTAGTGATTGAAAGTATTCTGAATTCGCTCAATGCCTCGTTACGCGTCGCGAAGCGCATTCGTCCGTCGTAATTAATGAGTTTTATATGGCCAATATGAATCTACCACTCTGAAAAAATATGTTTTCTATAGAAAATTTTCCGAGGAATACGATAGTGTTTTTTTTAATTTTTTATTCCATCGCGAACGAATTGTAAACTGAATTTCAATTATTTAATTGTTAATAACAAATACTTTTCTGAAACAATTTTGATATAAATTGAAATATAGAGATTTTCAATACCTTTAAAATTGTTGTTCATTTTACTCGATGCGATGAACAGAAGTGAAGTTATCGCGATTTGAAAAAGGCTGTAATTGGCGAATCACTTAAACTTTACCTCTCTACATTTTCGAAAATAGTGATAGAAAAAACAAAAAAAAAATGACGGACTACAAGTTCGCATATTTTGTGTAGGAAACGCGTAAAAAAAATTTGAAGCAAATCAAAAATGTTGATCAATAAAACGTGAAAAACGTAGTGATGAACTCTCAAAGAAAAATTAGTACAAAAGTTGAAAACGAAACGCTTCAATATTACTCACTTTATTATGATCTTATAAAGGGTGTTTTGTGAAGTGTTTGGCTTTTAATTTCCAAAAACAAACCACAGAAAATATAAGAAAGTGTTTGAAATTTTTTAAGTCGATAAAAATCGGTTGAGTCGTTTTTAAGAAATCTTGCTTACCGACTTTGAAAACATAGTTTTGAGAAAAACGCGTTCAAAGTTTTAAATGCTCTTTATACATAGTGAACTTGTCTTTACAATGTAACTTTCCAGAACATTTGTCGGATCGACTTTCAGAGAAATTCTAACTGCGTATAACTTCTCAATGAATAGTTTCTGTGTGACGTTGTTTGAAATTAACCAGAATTCACTTCTATGCACAACTAGCAATTTTGCTAAAGATTGCAGGCATTAAAGAATGATTTGATTCTATAGCTCTCCTATAGACCTTCCCAACGAAAGTTTACATGCAAACATGCAAAATTTTCTTATTTAGCATTTAATCCAATAATTGATCCTTATAATATTTTTTGAATTAAATTTGAGTAGCGTTATTCCATGAACTGGGCAATTATCCAATAATCGTACTATAATTCAATCGTACTATAAACCAGTTGATGAAATTTTGCATCCATCATTTAATTAAAATATGGTAATAGATACTATATTATGGGAATAACTTCACATGCTTTCGGCCAATACCCGAACTGTAATTCCTGACAAACGTATTATTCTAGGTTAATAGTGAAATGACTTAATGATAAGAAATTTGATGTAAATTTAATTTATTAATTATTCTCTGACAATTACAAACTATATACTTATATATAGTAACGTGTTACAACTTTGTCAAAATAAGCACAAACTTTTCAATAGATAAATTATTTGATATTTCATAGAAAAAAGAAGATTTATGTCGACTTTGTACAATGTTTGTATGTATGTATGTAGCTTCATAGAAAAATTTCACTTGCTATGAATTTAATAAAGATTTTTCATAGAAATTTTACATTTTTTCAATGCAAAAAAACAAAAAAAGATAAAAGGCTCAAATCTCAAACAAGTTCTATCGTTCTGTATGCTTGTATATTTTGCCTTTCAAACGCTTTAAGTTTTATCTTTGAGCATAACAACATCATCATTCATTTTAAAAGATTTGTCTATGCTCAAAGTGAAACATCTTTACTGCTTGACTATGACTACAGCGATGAGGATGACGAGAACGATGATGACGACGACCCTCTTTTTATTGCTGTTGCTGTTGCCATTTCTGCTTGTTCTTCTTCTGCTGTTTCCTGCTGCCAACCAAAACTACCGAACTAAGTTTGTTTGTCTGCCTGTTCTGTGCATATGTGATACAATTTTGTTGGCATTAACATTTTGAGAATCTTTTTATTTTTTCACTTTGAAAAAAACTTAATAAATTTGCATTGCAAAACAAAAAACAAAGAAAAAAAACATATTTGTTGTTTGTTTGTTGGTTGCCTTTTGCAACAGCTTTTTTTGTTTTTTTGCTTAGCTTCTACTGTGCAAGTGACACTTGTGCATTTTTTTTATTCTTCTTCTTCTTCCACAATATGTACATAGATATATTCATACTTTATCCCTAGATTTATGCAACACTATATATTCTCTATGTGAGCAAATGTGTGCGTGTATGTGTGCGCTTCCATTTATCACACCACTTTGAGTATAAAATTTCACAATAATTTATAACACTTGCTAGTTTTTTGTTTTCAATGCTTTCTGCAACATTTCAATTTCATACTTATTGTCAATATTTTACACTTTCTTATTTATCACTTTGCTTTTTCTAGCTTTGTTGTTGTTGTTTGTTTCCATTTTACTATATTTACCATACGATTATTCTTTTTGTCTTTCATTTCCAGGTCAAGGATAATTCAGTCATATGTCGTTTTCTTCTGCCTCTTTCTCTAGCTCTTCATTTTTTGTTTCTCTTTTTTATTGGTTATACACTTTGCTGCCACACGTTTGTTGCATTTTGGTCTAATGCCAAGTAGAGGGATGTTTACTAGCTACCTACTTACTTAGTTTATATTTGCATATACTCTATGTATCTTTAATATGTTTAGGATATCAACATATCATTAGATTCCGTTCAGTTCTGTTGTGTTCTGTTTATTGTTTGTCATTGCCTTATTGTCATATTTGCGCATTTAGCACATCAATACATATATAAACGTGCACGTGACACATGCTGCCATCTTGGAATTGGAATGAGAAGGTTGGAGAAGATGGTTGTAATACCATGAAATTGTTGTTGTTGATAGCTATAACGATGGCTGTCTTCGATAATTGTATAGTTGTGTGTGTGCAATAATTGCAAGTAACTTAGTATATTGAATTGTCATCTTTGAGAATTCAAAACAATTTTCATGCAAATTCATGGCACTTAAGTTGTATTTTGTACATATTCAAAGTGCTGTGTATTTTTTTTTTTTTTTTTTGTTCATTTGCAATTTTACACTTGATAGTAGAATAATGTTTGCTAAGTAACTCTTTGCTTTACTCTCTTTTGCAGTTTTTTATTAGTCTTAGTTTTTCAAACGAAATTTGTATTTTTCGTCTTCCAAGATTAAGTTTTAATCGCTTTTTGATTGAAAGCAATATTACTTCTTTCTAGAGTAATGAATGATATATTAGAAATTAACTTTGAAGATAGATAAAAGGTTTGTTTTTATTTTCGTTTTAAAATGTACAAATATTGAACGAAAGAACTTAAAATTCATTTTTACACAATAATTTTAAATATCTAATTATTTTAATTTATTACAAGTTTCCTATAAAAAATGCATTTTCTAAATAATCAAATATGAAATATGGATTGCAGGTAATTCACCTGAAATTGAGTCAAATCAAATCTATACAAATCACAATGATTCGTTATCATACAATTGCTGGATAAAAGCCGAAAGAATTCTCAAATCTTTACGATATTTCACACATAATTTAACTTGAGGTCGTCAATCTTAATACAAAATCAGTTTTAATGTATCTCTAGCAATTTCGGATCAAATTAAACTTAGAGTCGAAGGTTTTGGCAGCTAGTACTCCTTTCTTTCATAAGAAGAATAATAAATTTCAACATAATCTCTCGAGCATGGTTTTTTTTTTATATGGATCAAAAAGGGCAAATTATTTATTTATTTTTTAACTTTAAAGTTTTTTTTTTAAATATTGTTTTAATTAATTTATTTTTTCGTAATTTTTTTCATCCTCGTTATCATCGATCACTTTTATCTCGTTGTTAGCTTAATCCAGTAATGCCTAGCGGCATTATCGTTGAGTCGTTCCTGAGCAAGGTTCAAAAAAATTTTTTTTCTCAAGTTACTTTCTTGATCTATCTACTTTGTGTTCTTCAACAATTAAATCCAATTGCAATTTTAAAAATTTGAATGTCAATAAAAAATTTGTGACGTAGCAGAGCAAACCGCGAAAAGAGTATAACTTGGTATAAATTATAGATATGATCATGAAATTTTATATACTTATAAACAATATTATTGCTATATTTCATTGCGAAAATGGGGTAAAACGGGTTATTACCACGCCTACCTCCCATATATGTGAAATTTTTAATACTCTATAACTTGGAACTTATTGCAGATATAGTGATGAAATTGCATATGCTGGTAAATAATAGCATATTAATATATTCAAGTAAAAATTATAAGGATTGGAATGTTGTTGCGCCTACTTCTCAAAATGTGAGACTTTAAAAAATAATTATAAAAAATATCAGCATTTTGTGGTTATATTTAAATGAAGGTATGAGTGATAATGGTCCGATAGTTCTAATTTTTAGCATGGCTTATGTCCAAGACTATATATATAAGCACTTGTAACTTAATGATTATATCTGTAATGGGTTCAAAGCTATTACATTTTAACATATATTTACATTGGAGATAGGCGTTGCAATTATCCTATTAAAAAGTTGTTCATACAGAGTCAATAAGGCCTAGGACTGATTTCGTCTGATTACCATTTGAAATGGATTAAATATAACACCTTAAATAACTACCAATGATTAATTAAATGCTATGTGATGTCATATTTTTGTTGCAAATCACTCATACCTTATTCTAAAGTAGATGCTTCACATAATATGATGGTTTTTATTTGCGCTCGGAGCAAATCGGAGCTTTTTTTTCTCATCCATTAAAAAAAATAAAATGTAAAAAAAAAATTATTATTTTTCCATGACATTTTTGGGAATAAGAAAATGGTAATTCCTTCTTTTATCATTTTCATTAACAGTGTAAAGTTTTTTCTTTAATATGAGACCAAAAATTAATGTCTAGCTTTAGTATTCGCTAAGTTATGACACTTTATGTGCAACACATTTTCAACAATATTAAAACTATCGACAGGATATTGCAACTTTCGATGGTCGCACAGCCAAATCCTTCGTCTAATTGGAATATCCTGTGTGTGGATTATAATAAGGGATCTATGGAGAGTAAACCCATATACTTTTGGATTCAAACCGGGATAGTCGATTTTTCGAATTTGGCCAGCTAGATTTTTCATTGGCCCCATAGTGCAGTGTTATGACTTGAGAAAAAATTTATTAACTTACAGTCCACGTCACAAGTTTCACAAAAAATGGGCACAATCGGTGAATTGGCAAGTCTACATCCATAAAAAATAGGAGTTAAAAATTGAATTTTTATTGAAAAAAAAATTATAGGCGTGGTCTAGATACGTGATCTTTAAAATAATTTACAAAATATAATAATTAAAAATAGAAAAAGGTATTCAAATTTCCTTATAGTCAACAATATATATTATGTATATAAATCACCATCTCAGTATAAGTCGCTACTTCTGGAGGAATTTTCACCTCTACTCTTTATGCATTTGCTGAAATCACTATACATATTCAAAAATGGAATAATTGTTGTTTTGGTTAGTTTTCCTCTCTGTGGAAATAATCGGATCTGACAAATCATAATGTATGGCTTACCTAGAAAATTTTTCGTATGCAATTTAATCGTTTCCCACGCATTTGTTTATGGCCTGATTCTCCACGTATTTCTGGCCATTACTGTACGTGTCTACCAACACAAAAATTCACTTGTTCATGAACGGTCTAGTAGAGCATGTACTCTCTCGATGAGTCGCCGACTAGAATAGTGCACTGGTACCACCTTAGGATTTGGACGAGTACTTTAACAAGCAAAGCAAATTTGATACTAATTACTCGTTTGCTTCGCAGCTCCGCCCAAAACTAAACGCATTCCAAAAGTTTGGGCAGCTGTTTTTCTGCTTTCGTTTCTGCATTCAACTCTTCAACCAACACCGGTAGATTTTCGATCAGCTCCGTTTCCATAATATCGACTTCTTCTATTTACTTATATATATCGGTGCATGGCAATCGGAATGGAGCTTCCGCATGTCCGTTTTCTTTGGACTTCTTGACCCTTATTTCAAATTGAATTGATTCTAGATATACCTATATCCGTTTTGCTGATAATCCGTTCTCTGGTGAAAATATTTGGAAAATGGCTTTATTATCTGTAATTAAAATAAAACTTTTTCCAAACAGGTATTGGTTGAAAAAATATTATCGCGTACACTTCTTTGCTCACCTGACTGTAGCGTTGTTGCATCTTATTTGCGATACAAAAGGAATCGGACTTTTTTTTTACCATTGCTACATACCTGACTCAGAACCGCACCCACTCCGATCGGGCTAGCATCGACCGGCAAAATTAAAAGCAGTTGTGGCACATAACGCATTAATACAGTATCTGACTGCATAAATTGTTTTTTTTTTTTTTTTTTTTGGAAAACTATTGCTCGCACTTGCAGTCGAATTTAAAAGTATCATTACGCAGTAAACAATTTAACGGGTACACAATTGTACTAAGATCTTTGACGAACTTACCATAACAAATTATCAGGTTGAGAAAAGAATGCCCCTCATCATTTCCAGAATACCATTCTTAATATCACGTACCTACAATACTCTATTTGACCTCGTAAAATTTCGGATTGTTCTACGTAGAATTCGTTGCTTGCTGTAATTTTTATGTCATCCAAAAATACCTTTACTCCTGGTATGCCATTTAAGAGTTGTTCCATAAAGCGTTGCCATTTCTCTGGTGTACTCTCGATGACATCCATCATTCTGGTACAAACCCTTGTGAGTGTTAATCGTTGGAAAATACTAGTAGTCAGGGTGAATTTCCACTTGCAGGTACACCTTTGTGATGTCTGTTTTAGAAAGCGTGTTGCCACCCTCCATTTCACTAAATTGTTCGTCTATTGTGGGCAACGCATACTTATCTACTAATAATTCTGTATTTGAGTTCAACTTTACATTCACCACATATTCGAACCTTGCCTTATTTTCTTGGTACCACTACAATTCGGTGTAGCCCATTCGCTTTTGTCTACTTTTATTAAAAGACCCTCTGCAACTTGATTCACTAAATCAACGTCCACTAATTTCAATTGAGTAAAAGCAACTCGCCTAGCTTTAAAAAATTTCGGTGTTGCCTCCTTCTTTATGTATTTTTTTTTGTTGGAACAGACAAAAGAAGTATTCAAGAATACAGCACTCAGACAAGTTTTACGTCCATTGTACCATACCCTGTGTTCCCTTTTGCTATTCTTTAAATCTACCAGATTTAATATCAAATCTTAGCAGATCCTGCGGTGTTAGAGAGCTCAGGTTCGTCTTCCAACACTCCAGTACCAAATATGCTTATTCTGATCTGGCAGAAAGCGGGGCAGACACTAAGAAAGTGGTCCGCCGTCTTTTCACATTCTTCCTCCAAACCACAAGAAGCACAGAAGGCACTAGCTCCCAGGCCAATCATATGCATATGTTTGGCCCAAAAGAAATAACCTGTATATAATCCAACCAGCTGCCTACAGCTCTTTCTGTTAAGTGATAACAAACATGGTCTTTGTCTGTCTAAAGCCCCTCAGGTTCTCCCATTTACGATTGTGGGTCAGGTCGACCCACTCATTAATGGTGGTCTTGATGGCTGTAGACGACAAAGAGAGTACAGGTTCTAGGCCCAGGAAACCAGTTTCCGAACCCTTTCTGGCCAGAAGGTCAGCCGATTCATTTCCTGAAATTCCTGAGTTTCCAGGAACCCATATCAACAGCAGACTATTGTGTTTTCCAACACAATCAAGCCCGGATTTACAATGCATAACCAGTTTAGACGTGGTTAGAGGATTAAGCAAGGATTTAAGCGCAGCCTGACTGTCACTAAATACACAGATACTCCTTTCTCTCTCACCATTATCAATAACATGGTCCATTGCCTTGATGATTGCAAAAATTTCTGCTTGCAAAAAAGAAGCATAAAACCCAAGAGAGAAGTGAAGGTGCACTCCATCATTTTCAATGAAGACTGCAGAACCTAAACCGAATTCTGTTCTGGAGCCGTCAGTGAAAATACGCTTACAATCAACTCTATAGTATGTATAGTCTAGCCTGATATCCTATAGTCGTGCCCAAAGTAAATGAAAACAAATTCGTATGTATTTTTTCATCGTGATGCACTGCTGTTAGAATTTTATTTATATCCTATGCTGACTTTTACTGATTCAACTCATTATGGTCTGCAATGCCTTATGCACAATATACATTTTTAACTGCGTCGCTACAGTCACCCAGATATATCCTAAACAATCGATCGGAGTCCTGCAATAACTAACTAAATCAATATCGCTGGCCTGCACTTTCAGCTTTCCAAATTTTCACTTCGGCTCCTCCAAACTGACTCTCCTAGTTCTTCTGTATCGATTTCGAACGTCAAAAATGCATTATTTACTTATATTTGTATTTGAATATTACTTTGTTTCTGCTCCCAAAATTTCTTTCAAGCATGTTCTTCGCAAATGACCTCTTTTTTACAAAAATGACAAATCACATCCTTATATTTGTATTTGTTTGCTAAATGATCTCCTTTGCCATGCCGGAAATATTTTGTTCCTTCTTTACTACCCAGGGGTACATTCAGTGTGAATCTATTTTCATTATTGCTTTTCGGTTCGTTTCTTCAATTGCTTTTAATCCTTTAAAACTTTGTTAAAAGTTTCAATTCCCACATCTTGATGTATTTCCACACCCCCTTTCACTGCTTCATATAATATTAATGTTTGATTTTCCAGTATTTGACTCTGAATTCTTTGGTTTGCGAGACCACACACACATATTGGTTCCTCATAGCGGAATTTTGATAGACACCAAATTTAAACCCGCTGAGAGCCGTCGTAATACCACTAATAAAACCTTCACAATTTGCTTTCGATTTTTGCTTCCGCGAGTTAAATTGGTAGTTTTATAAGGTTTCATTCGGGTTCAGATTGAAATAATCTTCCAACATGTGTAAAATATCAGCTATTGCATTTCTTCGGGGACCCTCGGCAATGACTTTGCCGACCCCGTGTAGTGCAACAGCATTTGGCGTTTTTTTTGTAAGATCTGCTCCAAAAATGTCTAAAGCTGCCTCAAATCTTTTTAAGCACTGAGACCAAGTCGTAATTTTATCAACGGTTTTATTAAGAAGATTATATCAGGGAATTTCGGATAAATTTTCAAGGATAGGTTTCAGTAAAACTTTGTCTCTGGCTTGCCTCAATGGACGATAAATTTTTAAACTTTGTTGTAATGAGTTTCATTTCATGTCTTGATATAAAGCCAAAGCTTTTTCGATCGTTAAACTTGTTTGACGTTGTTGGCAGCGCACTTTATGTCTGCAGGTGAATTAGCAGCAATCAATTTTGTTGCTCTGCTCCTCTTTGTTGTTTCCCCTTTATTATATAAATAAATGATTTGTTTACACAAAAATTTGCAATCAGGACAAATTTTGCTCATCAAATCTTTCTCGTATTCTGGAGTAAGCAAATCAATTACTTTCCGAAAAATTTCAGAGTTTTGCAGAGTCCAATTGGAGATTAGATTTACTTTCGATGTACTTTAGCTTGATATTTTACAACGCTCCACTAAAAATTTATTTATGTTTAAAAAAACTTTAGTTTTGGGAACATAAAAATATTCGGTGAAACTCACTCAAGTTGAAATTTTTTGCAAACTATTGACTGTTTATTAATTATCAAAAAAATCATTTCCTGCTTTGGGTAATATGCAAGGAAATGTAATGTAACACTTTATCAACAAGTACTTCCAATATCATGACAAATATAATGACCTAAAAATATAAGAAATTATTTAAATGATATATTGTGAATAGATATCATGTATAGACCTAAAAAGTTGGCTGTAAATTGGATATCGGAGGAGTTGTTTAACTGCCAAAAATAGTTATTTTTATGACTTTAAATGTGTGTGATTAAAGATATGTAGCCTTGGAAGTTAGCCGATTACGACCAATTTCGATTAACAGTTTCTATACTCATTAAAATTATTATGTATAGTAAATTTTTATATTAAGACTAGAGTGTTTTGAAAAACTCGGCTAGGTGCACGTGGCAGTTAACCAATCACCCATTTTTAAATTTCAATTTCAGTATGTGTTCAAATGACCATGGCAAAGTTTTTATCACGATATCTTAACAGAAACAGTTTTTACAGCCATTTAAGTTTTCAGTCATTTGTATAGGACATGGGCGTGACAGTAAACCGATGACATCTATTTTCACGTTCTAAGAATTATGCTCCGTCTACTCTTTCTTTTCTTTTTCGCACTGAACCCGAACTACTGTGCCTCATGCGAATGCGTTCGGTTCCTGAGATATCACATAATTCTCACCCTCATTTTTCCTGGGGAATGGCATTGTTAACGAATTTGCGTACGCAATTCTGGAAGATTCTGTAAATGTATAAAGGGCACTAAAACCAACAAACAAACAGAGCTTCCATAAGTTCAAACTTTCCTAGAAATTTTATTATTGATGTTACTTTTACGGAGTACAAAAAGGCGTCTGGTATTTAAGGATGTAGTCTGGTGTTCGAATTTCAAAAAATTGATTTTTTTTATTATGTATTTCGAAAGTACAATATATATATATATATACAATAAATATATATACAAAATATTAACGAAGTTATATCACATAGTCCAGAGCGCCTGTTGATTAAACTCTATGTGCTGTTAAAACTTTAAAAACTTTTTTCTCGAAACAACGTTTTATTGATCGGCCCAGAGGTTTGAAGAAATTCTATAAAGCCGATTGATCTGAAATTTTAATACGTTATTCTATACGCCAATGTCTCTCGCAGGTAGAAGAATTGTTTATTTCTTATTTATTTTTTATCCCGATTTTCAACAAAAAAAGTGCGATTTTTTAAATTCTTTTTTAGAAGTCTGCCATTTTGATACTTTTTGTTTAAATCGACTACCTGCCAGAATGACAAGCATACAAAACAGTATTCAATTTAAATTTTTTGTTTCAGATTACTTCAAGTGCCGCAATCACCCGGGCCAGTGACACACCTTTTTTTAGGCGTCCACTTTGGGCACTCCAAAAAATATCGTAAAATAAACTCCAAACATTTTTTGTTGTACAGTTAAATATCTCAATAATAACATATAAAAAAATTGGAATGATTGTATTTTATTTTGTTATAACAAAAAATTCCCGAAAAAAACTTTGAAAATTAGGCCGGAACACCAGACTGCATCCCAGATGCCTTCCGATTATTTTGTTTTTATTATTCATTTTATGCAGCCATTTGATCTTGATTAGCAGGTAGATACTTTGATCTATCAAAGCATGATGCCATTCCGCTACTACATCACCTTAGCAACGACTTTATGCCGAGGATTCAGGAATATTGTGAGTGTCGTGTTGCTTCCAATATTTGTCAAAATTCCGCTATCATCGGCAAGGGGGTAGGTTTTAAACCCAAATTCCCCTCCCCGCCCCCCTTGGAACTGCTAGTGGTTGTAACTAAGTAGCCTAAAGGACTTATACAAAGTTTATACAATGTTAAATTATGTGCTTTGCCCATCAAAATATGCTGCTTTTTATTTTAATATTAACATTGAAAAGATTTATGATTTTTCTTATTTTTAATATTCTGTTTCTTTTCTGTTTTTCCTCTTTACCAAAAACCAAGAAACCAACATCATTTTCATACCACACAGATGTGATACATACATTCAATTGACGTTTATTTTCGTGTGTTGTGGTCTTTTAGGCGTTAGCGGGCGAAATTAATAACAAAAGCCACGTCGCGGTTACGCTTAAATAGCTTTAAAAATTATATTCCATTAACTGGCCGCAATTTTACACGCAAAAATCATAAATTTCTGGACAGCCACCATAAACAAAAACAACAACAAAACTCTGCTTCATTTCAGCTTCCTGTATTTCTGCTTCATCCTTTGCCACTACTACTCCCTAATAGACTGTTCCTATTTTTCGGTATAAACTTTTTAATTTATTTCACAATTCGGCAAATCATCATTTCAACATAAAATCACAGAGAGAAAAAAAATCAGGAAAACTTTTTATTCCACTCGCTCCCTCCAAATGTGTTTATTCTATGTACAAGCGCATGTGAGAAAGGAAAAAGTTTTGATTTTATTTTTGAAAAACGCACAATCAATAAAAGAAAAAAAGCGGTCAATGCGAAAGAGAAAAAGGTCACATGGCTAGGTGTGAAATATTTGTGGACCACAAAAGCAAAAGGAAGAAATGTAGTTGACGGAGGCTTTGGTGGTGCAGAAGAAAGGCCACACAAAATTATACAAAGAGTAGTAAATTTATAGAAGTAAAAAACAGATTTAAATTTTATGCAACATGGGTCCATTTGCCCACCTATCTGCATATTGTAAGCATACTTTGTACCTTTCTAACTATGTTTAAGTTCGTAATAGAATTCATTTTGGTTTTTTCGGTATTTTTTTTTGTTGAATAATAATTTATAGCATATTTTCAGGCATTTAGAAAATCAATTGAGATAAATTAAGAAGGAAAATGTTTAAGGTTTTAAATTCCGACCATTCTCTTTGATATATGAGCAATAAATTTGTGGTAAATAATGGGGTAAACAATTCAAATGCCTGTACTAAGGGAACAAAGAGAATGAGAAAATTAACTAAGTAGATAAAATTGCACTGAAATGGGACTATCGTGAAATGGGATGGACTAGTGTGTGAATTTCGTCGGTCTTAATTTAATGGTTGTTGAACTAAATATAAAAGTAAAATTTTTTACACCATGTAATATGTAGTTTGCGTTTGAAGCAGTGTTTGGAGCTCTCTCTTCCGTACGAACAAATACCTAAATGTATTATAAATTACTAACATTATGTTTAATTACATTGTTAAGGTTTTTACATCATTCAGTTGAATATTTATTTGATATAATGAATTATATTAGTATCAGACATGGATATAGAAATGTTGGCACGTACTTTTCAATGCTAATTCAATTTCATTAGCATAGAAAATTTATCTCCATTAAGAATTAGTTCACCGGTACAAAAATTTTGTATCTGCCATAGACTTGGGGAGCCATATCTGAAAAATAACACTTATTCTCTGCAAAATTAACTCAAAATTTTATTCAGAAGAAGTGTTACAGGATTAAGAAAATATATGGGGAAAGGTATTGGTCATAGATTAAAAAAATTCATAAAAAATTTGGTGTAATTTTAAAGATAATATCCATTTAATAAAACCACAAAAAATATTGGCGAAAAATAATTAGAGTGGGTGCAAGAGCAGCTCAAATTCGATAAATTTTTCACTGAAATGTGGTATCGTTCGATTTTAGTTTTTTAGTCCGTTGAGTAAAATACATCGGAAAAATAATTTTTTAATGATATCTTGCCGAAAGTTCCAGTTTTATGTCCGCAATTTATCAAGGAAATTTTTGGTGTTATTTTTTAATTAAGATTTGAAAAGCTAAAAATTCTGCATTGTTTCCAAAGTTAAGTATTTTTGAAAACACGAAAACTGAAAATTGACGAATTTCGGGAGAGAAACCTAGAAAATATTTGAAAATACAATATGTTCCTGGATTTTTTCTCAATTTCAGTTCACTTCACCTCAAAATCACCTTTTTTATCGGAATATCCAAAAACATCCTTGATTTCATGATTTTTTCGACTAAAACTGGAAGTAAACTTTTATGTTAACCCTAAGAGTGTAAAAAGTCAAAAGTTACATTCATTAATATCAGTTTTATTCCAACATTACAGGATTCCAATAAGTTTCTGAAAAGTTTAATATCAACATAACTAAATAAAATAAGTTTCTTGAAGATCAAAGCTCCCATTCTTACCAAATATGAAAAAATTGTTTGTGGCGAAACCTAAAGAGTATGATTAAAACTGGCTTCAGATTTGAGATATCGACCTAAAATTTAATAGTACACGAAATTTTATCAAAATCAGAGCACTCCTACTAATTTTGTCCCGTTGTATGGGATCAAAGCATGTGGTGACTTGCTTGGGGCTGAATGGAAGCCCATTCAGAAGAGCTATGTATATATAACACTATCAGAACGTTGAACTTAACATTTTCGCAATCTCATGCATAACTTGGATCTCTATCTTCAATTTCTCAGTATTATAACCCTCCGAGCCATACATCATGAATTGTTTTATCGGATATTGTAAGCCAAAATTCTCAAATTTTGTCGTGGCTTCCCTAGTTGCACGAATCTATCATTAACGGAAAACATTTGGGGGTGGCTTCGGCGTAAAGGAAAGAATTATAGAAAACTGTACAATTATAACGATGGTCTTAATGTAGGAATTAAAACCTCTTGGAGAAAGATATCCTTCAATTTAGCTGAATATTATTAGGGATCCCTAAAATCAGATATACAGTGTCGGACAAAACTAAAGCCCGGATTCTTCCTTGTTTGCATTTTGCTCAGTAATATTGTAAAATATGTAAAACATGGACTGAAATTTTTTTATGAATGTAGTAAGAATATACACTCGTTGTAACAAAATATAAGAAGTATAATATTATTTTTTAAATAAAATAAAAATATTAACTCAAAACTAACAAAATGTATAAAACTGGCGCGACAAAACTAAAGCATAAGGAATATATTAATGGAAAAGTTCGAGTTATCTACTATTTTGTAGCGTATCCATTATTTTTCAGAGCTGTTGCACATTTTCGTCGTCTGTATTTAAAATGAAAGGTTCGTCTAGCTTCAATCCGTCGCAACCTTTCATTTTAAATACAGATTCATCAGTAAAAAGCACGGTCTTTCAATTGGCAGTAGACCAGCTAAAGTGCGCGGTTACAAATTCGAACCTTGACTGTCGAAAAAAAATGGTTTTTTTACACTTTGGTATGTTGCTAAGCCACCCTCTACAGATTTTCTTCGGATAAACCTGTGTGAAATGTTTAAATGCAATTTATTTTCAAGATATAAAAAGATATTTTTTTATAATCCAAATGATGGCCTGATCCTCACGTTTGGTTGTGCCCCGCGGTCTGCCACCTCCATATTTAGTATTTAAAAAATGGGAAGCCCGGAAACGGCCTATACCTCTGGAATTAACGCAGAAGCGAATACAAAGTTTTTTACAATGCACTTAGAATATTTTCTCTGATTGTGCAGAATACTAATTGCGAGCCATTTTGGGATGCGAAATTTTGAAATGCGAACGGCATAGTGCATAATTATACTAAATTTATAAAATAAAAACAAAATATTATTATTATTATTCGTATAGTTTTATTTTATTAAACTTAATCTTAAAATTTGTTTTACAAAATTGATTAAAACTAAATACGGCAAAACACATTAGTGTTGTGTGCTGGATTGGCAACAATTTACTTATTTCACTATTCATTATATTTACAAAAAAACTCATTCAAATTCAATTAAAATTAAATTTCTATAGTTAAGACTATTTGTTATATGTTTATACAGCGCAAAATTACCTTCATTCATAATACCAACAAATTCATTAAACGATAATATACTTTTTCCAAAATGTGTAACTCTTATTCTACTATAAATTGGACAACATCTAATAAAATGATAAGTGTTCTCTACTTCATTCCAATTGCATATAGTGCATATGTCGGAAGACCTTGAATTGCTAGGAAGAAGACCACACCTAACCATCATAATCAAACTGACAGTGTAAGCTTTGCTGCTATCATTTATATACTGAGACTCAAAATTCAAATATTTATAAGCATGAACGCTTGATGATAATGCAATTGTGACTCTATCTTCGTGTTCCTTCTGAATTAACGCTTCGATGATATGCTCCTGAGATTTTAGCTTAGACATGCTAAGGAAACTTGTGGTATTCAAATTCAAATAAGAATGCAGAGTTTCCCAACTTTGGGCCCAATATATTCTGCGGTTAATTATCTCTTTTGCTAGCTTATGAGGGAGCCTGTTACTGTTAATGTGAAGAACTCTTCGTATATAAGATAAATGGATCTGAAGCGTAGAAATAAACATTGACTGGATACCAGTTTCCAAATGTAGCATATAATTTGGAGTACTTTTGGGGACATATAAAATTCGTTTGATGTAATATCGAAGTAGTTTCTCGACTTGTTCGTAGCGTTCAAATCCCCATACTTGCGCACTGTGGAACATTATTGACTTCGCAGCGGCATTAAATATTTTCAATTTGTTACCAATCGAGATGTTCTTGTTATTTACTTAGAACGTTTAATAGCGTTTTTTGCTGAGGACAGTTGAACGTCCAGATGTTTCTGAGACGATAAATTATATGTAAGCGTCACACCCAAGTACTTGTAACTGTTTACAACTTCGATGCATTCTTGATCGTATTTCCATTGCAAATTGTTTGAGAAAATATGTGCATACTTGCATATTTTTAAATTTTATTGAACTAAATGTGGACAAGGAAGAGTTCGTGGTTTAGTTTTGTCCGGCACTGTATCTTAAGAAATTTACAACGCATTTCAGAAATTTGTGTATTGATGTGTTAACAAATACAGGAGTAACCCTTCTTCATACTTAAAACTAAATTTGATGCTCCTAATAAAATATTACTAATTAATTAGTTTAAGTGCGCTATTATTTTGGAACACTAAATCCGAAAGTCTTTCGAATAAAATTTGATATTTTTGTTTTTTTTTTTTATATTATAGTGATCATTTTTATTTCTCAAACTAATAAAGAATAAAATAGAGTTTCTCAATAAAAAAGACACGATGGATTTCTCTGGATTTGTGACGAAGTTATTTAGCTTTGAACATATTGAGTTCTAAGTGCGATATAATTTTAACAGCACTTTATGTAAAAAATGTCCTAATATGAGAGAGAAATCCGATATCGGATTAAAACTAAACACCAATTTGTTTAACTCATGGACTGTAATTGTTATAAGCAATAACAAAAAAATTTAAATTTAACAAGTAATTATTTTGTGATTTTAATTTTTATCGATCAGCGATAATAACACTGTGCGACAAAATTAAAGTTTGTGAATGGAAATGGGATGAAACCAAAAGCAAATCAAAGCTGACGTCTTCCATAACAAATCCTCTAAGGGATTTTTCTGGTTTATTTACAGTTAAAGTTGATGAATTTAGAGCACTGTAAAATTAGAAAAAATTAGTAAAAATTTGATAAAATAATGGTTATTTCTTTACACTGTTCTGTTTTTGGGGTCGAGAATTAATTTTTGATGTTTTTTTTATGTAGGACCTACACTAGAGGGCGCTGTCATACAAATTTTTCCATTTTTTATGTATTTTCATAGGAAAGGTAATATTTTTATTGTTTTTGAGGCTCAGAAATTTATTTTATTCTATAATATATATCTAATGATGTTCCAAAGTAAATTTCAACATACAAATTTTTTATTAAAATATAAGCGTACTCTCACATTTTTTTTTGATATGGCAACATGAAAATGTCATTCATGGTTTATATTTTTATCACGGTGAAGTTTGGTAGTTATTAAAAATTACAACTGAAATTCTAAGTCGGTGGTCGCTACTTTAAAACCGCTTACTCCAATTTCGGTCGCAATAATCGTCCTATCAGGCAGGCTGTGAGGGCTATAGTTGATAAATTTGAGTCAACATATTCAGTGTTGAATGTTCTTTGACCAATTAGACAACGTACCAGTTGAAGCACCCAAAATATCGCAGCCATAAGCACTTCAGTTCACAATGCGCTAAATTAATCGATTCCACGCCGTTCACAGGAATTAGGAGTCTCTCAGTCCAAATTGTGGAGATATTTGAAATCAAATCTGTAATTCTGGGTTCCAATAATAGCATCTTTACTATGATTCCTGCCTCTCGTTCCATAAAACAGATCATTGCTCAATCGCTTTCAGCTTGTCAATCATTGTGCCATTTTTCACTCATTCTAAGCAAATTCTTGTACAAATAAATTTTTTGTTGACCAAAAATTTAAAGTTGAAAGTGAAGTTTTCAAATTTTGTGATTCAGGAAATCAAAATATATTCCATTGTTGTCTGCTTAGAGTGCCTTATCCAGTCCAGTCTCTCTCAAAAATTTGAGCCTTGTGCCCGGATCTATGTATGCAAATTCTGGGCACAGAAAATATAACACAATAAAATAAAATACTTATAACACAGTGACACTGGTGGATTTAAAAAAAGATTTGGAAAAAATATAAGCATTATAAATTGTTCTAAAAAATAGTTGGAAGTCAGCCAAACTTTGAGCTACAAAAAAAACTACTAATTTCTACCTATATAAAGAAAAAATAATTAAACTAATGAAATATTTACATTAAAAATTCAAAATAATACCAGAATATTTTTTATTATTAAATGTTGAAAGGATTGCCTCATTGTTGCTGCTACTTTCAATTCAAAGGAAAATTTTCGTTTTTTCTTTTTCAGGAACCAACCAACCAAAAGAAAGAATTATTTGTTCTCTTCTATTTTGCTTATTGAAAACAAAAAACAAAAAATGAGTTTTAAATATTCAAATTTAAAAAGCAACAACATTTTCAATATGGCGTTCTCTTTTCTATTAAAGGAAGTTAAAATTCACACACACACACATGTAGAATATTCATGCACACATACATTCACACAGACCTGCATATAACAATTTGAAAATATAAATTTCAAATAAAACCCGGAAACAAATTATGATTTTATGACTTTTTGATGGTGAAGCATAATATGCAAGCATTTCCTTTTCGACTTTCCTCTGCCACCATGCTGCAGCCATACTTAGCGTTCTATATGACATACATATACACACTGGGAGTTGCCTCTCTCTACTATTACTACTGCTTACTACCACTTAGATACATATCTACATATTTGTATATGTATTGCCATACCACAACCATTAATACCAACACCAATACACCTGACGTTTTCTGCTCCTGCTACCTGCTACTGCTTCTGTTGCCTTCTCCTCCCACTGCTGCTACTAAATATTTATACAGTATATCGCATAATTCATATACGTGCTGTGCTTATACTCCTACAACAACAACAAACAAGTTCGCCCGAAAATATGAATTGCTTGCTACTGTTGTTGCTGCTATTTTTTACCGCTTCACCAACGACAACAAAAAAAATAGCAACAGCAGCAGCAGCAAGGTTAAAAAATAAAAATTGCAAATATACAATTTGAAAAATAAAATAAATAAATAAAATAACAGCAAAAAAACTCAAAATAAAATAAAAGAAAAATGTTAAAATATGAATTCTTAAGTTGTGACTTCATAGGTACGAATAGCATTTGCATATGTATGCAAGTGTGTGTGTGTGTGTGTGTGTTTTGCGCACGTTGGCAACATCGTTGAGTATGACGACGACGACGACAACAATGATGGTAAGGAACTTCCGTTCCGTTCTTGTACATTTTTTTTGGCGCTATTATTATTTAATATAATTTATTGTGAATTTCATTAAAATGAGCGCGCAAAAAAGTATGCAATGCAAAACAGTTGCTGCTGCTGCTGCTGTGTTGTCTATGGTGTGGATGCTACAAGAAAAAGTGTTGATATTGTTAGCTGAAATTTAGATAATGTAATACAGATAGAATATCAGGTAAAAGAAGAAGAACAGAAGAAATTATTGCGGGAAAAACAATTTTTCGGAATAAATTCTTTTTTACATTTGACGCATAATTAATTAAATTTGTAACTTTATATCTAATTTCCCCAGAAAGTATACTTTAGATTTGAAATGTTGCAAAACCACTAAATGGAACCCCTTTGCACTTTCAGGGTAGAATTTCTCAAAATCCTGACGTGACAGGAAAATAACTAAATTTTTTCTACATATGTTTTTCTTTTTTATCTAATGCGGATTTTTCTCTAGTCAACACTGTCTCACCTACAAGTTTTGCTAATAATTCCTGTCCTTGTCTGTTAGACTGTTTTTGTGTACCTGATGCCTCCTCTATCTTGATGATGTTTGATTATGTCTGATGTTTGAACAATTATCTTTTATTTCTGGCCATGATTTAATTTTTTGTACCATTAATATCATTCTCAGTCAATTTTCGTCCTCTAGTTCATATTCATATTTCGACTTTAAATCAATTGACTATAATGTCTTAAGAGGTTATATCTGTGGTCAAAAGCAATAACAGCATAAGTGGACTTAAGACAGAATTGAGTTATAAATGCTATCATGTTCTACTTATTCCAATGCGAATGCACGTGAAATCCCCGAAATTCTATCTATACATTTTTTAGTGTAACTACAATTTTATTTCAGAAGATCCAGAAGTGCTACAATATCATATTATATATCAAATTAACCCTTTCGTTGTTTTTGGCTAATATATTGTACAAAAAATGTACATATTTCACTACTTCTCATTTCAAACCAATCGGAAATTTTAAAAATAAAAAATTATTTTTTAAAACAAGCATGTTTTTTCTCTTTATAATGTAAGTTTGAGCAAAAACGGGAGTACAGTTTTTTTTTTATTTGATTTTGAAAAACAGTTCAAATTACATTTGTGTGAATTTACGAAGTTTTGAGCAAGTGTATAAACTTTTTTTTGATTGTAATAGTTTAAAACGAAAGTTAAAACTCCATTTCATAATACAAAATTAATAACTTAGTAAAAAAGTTGTTAAAAAAATTGTTTACATGCTTAAAAAAAATTGTACATTATAGTGTACGAATTCACGCAACTCCAATGTACAATATAATGTACAATAAATAATTTGGTTACTATTGTGTACAAAAGACATGAAAGGTTGATGATTTTTGAATTATTTTCTGCGGGTGTCGTTTTTTGTTCAACAAACGAAAAAATAACAAGGATCTGAAAGTTGATGCTGATAGAACACGAGATGCTGATAGAACTCGGCGTTTTAAAAGTATACGTCAAATTTTTTTTTACGTAGGCCCAAAGTTTGCCTATTTCTAACTGATTAAGTATAATAAACCATAAGATAACTTGTTAGTTTTGCATCAGAGCTTGTTTGTATGTTCAGCAATTTATAGTATAATTTTCCGTAGAATATTTTCTTCCTACATATTAACCCTTTGGCACCCACCATTATTGGTCTTTTTTGCCTTTTTCGAAAAAGTTTATTTTTTGACCCATTACGAGGGTTGATAGAGGGTTAAAATGTTCAAGAAACATGTTGCCCATGAAATTTTTCTATAGATCACTGAACAACAAAATTCTGTATACTTGGCTTTAGTAAAAATAAACACAAATTCCAAAAATGTTTCAAATTTTCACCTTTTATACTTAGTGAACAAGTGTGTTTTTAAAAGTATTTTCTAAACTAAAAGTTTTTTGTGCAAAAAAAAAATTAAAAAATTAAAATTTTTCTCTCGAATTTTTACTCCTTTCATGCATTTTGGTCATTATAATGTACAAAATTTCAAAAGCTCTACCGTCTTTCCCAAAAACTTCTTTCATATTTTTTTTTGGTTTTTATTCTTAAAAAACGAATATAAAACAACAACAAATTTTTTACCATCCAATAAAAAAGTTGAGAAGGAAGGGTGAAAGAGCTTGACGAGTAGGTTAGCCAAAAATTATCTGATTTAAGAACTGTTTAGCAGATTCCAAAATATTAGCGTCGGAAGTTCTTCAAAATTCACTCATTGAACAAAGCATTGCATTCATCGTTGTAATAATCATTGCTTAAGCGGGAGTAAATAACGAATGAGAGAGAGAGAGAAGACATGAGTAACGGCATTTCTCAGAATTATCTAAGGCTGTGGTTATACAGCGAGTATGCTCGGCGAACACCATGAAATTGTTATTGCACCGAACACAACTCTCACACCGAAGTTATTTTACAAAACTGTATCATTACATTCAAAATAGTATTAAGCAAACGAGTATATTTTGACAAAAAACAACTCTGCAACGAGCTGAATGTAACCACCTTGACCGAGCACGGGAGAAAATGGTTGCATTCAGAAGACACACCGGAGGCTCAACATGTTGAGATTAAATTCGCTTCTGTTACATATATACATTTTGCGTCTTCTGAATGGCATGATGGATCAATTGCCATATTATTGAGAAACGGCTGTTTTATTTTTTGAGAAACAAAAAAGTGAAAAAATTTTAATTTTATCAAAGACAAAAATAATGAAAGATATCTATTATTAAATACTGTATCTTCGGCATACATCATGTATATTTTCTTTTATAAATTTTTTTAACTATAAGCCAGAAACCTGCGCCGTGCGGCTTACAGTTAACTTTGTGCCGCCGTTTTGTTTTTACTTGCTACCGGCCGTGATTTATCGGCTAAGCCGTACTCACAGTACAAATGAACGACATACTTCATAATATGAATTGAATAACATTAAACAGATAAATTTGCTTATAATAGGATTGTTTAAAATATTATATTCGAGTATTTTTATATCAGCCGCCGAAACAAAAGAAAATATCGGCTATCAGCTACCGTCTAAAAATCGCCAAGCCGCGCATAGGTCGGCGCAGGTCTTTTGAAACAACATGTTGGCCCGAAAGAGCAGAAATATAATATGATGGAAAAAATGGCGTCGAAATGCCAACAGCTCCACGGAGCAGAAATTCACAACAACCCGTTCAGAAGATACACACGCCACAGTTGCGCAACAGCTGTACCTTCTGAATGCACCCAATGTTTTGTGTTCGTCGAACACCGAGCACCAATATAATCAGGCGCTAACGAATTATCTGCATAAACAAATAACAAAACTAAAACACCAACGAGTAGTTTAGTTCTCTTTCGATATTTGTTTTTTCATAAAGAGATTTCTTGAGCAAAAAAATAGCCCCAGTTACTGGGGCCTTACCGACTAGTGTTTTTTAAAACAAAAGTTATAAAAAAAGAAACGAATTCGTTTACATACAGTGGCAATGAATTACATTAACTTCAAACCGTGTTTACTCGAAATGAAATTTTCAGACTTAATTTTTGTTGGCCGAAAAAATCGAAAATTTTTTTCTTGCAATTTCTCAAAGTACATCCTCTTGAGAAAATATTTTCCATATTTATTTATTTCATAGAGATCTGAGCAATAGAGCCAAAGTTATAACTGTCAACAGCGCGCTACCTTCGACTAACTGAACATGGTGCCGAAAGTTTAAACGCGATTATTTCGAAATTTTTTTTTCAAAAAGTTCCGTTGCGGTGAGAAAGGTTTCTTAAGAACCATTTCACCTATCGATCTGAATTTTTACTGGCTACTTTATAACTGTAATAGCCTCTTAATGTACGTTGGAATTTTTATTTGGAGCAAAACTTGTTTTTTCTGACTACCAAAATCAAATTTTCAGACCCTCGAAAATCAAGAATTTAAAAAAAATCATCAGCATTTTTGTAAAAATGTAAAACTCAGAAATTCTTCATTCACTTATAGCGTGACGATGAAAACTTAAACATGTTCTAGCTTTTTTTTCATTTAAGTATACCGTTCGCTATTTATCGTTCTCACCGCTAGGGTTGAGGAAAAAAAGGTGTTTTGGCAGAATGACCGTATCGTCCTCAGGTGTCAACATTTTTGTTGAAAAAGTTAATCAATACCTTGCAATATCAACAAATAGATATACGGCCATATTGGCAAACAAAAATAATGAAAATCCCTTTTTTCCCGCAACAAATATATATAACCCCTTAAACAGATTCAACTTTGATAATATGTCAGTGATACCCAGAACTATATACCTTGAGCAGCCCGATTTCAAGTTATATCTATAAAGCAATGAGCAGGAATTTTCGTGTTTTCGGGACTATTTCCTGCTCAATGCCTCAAATTCTTGCTTTTCAAATCAAAATTTAAATGTGTATGTTTTAAGAACTCGTGAGTTGTTGCTACATATATTTTTGCTGCGTTTTATTCGCCACTCGCGTCTTGTTATGTATAACTAGCAGCGATAATTGTATGAAAAGCAATAATAGCTTATCGACAATTTTTTATAAAGAATAAAAACAACTCATTTAGCTTTTAACTCCTGCTCCCCAACTGGGATTTTCCTACTTTGAATACATTTTCTGATGGCCAGCTTACCTATAATTTTACAAATGTTTTTAATGTAGGAATTAATCATAAAGTAGAGCTTCTGAAATTTATTTACATGGCTTATTTGACTTGGGTTAAAAAATAAAAAAAATACATATATTTTTCATATTTTCTCTTCACATTAATATAGAAGCTATTGTAAAAAGAATACGATTCGATTTTAAACTTTTAGACACCCTAGTCAAAATTTCGTAAAACAGAAAAAATAATTTATCTTGTATCTTATCAATAATTTTTCTTATTTTATTTTATATTTGTTAAAACTATTTTGAATCTGGTATTGGAATTTGAATCTCGAATCTCAAAAAGTGTTTCAAGGTCGTCATTCCATTTAGCTTAACCCTTTTACGCCCGATATTGCCTATAAGCAACATTCACTTTAAGCTGACATAAAATAGGTGTTAGACAAATTTTACTAGTAACAATGTTTATATGCATTCAGTTGTGTTAGGCATTCTTCATGTTTTCTGCTTGACGAACATTTGAAATTTCGTGTTTATGTCATTTTTTATTAATTTTTTGTCTTTGAAGTCAAGTCATAAACCTAAGTGAAAAAATTGTTCGTAAATTCTTTTCCATTAATTTTTAAAAAAATGCTTTAAAGTATTAGTAAGCAGAAATTTTTTTTATAAAATATGTTTGTAAAAGACAAGAGAATATGAAAATAGAAAAACTGGAGAAAAAGGGTTATCCTGCTTCATAGCCACATTTTCTTAACCATTAATAAAGGACAAACAAATCTATATTGAAAACATCGAAGCTATTGGAAGTATGAATGTGTAAACTCGTATTTTTTTCGTAATTTGGACATTTATTGTGAAAAAGTGATTATAAATTTATTCTTTAAAGTATTGTCCATCGTTAGCCACAACCTTTTCCCATCTTTCTGGTAGCATACAGATTCCGCGTCGAAAGAACTCGTCAACTTTTGAGGCTATCCACGAATCGACCCATTTTTTGAGTTCTTCGAAAGAACGGAAGTGCTGTTCAGCCAGGCCATGTGTCATCGATCGGAACAAGTGGTAATAAGAAGGAGCAATGTCTGGAGAATACGGCGGGTGCGGTAGCACATCCCATTTCAGCGTTTCCAAGTATGTTTTTACTTGCCTTGCAACATGCGGCCGAGCATTGTTGTGCTGAAGAATAACTTCGTCGTGTCTATTCTTATATTCTGGCCTCTTATCCTTTAATGCTCGGCTCAAACGCATCACTTGTAGTCGGTAGCGGTCGCCAGTGATCGTTTCATTCGGTTTCAACAGCTCATAATACACGACACCTTTCATATCCCACCAAATACACAGCATGAGCTTGGATCCATGGATGTTTGGCTTTGCCGTTGATGTTGATGCATGTCCGGGCGGTTCCCATGATTTTTTACGCTTTGGGTTATCGTAACGTATCCACTTTTCATCGCTAGTCACGATACGATGCAGAAACCCCTGTCTTTTTTGTCGTTCAATCAGCAGTTTACATGAGAAAAATCGTCGTTCGACGTCTCTCGGCTTCAATTCGTACGGCACCCAATTTCCTTGCTTTTGAATCATTCCCAATGCTTTTAATCATTTAGAAATGGTTCTTGTTGCGTTTGAAATGAATCTTCTTCGAGTAATGCCTTCAATTCTTCATCTTCGAACTTTTTCGGGCCACCTGAACATTCCCTGTCTTCAACATCAAAATCAACATTTTTGAAACGGGCATACCACACCCGACACATTCTAACGTCTATAGCACAGTCAGGATAAGCTTCAGTGAGTAAACGATGTGCTTCAGTTGCGTTTTTCTTTAAGTGGAAGAAGCAAATGAAAACTTCCCGCAAATGTTGTTTTGTTGGCACGAAATTCGACATTTTCAGCTATAGTAAAACACTTTTGTAAAATTATGAAAATTTTTTGACAGATCAATTCTTATAGTATTTTTGGCGTTATTCGAGATAGACTAGCTGTCAATGGCAAAAAAGATATGAAGTTAGTCACAATTACGAGTTTATACATTCATACTCCCAATATATTTTTTTAACTTTTAATAAACGTCAAACAAATCTACATTGATTCGTTTGAGGGATGAAATTTTGTGCCATGATTGTGAAAGTCCAAAGTAACCATAATTTTAGTACAAAAGTTTTCGATCAATATTTCGCATATCCTCACAAAAAAAAAGAAGCATTTGCAGAAATTTTAATTTATTTCCACTTTAGTATTTCTCCCACCTTTTTAGAAGGTAACTAGAGACATCGACACAAGTTAAATTTGAACTTTATTCTAAATTTAGCTTTGTATTTCTATTGCTGCTTTTATATTAGAAAAGGCTCAACCACATTAACCACAGTAGATGTTATAAATTACTAAAAATCATTTTAGGTTTTTCGACTTTTGGTCAGATTTTTTTGGATTTCACCCCACCAGTACTATCATCCAACTTTATCTTTTTACCTTATGCATTATATTTGCTATGATACAATGGCAATGAATTAAGTTTACGTCGTGCTTTTTAAAGCTCAGCAATATCAGAAATTTACTAAATATTTTTATATTACATTAACCTTTTTCCTTCATGGTTAAATGATTATTATTATCTTCGAAGTACGAATACTTAAACAAAAACAATGTATATATGTATATACTTAGTCAGAAAAAAATTTCCTAAACTTTATCCATAAATCTTTTCATTTACGTCAACGCTGCTACCCTAATGCACCAAGTTGCTAGGCCATGAAGAAGAGGAAAAGTCAACTACTTACTATTGCTACCTTCTTTAATTTCGACTACGTTTATTTACTATTCAATTTCCTGGAGAAAAAAAGTAAGAAAGTAACACATATATTAGCTAGGTGATTCCTTTGCAACACCCATTTTCCTTTTCCCTCTTCTCCCCACCCTATTCAGAATAAAAGACAAAGAAAAAAAAAAAATAACGAGAAAAAAGGAAAATTTACGCGCCGATTTCCTTTGCTCGTAATAAATTTCCACTTAACTCACAATCAACTCAACTGGTGGAAATCAATAAATTTTCTCTAATGACGTTAAAATACAAATATATATATACACACATACACACATATATAAATATATATATGTATGTACATATATGCATAGGACTAAACACTAAACAAACTATTTGCTGTTTTTGTGTTTGTTGTTTTTGTTCAAAATTTATGCGGGCAACTTCAGTGTTGATAACTTTGATTTTATTTTTATTTCCAACTCTCTAATAATGTTCCAAAGTTATTGTTTGTGGAGGTGTGAGGTGTAGGGTAAAAGTAGGTGGGGGAAGAGGTATTGAAGTGAAAAAATACATATTCTCATATGTATATACATATATATATATATCTGCGTGTATAAGTGTTTGTGCATTTAGAATAGAGGAAATGAACAAGGGAAAGCGAAGTAAAAGTATGTTGATATTTTGAGAGCAAACAAATTATTCATCGTTGATTAATTATGGAAATATATTGTTATATATACATACATACATACAAACATAGATTTGGATCTGAGTATGTGTGTGTATGTTTTTTTAACTTCTTGTATGCAAACATACAATTGTGCCTGTGTATGTATGTGTACGTGAGTGTGTAAAATTATGCGTTGTATTTAAATTGTCGTTTAGCGCCTATAGTTATGCAATAATTAGGCATTTTGTGTTGTGGTAAAATATCAACGCCTTTTTAGAAAATGTTCAAAGAATGTGTTGCTGTTGTTGCTTTTGTTGTAACACATACATAGAAAGTGAGAAAGTGTGAAAGTTGTTATCACGGGTAGAAGGGGAAATAATAAAAATGGGAGTGGTAGAGTGAAAGTTTCTTTATGAAGTGGCAACTTAATTATGCTGTGCTTTGCCAAGAAATGTGGTAAATTTTTTTTCTAACGTCTTTTGTTTTGTTTATCATTAAATTTACATGAGTTTTGTTATTATTATTATCGATCATTTAAATTGATGTTTTGATTCCGTATTTAAATTAAGTAAATAAAATTGATTTATTTGCTCTTTTGTGGTATTATGTTGTTCTTTTTGTGAGGTAAAAATATTTGCATTTTAATTATGATTGGAATTTTAGTTTTCTTTGTCAGCCTTATAAAAAATATATCATTCCTCTTATGAATACTGGCTGTTGAACTAAATGTGGGGAGAGAAACAGCTTGTCGTCAGCAGATTGATTGTTCGACTGCAGATTAAACTTGATGTACAACTTACTTCTCCTGCATTCGCCTCTGATAGGAACCGGTAACTCATGACTGTGCAATTCATTAATCCTAATTGAAAATAAATAACAGAAGTTTTTCTTTTCTACTTTAGAAGGGGCTCTTTTTAGGTTGAGGGGTCTCAGGGTTATTTTGAATATGAATATTTTCAGGGAAAGTTGTACCAAAACCGTCCGAAAAGTGGGTTGCATAGTGAAGATGGTAGGCTTGTGTTAAAACTAAAAGTATTAAGCTTCAAATAAAAAAATTACTCACCGATTAACATCAGACACTGAGGTTTAACAATCAATAAAAGTTTTTCCAAATACTTTTGCTCTATTCAGTTTTTAAAATAAATAAAAGTCACTGAACAATTTTTCGAAAAGTAATTAGGAAAAAATACGAGCAAAGACACTCGAGGAGTCAAAATAACTCCATTGGGTATCCTGGTGTTAAAAATATGAGTGTTCTATGAATTCATGATGGAAAAGTTTTAATAAAATCTGAGTGTCATCTATGCTAATAATTCGACATGGAGAGCAAAAATAATACTTGATTTTTGTAGTATACTTTTAGGCATTTATGGTCATTAGTAAAATTTAAAAAAAAATAAAAAAAACTTCGGGGCAGTGAAGATTTTTGGTATTGTTAGAAAGTCCAGCAAAAATGCAACAACTTTTGTGCTTGTAAAGCTGTTATTATCGCCGAATTATAGACTGTTTTGTTTTAAATCGACCCATACTAATTCGTGCAGGTATTTTGCTTTGATATAACAACGTACGAATATGTTAATCCACCACCATCTACAGTTTTTTATTTCCAGCATACAATCCCAGAATTATTATCAAATTTGCCAGCCACATTTGATAGATTTTTATTATTCAAATTTTTGTTGCATATTGCAATAACACTGTGAGACAAAAATCAACTTATGGTTGCACGCTTGAAGTAGACCATGCATACGTGAAAGTAGAGGCCGAATATAGCATATGTGTGTAGTCAGTTTATTCGCGGCTGGATTTGGACTCATTTTTATAAAAAACTAAAATAAGTGAATTCTGTTTTCATCGCATGATGTTATCAAGCATTTGCTTCAATCAACGTAAATAAATTAATCTTTGCACGACAAGAGGTTACGTACATCGGTTATATAGTTAACAGTAATAGGATTAAGTAGAGATGGAAAACTGTCGATGAGTACATCGATAGTCGATGACTATCGTGGGCCATCTAGAGTTTTCGAAACTATCGGATACTATTGAGGTATTTAATTTCTTGCCAAGAATCTAAAAAAGAAATGTAAAGTAGATATTGTGCTATTAGCAATACTTTCTGTAAAGTGGAAAAGTGACGTTTGTTTTCTTAACACCAACTGACGATACGGATTTTCTTTTTTTTAAATTTAGCTTATTTAAGCTAATTAATTTTTATTAGTCGAGTTTTGCAGTTAAAGAATAGAATAGAATCTGCACACTTTCAATTCAATATTTCTCACAGTGTATATGTTTGATCAAAATGCGGTAAGCACATTGCCGATGCTTCGAATTGAAGATCACGGCCAAAGCTAATTTTGCACAATTACTGTATTGAAAAATTAAACAAATTTTTTACAGACAGCTGGCTAAACTATACAAATTTAGTGCAAATTGTGGCAAAATATTATAATCAAGTTTGGTGATACCTGTTCTCTCAAAGATTGACCGAAAAGTGGAAGAAAAAATGTCCAAAACATCGGAAATTTGAAGCAAAGGTAATAAACAAAACCAAATCAATGGCAGTGCGAGACTTGGAAAAAAAGCTATAGCCAGTTCCTCTTTGATTGCCAGAGGAAGGCAGACATAATTTAGAAACTTACAAGGCAAACAAGTACGAAATGCTCACAGGCTTTACGCTTTGTTGTTTACTTCGTTATAATAGTTTTCGTGTTTATGTTCTAAACTGTGCAGCCAAGTGTTTGTTTAATTTCTAATTTTTTCTTTTCAATACACTTTCTTTGCTTTTTACATGTCTACATCGCCTAATGTTGAAATTATTTTACAATTCCAATTAGGAAGGAATAAATTATGTGTTGCATACTTTTGGGCTTAAAGTCAAATATAAAATGAAATTATGTTGGAAAATAAAATTGTTTGCATAGAAGAAAGCGAAAAGTGTGAGATGGAAAGCTTTACATTGAAAATATGACCTGGAAATATGCGAAATATCCCCCCAGTAAATATGTAGTAACATCAAAAATTTATTTCATATAGTCCACATCAAATTAAGTAACGAAGCGAATATACAACATTAACTCAAATACTTGATAGAGGTGTTCACGATAAGCGTCAGGTTATTTAATATAGCCCAAACCGAATTAGTCACGAAGCTACATAACGCGACGAAACTATTATGTATCCATAATTGGGTTATAGAATTATCGCACAAAATGGGAGCTTACGCCGTTATCTATGTAATATTCTCACTATCCCAGATATGTAAATCTATGATTATTACAATAATATTAGGAAAAATAACAAAGTAAAATTAATACTTTGTACTATTCGTGTAATTTATAGGCAACAGCGTGCAGAGTTTTTTTAACACTACAAAAAAAAATATATATTTTTCGTGGCATATTTTTAGGCTTAGGTATTTATTTTAATTATTTAGCGTTTGCGGAAGACACTTCATGTCACACAGCGCGATGGTGGATCTTATAGAATTCATAAAAAAAAAGTTCGATGAATTTCACTTCACGTTTCCTTGGCGAAGAAATTCATGATTCAGAAAGCACATTCCATATTTTTTCTGCCATACTCTGGAAAATTGTATGCATTTCATAAAAATTCGCAACAAATACAAAGTTGTAATGTGAAGTAACGATTAAAGTAAAAAAATTTTCTATTTTATGTTTTGCATATATTTGCATGTATATTATTAAAAAATTATTATTAAAATTATTAATAAAATTATTAAAAAATTATAAAATTGCTGGGGATCCAAAAACAAATATTGATTTTACAAATACTGGCAGGCAAATTTGCAAAATTTAGAAATATCCAGGTAACACTTTCTATGTAATACGTTCCAGGTTACACTTTTCGTTTTCTAGTATGCAACGAATAATTTATACATCAAAAATGGTTGTGGAATATTTTTGTAGGATTGAAAAAACTGTGCACACTGTTGCATTTGTCAGCATTTGTGCCCATAAATTACACAAATAAATTATGTTATCACATCATGTGCTGAGTGCCGAAATGATTCATTTTAGTTTTATTGAACATATTAGTTTTTTAACTTATTTGATTTTGATTTCTGCTTGTTGTAACAAAAATTTGTTTTCAGTTAACAACCAGCATAAGTAAACCACAATCATATGATATATTATAGTTCTTCTTCTTAGATGTATCTGGTGAAAATGTTTTTCGGATTCCATTCCTAGGTGCTTTTAAAAAAAATTTATGTGAAAGTGGAAAAAATTGATTATTTTCAGCACATTCTTTCAAACGCATCTAACATTCCATCAACAAAGGTATTGTAGTATGCCAAACGAATTGAAGTTTTCAGCGACTGCTTTACACTATCTCACGCCATTAATTCATTATTAAAAAGCGATCTATCGAAAACTGTTTTCCCTTTAAAACACTTAACGCGAGTTATGTTTAATTGTAACTTAAGTCACTATCGATCAATAAAACAAAATTGAATTGAATCTTAAAATTAAAAAATTGTTTCTTATTACTACTTACTTATATACTAATCATAGATCAGTTTTCGTAATTTTAGTTCGGTTTGTTTGGCAAACAAACAGAACATTATTATAAAAAATAAGGAAACTCCAAGAGATTTTCACAACACGTGGTTGTTACTCATTTACTTGTGTTTGGTTCCTTAAGAACCAATACTTTCCTATATTTGGGAAAAACCAACTTTAGGATGACTACATCCTGTTTTTAGTATCTATCTTTTTCTTATGTTCTTTTGTTGGGTTTTGTGTACGGCAGAAGCAGTAAAAGACTACAGATTATTTACAATTCGCTTTAGTGATTGGAAATATTATGCATTTTATCATTATTTCATATTTTCAAATATATTTTTTATCCAATTGGATTTGGGTTACTGCTCCTGACTTAACTCGCGTCTGCAAATCAAAGTATTTATAATCCAAAGAATGTCAGACGAAATTACCTAAGGTTAGGACATTTTTATATATATTTTATAGTAATAAAAATTACTTGTTCAATGCATTTGTTATGAAGCCTGAAATGCACGCCAACATACCTAAAGAGGATTAGAGAAGTGGGCGTGGTACCTCTCATACAAAGCTGAATTTTCATCTCAGGAAACAATTCCGTACGGTACTAAGATATGCTACGAAAGTATTTGTATGTAGTATTTGTATATGGCATTCTGTGGGAAAAATATGATGGGCTTAGAAAAGGGGGCGTGGTGCCTTCCATATAAATCATATGCTTATTTGAGTATATCTCTGGAACTATGAACAATATAGTACTGAAATTTCGTACAACGGCGTTGTTTGACAATGCCATACTATAGAATAGATTTTTGTGGAATTAGAAAGGAGGATGTGACACCTCAATATTCATTATGAGATATCTCACGAAGCATTTCCTTTAGAGGACACTGAACAACAAAATTTAAAAATTATTACTGCAGCACTAAACGGTGACCGCTAACCAATAATAATCTTAGAAATATTTGTGAAAAAAGATACGTTAAAATCAACATTACGTCGTCGAGTTCAATGGTTTTACTTAAAGTTTCCAATTGTATATTGGGCTGCCATCCTACTATGAATAATATACTATAAAAGAAGAACATTGCGTTATCTACCAAGAAGTAATTTTTATCATTCGAGAAGTGTCTAGAATTTCAATATGAATGAAACCGTGAAATTTAAATTACTAAATGGTTTATCATCTACACGAAAAAAATTAGACTATCTCTTCCTAAAAGTGAACTTTGGTTCCCATACATAATACGATTTAAGAGGTTTTTTAAAAACAATTCAGTTCATGGCACGCTGGGGTTGAAATATTTTTTGAATTTCGTAAAATAAACTAAGGTTTATTCTTAAAAGGCGGTAAAAATAATTTATTTGTGAGTTTTGAGGAGCCTTATGTATATATGAACAGAAATACTCCGTTGTTACAAATTTACTGTAATATTGAAAAAGAAAAAAACTAAATAATTTCAATTCATATTTCCTTGTTTTTGAAATCATGCTTTAACTATTTTTATCATCAAATATAAAAATTGTAATTTCAAAAAAATTTCACAAGTATTTATATAAGGAAATAAATACACACCCATATACATAAATATATCTCAAAATTAACATACGAAATATAGCCAGAAAGAGAAAATTTCTAAGGAAATTTTTATGAAATAGGAAAACAAAAATTTTTAAATACTAGTTATATTACAGCAAATACAAATAAAAAACGAAATAAAAATAAACATGTAAAAATTCCAAATAGTTCTGACTGTATGAGTTCATACTTATGAGTGTGTTTGTTTGTGTGTGCGAGAACCTTCTTGCATTTAAATGTATATATATCCCAGTAGAATAAGTGAAGATTATACAGGACTAATTTCAGACCAAATTATCATAATTAGCTACTATCAAAATCACAATCAATGGAAGATAAAGGCTCCCTTTAGTCCGCTATTGATCACAATTACTTTTCATATAAAGCTAAAACAATAAATGATGAGCTTTGATAGCTAATAGGGAGTAGTTTATCAATAGAAACGTTGTTGAAGTAAGTCCCAGCCGTAATATTTTTTTAATTCAGCTTAAAGTTTTTCAAATAGAAATGCCTATGAAAAAGAGACCTCAATTATTTTGTTATTTCAATTCGTATTCAGGCATGAGTATAATGAATTTAACTCCAAATTAATTTTAGTCCTGAATTTGAGGTATGAGCTGAAGAGATCTTAGTCATTTTTCTACTGGGTATGTGAATGTATATATGAATGTTTATGTGAGTTTACTTACAATTATGTCTCAAGTACATACACTCATCATAATATTTGCTTCTTATGCAGAAGAAAAATAAGAATAAAAAAAAAAAATTGCAACTCTGCAATAATTATAAATGTTGCATAAGAACATCAGCAGCAGCAAATAGTAGCACAGTAACAACAGCAACAAAAAACAGCAAAATCATGAAAAACAAAAATAAAAATAAAAACTGAAATATGTAGAAGCAGAAACTGCAATAACAACAACAACAAACAAACAAGTAACAGCAACTTGAAATTATTTTCGTATCATAAGAAGTGGATGAAGAAGAAACGGAAGAAGGCGGAAGTACATATGTTTCGCTACCTAAGTCTACACACACATACACACACACTTTCGTACACATATTTATGCATTTACATGTGTATGTGTTGGTATTTATTGTCATAATTATACAAACGAAAAGAGAAAAAATTTAAAACAAGAGTAGCAAAGGAGTGAGAAAAATACATACATACATACATACCCAACGTTGATGCGTAATTGTGCTTTTAGGATATGTTGCTATTGCTGCTGTTGTTGTTTACAATTTTTTTCTTTTTTTTGGTTTTTGTTTTTATCCATTCTAGCAGTAAATCATGATTAAAACTTTTCTTCACACTTACACAAAACACACAAACATATACTGTATGCACACTAATGCATATCCAAATACAAACACATACATACATACATATGCATGTGCGTAAGTGCTAAAATATGTTTATGAATTCATACGAATTGTACTTGCATGTGTATGTAAAAACACACATTTGCATTTCGCCTTGTGTTTTCGTTTAATTAAAAGTCATGTTGCATATTTTTAGGAGTGATGCAAGAAATTTGAATATACTTTGCATGATTGAACATGTGGTAATAGGGGGAGGTAGAGGTGGAGAAATGAATGAGAAAGAAAAGATTAATTTAGGCCAAAATGCAAATAATTGTAAGTTTGTAGTTTACATAAATACATATAATCATTCTGTAAAAGTAAAAGTTTTTTTCAATTCAAATTTAAAAAAAAATTATGTAATAAAATTTCTTAATATTTTGTTAATAAGCCTGCAAAAATAAAAATCAAATGATTTTACCATATATAAATTATTAAAATGCCAATAAGCAAATTTACTTAGCATATGTTTAGGAGCAACATAAAATTGAAGCCATTTTGGCCAAAATTACTTCTCTTCCTGAAGGGGCGAAGACGAAAATCCGGTGAGAGATATACCCCGGGGTATAATGAGGTTATGAATTAAACGCTTCGCGCAGCTGGTGAATGGCGATGACGAAAATATTCCGCCATTGCGGAAGTTGTTCCGGTAACCCCAATCACTGAAGACGTTGATCAGTAACATAATAAATACTTTTTTGTACGCGACACACCTTTCTCTTGGAAACAGGAGAGAGACGGTTTTATGAAATAAGTCCTAAAACTCTCAAACTTACTTAATTACTTTAGAGTTATTTTATTTTATTTCGGAACTTCTTAGCATATTTCTTATTTATTGAACAGGTTGCTACAGACTAATGTGCAAATAAAATTATTTCTAAACTCAAATCGCGCGATTTCTTTCATTATTTCGTTTTTATTTCTGTTTGGTATTATTTCATTAGGATTTATTTCACTGAAAATTTACACATTTCATAGAGCCAGACAAAGATCTGAAGAGCTGAAATTGCCATGAAAAAAAAAGTTTTTCAATTTTGGCATGTAAATCCGATATAAAATTTTTGTCTCTTTCACTCGTGCATGAATATAAGACCTAGGACTTTGAATGGATGCCAAAGAGCTGAAACCTAACACACAATGGGATATTATGCCTAATAATCATACATCTATTTCAAAATGTGAGCATTATTCTTATTCATTTTCCTAATACATTACTCTTAAGCCAAAAAACCACATTTCAAAAAGCAATATCCACAAAAACTAAAAACAAAATTGCGACAAAGCAAAATAGTCGCAGACACATATTTATGCCATCAATATGAGACAAAAGGGAATTTTCATTTTTTTTAAGGGCTTTTGTTTTTCGTTGTTTCTCACCTTCTACACTCATTCACACACAAGCATTCTCGAAACATGCTCTGAGGACGGTTTTTCGTAAATGATATGTAAAAAGCAACAACATCTTTCACACTCACTCACTTTTCTTTATATAAATACAAGTATGCAGAAAATACGAGCATGTATGTGTGTGTCAGAGCCGCATTGAGGTATTTTAGCTTGAGGTATATGAATAAAACATACAATCATGGAGATAAGTATAGTTTCAGTCACAAAAGTGAAACATATTGCAGATTTTTATAATTTCGAATTTACTTTATTTTTTACAAATTTTTCTGCAATAAATATGAAAATAATAAAACAAAAATTGTTTAAATTTATTAATTTAAAAAAGTCAAATAGGAAAAATATACATATATATATTCAACTCCCGCTAAAGCAATGATTTTTACAACGATGAATGCAATGCTTTGCATCCTCGACATAAACCATACATAACAGTTATGCCATCTTTTAGCTAAAGCCGTCCTTCATATTTATAAACCTACTATGTAATTAGAGTTGCTGTCAAACTATAAATACTTTAATAGAGTGATCTAGTGCCTGTCAAACTTTCACACTAGCCCGAAAGTATGCTGTGTTATAATTATGTGTTTTATATGTAAATAAATAAAATCAAATAATATTTTGTATTATATTTATATGTATATTTTAGATATTTCATATTGCATTGTCATCCAGTTATGAATTATGTTTAAAGTTTCAAGTCTCTAGCTTATCGGAAGTTAGTTTAAAATCGATTGTAAAATTCCACCCGAACAGACAGACACCATTGAAAGTGAGTTGATATAAACGTAGTAAAATAAAATTTAAAGGTTCCAATAACTACAGTAAGTTTCAGAAAGAGGCTATTACAAATTTAGAAAAATGAGTGACCGTCCGAATTATTTTATATTCACTTCTCTTTGGGGTTGAGTTTATAAAATTCCTTAGCCCGAATGTTGACATTTTCTGTTACATTATTTTTATTTCGGCACTCAGCTAATTCAGTTGATTTATTTCATGTCTTACTATTATAATTAAGCAAGTTAAGACTGCGTTTAATTTTGCTTTCAATGAGAAATAAATTTTTTAATCCATCTAAATTTGGCTGCGGTATAGCCTAGTCAACAAAGTAGCTAGTGGCAGAATTCGCGTGGAAAATTTCGTTAAATCAAACGTGACCAAGAAGAAATTGAAGAGTATGGTATCAAAATATTCCAAAATTTTTGATAAGTCAATGGGATGTATTGACGTGACGGAATAAAGGACAGACCACTAGTACGGGAAATTGCTGCGCCTCACTTCCCTAAAACACGGCGTGTTCCATTTCACACTACGGCCGAGCCTGGAAGAGGTAACTGATCAAATCCGTAACCGACACACACCGCCACAGCAGCGCAATAACAACATTAACGAAGGCAGCAACATCATAAACTACGAAATCGCAAGCCGTCGTCGAAAAAACGTCAACAAACTCTATACTATTCTTTCTATTTATATATTTTGCAGGTACATAATTCATAGTTTGATTTTTGTTTATCGAATTAGTTTATATGAATTCAAAATATTTTGTGCATAATATTGGAAGTGAAGAAATCAATTGACTGGAAAAGAACTTTGGGATTGAACATGCTCATTATCATTTATTATTTCTCTTGTCGAATTAATGAAATACATATATAAATTTACTTTACAACATTTTAACTTATACAGATTGTTGAAATGAGAGAACTATTACAAAGATCACTGATGAGGAACCGTAGCGGATCCAGAAACGATCATCTGATCTGCTAGTTCTATGACGTTTTGGTATTCTTCTGCCATTATTGTTCTTTTAAAGCCTATTAATTTGAAATAATTAATCTAAAATATGAACAGCCAAATTTGGAAGAAATTTGTAAAAAAAATTTTCGAAATTAAAATAAGCATACAAATGTATTACGCTACATTTTCTCCTTATTTTGTATTGTTGTCGAGTTTTCTCCAATTTTTTGTAAAAACCTGGGATTTTTTTTCTCAGGAGAAGATTGTTGGCAATCTAATAGCTTCTTACTAAGTTTTTTTATGGTAAGAGTGACCGTGATTTTCCTCCCTTGATTGCTTCACGAGCTTAATAACTATAAATTTGTCGTGCATTGGAACGCTTCGTAGACCTAAATTCTTACGTTTATAAAAAAGTCACGCTGTGATAATGATCCATTTGTTTTACAACGATAATAAGAGAGGTAGTGACGCAATGAACCAGATTTTAGTCACACTACTAAAAGACGCAATCTATTTGATATTTGTGCCTTCGTGACATATAAACTGCAAATAAAGTATAAAAATATATTAATAAACCTCTTGGAATGACTGACGCTTAGCTCTGGAATTTGCGTTATATATTACTAAGCAAACGACTTTTAAGGCCATTGCCGTATATTCTTTATTTAGTTGTTTAAAATATTGTTAGTCTGTAAGCATACATTGTGAACTTTAAATACAAATAAAGAACTATTCTATTCTTCTATTCTATATTACTAAACGATCTGAAAATACCCAAATTGTTAAATATTTTTCAACTAGAACGGCCCTGAAGGCCTTTTTTGACCCCCCAAAATATCCATAACAATTGGCTCTGTCCGTCCATGATGCCGCTGCCAAGTCTCAATGTTTCCCAAATTCAAACATCACTACTCACTACGCCGATCATAGTCAGCTTCTCGTATGCTATTAAATTTATTTTATTTTTATAAATTTTACAAACTATTATAAAAATTCCATTTTATTGTAATTTACACTAAAAACACGCACGTGCCAAATATTTATTTCGGCGCTTATTACAAGTGGAACTTTTTTTCTATACATATAATTTTCGACGCACTCGATTTTGCGGTCCAAGGTAAATAAATGCCTCACTTTCACTACGGCACTGGTGTGTGTGTATGTGTATGTACTCTAGTATCCGACCGAAGGTGATTTTTTGGCCGAAGCCAAAGCAGAACTTCGGCCATTCATCTAACCTTCGGCCGATGACGAAGCGGAAGACCGAAGGATTTTTAAAATATAAAAAATAAAAATCTGAAAGTAAATTTTTTTCTACCTATGTATTTACAAACATATACAGATACTCCAAATATAAGGCTGACCAGTAACACTAAATAACTGTTCACTGTCGAAGCAGCTGACAAATATTACTTATTTCAAGAATTATTTAAAAATTTGTCTACGTCAAAATATAAAGTTACATCGACTATATATTTGTAGAACCACTGCCGTTCAACGAAACCTGTGTCAAAAAAAAGTTTGCCGATGGCTGCCTTGATCCTGCTTATCTAAAGTCGAAGATTGAATCACCGTATTAATCGATAGACCTGTAGCCGGAACCAGAATTAACTCTCTAGTTCCCAAATTCTTGATTGATTTAAAAAAAATTGGGATTGATAAATTTTAATGTAAAAAGCATAAATTTGTTCTCAAAACCCTAAAAAATTTAATGGGCGTGGTTTTATGAGGCCGAATAAGTTGAATGCCTAAAAGTATTTGTTGTTGAATAAAATTTTACCAATTTTTTTTTAAATAACTAAATATTTTGTATAAAAAAATTTAAGTTCCTAGCTACTCACAGCTTGTTTTTTTATCTGGCTAGTATGACAGGAAGTATTTTATTCATTGAAGCTACGATGAAAATTTAAGCGCAATCAGTTCATTGGTTTTTGAGATATCGTGGGTGCCATTTCGAAAAATGCTGTTTTGAGAAAAACTAGTTTCAAAGTTCACATATGCATGACTGCTGTACCAGGGCCTGCCAAGTTCTACATCTGTAACCGTGAATTTCAAAGATTCTATTTGCACATATATTCTAGAGTATTTTTATAAAAAAAAAAAAAATTTCGGTTTTTTGACCTCCTTGAAAGGAAAAAAAAGTCAAGCGCCAGTAATGGAAAATGTCGGATTCTCTAACATTTCACGCTTCTTTTCAATACGCTTCAAGTCTTCCTTAAAAAGTAAAAAAGTTTGGTTTGCTTCTGCTGCCTGCTCCAGCAGGTTCGTTAAAAAATCACTGATAACTGTTTGTACGGTTGTAAATCTGTGGGTTACTTCAAAAGTAAAAATGGAACAAGCAAACGGAGAAAATATAACACAGAAATTGTAATGTAAATACTTTATATAAGCACTTCACATTTATTTATTTGTATCAATTTTTACTGCCGATCTATAGTAAAAATTATTATAAAATAAAATGCTTATAATCTTCAGCTTTGGCAAAATACTTCGGCCAAAACTTCGGCCATTTTTTGCCGAAGCCGAGGGTGCAATTTTTGGCCGAATAGCTGAAGAACCGAAGCCGAAGCCAAATATTCGGTCGGACACTAATGTACTCCTCCCCTTAAACTCATAACGTCTGAGTAGAGACACAAAATAAAACCAAAAACAGAAAGATTACATACTTTGTTGCTTTTATGCTGGCAGCAAAATATACATGCAAAAAGAATAGAAGGAGACGAGTACAAGTATGTTCATTTACATACATACATATAAAAAATACGCACACACGTACATACATATGCATACAAGCATACGCTTAACACGTAAACAGTACAAATAAAGATACAAGCGGGCACACCTTGAGGGAGCGTTCAGTGGAGCGATGTATGTATCGACGTAGTAGTTGACGCGACAATTGCCATCAACAATATTAGAATGATATTTCTGTTGTTGTTGTTGCTATTGCTATTGCTACTACCAGCAGTAGATGTTTTTTGGTTGCAATCATCGCTTGCGTGGTTTTTTGTTTTTGGTTTTTCCTTTGTCTTTCATTTCACCATTTCATCCATTCAACTGCGTCGTGTCTTAACTTTTCTTTCCTCTCGCCTCTCCTCGTCTCAAATGAATGGAGTGTCTGTGCTTTAACGCCTAAAAGCATTTAACTGTATAACAATAATAATAGGGGAAAACATTCTTTAATGCTGCTCCTGCTACTACTTCTGATGCTATACTATGTAAATTTTCCCTTGTTTTCTTTCTTTTATTTATGTGCGAGTATTTATGTGTGTGTGTGTGTTTGAGTTTCTTGCTTCCTTCTACTAGAGTTGGATGCTTGGCTGGCTGGTTGACTGTTGGAGTGTTACTTTGATTTCATCAAAAAGTGCGTCTGGTGGAAATAATGAAAATGTTTACTTTTTGAAATTGTGACAAATTAAATAAAAATTTCAATAAATTACAAATAAAGTGCATGGATAGTAATTTTTCAAATGGGATTTAAATATAATTACATACTCGCACATAAATACATATAATTAAAGATAAAATATTTTTATGTGTTTTTGGAGGCATCTAGTATAAACTTCCTATATTTTAGATATTCAGTATTTATGATTTAGAAAATATTAGAAAACATGGAAAAAGACAGGGTTTCCATATAAAAATTACTGTGGAAGCTAACGAGGAAGAACAAGAAACTATAACTCATCTTCAATGCCAATGCCCAGCTCTGTTTTACATACTTAAGAAGCTTCTACCCAGCTTTGATTTCGATGACCTAGTTCACTGATATTGATATTAAAAACTTACTTCAATTCCTAAAAATCACTCAATATTTCAAATAGGCTGAAGTTAAGGGGTAGGAACTGTGCTCCTTTTCACCTGTTATCAGACATATCTTATCTGTTAAATAATAGATCTTTTATTAGTATTTGAAATACTTTAAATTACAATAAATTTTGAAATGTTGATGTTACAGTACATATTAATACAAATTTTTTATAAATTCAATACATTTTCTTTTATATCTGTTTATATTCCGTTCATTTTTAGTATCTTCTGTAAGCATGTTATACAATTGAAGTCCTTTGTAGAAAAATGAGTTTTGAGCTGATGTAGTATTTTGAAATTTTAGAAAACTTTTCACTTCCATCTTTTGGAAAGTATTTGGAGGGGACCTACAATTTAATGCCGAGTCCGAACGACGGAATTATGAAAAGCTGTGATTGATTTTTTTTTTCTTTTTTCTCAGTTTTTCTCTTTTTTTGATTTTTCTTAATTTTTGTAATACTTTTTTTTCGGAGTTTTCTCTTGTTCTTGAGAGATTCACCATTGCCCTGAGTTGGTAGCTGTTCGGATATGAAATATTTTATTAGATAAGAGTTTTGAACAACAAAACTGGCTGAGGAAGCCAACGTACTAAGCCACTGAGCTACAGCGACCTCAGGTCCTAGTTTAGGAGGCTATAACTTAGGTCAGGCCGCAAGGAGGTGATTTGGGTCAATCATTTCTGGAAAATTTATCGCAAAATGCAATTTTAATAACCTTAAAACTTGTGTCATAAGGGTAATATTTTTTCTGTGGTTCTAATGCATGCAACCTTTTGATTTTGTAACCCAGACATGCCCAATGACTTATATGTAGTACATTACATGAATATATTTTCATTTAATCGAAATCAAACCTTTCTGTAGAGTACTAAATGCATAAAGGTCATTGAGCATATTAACTTTCTTACAGTTATCGAAAAGGTTGCATACTTTCAGGATCAAAAAAGTAATTCTAATCAGAAAAGTGCAAAATTATTGGGCAGACTAAAAGTAGGTATGCTGTATATTTTTAATTACTTGAAAGTAATTAAAGGGACAAGGGAAAATAAGAAATATTTAAAAAAGTTGCAGATGCCTATTATTTTTTAGCCCTTATAAATATGTCTTTGATCGCCGTAGCTTAGTGTTTAGTGTGTTGGACTGCTACGCAGAGGTGTCCGGGTTCAAATCTCAGTACACGCAAATATCAAGGATAGAAAATATAAATTTTTCTACATGGTACCACTTCTTAACTTGCAATAGCAAACCTTCAAGAACAAAAAATTGCCTATGAAAAACTTTTCACTTCGCCGTTCGGATTCGGCATAAAACTTTATTCCATTCGTATATCAATATAACTTACACAACATGAATGGACCAGAAAAGCTCGATCTAGGCCTTCCGTGCGTTGTTGTGCTATAATATTTCTCAAAAATAACAATTTTCGTAACCAAAATTTTTTTTTTTGGTTCTAATAGATTTTTGACGCTGGAACAAAATATGACGCTTCTGAGGAATACCAAAAAAATTCCTTTTAGTTCCGGAATTTTTTTTGATTGTGATATTGGTTGTGGGAAACCAAAAAAATTTTTTAGTTGTGATAATTTTTATGGGTAACTAAAATGATATTTTGGTTGCGATATGGGTTATGGGTGACCAAAATATAATTTTGGTTGTAGTAATTAATTGTTTGTGTGAATTAATTTTGCCCAAAGATTAAGAAAATTTAAATATTTCACACAACGATAGAGCTAAATCTTTAAAAATTGCAAAATCGTCTGTGACATACAGTGCCGGTCATATCATTTGCAACCAAAATCAGTTGCACTTTAAATGACTTCTTAATCTCACTAAAATAATTTTTATCAAAAATCTTTTTTATTCAAAACAGAGTGTATTTATTGCCATTTAAAATTAAAAGTTCAAAATTATATTGCAAACAAATAAATAAAAAAGTAATATTACATTGAAGTGTGAATTGAAGAGGTCAAAACATTTGCAACTAGAAAAAGTTAATGTGAAAACTGAAGAAAATTCGAAAAAGTTTTCAAAAATTTATCGCAAATTCATTATTAGTTGGATGTCTACGTGGCATTGGCTCTATTAAATGTTTTGTCTGATTGATTCTAACTCACTTCTATGCTTTTGAACATCCTCATACAGATTCTCCAGCTTTTTAAACGTTTCGTGCCAATTTTTCGCTTCACGCTAATAATGAATATGCGGCAAAGTTTTGAAAACTTTTTCGATTTTTCTTAAATTTTCACATTAACTTTTTCTAGTTGCAAATGTTTTGGCCTCTTTAATTCAGACTTTAATTTAATATTACGTCTTTCTGTTTTTATTTGCAACATAATTTTGAACTTTTAATTTTAAATGGCAATAAATACACTTTGTTTTGAATAAAAAAAATTTATGATAAAAATTATTTTAGTGAGCTTAAGAAGTCATTTAAAGTGCAAGTGATTTTGGTTGCAAATGATATGACCGGCACTGTATGTTCTCAAAAAGTAAAATGAGACTTTATCTATTGAAATAAAAAAAGGACAGGGAAGAAGAAAGGTTTCGTTTCAGAAAATACAGCCAATAGTTTTAGAACTGCGTACAAACGAATTCCTGGGTTATTAGTGAGAGATGTGGCGAAAAAAATTGGAGTATCCAAATCATATGTGCAGAAAGTCCGCAAAGCAGCTGGTCTTCAACCCTATAAGGTTAATTCTGCTCCAAACCGAAATGATAAGCAAAATAAAACTGCCAAAATACGTGCTCGAAAGCTTTACGATAAAGTGTTTTGAATGCGTCATAATGGGCGATAAAACATATATTAAAACAGACTTTAAGCAGATTCATGGATAACAATATTATACTGCAAGAGAATGCGGAAAAGTGCCTAGCAAGTACAAGGATAAAAAATGGATATATTTCCCAAACAAACCTGGTTTGGCAGGCTTTTTGTCATTGCGGTCTCAAGAGTAAGATCTTCGTGTACGATTAACCAGAAAATTTATGTGGAAGAGTGCCTTCAAAAGCGACTATTACCGTTTATAAGGATGTATAAAGGACTTGTACTTTGCCGGCCTGATCTAGCTTCGTCTCACAACGGTCAGCTTGCTAGGGACTTGTATGGTAGAATTGGGGTCTCGTAGACGTCAACCCATTCATTTTCTTTATAAACATTTGTTATTACTCCACAAGTAAATTTATAGGAATTAAAAGTTGTCGACCAATTACTTTTTTTTAAATTATTATTTTTTTTTGCCTTAAAAAAATTGTTATTTTGAGTCCAGAGAGAGAGAGAGTTTTGATCAATTTAGAACGGAATTCAATTTGAAAAAAAGTATTTTTTTAAAAAAATAAGGAGTGAGATTGAAAAAATCTTAACACACGATTTACCAAATAATTTTTTTTTTGGGTGTAAAATTTAAAAATTTCTTTGATCTAGTTATCTTTGAAAAATATGTCAGTTGTTATTTTTAATGACAAACATGTTGATTTATTGTGACTTTGATCAAATTGAGTGAAGAAAAAGAAGTACGTCTTAAAATTATTAAAAATTTTCAAAAAAATCCAAATTGGTCCTACAAAAAATTGGCCAAAGAATTGAAGGTCTGCCGTCAAACTGTTTCCAATGTTATTAAACAGTTTCAGGAGAATTTGACCATCGATAGGAAACCTGGTTCGGGGAAAAAACAAGGACCACAAGGTTCCAGGCAGGAATGCTGCACAAAATTAAGAGGCCAAAAGTAGGGCTCGGAAATTAAAATCGAATTTCATACAGAAATATTTATGTTGTATAATGGACGACGAAACGGATTTACTGACAGTTTTTACGCAGCTTCCGGGTCAAAATTTTTATATTGCTGATGCTAGAGAAAATGTCGAAGAACAATTTAGAATCCAAAAGCAGACAAAATTTCAATATCAAAAATTGGGTCAAAATTTTTTTCAGATTTTCCGTTTTCCCAGAAAAGCCTGTTCGAAATTTCGAACACTGGCGCTTATCCTACAACATTGTATGAAAGTGGAACATTTGGATTATTTGCTGTTTTATAGATTTATTTAATTATTTTCGAACCAAATGGTACAAGAATTATTAATATTAGTGGAAAATGATATTAAATTAAAGATACAGTTTGCCAAGAAGTTGTTTGCAAAAAAATTTATTCTGACATTCTGTAATAAATAAATAAAAATTACAAAATTTAAGAAATACTAAAAAGTTTTTATTTAATAAGTATTTCACTTTTATATAATGTTAAATATATTATAATATTAAAAACTTATGCAATCCACATTTAGGTTAGGTAAGTTTTTTATCAGCTTCATGGTTTTGTCATTACCAACCAAGATGTGCACTTGCACACTTTCTTATATTTCTCAAACACTTCATATTGATAGTGAATATGAAAAGGTTAAGAGAATTAACCACCAGACGAAAATGGGAATCGAACCCGAACCTCCCGGATGAAAGTTTAGAGCACTACCCATTTCAAAGCGTCAATTAATTTTTTGCAAAAATTATGAAATTATATATTAGTTATAGGGGAAAAGTTTTGAAAAGTTATTATTTCAAGTCAATATTTAGTATGCCCACCTTGGGCATTAATAACCGCTTGGAGACATCTCTGTATTGAGGAAATTATTTTCTGAAAATCGTATTCATCTGGTATTTTATGCCATTCCTCCTTGCGTTGGTGTCAGAACATTGTGTCGGTGCATCGATGGCTTTACCGCAGCTATAAAGCACCCAAGTTCTACATAAATATGACTTTTGTTTCGAGACATTATTCTTATATTCTTATATAATTTATGTTTGTTGGGTTGTTATGGTCAAAAAAGCCGAGTCGATGAACACTGGCGATTAAGTTTGTTCTTAAAATATCAAGATATTTCATATTTTCTTCGAATATCCTCAAATCTTCATTACCTTTCTTAGAAACGCACTCCACACATTTACTGATAGGTTCCCAAATTTGATTGTTGGAATCATATTTCTATTTTCTAGAGCTGAAAGTGATTTTCTCTACATTGCATTCTCGAAATCTTGTAAAGAATATTGTAACCGTTTGTCATAATAGAAGAAAACCGTATTATTTATGATATGACCCATTATATAGATTAATATTCTCATTACTCAAACTTTACTAGGGTCAGTTGGGGACGCTCTCGCGAAGGAGGTCTGGCCAGCTTTTAGATTTTATATAAAGACTTGTGGAACCTATCTTTTTCTAGTTCCAAAATCCGCGCGTAAAAAATCATCTTTTGAGATGAAATTGAAATGTTTGTCGACAACTCCCTATTATTCCTTATGTGCTTTAATAATATATCAACGTAAAGAATCTCATCCAGTGTCCATCGAAAGATAACTATTGTTAGAAATGACTTTAATGAGTTTGTGTTATCTCTCAACATCGCGTAATTGCCTTTCTGACACCACAACTTCATATTTCAAACAATGGAGAATCCTGTAATAAAATTTATACGCGTATCTAATGTAAACAATAATTTTAAAGTACTTAACTATTAATACTATCTACTTTGTTATCATTCTGGTAGTACATGTCATTATTAGTGATTTGGCACACCCACTTACACTGTCAACCTACCTCCTTTTTTCTCACATCAATAATTTCATAAGTGCCAAAAAAAAGAAACAACAACAATAGCATAAAGAAAGAATTCACAAGTCACGCTTTTTCAAAATTGAAGAAAAATTACAACACAATAAAAAAAAATTCAAAGAAATTTAATCATTTTCAAGGGTCATTTTTTCTTTGGCACATTTTTCATAGAGATGCTTTACACGGCATAAAGCTAAAATAGCCCACAAATACACTCGCAGACACTGATACACAAATGCACACACAAACTCACAAACATACATACATAAATACACAAAAAGGTAATAAAGATAACAAGTGAAAGAAATAGGCTAAGAATAGGTATCATCAATAGGAAATATGGGCAGGCAGGTGTAGAATGTAACAACAACAACCACCACCACCAAAAGAAAGAGGCATGATTTTACAAAAAAGAATGTACAATATTGAAGGATATAGCCTACAATGGTCATGTTATATATTTATACACTGGCGGTCACAGAAACCGCTCCACCCCCCAATTTCAAGAAAATCGTTTTAAATGGGACTTAAACCTGATTTTGTTTTAGTGAATGTCATTTTTTTATTTTTCGGAACAAAATGAACAAAACTGCAAAAGAAACAGCATACATACAAACAAATTTTATTACTTTTTAATTAAAACTATCCTCACGTTTTTGAGGGTTTTAATGAAAAGTATGTAAAAATAAAAATATTTGTTATTTTTTGAAGATGTAAACTAAGATTAATTTGTTTCATAATAGAGTCATAAGCAAAATTGTTTAGTTTGATGTTGCCCGTCTCTTAGCTTTTCTTATGGCCGTCATCTTGAATGGCATAGAGTCGACAAGCACTTTAAGGATATTATTCGTTATTGTTTTAATACTAAACTTTTTTCAGAACTCCAACAAAGAATTTTTTATTCTTTGGCATGTCTTGAGCAACTTTCTGTTTCATTATATGACAGAGGTGCCTTATCGGACTTAAACCGCGCGAGCTACCTAATCATTCCCGCAAGTAAACATCATCGAAAACATTTTGAATCTGCAAACAAATAAGGATCAATAATCTAACTTTTTTACTATTTCTAAAGTTATCAAACGTTAGGCATTAATTACTAACTAAACTTTGCCAATTTAGCGTGATAATATGCCGCAGAAGTCGTCCGGAAAAATAACGTCATTAATGAGTGAAAGCGTACCACAATTGGCTTACAGCAATTGCTCCATAAAATTTTAACCATATTTTTGGGCGTTCACAGTCCCTTCAATATAGTATAAGAGACCCATCCAAACTATCTGACTTTGTGGGAATTTGACTATTTTCACTACACAGTTAACCTTGTATTGCTCTATATCTGAGCAACGCAAGTACCGAAGATTAAATGCGCATAAAAAATTTAGTTTAATTTGCCCGATCATATAACTTTTCTTGCAAAGCGATTTGTTTCCATCCATTTCGTCAACCACGCCTTTTTGCCTGATCGCCTCCCATACAGACCGAACTTTCGTTTTTTTCTGCTTAAGGTTTCGACATTTATATTCACGTTGTAATATCTCTTTAGCTCAGTCCTTATAGTGGCTGCACTTTTCAATCGATAATTTATGGTTCTCTTTCAGGTTATGCCATTTTCTCTCGTATTTGTCTTCCATAGTCTTCTTGATCCTTTTGTCCTTTCAAGCGGGTACAAATTGCCTTTTTTCTGGATCAGTCCAAAAGCAGTCGAATGTAGGCATCCGATTTCTTCAGATACTTAACTTTATGACACTCCTTGATACCTAAGAACCAAAATTTCGACGTTTTGGTGTCGCGACAATTGTTTATACTTTGCAGTTGTTTGTGGCACTTTTTCAAAAATTCTTCTTTTCGCCAAACAAGCGCAATAAAAAATGGTACATTCCGTTTAAATACACACTTAAAAAGTAAACAAGGGAATCTTCTTTACAAAGGAAAGGAGATTTGGGATAAGTTAGGAAATATCACCGAAATTGCAGCAGTATTGCAAGTGGTGCGGTTTTTGTGACCGCCAGTGTATGTAAAAGAGGCAGAAGTAGAAAAAAAGGTAGCAAAAAATGAATTTATCATGTTGTGAAACAACTTTGTAGTAGTAGTAGGTACCTAGATGAATTATTGTCAAAAAGAGGCCAAAATAGCAAAGGAATATTTTTTGAGAACTTCCTTTTCTTGCTCTTCTGTTAGGGTTGATGTTGATTTTATTATTGACATTTTTTTCAGTACTATTTATATATGTGTGTATGTGTTTAAATAAGATGTTGAGAGATTGTCACACGCACAAAAGTCGAAAAAATAGGAGGACCAAAAAAAAAAAAAAAAAAAATAAAAACGTATTAAAACTTTTATTGCTTTTGTTGTAAAACACTTTTATTATTTTCTTATGATTTTCGCCCTTTTTCTTCTCTTTTCATTTAATTTTATTTTTGATAATAATAATGACACGCAGTAAAAGCATAGCGTAGGTAGGTGAAAAGGGCAGTAGATGCTACCTACCTACTTTTTAAAACGTAGCAATAAACTTTTTAAGTGCCTTTTAAAATTTAATAAATTTTTACTAGAAATATTTTGGAATTTTTTAGTTTGGAATTGAAAAAAAAATTTTACGTTGTGTTTTTAGTAAAATTTGTGTCTCTTTTGTAGAAAGCTCGTTTTGTTTTCTGGAACGGAAAGCTGAAATTGTAGGTACATACAAAAATTATTAACAAGCAAATATTGCATGTAACTATGTACATGGAAAACGTAAAAACAAAGTACAGTTAAAAAAAATCTGAAAATTGCAAATTGCTGCTTTAAATGTGCAACAAAGCAGAAGTAGGTACTAAAGTCATAAAATTGAGAAATAGTAGCAAAAAAGCATTTTTTTCTTTTAAAACGTCACTATAGTAACATAATTGCATTAGTATTAAAATTTGAAGATAAATATGAAAAACTAAAGCTCACCGAAAGTCATGATGGAAAAGCTTGAGGAAAAAAAAATTTGAAAAATCATTTAAGTGCATATAATTAGAGAAAGGAAAAAGTTTGATGAAAACAGTAGGAAGCAAGATATAGAAAAAACAAAATAGGTCTTTATAGTTCGGTTGCTTAATAGTAAACATTAGCATGAAAAAAATTTTGAATTCAACGTTCGGATTCGAAATAAAATTGAAAGTTTCTTCTTTTTCACTGAGTCGAGAACTGACGTATATGGATCATGAACCAGGCATTCTACGCATTTGCCCACAATTTAATATTGAGCCCAAATGGTAAGGCAATGATTTACTCAATTGATTCGTCCAATAGACAAACAAAATTTGAGAAATTATGTTACAAAATTAAAAAAAACTCGGCATAATTTTACAAGTAATACTTCATACTAAGAAGAAGCCAAAAAATGTTGTCCTATTTTCGCCCGTCAGAGTCACTCTGATTTTTTTCATAGAGCTATTTTGCTGTTCCTCTTTACCATTTTTGGTCAACACATTAAATAGCTTCAGTCTTTATATTATTGCAGGTTCTCTCTATGTCTAAGAAAGAGTCAAGTGAGTGAATATAAACTTTTAATTTTTGAAAGTGATTCAAAATGAAATTATTGCATTTTCCTAAGTGAACATTTGCAGCATGGCAAACGTTTAAAGTTTAAACTATTAAACTTAAAGTCATTTTTGATATCATAATACCCGCATATACCACTACATATACGCGCTCATACATACACCAGCAGACACACATACATACTAACATACACAATGCACTCAAGTGCAAAACAGAATAATTAAATTCTTTAGAAGAGAGTAAAAAAAAAATAATAAAACCAAACAGTCAAACAGGAAAACCACACACACACATACACACATATATGTATGTACACCAGTCACACTGATGTTCAGGCAAAGTTGTTATAAAAAGTGCCAACCAGCAACAAATACAACAACAAGCAACAGCATTAGTAGCTAGTAAAAGGGTAACCACTGCAGCTGTCAATAAAGTGTGGCAACGCTTTCAAATGCGTTTGAACATGTTCACATGTTCAATTGCAAAACATCAACTGTCAAATGGGAATTTTTGAATTTTTTCCACTTTTATTATGGTGTTTTTTTTTTTGTTTTTTGTTTTTCTGTTGCATTAGAGAGCGAGGAAATTGAATAGACAAGGTAAAAGAGAGGGGCAGGGGCGTTTTTATTTTCCAAGCATACATAAAATACTGTTTTTTTCCAATGGTAGTGAGTAGAAATGAGATCATAGCTGAAATTATGTAATGCATTTTCTTTTTATTTTAGTATAATTTTTATTTTTATTGTTAGTGCTATAACTCCTGCTGATGTGGTTGTTGTTGGTCAATACTCTTACTGTTGCTACTGCTGCTTCAAATTACCACTGCTGCATTTGCAATTAGCCATTACGAAATGCTTCACTTGTTTCAGCTTTACGTGATTTGAGATGGTGACAGCAAAACATCAAAGACAACTCACACTGACTATTAATTGAAATGATGATAGGAAAGATCACTGCTTTATGCAGAGGAAAGAGAGAGAGAGTTATTCCTGATTAATAATCTAGTTAAAAATCGATCCAGCCTCTCATTATTGTTGTTGTCATTTCCACAAGCGATAACTATTAAATATCTTCTAGTGCCAGGTGTAGATGGCTTTGCAAAACAGTTCGATCCCCAAATCGTAATTAAGCAATGCACAAAAATCCTACTTCCTTCTGGTAAGGTTTTACGCCTTTATTTCCACCCATTAAATTATTTCACCTATCGATTTTCGTCTTTCGACTTGTAATGTTCTTTACAATTTAGTAACTCTCTTTTACATTTTCCTTCTTGGAGCGCTCTCTGCGATTTCCATCATGCTGTTCACATGCTCCCTCTTGTCTCGTCTCATTCATGCTCGATTTTTTCCCAGGTATTTTGAGAAATTCAAGTGTCCTTACCATGTTCATATAGACACTAAATACATGTTTTTTATTTAAGCGCAAATCGTGTGAATTAGTTTCGCACGGGTTGCGTGCTTTATTGTTAAGTCAATTAAGTAAAGTCAAGTAAATTTCAACAAAATCGGGAAGTCCATAGATGGCATTCCACTACAAGGAAAAATTTCACTTTTCCCTGATTTTTGTTGCGAAGTACCCTTTAGAATATATTTTAGATCAAAATAGAAGCCACAAATTAATTTTCTGGGCGAAACAATACTGGTGCGGAAAATTTCAACAAAATCGGGATGTCTATAGATGGTGCTCCACTACAAGATAAAATTAAAATCTTCCCCATTTTTCTAATCTTTGTTCCGGAATATTTTTTAAACCTAAAAAAGAAAAGAGAAAAACAAAAGGACAACAACAGCGCTAGCGTAACATTTAACGGAAAATCGGCACATAGCGGATTTCACCAACGCAAAAATATTAGATATAGAACGTAAATATAAAAACAGAATGACACTTAAAACACTAAGAATGCAACAAAAAAGAGACATAGCGATAAACAATGAAGACAATTTAAATCAACGACCAAAAAGCCCGAATAGATTTTCATCCGGGAGGTTCGGGTTCAATTTCCGTCTTCGTCAGGTGGTTAATTTTCATAACTTTCTTATATTCACTACCAATATGAAGTGTATGAGAACTATGAGATAGTGTACAAGTACACACCTTGGTTGGTAATGGCAAAACCACGAAGCTGATAAAAAATTGCAGCACCGCCGTTCGGAATTGGCGTTAAACTTGGACCAACAACTATGTGGTATCTCAATGACTCGTTTCGGCCTAAGCGAGTCTCTCGATAGCCACTCCAACCTAACCTAAAATATACGATTTGAAATACATACATACTTACAAACCCTAGAATAATTGGAAAGCTTGCTAAAGTTGGTCCACTTAAAAGAACCAGTTTCATCAGCTGTTTTGGAACCAATTATATACAAGATGAGCTCATTGATGGTTGTTTTAGGAATATAAGCTTCCAACATTTTTTTAGTGAGGAATGGTTTTTGAATTTTTTTTATGGAATTCGGTAGAGGCATATCATCAAGAGGTAGAAAAATTGCTCGCACGAAAAAGTTCATTCAGGAGTGAAAGATGTTCCAATCCGTTTTATTCGTGAAAGATAACATATGTACATTAGATGGCTTATTTACTCCATATATTTTGCTAAAGTATTTCAGATCTTCCTTGTGAATGTGAAAATTGGGTGCTAAAACCCAAACAAAATGAAAAAAATATTTTAAATTTGCGAAAACTGTATGCGCTACTCCGAAAAGCGCGATTTAAAAGGATGTTTTACAGTGGTTTTGGGATCTTGTATGCAAAAACTATTTATTTTGCACATAAAAGAATTTCAGATACCTTTCCCTATGTAAAATAGGCCACTTAAGCGAATGGCGTAGTTTTTTGATACAACTGAACAGAAAGCCACCCATAGCGCCTAAAGTGGCCATTTGGCATTTTTCTTTTATTAATTTTCAAATTCACCCGTTAGGATTTTGAAGATAGCGGTAATTTTTTTCAAATTAAAGTACTTAGAATTGTAGGTAATTCAATTTAGTTTATTTAAAATACAAAAATCTAAATTAAATCGAGTCATATTTGAATTGATAAATTAAGTTTTAGTGAACCCATGTCGAGTACAATCAAGTTCACCTTTGACAAATGTCGTCAAAAATTTGTACGAAAAACAAAGCAGGAGTTGAAAAAATTGTCTTATCGTGGAAATTTGTAATCTTTATTTACGTCTGTCAATTACAATCTTATATGTATAGGTTTCCCACGTACAACACGGCACTCCTAGAGAACGATTTCGCTCCAACACGATTTGTTAATAGCGGAAATCCCCATATAACACGATGCCACAACAGCACGATTTCCTTCCAACACGATTTGTGGATAGCTGAATTCCTCATATAACACGATTAGTAAAAATAATTTAGAAATTCTAATCGCTTTTTGAATTTTTTAAAAAGCTATTTAACTACAACTCTAATTTTTATTTGTTATATTATATATTTAATATTATCATTTTTGCTTGATAAATTCAAATTTTTGGTGTAAATGTCCCAATAAATTTTCTGTTAAGTGCTTATTATTAAAATTTTTTTGTATAAAATTAGTACACTTACTCTGTTTTTTTACTTTTTACAACCAAAAATAAAAACTTTAATTTATTTATAAAAGTGAAAAAATGTATCAAAAAGTTAAAAAAAGTTAAAATATACATGAAGCAAATGAATGCTCCTGAATGTGACAGCTCGAACGAGCACTTATCCCAAAAAGTTGTTTTTTAAACTCTTGGAGCATAACCCTGTTTTTGTGCTACTTGCTTGTCTAAATTCAGATTTCTAAATTCTTGGAGCCTAACTCTGCTTTTTATACTGGTTCCTTGTTCCGTATAACATGAATTCGCACAACACGATGTTTTTTTGTAACCTAACTATCGTGTTATACGGGGGACACCTGTATTACATATTGATATAAATTAATAATTTTGACGCAAACGATTTGGTATGGAGGAAATGTTAAAAGTTAGTAGTTACTTCTTAATTGGTCAGTTTCACTAATTTAAGGCAATTTTTTTCAACGCCTGCTTTGTTTTTTGCAGTTTTTTAGCGACATTTGTGAAAGGTGAACTTGATTGTAATCGACATGGGTTCACTAAAAGTTAATTTACTTGTTCAAAATTAGCTCGATTTGAAAAATTTTTGTATTTTAAATAAACTAAATTGAATTACCTACAATTCTACAAAGTTATTACTATCTTCAAAATCCTAACGGGTGAATTTGAAAATTAGTAAAAAATGTGCCAAATGGCCACTTTAGGATTACGGGTGGCTTTCTGTTAAGTTGTACGCCATTCGCTTAAGTGGCCTATTTTGCATAGGGTTAGACATCAGAAATTCTTTTATGTGCAAGATAAATATGTTTTCCATACAAGATCCAAAACCCATTGTAAAACATTCTTTTAAATCACGCTTTTCGGAGTAGCGCATCCAGTTTTTGCAAACTTAATTCTTTTTTTTCAATTAGTTTGGATTTTAGCCCCCTATTTTCATATTCTGCTGTCACAAGGAAGATCTGAAATACTTTAGCAAAATAATGCGAATCTAATATTTTTTTATACTTTAAAACTCAGCCAGAGTTATTAAGAATAATTGCTAGTCAGGGTAAATACGACTTCAAAAAGTAAAAATATATTTCGGTAATTCACAAGGTCTCATATGTCATTAGTCAAAGTTGCACAAAACATACGACGCTTGTGAACGAACACCCCTTCATGATTGTGTGTGATATATTTGTTTTTATACACAAGAACATACCTGAAATTGAATTTTTCTCTGGAGAAAAAGAAAAATCAAAGTAAACTAAAAACAGCTAATGAATTACAGCAAAGAAAGACAAAAATATAGCATGCAAAGCTGTATTGTTTTACGCCATTTTTGTATGGAAGGCAACAAAAACTTGGTTTAGGTATTGCGAAATTTTATTACATTATGACAATATGACATGTTAAGTCACTTTGTGAATCACCTAACTGATTGAAATGATTTTTAGAAACATAGTTGGTAACACAGCATCTGGTAAGCATTGTTGGTAAGGCCATAAGTCTGTAAAATCAGGCCAACATTTTGAGATTGATGTACCGAGGTGGCTCTACAGACAAGTTCAAAGTGAGCGTGTAAAATTACTAACACTGCAATGCTGTTAATTTACAAGTTTCGGGATAAATTGCTATCAAATATGACCTTTTTATATTTCATTTCTTTGCAAAAGTCAATAGTTTCGCCAATTCATATATTTGGGCGAGAAATCCCGTCAGTTTTCCTTTGTCTTGTAAAAGGTACTACTGTGTTGTTTAGGATTTACAAAGAGACCCACTTGTGAGCTTAATTTTTCAAGTGTTTTTTACCGTTTAATATAGTATTTAAAGCGTAGTTTTAATGCATTGTCATATAATATACAGCTACTCAGACTCGAAGTGAGACACCGCGTATAACTGCGTTAAGCGTCAAAAATAAAATTCCTTGCTCCTGTTAAACATTTTTTTTATATGTATTATTTTAATAAACAAAAACCAAAATGATAACATAACAAATAAAATTCAATCACAAATAGAAAAATTTCAGTGTTGCTTCATATTCATTTTTATGAACCCCACACTCAAAATGTAACACCTGAAAGATCATAGGCAAATTTTGGAGAACGGAGACCATTTTCAATATTTCGTTGATTTGCCATTGCTTTCAATCACTGCTTGAAGATGTCGTGGCATGCTATGAACTAGTTTTTGGCAGAAAGAAGGCTCAATATTTTGCCATTTCTCTGCAACCGTTTTTTTTAAGGCAATTCAATTCTGCCCACAAGTTTTCTATACCGGTAAGGTACAATGGCTGTGAGGGTATGGCAGGTACTTTAGGGCAATTATAAAGTAACCAGTTCCTTTTATTCCACAACTTATGTTTATCCTTGTAAAATACAAAAGTGACTTATGCCAATCTTTTCACGAAGATTTCCTTTAAAATGTCAATATAATATTTTCCGTCCATTTTACATGTTTCAAATTGTATTTTGCCAACGCCTAATGCAGGCATATCTTAAGCACTCCTCCACCATGTTTAAACGTTTTCTTGATTCCTTTGTCCTCAAATTCCTTATCCGGCTTTTTCCAAGCAAATCGCTTGCCTTTTCGGTCTCTCTATGAAGAGGGCCTTTGGGGAGAAAAAAAAATCACAATGAAAATAATAAATGCTTGAAAATCTAGTAAGCTTACTTTTGATCAAAACGCGGCATCTTTATTTTCGAGCTCCTTGGTGTATTCACATCTTAGCTGAATATTTACTTCCCATATCAAAAGTTTCCAAAGAGTGTCTCTATCGTGCAAATCACCACTCCTTAAAAGTCGGCGCACTGTCTCCGGGTTCACGTCAATGTTCTTCCCGTCTTTCATTTTATTTTTAAGGTCTATGGCGGATATTAGCGGACCGCTCTTAATTTCTTTTAGGACGAACATCTCGGTCTGTGTTTTCAACACAACCAGTTGCATATCTTTTTATGATATTAAACATGGTTGACTTGATTAACCTCTAGATTTAATTTTCATAGTCTCCTAAAAAACTATCATGGTTGACTTTTTGTTTACCAATTATATCACCGATTTTTCTAACCGACATGCCCTTTTTTTAAACTATTAACCACAATTTGTTGTTCTATAAGTGTAGTTTGATCTTTTGCCGACATAATGTAAAATAACTAACTCAACCTCATTACTATATTTGAAGATATAAATCGAAGCTACAAAAATTTGAGTATGCGAACTAAAATAGCGAGACTTTAACCAGACTTTATAACTGTCCCATTTTGAGTATGACCTACATAAAATGGAGTGTACGTACAAATATTCGAGATTTTTGTTGTTGTGCCTGTCTTCAACTGAGTTTTTTATGTTTCTGGTTTCATATTTGTTCAGTAAAATAAAGTCTGTAATAAAAATACTTTTAATATAAACTAAGATTTTTATTTTCGAAACTCAACCCAATAATAGAACATTTTTACGCCGTGTCCCACTTGGAATGTGAGTAGCTGTATGTATTTCAAAGATATGTACGTAGGTACTTCGAATTTCACAGAAGGAAACTTAAACACAAAATTGAGAAAAGTCTTTTAAACTTTTTTGATTTTGATTATTGACAATTCAAAAGTAAATTGTGTGAACACAAACCAATATGAAAAAATGTGTAGTGTATGTATGTGTGTGTGTTGGAAAATGCATAAAAAACTGTCATTGTTAGTTTCAGTTTTTTCGTTTTGCTGCTGGCAATGCGCAAGTTATTTATTGCCAGCATTGGCAATTTGATTTTCTCAACATTACTCCTGCTAGCGTATCCCGAAAGGGAATGTCATTCATGTGCAATAACATGTTTATTTGCATCAATAAAAAAAAATGTATATACATACATATGTAGATTTTCAGAAGTTTTATTGATTGAAAGTTATAATTTTTGTTCTGAATTCATATAGAAATTGAGAATTTGAAATCTGTCAACGTTCGCTTTCCATCCATTCGCATACATTACTCATACATAGTAATTTAATTTCAATAAATATGAGTGGTAAATTTCTTTTGTCAAAATGAAATTCCTCATTTTTCTACCATATTTATGTACATTTCATCTTCCAGCACATTGATGCTACTACTAAAGAAAACCTCATAAACAACTTTGTAAACAATTATTAAAAAGGATGAGTTGAGTATGTTTGTCTTTTACTTAAGAAAATTGTTCTTTTTATTAAAATTGCAGCAGCAACTCAGAAATGTGTAGTACATACTCATACTTAGGTAGTAAAAACTGTACAGATGTACACATTCTCGTATGCGTGTGTGTGTGTGTGTGTGTGCGTACACATTCTGGTACTTAAATGAAATGATTTTGATCTAAATGCAGCACATAAAATATTTTTATTACCTTCACATTAAAAATGTTCATGGAAGCATTATTAATTTTGCTCAAATGGAGTTTGCATGCATGTCTGCTGCAGAATTATGAATATGATAGATGAAACTCCAAGATGTCTTCAATGTAATTAAAAATATAAACTTTATAATACTTATTTATAGTACAAGTTGTATGCATTTGTGTGGTTTTACTTTTTCATTATGTACTATCCTTTTACAATATTTACATAACACTGCACCCGAATGGGTTAAAAGAAAGAACGCATTCTCTTTTATACAAAGTTTTTAAGCATCTGAAGAATATTAAACTTACAAAGTTAGGGAAACAAAGAGACGAAAAAATGTTTGGGATCACGCTTCTCCCTTTAGAAACATATATATGTACCAACTTATTATTAAATTAAAAGAAAATTGAAAAAATTAAGTGCATACAGTTACTCACAAAATTGATCACACAAAGGAACATTTTTAGCATACGATAAATAGCCAAAAATGGCGTCAAATCAAAAAGTAACAGCCATAGTTAAGTTTCTATTCATTCCGATGAACTGGAAGTGGAAACCATTTTTGGAAATCAGATAGGTTAGGTTTAGAAGGCGTTTGCAAATATATAAATATCTTAACTTCTACTCGGAGACTTATTGTCCCTTGTGATTACCCACAGTTCCACTTTCGTTATATCTGCTATACTTTTGGAGAAGCGCACCCCAAGCATTAGAGTCTGTTTGTTTGTGACCTTGGACATTGGCATAGGAAGTGAAGAATCGATTCCACCTCTCATGACAACTTATGCACAGTCTGAAATCAGATAATATCTTCAGGTTTCAAAAAGGTATTGAAAATCTCGAAATTTTGACCATAAATTTCAATTCTTTTAAATTTTTCAGCCAAATATATTTTCAAATTCCACAGTTCTGTTATTGGTTTTACAAATACTAACATACTGCAAAAATTATTTTTTAAATCAGATAATCTTACTTGGGGCATAAAAGCATAGAAATTACTTGGTTAAACGATGATATACTCTCTTTCGCCATCGTCTCCCTCTTTATTTTTCTCTCTTCCTCTACTACTCCATTTCTACCTTTTTTTCCTCCTTCCTTCTTGTGACTCTCTATCTCTTTCTTCCTTTTTTCAAATCCTTCGCTCACTTCTTTTCGATACCCACTTTCTCTCCCCTTTTTTTCCTGCATTTATTTTTGTTCTGCGATTTTTAGTTTTTCCCTGTTCTCTCGCCATCTCTCATTTATCGCTAAAACCGCTTAGCGTTATAATCTTTTACGCTTACGGATCCTTTGTTTTGAGAAAAAAATCAAAGTTTATTTCAATGGTTTCCATTTACTTCGTTGATGAATCTGATTCTTAAAAGGTTTTTATAAATAACAGGGTTCGGAGATTGAAGTGCTCCCAATTCGAAAGGCTATAACTTTCAGATCAATGAACAGTTTTTATTACATATGCAGCAAAAATTATTAAAAATAATTGAGTTTAAAAAAGTCATTTCAGATTTTCGATATGACCTCTTTTAGCTTTGATTATACGGTCAAAGCGAAAACGATATTTGTCCACTGGTCACTCGCGTACAAGCGCTTCAACTCTATGTAGCCATTGCTGTTTCTGCTTCGGCTTAAGATTATGTGCCTTTTGGATCTTGTAAAGATTTACTACGAGATTGTTTTTTAATATCTTACGCAGCAGACATTTTTCTTGCACACTGCTTTGGATTTGGTCGAATTCTGGCTTTCACTTTTTGAACTATTTCTGTTGAATTTGCTCTTTTTTTTCGTCCGCCACCACAACGATTCGTAGTGCTGCAAGTATTATTATACCGATTTACGGTTCGACATACAAAAATTTTATTAACATTTAAATGATTTAGCTTTCTAACAATAGCTGGTTGTAACCAGGGATGAAAATTACAAATTTCAAATTGTACCTAATGTACCAAAAACGTTGTAAGAAATTTAATTTTCATTTAAAAGTTAACAATTAAAAAGTAAATAAAACATGAAAACGATATTCGCTATATATAAATAAGGTTAAATTAAATTGGTCATAAAAAATAACATTTTAGGGCACAACAAATCGGAAATTAAGAGAGGAGAAAAGTTTTCAGTCATCTAATCAAAGGGAAACAAACTTTTAAATCTGATAATATTCGTCATGAAAGTTCCGGAATTTTTATCATAATTTTAGATTTTTCAAAAATTTGTAGCCAAGATTTGTTTCAAAGCTTAAAGCTCTGTTATTATTGTTTATAAAAGGAAATATACATAATGCAAAAATAATTTTTGAAATCGGATAATATTTATGAGTAGGTTCAAAGTCAGAAGAAGGTTACATTTCATAAAATTTTTGCTAAATCTCAAAAATCTTCTTATGACTTTGGCTTTTTTTTGCCAAAAAACTTTATTCGATTTGGAAAATTATTTTTGCAATATTTTTCCCTTTATAAACTGCAATATCAGAGCTGCCAGCTTTAAAGTTAAGCAATACAGTACAGATTAAGTAGATTATTATTACAAAATTTTTTTTTTTTTTTTGTATTTAAGTGTTAAATTTATTTTGGCCAATGACAAATTGTACCTAAAATGTTCTAATTGTACCTAATGTACCTTGTAGTTCGAAAAAGTCGGAAAAAGGTACAATTGTACCTACTTTTTCATCATTGGTTGTAGTTTGTCTGCTAAATGAAGCGTTATCACTCTATCATGTTTGAGTTCCTTACTTAAGAAATTTTTTCTGCAGAACTTAGATTCAAATGCTTTTGTAAACTGGTAAACAATGGAATGTGTTGTCATCGTACCAAATTTAAGTGCGTTTGCACTGAAAGCTCGACTGCTGTGGAAAATTGAATTTGGGAACACTTCAATCTCGGCACTCTGTATATGTTATTGTTATCAGGGACTTGGAATTTCAGGATTGCCAACTCGGGGGAAATTCCCCCATTTCGGGGGAATGGCGAAACTCTGGGGTAACGGGGAATGACTCAAATATTTGGGGGAATTTTAAAACAATGTTTTTTGAATTGCATAAAATGCATAAAATTGATCAAAATTTGATTAAATAATAGTGGCACAAATTAAAAACAAATGAATTGCATCCATTTGAAATTGGACGGCCATCATTTTTAGAGTTGAGTATCGACAAATAAACAATAAATAAAGTCATTTCAAATTTCGATGTCATTTCCTTAAAATATAATCGAAACATCGCATACAATCGAATACAAACTTAAAAATGAGATATCTCTTGATTTTGACCTAATCTTTAAAAACGGAGAGAGAAACAAAGCTTTACAAATAGAACACTTGCAAAATTTACACAAAATATGTACGACCATAAAAGTGGCTAATTGTTTTGTTTGCCAACTTCTTATTTTACTACATGTATATATTTATTTTATACAAATTTTATATGAATTGTTTATTAAATTTTTATTTTATTCAAATAAATTGTGGCTGGCTATGGCGTAAGTTTGAAAAAAAAGTATTTTTTTTAAAAGAAAAACGAAATTGGGGGAATTTGACATGAAATGGTGGAGAAAATATTGGAAAATGGGGGAATGGGGAAAAAAGAGTTGGCAGCCCTGCATAGAATCGACCTGCTAAGTTATATATTTAACTTTTATGTTTTTGGTGACCCCTAGTGAAATTTTCTGGCAAATATTTTTGTGGAATCCTTAAATGTGTCTTTTGAAAGGACTTTTCAGGTTTTCATAAAAAAGGGATCAAATTGTCCCATGAAAAGGGGAACCAAAGAGTTAAAATGTTCTACGGAAATGGTCCTTGTAAAATTCTACTGTACAACTTCACCGATAAGATTTTTCTCAGACATCAATTTATAACACTTTTTGCACTTAGTATTCAGCTCCCTTTGACAAAATAAGAAGACTTTAACCCACTGTCAAAAAAAACTGAGACGTGCTGGCCTATAGGTTTTACACAAATATACAACATACCTTTTGAGAATTATAGGGTGGCTATTCTGTTGCAACCAAAAAGTCTTAATTTTTTGGGCTGTGTAATTATCCAATTTTATTGCTTCTATATTTCTTTGATTTATAGTATAACAGTATCTTGAACGACCTCAATCTTATATTGAATATTTTTTGTTTTACAGAAACTACAGAAAAATGTCTGCAGCAGAAAGGCTGCCTAACAAACCATATCAGTTTCATATCAATTGAACTAACGAAAAGGAAATTTTAAAAATCATATCTACGAATACATTTGTCAAAAAAGAAAAAACACACAAATCCAAAATGGTGGAATCATCAAGTGTTGGACGTCCTTTGACTACCAATCCACAACAACCAATTCCACAACATTCACACTCACCATCCGGTATGCGATGTGGAACCCTAGAGACACGTGTACGTGGTGCATGGTATCGCGTTATGGTGACGCTTGAAACGGACTTTCTAGCTATCAGTTTGGATGAATCATGTGACGCCACAATGACCGTAGATCAATCAACTACGTTAAATGGGACGCTAGGGTAAGCAATCAGTGAAGGTAATGACTAAGTTATTTATGTATTTTTTTTCTTTCTTTATTTTAGAAGTAATCATAGCGGTCATAATGGTTCAATACCAACGTCAGCTTCTATGCAAGGCATGGGCGCGGCCGCATCCACATCCGAAGTGGACTGCACTGATAATGGTGAACATATGCTGAATAATAATACAATGGATAATGGCATGGATATGTGTGATGTACCTGATCATGTGGCAAATCAAAAGAGACATGTAAGCTATTAAACAAGATGATAAAAAATATTTTTGGGTTTTCTTTATGGACCCAAAATCAGCGACAAAACAAAACAAAGAATTTGTGTAAATATCAGACCACAAAAGACTTTTTTTAGGGAATAAAAACTGAAAGCCTTTATTAAACAAATAAATATAGTACAAACATCTTCAAAAAATAAATTTCGGAACCCTGCTAGCGATGGCAAGTATTGACAGATGGCAATCCGAGAGAAGCTTTGATGGTTGTAAAGTAGCTGAATATGTGGTCCAAAAAATAGTGTTCCAATCAGAGATGCCAACTCATTTTTTCTCTCTCCCCGATAACCCTCGAGAAATTTCCCGATTTTCGATCGAATTCCCCGCATTGATATAATTTCATATTATAAAAGCGCTACACGCACTTCCCTATAAACATTTTACAAAAACGAAATTGACCTCAGTGAGTGTTATTTTAAAGTAACCCTGAACTTTCTCGGTCCAAAACTTAACAAATTTTTATGGAACTGGTAGATTAATAGAAATGTATTTTCTGACTCTGGAATTCTTAGCATATAAACTTCAGCCCACTTTTGGACATCAAAGTTCTCAAAGGAGAAGACATGTGATATCTTTTGACTCAAATGAAAAATGGCAAAAACTTTGTTTTGAGAAAAACGAGTTCAAAGTTTTGACTATCGGTTTTTAACATATAAAATATACTTCATTTTCTTTATGATGGCTGACCGTAATTTGTAAGCTTACAGATTAGTCAGCAATGATTAAGAGTTTATCAAGAGGTGCTGGACGAAGGCATAGCTAAGCCTTTCTGAACGGCCGAAAGGGAAGTCAAATAGCCGCGCGACTGTTCTGGCTTGAAAAGTTAAAAGTTTTACATTACATACAAAAAATATTCTACAGACTTTAATTACTAAAAGGTGAACGACTTCAAATTTCCCGCAAAAAACAGCTCATTCCCCGATTTCCCGCATAAAGTAAAATTTCCCGAAAAATTCGGGGAAATCCCCGCAAGTTGGCATCGCTGGTTCCAATATATTTTAAATTTTAAGCGATCTTCAAATCTTTTTTTTATTAGCTTCTTTTCGTGGGCACTTGAAACAAATGGCTGCGGGCTGCGCAAATTTTCAAACGCGAAATTCGCGATGAAAAATATTGCGAAAATTTTTACTTGCGATTTTTTCATACTAAAAATAGTTTTAGTACTCTGATCTTTCTTATGTGCATAAGTCACTTCCGAATACTCATACTCGCAATTTCGCAGATGGTCTGAAAATTTAGCCAAATCATGCTTAAGTCAAGTACTTGAAAAGGGTTCGTGCTTTAACATGGAAATCGAGATATGCCTTTTGTAAACTAAAAAAAAGCTAGTTTTTGGCTAAAAATTCACCATGTCAAGTTTAATTAAGATTGCTGAATGCGTTGTCAGTTACTTCTCAAGATTATATTTTTACTAAACTTTCTTTGTGTAAAATTTCATGGAGATTGCCCCATTATTACTTAAGGCATAGTATCGGACACCACTAGGACCCCAAATATGGATCCAGTAAACAGTTGAATATCGAAATCAACACCTCATAAAACATCTAAACTGTTGCGACACACGAAAAGTATGCCAAATACATTTCAACAAACCCCCATTTCGAAGTTTGTTTGAAACCATCGACGGTCTTGCTTCGGATCCAAAATCTTACACAGAGAGATTGCGATGACAGAAACTGCTGAACGCTTAATATAAAGCAGTCAAAAGCAATCTATCTGACTTGGATTCTGAAAGTCTAAGTAAAGAGCAAAGGTACTTACTCGATAAATCCCGAGCAAATTGCCTCTTCGATCTCCGATGCGGAAACCCAGGTAAGATTGACAAGATGGCTTACCACTGCAAACTAAGTGTTGAAATCTTATGTTTCTACACGCAAACCATCAATTAAGTTCAATACATTGTTAAGCCCATACTTACAGTTTATGCCCCATGTGCTTTAAGATCAGAAACAATAAATCGATCAAGGACACTTCCAGACATCCATTTGACACCATTTAGCGATTTGCATATCGCAAATGTTACGAATCGCCAGATTCAGGATTTTGAAGTCAAAGCAAAAGGCTCGCTCTAAGTTATAAGAAAGTTATTTGCAGATTTATTGCATTATTTGGATTTGGCTCGTCGGTTATACTTTTGGATTTAGATACTAAGTATTTTAGAGTACAAATTAGAGCTTTAGAGTGATGAAGTGAATATGTAAATCAACGTATTTGACCGAAATTCCGATTTTTTTTTTCGTAGATTTGAGACAGAAGATACTGCTTCCGCAAGTTGGCATTTTGTGCACGCACTTTTGGCATGGATGCGAAAATTGCGTTAAATGCTATTAGTTAGCCAGCCATTAATCAAAGAACCAATGAGTTTTGCACCCATACTACTTGCTGAAGCTGATCACTTTTGCCTTGCTTTCACTTTTCCAAAAATTCTTTTACAACATTAAAAAAATCTTTACCATTAGACCAATTAAATTTAAAAAAAACCATTTCAATTATATTCCAGGTACGAATAATAAAATCGGACAACAATGGTCTCGGTATATCGATTAAAGGTGGTCGGGAAAATCGTATGCCCATACTTATATCGAAAATATTTCGAGGCATGGCAGCGGATCAGGCAAAAGGGCTTTATGTTGGCGATGCCATTCTAACGGTAAATGGCGAAGAGCTGCGTGAGGCGACACATGATGAAGCAGTGCGAGCATTAAAACGTGCCGGACGCGTTGTAGACTTAGAAGGTAAGTACCCAAAAGTAGAATCCAGAGTACGCAGATTAAAGAGCGAATATTTGTATCGCAAATCAACAAAGCAAAAACCCCAAATGCAAAATCCTTTTAAACAAAAAGTTCTTCTAAATAATAAAAAGCGCTCGTCTACAATTTCATGCTCCAATTCAGTTTTTAAATGCTCTATATGCTTCCCGCATACACATACACACACACGCACACAGACACACCTCCACCTCAACTCTACCACCAGGCAACAGCAATCAGTGCATTGGGCATTTGCTGCAACTATTTTATTGCCACTGCCATCATCGTCTGTCAACATAGCAATAAAAACGGAGCTGCAGGAAACATGTGTGTGTGCATGAGCGTGTGTATGTGTGAGTTGACCCGCTGGTATTCTGTAATTTTCACTTGAATTTACAATCACGCGCTCTCGTTCGGTAATTGCGATCGCGGGTCGCGGGCACAAACACGATGCTCACGACCAGCGCACGCTCCATTCATATCACGTACTCGTATATCAGCAACATTCCGCGGAACGCCATTGCCCGCCATATTGAAATGAAAAATTCATTTGGAACTGTTGACTACTGTCGATAACCTCGTGTTCGTCCGTTCTCTTCTTCCTGCTGTATCGCTGTCCGCACTTATTGCAATGTAATGCAATTCATTGCTCCTCTCACGATGTGTTCTCACAGTATACTGCTGGATGCAGTAGGAAGGAAAAGGATTTGTCGTCGCGCTGCATGTTGTCGTTACCGTCTTTCTAGTCCTTCGTTCGCTAGTTCGTTCACTTGCTCGTGCATTCGTTCGATGGCTTCACGCTATCGTTTAATTAAATTTCTGCTCTTATGCGATTACGATGAATGTGTAGATAGATGTGGTTAGTTGCCGATGCCTTTAGCTGGTGCTGATGATGTTGCTGTATTGATGCTGATGTTGATGTCGAGGGTGGTGACTCTGTTACAACATTAAATTCGTATTTTATGCTTTTGGCATTTAAATCGCGCATACCACAGAAACAAGCGTGAGTGGTGGAAGGCTGCCATCACCAAATGTTGTGAGTGCAATCGAGGGAAGTAAAAAGAAATATTGAACGGAAAAGTTCATGACTGCTTGTTTGTCACGGCGTACTCGTTTGCTTCTCTCTCGCTCGCTCACTCGCAATTATAGCGATATTTGTGACGGAAACTCGAATGACAAGTGATGTGCTGTGATGTATGCAATGAAATGATGAAATATTGAAACGACAATCCAAACGAATGCACGCTCAGTTCTCATAGGAATAAATTAAAAACGCTTTCTCAAGTTCTTATTTCTTGTTTATTTCGATTTTTTTTTTAGCTTTCAATCAAATCAAACGCTTTCTAATTTATTTATACCTACAATTTTTCTGTATTTATTTAGCATTTGTACCTACTACTAGTCAAAACTGTGTAGAAACTCAAATAAAACTGATTTTTATTTTTCCAGGTTCTTAAAGAACGACGTCTTAAAAATGTTTCATAAAATTTCGGAGTTAATATTTAAACACTTCTTTTTTTTGTGATGAACGAGTAACTTTTTTCTTTTTCTCACATTATTAAATCTGTTAACAAACTAAATATAGCTTGAACCCAGTTTTCTAGCAAACCTCAAATTTCAGCAGCCATAATTTTATCAAAAAATTATAATTTTTTTTAAATTTTTCGTTTTTGACTTCTGATTATTTATTTTCAAGCTAGTACGCAAACAAAAGGTCCTTCACGAAACCGTGTATATCCTCTTTACATTTTTAAAGCCATTTTTTGCTTTTTAATTCTTTGGCACTTAATAACGGCAGTGTAAAGTAGCCCAAAAATCAAACTTCCTCTAATGAAAGTGTTGTAAAATATGAAGGAATTCTCAATAGACATCCTCTTTCTTGACTAAAGCTAATTCAGACATTTTACCCCCACTATTCTGCTATTAAATTTCCATTTTACCGCAGACAGTGACGTATACAGCTAAACAGTTCGGAGGCTTTAGCTTACACATAAAATAACATCTATTGGCTTAATTTTTATTTATCATGGAAACACGTACATATATTTTACGAAAATCGATTTGATTTTTATTTAAATTGATAGATGAGAGTTTACCATTAAGAATGAAAAACAATATCAGTCAAATGCGCCCACAGGTCCTATTGCACAAGGCTTTAGTGATGAAATTTTTCAGGATACTTTCAGACATATGCGGCTTCTCTCTCACATAGACAAAAGTCCAGAGGTGTTAAGCCGCAAGATCTCAGCGGCCAATTGTGATCATCGTTTCGAAAAATGCCAGGGCCAGGTAATTTTTCTCCCAAAAGAAAAACTGCTTGTTTGACTCACCTTGCTGGAAGTAGACATCGCTCACGTCCATGCTTTCCAGTTCAGCCGATAAAATTCAGTGATCAGGAATCCATAGCGTAGTTCATTCCCCATAACAACCATCCCTAACTCGTTTTCGAAAAAAATAAAGGCCTAATGATCCATGCTGACACACAACAACACCAAACTGTTAACCCAAAAGCGATAATTTTGTTTATTAACATTAATATACTCTTCAATATGAAAATGTGCAATATCACTTAGAATGATTTTTCCCCGAAGTTCTGAATCAATTTCATGCATTCCCAATACCTAATTGGGGAAGATACGACGCTACGGGTGGTCGGCCAGTACGGATTTATTTCTTAAAAAAAATCAATTTGTTAAAAACATCAATTACATCATATAGTCGTCGTTCAAGCAGAAATCACTAAGTCCAAACTAATTTTTGTAATTGGATCCTTATTAATTAGTTTCTATAATTCAAACCACATAATAAACTAGATTTTAGATGATCCAGTTTAATCGTATAATAATCTGTATATCAATCTGATGGCTTTTTAAGTTTTACCAGTGTTAGTAGCGCACCAAGCACTTCATAAACTAACTACATCTCAAAAATTAAAAAAATGGACTTAGTGGATTCTGCCAGAACGACGACGATATACTGTATACTTGTAGAATTAAGGTAAAGACTGATAAATAGATCGAAGGGTTTAAGAAGTTGTTAAAGAAACCAATACAATAGAAGTGTCTCGGAGCACAGTGAGACTAAATGGCTTAAACGTGACCAAAACCTGAAGATGTATTCGAAATTGCTTAAAACTTATTACTCAGGGGTTTTATGGGTCGCTGAGTACAAGTCAGATTTTCGAAATCCAAAATGGCAGATCCAATATGGCGGATGATTTTTTAAGTTCATCATATTTACTACTCAGTACTCGGCTGTTTGCGGGATCACTGATTACGAATTTAATGCCAGATTTGTAATCAGCGACCCCGAAATTCTCTGAGAAACGAGTTTCCAGCAAATCCATTAAATTTTTAAAACTCATCATGGCGGATGAGCAATTTGGATCTGCAATTTTGAATTTTAAAAATTTGACCAGATTTTCAATCAGTGACCCGAAAACCCCCAAAAAACATTTTTTCAATTGTTCTAAGCATGCACCTCGTTAACAGGAACCGTGAAAATAAATATTTATTAATAGTATAACAATTTAAGTTGTAAAAAAGTTCGAAAAATTCAAAAAATTCGACATTCTGTTTTTTTTTTATCGGGGGTGAAAGTTCGTGGTTCGAGCGATAAATATTGATCTAATTTTTAAGACTAGACTTGATTTTTTGGTTTAATATGATACGAACTCCAGATTTAATGTCAGCCAGAAAAATTCAGGGATAACTTTAAGCAATACATCATTCAAAATTAAAATTATTCACTTTCTTACTCACTTTGAAACGTCTATTTTTATTTTTATTTCAAACTGGGTTATACATATATATTTTAATATGAAAAAAATAGGTACAATACACCCATACTGACCCCTTAAGTTAACTGAAACTTATAGGACTTGCGACCGAAGTCCCTATACAAAATTCGGTGGAGTGTTACTTGCGGAATCAACTAATTTAAGTTTTCGCCCATACTTTGAGATACAGCAGCAATATTTTAATTTGGGAGTGCACATTAAACGAGAATGTTTCAGGCAAAACAAAATGTCCCCTAGGGGGTCCAAAAAAACCGCTAAAAAATTTTTGTATCATTACTTGTTACATTTGATGAGTGCGACCTTTTGTTCCTAAGTGTTATTGGCTTTTGACTCCACCTTCGACTAATTTTTTCAACTTTTATATTTTTTATTACATTTTTTTTAATAATATTAATTTTCAAAATTCTTAAACTCTTGCTACAGCAAGTCAAAGTTTCAGTACAAACACTGTGCAAAAGCTTTGCTATAAAATATAGAAAAAACTCTGAATTATTGATAGTTTCATTAACTAAAATAAATCTTTACGTGATTCGAGTTGGCTGTAACCCTTGCGGCTATAGAGCTTGAAAAAAATATGAGCCAAACGTTGTTTATCAAAGATCGCGACGGTAGATTCACTAACACAACGTTTACCTGGAATTTCTATAATTTCCTCTGAAAATATGCGATTTCTTAATTTGTCCTGCAGGAAGAACTGTAAATATGGCGGCTCTGTAACTATGAACCTACCCCAATCGATCATTCTTGTGTACTTATGAGTCACTACCGAACTTTGCAACGCCTTGTTTATGGATATAAAGTTTAAGAAGCGTTACAGATGGGTAAAGCAGTGCGTCTAAAAAACGGAACTAAGACTAAACTGAAAACTAAAAAAACGGGCTGTTCGAAATTAAACTTCTAGATGGGAAACCCTATAGGCGGGAAGGGAAGTGTTACCAAACCCAAATCGAAGATCAGCAATTGTTCTATTAAGCCAAATTGCATAGTCTTAAGACTAATTACTTTCTTCAAGTATAGAAACCAATTTATAAATTTTTCGACCCAGGAAATGATTTGACTTCAGTAACTTCCAGTAGATTTTTACTCTTGATAGCATAAAAGTTTTTGCCACTGGATACTTTTCCTATTTTCTGATAAATATTTCAGTCAATATGGCCACTTGTCCTAAATTAAAAGGTTTTTCAAATGACTGAGCAAAATAACCCTCCCCCCCCTTTCCCCTGCATCATTTCCGCAATCTCTGGTTCCCCTTGTGTCTTTTCTCATATTCAACTGAAACTTTTCTGAACTTTAAATAATAAACCTTTTAGTTGAGTGATAATTTTTATTCATTTTGTTGAGGTTTTCGTAAGTAAATTGAATGTGCATTTTCTTTCTAAAGTGAAGTTTTCACTTCATTCCAACTAATGTTAGCCACAGTCAAATGAAAAAATTAAAAATAATAAAAGTAAAAATAAAAATAGTGAGTTAGTTAGTTAAAAAGTCCAGTACTTTTCTACTTTATTCTTTTTTGTTTTGTTTCTTATATGAGCAAACAAACAAATAAAACAAAGAAGTAAATCAACAGGACTTTCAAGCGCCATCAACAGATTCATCAACATAAAACCGCATTAGAATAACAAAAACAACAATAAAAGCAACAATTCTTCTTTTATCTTATTTTATTTATTTAAGATATTTGCCAGGTTAAAAATTTATACACACATACATATGTATACTGGGTCATTTACACATACATACAATATATATACACAATACAAAAAATTGCAACAAATGAACACAAACGTAGAAACAAAAACAATAAGATTAAAATAAATAAATAAAAATAAAAGAAAATGTAAACGTGCATAACAAAACGAATTTGCTAAAACGAATCCACCAAAACGAAAATCTAAAAAAAAAGGAAACGAAAGGATTGCTTAGTAAAACGTAAGGATCTAATGCTAACAACAATAACTACACATTGGGCACAACACACTTTGGCATTGAGTAATGAGAAAAGTTTTTCATATTAACTTGGAAAAAAGATAGTGGCAATACCAACAAGTTGAAGAGCGCGCTTTATTAGGTCGAGACCGGTGCACAGTAATTCGCTGCATAAGTAAAAGTCAAGAATTTTAAAGAATTGAAACCTAATAATATTAATTTATAGATAATACTGCAACTAAGAAGAAACCGGCAAAAGTTAAATTTTTGTGTGTAAAAAATTGTAAGACCACCTTGATCAAAAAGTTCCTGGAATAACCACCGTGTGGCGCTCCCATCATTCCGATTTTTTACAATTTTATTAAATTGTATTGTATTAAATTTTGCGTAAAAAATGGATTTAATGGTGCGCGAACGTTGGAAATGTTGGAAAAGTGTTTCGGCAACGATTCTCTAAAGAAAACGGTCGTTTACCAGTGGCACGAGCGATTCAAAAGTGGTCGTGAGTCAATCGAAGATGATGAACGCAGTGGCAAACCATCGACATCGAAAACCGATGAAAACATTGATAAAATAAAAGAAATTTAGGTCAAAATTCACCACCAGAGAGTATTATTTGGGCGTTATGAGGCGTTTGCGTGAAACAATTCACAGAAAGAGACCAGAATTTTGCACCATGATAACGCACCGTCGCACAGTGCTATCATTAGTCGTAATTTTTTGACGAAAAATGCAACAAATACCATCCAACAGCCACCGAATTCACCTGATTTGGGTCCCTGTGACTTCATTAATCGAGCTAAAAAACCATTACGGGGAACGCGTTTCAGCAGCCGAGAGGAAGTAATGGGAAAATCGTAGGAAGCACTGATGGACATACCGAAAACCGAATATAAAAAATGTTTCGAGGATTGGATCAAGCGCTGACATAAGTGTGTTGTAGTCGATGGTGATTACTTTGAAGGGGACAATATAGATTTAGATGAATAAACTTGTATTTTGAATTTTCTGAATAAATTCCGGGAACTTTTTGATCAAGGTGGTAAGTACATTTTTCAGTGAAACTTACCACAGTTCCAAGTCGCATATGCATTAAAACTGTTCAATTTAAAAATTTAGATATTTTTTGAAAATAACAAAACTGAAAATTATTGATTTTTGATGGGCAAAAAGTCGAAAATAGTGTGAAATTATGTGCTGGTTGTTTTTTTTTAATATTTAGTATGCACTTTCGTCTATCAAGATATGTATATAAAAATTGCCATCGATTTTTTCCCATTCTTTAAAACAAATCATTTTGAAAATATGCCTAGCGCGATATTTCTGCCTTATTTTTAATGAAAGTTATTTTATTTGATCCTGAAAGTATGCAATGAAAAAATAAAAGAAAAGAATCTTTATTCGATTTAAACAAAATAAATTTGTTATTATTAAAATTATTATTTGATTTTAGAAAGCATGAGACGATTTCTAAGGATTTATCTTAATAGTTATGACCGTTATTTTTCAAAGTACCAAACATTTACAGATATAGAGACAGACAGATCAGTTGGCTGTTTTGAAATCCGCTACGATTCCTTACTAGTGATCTTAGTGATGACTCTTGTTTGTATTTCAACACCGAGAATTACAAGATTTTCCTCAAATATCTTCACTAAATAGAAATGATGAAAGATACGACCATAACTGTTCTAAATACTATTCTCACTACAACTAATTAATTTAAACGTTTTGTTATGGATTGTCTAATTGTAATACATGAGAGAGTGGATGTGTTTTTGATTAAATGTTGTTGTTGAATTTGTCTGAATTGCGTTTTAGATTTATTTGAAATCTGTCTACACTTTTCAACCAAAGCTCTATGGTCATAATCTCCAGATTTGCGCGATGTTGTCGGTTTGCAAGCTATATCCTATTGTATAAATCATGATGCCGTCTTAGAGGTAAAATAACCCCACTTCAAAGATTAAAATATGTAGACTGGGGGCCACCCTCGACATGGGTTACCGTTACTTGAAGTTTATAATTGTGGAGCTAAAATGAATGAAAAAATTGTATTTTTGTTTTTGATATAGGTACTATCAGTAATTAAAAAAAACGAAATATATCGTGAACTAGTAGGTATGGAATTTATTAAAGTATATTCCAACGTATATATGTAGTCATCACAACAACAGTGTAAACAAAGACGGGCAAATCAGACGGCGGTTTCGTTTATTTTAATTTTATATTTCCCAAGTGTATTTTTATTAAACCTATTAGTGCTTTTAAGAAATTTTTATCGACTTTGAAGAAGCTTCTAAATTTGTAAGCACTGTAATCTGTTTGAAGGCCAAAGGTTTTTACTGTAATTTGTTCTAAACCAATTTAAAACTTTAGCTGCTACTAATAGCTACTATGATTTTCATTTAAATTTTTATAAAAATACCCAAACGAAGTAAATTTATGATAAATTCTTATGGAGATATGCATGGCAATAATTACATCGATTCTGTTTTCTGCCACGATATGAAATTGCATGATCAGCTCCATGAATAGCATGAATAGTTTCGAAATTATAGCATTTTTAAGAAAATTTCATGATCTTATCTATAATTCATATCAAGTTATGTTCTCTTAGCCTTTTTTTTCTATGGTAGGTTGCCACGCCACACCAACGATCGTGACAATTTTTTACCAAATGATCACTATTGAGCTCAGGTACAAATAAGCTAAATTTGCCAAGTTTTGGCCTGCAAAAAATGGATTTGGTCCCATAGTGCAATGGTCCTTCCAACCGCGAATTTTAAATTTCGGACTGTAGAGCATTTTTCAACGCTATGCAACCCGTCTGCAACATTTTTCCAGGGTCTCCGTAAAATTAATTTTGTTTTTACAGCCTTCTTAACCCTCTTGTCCCCAAGCGTGTCTCTAGACAGCCTTCATCGAAATGGCTTTAATTACCGCATTAATAGGTTTTTGATGCTACATTTAATGATATCGTTTATTTTCCAAGCTTTTAAAAAAAATGCATCAGTTAGGCAAAGTCAGAAATTTGTGAAAAATAGTAAAATCAATTATGTGGAATTGAGATAAAAGTACAAAAAAACTAAAATACTTCCCGTCATAGTAACCAGATAAAAAAACTAGCTGTGAGTAGCTAGGAATTTGAAATTTTTATACATAATATTTAATTACTTAAACAAAATTGATAATAAGTTTATTCAACAAAAATTAATTTTAGCCATTCAATCTTTAAATTTTTTGGAATTTTGAGATCAGATTTCTGCTTTTCACATCAAAATTGATCAATCTTAATTTTTTCTAAATCAATCAAAAATTTGGGAGCTAGAGGGTTAATACAGTCCATTTCATAACTAAATCACCACTTTTTATTTTTATAGAAAAATTTTTAAAATTTTGTTTATAAGATTATCATTTCAGCACACTTTATTCCATGAATTCACAGAAATAAAAATTAACCAAGACAATTCAGAAAATATTATTTTCCAGTGTTTCATAACTATATCACTACTTCTATATAATTAGCATACAAAGCTGGTAAGTTCCAAAGTTAAAATTGTTTTTATGTTTAGAAGCTGGTTGAATCCATTCTTTCTGCCAGTAAAGCGAAAAGTCTGTTTGGCATACTTCTCACCTTTTTTATTGAGGTCCTTCGAAATTTTAGACCGACTGGAGTCAACCGCTGTTCTCAGCTTAGCCACATTGTTGTTTTATTTGTTATTGGCTTAGACCTTTCCTACTTTACTCTCCTAAAGGTTTTCAAAATGGTTTCGGTTGGTTTTGACACTCGAGTGAGAAATGCGAAATTATATTTTTATTTTTGTACATAATCTCTATAGCAAAATTATCGAATTATGAATTAAAATCGTGTTTTATCAAAACATCTTTTCTGCACAGTCGTGGTTTTGGCATATACCCGACAATATGTAAAACTACTTAATAAGTTTCAGGTTAAAATTACTCATATTACTATCAATATGACTAAAATAATGATTGAATAACTAATGATTGAATAATTAATGACGAATTCATTTGGTGGTAGTTATGACTTACTATTTGTTTAATCATGACCACGTTCAATCATAACTCGTTAGTCATGACTAAAAGTTTATATAATTAAAAAAAAAAAATAGTTGATTGCTCCCCTCAATCAGAACTGTATAAAAGAGATTATTAAGCGAGGTCTACCCATCATTAAACTGTTTTCTATTCTCCTTTTACTTAGGGAGCTGAGAGCTGGTGCTAGGAATAGTGATTAGTTAGTGAAGAAGGTTAAGGTCTTTGCTGGTTCATGCTTTTGTCTCTGATGTCAGAGTTGTATGCATATTAGGCTGATGCAGTATATGATTTCAATACTCTTCTCTACAAATTTTAAAGCTGAAGTAAAAAAGAATAACAAATTAAAATTAGCTAAGAATTGAGTCAAGTATAATTTGCACAATTCAAACTTTGCTATGAGCAATGAAATTCGAATGTAAATAATTCATTTTAGGTAAAATGGATTATTTATTAGATGAAAGTTAAAATTATAAACAATAGAAACAATTACTTTAAAGGTAAAGTCATCTACTAGTCAGAGATCGAACCCGGACTTCTGAGATGCAAGTCTTTTTTTTTGCAATCTGGCGATCTTGTCGCAGCATATTGCTCCCGTGATAGAGATTTGAATTTCACAAATATCGTAAATAAATATTTATAATTTTTCATTACGTTGACTGTTCTTTCAACAGCTCCAGAGTTCGTATTTAATTATGGGTTAGATTGTGTTAACTAATGAAGTCTTTTAATGATTTATCCAATGAAAACTTTCATCGATTAGTTTTGATGGTGATGGAAAATAACAAAACGCAAGTCAAGGCAAATCTTGCAATTTTTTATAATTATTTTACGAAAATCTATTCAACCTTGACTTCCAAATGTAGAGTGCTTCATAAAAAATACAAAAAAAAAAAAACAAGTCTGAGAATTTTGAAACTGAACTGGACAAATATTTTGCTTTTCAACGAATTAAGAAAACAAATGATGTAGCACTGCAAAAGTATAAAAAAAAAACTTCATACAAAAAAGAACAAAAAGTAAGAAGAGACTTGAAAGAAATTGCAATTTACTTTGGTGGCAACATTGGCTGGCAGCTAGTATATAGAATAAAAAAAAAACGTACAAGCAAAGAACCCAGTAAACCATTGCGTTAAGTTAAGTCAACAAAAAACATTTTCATTGCACTTTTCCGCACAGAAACACATACACACACACATACATAGTTACAGAAAGAGAGATACATCAACACACATTTACACAGAAAGAGAAACATAATGATTTATTTTTGTTTGCGGTTTTCCAATGCTTTATTTTCAAAGTGCACGTAGTTTTTCATTTTTCGTTTTTTTTTTGTTTTTTGTTTTTCAATTTTCGTTTTGTTTTTCTGTTTGTATTCAACATTTTAATTTGTTATTCACCTACACGCACACCTGATGATAGTACACAACCGTTCCGATCTTATTGTAGATACTATTTGCTATTTTCCTTCTTTTTCGACTTTTTCCCTTCTTTAACTTCCTTTTATTGCTGCTTTCCTTCTATCATTGCATTGCACACAGTTAAATAACAAAATAGTGTTGTATGCACAGTTGAAAATGAAGAAGGGGAAGAGAGGCGGAGGAGTTGGAGCGTGCGGGAAGCTAGTCAAGGAAGTAGTACTTCCTCGACTGTGTCCGGTTTGAATATACATCCATACATACATCAGTTACAGTTTTCTGTTGTGTTTTACCTTGACAGCTTTATTTTCCTATTGCTTGTAGCCAAGGGCGTAACCAGAGATTTTCTTTTCGGGTGAGGCTACCATGAAGGCAAATATTCATTATTAAATTTTATGAAACTGTTGTTTAAATACAATAGAATAAATACTATTATGCGTTTTATGGGTTCTACAAAGAACAGAAGTGGTCGATCTCTTTACCAAGGTTGTAAACAAATCTTGCTGAATGGTTCAGTTCAACGGTTCATGGTCTGTTCGGTTCAAAACTAGTTTCCCGCACTTTAGAACAGCTGTTATGGTTCAAAAATGGTTTGGTTCAGTCTGCCTCAAATTTATAGAGGCACCCATTTTTTCGGGGATAACTTTTTTTTCTAGAAGGAAGGGCATTTCTATCTATGACTTTGGACTTCTGTCTCATTTATTAAATCCTGCAGCAATTCAAGTGTTTATCTTTACAGTTTTTGTAGAAAAAGTGGCGTCACACATTAACATTGGAAAGAAACATGATTTTTTATTATAACAACCCACTTTTTTGGTAGATTTTGATTATAACTTACAAAAAATCAGTAATAGCGTTACCATCGTGTTTGAAAACCATCCTCATTCTTTTGACCACTGAGTCGTTCAGATTCATCAGGGTGTCTGTGATGATGTTTTCTCAAGCCTTCCTAATTCCCACTTCGACCTCAGCAATAGTAGAATACTGCCGAGCGTTGTCATAAACGTCATGGAAATTAATGCATCAAAACAATTTCCATTAGATTCAGGTTTGGGGAAAGGGCAGGTCGCTGAAGTACCAGAACTTTTGTCTTAGTCAACCACTACTTAGTCGATTTGCTAATACCGAATGCCATCTGGGCAATTTAAGTTGAACTTTTTTCGCCGGACCAAACAATTTGAAACACATACAAATACCCAAATCTTAATCTAATTCCATATAAACTTACAGGATTTAATGACTTAACAAAAAAAAAAAGAAAGTTCTGTACCTTCGATAATTCATACATCCACTGCAACTTCTTCACGGCAAACTTTTATCGTTCCAGCTTATGATGATGCTTTAACATCGGCGATTTCTGTATTTTCTCTAGAACCAAGTGCGGAGATTCTTTCAAAACCCTATGAACTTTTGAGACATGTGGGCGTGACTTCATTTCTTATATGTCTGCAGCCCTTAGTCGTTTGAGAAGCGGCAGCAACAATTCTTCGTTTGCTGCATTCAGAAAGCTTAAGTGGTGGTCCACGCTTCTTTTTTATTGATTCGTTGGAATCTTTTGTTACGTATCTGTTAATAGCATTGCTAGAACCGTTTATTAGCCTAGCTTCTCGATTTTACTTGCCGGACGTCTTATATGCATCGACGGACGCTTTTTCTACTACGGACAGCCCCTTTGCTTTTTCTATTTTATTTCAACTAAAACTTTCCGAGTTTTCTTTCCAATGCCTTATTAATGTGGAATACTACTTTATAAAAAGAGTAAAAGTAAACAATTGAATTGCATGAATAAATAAGACAGAAGTCGTAAGTCATAAATAAAAATCACTTTTAGCTTTTTTGTAGAAAAATAAGTTATCCCCGAAAAAGTGTGTGACTTTATAAATTTGGGACACACTGTATAAGGCAAGGAATGATAGCAATAGAAAAGTATACACAAATTTATTAAAAATCATTAAATTAAAAAAAAAAAACAAGATGAAAAGCTGCGTTCGGGCGTGGCCGAACTTTAAATACTTTTGATTTCCACAAATATGGAACACAGCAGATATTCTAAGGAATAATTCGGCGAAAATTACTGAATTTGAAATTTACACCACGTTTTGAAAATTTCATTTCATCGATTTTATTCACCTCAAAATTAAACATGACTAGAAGGAATATCAAGAATGTCAGATGGCTTCTAGCGGGTAGTGGGCTAAACTTTCACCCGAGAGTTTGCAGGTTCGATTCCCATCTTGATCTCGTAACCCTCTTATATACCTATCGATATGAAGTGAATGAGAATTATAAGAAATTGTACAAGTGCAAATCTTGGTAGACAATGGCAAAACCAAAATTGCCACACCGCCATTCGAAACTGGCGTTAAACTGTTTGTCCAACCATATTGTATCACAATAGATGATTCTGGCCTAAGTGTGTCCCTGGACAGCCACCTAACCTAAGAATAAGTGTGTTTGGTTGTACAAGTTTTGCTCAAGTTATCCTGTATCGTGGACATAGCTAGATGGGCGTTACAATCAACCGTTGTTCGATCAAAACTAATATACTGTAGGGTATAAAACCACTTATTCGAACCAAATCACTTTTTTCGAACAAAACTGGTTTGGGTTTGATTTCATTCAAATGAAATAAAAGAAAAACTGTTTGGTTTATAGTTCAGTTCGACTTATTTAACTTACGAATGGCTTGGTTCAAACTCGCTTCTTACCCCTGCTCTTTTCCAAGTAAAAAAAAATTAGAAAAAAATATTTTGTTACGTTCTTGAAACAAACATTTCTCCTAAAATTTTGGAATTTATATGAAAATTCATTGCAATTGAAACTTTAAACGCCATTTTTTTAATTAGCAAATCAAGCTGAAGTTAGAAGTTGTCATACACATTCTCGATGATTTTTTCTTTGAAAATTTTGATTTATTTGAAAAGTAATGAAGCACTAAATTTTTAACAATACATATTATTTGAAATTTTTCCAGGACCGGAAGATTTACGAACAATCAAAAACAAAAAAGGGGCTTAAATGGAATTTTTTATTTCAGTTTTTAAAATATTAAAAATTTAAACTAAATTGTAGATTTCTTTTATTTACCTTTTTATACTTTTCAAAATTTTAATTGCTTCTAATGAGCCATTTGATTATAAAAAACTCTAAAAAATATTTTGCAAAAATGTTGCTCTTTATTGCCCTTCAAATAAATTGACATTTTCAAAGGTCCAATAATTCTTTCAATCAAATCAGTTTTAAATCTTCACACCAAAAACATTTATATACCTAGAAAAACTGTGAATGCAGGATTGACTAGCAGTTGCTCTTTTAGAATCCGAAGTCAACCCCTATGTCAGAGATAACAAGTATAATTCTGGCAAAAAATTTCAAATAGTTCTAATAGAAAAAAAAATATTAAAAAAAATATTAAAAATCGGTGAATACTATAGATTATAAATTTTATTTTGTCTTTTTTTTTTTGAACTTGTAATTAATATCGCAAATTAAAAGAAAGTTCCCACATTTCGAGAGGGTTCAGAACCCCCAAAAATCACTCCCTCTAAACACGGCTCTGCTCGTAGGTACTTCAAATTCGCTTGCTTTCCTCTAAAATGTTACACCAAATGCCAGTTTCATCTGTTGTTTTTGTTCGGGAAGAAAATTGTTAATTTATGGAAACTACGTAGGTTTTGTTTTATTTGCGTGGATTTACAGAGCTAGTGGAAAATTATTAAACTCACAACTAGACTTGAAATTTGGAGAAATTTTACACATCTTTGCGGCATTTTCCCTTACGGCTTATGAAATAGCTGAATTGATGCAGAAATAGAGGAAAGAAAAAAATTTTTAGCAATCTTACTTTCTGAATGACACTGACTAGCTCTGCGAGTTTTGATTTTTTTTCTAATGAAAATGAAAATTCTCTTTAAGAAACAGTGAATTCAAGCTTTCAAATTTTTGATGGCAATTCAAATGAATGTCTTTTATGTCTTTTTGAGGTTGCAAGAAAATTAAGCTGCTTTGAACTTAATTAATAAATTAACTAAAATTTCTAAAAGCAAATATGTATTGAGATTCCTAGAGTTGAGTTTTTTTTTGTTAGTAGAAAGATTATGTATTATAAACCAACGGAGAGGCTAACAAAAACTTGTTAAGTTGCCTGGAAAAAAAGACAAACAAAAATTATATTTTATAATATTTTGTTGGGTTTTTCGGCAGTGTGAGCTGGCACATTATTGTTAAGTAGAAAATAGCAACACAGTTTCTCATTTTTTTGTTTTCCAACAAATTTTTAAAAACAAATTTCTGTATGTAAATTAGCAGTTACTGTCTGGGAATAGCAGCTGAAAATGATGAATGAAAAATTTATTTCCATAAAAGATTTACCAACAGGTATAAATAACTCAATACTAAAAATGAGTTTAGATATTTCTGTTTTCAAACTAACATTATTATAGGACATAAGAAAGCAAGGTTCATATAATATGTGCACACATGTTTTATCGTCTATATGTACACTGCTTTACAGTTAATTTAGTTATAACTAAAAATAAATACTTTCAGAAAATAAAAGCTCTTTTCCTTATTGATTTTATTATTTCTCAGGCTTATAAATTCGGCACACATAATTTTTTTTTCTTTTATTTGTTGTATTATTATTTGTACTACAGTACAAATAGAGAACATATGCTAAAAAAAGAATATTTCTATGTTTTGTTTTAATAACTAAATCATACAGAGCAAAGTCTTCAAATACAGTACTGTTCAGTACTTTACGACAGTACATGTCGAAAGTTCAATTCTATTTTGTGATGGAAATAAGTGAAGCCACTGGTAACTATAATATAAAAATAATTGAAAAAAAAAACAAATTCAAGAAAATCACACTCACGAATATGGCATAAAAGTTCTCAGAGAAAAATCTACCCAAGTTGGTAACACTGATTTGCACCTTTTAGGCTGCATACCATAAACTACTGTAGCATTTCCGGATCGAATTTATAGAATACAGCTTGCTCACTTGCTACAATTTAATTAAAAGTGATAGAGCGTTTTAAGTTTAGTTACGAATTATTGGGCAAAACGAACACGTGTCTCTTAGTGATGAGCATTCAAAATTCGTGAACAGTTTCGAAAAAAATGCGTTCAAAGTTTTAAAATCATTTATCTGTATAAAATCTTAAAGATTTTTACCATTATGCTGCTATCCCAGCACAAACCATAAACTGCTGTTTCAAGTTCTTTTGCATCATCCAAAAACGAGTTTTCAGCGATCTTAACACTGGCTAAACTGGCTTCCTTTAATGATGCTCCATAGGCCATTGTTAAAGTAAATTACAGCGAGATCTGTCGCTATATTGAGCATAGTTTTTCTCCTTCGGTTCTTTATTATTACAAATTGTGTATCAACTTTGGATATCACCACATTAGCAAACTTTTGTTAGTCCCCTCGTAAATGGAATTAAAGAAAATTAATCAGGAATGTAATTAAAAAAGAAGAAAAGTGTTTCATCATGCTTTGTGTGAATACAATTCCATAATATCACAAACTGAAAAAACAAACTAAATGAAAAACATACAAAACCACAAATGATGACAAACTCCACAGTACATCAACGCAAGCCAAAAAAAAAACAAACAAAAAAACAAAAACCAAGTCAAATAAAATTGAATTGCAATTGAATACCAAAACGAAGTCCAATTTGCTGCGTCAAATATTCACAACTGTTGTGTGCATGTAATCGATTTATGTCAGTACCATTCAAATGTTTTTCTTTCGTATCGAGATAGAAATAAGAGAGAGAGAGAGAGAGAGAGAGAGGGAGAGGGAAAAGGCATCTCATTATATGACTTTAATTTCATTTTTGCAACATTTTCGCAATAAACCCTTCAGTATCATGTCAATTTCAGTGACTCTGTCTCAGCGTGTTCTATTCTATCCTGTCCATATCCATGATGTCAATCGTAGCGTCATAGAGACAAAGCTGAAGCCACTTCGATTCACTTCCATCGGAAGGAAGAAAAGCACATTATCCTTAGTGTTTCATCGATTGCATTGTTCTATTTTTGCTTTCGCATCGCATCTTAAACAGACTTGAATGATGTGCCATTTTAATTTTTTTTTTGTAAGGAGCATCTAGAAAATAAATGCGAACGCGCAAAAATAACAGTGTGTGTGTGCGTGTGTGTGTGTTTTTCTTTCATGATTTTATTTGATGAGTGTTGTGGGCGTCATCTGTCTTCATCATTTGGTAGTTTTTATATCTGCAACACATACTTGCAATGTATTTTTGGTTGGTTGGTGCCTGATGTTGTTGCTTTTTGTTTTCGTTTTTTAGTTTTTATCGATCTTAATAACTTTGAATGTTATTTTGAAAGTCGCTACATAAAGAGAGGGAACTTGAAAGAAGAAGAGAAGTGAAAAAAGGGTGAGGTGACGGAAAAGAGATAGAGAGTGGGGAGAAGGAGAGAGAGAGAGAGCAAATGAGGGTAGAAGAGAGTGAAAGAGTGAGAGAGAGAGGGGAAAAAGACGGTAGGACTTTCATTTTAACTTCTCCCCTGCATTTTAAGGCCAAGAATGGTTTCCTTAGGAGCACAAAACGTGACCAATTTCATCAAACTTGAGTTAATGGTACTTTAGGTCACATGATTACATTCATCTAACCTTTCTTTAAAATCCGTGTGCCGCGACACTGAGTAAATTTGAACTTAGTGTGCTTTCATGGGTAACAATATCTTTTATCTGCGATGTTTAAAGCTATTTAGTAGAGATGAGCGCGTGAGTACTTTTTGACTCACGCTCAGTATGCTCACGGCTCTGAAAATACTTCTCACGCATGTTCATGATCGCTTTTCAAAAATAAAATCACGCATGTTCACGCACGTTGATATTTTTCTAGAAAATTTCACTCATGCTAACTCACGCAGTCTTTTTATAGTTATATTTTTATTTATGTAAATACAAAAAAAAGTCCTTATATAAATAATATGCATATACTATATGTTACATAGTGATGCCAAATTTTGAATTTGCAAGATTCTTAAATAAAGAAAAACACAGGGTTGATTTTTTTAACCACCAAAATTAAATATTTAAGAAATTGTGAATTATAACGACGTCATAGTCAAAAGTAACTTATACTCACGCATTTTCACGTCGAAATTATGTCACGCTCATACATATTCACGTAGGTATTATGGAAATCAAATCATGCTAACGCATGCTCACTTGGAAATTATGTCACGAGCGCACGTGTACACGCGTGTCACGTAAAATTTGTGGTGTCATGAAAAATCATAATGCTAAATCTAAATATCTTACAAGTTTTTATCCCAACAACCGATTTGATTTCTTTCGTTACATTTTTTTTTTATCTAAGCTAGTGAGTAGCTTAGGTACTAAACTAATTTTTCTGTAGGGGAGGTGCGTATAGTTGAACATGTTTTTTTTTACCTCAACAAACAAATTTTTTCTGCTTTTCTTATAGATTCTGTTTACGTGATTTCATCTTCATGGGTTAGTCAGATCGTCAAAATACGATCACAAAAAAAAAAAAAACAAACGGCTTATACAGTCGTTGATTAATAAAAAAATAGAAACTGCAAATTTTTGTACTTTGCGGATTTTTCAGTAATTTTCTTTGTCTTTTTTTTATTAGACAGGCCGAAGAACGGGTTCTAATAGTCGCGTCAATAGGCCAGCAAAGCTTGCGCATTATTTCAACCCAATCGAAATATATCGCCCGATCGCTAGCAAAGGCCTCAATTACTGAAACTATTTCCATTGGACCCATTACGCCCTTTCAAGGCAAATTTAGCTTCTTAGACAAATTCTGTAACGAAGTGATTAACAACTATGATTTCAGTAAACGAAATCGTCGATTTTTTTTTCGTTCAAAGCATGATTTTTATAATATAATGCCAAATTTGCCGGAAGAATCAATATTTTTAATAATCTTGTGTGTTTCACTAAAGAAACTCAGAGTATCTGTAAACATTCTTGAGAAATTAGCTGTATAGCACGCTACACAGACGAATTAGCTTTACGACACCTCGGTAAGCTTTTCCGTTTTCGAGATAGTGGAGGTGTTGAGTTCACCTCATCTTCTCCTGAAACTGATGGGAGATAATTCAAAAGAGCCAAAATGTTAGTGTTTGCGCAAAGAATATTTTAAATTCGTGCGACCAAATTCCGATCAGCTTTAAAAGTTCTTAGGAAATTACTACTTTGGTTCTTGGGTTTAGCACAATCTAAAAGTTCCCAAAATTGTGCAATTTTTTAAAAAAGCGTGCTTATCCGAAATGGATTATGTACTTCTCATTTTTACCAGTTTCTTCTATCCACAAAATGTGGTAAGCCTAAGTCTTAATGTTATTTTTGAAATCATAAATTCATAGTGATATGTTTTTTGTTTGTTGAATTTCCCAAAAAAAAAAGTCCTTTAAGCTACAAACATTTACTTGTACTTTATTGGTAACTCTTTTATTGTCTTCGCATATCGCACGTACTTGTACCTATTGTTGCTAATAACTTTTGTATGTGTGCAGGAAGAGGAAGAAAGAAAGTGGCAAATGTGCAAATATCACGTATAAAAAATTGTTGCAAAATTTTTTAGTTTTTTATCTTTAAAAAATTTACTATATCCAAAAGTTTCATGTAAGATAGTAAAAACGAAACATAAACAATAAAAAAATACTTGGGTGTTAAGCTTTAGAAAAAGTATGCCACATCAAAATAATGATTTCACTTTCGAGTCGTAACGATGAATAGTAGGGAATTAAAGAAAATGCCTGTAAAGAAGAAAAATGTGTGGTGTATTTTTGAAAATTTTAATCTGCCCCTAGCACTTCCAGTTTTCGAAATAAACGTTGAAACTAGGTAATGAATCGATACATCGGCATTTCCAAAACATCAATATTTTGCTCTATTCACTATGTTTTAACATCGATCTTCTCGGAAGGACATATATTAATATATCGGATTCGAACGATGTAAATATTTTTGACATGCTTAATTAAATATTTTTTGATATATTACCATATTTTCTCATATATTCTTTGAAAATGCAATGTATTTTTTCTCTTATGAATCTCTTTTTATTATAGGGTAACGGCACTAGTGATCGGCCAATTAACTTTTTTTCAAACTTTGTAACAACATAAATTCTAAACCATTCAAAATATTTAAGTACAACAAGATCATATACAATCCTAAACTTAATCTTAATTGATTACCAAAAACAAATTTAAAACTTATTACTTATTTTTTATGTTTTTGGTGTTTTTCTGGAAATAATGGTGTTTTTCTAGTTATCGACCAAAATATCTCTAATTATCGGCCACTTCTTCTTAGTGATCGGCCACAAAATCTCTAGTTGCCGGCCATTATAAAAATAAATAATAAATACAGTATATATATTTTTTACCGCTTATTTTAAGTTTAATTAATATGTAGAAAAAAATAAAAAAGATTTATTTTTATAAAAGAAATGAGGAAAAACTAATTTAACACAATTTATTTGATATAAAAAGAAAACTAAATACTTATTAGCATATAGGTACATATACATTAGATGGCTTATTTTGCTAAAGTATTTCAGATCTTAATTGTGACAGCCGATTATGAAAATAGGGTGTTAAAAAGCAATTGAAGTGAAAAAAAAAATTTTAATTTGTGAAAACTGGATGCGCTACTCCGAAAACCGTGATTTTTAAGGATGTTTTACAATAGGTTTGGGATTTTGTATGGAAAAAGCATTCAACTTGCATATACAAAATTTTCAGATATCCATACCTATGTCAAAAATGCCGCTAAAGTGAATGGCGTACCCAGTTTTTGATACAACCGAACCTTAAGCCACCTCTAGCGAGTTATATTTGAACTAGTAAATTAACTTTTAGTGAACCCATGTCGAGTACAATCAAGATCATCTTTGACAAATGTCGTTAAATGTTAAATAAACTAAATTGAATTACGTACAATCCTACGTACTTTAGTTTTAAAAAAATTACCTCTATATTCAAAATCCCAACGGGTGAATTTAAAAATTTGTAGAAAAAAGTGCTAAATGGTCACTTTAGGCGCTAGGGGTGGCTTTGGGTTTAGTTGTATCAAAAAACTGGGTACGCCAGTCGCTTTTACGGCATTTTTGACATAGATATGGATATCTGAAAATCTTTTATATGCAAGTTGAATGCTTTTTCCATACAAAATCCCAAACCTATTGTAAAACATCCTTAAAAATCACGGTTTTCGGAGTAGCGCATCCAGTTTTCACAAATTTAAATTTTTTTTTCATTTCAATTGGTTTTCAACACCCTATTTTCATATTCTGCTGTCACAATTAAGATCTGAAATACTTTAGCAAAATATATGGAGCAAATAAGCCATCTAAAAACATATGTAGTCAATAGGGAATCAATAGATGCTTTTTTTGGTATATTTTGATCAGAGCTGTAAAAGAATGCAATCAATTTAATTGCAATACCTTGAAGTCGCAGTTATGAACCGACAATTCATGATTGCAGTTACAGAATAACATATTTGACTCCAGAATGAAAAAATGCAGTTGAAAATCTTTTTTCGAGTCGCCGATTGGTTATTAATTTAGAAAAGTACTTTTTAGAGACAATTCGTTTTGATAAAATGAATGAATGGAAATATTAAATAACACATATATTAAAATTGACTTCACATTCCATTTGATTCCAATTGACTCCAAATGACTGCAATTGACTTCAAATCTCCAATTGACTCCAAATGACTCCAAGTGACTCCAATTGACTTCAAATTCCCAATTGACTCCAAATGACTGCATTTGAGTTCAAGGGCATTCAAGTGACTCCAAGTGAATTCAAGTGGCTTCAAAAAATAAAAAAATTCAAAAATTAAAATAAAAAAAATTACTTTTTTTTACCTATTTTCAATCACTCGCAGTTTTTACAATATTTGTCCAAATATGCCATATTTTTAATATGTTAGGGGAAAAACTATTTATTCAAACACGATTTCTCATATTTTTAAATTTTTGTTTACTTTGGAAAATAAGTTTTGCTATGGGTCACCGATGACCCTAAGGTCTTCAATGGATAGTTTTTAAAAACTTCTTACAACAAATTGCCGAAGTCAAACATTTTGTTTTTGGTTATCCATAACACAGTGACGCGAAGATTACTTAGCTTAAAAATTTTTGACGCTGAAAATGAATGCGGATGTTATCTAAAAATTAATAGGCCAGAAAAATACCAAATACCGGAACCCGTTGCGGTTCCTCATCAATGATCTTTGTGATAGTTGCCTCATTTCAATAATTGACATATGAAAGTGAAAATATTGTAAATTAAATAAGAATTATAAGACAGTTTTCTATTATAACCAACATTTTTTTTGAAGTGAAACTTCTTTTCTCTTGTCCTAGAGTAAAACCAACCGGATGTGACGTCAGCGCGTAAGTTTGCAATACGACATAATTTTGTCGAACAATGTGCATGAGGGGCTAAATATCAATATTCCGTAACTGAATTCACGAGCAAACTATATAATAAACGATTCATAAATAGTTTTAATTTAATATAACATATTAATTACACACACACACACACACACGCCTATGGCAGAAAGAACAATGTGTAGCGTCGCCATCTTAAAGTTTATGGCAGTTATGCATTCACATACAGATGGTGCAAATGTCCAAGGAATGACATAAAGATGTCGCACACAAAAAGAGTTCGTCTACAATTGTCATCGACCTTACTGGTACAGAGTTGCAATTTTTGTTCTAGCATTAATCCCAAAAAAAAAATTGGTTGTGTATTAACGAACACAAGGCAGAAGCCAATGAAGTAAAAAATTTAGCGATTGAAAAATTTCATTTGCTTGTTATTTGCTTGTGTTTCGTTTAGTTCACAAGAAGTTTCACTTCAGCCTTGTGTTCGTTAATACACAATTTATTTTTTTTTTTTAATTGCGATGATGATTACTGATTTTTATATACAGAGTGTATACAGTATATGGGTTGTACAGTGAATGTAAAAAAGTTTTGGCACAAGCAACGTTTTTCAGAAAACGTGCGCTAAAATATATAGTAAAAGCTATTTAAACAGATATTTTTGATATAGCTAGAATATCTGGTTACTTCATACACAACAAGCAATATGAGAAAAAGAAAATAAAGTCCACATCAAAAAAAATTTATTGCGCAGTAGTCCAATTATCAAATATTTTAAGTTAGTGTTAATTTTGATTTCGTGGTAGAATGAGCAAAATGGCCCGTCGTACAGACGTTCGTAAAACTATAATAAATCTTCATGTACAGCGTAAATCTTATCGCGAAATCGGTAATATAGTAGGGAGGCCATATTCAACTATACGAAACATCATAGAGCATTAAATTAATACTGGGAAATTAGAGCGTGAGAGCAGATCTGGGCGGCCAAAAAAGTTTACACCACGCCAGGAGCGGATTATAGTAGTTAGCTGCAGTGGCTCAAAAATAGAAGAACTTCGGCAGTAAAATTATGCAATGAGGTGCAGCAAAGATTTAAAGAAAACTTCGACCCCCAAACAATACGGAATACGCTAAACAGAGCTGATTATCATGGAAGAGTTCGTCGGCGCAAACCATTCATTTCGACTGTAAATAAGAAAAAGAGGCTGAAGTTCGCCAAACTTCATGTTAGTCAGCCGAAATCATTTTGGAATAGCGTTATATTTATTGATGTGAAAATGGACAGACATTTCTATTTAAATATTTTAAAAGAAAATTTGGCTCCCAGTGTTTAAAAGTTGGGGTTGAATGGGAAACCATATTTCTTCCAACAAGACAACGACCCGAAACATTCGTCATATCTATATACCACTGCAAACAATTAAAAACACCCCCACAATCGCCGGAAATGAATCCAATTGAACATATTTGGCACTTACCAAAAACAAATACGTAGTCATCACATAACATCAAAGGATTCACTTAAGGAGGCCATACGCAGAGAATGGGCAAATATCACACCCGAGGAGACATCTACTTTAGTTGGAAGTATGCGTAGACGCTTAGAGGCAGTTATCAAGACCAATGGAGGTCTTACCAAATATTAGATGTACAAAAATCGGACCAAAATGTAAATATTTCACATGTGTGCCTATACTTTTTTCCAGCTTCTTTTTATTTTTATAACATTACACCCGAAATGAAAACGAAGTATGAAATATTTTTTTTAAATGTTTAAAAAAATGTTCCTTTTTAAAAATAACATTTTAATTATTTTTGTAAGTTATGAGGAATAAAAATGATTAACAGAAAAACTTTGAAAATAGCACTGTGCCTAAACTTTTTTGATTCACTGTATATATTGCTTTTGATCGAGGAACGGTTGCTTTATTGCTTTTAACTTGTCGTCATAGGCAATGACGGATCTATGAATTTTCAATGGGGAGGGAGCGATGATCGAAATTTTGTACTCCAATTTTCTCATCATTCTTTTTCTAGACTTACCTATGGGAGCTTAAACTCCTCGGAAAGATGGCACATGTTTAAATCCGAAATCTATTCAAATAATGCAGACCCACGAAATTTTGGGCTGTGCCAAACTTTAAAATCAAAATTGGTGGAATTTTTGAGGCCATATCAAGATTTTTAGTTTTTCTAAGTGCAAAAATATCGGGTAATTTTCAGCTACTTATGAAATCGAAAAAAAAATGTTCTTGCGCTAGTTTCCATATAAAGCTAAAACACTCTTCTTCCTGTTCCGAATAATTTTCGTTGAAAAATGACATGACACTATATAAGATTCTTTAGAAAAATGGTCCGGGCATTTTTCTTTCAGTAAACAAATTTAAAGTGCAATACAGCCTCTTAAAAAATATAAAGTCTGAGCTAACTAACTACCCCAGTGAACTCGTTTTTAGTATATCTTTAAATCATATGTTTCTATTGATCTTACACTTGCTTGAAAATATAATTACTTAATCCTTCGGAGGGCGCGCCGCGGTAAATTAGCCGCAAATTGTTTAATTTTTGTTTTTAAAATACAAATCATAGTAGCCGACCGCTGCCACTCAAGTAACTTTGTAAGTTTTGAGATGCAGCGTGGTTTACCGTTACTCGTTGGTTTCTGCGTTACATCTGCTATTTGTGTTTGAAAACTGGGATCTCGCTTTTGCGGCTAATTTGCTGAGGCGCGCCCTCTCGTGTAACAAAAAATATTCAAGTGTAGCTTCATGAAATTTTTTCAAAGTTAAAACGATGAGGAATAAACATTTAAAAATAAATGCTTAAAATATATTTCAATATCACTAGAAAGCAATTAATTGTTTTATTTTTTTGCTATAAATAAGAGAAATTGCAGTCGATATTATGAAATTTACTTTGCGGCTAAATCAAACATTTACTTTATTCTTTAAGAAAATGTGATGGGAACGACACAACAAATTCAAACTCAAGGAACATAAACACTTTCCAATACTCAACCAATTAGAACAATTTCTTTATATACTTAATGTCTGGATCTCTGAAATCCAATGAACTTTCTATCTGATCACCATGTAGTCAGATATTACTTAAGTAAATTAGGTTTGTCAAACGAGACAGAGCACCTATGTATGCAGGACGATGAGACAACAACCTACATTCTGTGTGAGTGTCCAGCCTTGGCTCGGCAAACAAGGGGTATTTCAGCAAACCGTTTCTAGCTTATAACAAACTCAAAACCTCTTCCACAAAAGATGTTCTAGCCTTCATCAGGATAGCAGATCGTTTTTTATCTTAATTTATGATCTATGTACAAAAGGTATTCTAGGTCGCTGTGCCTGATTTTCGGGTAGTTCCAAACGTACCAATAATAATAATATTAGTAATTATAATTACAAATTTGCTTTCAAAAAAAAAAAAATATCGTTCAAATCGGTACGTCTATACAAGTGAAATTCGGTATTTTTCGCTGAAGTATCCTCTTGAAAAAGAAATTATGAAACTTTTCAAAGTCGGTCAATAACCATGCCTACCTGTCATGCAAGGTTTTTTGAACCAAACCACTCGTGAACCGCTGAAACGAACCAAACTGGAAATTTTTTTCATTTACATCCCTAGTTTGAAGAGATCAATAAACTTTATTAGCTCAATTTTGGAATTGCCTGCTGTAAATTCGAAAGTAGTGAAGTCAAGGCTATAACACACTTCGGCTATTGTAGTTTTAGAAAGTAGACCTGACTCCGTCTCATATATACAATGAAGAATTATTTTTGATCTCACAACTCTAAATTCATATTTCTTAAATCGAGTTCAGAGGTCATAATTTTTTCAGAAAAGAATTAACGCAAAACTTACGTATTTTTTGGGCATTGAGTGCATGAACCCCTTTTAATTTTAGAGTGCTTTGCATCATTTCACTTATGTATATGTAAACAAGTCACTTTGGCGAGAAGTTAACTTTCTAATGGAAAAATTTTCTTAATTATTTTTAATGTTTTCTGCTCTCATTTATAAATTTAATTAAAATGATTACCACTTTGCTGTCCTCGCCAATGGCTCCACTAAAAATAAGAAAAAAACATCAACATTTAAATAGTACCTACTTTCTAGAATTTTAAATTATGCATGTTGCCTTTTTGTTAACCCTCGTTTTTATTTAATTCGTATTTCGCTCCTTTTTTTCGGTGTTGCACAACGCCCTACAATATACTATGAATTATGGTCACGTCCTTGATTTGCAACACAACACGTAACGTCTGTATGGCACAAAAGCATCAACGCAGCAACAACAATAGCAACGAAAAAAATAGTAGTAGAAATGTCACTTTTGTTGTTGTGAAACGACAATGCAAAAAAAATTACCTACAAATGAAAAAAAAGAATAACAAAGGAGAGAAAAGGGAAAGAGGACAGCATGAAATAGTTTACAGTCTGCTGCACCATCATGCCTGCCTAAACATAAAATCTACTACTATTTTTTGCTCTTAGCTGCTACTTTTTTGTTTTGTTTTCCTTCGCCTTGCTCTCAAGTAAAATAGCTTTTTTCATCTTTGTCATGCACATGTGTCCATGTACTTCTCTGTACAAATGACATAAGAAAAGCAAACAGAAGAAAAAACTATGGAGTAGGGACGGAAAGGCGACAAAACGTAGCAATTTATGGTAGTATTAAAAAGGGTAGTATATGTGGGTGTGTGTGTTATGCCGTGCTGCAGTCTTCGCCTTTACTCTCCCTACCGTTGCCGTCGTCGCCGTCAATGAAAAACAGTTTTAATGCCAAATGGTAAAGTGGCAGTAACAGCAGTTGCAATAGTAGTAGTCCCAATACAAATAGTAGTAGCGTTGGTAAAAAGCGAAGCAGCATGCACGCGAAAAAAAGTATGTAGTAGTAGCGAGCAAACAGCATACAAACATACATACTTACATACATATGTACAACGTTTTGTGTGTATTTTATGGAATTGTGGCTGCAAGTCACATTCCGTACCTAAAAGGATTTTCATTTTGTGCAAATGGCTGCCAGCGTGAAGTAGGTAGCTATACCTATAGCTGGATGTATGTAACTACATACATAGGTAGTCCAATATGAAGTACGTGTGTTTATATGTGTGTGTGCGATGCAATTGCAATGTAGTAAAGTACCTACTAAAAAAAAATATTTATCTTTTTTGGATTTCTTACTACGTTGTTTCTTGTTTGTTTGTTTGTTTGCTTGTCTTTTTTAGAGGTGGGTTTAAGCAAAAGATTTATGAATGAAAGCGGATTTTTTCGTGAATGAGTAAAGAAAGCAGAGGCTTTTAGTTTAAACTAAATAGTTAACTATGAAAATAAAGTCAAATATATGTATTTACAAACTTAAGCCACATAATAACAAATTATGTTATATACTACGATTTATAATACATATTACCCTTTTTAACATATTTAGCAAAAGTTATAAAAGGTTAAAGTAAATTTTTGATATATGTATCTTCTGGCATCGCGAATGTCAAACAATTGTGAAGTAAGCAGAGATCGATTATATACGTGGGCAAACCATAATAAGATTAATTGAAACTTTATGAAATAATAACACTGTGCAACAAATTTAAAGCCATAGAATTCGAAATGGAAACCGTTTGGATAGGATGGCAGGATACAGTAGCAAAATCTCCAGAGGATTTCGTAAAGTTAGCTCGAATTTTACGTCGCCTTAAAATTGTCCATTTCTAACAAATTAAGTATAGAAAAAAAAGCAACTTGTTAAGATCTGAGATTGCCTCGAGCGTATTAACCCATTAGCTCCCTCCCTTATTGGCTTCTTTTTTGCAAAATCAGCCACCTTCTTGACCCATTACGGGACACGATAGAGGGTTGAAAAGTTCTAGAAATATATTACTCATAAAATTTTATTATAGGTCACTGAACCAAGAAAAACTCTAAACTTGGTTCCAAATTTCAAAAATGTGTCAAATTTTCACCTCTGATACGCAGTGAGCAAATGTTTTCTAAACTAAAAATATATTCTACATCACAAAATAAACATTATAGACTTAATCAAACTTAGAATTTATATCTCCAACGGTGCATTAACCCTTTAGCTGCTCCCTTGTGGGACTTCTTGCTTTTTTAATATAAATTGCCATTTCAACGGTGCTTTTTCTCACGATTTCGGTGCTTTGGGCTTAAGAACAACAATTAAACGACATCATCCTCAGTACTTCAGTACTACTATTGGAAAAAAATTCTAGGTCTCAATAAAAATTGAATAATACAGTCAAACCTGCTAATTGCGACACTCTCTAATTGGGACACCTGACGACCTCGATAGTCTAGTGGATAGTGCACTAGACTTTCATCCAGAAGGTTGCGGGTTCGATTCCCGTCTTGGTCTGGTGGTTAATTCTCATAAACTTCTTATATTCACTAACGATATGAAGTGGATGGTTGGTAATGGCAAAACCACCGAGCTGATAAAAAATTGCCACATAGCCGTTCGGAATCGGCGTTAAACTGTAGGTCCTACCATCGCCACTGTGGTCTAGTGGAAGAGTGCCAGACTCTTGTTTCTGGAGACCCGAGTTCGATTCTCGGCTTGGGTATGTTTCTTATCTATCTTTCTTTCTCCCTTCCTTTCTTTCTTTCTTTCTTGGGGCTTTGGTACAAAAGATCTTATAGGTCGCAGTGCCTGACTTTCGAGTCGTCCTTCCTTCAAATAATAATAATAATAATAAATTGGGACACTTCCTAATCGAACCGCACTATTAATTTTTTTTTGGATTCAGAAGAAATTCCCTTTGCTATACGGGCCACCTTCCAATCGGGTCATGGACCGCGCTTTTTACAATACTTTTAGTGCCACAGAACCTTTTTAATCGGACCGAAATGTTTTTTTCATAGGAAAAAAAAAAATTTATATGTGATTAATGCCGCTGAGGAGAGGCGTTTGTCACATTGGAAATGGGCAGAAATCTTTCAAATAAGCAAAAGTCATGTTCAAAGAATTTTGCCAACAAAAGAAAAAATGAAAGATTGTGCAACGTGTAAAATCGTGTGCATCATTTATTTTAAGCTGGTAAAACTAGTGATTTTCGGGAATTTTTTTGATTTATCAAATAAAGGAATAGGGGGATCGTTTCATATTCATTTTATTAAGTGCACTTCCAACAATATTTCCATAAATTTTTATTAAAAAATATTGAATAGTTTTGAAGATATGGGCCTTGCGGTGGAGCCCGAAAAACTTTCCCGCTCCATGGTCGCGTCGATTTTTAATAATCTATTTTTAGTTTTTAATAATCTATTGTATATGAGTAAAATTCTCGTCGTACATAGTTTTTTTTACACAAAATGGCGACTGATTGAAAATTTTTTAATGTTTTCGACCCTTTTTTTTGTTTCAAAAGAGCTTAAAAAATAGTAAAATTCAAAACACATACACCACAAAACAAAACGAATAAAAAAATTGAAAATCGGTTAATATTTGATCGAGAAAAACGCGTTTAAAGTTTTCAGTCCATTAAGTTTTCAGTCTACTTACTATCACTAAAATGGCTGTAACTCAGGCAATTTTTGGAATTTTGACTTGAAATCCTGTAGAAATATTTTACTTTAATTTAAGATAAAAAAATGTTTTTCACCCGTCACAGTGGCCTTCCCCCTTAAGTTGTTTACCCTTGCACTCAAAAATATTTTTCAATCACGGGGATGATATTACAACACAATGCAAATATTACACGATCACGAATCTGTAAAAATCATCCACAACTCTTAAAATTGTATGTTTCATGTGGGAAAAAAAATTTTCATCCATGAACCCCTCATATTATCAAATTTTCAAAAAACCAAGATTTACGAATACACACAAAACCTGACCTGACCCGAACAAATTTTTAATAGATTCGTTATCGGCGGATACTATTTTGTAGTTGTATAGTGTTATTACTCAAACATTAAATATTTCCAAGACCAATAACATAGTCTTCAAATTTTTAACAGGAGAATCGCAAAATTTCGGAGTATTCGAAACCCTTTTGGAACCTGAAGATATTAACTGATTTCAAAACTTGTTTTCCCCTTGTATTAGTTTAGTTTAGTAAAAACTTTTCTGCACTGTCACTTTTCAATTTGATACCATTTGAGTTACATGCATAAGTAGTTACATAATAAGAATGATTCATGTATGATTCATACATATCTCGTCTTCTATTTTTTCACTAAAAACTAAAATCATTATAATCGGGCCACCTCGCAATCGGACTGTTTTTGCTTGGTCCCGAGGGGTGTCCCAATTACCAGGTTACCACTGTATAATAAAAAATAAATTCATTGTTTCTTAATATTATAACATTCGACTAAAAGTATAAAATTACTGCAGATGAATAATAATAATTTTGTTTACGTAATAATCTTCTTCTTCTCATTTTCCGTTTGGCGGTTATTTTTAAAATATCTTACATTTAGTGGTTGGCAATACTGCAAAAGCGACATTTATATGAATATATCAATACATTTATAATAACAGGAATGCATTTGAATAACATAGAAAAAAAAATCATAGCTAAATCAAATCGGGTTATTACTTTTGCATCACCTTGTATGTGTACATTAGAAGTTTCTTTCATTGTCGATTTCTACATACATATATGGTATGTTTAATATAAATCTGGGGTCATTCGAACTCTCCAAAAAGGGCCCCTGAAAAATATTCATTATTCTGCAAAATTTTAACTTTCTTCTTTTGGATTCTACTGTAGAATCTTACCTCGGGTTTTTTTTTGTTACATTTTTAAAAAAAAATTTCAAAATATGTTGGATCAACGTATTCAAATATCTTTAAAACTGAAAAGATATTGACAACATATTTTTTGGCAGGTTTTGTCTTTAGATATTCAACAAGCACGTGAATCAGTGCCTACTTAGCAAGGAGGCGAGTGAGGCTGCCGCCTCGGGCCCCGCGGCTCTGAGGTCCCCGAGCAGGAAGGGGAAAATTAAACAAAAAAAGTTCAAGAATAACTTTGCAAGGAAAAAATTGAAAAAAAAAAAAACAAAAAAGGAAAAGAATAATTCTGTAATTTGTTTTAATTTTAGTGATATACATATTTATGGATGAATAGTTTGGGCGAAATTCTTTTTCTGCAAGTATGGTTGACTCTTTCAGACAAATGTAATTAAATATTGAGGGAAAACAGAGATAACAGTTTTATTTGCTATGTCGAATGGAATATTGACTCGTATATACTTTTATACTTGTGTGAAAAAGAACGTTCAAGCTCAACAATATTTTACAAAACATAAGTAAATGAATGATGACGTAGCTGAATTTCATTTGTATAAATTCAATCAAAATTGGCGTAGTATTCAAAATTTAAAATTTTGTAATAGTGAGAAAAAATTTTAGGGCCCCGGAATAATTTTGCTCCAAGGCCCCTAAAAGCGCTTAGACGGCGCTGACGTGAATTGTAATTTTTTGATAGTTGACTGATAAAAAAATATTAAGGTGCAAAATAACTTGTTAGACCCAGTTCTCGAAAATCAAATAAACGTTTTTTCCCCAAAGAATTGTGGGCACCACTAGTGTATATATGTAGGTAGACAGATAATAATACGCACTCAATTAGGTACATATATTGAACCCCCAATTTTGTAGCTTGGTTATAAACATTCTATCAAGTCAAACCACCTAGGAATCGTAGTAAGACTTGCGGCCGGTTTTGTTAACTGGATATGCTCGATGCTATCACTTACACTTTTAATGGTTCAAGATAATTGTGGTCAATCCGTGACTTGCGTAGTGAATGGAGAATGTTCTCAAGGTGGAGTACTCTCTGCACAGCTGTAGTGTTTGCTGGTTGACTATCTACTTGTTTCCCTAAATGAGTCGGGTATCAACACACAGGCCTATGTCGATGATGTCGCCTACTTAATCCCGGTCCAATAGGTAGGGTATGTTTGTAGGAAGGTCCAAGCTGCCCTGAATATGATTGGCTCTTAGTGTTGCTTAAATGGGCTATAGGTTAACCCTCTTAAAACTGATGTTGTTCTTTTTACTCGGAAAAGGGAAGTTGATGGTCTCATTTTATCAGTACACAGAGGAATCGCTATTCATTTATCCCATGAAGTGAAACATCTAGTAGTCATTCTACTTAGATATTAAACTTCTATGGTGTTCTAATGTTGAACTAAAGGTATCCAAAATACTGGCTGTTTTTTGTCAATGAAAGACTGTCAATGAAAGGCGTAACATGCGATCTATCACCTGGTAAAGCTTTATGGCTCTATAAAACTATGGTTCGATCCATCATCCATATTCTGGTGGAGCAGACTTACTGTTGACAGCGTTAGAAACGCTTTTGCCAGACTTCAAAGGACTGTGGATATTTGTTGTATGGGAGTTTTTCCGACAGCACCTGGCCAATCCTTGGATGCATCACTCAACTTACCTCCCCTTGCTATTACAACCATCTGTAGATTTAAAGGCGACAGTTCTATCAATGGGACAGTTCTATCAATGCCATCCGAGACAATGCCAACCGAGACAATGCCAAAAATTCCAGTTTTAAAACAGCGCTATGCAATACAAATTCCTGAAGGACAAACCCGGTTTTTACCGGGATCTGGGCCTGGAGTTAATTATAAGCGTATTTTCACTAACAGCTTGTTCTATGACTTTTTGGTATTCTTCTGACATTATTGTTCACTTAAGCCTATTAAATTTAAATAATTAGTCTAAAATATGGAAGAAATTTGTAAAATTTAAATTAAAATATTATGAATACGGCTCTTTATTGTACCTTCAGCACTATCATGGGTTTCATGCTTCATGTTATTGATAGCGGTTGGATAGAAAAGAGGTTCTGTATTATAATTCCAGGCTTAAATGTGCGGAAAAATTTAATAGTCTGCTTTTGATATAGATTGTAGAATATTCAGGAATCTCAGGAAATGAATCCGCTGACCTCTTTTTCGGGTACTCGTACGTATTTTTAGGTTGTATTTAAGTTATTTCGCTGAGATATAAATAAAACTGTTCGAACTGAATAAAGCCACCAATGAGCTTTAACTGCCTAAGAATAAAAATCTGAGCTCAGTAAGATGCTTACTGTCTCCTAACTTCCTCTTTAATTCATATTTAATAGTGCGAGTTCCTACTTCTAATACGGGTTCTGGACCGATGCAATTCTTGGCTACTGGCTTCTTTGTCAAACAATGAGCATCTGATGTCTTTACTTGTTTCGTTATTGACACCTTGAGATTGAAAGATTTCTCTCTCTATCTAAAGGAAATTAGGCTTAGATGGTATTTTTACAAGTTATGAAATGGTACTCACCATTCTGACATTAGACAGAACCTCAGAAAAGGTCCCCAGAAATATATGGAATGCACGCATTTTATTTCGAAATCCTCCTATGGTGCTATAGTATTATTATATCCCACAACCATGGAGCAATTAAAAACACATATTTTTGCTTACATATCTTTTTATAATATTTTTTTTTTTTTATTTTTAACAGTAACCCCTTAGAAAAAACCATAAAACCATTTATTTAAACTCCTAAAATTATGCAATCAACTTCCTATAATGATTTAAAATCTCATCAAACGTCCGAAATTGTTATTTAGCCGTTGCTGCTGCGGTACTCGAATGTCGGCGAAATAAATTTCTCTCAAATTTGTACCATCAGCGGGCACCAGAATTAGACGTCCATTTTTTAAATCACGCAATCGGCTCAACACCTCAATTTGACCCTCGCCAACATCAGAATCCTCAAGCAATTCATTCTCCTCAACATTGACATCTGTATCAACTTCAGCAAGGGGAAGCCGAGGATTTTCCGATGCATCGGGGGCACCATATGTCTCAGCGGGCAGCTCCAGACGACGATCACCAACTTCAACATTTATGCGCACTCCAGGTGGACCATAGGTACCAGCAGGTAACTGCTGTTGTCTTCTTTCAACCGTTGATGAACCGGCTTCATTGATTAATACTGGTGGCAACGCTGGTGTTCCCGATGGCGGTAATATATCGGACTCATCAACATCAGGAAAATCGGCAATAGGCTCAATATCAGCATCAACAACAACACCCACATCAGCTTCTGCACCGAAATTTTCAACAGCTTCTCTTGTGGGTGGTTGAAAGTTTTTGGCCGGTGTTTCAATGCCATCAACAAGTATTTCCGCTCCATCGGTTGATATTGATTTTGATGCAATTGTTGGTGTTAATGGTGCACCGTAAGTATTGGCTGGTGTACGATTGATGACTTCCTCTTCTTCTTCGTTGTCGTTTTCACTGAATGTAGTTGGAGTTTGTATTGTGGATGTGGGTGATGGGGTTATGTCGAAACCGAAATCCTCTACTATTGTGGTTGCTATTGTTCTTGCTGTTGTTGTGGGTATTACTTTTGGTATACGTTCATTAGGCAATCCGAATGGTATACGGGGGCGAAAACCTGCTGCTGGGTAAGGAGTTTTCCCCTCTAAAATTGACGCCGTTGTTGCTTCAATTTGACGCGCCAATTTGCGCGGACGTTGTCGTTGTTTTAGTGGTGTAGCCACAATTGTGACCACTAGAAATGCCACCAGAAAAATGGTTAAAAATTTTATGCCAATCATTTTTGAAATGTGTTCTCGAAACTATAACTGTTGTTTGTGTTTTGAAGAGACTGCCGCTTTTATAGCCATATTTATTGTATTTAATTCGAAACGGTTAACATTTTGCCGAATTTTTTTTGTTGGCTTCCACTTTTTTCACTGTTTTTTTTCTCACTCTTGAATTCAAAATTCAGTTCCGGTCGCAAGGTTGCAAAAAATAAATAAAAGCAACATAACATCGTATTTGAAATGCTCATACTCAATGTTAATTTCATTAAAATATGTATCAGAAAAACATATTTATTCTACTCCACTTCAGTTTAGCTACACGCACTATACTCCTCTCCGCACCCCTCTTCACTTTACTCCATTCCACTACCTTTATGCCATTCATTGCTCTCTTGGCGTATATTTTTTTCTGTTTTATTTTTGTCTTTTGGGCGCTAAATGTGTAACATTTCATGCCAATCACGTACATTAATACAATTTATTACTTTTTGTGTTATTACAATTTTTTATTTCTTTCGATAAAAAAAGGTTATAAAATGCATTAATCGCGTTTTTATTTCAATTTTAATATAATGTTTTTTTTTTTTACTTTTCTGTTTTTTTTTTTTTTTTATTATAAATTATGTCAGTTTATTTGTGTATTGCTTACTAAAAGTGCCAGCTACAACAATAGTTCGCATTTCAATCGCAAAAAAGTGTTGCATGCGCAGAAATGCAACTCTGTCTTTGGCCTTAATTAACACACAAAAAATGGCAAAAAATTATGATAAATTTTTATGACATTTTTATGTTGGTAGCGCAATCATTAAGTTTGCATAGCTATTGAATAATAATAAAAGCTTCTTTTGTAATGTTTACACATGTGTTGCCATCGCTTTCGATTTGTTGCAAGTACTAATGACAAAAATATTGATAAAGTAACATAAGCAAATAAATTCAGTATTAGTAAAAATGAATACAGTTGATTTTGATGATATCATCCTAGGTTAACATAGGACGGTTTATGATGGCCTATTATATAGTATATATGTATATATGTAGATTAACATAGGAATTTAAACAGAAGATTTTTCAGGTTGTTTAATGGCGTGGTAATCATGATATACGGACATTTTTGCGGTCAATCAGCGATTTCAGGTTCCCTATTCTAATGAGCTTTCTATTTGGGCCAAACGGCTTATTAGTTAACCCCTCCAAAACCGAGCTTGTTTTGTTCACAAATATAATGTACAGCACTTCCACCACCGACCACAGCGAAACTTGAAGGTATCTCTTTAGAACTTTTATTCGAAAGAAAATATTTTGGAACTATACTTGATGACAAGCTCAACTAAAAGAGGGATATCAAAGAAAGGAAAAAGAAAGAGTTAAGTGCTTTCTACGCATGTCAAAAAGGCTTTGCTAAACGGTGGGGTGTATGTCCGCAGCTCATCCATTGGATGTATGCAGTCGTCATCCGTCCTGTACATACAAACATATTTATTGTTGGTATGGTGGAAAATCAGCTATCCCCCCAACTTGTAAAAGTTCAGAGATTAAGAGTTGCAGGAGCTTTGAGCAAAATGCCCCAAGCAGGGTTGGAAATGACTCTTCATTTCTCAGGTCTTAGGTCCTGAAAATTGCATGGTGTCATTAAATATACCTATGGCAATAGTGAAATCAAGTCTAGACCAAAAAGCGAAAGAATTAATCAACAATTCCTGGTAAGCCCGGAGCGACTGTAAGATGTTCCGAAGTTTATACCCTTCTCTTGATAAGGAAAGAGTTCAGAACTACCAGTGTTTAGAGAAAAGAACTCCAGTTTCAGCCGGAGTAACCATAGGCTTTTGTGCTATGCACCAAACCACTAGAGAAACTGCGAAGGCGAAGATGAAAATGAGACCATCCATCACCTCCTCTACGAATGCCCCAATCTCTAGATCCGACAACTCCATTTCGTAGGAGACAGATTTTTTGGAGAACTGGAGAACCTGGCAAAGATTCCGCTAACAGTACTTGTAAGGTTCATCAGGGTAGGTAGATATTTAAGGAGATCTACCTCGTTGGTGTGGGGGATTCTACAATGTATAGGGACATCATAATAGATCAAATTTTTAGCCCTCGTTGACGCTCAGTCTTTCTGAGCACTTTCTTTTAACCTAACGCTTGTAAATCAAACGCCGAGTTTTTAAATACCGTTAGTTAAATTTGGTCATATCCGGGAATCAACTATAAATATTACATGAATGGTGTCAGAAGAAAAATTAATCTTTATGGAATTCTGAACATGTTTTACCTCAGCACTACCAATTTCATTATTCCCCGTTTCCCCTTATTTCTGGATTTTTAAAAGAAAATTTTTTGTTTGTATGATTCTACAAAACAAACGGCTGAGGGAAGTAACAAACGTTCTTCGGTAAAATAATTGCTCATAAAAAATTAGTGGGTAGGAGATTTCAAAACCACTCATCTGTTTATAAGAGTAAAAGCCTAACGTAACGTTGTGTGGGGAGCCCAAAGTGGCAAGCACTGTGACCTGAACGGTCTTTTAAGCCTAGCCACCAATTTAGGGCAAAAGACGCTCAAATGACCAACTTTTTGTTTTTATTTTAGGTTTAAATATGAAGAGGTTCAACAATGCACATCGTCAAATAAAATATAATTTGAAATTAAAACTATTCGACATGGTTGGAATTAATAATCATCGTTTCAACTTCACAATATAATAGCTAAATAAAAATATGTGACTCGCACAAATAATTACAATCTTCTCATCATGTCTTCATATTTAAAATATGTTTTTAAACTGATAAAAAAAGCATGAGCTTCAATGGTAAAAAAGTGCGCTACAAAGAAAATCCCGCCTAGGCAATTGACCCTTAATATTCTACACGATAAATCTCATGCCCGAAAGATAGTGCATGCAAGTTGTAAATACATTCGTAGAAAAATGCTGCATAATTGAAATAAATGATAGCTATTTACTATCATCCGATTGTTAAAATTTTGCATACTAAGATTACTTGGGCCAAGAGCTGTATTTTTTACCTTAATTTTGATCTTAAAACTATTTCTTAAGATTATTCCGCAGTAGAAGTTAGTAAAAGAAAGGAAACTTACATTTTTCCTTGTACGGGAATTTGAATTTGTTTGTTTTTGGGCCAAAAACTTATTTTTGGCCTCTATTTTGATCTACAAAATATTCCAAAGGAGGCTCCAAAGCAAAACTAGAAAAATTCGGTGAAAGCAGAATCTTTCGTTAAACTGGATCACCATTTATGGACTGAGCAATTTCATTAAAATTTTGAGCACCGGGGTTTTTGGGACAACCCAAATTTAGCTTACATTTTCATTTTGAAATTATTTCTGAAGTGGCTCCGAAAGAGAACCTGATAATAATTTTATAAAACTTAAAATGTATAGGCAAACCAACTTGTATTTACCCCTTCTTCTCCCATAAGGTGATTGGGGTTTATTTAAATCATACGAATCTACTAGAGACTGTACCAACTCTACTCTATTACATAAAATGGTTGGAGTTTTGGTATATTTGTTTTTTTTTTTTTAATAAGATGCCATTGCGATGATGCAAAAGGACGAAATGAAAGTGAAAGTTTGCAATATCTCCCAAATTTTCTAATGCTTCAACTTTACATAACTTTCGATTTTGCGATTACTCTTGAGAAACAATTGCTTCTTATTTTAAGTTTTTAAAATATAGTTGCAACTTGAGTGCTTTTTAAAAAATATATTCGAAAATTCAATCGAAAAAAATTGTATTTCTCTTTTTGTAATCTTTCGGTTTTAAAAACATGAATATTTTGTTTGATAATTTAATTATTATTTTTATTATTCGATGTCCTCGCGTTACAGCGGAAAAACTCGCAATTTGTTATCCCGCAACTTTGCATTAACCCGTGAACACCGCTGATATAATTTTCTGATTTCAATGCACTCTTTGTTATCCGTTAAACATAACTTCTTAGCTGTACAAGGCATGCTAAAATTGCAAAGCCTTCTGATCGAAACCTGGAGGAAATAAAATCTCAATATTATGTAGAAAAATAAAAAAAATTTACTGTATAAAATTTACAACAAACAAAACAAACACAACAAAATTGCATTATTAATTTATTACATAAACTGGCAATGAACTCCTGTGCGTCTGCTGTAATCCTAGTTAGACTAAAGTTTATTATTTTGCACATATTTATGTTAAATACATAAATACATAAATGAATACACAATAAATATTTTCATAACGCCATAACTGGGCCAATTTTTCATCTAAATATTAATAATCCCAACATGAAGAGCAAAAGAGAATTTATTATTATCTCTAAAATATTATAAAAATTCATATTGTATTTTATTAAAGATTGATTTATTTATGTGCTATTAAACATTCTATTTTTGGCCTTCTCTATTACTCGGACATCATACGATGATTTTGGTTTTTCGTTAATTTAGTTTAGTTCGCAACAGAGTTAATATCGATATTGCATTCTCATTTGGTGGTCACCGCATTTGTATGTTAACACACACACACATACTTACACACACGCACAAAAACCACATAGCAAAAGTAATCAATGGAAATCAAAACGAAATTTTAAATGACAACACCAACACATGTATGAGAAATATACCCAGAGGAAAAACCACGAGCTTCCAAATTGCTTTCCATCTAAAGTATTTAATTTAAAAGCACTTTGGATGCACTTTAAAGTTGCAATATTTACTAGCTGAGAGACAAAATTTTATTTGGCTAATCAAAAGATTAAAGATAAAATATTAAATAAAACCTATAATAGATGTCACTACAGTCTACTGAAAAAATATGGGATCAGAGATTAAAGAAATTTCTCAAACTACTATAATATTCTACGTATCTATGGTTATTATCATAATGAAATTACACAAAGATCAAGTCCGAAATTAGCTTCCTTCTTTTTATTTATAAAATATGTGAAATTTTTAATTAAAAATTAGAATTTTGGTTTGAGCGATAAGTACATGCAGGTGATTGTGGTAAAGTTTGAAAAAAGGAAAGATAGAAAATAACATAAAAAATTCTCTCATCTACAAGCTAACTCCCAACGTTAAAGCTCACATTCTATTCGCGCACTATGAGGTTTTAAATTTTTTTTTAAGTTTTTACCATGTTTCCCATGCGGCAAAAACTGATAAATGAGAGCAGAAGTTAAATAGGAAATGATTTGCCTTCTGTGCCTCACAGGGTTAACCCTTCTGAGAGTTTACTCTAAAAAGTTTCACGGCGCACCCTGTGCCCATCAATTTTTCTTATTTATAGTAAACCCCAAAAAATCAGACGAATTCGTTTCTAATTCGAAACGAATTCGTTGTTTCGAATCGAATGTTTCTAAAACGAATATCCTTAACGATTCATTGACGAGCTCGTTTTCTTGAGGAATTGCCTCTTCATTAACGAATTCGATTTTGATTTCATTTCTGAATTCGTTCGTGAACTCGAGAATTCCTTCGCAAACTAGCATCATTAGCGAATCGTTTACTAAACCTTTTTTTGGTTTTTTAACGAACCAAAAGAATATCAAAAGTTATTTTATTAAAACATTTAAAAGGCTTTTTTAACAAATTTTCATTCAATAATTTTACCAAGAAACAAAAGGAACATGTGCTTCTAATTGCGGTTGCAGTGATTGTATTTTTTAAGACGGATTTTGACCCACACAGTTATCCATAATTTCACGCCAGCATCTGTGTACGAAGTCGCAATGACTTCGAGCTCCAACTAATAAGAAATCGCCAACATATTACATAAAAGTAAAATATATTATTTATATTTATTTTATAGTCCATTAATTTGTCCTCACCAGTTTTCAAAAATTAATAGTTGCTTTTAATGTGGTTTCAAATTAAAAAAAACTGCATTTTTTGACAAATAAATTTTTATTTTGATTTCTTTTCCGTTTTACTAAAACGAACTCCTTTCGAATGCTATAGCGAAGACTCGTTAATAGATTCATTTTCGAATTCATTTCGAATGCTAAAAGTATGGTATTCATTTTTAATGGTTTGTTGGGATGAAATAAGTGATTGATTTTTAGTGATATTGAAATATATTCGGTTTTTGTCAAAGATGGTGTTAATGGCCATACATCTGGCACCACTGATCCGATCCTGTCAAACAAACGGTCGAGTTTGAAAGGTGACATTTTTTGCGAAGTTCGTCATTAGTGTAAAAAGTTACATTGATTTGAAAATGAAATGCTGTTTTACTATAAAAAAGGTTTTACGGTGAGAATGCTTTAACAGAACGTACCGTTCAACTTTGGTTTGCTCGATTCTGTTCTGCAAATTTCAATGTTAAAGATGCACCTCGCTCTGGCCGGCCAGTCACTGAAAAAGCCGATGAAATTTTGCAACTGGTGGATTAAGACCAGCACGCAAACTGTTAGGAAATAGCGGAAACACTAAACATCAACCACATGACAGTTTGGAATCATTTAAAAATGGTTGGCTACTCAAAGAAGCTCGATATTTAAGTGCTACATGAATTAACACAAAGAAATTTGTTTGACCGAATTACCATCAGTGAAACGTTGCTAAAACGCATCGAAATCGAACCATTTTTGAAATAAATCATTACGTGCGATGAAAAATGGAAAAATGGTTCAAAGGTCGGTGACCCTCCACAAACGACTTCAAAGCCTGGATTAACGGCAAACAAGGTTATGTTGAGGGTTTGGTGGGATTGGAAGCAAATCGTGTATTATAAGCTGCTACAACCTGGCCAAACAGTCAATTCTGATCTCTACTGCTCACAACTCGACCGTTTGAATGAAGCAATCAAGAAAGAGCGACCAGAATTGGCCAACAGAAAACGTGTTGTGTTCCACCATGGTAATGCCAGGCCACACACATCTTTGATGACCCGCCAAAAAGTGACTGCGTTTGGCTGGGAAGTTTTAATGCACCCACCGTATTTTTATTTGTTTCTTTTTTTTTTGGCAATTTTTCGCCGACAAACCACAGAAGTTTTACATCGATGGAATTATGAAGCTACCGGAAAAATGGCAAAAGATCATAGATAATAATGGTCAATATGTACTTGATTAAAATTGATTTTTAATAAAAAAAAATTTTTGTTCAAACATTGACAAAAAAACTAAAAATACTTTTTATGTGACCCAATATTTGATGTATTTATTTCTAAATTTTTATTCGTCATCATTTTAATGTGTAAAAAATTTCTGCAAGCTACACTTAAGTTTTTGTGTTACACGAGAGGGCGCGCCACGGCAATTTAGCAGCAATAACGAGATACCAATTTTCAATATCAGCTAACCGAAGTAATGCAGAAACCAACGGCTAACGGTAAACCACACAACACAAATTAAACAATAAGCGGCTAATTTGCCATGGCGAAGGGTTAAAGGCTTTAAGCAAAGAAATTTCTTCTGGTAAAAAGTTGAAAAATGTCGAATTGCTTAACAATGTTAAATTAAAAAATAGAAAAATATAGAATAAATTAATTTTGGGAAACACAAAATTTTTTAAAATGGAAATTTTACGAAACAGTTCCTAATCGTTTTGTTGATACATTTCTCCTTCGATTTCCCTTAATTTTTTTAAGCTTCTTTTAATAAACAAATTACGGTTTTACGTGCTTTTTTATAGTTGACACATTTACAAGTTTTAGTTTACGAGAACGGATATATTATAATACGAATGCAAAGATTGAATAAAAATATTATACGGTACCGAAATTTCATCCACATCGATTTTTACGCTTCATTACCCATTCAAAGATATGCTACAGGAGTACTTTGAGTCACACTTCCCGACTGCTGGGTTTGCTTATGTATACATAAATATAAATGAGAGGATATAACATAAAAACTTTCTAGTGCACACAAACATATTTAACTAATTTCGAAAAGCCATATTGTTTTCAATTTAAAATTGCCAATGAATTCTCATATTTATGGAAATTAATGTGAAATTAAATTTTTTCACTAAGCGCTCATACATACAAACAGCTTTAATTTAGATGCAATTTTCTAGTGTGCATGTGTGTGGGATTGTTTTATGCTACGGCGATCATTCGTTACTGGTTTCCAGGGCAGTTATCAGAATAAGACTTTTGTTCTTGATTAGTTTTGTCCAAACCAGTTAAAAATATAAATTCGAAGCTCGAAGATTTTGATAAATTGCTAGATTTTCAAATTCTAAATATCAATCGCCGTGTCGTAACTACTGGTTGGTGTACTGGACTGCCCCAAAAGGTGCCCCCGGGCAGTCAAAAAATCAAAAATAGAAAATAAAAAGATTTTCAACACGGCACTGGCAAACCTGTAACAGTGAAACTTGCCAGTAAGTTCTTTACATTCGTGGAACATGCAAGTTTTCATTAAACTTCCATTCATGATGAAATTCATGATCCAGGATAGTTTTTAACGATATCCTACCGGAAGTTCCAGTTTTGTATTCGCAATTTATTGTGGAAATTTTTGGTAATATTTTTTAATCAAGATTTGAGAAGCTAAAAATTTTGCATTGTTTCTAAAGTTATTATTATTATTATATGTTTACGAGGGGAGCCCAAACAAGCAGGCACTGTGGCCTGAAAGATCTGTTGTGCGAACCCCCACTTATGACAAAAGACGTTCAGCTGATTTAATGAAAGCCAAAACGTCATTTGCTGAAGAGGATTTTATTTTGTTACTCGTAGGAAAAGATGTACCAAAAATTCTCCCTCTGAGCCGAGCTAAAGCTGGGCATTCTCGCAGAATGAGAGCTGTCGTTTCGCCATCTTCTAGATTTCTAAAGTTAAGTATTTTTGAAAATGCGAGAACTGAAAATTGAAAAAGTTTGGGATAGAAAATCTAGAAAAACAATTTTTGTCGATAAAAAGTAAAAGAAAACTTTTTTTTTGTCAACCTCAAAAGTTTATAAACCTTATTCTGATGAATTAAAAAACCGTTGCTGATGACTCCTCATCCAGTTTTTCTTAAAGGAATCTATTTCTTTTTGCTAAAATTCCTTTCGATTTAAATTACTTGATTCGTCACATAATTTTATTCGATACGTTAGTTTATTTCTTCATGAATACTGTGATAAGGTCCTTGAACAAATTTTGAAAATAAATACTTTGCTTTAGTAAATTTTTGTATGTGAAAGCGGGAACTAACTTTCAAAAAATGAAGTTGCAATTGACGTCCTCTTGACTAACCGTGTGAAAAGTGCATTTCTTATTCAGTGCAATCTGCTTTTAGAATAGAGAGGTGCTAAAATAAAGTACAATTTCAATAAGGAACATATGTCCTTACAAAAACGATAATCCTCAACCGAAAAGAAAAGAAGCTCTTACACGTACACATAGAAGATTCTGTGTATTGACGTTAATTCATTTCAAAGATGCAACAGTAGTAAGCTTCTTATAAATGGCGAACAAAAACACCAACAAAAAATATTACAATTTTGCGCTACAATTCAGCGAAACACAAAAGCAAAATTATGAAGCATTAACTTTATGAGTTCAAAGTACTGAAAGTATCTTTCTTCTACACATTTCAGTTACTTTCTTCGCTCATTTTGTTTTATTTTGCACTTGCATTATGCACCCCAACATTACACTAAAAATTGTTCATTCATTTTGATACTCTCCCATATTTGCCACCCAATAAACATGAATATGAAACTTAAAAACGTAAGAGAATAAAATTGTAAATGATGACGAAAAGAAGTAGTAAAAAGTATGTGTAGAAAAAAAAATGTAGTGAATGCACTTGAAAGCTTAAAGTGCAAAAAAGTAGAAATAAATGCAGTACAAAATGTAGAGGACGGGGGGATATAATGGCAGTGATGTGTATAAATGAGTGTGTATATGTGTGAAACAGTATGTGCATAATTGCATGACTGGATGTCTGGATGCTGTCTAAGTGCTACAAGAAACAAAAAAAAAACGAAGGGTTCCATTTGTATGCACGACGTATTGCAATTGAAGTTTGAGGAAGGGGAGTGAAATTTTATATTGCATACATACAATTTAATGCAGTCTTCGTCTTACAAACAATTCCAAAACACTTGAAAATGTCTAAAAGGTGCATTTTGTATTGAGTTGATGCCGTAGGATATGTTCTTGTTGTTGTTGTTGCTTTTTACTACAAGCACATTTGAATAGTAGAAAAGAAGCGTTGTTTAGAATTTTATTTCATGTGAATGAATTTTCGTTTTGTTTCAGTGTAATTCATATAAGTAAAAATGAAAAATAATGATTTCTTTCTTAGCATTTCCGAAGGTAATGTAATAGAAATATTCAATATGATGTAAGAATTTTGTAAAAGATTTGCACAAGTGATCGGATAAAGGTGGTAAACTTAAAAATTTATTGAAGTATTACGTGTATTTATTCATAACATAAATATGTTAATAATGAAATTGATAAATAAATCCAAAAGTTTATTCTGCCTAGAGTTGAGTTTTGTCAGAAATTTCTAAGCTTTGCAAAAGGCAATCTACGAATTGCTCCTTGGTTTTATTTCGAGAGATTTTGTAATAAATGCACTGAATGAATAAATGATTAAACGTTTTACAAATTAATTTATTTTCATATATTTAAACGTTTGTTATTATTTTTAGCCCGCAATCACTGAAACATAACTCTATCAAAATAATTATTTGAAGTGAAAATTTTTTAATTTTTTTTGTTGCAATTAACTCACAGGGAATAACAAGGCAGAAAATTCTGCTTATTGGGGGGAAAAAGATAGGTAAATGGAAGCAGGAAACAGGGGGAAGTATCTGTGAACGTTTGCTTTAAATCTCCAAAGGTCGTAACTATCAGCAAAAATAACACTATTCAACAGATTTCTTTATATTTTGGAGTACTCATTTTTCGTCTATACATCAGTTTTTTCATTTAAAAATGTTGGAAACTTCTAACCGATACGGCTTTTACGATTACGATTATCATTTTTAATAACCGCCGATTATGATTATGATTAATGTCTATAAATTAATTAACAATAATTTCAAAATGTATTTGTTACATCTTATTCAAAAATACTCAATTTAAAAATTTTGCTGATTACATTTGTGCAATTGAAGAGAAAACGAGAAAAGTGGAAACGAAAATGACCTATTCGTTTTTAAAGGCGAGTTTACGCTATAAATCCAATAGTCGGCATTCTTTACGTTGTTTATGAGAAGAAGAGAAAAAGTAGTAGCAATCTCTCCTAACTTATATATGATAACCAAAAATAATGTTGGCCACTGAATGGCCACTAATGAAAACTTGGTTTTACTTAATTAAAAAAACAAAAAGAAAATGTTAATATTCAAAATTAACAACTGTCAAATTTTTGTGCAAGAATCATAGCATCTGTAAATTTTTTGAAGTTAGCCTATTTCTCAGGCTAGAGAAATAGGACCTTGGAAAGGTCCAAAATTTGACGACTTTTTTCAAATTAAAAATAGAGGGCCATGTGTTGTCGCCCCATTCTCCTGGTAGATACCCCTGGGGGTGTCCATGTTAAAGCTTGGCGCGCGATATTGCTCTCTCGTTTGCGTAAAGTGCGGCTAATATGGCGTGCACATCCCAAAAAGGGGGTAATGCTGCTTAGATTTTTTGTAATGAGGAGTAAAAGCATTGAAAACCAAAGTCCAAATTCTATTAACCGTGAGAGCCGTTACTGGTCTGAAAGCGGGGTGAAGAGGCGGCTGGATCAAGCACGAGAGCAAGTTTCTATAGGTGAGGGATTGTATCTTTGAGAACAAGCATTTGGCGTCTTACAATTTTATCTTACTGGTTTCGTTCTAAACGAAATTATCTTTCTTTTTCGATCATTTTGGTGAGATGGGCGTGGTCTCATTGCGGTCTGAAGCACCCTTTCGTACAAACGCGGCAGACGGCTGGGTCTCCTAAGCGTTTATTCTTCTTCTTGGCTCAGCTCCACCTTATGCTTTAACCGATCTGGTGAGACGTCAAAGTCTCACTGCTGACTAATGGTATAAACAAAACCAAAGCAGCTGACCACCAGCCGCTGAATTCTTCTGAGAAAATAAACACAATAAGAGCGTCAACCTCTGGCGTAAAAAATGTGTTAAAGAAATACAAAACAAAAACAGATGGATTTGATTATTGTTTTTAGAACTCATTTGGTTTTTTATTTATACTGTCAATTGTCAAAAAATAAATGGAAAAATTAAAGATTTTGCAATTTGAAACAATTATTGCATAAATTAAAATTATTTACTTCGTTTACTTATGCAAAAACGTCAAAATCAGCAAAAGAATCAAGAAACAAAGCGAAACTCGAAAAAATACACTTATTTTTGGATTAAAACTTAGCAGCACTTGCCTTTTTTGTGAAAAATATGGCAATGTTTCATCTCTCACAATAGAAAAAACATTCTGAATTTGAGAGAATTTGAATAGAATGCATTGTAGCGTCATTGAGGCCTCAACCATTCACAGAAATTTTTTTCCATACGAGTTCATAAAATTCTATGTGTTTGTGTTGAAGCTGAGGTCGGCTGCTTACTTCTTCTGAGACAATAAACACAATAAGAGCGTCAACGTCTAGCGTCAAGAATATGTAAAAGAAAAACAAAACAAAAGCAGTTGGATTTGAATATTATTTTAACAGCTCAGTTTTTTTTTTATTTACATTATCAATTATCAAAAAATAAAAGGAAAACTTCAATTTCTGTAATTTGAAAAAATTGTTGTATAAATTCAAATTATTTATATCGTTTATTTGTGCAAAAATCATCAAAAGAATGAAAAAACTGAAAGGAAACTCGAAAAAAATACATATATTTTCGTACTAAAACTTGGCAGCACTTGGATTTTTTTGAAAAATATGGCAATGTTTTCCTTCTCACAAGAGAGAAAACATTGTGAAGCTGAGAAAATTTGAATAGAATCTAGTGTAGCGTCGTTGAGGCGGCAGGTAGCCTCAGAAATTTGTTCCCATACAAATTCATAAAATTCTGCGTGTTTGTTGTTGAAGCTGAGGCCGGCTGCTTTGGTTGTGTTTATACGATAAAGCGGCGGCATTCATCAGGCTAATTGTTTCGAAGTAATTTTTACTACTGTTTTATTAGGCTTTGCGACATGTTGGTCACGTCCTTCACCACTGTGGGATATTTTAGTCACCTCTTACGACAGGCATACATTCTAGAATGTGTTGGGTTGGTGAGTGCTGCAGTCTGAGTAAATTGTGTTTTTATATATATAGGAGATCAATTAAAAAAAATTGTATATAGGCCCCGCATATACCAAAATTATGTATCTGGGGCCTGTATACAGGCTCCATTCATTCGTTATACTATTTTGTAAAGCATCCACTTGTTGCACAGTGTAATTAGTAGAAAAATAATTATTTTGTATTTGCTATACAAATGTATGCTAATTCATCGCTTCAAATATGTCACTTGAGAATAAGCAACTGCATGAATAGTATATGTAGTAGGAAAACCCAGGGGGAAAAGACACAGTCCGCAAGATTTTGCGCTGAAATGTTTCTATTTATATTTCTTCTCCTGCATTCATATTTTCTATAAATAAGCGCTTATATAGTTATCATTTATTTTAATATAATTGTATTCCAATCGAACCTCACTTATCTTTTCCCAGGGTGGAAGTCTCACGAATAACACCATGAAACACATACAAGACACTGCTGACGTTCTTAGTTAAATATCTGCTCGTTTTTCGAATATCAAACCATCGCCACTGTAGTCTAGTAGCAGAGTGCCAGACTCTTATCTCTGGAGACCTGAGTTCGATCTTATAGGTCGCAGTGCCTGACTTTCGAGTCGTCCTCTTTCAAATAATAATAATATAGAATAGCAAAGAATTTTTGAAAAACCAATGACCTAACGAATTCCTCATGAAAGCCGAACTAAAATAGTCGAGTTAACAGCTATTAGTACAAGGTTAGGTTAGGTTGGAGTGGCTGTCGAGAGACACATTTAGGTCTGAACGGCCCACTGTGATACCACATAGTTGGACTTATAATTTATCGCCGATTCCGAACGAAGATGTGGCAATTTTTTATCGGCTTGGTGATTTTGCCATTACCAACCAAGGTGTGTACTTGTACACTTTCTTATAATGCTCATACACTTTATATTTATAGTTAACATAAGATAGTTATGAAAATTAACCACCAGACGAAGACGGGAATCGAACCCGAACCTCCTGGATGAAAGTCTAATGTACTAACCACTAGACTATCGAGGTCGTCTACTGGCCTATAAACAAAAAAAAACAAAAAACTGAAAGAAAAATACTGTTTAATACTTTATTTTAATAAGAAAATCGTTTTCTAATGACCTGAGAGAATTTATCATGCTAAACTTTAAAAAACTTTTCGGGTTCTTAAGGGGGAATATATGTATGCACAACTAGAATGGGCCAAAAAATCGATTTTTCAATTTTTGTGTTTTCTTGAAGCTGAGGTCTCAAAAATATCTGGTGAAAATTTCAGGAAAAAAATCAAAGAAATAACGGCTGCTTTGCGCCAGCGAGCAGTCGGATCAGGCAGGGAGAACAAGTCACTACTCAACTCGCGCTTCTAGGTGTAAACTGAAAATAATACATTTAAACGATCATCATCTTACTAACTGTAGTCGGTATAAAAATGCACTAGCTGTACTAATTGGTCAGAATTTGTAAGCGAGTGAATCTCGGTTTTTAGAATAGACGTGCTTTCTCTAGCACTTTTAAAAGTGTTGTATTAGAGAAGCAGAAAAGGTTAATATAAAAAATAATGTAGCATCATACGAAAAGACCGAGAGAGTGTATAAAACATTTTCCCGTTGGGTATAAATACAAGAGGATGCATGAATACACAAAAGTCAATTTAGTTTTGGAGCATTTGCTACGTTACTTACACATATTGCACTGTGGTCATTATGATTGAACTGTTGTACATGCAGTGGAATATACATACGTATGCGACATACAATATATTTATATGTATGTGTGTATGTATGCATTTATGCAACATTGAAATTAGCATACATTATTTGCGGTATTCACACAATTGAATATTGGTTAGTTGCTCTTGTTGTTGTTACCGATTCGCGTAAACCTAAGCATTTATTTATGACCAAGTATGAAATGCACACATACTCCGAAACATTCATATGCTCTTGTATGCATAGACATTCTTATGCATATACGAATACAAATGTATGTTTGAATATACAAATAAGTGATTACACAGGCAGCTTAACCAATGTGGTCGTGTCAACACAATATTGGTAGACATAGGGACACACATATGTATAGGTATATGCTGTACATACGTACATAGTCGTACATACATATGTACATCCTTATATTGTAGGAGGAAATATTGTTCGGTTAAATTCCTAGTGGAATTGTTAATTATTTATTGACGTGGCTACCAAATTGTACACGCAGGTAAAAGTGTTTATTTAGACAAACACACACAGTACATACACATATGAATACTTAGCACAAATATACATACGTACAGGGCCGTAGCCAGGATTTTTTTTCGGGGGGGGGGGGGGGGCAGGTTTTCATTCGACGAAAATATTCATATAAAATTTTTATGAAACTGATGTTTAAATACAATAAATTAAATACGATGATGCATTTGATGGACCCTATCAGACTAGGGAGAAAAGTGGATAAATGTCTTAAAACTTTAGGAAAAATTTTTGTTTCCGAGTTTTCTTAATCTTAACCTAAAAAAATGGCCGAAAATGACAAAAAAAAATTCACAGAATAATCAATTTAAATTTTTTCAAATAAATAATCAATTTAAATTTTTTCAAATAAATATTATTCAATGTGCATTCCAATATATTTTTTATCGTGAAAGACATAATTTCGATTAACTCATTGACTTGCCATTACTGATAATGAACCCAACCTCAAAAAAATGATCATAAATGCCAAAAATAGTCAGAGACTAATTTTTTTCAAATGATTATCAGTGGGAATTTGATGACGGATGAGGTTGACATATATTCCCTAAATTCGTGCAGTCACAGCATTGAAAGAAATCTTCCGAGTCGGGTGCTCTGAGCAATAATGGGTTAATGAACTAAATACATTTTAAGATTAAGAACTTTGAAGCTTATAACAATGTTCTGCATAGGTTTGGTGAACAATATTGTTCCTAGTGTTTGCAAATGAATTTTTCATGCTGATCACGAATCTGAGGTCAAAAACTTCCCAATACGTCACGTTTTAAGAAAATGGGGTTGAAACCCCTGAAAATACCGTTTTTGGCCATGTAGCACAACTTCGTATGATTTCAATTAAAATTTATTTTTAAAATTTTTTCTTTTATTTTACTTTTTAGAAAGAAACCGATTAAAAAATATTTAAAAATCGTTCAATAGATTTTATTTTGACTTTTTTATTTTGACTTTTTTTCCATCGACTGGCAATCAATATCAAAAATTATGAAAAAGTTTTCACATTTCGGGGAAGTCAGAACCCCCAAAACCTCCCTCCTAAATACGGCCTTGCATACGTATGTACATATGTATATGTTGATATTATTGTATGTCCAAACATTAATATAGCAGTTGCATACTATAACGTAATACAACAAAATTTTAACTTTGACGTTTAATTCTTAACATTTAAAATTTAATAAAGAAATAAATCTTTGAATACTTTTCAATTGCCTCCTCTTTATTTGATTACTTTTTAACTGCTTATTTTTAGTGTTTCGCTTATTGCTCATTCAGAAATCTACTTAATTTCTCATTAGTTGCTTTCTTCTGCCGCTCTGCTGCTGATTCTTACATTTTCCTAGAAAACTTATTTACATCTACCCTACTCCACTCTACTTCTACTCTACTTCTTGCAACATTTTCCATCTTTTAATTTATAATTGTGTAGCACAAATTGCTTTCCGTAATGTTTATGCCTACATAGTATTTGCTATACCCCACCAGCTGACGTCACTACTTTGCTAAATTTTGCTAAAAAAGAATGAAAAGTAGCGCAAAGAAATAAATCTGTAACAAAATATCTGCACAAAAAACGGATACTTTCTTAACTACTTATTTGTAGTCTTAGCTTCGTTCGCACGAATATTTAAATCCCTTTTGGGTTCATTTGATGACAGATTTGCATTTTGTTGTTTACCTTAGTCAATGCTAAGAATTTAGCAAATAGTTTTAAGAAATATTAACAGAAAAGATGCTTACGGCCATTTAAGTGGACGACACTTATACAATTGCAGTTGAAACTGCTCTGGTCTAATCAGTTGCAAATGAAGAGTTTTTATTATAACAAATTATTTAAATGAATTAAAGATAAAATATTAACGTGAGTCCATTATTCTCAGACAAAGTTTTACCTTACTTGGTCCGCTGAAAATGACGTCGAAATTCACTTCGGCTTCAGATTTTATGAAATTACGTGACACTGTTCGACATGGAATTTTCGGATTCCAATAGTCATTTTTGGGGACTACGGGCTATATAAAGAGTTTTATTTCTTAGCATTTTTATAATGTGCCTAAGTATATCTTAATCTGCAATCATTTTTGATGAATGCGCTCTACCCTCCAATCGAATACACTCTCTAATCGAACGCCCGGAATGGTCAAACATGAAGCAATGAGAACTTTCCGCTCAGTTGGCAACTTGATTGCGATTGATTTAACCCTTATAAGCACACATTTTCCGCCAGGTTGTAGTGAAGTTTTCGACTCGCATTCATCTGTTTTGGGGGTTACTGATTAAGGATCCGAGGTAGAAAATTTTAAAAAATTAATTGGTTAAATTAATTAAAACTTGTAATTTTTTCAATTTTTTTTTTACAAAAACTAGAGTTCTGTAAGCTTTTATGTTCTTTTACTGCTAGGTAATCCAAAAGACTAACATTTTAGTACGCTAACTTAAAACGTAATGGTCAAAAAGCGAAGTGGGAATATGGATTTCCGCCATGCTTCTAAAGATTAACCGGCAGTGGTTTCCCATGCATACTCATACGCTAAATCCGAATGGGAATGTAAAATTTTCGATAAATTTTAATCAAAAAGTATAATAAAGGCTGATTTAGATAATTTTCCACCGACTATAAAATCTAGAAACATTTTTAAACAATTTTTAACTTCTAACTTTAAAATGTAACTTGCCGATTTTGATTTTATTTGAATTTTCAAAACCTTTCATAATAATGTAGTATCACTGACGCACAGTGCTTCGACAGTGGACAAAAATCAAAAAAATTTCTGTAACAGATTTAGAAAAAATGTGTATCATTTTAAAGGTAATAGTCTACATAAAACAAATCTGAAATAATTTTGCAAAACAAATTTTATAGGAGTTGCAGCTCTTCAAAGTCTTAGATCTGTCCGATTTCAAAAATTGTCAACATAGGGGCAATTATTATTATTATTATTATTTGAAGGAAGGACGACTCGAAAGTCAGGCACTGCGACCTATAAGATCTTTTGTACCAAAGCCCCAAGAAAGAAAGAAAGAAAGAAAGGAAAGGAAAGGAAAGGAAAGGAAAGGAAAGGAAAGGAAAGGAAAGGAAAGGAAAGGAAAGGAGAAAGAAAGATAGATAAGAAACATACCCAAGCCGAGAATCGAACTCGGGTCTCCAGAAACAAGAGTCTGGCACTCTTCCACTAGACCACAGTGGCGATGGTAGGACCTTCAGTTTAACGCCGATTCCGAATGGTTATGTGGCAATTTTTTATCAGCTCGGTGGTTTTGCCATTACCAACCAAGGTGGGTACTTGTACACATTCTTATAATTCTCATCCACTTCATATCGATAGTGAATATAAGAAGTATATGAGAATTAACCACCAGACCAAGACGGGAATCGAACCCGCAACCTTCTGAATGAAAGTCTAGTCTAGTCTGCACTATCCACTAGACAATCGAGGTCGTCAACTATCGGGTTTGACGATCAATATTAATTTTTAATTTGGTAATTATAATAAAAGAAAGAAAACTTAAGTTAACACAATTACCGTTACTTTTAAATGTTAAAAATGGAAAACAAATAAAGGGCCTAATAGGCCCAGATACGAATTTGATGCCTGAAGTAAACTTGTTAAGCATAAAGAGATAAACAATTTTATAGGGGATACTAAAACATCGGAATAACCTACGAGGTACACTTTTTCCAGAATACTGCAGAAACCGAATTTTCTACATTACAACCAAACCACTCACACTAAGTACGTAAGTAAATGGAATCGTTTGGTGTTAGATTGAACCAACGGTCAACAATTTCTTTTTTTACAATCAATTAAATTTATTTTTTTTTTTTAATTTTTTTGGCTTGGTTCTAATGCACAAAACTCGGTTTTTGCATTATTCTAGAAAAAGTGTACCTCGCAGGTTATTCCGATGTTTTAGTACCCCCTATAACTTTTAACAAGGAACATATTTCCCAAAGACAGTATAATAGTTTTCTCAACGATTTTTGCTTTATCGTTTATTTACTGAAAAAGGGGGCTTAAAACCCCATTTTCAAGAGAACAGGTAAGAGGTGGGGGAAAAGTGAGTAAAAATTATTTATCTCTTTATGCTTAACAACTTTACATCAGACATCTAATTCGAATCTGTTGAAATAAAGAAATTTCTTAATAGGCCCTGAAGACCACATTTTTCCGACTTCAGGTCCATATTGAGGGCGAACTTGAGGTGATGGAGGAAAACTGAGTCGTGATTAGCGACCCTAAATTGCTATAAAATCATTGAAAAATCTCGCATATGAGGCAAAAGTTGAAAATTTGTTCCACTGCGTAATGAATGTGATATACCATAGCTCAACTAGGGTGGTAAAAAAAAATGTTTGGGTTTTCATAAAAAAAAAAATTTGCAAAAAAAAAATTTTCAAAAAAATTCTGCGAAAATAGCAAATAGTTGATAGTTAATAGCTTTAATTGATTTTTTTCATGTTCTTATGGCATTTCATTTGAAATGCCAATTTCGGTTTTAAATTTTTTTGACCCCCGTCCACACCTTGTAAAAATCTGAAAAAATTGGAGTATGAGTATTCGGAAGCGACTTATTTACGTAAGAAAAATTAGAGTAGTAAACCTTTTTTTTGTATGAAAAAATAGCATGTAAAAAGTTTCGCGATTTTTTTCATCGCGAGTTTCGCGAAAAAAATCCAAATGTGTCTTCATCACCAAAAAATAACTGTGAATTTTTGCAGATTTTTCCTATGATTAATTAAGCTGAAAACGCGAAAAACGAAATTTACAAAATCCGCCATTACTCATTAAAAATTGCAGATAATGGTCTGAAAATTTAGCAAAATCATTTTTAAATCAAGTGCTTCAAAAGGGTCTATGCGAAACTTGATTCGATTTGGGGGCATTTCTGACATGGAAACTCTTTGTTAGGAATTTGACAAAATTTGGATTTCTAAAAAAATGGTAAGGTCTAGAAGAAAACTAATTTCGTTTTTGAGCTCAGTGAACCAAAATTACTATATATGTAAATTTTCATTAGTATCAGGCAACTTTTTCTATTATTGTCCATCTTTTGTATGGCTTCGAAACATTTTTCGGGTTCGAATTATTTTCCGCTAATGGCAAATAGAATGTTGGGATCTAATTTTTAGATTTTTTGGTTACAAATTTTTAAATTTAACTGAATCTTAAACATCCACCATGAAAATAGGTGTAGAATTGAGTCAAACGTTTCTACGATGTTCCATGTATTGAATAGAGCTGGAAACCTTACTATCTCCTATAAGCTTTATCGATCGATGTTCAATACGGTCCAGTTGGGTTCTTGAAGCTCCTGCACATAGGTGCGTATTGTACAAAGATGCCATGAAAATGGCAAAAAAAAATTGATGTTTAGTCCCTTATGCCCCAATTTTCAGGAACCTGAATCAGCGCACCCAAATCTAAGGAAAATAACTGTCAAAACTTTGCGATCATGATCCCAGCAGGACAATGTAATAGAATTTTTTTTTTTAAATTCCATAAAATTCGGAAACCTCAAGCCTTTTCGAATTCAGCTGCCCAAAATTCATAGGAGAAATGTTGTCTGGTATATTTGCCAAAAACCAAAAAAATACTCAAAATTCATGGATGCAACTTTATACTTTAATAATTTTAAAATGTTTGGTGTCTGAAAACTTATTAGATGAAAAACTTATTTGAGACTGCATTAAAAAACTTATAAGATTTAGTTAGTAGCGCAATCTTCCACCTCAATGATTTGAATGAGATAATTATAATTATATCGCTCGTTTGAAAGCAACAAAAATTCTTCTCACGAGAAGAGTTCATCTGATTCCGTAACACAATTTAGCTTTTTTTTAGGATTATGACAGTCTTGAAGCAAATGAGCGATATGTATACCCATGCACTGTAAAGAGTCGAGAAATAAGATAGAAACTAACTGGAAAATCCATCGAACTTGATTGAAAAATACCAATTTTACTTACCAATATTCCCCAATAGAAAAAAATAATGAAAAAAAATAATAGAAAAAAAAAATATTATAGGAATCTATTAAAATTCCATTACCTTGTGTTTTTCTTTAGCCATCTGAAAATGTAGCTACAAAAATAACAATTCGCATATGATATCCGAAAAGTTGAACATTTCGACATCACAGTAGATCTAAGTAGAAGCAGAAGAGGAATAAATATAAGAAATTCTTTTTCATAATAGTTAGTGTGCGAACTTAAATGTCTTTGGCTTGCCACGCCACACGACGTACTAACATAATTTAAGGTTAAGCTTTACTTTGCATTATTTTATGAAACCTTTTCTTTTTATTTAATGCTGCTCGACAACATCGCCGACGCTGAAGGTGCCGAAAGTTGACTTTACGTGTTTTTTCCAAACCGATTTTGCTTGTTTGTTTTTTTCTTTGTTTTGTCGTAACTTTAGAAACTTAACTTTAAATCTTTTCCGCTCACTCACTTTTTTTAGGTTTTCCTTTTATTTTTCTTTTTTTTTTGGTTTGTTTTAGAAATGTTTGTTTTTGCAGTGCAAAAAAGCAAAAAAAAAAGAAAAAAAGAGAAAACAAAACTTTTCAACAACTTTATTTGATTTTTTTTTTGCTGCAGTTAAATGTGAAATTTACACAAGTTATTGTTGTTTTTATAACGAACAAAAACATAAAAAAGTTAGTTTTGTTTTTGTGCATTATTATGTAAATGTTTATGTAGAACAGGTTAAGTAGTAGTACAACAACAACAATAAGCGAAAACGGAGAAAAAATAGAAACAACAACATCAACTACTAAAACAGTAAAGTTTCTAAAGTGTTGTTGTTTTAGCAAAATGCATAAATTTTCTCGAAGTGAGAACATTGGAGCGTATGAGTGTTATTTAATTTTTGTTTTGTTTTTTTTTTTTTACAAGCAAAATAAAACTAAAATTAAATAAATTATTATGTAGGTACAATAGGAGTGGTTGTTGTTGTTATTGTTGCAATACAATTGCTGCTAGCATTAAATAATGAATTTTAGGCTTAATAAAAATGTTTATAATAATTTAAACTTTTGGCATTTTCTGGAGTTTATCTTTCCTTTGCCTAATCTTTTTGTATTTTTTTAATTCCTATATTATATGGAATATAAACAGCTTGGTTGACAATCAATTTAGTCTATTTTATAAATTTAAAGCGTAAGCCTTCAGTGATGCTCGTGTATATATTATAGCAGATATATAAGAGGTGGGCGTGGCGGTTGATCGATTCAGTCTATCTAGAAGAAATCAACGTGCTTAACATACTTATATAGGAAGTGCATGTACCAAAAAATTATTATCCTATCTATCAAGAGCTTGAATTTGCAGCAATTTGAAGTTTTGTTTCATATGGTCACGCCCACTTTCTTATTGAAACTTTTTTTTAAATTTTTTCGCTTGCGATCAGAGTAATGGAATTTTAAAAAAGAAATAAGTTTTAATTAATAAAAAAATTATTTTAAAAATGGGTTTGATAGCTAATAACTAAGATACTATGGCAGCTAGGACAATAATTTGTTACTGATGCAGAATGTTATCGCCTTTCATCCAGTATCTAAAAGTACATCAAAATCCATGTTTTGCATTTTGGCCAGAAAATCGAGTACAATACCTCAGTGACCGACGTGCAGTTTCCATAGGATTGCTAAATAAGACTGACTCTACAGGTTCGACAGTTCTTTTCCTTTCTCTACCAATGTCCTAACAAATGTAAATTGTAATTTTTATAGTCTCTAGGCATTATTGAAATCGTACAGTTCACTGTTGAGTCCTATTCGTCATTTTCCATTAGGGAAAACTAGATTAAAAATAATGATTCGCTTAAAAGAGCAAAGGAGCTCCTCATTAGCTGATACCATCGAACACTGATTTTCGTCATACAACACGACTGGTCGATTTGTAGAGATGAATTCGTAGTTTTCTTGTTGTCGTTCAAAAAGGCGAGTTCACACAGTGAGATTTCCGTCGAAGTGATCCGAGGATTGAGGTAAGGACACTCAGACTACCTCCGCGTGGAGTTCAACGTACACAGTACTGCCGGATATTTTACAGTTTGAATGGGATGAAATGGGACTTGAAGTGGGCAAGTCCTCCAACATTATTCCGAACTCAATACAAAAAAATATGATGCTTAAAAATTTCCAGTGGGCTGTTTTTTTCGTTGTCTTACTCTAATTGTTTTTCTGCGACTTAATACAACTTAATTTCCTATCGTGGCGAAACACATTTGCCTCATGTGGCGTTTCCTTTTTCCCCAGATGGCCGAACGCCGTGGCTCCCCTCGGGTTCAGTGTTCAGTCTTTTTCTTTTGCCGGTGTAATTGTAGGGTCAAATTCGTTAGATGCTGCATGTTTTTTTTATAGACTAATGTTAACAATGCTAGATTGTGCTTTAAATGCTACTTTCATTGAAAATAAAATTACTACTTAGGATTTAAATAAGAGTAAAAGATCATAATGATGAAACCTTGGCTTAGGGTTATTTCATAAACGAGGGCGCCAACTTTCTTCCTTATGTAAAATACTTTGCTCGTAACCGCCAAATTGATGTAAAGGAGGGGAAGGAATTGTGGAGGTTGAAATTTTGGATTTTGAAATCTTAAAATTAATCAATAATAAATATGTGAAGACTTGATAAATAAAATAAATTTAAACTGGAAATCTGGCGATAACTTGAATAAATCTGTTTAAAAACACTTCAAAGATTTTCCTTTAGGATTCTAGTCCAGGCTAGAAGCGGGTTGCTTGAAACATTCAATTGAAACTTATTAATTTTAACACGATAATTGAAAAGCACCTCTTTCAGAAGCTGTTGGTGGTCATTTCTAAAATCGAACCCATATTATCAGAATACCGCCATGGTATATAGTTTCTTTAATATTTCTATTCAAAGCTATTAACCTCGGCTGAAAAAGAAAATAAACTTAAGCTGTTATTTGTTTTTACCACAAATATATTAAATGAAAGTACATTAATTTCAATTTTCCGGCATTTATTGTCTCAAAAAGTGTTGTGTCGTAAACAGTTTACATAGTGACCTCATACGAATAATAGGAACTGATCAATTGGGCGCTAGGATTTACATAAATTAAAATTCAAAATTATTATATTATTCAATGCTAAGTTTGTCAATTAAATTCCTATTGAAAGAAAATTATAATTCTGAAGCTTACTAAAGGTAGCAGAGAAGGGGAGGGGCAGGGGCGGTTCTTGAGAGAAGGAGTTGTGGTGGTTGAAATTTTGGATTTTGAAATCCCAAAACTAATCAACATTAAATACGTGAAGATTTGATTTGGCTGCACTAAATATGTATGCACAGTGCATTTGAAATACTAATCACTTAAATGTTTCCCAATATGTATTCGCTACTCTAATCTTGAATCACAAAGCATTTTGCAGTCATTAAAAATAATTATAAAATCCCTATGTAAATTATCAGTATAATTATATTTAATGATATACTAAGCAATACAGAAACACGTGTATTATCAATCAATATACGTACACAGTGGCGGATCTAGATATTTTCAATTGGGGGACGAGGGGAGATCGGATTCAAAAAATTGGTTACTTTAATTTTTGTATTATTCTTCATATAGAGTTACCAGGGGGTTTTAAAATCATCTAAAAATTTACTTCTTCTTTAAATTTCCTAATTTTGTTCAATTAACACGATTTTGGATTTTTTCAGATCAATTAACCAGAGTAAATATTTTTTATTATTAATTTTAATTCTAATCATTTACAAATAATTTTTTCCTCTCAGTGGCTATTGCAACTCTCCATACCTAATAGGTTAAACAGGTTTTGGGACTACACTATAATTGCTATCATTGCACAGCGCATCAAAACTAAAATATGCAGTTCAAATGTCATATCCACTTTGTTGTACGGTTGCAAAATATGGAATCTTAAGCCTACAGATATTCAAGCTTTTCAGGTTTTTATCAACAGCACTCTTCACACAATCAGACACCATCCAAATGGTGGTACCTTGGTCATGTTTTAAGAAGAGTACAGTACGACATCATTCGAAATGTAATTGACTGGAGTCCGCAAGGTAGTCGGAAAAATAGAACAGATATTTGTAATGACAGGGCAGAAAGCCTGAAGAAGAAACCTTGAAGCTGAAAAAATACGCTCAACAAAAGCTGTAAGCACTTGATATAAGTCAATGGAAAGAATTTGTTCCGTCCGTTTGGTCCCCCCAGTGAATTTTAGTCGACAGCAGTGTTATTTCGAAAATTCTCATTAGTTTACTACAAAATAGATTTCTCAGTTTTGAAAGTATTTCGGCCTACACGTGTACACGAACGTTTGAACCCCGTGTAGTTTAAATACAATAATACTTATAGTGCAATTAGTTTATCTTCCTTAGAGCACTTTAATCCAGAGCTAAGTAATAGAAATTTCATAGTAATAGATTTTCATGTACTGATTTTAAAATTTCTATTAAATAGATTTAGATTAAGGTGTTTGGATTGTGGTGTAAATATTTTGAAATGCACGTGCATATGTTTTACACTTTTAGATGTCAAATCATATGTACATCTTTCGAATCGTTTTTCACTATCTGCAATCGAATCATCTTTAAGCGCTTTCAAAAATGTTTTTTCATTTTTATAGACTTTTCCGCCCAAATTTAAAAACAAATGTTCAACCGAATACTAGAAAAATATCCAAACTTACTGCAATTTCTTTTGAGCAGTTCGTACTCTAAAAAATAGCTTTGTCATCATTAATACTCGGTATTGGAGACAAGCATTTAAAACATTATCTCAACTATCCAACGTTTCACCTGCTGTTCGAAATAAAGAATTATTATTTTGTTGACAACTCTAATTACTTAAATGTAATCAAAACTACTTTCTCATTCCTAATTTTATTATTTAATTAAAAAATTCAATACCTTTAAACTAGAGTTAGCGTATTTTAGAACACATCAATGCAATAGCTTTGTAATTAAAAAATCTCAGTAGAGAAGGAAAGGGTAAAACAAAATTGTCTTGACACTGACGGTCATAAAAACTGCGTCACTTGCAAAACTGCTGCAATTTAAAAAAAATCCATAACTTAGCTCTTCCTTTGTAAAGAAGATTTATGTTTATAGTTTATGTTTTAATAGTATATTTAAGTAAAATGCCCCACTTTCAATTACGCTTGTTTGGCGAAAAGAAGGATTTTTAAAGGAGTGCCACAGACAACTGCAAAGTATAAATATTTGTCGCAGTATGCCTAGCGGTGCCATATGGCACCTTGTCACTGAACCGTTCCTGAGGCAGACTCAAAAACTATTTTTTCTCAAGTTACTTTCTTCATCTATCCACTTTGGTTCCCTCTCGTCCTTAATGGGCTAAAAATTCGTCTGGTGTTAGACTGACCCATCAAAAAGGCAATTTGAATTCGCTTGAAAGGACAAAAGAATCAAGAAAGCTATGGAATACAAATACAAGATCAAATGGCATAACCCGATAAATAAGCTTTAATGCATAACATTGCGCTTAATCGGTTCAAAAGCACAGTTAAAATAAAGGCTGAGCTGAAGAGCTATAATGTGAATATAAGTGTCGAAATTTTTACGCAGAAGACAATAAGAGTTCGGCCTGTATAGGAGATGATTAGCCAAACACCCGTTATTGACCAAATTGATGAAAAAAAATCGACTGGCATAGAACAAAGACTAAATTTTTTGAACACTGTAAGTGGACTCTGGAAGACAGGAGAAAAGTTATATGATCAGACAAATCAAACTCAATTTTGCTATGCGCTGATAACACTATACAACAAAATGAAAAAAATCGCAATACCCAGCTCCAAAGTTGATGGTAACTAATGTCTTCTGGTCCGAATCTGCCAGTTTTGACGTAGCAACTCAGTTTTTCGAGATATAGCCAATTTTTTGATTTTTCGGACATGGGTCGCCGTTTTTATCAAAATTACCATATTTTCGAAATGAAAAGTAAATCATCTATATCTTTTCAAAAAACACTTAAATTATCTTTAATTTAAGAGTTTATTTGATTCTCTGTTCCATTTATAGAGATTCGAAGTCGAAATTCTGACCAAAAAACGCTTTTCTTCGAATTACCTATTTTTTGGTTATTATTTAGTGCTGAAAACGAAATATCCCATCGCTGAACGATTTATGAATCAATAACTAAATTCTTGTGCAGAATTTAAGTACTCAGCGATGGGAATCCGAAATCCAGTTTGGGAGCTGGAAACAAAAAACAACGATTTCATTAATTTTAATGCATAACATTGCGTTTAATTAAAAAAACTATTATTTGAAAAACCTTGTTTTGCTTCATTTTAATTTGAACCTGAACCGGAACACACTGTTATTTTTAGCTTGAACCTGAATCTGAACACGAACCCAAATTTAACCGGTTCGAAACTCTGCTAAAATCTAATGACGCAAAAAACTAAATTGTTTATTAACGAACACAAAGCAGAAGTGAAAATTCTTGTGAACTAAACGAAACACAAGCAAATGAAATTTTTCAATCGCTAAATTTTTTACTTCATTGGCTTCTGCCTTGTGTTCGTTAATACACAACCAATTTTTTTTTTTGGGATTTATAGAACAAAAATTGCAACTCTGTTCCGGTAATGTCGATGACAATTGTAGCGAACTCTTTTTTGTGTGCGACATCTTCCTGTAATTCCTTGGACATTTGCGCCATCTGTATGCGAAATGTAGAACTGTCATAAACTTTAAGATGGCGACGCTACACATTGTTCTTTCTGCCATAGGCGTGTGTGTGTGTGTAATTAATATGTTATATTAAATTAAAACTATTTATGAATCGTTTATTATATAGTTTGCTCGTGAATTCAGTTACGGAATATTGATATTTAGCCCCTCATGCACATTGTTCGACAAAGTTATGTCGCATTGCAAACTTACGCGCGACGTCACATCCGGTTGGTTTTACTCTAGGACAAGAGAAAAGAAGTTTCACTTCAAAAGAATTCAGTAGTGTTCACAATTTGTCTTGTTGTGTATTTTGGGATTGTTGTCTCTAATGGTCATCCAACAATAATCGGCTAGCATTTTCCCATTCCAAAAACCTTGATAACGAAATTCCATTGATTTTAGGTATTGGTGAAACCGTTCACCCTGTTCATCGCTCACTTCACCCAAGTTTGCTGGAAAAAAGTTTTGATGAGAGTGGAGGAAATGCATCTTCAACGACATATTAGCACCAACATCTTCGAAATCGTTAAGCATTTTTTTTAAAATGCTCTCACAGTTTTTGGCTCTTGAGTTTCCGAGAAAACCTTTAACGATTTCTTGGAGAGATTTCAAACCTTTTTTGTGTTTAGTGAATGTGAACACTACTGAAAAATCCAAAAATTGGCTAGTCGACATGTTTCCACAAAGTAAATACGATAGTTTGGATGTGTTTTTCTTACTTATTATCCGGGTTCCCCTATACCATATTGAACGGGGCCGTGAACGCCCCGGTGAAATTTTGGGGAGCGATTCCTGTAAGCCTTTGAGGGCATGCCTTGTCATCGTGCAAAATTGGTAAGAGATAGAGCACCTCTGGCATATTATGAAACGGAAAATTACTCGAAACATGTCAAAGAATAAAAAATCCCTTGTTGGAGTTTTGAACGAAGTTTGGTACTTAAAGTTCTTGTCGACTTCATGACATCCAGGATAATACTAAATTATACTAATTAATTTTGTTTGTAACTTTAACATGAAACAAATTAATCCTAGTTTGTACCTTCAAAAAATAATAAAATATTTTTCTTTTTACAAACTTCTTTCAATATTTTTGTTTTAATTAAAAATTATCAAATTTGTGTGCATGTCTGGTGTTTCTTTCATACTTTTATTCATTTGTTCCTAAAATTAAGAAAAATTACATTCCCTAAAATAAACGATTTTCTTGAAATTGGTGCGTGGTGCGGTTTTTATGATCTTCAGTGTATTTACATACATACATACGAATATCTGTATTTATATAAACATTTAGCATATCAATCAACATTTCCATGCATACATAAATCTATTGCATACTTATAAGAGCTTTAGTTTATCTTAAATCAAGGCTAAGCATAGACATTTCTATCACTAATAGTAGCGGTTAAATTGTGTATATGTTTATAAATGTATGTATATGTGCGTGCTTTTGCGTGTGTATATACATATGAGCGATTTATCATATTAAATGCTGATGGGAACTCATTATAATTGTATAACTATGTATGCATGAATTTATGGATGCATGCATGCTTATGTAACCATGATTATTGTATTGTATTTGCAAGCAGTTGCGTGTGAAAGCTTATTAATTCGTCGAGCTAGTTTTGCTTTTTGAATTATATTTTGTAATAAGTTGATAAGGATTGGATATGGATTTATATGCTACCTTTAAAATTCTATTGTCTTATTAAAGTTATTCTTTCATTTGTTGAATAATTAAGACAATATGTGAGTCTTTGAAAATTTATTGATCCTGTATCACTAACGCAAATAGGGGTAATCCGAATAGACTTAGAATATCACCGGCATATATTACTCATACGCCCTGTGTGTTCATTGCGTGTGAAATTTTAATGAAAACTTTTCTATGGATATATAACCTCTAAGATTTGGAAATTATTGTTTAAAATAAGATAGTTTTATAGCAGTTAATAATTTTAAAATTTTTTCACAAAAAACCAAGCATGAAATTACATTTTTTTTTGCGCTACTGTTTCCATAAAAAGCGCAACAAATAAATATATAAAATAGAGGCATGTAGCATAAGTTGAAAATTAAGTATCTACACTTCACTTTACATATGCTAAAAAGTTTTTCCAGTGTTGCAATTTTCACTTACTCGTTTACTTGTTTGTGCTTCTTTTTCATACGCTTCCACATATTTTTTGATGCAATTTTTCATTGATGTTTGTCAAGTAAATTTCATTTAAAATTTTTACTGCGTTACGAAAATTGTATACGTTGTTAAAATTTTAACTACATAGCAAAAAATAAATAAGTAAGGAGAGGGGGAGATTGGGGAAAAAGTTACAAAATGCTTGGATGACTTTTTCAATCGAAATTCATGCTTTATTTTGAATTGCATTTGAGTTTAACTTTTTTTTTTTATAAAATCAATTCAATGTCATTATACCGTACGTGTTTTTTACGCATTCTGATTCATCAGCACTCGATATTGTGTGGTTCAAAAAATTTACGAAAAAGATGAGTTAAAAATTGTAAACTACCTTGTGTACATGCAAATACATACATTGGCGATCATGAAAACCGCACCACGCATAAATTTCAAGAAAATCGTTTATAATCGGGCACAAACCTGATTTTGTTTTAATGAATGGAATTTTTCATTTTTGGGAACAAAATTATTAAAAGTTGTAAAAAAATACTCATTACTTTTTAATTAAAACAAAAATATTGAAGAATGTTCACGTTTTTGTGGGTATTAATTAAGAGTATGTAAAAATACAAATATTTATTATATTTTGAAGATACAAACTCGGATTAATTTGCTTCATATTAGAGTCTCAAACAAAAGTGTTTTGTATGATGCTACCCCTTCCTTATCTTGTCCTGAATGGCATGAAGTTGACAAGCACTTTAAGGATATCATTCGATATTTTTTTAATACCAAAATTTGGTCAGAACTCCACAAAGCGCTTTTTTTTTTTTTGACTTGTTTTGAGAAACTTTCAGTTTCATAACACTCTGCGACAATTTTCGGGTCAAACCGGACCGGACTATTTTTTTTTTGAATATACCTATCCAATAGCAAAACCCTCGCTGGGTTTGTAAAAGCTAGCTCGATTTTTTTTTTATTATTTTTTGGATTTTTTGAGCCTCAGGCCATTTTCGAGTTTTTCATATACCCCAATTTTGACTTGTAAATCTATTTTTTTTTTTTGGATGTAACGGATTTATGTTATCGTGATTCTTTTTAGAAATAGCGTTTATGTACAAATAAACCCATTTTGTAAAGAACCTATATCCTGAAACCGCGTTTTTGAGACCAAATGTTAGAAAAATGGCAATTTTTTTTGGAATTTTTTTACACTAATTTCGAAAATAATTAAAATTTCTTGCCGCTTCTTCTGGAAAAATATATTAAAATGAACTAAAAAAGATAATTTATAAAATATCAATACTAAATTGAACTAAAATTTGGCAAAATCGTATTTTTTGTACGAAATCTTTGGAAAATCTGTAGGAAAAGATTAAATAAGTAGATAAAAGAGAATTTTAGAAAAGACCGACTACATTTTTTCCAGATTATGTTACAAAAAAAATAAACTTTTTTATACCAAAACATTAGAGACGAGCTCTTTTTGACAATGGACCATTTCTAACATCATCATCTGAATTATCTGATTCATCACCAGAGAATTCCGTTCCGTCCATTTTTTCTTCTCCTTCCTTTTCTTGTTCTTCATTTTCATTTTCTTCGTGGTCGTGTTGAAAAATTTGATTACTCCACCATCATTTTTTGGCTGATATGGCATCTGGATATCGTTTTCCTCTGTATCTGGATTGAATGGCATGGGAGTTTGATGATAGCGCTCTCCCAGCTTATCTGATTCAGTCAACTGTCGACTGAAGTAGTACAAATGGTGATGAAGGAAGTGAATTTTAAGCGATATATCGACCAGCGATGCCAACTTGCGGGGAACTTTACTTAGTGCGGGGAATCGGGGAATGAGCTGTTTTTTACGGGGAATTTGAAATAGTTCAGCTTTTAATATTAAAATACTTCAAACAGTTTGTAGAATTTTTTGCCAAATTTTATATTCCTAAATACAATTCTGGCACATTCGCAACCAAACATTTAAAACAAACAAATAAAAACATTGCTTTATGCAACACAGTTTACGGTTAGTATTCTCTTTCAGCCATTTAGAAAGGCTTAGTTGTGCCTTTGTTCAGCACCTACTAATTAATAACTGTTAGTCCTTGGTGACTGTAACTTATAAACTTGTAAATTATGGTCAGCTATTATAAAGAAGAATAAGTGTATTTTATATGTTAAAAACCGATAGTCAAAACTTTTAACCAGTTTTCTCAAAACAAGGTTTTTTCCATTGGCGTGCACTATAACTGAAATTTAAATATGTCCTTCTACATTACAATGGCCCCAGGATGTAAGTTTGGTTAATTCTTTCCTCAATTTGGAACTTTGTTTTTACGAAAAAAGTCTAATTTTTGAAAAAACTAATTTTTGCATTCTGCCATTTTGTGAATTTTTGGTCTAACAAAATAATCTTAGTATGTCCTGAGAGTACAGTTATAATTTTTCTAATGGTATTTTTTTAGATGTTCCAGTGAGCTGCAATCACGCACGCCATTGCGGGAAAACCATCCAAAATTAGTCGCATATATCCTTCATAATAGGGAGAACGATGTTTGTCTAAAAGTCCAACGATGACTTCTCTTATCGACGTCCACGCAACTATTTTATTGTCTACCAAAGCCCTGTCAAAGTGTTCAGACTTTACCAATTTCCGAACATCAAGACCATTTAAGCAGAACCCCTGAATTATGTAATCGTTGCAATGTTGATTTTGACGAAACAAAATGTTACAGTCCGAACCAAAGCCAAGAACTGTAATTGTTTCACCGAAATCGGCATTGTGTAAATGTGCAATATTTATTTTATTTCACATTTATCTAAAAAATCACGTCAAGGTTATCGATTTCCAGTAAATTTAAAATAAAAACATTATTGTATATGTATGGAAATAAATGCGTCTTACCGCTTTTTAATTTTACATCACTGATTCTCAGAAAAATGCCACGTAAAAATAAATACTAATGTTTAGTGAACAAAACCCTATATAAATTATATAAATATACTTACCAGCACAAAAATTATTATTGTTACAAAATTTGTGGGTTTCTTATATTATTTGCTAAGGCTTTGTATGAAAATACGCTCACTCTTTGTTTCTTCGCTCTCAACTGATTAATTTGGATAAGTGTTGAAATAAGTGTTGCATACCATTAGAAAGGGGAAATAATTCTCGTTCTTTTCGAAAAAAGGAAGTAATTTTAAAAAATAACAAAGAAAAGTTATTAGCAAAACAAAATCGATCCGAATTATATACATTGATCCGAATTACCCGCATTTCCGTTATAATACAAAATTTCAAACTTAAAATATAACACGCACCAAAGTATGTTTCCTAAGCTAATTCGAGGTCGCCGAATACAAAAATCATAATAATTTTTTCAGTTGGTAAGTTTTTGAGATAAGACATAATGACACTTTTTTGGGTAACAGTTCGTCAAGTATAGTTTCGATCGACTGAGCTATATATCGCTGTAGAATAAAATACACCAAATTGAATTATTACACATGGGAAGTTCAAAATGGTTCGTCACTTCCAACAGCTGAATGAATTTTGAGAAAATTTCGAATTTTATGTTTAAAACTTTTATAATGGAATGGCCTATGTATTTAAAAAAATATACTTGAGATTTTGTGAGAAAAAATTACTTAGCCTACGACTTGTGTGAAAATTACCCAAAAATCACACCAAAATTTAACTTTTAGCACCCATATCTCAAACATTTGGTGGAAATCAATAAAACTTTTTGCAAATGCTATTACTAAATTAACAATTTTTTTTTATCTCCTGGAGGTTTGGCCCGGAGAGGGTGGTCAAATTTTCGACCACTGTTTGCTTTTCGCGCTCATTTGGTCCCAGCAAGTAAACCACGGAATGCGTTTATTATTTTTACTATAAAATATGATTCTAAAACAAGTTGAAATTCGAAGAAATAATATTTTCGAGCTTTAACTTGTCATGAGTCACTTTGCGCGACTGTAAAAAAACAGGTAAAAATACGAACTGACCCAAACCAAAAGGAAAAACAGATGGAATAAGAGTTTTTATTTGCATCAATAAACAATTGACCAAACAAGCCTAGAACCATTACAGAAATTAAGATACAGAAAATAGTCAACAACAATATTTTGCAATAAAGAACGTAATTAGTACTTGTCAGCATGGTTTTGTTGAAGGTCGTTCTACAGTAACCAATTTAGCCGTCTTTTCTGATTACTGTATTAAGTCATTTGATTTGGGTGTGCAAGTAGATACTGTGTACACCGATTTTTCTAAAGCATTTGACAAGGTTTGTCACAACATATTAATTGCAAAACTTGCTAGAATTGGTTTTCATTCTACTTTTCTTAACTGGATTAAATCCTACCTTAACAATCGATATTCTTGTGTACTGAGGGATAATGTTAAATCGTATTTTTTCAAAGCAACGTCTGGTGTCCCACAAGGTAGCATTTTGGGCCCTTTGCTTTCTAATTTATTTATCAATGATATTTCTCTTTGTTTTATGAACACAAAATGTTTGTTTTGTATGCTGATGATTTAAAAATCTTCTTAAGAGTCAATAATGCTTTGGACATTTGTAGCCTGATCTTAACAATGTAGTTCTATGGTGTGACAAAAATCTTCTATATCTCAATCTAAAAAGTGCTTTTTTGTAACATTTTATAAATCTCGGTGCTCTCTTAATTCATCATATCACCTTGCTAATTCGAAGTTGACATCACATAAGAAAGCTCGTGATTTGGGTGTTTTATTCGACTCACGGTTCACGTTTTTAGATCATTTAAACTACATTATTCCTAAATCTTGTTCTCTACTAGCTTTTGTGAGACGGAATAGTAAAATGTTTACTGATCCGTATACGCTAAAGCTTCTGTATACTACTTTTGTTCGTTCCAGGTTGGAATATGCCTCTTTTATATGGAATCCATTTTATGCTACTCACATTAAAAGAATAGAACGGATACAAAAAAAATTTATTAATTTTGCTTTACGTTCACTTAATTTTTCTCAGCCTTTACCCTCCTACAAAGCGTGTTGCTTACTTATAGATTTAAATTCTCTTGAGTGCAGAAGAACTGTGCAATCTTTGACCTTTATAACTGATATTATCAATGGCAAAATAAATTGTTCTGTTTTGCTAGAACGCATTGAATTTAATAGAATTAGTCTTACAAATATTCCTTTGGATATAACTTTAGCTAGAGAAACTTTTAAATCAATTCTATATTCTGTTCTGAATTAATTTTATTTATTGAATTGTTAATTAAATCAAGGATTGTTTTATTTATTTATATGCATTCATGAGTTTATTGTTATAATTGTTATACTTCCTATGTTGATTTACATACATGAATACTTCTTTCTTTATTTAAAGTTTTTTTATCTATTAGTCTGTAAGGATCTGTAATTCCATAGACTGAAATAAACTAAACTAAAAATACAAATTAATAAAATAATTTAAGTTTAGAAATATGTAGAATAACATATTTCCTGGTTTGCTAATTTATATCCATAATTATTCGACTACTGGTTGAAAATGAGTTGATAGCTAGGCTCGACTGAGACTGTAGTTGACGAGATACATATTTGCCCGTAAATATTATGTATTCCCATTAGAAAATATATATATGGGATTTTCGCATTCGTGTTATATTCTCACTGAATTCCAGTGTTATAGAATATTTTGCTCGGAATTAAATGACTTTTTAAAAGCTGACTCAGCGAAACAACCTCATCATTGGCTCTTATATCTTCCTTTCCCCTCATTTTGTGCTCAACAAAACCTTTTATTTTTTCTTAAAGAGGCACTAAGAGGGAAGTAATAACTGGAAATTGCACAAAATATTTAAATTCTAAGAATATTTTCTCCTTATTTTCGAAGCAAATTAATATAAGCAAAGTAAAATGCTACCCGATATCAAGCTATATAACAGTAATAAAATAAAAACAAAAGAGGAGAAGAAAAAAGACAAAGTTAACAACATCATAACGAGCAACATGAGCATTTTCAGTAAATTGCTGAGTAGTTGTTGTCTTTGTTATTTTTGACCCAGCAGCTGCTGCTGTTGCACTCACTACTCAAATAATGCATTGTTGCGCTTTTCGTAAGTTAAAATGCAAACGAAGGCAAAACAAAAATTCTTTTTATTTTTTTTTTTTCAATCATCCTTTTCCTTCCCTGTGTTACAGCAAGAGACTCAATGAATATCTGATCTACTGCAGCTGCACTCCAGATAGTTTGGTATACTCATACTTTGTCAAGTAAAGAATATCTAAGAAGAAATATAGAAAATTTCCAACGAATGGCAGCAGGGTTTTTATTTTTCATTATCTCAGTCTTCTGATTTTTTCTACTCTCATGTTTTTAACTTTTGAGAGAAATACAGTTAGTTCTTGACATATGACTAGGTTTAAAAATAAAACTTTTAACGTACACAAATCAATTTTTATACGCAAATAATAATCATGTTTTTTTTTGAGGCTGTTCACACCGGCTCAAGCATGAACATCATGGGCAGGTCGGTTTTATTCACATAACTGCAACCATGCCTCATTTTTTGTGAACAAAAAGCAACGGTGAAATTGGAAATGTTGACATTTTTTCGTCACTTTTTCTTTTGCTTATGAAGATAGGTTTTTTTGTAAAATAAGAAATAATTATAATTTATGTTTAATTTAAAAAATAAAAACTACAATCTCTAAAAAGAATAAAATAAATTTGGTAAAAAAAACGATAAAACTATATGAGGGGAAAATGTCAAAATCGGAACAATTTGAATATGGAACATTCATCGTTGTGCAGATTTTTATTTCAGTCTGCTTTTACACACACCGATTTTCTGTTTGTTGGCGAAGGAGGGGAGACAAAAGTGAACGATTCAAAATTGGTTATCCAACGATTTTTTTTTACTGCTAAACAAATAACAAAGAAGCAACTGGAAATACAAAATTGGTCGGTTGAACAAAATATAATATGAAGCAATCGGTCAAAAATCGGTGTGTGTAAAGCAGACATTTTTTTAATATTATTCTTAATAGCAATTTTTCTACCTCTCTCTTTCAGACAGGCGTTCATGCTTGCATGTGAACAGCCTCTATATTAATAAATTGCTTAAATTTTTTTTACTTTGATTGCTGTACTGACTCCTTTGTCATTTAATTTGCGCAAAGCAAGAAAACATGACTGTTCAGTTAATTTAAATTTTATTTTTGAAAATGAAAAGAGTAAGTTCGTCATATAATCATATGTAAGTCGAGAGCAGACTGTACCAACTGTTTTTGCTCTCATCGATGATGCTGGCGTTTGATGAATGAATGCAGGCAGCTGTTGTTGTTGCCTTTAGCATTAAAATTGTTAGGAGATTCTTTCGTACTCAACGTACATGTGAACGTATGTAATAATGATAGTGTGGCATCATAGCCATCATCATCATTATCAGTATTTGCTTAGTTCTTGTTTTTTCATTATTGGGATATTAGCATCATTGGCATCAATGGCAACATAACATCCATCAATGTTTCATTCAATTATTATAGTTTCACACCAAATTGTTGGAGCTCTTTAATTGATAGTGTATCTCTGTAGTGCTATTTATAGTTGTAGAAGCAACAAAGAAAATAGTTTACCAACATTTCTTCACTTAATTTCAATGATAATTGCTTTAATTATATGAGAATCATATCAAAACTTTCTGAAATAGCATTGGAAAGAAAAGTTTTTTGTTCAATTAAAGTTTTTTCCGTAACCTATTATGGAAAGTTTAGTTTTTTGAAAATAATTTTGGATGTATTCCAATTTAATTTAACCCTTAAATGATCAAGGACACCGATTTTAATGAAAAAAATATGTGATGTGTAAAAAGATGAAGTGAGAATGCAAGCCTCTTTGAGTTTTTCGAAAAAAATTATTTTTTAAGATGTTATTTAAAATGGCTGGAGTGCTTTTAACCCGAACATCTCCCCCTCTCACCCCGTAGATCCGCCATTAAGTACTGTACTGCAATTTCATACCAGGACCTTGGTTGCAATAGGAAAAATGTAGAGTTGGGAAAAGAAGTGCACCTCCAATATACCTTGAATATTTATTATGAAGTTTTTTAGGAACCATTTGTAGTGTGGTACTAAGACTTGGTATGGAAGTATATACTGTCAATACCGATGTTATTATGGAGTTTGAGGTCTTAATTAGAAGTTGGCGTGGCACCCTATAACCCTAAAGTATTTTTGAGTATATCTTTGGAACCATTTACAATGCAGTACTGAGACTTGATACAAGGACCTTGGTGGGATTGAAAAAGAAGGGCATGGAATTTTACCCGGTTCATTCTGCCAAGGTGTAAACGTTGACGAGACGCAAATCATTGGCTTAAACAAATGCGAAAATGTGGTTATTCGTTTATGTTCTGAAGTTATGAGAAAATTCCAAAACAAATCCGTTCACTTTCTGTCCACATATTCTGGAATCGGACAAGTAGGAAAAATAGATCGCTATTGCCATTAAACGAAAGGCTTTATTAATGTCGACCGGTCGGAAATCGTACAACAAGCCGACGGGCGTAGATCTCGTGAACTCCCTGGTGACCCTCTATCGACATTAACCAACGAACCGCGATGAAGGTTGTGCTGGGTTTGTTGCCATTTGAATTAGGATTAAAGAAAATGGCGGCAGCTACAGCCCTTAGGATGTTGAGGAATGCCATAAGGCATAATTTCACGGCCCTATATTGACATATCCGAATCCTAGATGTCATACATAATGACGTTAAGGAGACGCATTTGCCTATTTACGGCATGAAAAAAGTCGAAATAACTGAGGCAAGTTATAAGACTCGGATAGCAAATGAAACTGTCGAGGTGGATAGCGATATCAGAATTTTCACTTATGGTTCTCTAATGGAAGGTAGAGTCGGTGGGGATATTTTCTCAGATGAGTTAAACCTGTCCAGTGCTCTACGGTTGGGAGAATATGTGTCCGTCTATCAGGCAGAGATGCTGGATTTAATTCATTCACTGAGAATTCTGAGAATTGCTCTTGACAATTAGTGAGTGATCAGTGTTTGCAGCGGATAGATGAACATCAAGGTTTGCTTAAAGCAAAATGAAACTACTGACCTTTTGGCTAAAAAAAATTATGTGGACCAGACCCACCCATTGCCATTTGTCATGAATTGGTGGAAAGCCTGTTAAAACAGAGGACATACTTTGAATATCGTAAAAGATAGCAGGAAGCCACTGGATGCAGGCAGGCAAAGAGGGCTCTGAAGTGGTCTTGCAGTGAGTCAGTCAAAATCGCCAGACTAAACCGAAGGACTTTAAACTGGCTAACAGCACTGACTACGATCTTTTAAGGTAACACCTTAAGATGATGAAAATTGTTGAGGATGATAGCTATAGGTTATGGTTTGAAGTGGTGGAACCATTGGCGCACATACTGTGTCAATGCCCACACGTGACCTACAAAGATATGTTCACATTGACGCTAGATGCCCATATTCGGAGCGTGCTTGTTTACAAGTGCATTAGGCGGTAGGGAACAAACAGGAATCCGTCGGGGTCTGATTCAGCCAATCCCCTAACTAATAATAAGAAAACTAAATAGCCGCAGATGGTACCTGTGTTTCTTCTACTACATGTTGGTCATTTGTAGTGTGAGCGCCTGGATTATATGGAAGAAGAAGCATCTCGAGGCACACTGGTGGAACTCATGTAAAACATGGCCAAAAGTCAAGAATTTATAACATTTACATCCCAAAATATATCAGCTCTAGAGATTTCCGTTCGTGAGCCGAGCCATCTTGAAAAAAACTTTTAAAATCTCATTATCTCGAGTTCGATAACATATTTAAAAAAAAAAATTGTATGCAGAATCCTTGAATTTTCCAATATCTATTATTTTTGAACTTTTAATTGGCCAAACGTAGCCTACCAAAAAACGTTTCCGTACAAAAGTCGATTTCAAATATTTTGGGAATCACCATAAAATAAATCGAGTTTCCAACATTTTTTCCTACATGGGAAATACCCTTTCTTCTGAAAGGGTTAACACTTTTTTGACTGTAAAGAAATAAGAGGTAATAGACTAAAGCCGGACATATTCGTTGACCCTCTTTTTAATTGTAAAAAATTTCATAAAAAGTTTACATTAAGGACCTCAGGGTTACCGGTGACCTATAGAAACTTAAAACTTTCAAGAAAGCGAACAAGAATTCAAAAATATAAGAAAAATTGTTTGAGGTAAAAGTTTTTCACGTCACATTTTTAAAATTTGCAGTATTTGGGTGAAAACTGTAGGATCTTGTCGGGTTGTTTGAGCCGTCGGGTGGGACCACCGCAATTTTTCGGTCTGTTGACAGCGACATCTCTTGGTCAATAGCGTTAAATTGTTGTGAGACTAATACCTCACTTTTCATAAGATTTCTTAGAGATTCTTAGATTTCTCAGCCAAACGACGTGTTCCAAAAATTAAAAAAAACTTTTTCCGTTTTTTTTTTTTAATTTTTGAACACTCCGCAATGATTTTTCAAGGTGTATAAAGTTTTTGTAACATTCCATCATCATAAGCAATTTTTGTGATCATACATAAAAAGTAGCGTCATTCGGGTAGTTTGCACCAGCGATGTCGGGTGGTATTATATATATACCCAATTTCTTTCGTGTTTTGCATTCAGATGAATATTTATCAATTGGAAATGATAGAAAATTGTGTTTTTGAATGAATGTATGTTACATTTTTTTTTCGTAATTTCATTACAAAATTTTGTGATTTTCATCTACATTTTAGTATGCCGAACTATAAACGAAAAATGATCGCGGAATAATCGGCATTGATGCTCCGATTTGAATCCAGAATTGGGTAACTAATCAAGAATCTTTCTTTTCCATTTTGGAGCCATTTGAAACATAAAAAAAAACTCATTCTCATTACGTTTTCATTTTATTTCTGCAAGTTTTCTACTGTTTTTTCAGATTTTTTAATGTGGCTCAAATCAGATTTCCCACACCCTTAATTAATTCTCTTTGAAACAAATGCAAATTTAAAGGTTAACAGTTTTTTAGCCCACAATAGCTTGCAATTATTTAAGTATATTCATGATTTAATTCAAGTATGCTTCAGCATCTGTACTTTTAAAGTTACGCAAAAACTTTATATTTTCACAAATCGAATCACAAATAGAATTGTGTCATTTTAATTAAATATTTTTAATTATTAAAACAAAAAACAATAATTCATTTAATCAAGAAAATATGTTGTGTGCATGCAAAACATGCTGCAGTTGTATGTTGTAAGTAAGATACATGCAGCAGCAACAACAGCAACAGCAGCAATGCAAATCATTTATATGAAAGTTCAATGTGATCGCAAAATTACCGGCGGCAACAACGGAAACTGCTGCAACACCGACATCAAAAGTAAAAGTAGCAACTTGTTATCAATAATGTAACAATCAATTTCAGCAATATTTCATGTCACCAATATTTATGTCGCAATATTATTTTTTTAATATTTACATTTTCAATAAACACGAAAGTTTAAAACTTTTAACGATATTAATGACATATTCATGAGAACTGGATGCATCAGTTTTTGAAATGGTACCTATTAAATTTGATTCTGGTAGCCTGGAACTAGCTTCAAGTGTTGACGCAGAAATAAAATATGAAAAAACACAAGGCAATGAAGAGTAAATTTAAAATCCTTTTAATCCTACCTATGTATGTACGAGCGAAAAATAGGTAGGATTAAGAAAACCACATTTCTCTGTTTCTTGTGAAATTCTTTCAATGTCATTCTATAGAATTTTTTATTTTGTGAGTTTTTGGTGTCCCAAATACAATAATTTCACAAATCTGCGACTACAAATATATGCGAATTCACAGTTGATTGTAAATTCATTGTAACCCTGCAGAATTATAAAAGTTGATGGCACCGCTATAACTTATACATCATTATAATAACAAAAACATTGCTTTGTTGGTGAAAAGATCCTTAATTGTCAAAAATATGGGACGTAAACACGCAGCTTCTGACAGCTAATGCTCTGTTAGAAAGAAAAATTAAGAAGGAAGTGTAAAGTACTTTATTAAGAGTAATAAAAATACAAACAGTTTATTTGTTTTAATAAATTTTTTGCAATGCTTTATTTTTTGCGCGTACGCTGATCAAAAAAAAATTAAAAGAACACAGAAAAGAAAAAGATTAAAAATAAGATGTTGTCAGCATTGAATACACTATTACTACTACACTACTCCCCCTTAGTAATGGCATAAGTTATTGTTAAAAGTTAATTTTTGTTAAAATGATTAAAATTACTTCTTTCATATTTTCGTAAGTGCGCAAACCGGTGGGTGCTTGTTGAAATATTTGCGGATTGGTAGGCATGTTGTGTGGCTGCGAAGAATTAGATGATGCCCCGGATTCGTTCGCTGAAGTAGGGTTAAAAACATGGTCGGTGGCCAAGTGGACCGGTTTGAGCCGTTCCACGTTTACGTTGACCTCTTCACCGTTGACGTTGATGGTGAAAACCCGGTCGTCTACTCTTTCTGATACTTGGTTAGGTCTAGAGTATGGCTGCTGCAAAGGGCGTTTGACCATATCCTGCCTAAAGAAAACTTGAGAGCAGGTATATAGGTTGCGAAAGTCATTTAGGAAGAACGTGGAATCCTCTGTGGGTCTTTATGCGTGAAACAGGTTTGCAAGTCAAATGTGCTCATCACATGACAAGCAGTTGATCGCCCATTGGGTAATATCTTTAGACATTGACGTCCAAACGTAGCGTTTTGAAATTATTTTTTTGTGGCTCTACCACTGTGGTGGGCTAAGTTGTGGAAAGCGTCGAAGACTTTACGGCGCAAAGGCTGCGAGACGAATGGTCGAATGCTTACAGGTAGAAACATCTTAGAATATTGGCCGCTTGTCTGGTCCACATACCAATTTCTGGAATTTCAATGACGTAGTGTTCTTTAGTAGTAGATTCTTCAATTTCTCGTCAGTTGATTGTAATTCTGCAAGATCACGAGAATGAATGATGCAAAGGCGTCTATAATTGACAGTGCATCCGCCACATCATTTTCTCAGCCGGCGATCTAGTGAATGATTGTGCTAAATTGACTAATGAAGCTGAGCTACCTCAACTGACGGGGCTAATAGAAAATTCTCTTCATTCTATCCAGGGTTGGAAATATTTGACAGCTTCATAAACAGCTGTGAGTTCCTGTCATCAGTACTATAATTGAGGTGTGTGGGTGATAACTTTTTGGAGAAGAGTCCAGTGGTCCCCACTCGTTGTGAACTTTCTGTTTGAGCACTGCACCGAGTGCCGTACCCGAAGCATCAGTTGTGAGACGGAATTCAGCGTTGAGCGAATGATGACACAAAAGTGTAGCTTCTGCGATTTTACTCTTAACTAAGGAAAACGCCGCACAGTGGTGCGTTTGATCGATTTAGACGTGATAAATTCAAAGTCGAATTTAAGTTTATTTTTATTGTTAGGCATTAAAAATTTTTTTTCTAGTGACCTAATCGCTATTTACATTATCTAATTACAAGTGAAAGTGCGTGGTTGTGATTATTCATATTGAAACCAATATGCACTTTCAATCCATGCAATTTGAAAAAAACGGAAATTTTTTAGTTCTGAGTTACTTAGAGTCTTGAACAAAATTTCAAAAATTTGTTTAGCTATGTACTTTAAAATAAAATAAAAATTGTTAAAATATCTTTTATAAAGTTGTTGTAATAAAGTTTTAAGGTTTCTTATTACCTAAAAAATTAATGTACTGTAAATATTTTAGAAAACCTATATTTGAGTATATTTTTGTAACGTCATGAAATTAATATTTTTCAAATAGGTGTAATATCTATTTTCATAATTTGAAGAGGTTTTGCTTCGCACGAATTTATACGGAGAACTCAAATATGATGTTTTTCGGGTTGATGTCTTGACAAAAGTTATTCATCTATGCCTTGGCTACAATTTTGGAATAAAACAACAAATTTTCTTTAGTTTACCAATGGTGGTCGTAAAACTGAAAAATTCAATCAAAATCTACTGAAAAGAAAAAATTTCATAAGGCCTCAAAAAATCCAGAAACGTCAAACCCTTTGTAAATTTTACTCTACTAGTCAAGTACTTTCATCTTAAAATGTAATTGTTCACTACCCAAATAATAGCCCGGAAATTGTTGTACAGTGTATACAAAATTTTCTGTTTTATTAAATGCACTTCTCTATGTTTCTTCAGATGTAGTTGGTAACCCTACTCTATGCAAGTAACTTAAGTTGTCTGTCTACTTATATAGATGAACTCAAGAGTAGAAAAGTTTCTGAAATCAAATAATATCTACTGGCCCCGCATGTGTTTTGAAAAATCCGAAATTTTCGTCCATAATTTTTGATTTTTCAAATATATGACTTTGACTCTCTTGTGGGACCATTGAATATAAACAACTTAGAAAAATTATTCTTGTATTTTGTTACTCTCTTATTAAGAGTAATAAAAAAGATATGAACATTGAAACAACTTTGACTAAAAAATTGATAAAAAACAAATTTCAAATTTTCGGAATTTTTAAGATCCATGCGGGTCCGGTAAACATCATCTGATTTCAAAAAATGTTTTACTCTTTTGTCTATCTATGTGAGTAAAAACTTTTTGCTCTATTGCTTTCTGATTTGTCTAAATGTTTGGCTATTTATTCTCAAAAACACTTTTGTCCATCACTGCATACCAATAATTTACGCAATATGGGCAAAGTGGGCGTGGTTAATGGTTAAAATAGTCATAATTGTATATATTTGTGTAAGATAGGACTAAAACATTGATTTGCATCGATAACAAAATTTATCACGTCTAGTTTGTATGAAACGCTCCACTGTGCGCCGCTTCGGCCGTGCCAGGGAACGGGTAGTTTATAATTTTTTTTTAATCTTTGTGTAAGTAAGGTAAAAACTAACGACCCACCTACATCAGCAACCAAACGAGGACGTAATATCAAAACGGTGCGAAAGCGCTAATTGGGTTCGTGGCTGTAACCATCACTTTAACCAACTAAGCAACGCAGAGCATTTTTTTATAAATTTTCATATCTATTTTAATTAAAAAGTTTGACAGAAGTAAAAGTTCCGTGCATGATTAAAAATTTCAAAAATTTTCATAATTTGTATTTGTATTTTTAATTTAAACAGTTTTCTGTGGAAATATTGACACTATTAACGTGTTTTTTTATTTCATTTTTTATATGTTTGTTTATACTCCGTATGCAATTACCCACAATTGTTGATAAACTTGCACGATATTGTTATTTATTTATACTACTCATTAGCACAGTTTTCCTTAATATTCTTTACTTGAGCATCTGCTACCTCATGCTCAGCTTTGTTCTTGTACTCATTTTTCAGCATCATTATTACCAACTTCATGCAACATTTTGCAAGCATGTGTTTGTTGCTAATTGCAATGACGACACAACGTTGACAGCGTTGAAAATTTGTTAACATCTTTTACTTTACTGTAGCGCAATTTTCTTTGGTTTCTTTTTTTCGGTTGTTGCGCTACAACCAACAGGTACTTCAAGTGTTGCTTACTCAAATTGCATTTCCCTTTCCCGTTACACACTTAACTCTATGTGTGTGTGTGTGTGTGTAGGGTGTCTATTTCCTTTTTGGCATCGCTGCCTGCTGGTGGCTTACATATATCTCAAAAACGCTGATGATGTTTGTAAGAGTATGAAACGAAGAAGGTATGGAAGTGAAAGAAGAAATGAAAATGTCAAATGTTGCAAATCGATATTTGTTTCACTACTACATACATACTTTTACATACATATTTACATGCATACACTTCCTGCTAGAGGAAATGTGCTCATCACATAAAAATTATTTAGTTGCTTTCGCTCTTCTTCTTCTTATTTTGCTGCTATATATAAGAGTAGATTTATGTGTGTGTGTGGGAATGTTTCTGAGTGTCGGTGTGGAAATTGAGGTTACATTGGCGTATGGATAATTGCATCTGCTGCATTTTATGCTCGATTGAATTGTGAATTAATTTTTTCTGCTTCTTTTTTTTTATTTTCTTCTCTTTCTAAAGTTAAGTGTTGATAAAAACTGTGTGGAAATAGTTTTTAAGAGCAGTTAAATAGTTGAAGTGTAAAGCTTATGTGATTTTTCATCTTCAGAGTTAGTCTCTGATTGATATTAGAATTTTCAATGATTGTTCGAAGAATTGCTGGTAATATCAACAGCAATAATTCCCTAACACAATTGAAAATATAATCGCTAAAAGTTTCAAACCCAGCAACTCTTTATGCATATAATTAAGTTAGGTTTGATTTGAGTAATAATTTTATCTGCTATTCCAATCCAATTAGCGGATTTGATTGGGTACCACAAACTCAGGGTGTTTTGGGGATTCGTGTATCCTCCCTCTCCCGAAATGTGGAACTTCTTCTTTTTAATATTGATTGCCAGAGCAAAGAAAAAAAAAACAAAGTAAAATTTATAATTTATTTTTACTTCTTTCGTTTTCCTAAGTCAGAAATATAAAAATGAGGAATTTCAAATTTTAATTACACTACGCGACCAAATTCTATTTGTTGTCTTTGGCATGGGGTTTAACGTCGGATTCTAAACAGGGACTGTAATTATTATAAGCAATAGCTAAAAAATCTAAATTTAATATTTATTTGGTGATTTCGATCAACGATAATAATTATTACCTGATTTTAATTTCTTCGATCTGGCATAAAATTATTACTTCATTTTTAACGTTTTGCTCAACTGAAAAAAACAAATTATGATTTTTATTTTTTTTTTTCGAGAATAAAAATTATTGTTTGAGTTGAGTTAAACATTTTTGCTTAGAAATAAAAATTATTTTTTGAGTTTTGTTTCCTTTCTCGGGAATATTTTCCTTATCTTGGCACTTTCGTCGACGGATTCTTTATTTGATGGAGAGTCCTTAATCGAACTCAAAAGACGTCCAAGTTAGAAAGTTCATCTTTGGGTTTGGGTATCTTAGAAAACTGTGTTTGAACGACAATTGGCGTCGGTGGAAACACTTTCTGACATGCCGTTGGTTCACCTTCATGAATTTTTGCTCTACAATTGAGTCATTGATGTACTAACGGTACCGCTTATAGTGCTGGACTGCATGTGTAAGCAATGCAATTTTGTGAAGCGTCTTTTATCAACGCATTCCAACAATAACTCATTGATAATTTTTTTATTCATTCGTAAACGGCAGTGTAAAAGGGAAAAAATTTATCTTCGTGCTCACAAGTTTTGAGTTTTTCGTTTTGAAAAAAAAAAAATAATAATAAAACTCAAACATTAATTTTTATTTCCGAGTAGGAATATAAAACTCAGAAAATAATTTTTATTCCTAAACTAAAAAAGGAAACTCAAAAAATTATTTTTTTTCTTAACCCTTTCAGCGGCAAAGTTGCCTGAGAGCAACTCCACCACTTTGTCGTCTTAAAGCTTAGGCTATGACTGATTTTTTTCTTTGGATTAGGAAGTTACTAATAATGTTTTGAGAAGATGAATCAAAACAATCCACTCAAATTTTATTGTAACTGTCAAAGTTATTTTAAATAAAGTGCAGTTGTATCTTCGTAAATTAGTTATTCTTCAAATTGGAGTCATCTAAAGAAAGTGGTTTGTTCTCAATAATGACTAAATAAAATTTCAAAATAATTATAAAACTTTGTTCTTCAAACATTTCAAATCATAAAACAAAAATATTGATTTGAAATTTTTTTCCACACCAAAAGCAAACCTCTCTAGCGCGTAAACGGTAGGGCGATTTCCAATTTGGCCCATACACTCCTAGGATAATTATTAAAAAAAAAAAATTGAACAACAGGAGAAAATTCAGGGTCGAAAGGGTTAAGAAAAAAATATAAATCGAAAAATAATTTTTTTAGTTGATCAAAAATATAAAAATTAAACAATCATTTTTTGTACTAGATCAAATCTATAAATAATAATTAGTTTTCATTTTTGGGGGTAACGATTTCACAAAATATTTATTATTAGCAACTGTTTTTGACTTGATGTTTTCATCCTAGAACTGAGTTTAAAACGATTCAAAATTAATTAAAGATAGGAGAAATTGTCAGATTATTAAACTTATTTGCTATTTAGGTAAAACAAGCAATATTTTATACTGTATTTTTGGATAAGACTTGTGTGAGATATATTTGTATACGGACAGAAGGGGCCTTCAGTTTTATGCCGTAACCAAACGGCAAACTGAAAAGTTTTTCCTAAGCAATTTTTACTTTTGGAGGGTTGCCATTTGCGATAATTTTGACCAGAGCACTACTAAACTACAGTCACCATATTAAAGAGACACCCCAGTTGTGGCGCAAAAAATTTACCTTTTTCAAGAATTTTTTCCAAGTAAACCACTAAAGTTTTTTGCAGCAACTATTTACTATCTGAAAGTACATATATTGGTCTTAACTTTAACCAATTTTTATTGAAATATATTTAAAACTTTATGAGCAATGAGCGGCCCCGCAGACAACTTTCTGGAAAACTTGTTTTGCGGTGGTCAATATTTTGCAAATCCGGATCATCTAAAGAGCAATGAAATAGATTTACTTTTATTATAAGATCATCTAGTGATTAATCGAAGGATTTCAATAAATATACATATTTAACACAATTGCGGCTTTTCAAAGTTAACAGTTCGATTTTCAGTAAGAAAACGATAATTTTTCAGCTGCATAAAAAATAGTTTTGCATAAAAAAAAACTTTCGCTGAATCATTATATTATTATGTACTGAAAAAGCATATAAGATTTGAAAATAATCTGTTCCGTGTTCTGTTGAGTAATCGTGGTCACTGACATCAAAAATGTCATTTTGGGAAAAACGCGTTTAAAGTTTCAACTTACCTTAATGTCTAGAAGAAACATTTTTTTTTTACAATCACAAAGATTCATCAATTTTAGCCGTATCAACTTAAAAATTTGCAGACCCATTTTTTAAAACACATACTTTAAGAAAAAAAATTGAGTTTTTGAAAATTACAACTTAACAATCAGTTTAACATTTTTGTACAAATTTTTTTAAAATAGCGCAATCGACCAAAATGTTTCCTTATAGATCTTAAATAAGTTAGCCGGTTTAGCGTTTATTAAAAATAGCTGTCAGATTTCCAGGAAACTTTGCTTGTACATTGTATTGTTTTTCTAGTTCTCTATTGGTAAAGTAGCTCTATTGGTAATGTAGCTTTCCTAAACAACATATCACCCAATATTTTTCCCTGGCTTACGAGAAAAAAGTACAGCTAGAATTTTTACAAGATATTGCGATGGTTCAATTTCCAATATATATTTACTTACTTAATACTCCATACTTTAAGCTTCACTTCAAATATCTACATTTTATAAAATTCTCATTTAATACTCGTTATTTCTTCTCTTTTATTTCTTTTAGTGAAATTTTTACGTGAAGTCACCCCATACTTCCGCAAAGCTAGTATTATCTCCGAAGTGGGTTGGGAGCTGCAGCGAGCATTTCTTTGCCCGCTGGGACCGGGAGTGCCAACTTCACCGCCTGCACCGAAGACAACACCACGCGCAGATACGCGTTATATACCGTTACAACTTACACATTTGGCGCGAAATTTGAAATACATCGATCCGGGTGAGTATCTGTAAAAAATGAAAGGAAAAAAAAAACAAACGCACACACATTCAGAAAAAGGAAAATTAATTAAAGCTCAAAAACGGCAAAAAGAAAATGAAAATTGCAAAATTTATGCTTCAAAGTAAACAAAAAACATTTTCTTTTACACTTTTTGATTGACATCATTTTCACACAAACTCACGCACCAATTCATTTTCTTTCTATGTATTTATATGTGAGTGAGTGCGTGTGTATTTGTATTTGTGTGAACGCGCTATATTTTCATGAAGAAATATCTAAAATTACAATGAATGCCAAATGGAGTAACGCCTGTCATTTACAAACTCATCCAAATACATACGAGTACATACATACATACACATATACACATTTATATTCAAATACATTCCTGCTGATTGCATGCAGTGTTGCATTTTGTGCAGTATTAATAAATGTATGTAAAGTGTAAAGAGAAAGGAAAAGATTTAATGTGGCTTGTGCATGCAGTTAGTGGTAGAGTTAAAATAACCCAGCAAATCATCCCATGTTCCCATCCTGACCGTGCGTATGAAACCGAACCCCACTTTTCTCAGAGATGGCGTTGGCTGCCGAATTGTCAATAGCGTCAATTAAACGCTGTCATAACACGTACGCTGTCATTGAACGTAGCTAGCCTTCGCTTATCATTTTGAAATGACATTTAGCGTTTTTTTGTATTTTGACAACATAACATTTAATTTTTGAGCTTCGCGAAAAAAATGTTTACTTGTTTTCGAAAAAAAACGAAGGTAAGTTACTCGCAACGTAAAAAATAATTCTCGTTTGTAATACCTAACAAGCAGCGGAAACAATATTTCTTATAAAATAAAAGTTACTGTTAACGTAAATAACAATTCTCTTTTTTCATTCTTGTCAAGCAACGTAAAATATTTCTTAGTAAATAATAATTTTGGTCCAAGAAAAAGATTTATGTTACAATATGTTGTAATAGTTATATTGCAATATTTTTCATGAAAAACTTATAACTGTTACGTCCCTGGTTTATTCATTTCCTCAGCTTCAATACATTCTATATACATTAGATTGCTTTTCTTGTTATCAGTGAACGGCTACTTGTTTTCTCAAAAAAGTCGTGGTGGTCCGAAACCGACAGCCAAATAGTGTTTCGAAACCGACCTCCTTTCTATTTTCTTTTTCGAATGCAATTTAATTTTAACGTTTTTTTTCTGTGTAAAATAAATAGGAAATCATTTTTTTTAAGAATGAGACGTGGATTCATGCGAAATACTTGCGACGCCGAAATGGCTGAAATCGCTGAACGCGAAAATGCAAAACAAAGGAAAGAAAAAAAAAAACGAAAGAAGTAAAAAAAAAGAAAAATCAAACAGAAAATAGAAATGCCGTTGACGAGCGGCATCCGTACTTGCACAAAAACTACACGCACAAATTTCTATGAGAATAAAAATAAAAGTTTCATTCGTTTTTTTTTTAATCTAAGTCATAGTGTTTTATTTACTTAACATTAAAAAAATAACAAAATAATATCGCGTTTTCCCGTCATTCTCTGCAAAAAAAATAGAAGATCGGTTTCGGAAACCCCCAATTTCGGCTTAGAAACACCATTTTTGAGAATGTCGAAATGCCTCTGTATCTCCCACTTAACCACACCTACCGACATGAAATGTAGAGGGATAACCCATCTACAGAGTCCAACTGTTAAATTAGCAAAAGCAATAATTTTTAAAGCATTATGGCCATTATAATTTGGGGGTCGGTTTGGGACCACTCTCCCATACTATATCCAAAACTTATTTAAACTTCAAAAAGCGCTACTGGAACTTTCGATGCCTTCTAACATTGCTTTACTTCTTTCAATTCCTTAATTTAATTTTAGAAGGGAATGAAAATTCTAGTTGAAGTCAATAAAAAATTTTTTGAGCGTTACAACTGAAATTCTAAAATAATTTTTACCAGTTGATTTATTTGGCCAGACAATAATAATTTTCTGATTTTTTTTTATGCTAAGGGGAAAAAATAATTTTTTAATTTTTATGGTTTTCATCGAAAGGAAAAAATCCGAACAAAGATTTTTCATCTATGTAGAAACTACACAAACAAACAACAAAATCAACACTTCAATGTAGTGATGGGAACTATCGAGTGATTTCAACAATTGGAAGACTGAATATTGGCAAAAAATTTTGCATTCATCGGAAAAATCACTCATAACTAATTTTTTAACTATCGAACTGTTGGCTTTATTGACAAAAACCGCTCCCATAATAACTTGCAATTTAATGCTACGCACAAATAAGCGATACTTTGTGCAACATTTTAAGACCTGGCTCCGAATCACAAAGCTGGGGAGCGTTTTGATTTTTTCCTTTTGATCACAAAATATTGCAAAAGAATTTTGGGAAAAAATTTTGCCAATTAGTAAGAAGAACTCAAAGGGTTATAGCATTGCTATTAAAATTTTGTAAGCACCTATTTTATGCAAAATCAAAGTGAATGTTGTCTATTGGCAATATCGGACATTAAAGGGTTAAATGACATACTTGAGATGAAATAATTGGGGCGTCATCTTTAAACCATTTTTAATTTATCAAGTGACGATGCAAATCATCAGACTATAATCACCTTAACTTTAGCGTCAGAACTGAATAGCAGCCATCGGCGATCACAGTGATGATACTTGATTTCTAGGGGCTATCAGTGTGTTATTGATCTGGTACTGTTGCGGGCAAGGTAGTCTGCTGGTTTTTTCAGAATATGACCAAAAAAGGATCATTTATGCTCTATAGTTTCGGCACAAATAGTCACTTGCTCCTTAGCATTCGTCGTTTCTTAACTTCGCAGGCCCAAAAACTACAATATCCACGTTGCAGTTAAAAATTTGTATTATTGTGCATCGACCGAATTACGATGACTTTCAGGGTTTAGACTCATGAAACATACGCTTGTTTCTCTTGTTGTAGTGATAGTATATCCCCAGAGTACAAAGACCGATCTTCGACCACTTTAGGTAGATATGTTCTACATAGTCCATTTCGAAGCGAACCCTTAACCGTACTAGTTGAGTTATTCATCACCAAGTCGAACACGATTTTAAATAGTATAGGCTTTAGCACCAGCGTTGCTATTTGGTTCTTTTTATATCAAATTGGGTAGGTTTTTCCTCTTGGTAGATCGATAGTTTAAATTCAATTTTTCATGCAACACTCTTTAGCTGACACTCTTAAGTAAAAGCTTTGAATACGAGTAATTATTTTTGCCGATACGTCTCCATAGACAAAAATAGAAGGAGTTGTTTGAATTTGATGAAACTTAATTTCATAAAGGATTATCGCATGATGATTTCAAAAATGAAATCGTTTTTTTGGTACCGTTAACCCTTTTTTATGAAACCGGTTCTTATCCGATTTTTTTGCCTTTTAACTTACTATATAAATTATTGCTTGAATTTTGTGGACGCGCCTAACTAAAAATAAAAATATCATTTGCTAAGGCTTATAGTGTGCTGATTCTAAAATCGGTTTTTTGATACCGGCTTCTAATTAAAATAAATTAAATTATCAGCGCAATTATTTTTTAAATATTGTCAATTAAAAACCTATGTTCCACCATTTCTTTCGGATTGGATAGAACACTATTTAAAATACAACGCTAACTCACCTTCTTAGAACCTGCCTACTTTTATCATAGATATGTATAATAAAATAGATCTTCTAATTAAGTATATTTTTATAAAACAGTCTGCTTTGCAAAATACTAATAAAAATTTTAATTTTGACTTAACAGCCAAAAGTAACTGTTTCAAAAATGCAGTGGGTTCTCGATAACGTGAACTAATTAGAACCAAAGGTGTTCACGTTGGCAAATGCCAAAATTCAAGGAATAGAGATTCCTAAAAACCATAATTTAAGCCTATTTATGCTTTTGATGACATTATATGGTTTTGCTAAGCTAGTCACGCCGCTTCCTTCTAAAACTTCTGTTTTTTTCTTTTAATTTCAAGAACCACTTTTTTGGAACACATTTGTACATTTACGAGAAAAAAAACCAATTCAAATATTTTGTACGCCAATAGTACGAATACATATGTAATTTGTATACCAAACATGGGCATCTGTCAATATTAGGAGACTCCTAAAACTCTGAGAAATTTAAGTTCAATGTATTGTCAACATATTTACTTAAGTTTTGTCACTAATAGGTTAAAAATTATGCCTTAGAATGTTTTGATGACCAAGCCATGAAAATTATGGTAAAAAAAAAAATTGCTTTGAGAAGTTGAAATAGTTTAATAAATTTCTTTAAAATTTTATTTTTTTGTATTTGAGAGTATTAGTAAATAGTGATTTTCTCGTAAGGTTGGACGAAGTTGGCCAATTTTTTCCACCATTTAAAAAAGTAAGGATTATCATTAACAAAAATAGGCAGGAGACAACAACCTTTTACGGCCTAATGTTTTATATTCTTTACTAAATTTAACGATTTTTTAAGTTTTTCTCTGAAAAAATATATATTTAAAAAAAATTTCCAAAAAAAATGTTCTGTTTTAAAAAATAAAAATTATATGTTGTGAAGTAGGTAATATTATTCCTCATATAAAAAAAATGAAAGCGCTGTCAATGATACCTGATTTTTAAGCAATTTTTCTGCAAGAGTCAAAAAAATTTCAATTTCTTATTTCAATATTTGCTTCTTAAATTGATCGAGCAATTGGCAAGCCCTAACTCCTTCAAAACACAACAGCTGTAAAAATGGGTTCGTTATATATATTCTATTACCTTTAAAATGACATCAAAATTTTAATAATCGGAGACATAACTTTTTTTGATTTTTGTCCACTCTCGAAGCACTGTGCATCCTTGCGATGAACAGTTTCCCAAATCGCTCTATATGCCTGAGATATTTGTCGGGAAGAATGGATCCAGTATTAAACCCTTTCATTTTTTTTCGGTCTGTATTAATGCTCTTTTAATATTTTATAAGAATTGGATCTCATTATTTGTCGTTATATATTCGGTTCGAGTTGCATCAGTTTTTCTGGTACTGCTATTACGTTCGCTGGGCTCAATGATTATTTTTGCTTCGTAGCTTTAGCATAGTGCAGTGTATGTAGTAGTGATTTATACACTAATACAACAATACAAATTCATAATCAAAATTTGTGTGATTTTTTTTTGTAATATGTACTTTGCTTTTGTTTTTCTTTTCCTTTTATTTTTCAGTTTATGCAACAAAATTTTAGCTGATGATGATTTTGAATGTTGAAAATGAACAAAACGAAATATAATAAATTTTGGCATTTGTTGTATTTATATCGTCGTCGTTGTCGTTCGTTCGTTCACTGTGATATGCTGAAATACAATATTTGTCAGAATTGTGGCATATATCAGTGGGTACGATATCATTTATTGGTATCATGAAGCATACACATGAGTACTAGATACAAAAAACCAGAATTTTCTGACAAAATGCCAAAAAAGAAATACTTGAATTCATACATTTTATGTATTGCTTGCATTGAATGACAGCGACATGAATGTAGAAAATAAATAATGACGAATATGAGTATAATTGTTTGGGATTTGTGGTATTTTCTTTTTGGGATGTTTGTTTCCTACTTTTTTGCTTAATTCCATTCAAAATATTAGCATAATATTTTCAGCACCAATTAAAGTGACCCAACTTGAAATATTAAAATATGTGCAATTTCGATGCACTAATTAACTTCATTTATTTCTAGATTTTTAATTAAATTAAATATGGGTAGAGCAGATCAGACACTGCAGATAGAATAGTAGTAGATATAGAAGTCTTATTGTGCCAAACAGAATTATACTGTTTTTCTAGTAAAGTTTACAAATTTGGAAAAGAATCCTATAGGAATAATTCTTTTGAGCTGGTCTTGAGCCATGCACGACTAAATGCTGGGCATTCTACTAAAATTCAGGCCGCTCTGTCTCTTCAAGAAAAGCTCTACAGAGATATGTTATGATGTAAATTTAATTTATTGGCTCGTGCATTAGAGAGACATAGTCCTAGAAGTGATCAATTCAAGTGTTAGAGGTTCCCATCCTGAGACGAAAAACTAAGCATTTTTTGTTTTCACATCAACTCCCCACCTCCTTTCTTTATCCTCATTTCTAGAGATGTTTAGTAAATTTAATAAAACCTAAAATTTTTATTTGATCAAAAGCGTCACAACTCAAAATAATTCTTCACTAAAGTAATTTGTTATATATTGAAAAGAGACACAACTCAAGATAATATCCTTTATATTTCACAATAGCAGTCAGCAGAAGCTATTAACATAAAAAGAGGCACAAAGGTGATTTTAAAGCGTAAGAGAAGAAAGAAGAATAACAGGGTTTCATAGTTTTTAGAGATGTGCACGGTGAATTGTTTTGTAGCAAAAGGTAAATATTTTAAAGTTTTGAGTGGTGCTACGTTTATTGTTATGCCTGGTTTTTACTATGTCAAATTCAATCAAATTTGCCAGCATGTTGGCAAATTTCATATAGGAAATTCTCTCTTTCTCTCTCTTTGACAGGGAAACCAAGCATTAGGGTGCGATATGTATATACTTATGTTCTGGTTCGATTCCCGTCTTTAGTGTAGCCAACTTTTTTTTTTCAAAATCTGCTAAAATGAAGCATAAATCGCGTATTTTCTTCAAAAAAGGGATAAACAAAAATTTTTTTTATATATTAAAAAGAAAATTATTTAAATACATGTATTTTTAAAGTTTTTAATTCACAATTATACAATCATAAGAAAATCAAATACAAGATAATGGAAAAAGAGTATTTTATACACTTTTATCACAAAAAAACATACAGATTAAAAAATTATAACTATAAGTACATATTTATACATAAAGATTTTTAAATTACATATCGATGTCGAAGTCTATATTTTCTTCATTACTATCAGCTGCTTCTTGCAATAACACACTCTTTAGTCTGAATTCAGAAGCATTATAAACACTAGTGATGTTTATTTACGTCATCAGGTATTTTGCAGTTTTCACAAAATGAATTTTCGCGTTTTAATACATTTTTTATATGAAGTAAAGAATTTATTGAATTGATTGACTTACAATTGTGTACTTTGGTTTCAAATAAGTTCATTGCTCATTGTTTCGATAAAAAGTTTTGTTAGCGTTCTTTTAAATTGAAAAAAAAAACGGGTTAAAAAACGCGCTGAGCGCTAAATCACTTTTTTCCGCGCTTTAATTTTCAAAAAGCACAAAATTTAGCGGTTAATTTTCATAACTTTCTTATATTCACAATCACTATGAAGTGTTTTAGAATTATAAGATAGTGTACAAGTGCACACCTTGGTTGGTAATGTCAAAACCACCAGGCCGATAAAAAATTGGCACACCGCCGTTCGGAATCGGCGTTAAACTGTAGGTTCAACTATGTGGTATCACAATGGGTCTAAGTGTGTCTCTCGACCAGCGATGCCAGATCTACTGATTTCTCCTAGATATACTGAATTCTCGAATGCCTTCGAAAATATACTGATATTTATACTGATTTTATGGAAATACTGATTTTTTACTGATTTCTGCGACTATAGCAGCATCAATAATCTTTTTTCTAACTCTTGACTATCCAAAGTATACGCTGTATAAATCGTACACTCACTGACTGCTCACTAACACAACCAAACATAACCACGGCGAGAACACAAAATACAACTACGGCAAGAACATAACCAAAAAACATTCCACTTTGGCGACATTGACTCATATTTTAGAGCACATTCGAAATTCAGATTTGATCTACGAAACTTTTTTAATTCTTTCTGTTAAAATACGTAACTGGCACTAAGGGTACTCAATATCCTAACATGTTGAAGTGAATTTACGAGCGTAAAACAAGTTATTGAATATCTGAATTATTTAAAATCAAAAAAGTGTTGGGGTCATAATGACCCCCCAGTGCCAGTTAAGAGTTAAATAATAAACAGAGTTTTATTCATGAGATGCTATGGAAGAAATTACTTAATCATGTACGTGGCCTGCTATGAAACAAAAAGTACAGTAATTTTGAAACAACTGGTGCCTTAAGCCTTTATCAGTGGTTAAGGATGTGACGGAATGTACAACCGTCTGATAAAATCTTGAGGTTGCAATTTTGCTTTCGTGTAGGCTGATCCGACTTAGATCATCCGAAAACCTCGAAAACTACGAGCTGTGCTCGAACAAAAAAACGCGTAAAATTTAAAACGTCCATTTTTGTCGCTGGACGCAAAAATTACTTTTAATCTCATATTGAATAAAGTTATATACCATGAAATTCACTAGAAGTTTTAACGTATTCTAAATTTCCCTCATACATCCATGTATTTGTAATTATTACACTTTAAAATAATCAAAAACTCGAAATTTTTAATGTTGAAAAATCGAAGCTTCAGTGGGTTGCATTAATTTTAGATTTGGAATATTAAAATAGATTTAACGTTGAATGAATTGTGGATCCGGAGAGGTTTGATCATGAAAATAATTTCACACTTTGAAATAGACAACAACTTTCAATTTTTATCGTTAAAAAACTTTAAACTCATGTTTTACTTAAATTACTGCACAATATATATTTTTTTATTTTACTTAATCAACGTTTTTTGCCATTATGGAATTTGAAATTCTTAGATTTCCGCGCACTTGCCACGTTCAAGTAGTAAAGTCGAGTAGTGGGGGAAGATACTGAATTCTACTGATTTTACTCCCACCTCGCGGGAGACTGAAATACTGATATTCACAGTAAAGCATCTGGAAGCACTGCTCTCGACAGCCACTCCTACCTAATTTAAAGTGCACTTTATTTTTGAATATGACTAAGCGCCATTGAGGAAATATTATTTTTCAGCATTACACTACGGTAGCTCTGTTGCAAAAACAAAATTTGACATCTTACAATACATATCAAATAGAAAATGGATAATTTTATAAGGCTGATTCGGGGTCGCTGATTCTGACCATGTACTCAGATTTTTTCTATCACGTCTGGGATCCCCGCTATGGGGGCCAAAACCCATAATTTTGGTATGCGTGGGACCAATTTAAAATTTTTTTTTGTTTTACCTTGTACATATTTCAGAGCTAAGAAAAAGTTGTTTATCATGTAAGAAGGGAAAATATTACGAAGCCTGCAACACTCCTTCAAACCCCACTCACTCACTCATTCACTCACTTTTTTGGGTGTTATATGAAGCCACTATTCGATATATGATTATACCGTGTAAACGATCGTGAAACCTATCATTCTGCTGAAAGATCATAAAAAAAAAATTATTTTTCTTAAAAAAGTTGAACGTAGGTAATTTTGACCTTCGCTGACCCCAACTACTTTTCGATAGGGAACATTTTTTCGATAAGAAATATTTTCTTCAAAGATAGTTGAATATTTTTTCTAACTTTGGTTGATTTTTTTAATGTTTAATTCAGCATAAGGGTTAATTTCTTTAAAAAATTGGACTTAGGTGATTGACCTTCAGTGACCCCAACTACTTTTCAATGAGAAATATTTTTCTCGCAGATCTTATGATAGTCTTCATGATTGACCTTCAGTGACCCCAACTACTTTTCAATGAGAAATATTTTTCTCGAAGATCTTATGATAGTCTTCATATAACACCCTGAACGGTGGGGTTCGAGTAATTTTTCCCCCTCAACTTTTTTTTTTGGCCATAAAACATGAACGTGCTAAAATTATAAAAAGTATATGTATTAGCCCCATAAACAATGGGTAGTCTCCCATGTTAATTTCGAGAAATCTTAACTGGGGAAAAGCCGATTTAAGCCATTTTCGCAATTTCATACTATCAGTAAAATTTAGAAAGAATTGTTCGCAATTTTTCTGACTAGTTTCACTAGAAACGTATAATAATTTCCTTGCAACCCATACTAAAATCATCAGAATTTTGAAGTCATAGGGTAGAAAGAAAAATATTCAATATCCTGATGTGGTAAAAGTTTTTTTTTATAACCATTCTGTGCTATTGCTTTAAAAAAATTAAATTTTTTATATATTTACAATCGTATTTAGATTCCTCCCGGCGTTTATTGGCCTTACACCTAGAGTTCTTCTATAAGTACCATATAAAATTTTAATAGCACAAACATTTTTCATAATATGATTAAACTACGTTTTTCACGTTTCGTTATTTATTAATCAGAATATAAAATTATATATATTGTAGAAAAAAAAGCCCTAAATGTTTTTTTCCTGCAAAAAGTGTTCAAGCAAACGTTCTCTCTCATAAAGAATTTTAACCCCATTCTTTTTCTGCGTTTTTTACTCACTTTGCAACTTTTACCATGTTTTGCTAAACCTTGCATATTTAATAAAATCACATGCAATAACCAGAAAACAAATTCTAATGAAATTCAGGTTTCTTATGGTATTTTTCCGCATCATCTAAATAAGAAATCAGGAAACTTAATTAAATTTTCGCATGCTTAAAAAATAACTGAAATTTTATGTATATTTGTATTTACTAGAGAAAATTGCATACATAACTAAGGAATCAGCGTGGGTTCTGTGTTTCTTCATTAAATACATGCAAATTTTTATTTATAGCAGAAAGTAATAAAAAAAAAAAACCTGAAAAGTCATCGCCACAAAATATTTTGAATTCAAGTGATTTCGAAGAAACTATTCAAAGGACTGAGAAAACTAAATTTATCATTGCATCAACAAAAAAAAAAAAGGTAGTAAATTCATAACTTTATAATATGGGTTTTGTTACGACAGGTTGCCTCTGTAGTAAAAAAATGTTTACCTAAATTAAAACACAAGCATCATAAAAAAATGCTAAATTTCATTTGCTTTCCAATGGTAATCAAATATTATTAGTTTAAGGCTAATAAGGGTTTTCTTTTTTTACACCACAACCAAATATTTATATTTCTAAATATATTCCTTAGGGCCCATCAAAATTTTTTTCTTCAGATTGATGTTCTAAAGATTAGTTTCTCTCAACTTCTTTTTATGTTACAGCAGTAGGAGTGCAAACATTTACGTTTAGCTTTTTGTTCCATCCGAATGGACAACTAATTGGTTCGACTAAAAAGATAGGAAATATTTTGACTTTCACAGAGTTAATACATATGTATATCAGTGCTGAGCGAGTTGTATACTTGAATTACATTACATTGCTTGTTTACGTGTAGATAACTACGTGCAGAAAACTAAAAACCCGTGTAAACAACGTAAAAAGCTGAACAACCTTAATATACTTATACCGAAAACCAGACTAAGGATTTAGCCACTAAATTTTGACTGGACCGTGGTTTTCACTCCCACTATACCAAATACCACTACCACTCAACCTATAGTATTAGTGTAAATAAAAATTAACTACCACTAAGCATTTCGTGGTAGTGTAAATAAAAATCAGCTACAACTAAACATTTATTGATAGTGGAAATAAAATCCCATTACCACTAAACCTTAAGTGCCAGTGGAAATAAAATCTTATTACTACCAAACCTTTAGTGGTAGAGGAAGTCAAATCCCACTGTCACTAAACGATTTACGATGGTGTCATCGCTATAAAAATCTACACTTGATAAACTCATTTTATTAAAGGATAGGAACTTTCTAGTTACCCAAAAAACATGTAAAACACAAAATGAACGAATTTTTTTTTTTTACGATATCCAATACCATTTCACGTTAAGTGGTAATGGAGCCTTACTCACATTGGCACCAAAAACAGTGAAGAGTGAAATGCGTTCACTAAATCCCCAGTCTGCTGAAAATATATGCGCATTAAGGAACCACAAGTTCCATCCAAAAAAAAGTTGCTGCTACCCAAAATATTTCTAGTCTTGGTTTATTTTATGAAATTTCAAAAGATCGGAAAAGCTAACTTGAGATAATGTGGGCGATAAAATAGTTGACTTAGAATTTTTCGCTGAATAACTATAATAAGAAATTTTTAAAAAAGTTGCAGGTACCCAATATTTTTTAATTCTTTTAAGGGGACATTCCAGTTTAAAATTCGAAAAAAATAGACTTTTTGGGGAATTTTTTTTTTACACTATGATAATTCTGTGGCAATAAGGAACAGCTAAACTCAAAAGTCGACTAAAACCCTGTTGCGTATTTTTCATTACAAAACCCAAAATATAGAAAGTTCTTACATAATTATTGGAGTTTAATTAATAAAAAACTATTGAGACTGCTAAATTGCACAAAATTTTTGAAAAACTTTCAACATTTTGGAATTTATAATAAAATGAAAAAAAATGAAAAAACACCAATTTTTACATTTATAAAAAAATGGGAAGGAATATTCCTTTTTTTGAACCCAACGCTTTTTAGGTTTTCAAAATCAGCTCAGTAGAACTCAAGATATGATATATTTCAAAAACTTAATTTGGAGAAAAACGTGTTTAAAGTTCTTTAAATAAATGTTTACGTTTATAAATTGAAAAAAAAATTTTAATTTTGCTGAGCTGTCAACAGAAAAAAAGTATGAGTCCCATAGTGTCAAAATGACACTATATGCGTACCTCAGAGAAAAAGCGTATTAAAACTATAAAATAAAATATTTTATGATAGCAAAATATACGTTGATTATTTTTGCCCTCACTATATTCTTTTATTCGACCCTTGACTTAAATATTTGTTACACAAAAAAAAAGATTTTGAAAATGCAAAATGTCGGATCCAATATGGTGGGATCATTTCCGAGTCAATTTTTTACGTAGAATCCAAATTCAAAGTTAGAATTGACCCATCACATCAATATTTTAAGATATTTGAGGTTAGATATTCAAAAAATGGTTTTTTGGATATTTGACACATTTAGGTAAATTTATAAACTTTTGCTTGTTGAAAATTAAAAAATTCCTTTTATAAAAACCGTAAAGATTAAATAATAAAGTATATTTTTAAGTGATTTTGTAAATTTTCGTTGAAAATACTTAAGTAAAATTATAAAATTTTCCGAAGAAAAATATTGCGCGCTGTTGAATTTTTTGTCCGCCACTTAAATAATTTTGTAAAATTTGCACAAATTGAAAGCCTCAACCTAGCAATTTATTTAATAAAAAATTCACAAAAACTCAACTGAATGAAAAAGTGCAAATATTTTGTAATACTTTATATGTAGTATACTTTTGTGATTTTTATTTTATTTATTTTTTTGTTGTTGTTGTTTTCACAGAAAATCGTTGCTTTGAATTACATTCACCGGATGGTGTGCATTCGTGCATTTTACGCGCTTCCGATTCTGCGGAAGCTTTAATCTGGTTTAATGCGCTACATTCTGCCATGTGCAGCAGCACACAACGCGCGCTTACCGACGCCAATCGTTCACTGATGAATGTCATCGGTGAATTGAAACATATAGGTTGGTTAAGTCGTCGTTTGAGTGGCAGCAGTGGTAGTGCTGGTGGTGGTGGCGGTGGCAGCGTTGGTGGTATTGGTGGAAGTGGAGGCAGTGGTGCTAGTGGCGGTGGTGGTGGTGAAGTGGTAAGTAGAAAAGTCTTCTATTTGTATGAAATATTCTTTAAATTGAAACTTTTATCTCTTTGTTTGTGTTATTAATATTTGTTGCAGCCAAGTGGTCGTTCTAGTTCGGAAAGTTCTGATGAAAACGATAAATGGCAACCAATTTTTGTAGCAGTCACTGAACGTGAATTTAGGTAAGTGCTTTATGGATTATTGGCAATTTTCATGTGTCACAAAACTAAAAAAAGGGATTTCCCATTCCATTATATTTTATTCAATCTTTTGTTTGAAAGTGTGTGTTTTTTGTACGAGTATATGCATATGAAATGAATGTGTTGCTTATTTTGATGTTTTGCATGAGAGCATAGAATTATTTCTTTTATTATAAAAGCGTTTGATATGCTTCGTTACACCAGAATATGCTTCCATATCAGATATAGAAATTGATGACTTAAGTTGTGTGTGAAAAGGGTTACAAAGGGAATCCTTAAAATACTCTCATATTTTTTATCAGGATAAAAAAACCTATGGATTTGTTTTTTAATTTTTCTTATCACAACGCTCAAGAGAGTTTCATTCAATTGGAATCGAACTTAAAAATAAGTTCCTTAAGCAGTTCTTTAAATTTCTATTTTGAACATTAAATTCTTAATACATTTTAATAGGGTCAAATACTTGAAAATTACTTTCGATGAGTAGCGTATTCAGGGGGAGGGCTATAGAGGCTGAACTCAACTTTTCCGTTTTTGTCCGTTTTTGATTTAAATTCTGGGTTGATTGTATGTCATTGTTTTATTTTAGTTTGAATTTGAATCTGAATTAGGTTTAAGTTTTAATCCATGTTTGGCCTAAATTTTGATTTGCTTTCCAGCGTTTGCAGACCAGTGTTTGATCTGATTTCTGGTCTAAATTTTGGGTTGCTTTTAATGTGTGTTTGGCGTCTTTTTTGCCTCAGTTTTAAACTAACTCTTAGTTTGAGTTGTGGTTAATATTTCCGTTTGAATTGGCTTGATTTTTATACTATTTTGTTCTGAATTTTGGTCCGGAATCGGTCTGAATTTTGCTTTAAAATTTGGTCTGAATTCGTCTGGTATTTTGGTCTAGTTTTTATTTAATTTCAGTTAAAATTTTTTGATGTAAATATTTATCAGATATTCCCACAAATTTTTGGTCTGAGTTTTGGGTTACCTTTGTTCGGTATTTGGTGTCCTTTTGGCCTAAAGTTCTGTCTAACTATTGATCTGAGTTGTTGGGTTTTTAGTCTGAGTTTTTGACTTAAATTTGATCTCATTTTGGTCTATTTTTGTTGGAATTTTGGACCTATTCGTGGTCTGAACATTGTTTTTTTTCACCGGTTGTTACCCGGTACCCGAAAGCGTTGAAATTTAAAACGTTTTCTTTTTTTGGTCAAATTAAGATATATTTACATTTTAAGTAATGTATAACAGACTTAAAGAACGTATTTAATTTTTCATAAAAATGAAGTGCTTGGTTATGAAGTTGTGAGATCGTAAACTCACCACCAGGCCGATATTAATAGTGATATCGATGCTAAGTGTGATATGAATATATATTTTAAAAATTCGTTTAAAGTACTATCCAAATCAACTGTTATCTTAATTTAATTTTTTTTCGGGTTTCTCTTTCGACCACAAATGACCCAAAAAATAGAGATGTAACAAATTGTTTCATCAAAATTGTTTCTCAAAGGAAATTAAAATTTCCTTCAAATTGTTTTCTCAAAATTGATCATTTAACAATATAAATCCATCAGAAAAGTGGACGAAAGAGCAACGAAAACTGTTTAAAAAAATGTAGCTAACACATTGCCAGCCAATTTCTGATGTATGGGGCTGTAATACAATAATCGGGTGCAGATATTAAAACCGAAACAGTATCCAAAATCGAATCAAACCACTTTCATTTTTAAAACTGAAACCGGTACACAGTTTCGATTTAGAAAAATGTTCTTACCTGATTTTAAGTTTGATTACTTTTTTAAAAACGATGAAAAATATGCTATTGGCCGGAAGAGGGTATAGAGACAAGGTTAGGTTTGGTTGGAGTGGGTGTCGAAAGACATACTTAGGTTTAAGCCGCCCATTATGACACCACATAGGACCTACAATTTTACGCCGATTCCGAACGGCGGTGTTTCAATTTTTTATCAGCATGGTGGTTTTGCCATTACCAATCAAAATGAACACTTTTTTATAACTCTCATACACTTCATATTGATAGTGAATATAAGAAGGTTATGAGAAAGAGACAGAAATCGAATCCGAACCTCCCGGATGAAAATCTAGTACACTACCCACTAGACCATAGAAATCGTCATTATAGAGACAAATGGGAGAGAAAAGTTAGAGCGTATTTTTATGGATCTTTTCTTTCTTTTGTTATTCTACAAAAATTCCCGTTTAATAAGGCTGAATTCATAATAAAGTGGTCGGCCATCTCGCGAAGGCTGAAATTTCAATCTAGGGGAAAAGCAAATGAAAAATAGGCATCAGTAAATCGAGTGTATGCATGCGATATAAAGTATTGTTCAATATTATAGCGCACTTAGTACTTACTATGTTCAAAGATGAATAACTTTGGCATAAATACAGAGAAATCCATCGGGTCTTTTTTATTGTGAAACTCATTTTTATTCTATATTAGTTTGAGAAATAAAAATAATCACTATAATACAAAAAAACCAAAAAAAATATCAAATTTTATTCTAAAGACTTTCGGATTTAGTGTGCCAAAATTATTTTATATATAATTCTTATTTCTGAAATGTGTTGTAAATTTCTTAACAAATATCTGATTTTAGGGATCCCTAACAATATTCAATTAAATTGAAGGATATCTCTCTCCAGGAAGTTTTAATTGCAACATTAAGACCATCGTTTTAATTGTACTGTTTTCTATAGTTATTCCCTTTTCGTTGAAACCACCCCCAAATGTTTTCCGTAATGATAGATTCCTGCAACTATGGAAGCCAAGGCAAAATTTTAGAATTTCGGCTTACAATATCCGATTTAGTAATTCATGATGTATGGCTCGGAGGGTTATCATACTGAGAAGTTCAAGATAGAGATCCAAGTAGGTGCGCTATAATATGATGAAAATGTAGGACATTTCAACTGCGAGTGTGCTGCTTTATATCAAACGACATGCGCAATTCAGTCAATCTTTTGAAGTAAACTTAAAACAAATAAATGCAAATTTGAAGCTTAACTAAATCAGAACATTGTCCTTATACGGAGCAGAGTACAATGGGCTTTTTATAACATAGCTCAATCAGCGCATCATTTAAATTATTCCTTTACCTCAATATTCGAAAGGGGTAATTTTTGCTTCGCTTTGTTCGCATGCATTTTAATTGCTACGAAATTTTGATTCATAATGAGTTTGATTTCTCTTGGAAGGATCTAGTATTTCAGTAGTTTTCGTTTTTGTAAAGAAAAATTGTTCAAAACCGCTCAGGCAGTTGTTGTTCATTGTTTTTGTGCTCTGTCATATTTTCATAGGTGAATTTGTGCATCAGCAACATAAATTGAAGAAGCTTATGTAGAGACAGAGATCGAAGTTGCTCGATTCTCATTTCGTAATTGCTTAAATGTTGGATTCTAGAAAAGGCCGAACAGTTGCCTACACAGATAGTGCTATTTTTTCATGGCAGTCCTTGACGTGTCGTTGATGTTAGTGTTATAGAAGTTTGGCATAGGTGAGCCATTTTCTCACAGCAGCGCACTCGTTTGGCATTATTTAGAAGAAGAAAGATCCATTTGAAGTCTTCAGGAGTTTTCTAAATCATCGGTTTATTATTGCTTCCACTTTTTCAGAGGGTTAAAAAGGCTTCAAGTACCTCAAAGGGAATTTTTTTGGGTTTCGTTGGCACTACAGTGGTTTAACGGTCTCGCAACTGAAACAAAGTAAGTCAAAAGCAACTCATAACTTGGTCAGATTTATAGGGATAAAGGCATTTTCTTTCCTTCAAAAATTAATCTTGTAAATCAGTAGTAGCGATCATAATAATTCAAATATTTATTGCGTAGCATCTCTTCTTCGATCCGCTTGTAGTATGAAGAGAATGCACCATCGCTTGTGACTGTCTCGAAGTAGTTTCGGAGATTCCAAGTTGGACATTTTTCTGTGGAGGACGAATCTCATGAAGGTCGGCCAAAATCTTCGGCTGATGACGTAAATGTGGCTCTGGTGAATTCCAAAATTGACGAAGATCCACAATTGACCTAGAAAATGATTGCTGAGGTACAGGGCTTGAATCGCGAATATTTAGGGATCATTTTGGATAGACGAAGAAATCAGCACGATGGGTTTCTCGAATTTAAACCGATGCGCAGAAAGAGGCACGTGTGACTTGGAGAAACCCAGCACCTTCAATAAAATTATAACAGGTGATGAAGCTTTGATCTTCAAATACGACCCAGAAACCAAGCAATATTCGATGGTATAAAGCCCAGAATGCGGTAATCCAACCATTAAAGCCAAGCAGCAGACGTCAGCGGCAATAGTAAAGAAGTCAATTTAGTTCACTAGAGAACAAATTGTAGCATTTATTCCTCTGAAAGCTGGATAGACGGTAACTGCTAAATGCTATACTGAAATCTGGTTACCACAAGTTTTTGAAAACTTGTTGGGAAACCAGAAAAAATATGAACTGTGGCACTATTTTTTACAACACGATAACGCCCAAGCTTATACTGCTGAAAAAACGAACAGCTTCATTGCACTCTCAGTGTTTGAAAAAATTCGTCCAGTACGATATTTTCTGGACCTACCGCCGAGTAATTTCTGGTTGTTTCCAAAAATAAAAAAAATAAAATTAAGAAGAAAAGTCTTCGGCAATAATGAGGAGATAATTAATGCAGTTATTGTCGAAATTGCAAACCTAAAAAAAACGGCTTCAAAAATTTTTAGAAATTAATGGCAATTATGTCGAACAATTTAAAAACAATGAAGACGAAAGTTGTAAAATTAAAATTGTTTTTGGCCTTTTCTTTGTAGCCAACTAAGCGATTTTTGTTAGACCCTTCATATTACTTTTTAAAATGACACTAGGTTAGGTTAGGCTGTTGGGGCTGTACATAAAAGAACACACTGAGAACTATTGATCCATTGTGATACCCTTGGGCTGAGTGTTACCTCTTGATCCCTCCCTAATTAAACCAATTTGTACTTGCAATGAAACGTGATAAGTCTCTAATATCAGAGGATGCCAGTTCTGTGAGTCCTCCAAAGTAGGGTGCTCTCAGAGATCTATGTCTGCGTGCTGCTAAAGCAGGAAGATGGTTTCTTCTTCTTCTTCATTTCTACAGCTTCTGCAGAAGTCATTATAGGAAAGGCCAATGAGACAGTGCCCGGTAAGAATAGAAGCTACCCTACTTATGTGGACATGGTCCAGATCAATGAGCGCTTTAGTGCGACTAGGGTCAGGCATTGGCCAAAACAGTCTGGCGATAGCGCCTGTTGATTCCATTCTCCACCTGCTCTTCGCGATGTGGGAGTAATAATCTTTAATTAGAAGTTTACACGTGGCAAGTGGTATACCTGCATTACCAGTGGTAAGTGAATTGCTGAGTGTCGTACCAAGTCTGGCGAGGTCATCAGCCTCACAGTTTCCCTCAATGTCGCTATGCCCAGGACCCCATATAAGGTGCAGGTTGTATGCTATGGCATTAAGAAAGGAAAAACTAAAAGTATATTTTTTTATTGAAGTGTAAAATTTAGAGGTATTTAAGAAAGTATCATACTTAGACGAAAAAGGTTTAGATGCTAAAAATAACAGGTGTTTTCTGGCACTTAAGAAGGGTTTGCTGTAAATATTTATTTGCTTTAAGAAAATAAAGGTGGGACGCCCCACAACCCACCTTTGGTCAAAACGATTTATTTTCTTTTTCATCGAACAATTTTCAAAAAATTTCCAATTCTATAAGATGATTTGCTATTTGCGTGTATGTGACATTTAAAAAATTCAGTTATTTCTCAGTGGACATCTACGAGATATAATTTCCTGAAATTTAATGATTTTTCCTGCTTACCTTCCTTTCAGTTTACACTCTCTGTTGCTTTGCTTTTATTGTGTAAACAGTGTTGCAATAAAAATTATGTGTACCCACTGTGAAAATTGGGAACAAAGAGAGTGAAGAAATTGTTAAGCTGCTGCTACTTCTATGCTACACTACATACATGCACACACATACATATTAAAATACAACTTCCTCTCGCTTTCTCATCGTTTATTTGAACAGACAGGATGTTAAGAAAATACTTCCTGTCTGCATGCCGGAAGTGGATTTTACTGTTGCATATGCTGCTCTTGCTCCTGATACATTTTGCCAGTGCTGCTGTTGCCGATGTACCGATGAAAATGCATTTTTGTGGTGATTTCTTATATTTCTTTCGATTGAATGGAAATTGAAAATAAATGCAAAGAATTCCATACGTTGCTTGGTTTTGCTTTTATTCTTCTTCATAAAAAAACCTAAGGAAAATAAATTGCAATTGTTGAAAATCACCTGCTGTGGCAATATATTAAATTTAATAGAATAATTTTTTTTGTAAGAATATTAAAAGATAACAATTCTTTTATTTTATTATGCAAAAATTTGCATACACCTACATACATATTTATTTATTATTAATTTATTAGGGATGTGTTTCTCTGAATTGTTTTTGAATCCAATTAAAATTTATTGTGTACTTTAAATCTCATGCGTTTATTTCTTATTTTTTGCTTGATTATTTGAGTAGGGTTAAATAATTTGTCATTGATTGATGAAGTAACATTTATATACACCCTACATGCCGCATGCAGCCATAGTAGAAAACGCAAATGCAAAATTCTCCGTCACCATCAACAGCAAAATGAATGTCCGGCAAATCGTTTTTGATTAAGCGAAGAAAGCTTTTGTATAATACAAAGGAAGGGCGGTCTTCGGAGAAATGAAAACCGGAGGAGTATAGAGAAGTGAATAAAACTTTGCTTTAAATAGAAACTTTTCAGCACATTTATCAAAGTTTTTGTTTTTCGCTTTTATTTTGAGGTCAGTGTACTTATGTGCATTCATATAATCAGTGAGTAACCCAGTAAACAAAAACCAGATTAAAAAATAATCTTTCTTAGATTACAGCTTGTTAAATAGTTACAAATTCAAAAAAAAAGGTATGGTAAATGATTGAGTCGAATGAAAGTTTATCTTGTTTAAAGTGAGAAGTTTCTTATTATTTCTTTGGCTTACATATATATACATATGTTTAATACTTAATATATAAAAAACTTAATATTAATACACAAATAAACCGCTCCTAATTGGAGCATAGGGCATGAGAAGTGCTCATACTTTAAATATTCTACACACTCTCTAATAAAAATATCTCGTTGATTTGGGCGTGGATATCTAATTTTTATGGCTTGTGCATGAAGTATTCTATTTACCAGCGTAACTAAATAAAACGCATTTATTGTGCTCATATATTTCCTTTGGTATTGTCCTTTGAATAGGTGTAGGCGTGATTATTACCCGATCCTGATAATTTTCACAAAAATTATTCTAGGAGACTATTTCAACGAAATGTGCAGAATTTAGTTTAATTTCCTTCAATTCTGTTTGAACGGAACGCATTCGCACAATTCTGTTCAGTTACGAAAATGACTTGTGCCTAGCTTGGTTCAGAACCAAATCTGGTTAAAATTTGCTAAAGTTTTATAATTTTTTAATTTGATTTATTGCGGCCACGGATATATGGACACGCCTTCATTTGCTGTATACATTTTCATCTTGTTATAGTTTATTCCTAAAGTTAAAACGAAATCGAGTTGATAGAGGCAGTTCATATCTTTTGAAATAATATCTAAACGTCGAAATGTCTTTATTTAGAAGCCACTTAAACGAAAGAATCGGGTTTAAAAAGATTTAAATAAAAAAAAAAAATTGTAATGTTCACGTTGTACGTTTAAAACGGACTAAAAACTATAAAATAATTTCTCCTAGACCCATACAAATTTTTAACCCCATACAGATTGCTAACCCCATATAGTCCTGAAAATTTGCAATTGTAAATTTTAGTAGCTATGATAATACTTGTATGATTTAGAACAAAAAATGCAATGATTTTTACAACGAGGAATGCAATGTTTTTATCTATGAATCTTATTGACAAATGTCTACTTTCCAAAAAGCCATATTAATTATCCTCGACACAAACCATACATTAGCTACGCCATCTGTTAGGTCGAACCGCACTTCATATTTATGCACCAACCTGAAAGTATGCGGTACTACAATTGTGTATAATAAATATAATAGCTATTCCATCTGTTAGTTGAAACCGCACTCCATATTTATACAACAGCCTGAAAATATGCTGTACTACTCTTATTGCATGAGTAAATAATTAAACGCTAATACTTTATATTGGGAAGTTTTATGATTTTTGAGATTTTTCCAGGGACCGAAAATAACTGTTATTTTCCATTTTTCAACTCAAAAATTCATCCACAAAAAATAGCCGTAGGATATCTTCAAATGTACGGTTGTGATCCTCAGACTAAATTTCACTAATATTGTATGACTTTAAAATTCATGACTTTTATCGTAATAGGCTAAATAAAACGGTAAATTATTGACTTTTATGATTTTTGGCAAGAAATAATAGTTATATTTGACTTTTACTTTGGTCATTGCAGCAGTTGTTTCGGAATTTAAAAATTAAAATTTTTTACCTATAATATGCGGGCGGATGAGCTGAATCGAATGGCATCATTTTTTTTTAATTGCTCAAGCCGTTCGCTTGCAAATAGGCTTGACCATTTATTTTTGTCCAAAAAAACAAAAGTCGTAACATAAATGTGTTTTTTTTTTGCCCGAAAAAATAAAAGCCTAATATAACTATTATTTCTTTTGTCAAATATTATAAAAGTCAACAATTTACAATTTAACAATTTAAGTTTACAATTTACCGTTTTATTTAGCCTATTACGATAAAAATCACAAAATAACTTTTAATATTTGACTTTTAATATAAAACGCATAACCGTTAGGGTCCCTGGATTTTTAATTTTTTGAGGATAGGGACAACACGTAAAAATTCCCGTGGAAAATAATATTAGATTCATGTTCATCAACTGAAATTACACAAAAATAGGCTTTTCCCGTCGTTTTATGATGGCTTGGGTAAGCGTAACCTTTTGACCTTTTTTGAGGTTAGGGACAACACGTGACATTTCCTGTGGAAATTAATATTAGATTTATATTCAGCGAAAAAAAATATACGAAAAAAGGCTTTATCTATTCTTTCAAGGTGAGGTGGTAGGCTTGCAGCCGCCATATTGTTCCGCCATCATGCAAAATCAAAAAAGACTTTACTGCATTCAAAACTAGAGACAATAGGCTTTCATTTCAGCCCAAACATGTCCTAAAATACCTTAACCAATTTCGGAAAGGGGGGTCTCCCGTGGACAGAGAATGTGCCATATATATTTTTGATATTCCATATTGCTTTGTCATCAAGTTCTGCACTATGTTTAAAATTTCAAGTCTCTAGCTCATCGCAAAGTTTGTTTAAAATCGATTGCAAGATCCCACCCGAAGAGGCAGACATCACTGAAAGTGAGTTGATATAAACGTGGTAATAAAAAAAGCTTTAAAAAAAAATAAAACTTTACCTATCACCATGGATAAATCTAAAGAAACATAGGACTCGCTGCTTTTAAGCTTTGAAAGAAAACTTGTTCAAAACCACACACAGGGCTGGAATGTTAGGTTAAGTTAGAGTGGCTGCCCCATAATAGGACACACATAGGCCACCCTACCCTTTGTTACTGAGTTCTTTTGAATCTCTGACAACAAAAGATTTGAGCTCAGCTATATTGCTGAAAAATGGTTGAACCTTTTTGTTGTTTCAACAAACTTATCTAAATCTTTGATATCAGAAGATTCGAGGTCAGCCAGGTTGCTGAAGAATAGTTGACCAAGAGATGCCAGTCTATTCTTGGCAAGAGCTGGACAATTACAGAGCAGGTGGAAACCTCCACATCGTTACAGCTTCTACAGAAGCCATTTGCGGATTGCCCCAATCTACAGCCATGTCTATGAAATTTTTGACACTACACCGCTAATTGAAGAAGTATTTAAAGAAGAGAGAGCAGTCGACCTTCTGGAGTTATAGGAAAGCAATATAAGTTTTATATGGGAGCACATGTGCGTTTCTCGCCAAGTATTGTTAGCTATGTTCAAAATTTCGCTAAATATAATTGATTTGCTGGTAGACGGCGGCATACCTGGATCATGAGGATTGTTGGATATCTCCAACGGTTAACTAGTTATTAGTAAAAAAGGCTTTTCTCACCAAAGGGGTAGTTTTCTCTGCACCCCCAGAACTGATTTTTCCAGATTTCCCATCTATCATACCCCCACTAACAATTACTGAAGGAAAATCTCAGATAACATTTTTTTATTATCTTTCGGTGTATTTTTTACTCTACCGACTGGACTAAAAATGAACCATATCCGGCTAATTCATCTGTTTGCACTGCGCTGCAGTTCCTCATGCTATTGCAATATTTGATATAAATAAATCATAAACGAGAAATTATTGAACTTGATAAATAGAGTAACATTAAAAAAAAAACATTAAGAAAAAGTAGTAGCAATATTTTTGCAAAATAATCTATGTGTAGGTATCTATATGCTTAAAAACTTTTATGAAAACTTTTTGGTAACAACAACAATAACTAGACGAACAGTGGGGAGATACTGTGATAAAATTGTTCCCTTGACAAAACATTGGAATAAATAAACAAAACATTGCAAATTCTACTCATTCTTTACGCTTCAGTAATAAATTGCACTTTTGTTTATTTCCTACGTTTTTTGTTCCTGTTGTTTGTGTTTGTGTTTTTTCTGCTTTTTCCATTTTGGCTACGTTTTCTAGTGACCAGTGTTGCCCTTTTGTTGGTTTGGAAATTCTATTCCTTTAGCTCTAACTACTGCAATTTATAAGCGAACAAAATGTTGCAACTCGTTCGTCTTTTGTTGCAACATTTAAAATAGTTTCAACTTGTTTTATATTTTGCTTTCTTTTTCGTTGTCCGTAGCAGCAGCAGCTAACTGTGTGTGTTTCATTGTTTAAGTGTGTCTGTGAGTGTGCTTGTGTGTATGTGTGACTGACTGTGTATACGTATTTAAAAGTTTGTGTATATTTTTTTTGCGCATTTATCTTCTATTAAAACTATTTTTGCACAAATTTGCGCAAAATTTTTCATACTCTATTTCCTCCTTTTTCATTGAAACTACTATTTCCACTACTATACCAAGTACGTTTTTTTCCGTTTGCTTCTTTTCTTCTCACATCCATAGAATATACGAGAGTGCACCGTGGTCGGTGGAGGCATGGGGACGTCCATTGGAAAGTTTTGCATTGGCAACGACAAGACTGGCTGGAGCGGGTAATAATTCATCTTTGAATGTAAGTGAAAGATGAAAGAGTTGTGCCGTAATATAAAAAAGGAACAAATTTAAAACTGAAATTTTTAAAACTACTACTATTTTTCTACTCCTACTCTCTTATTTTAGGGTCAACAGACTACTGTTTTCTGTGTACGCTGCGGCACCACCCGTGGCGTTTTAGTTTATTGGTTACGCTCTGAAACGCATCGTGATATGGCCGCCTGGGCACGTGCTCTAGTTCAGGGTTCCCACAATGCTGTCAATTATCAGCGGGAATTTTCATTTCGCTGCCTCTACCAGGGCAGGCAGTGTCAATTGGTTGTGCATTTGAATCGTGGCTTCTGCCTGTATGAATGTGGATACGCGGCGCCCCCGCAAACCAAAACGCAATTGTGGCAATTTCCGTTTGACAAATTAAAGGGTTCAGCGGATGATGGCAATCGTATGCTGTTTTTGGATTTTGGTGATGATGGCGAAATTGTAAGTAATGATCACCTTTATTTTTCACTGCTTTTGTTTTTACAATATTTTCAATGAACCCGTTTGACTGCAATTATAAAATTCGCCAGAAGGGAAATTGCATTGTTGCTTTGTATGTACATTCAACTGTCTATGTTCTGCGACAGTTCAAATCCTCGTGGATTTTGAATGTAGTTACATAATTTTTGTTTTGTTTTTTAGTTATTGAATTTTATAGTCTTTTATGGAAGACGATCAAACATCGAATGAAAATTACACAGTGGAACACTTTTTTAGCATCAGAAATTTATTTTTTTTTTATGTCCTTGAGGTGGTGCTAATTTAACAAGGATATATTTTTATTGAGGTACAGGAAATGAGGTACAAAATGAGTGTCAACTGTTCATCTGTGTTAAAAATATCAAATGAAATATAAATAACAATTGCTTGTAAAAAGTTTATATAACACGCTCCTCAACAGGGTATTCTTTACTACGACGGGCTCAAGCATTGTGTGCAATAGGAAGATGTACCTAAGATCTAATAACTTCTAGATATTTTGTCTTGTTTATAGCTTCTTCTTCTCCTTGAATTGCTGGATTCTTTTCAAACTTCGTCTTCGATTGTATAGGTGTTTCAAGTGTTTTCGACAAATCTATTCCATTTTTCAATAGCAAATTATAAATGTATCCTGGCTGTAAAATAGTCAGTTTGTTACAATTAATTTTTATATATAAACCTATACAATTTTTTGGCGTTCCCAAATCGTTTATGTCGAAAAGCTATACATATAAATATTTTAATAAAAGTTCCTGTGCTGTCTTTACAATTCAAAGCCATAATTATGTCATCTAAATGCAAAGCAGTGATTTGATAAAATAATGTTGTTACGCAGATAATAAACACATTAGTCATATTTTGATTCTATAAATCCAAATTTCTTAACTACATCATTAATCTTTTGGTACCATTGCAATGCTTCGTGCTTTTTTTAAACCATAGATTGCTTTCTTTAATTTTCAGATCTTTTTCTTAATGAAACCTTCAGGTTGTCCAAGAGTCCATTTAGAAATGTTGTAGATAAATATCGTTAATAAATGAAATATTTTATTCAAACTTTTCAATATATTAAAGAAAAACATTTAAAAATTATTTTAAAAAATGCAGTCCCTTAAGGTACCCACACTAGTGTCCGACCGATTATTCGGCTTCGGCTTCGGTTCTTCGGCTATTTGGCCTAAAATTGCACCTTCGGCTTCGGAAAAAAGTGGCCTAAGTTTCCTCCAAAGTATTTGCCGAAGCCGAAGATTATAAGCATTTTATTTTATAATAATTTTTACAATAGATTGACAGTAAAAATTTATACAAATGTATGTGGTTATATAAAGTATTTACATTACAATTTCCTTGTTATATTTTCCCTGTTTGCTTGTTTCATTTTTACTTTTGAAGTAACCCACAGATTTCAAATCGTACTGGAGCTAATACAATTAGAGTCAGCAGAAGCAAACCAAACTTTTTTACTTTTTAAGGAAGACTTGAAGTGTATTGAAAAGAAGCGTGAATTGTTAGAGAAGCCGACATTTTCTATTACTGGCGTTTAACTTCTTTTTTTTTTGCTTTCAAGGACGTCAAAAAAATTTAAAATTGTTTTGGCTAAAATCGCTCTCCAATATATGTGTAAGGGGATTCTTTGAAATTTACAGCCCTGATACTGCAGTCATGCATATTTGAACTTTGAAACTACTTTTATGTTATGTGTAAATTTGTCAAAAACAATCAAATTAATTTTGTTTGAGTTTGAGATAAAAATAAAAAAAAAATAAAAAAATAAAATACTTCTCGTCATACTAGCCAGATAAAAAAACTAGCTGTAAGTACCTAGGAATATAAATTTTTTATACAAAATATTTGGTTATTTAAAAAAAATTGATAAAAAGTTTATTCAACAACAAAACTTTTAGGCATTCAACTTTTTCGGCTTCATAAAACCACGCCCATTAAATTTTTTAGGGTTTTGAGATCAGATTTATGCTTTTTACATTAAAATTTATCAATCCCAATTTTTTTTAAGTCAATCAAAAATTTAGGTTAATTCTGGTTCCGGCTACAGGTCTACCGATTGAGACTCTGATTGAATCTTTGATTTTAGATAAGCAGAATCATGGCAGCCATCAGCCAACTTTTTTTTTGACACAGAAGTCGTTGAACGACAGTCGTTCTGCAGTTGATGTAACTGTATATTTTGACGTAAATAAATTTTTAAATGATGATTCTTGACATCGTACCGCACCAGTATCGTGGTTCAACCTAGTTTTAAGAGTCGCTTAATTAAGCCTAATTTTTGTTTGAAAATTACCGGAATTATAGAATAAAAGCTTCCTTAAAAAAAAAAAATTTATAAAGAATTTAAAAAGTTAAATTTATTTATATTTACCATAATCGGGTCTTTTTTAACATACAAATAGGAAAGCCACATTCGCAATAAATACTACGAATGCAGTATCTGTACCCACCCTCCATAATTCTTGGTTGTGCTCAATGCAAGAATCCCAAATAAAATTACCTGCTTCTCATCCTACCATACCACCAAAGAAATAACCAAAAGATTAGAACTTCATTGAGATTTTATTAACATTTCGTATTAAGGCATTTAACATAATTACCACAAAATTAAAAAAAATTGTGTTAACGAAAATTAGCTTACAGTATTTCAATAAAAATATGACTTAAAAATTAGAGGTAATACAAATTTTCATTTGAATTACAAACATTGTTAATTAAATGTTCATATAGTGAATTTTTCCAATTTTTCAACCAATAAATGTTTATAAGAAGTTGAGCAACATTCATAAGTAACCGAACATATGCTTCGACAAAACGAGAGCAAAAACATTAGAGTAAAGAGTAAAAAGCGAACTTTTTTCTTAATAAAATGACCTGAGAACGAAGGGTCCGCGAACAGTGAGCTTTCTCTCCGAACTCCTAATTAGATGCATTTTGCATATAAACATTTTAACTTAATATATATATATACATAACCAAAATTAATGACTTACCTTCTGTCAGGAACATGTTGCAAGGTCTTACAGCTGTTACTATAGAGATTGATTATTAAAATGTGTAGATGAATTGGATACTTATAGATTTTAATTTATAAAGTTAAATTTCTGTTCTAGGACTTTAGCTACATGTTGGTAAACCTTGTTGCTAAACTTTCACTGGCAATTTTTTTTTTGTTTTTCTTTTTGTATTAATACACTTTATAATTTTTTAAAACTAACTTTAATTATATGAAGTTTATTCTATTTCAATATTTTCTATTTTTTTTAGCTAATTTTTTGTCTTAAATTTAAATAGATTTTTTTTTGTTTTTTTCTAAAACTTTTCTTATAATTTACTAATTAGCTTGCTTTTTTGGTAGCGTACACATTCTACCCTTATTTTGCCATAGGCATATGAAATTTTTTTTTGCTGGGTGTAACGAGTGACCTGGTTCTAGGTTTACAGCTATACGGCATAGTGATGAATATTCTTTGGCTGCTTCAATCCAAGAGTCCATGTAATATGTCATATGTCTCAAAGTGGTTTCTGGAATTTGAGTATTGTCCAAAAAACGCGTGCGTGCTTTAGCCACGAGACTAGGCGTGCACACAGATTTATATTTTGATTTGGTGTTGAGGGTACAATCTTAAGTAATTTGATAATAATTATTCCAAATTATTATTGATTGAAATAGATGATAGATCGATGCGATTATATTTAAATAATAAACTTGTATCTAACTGAAGATGGCAGTAAAAACTTTACGTTCTAACTTTTTTGCTCGCACCGGCACGTCTTCAATCAACCAAGATTCAAAGGAAAAGGAAATTTTGAGTCAGTCAAAATTTTTACCTTACAGAGGGTCTTGACAGTTCGGTCAATTACTACTTGGCAGCACTTTCATTTTTCTGATTTATTTTCAAGGTTGGAAATTCTGATACTTTTCTATGAATCATTCAGAACAATTTTAATATTTTCAACAGACTTTGTTTTTTCTTTTGTTTTTTATTTCTAACTACAATAGTAGCTACAGAGCCTTTATACTTTTGTAGCTAGATTTGAAATAATTTTGAGTTTTCGGAGCAAAACTTGTCTAGGAAAAAATTCGACTGCTCAGATAAGGTTTTTGTTAACTTTGTCTCCGTAAAACCAGTTGAAATTTTGAAACCTCATTTGGGTTTACAAAATAAAAAACGAAATATGGTTTTCTTAAGTTACGTTAAATACATGGGTTTTTTCAACTTAAATGAAATATTTTTTATGATTAATATTTAAATTTTTAATACTAACTATCCCCTTCCTTTTCCATATTTGCGCTCTTAATAATAATTATTTTTAAAATTTACTGAAAATCACTTTAAGTTTGCTCTGAAAAATTTTAATCTCAAACGGTTTCACAATTATACAAATAAATAGACTTTGACACGTTGCTGAAAAACAGTAAATTATTTTTTGCGAAGCAAAATGCAGGTTACTTTGATTTAAAGTATTCTCTATTAAATCATATCAACAAAAATCTATAGTAGCATATACAGAATTTGAATTTTGACCGACAAAACGGGCAATTGTCCCATAGTGTACGGAAGTATCGTTGTAGTTTATGCAATACTCTTGCGAATATCCTTTCGCTACTAATCTGGCTTTTAATTTTTTGGTTGTGTCTGAATAGTATTTCGCTTTTAGAACTCATTTGCATCAGAGGTGATCTGCCTTTTGGCAAATCTACCAGCTCCCAAGTTGTATTTTTCATCAGAAAGTAATATATGTACAATGTACATCGTCAGTGGATTTCATCCATCCTCCTAAATCTGGAAATTTTTTTAAATATTCAGTATGGTTACGAAATAATTATTTTCTTTTTTCCTTGTCGAGTCCTTTCATATGTATATTTAATATATGCCCACACTTTCTTCGATGATTTCATATTGCTTAAATACCATTCGTATAATGCGTGTATCTAATGCTAAAAAAATTTTGGCTCTCACGTTCATATCTTTGTCAAGATAATCGGCCTCCGCCTCGTTCTGATGTTCATACCTTGCAAATTGAGCTGAATTTGCTATCTCAGTAATTGCTTCTACACACGGCTTCTTTTCTTTACCACGCATTATCTTAACCCGGCGTCAATGAACATGGGTGTATTACACCCGAGCTGTTCAGTGATTTTAGGTTAACTTTGTTGATCTCATCTTTTTGTTTAAAAAAAAAACATATTGTGGTTAAGAAGAACAGAATATTTTTATATTATGTTTTTGTTTGCACTTAAAATATGTTTTATAAAATTAATAAAGAAAACCTTAACCCTCCGATGGGCAATGTGGCCTAGCTAGGCCATTTCAATTTCAAAAATGAATATTTTGTTCCCCCATTTAAATTTTCGGCAAGCGGTTTGATTATATTATACATCTCAACAAGCTGCGTCTAATGGTGCTATTGCCGATGAGTTTGCGTTTAATTGGTAGAACAAAAAAAATTTGAAGACCAAAACTTCAAAAACTGTACCATGTGGCCTAGACAGGCCACATCGCATTTTATATAAATTTATATATAAGCACAGAGGACAAAAATATGCAGGAAAATTCTTTTTATCTATAGCTGTCACCGATTTTTGTACGAAAATTTGTTTTCTTTTCTCAACGAAAATGTGACAATGTTGTCGTACGTTGGCCAGGTAGAAAAATATGTTCTATTGTTGTAAAGTCAATACTATACCCAAGCCACTGAAACCACTGATAAATGTAAGTCGGGTGCTATCTTGGACTACAACGATAATAAAGCAGGAGTGGACACGATGGACCAAATGGTATCTGGATACAGTTGCATAAGATCAGCGAACCGTTGGCCGTTATTCATGTTTCACAACATTCTGGAAATTAATCTGATGATGCAAAGGTGCAATGTGCTTGACACACGGTATAGAAAGTAAAACATTCACATGAAACTTCTATATGGGAGAAAAATAAAGCAGGACCAGTCTTTAACATAAATTTTCTCTACAACTGCAATAACATATCGTGGGGAAAAAGGATAAAAAAAACAAATAATCTACAAGATCCATCCGCTCCGAAAAACATTTTCGTACACCGTACATTGCGTTAAACTTTGAATTTTTTTTTTTCAAAAATAATTAACTGTTTTCTACACAATTTTTGCAAAAATCAAAAATATTTTTAAAGTATCATAAAGAGGTAAATTTTTCGCTGAGATACATTGATTCTAAAATTGCATTTTTTCCGCTGAAAATTAGGTGCTCCTTTAATTTTTTCCGTGAGTGTATTTAAATAAGTTATGTCTTATAACTCAAAACCTTAATTTCCCACAATTTTCAAAAAACAAGTTACTTGGTTGTGTTATATCACATAACATAAACTTCAACCCACTGTATTTAGGTTTTAAAATTTAGATCAATACTTTCAAATTCGGAGTTAGTTGTTTCTCCAATGGAAAAGCAATGGTGAGACGTTTGGAACTTTCGTAGTGAATTATGAGTTTTCTCTTCGTCAAAATAATTTTGATTGTTTTTCCACATTAGACGAGATTTAATCGAAATAAAATCTAAAGTAGATGATAAAGCCTCCAAAGTAATTTTAGAATATTTGCATGACTTACAATCAAGTCTATAACAATATTTTCCAAAGTCCCCTGAAGATAACTCATGAATTAAGAATTATTTTGTAGTTACATCTAAAGCAGTGGGTTACATGTGATTATAAAATTGGTTTAATGACTGACTCTAGTTTAAAATAAAAATATTGAACCTGATATTAAAAGGATTTGTAATTCAGAGAATCAAAAACACCGTAGCCATTAAGAATTTACGTAGTTGAATTATATTTATCTATTTTATTTTACTCTTAACTCTTAAATGTATGTACATTAAAACAAAACATCCTTATAACTTATAAAAAAAACAATGTTCCTCTGGAATTATTAATTTTGCAAAGTGTTCCTCGATCCATAAAGTTTTGGAACCGCTGTTTCAGCCTGACAAAGCTTTCCAATTTTTTTAACTGTCGTTAATATTGATATCTATCTTCTCTTTATACTGTTCTACAAGTATTGGGTTAAGATTGGTCCCCGGTAAAAATATGGTAGATATTTTAAAGTATTTAACCCTGGAAGGACATGCTTCGTCGAATCGGCGACGCATGTTTACGTTTTACAATTTTTCTTTCTAAGTAACTGCTGATAAACATTTAATTTATGTTTATCATTTAACATTTAATAAATGTTATTAAAAAAAAGGTCTATTGTTGTTTTTCTATATGATAAATTAACTAAATAATGGGAACCAATCAACTTTCAAAGTTATAGGTCTATAGATCATGTGTATGACTACTTTGAATAATGCCGTCGTCGTTTCGACAAAGAATGACCTTTACATATAAAAAATATGCATGTACCTCCAGGGTTAAGGAGACCCTCAAATTCTGCAATTTATTTTTCTTGCAATTTCAAACGAAATTGATTGGAGGCGATGATAAATTTAACTAATATTCTCGCCTTAACATTATGTTAAGAACTTTCAAGTGTCGCCTTTGTGCATGTCAATGTCATAATCAATAAATATGCCATTGCCTTTTTTTCCATCATGAACTTTTGCTGCCATTATCAGTGTATAAAGTCAATTATTTTTTCTTTAACCTGTTTTCTGCTGTTGTTGCAATGTTGCTATAATAACAAGGTGAAATTACTACCTTCCTTGCTGTTTTTATGTGTGGGTGCAAAGTTTTGGGGTAGGCGTAAAGTGCAACCTTTGCACATTTTTTCTACAGTGTCACTATGTTATACTTTTATAATTTTTAATTTTGTTTGCAATTTTCTAGTTTGTTTGCTAAGGTGCTTGGTGGACAGCTATATCAAATGTAAATAAAAAAAAAAAGTTGTATGGTATGTGTTTAGTGCGACTGACTGACTGACTAAACAGAACTGACGAAAAGGTATTTTGGATCATCTTGCATCATTTATTATAATTCGAAATTAAATTCTTACCTTTGCAATTATTTATCATTTCTAACTTTAATGCTTCATTCAAAATATGGTAAGTGTTTCGGAAGAAGATTACGGAATTTTTTATAAAACGGTTCAGAAGCGGTCCATTTTGTTTAAGTATCATCGAGTTCTGCTAATCTCTCTACACCATAACACTACTTCGTTGGCAAAACTGTAGGATCCTAGGGGAAGGAATTTTGGGAATAATACCTCACCATAATCGATAAAAATCCTAGAAATTTCTGGAACCCCTAGTGATTGGCAGTATGACTTAAACCGAATATAATCAGATTCCGTTCAAATCATTCAGCTTTTGATATATTTATTGGACTTTATTATATTTTTAATATTATTGAACGGTTTCCGCCGAACTTTAAAGAAGGTCGAAGTGTAGGTTCGGTTTCGGCCATAATTGAAATTTCGATCGTACACTATCCCCAAGTATTCAGTTCCCCCTATAAAGACTTCAGAATTAATAGTAGTGAATTATTTGCTACTATTTCAACAGAATTAAAATTTTCTCTAATTTTGTAAAAAAAAGAAAATATTTTAATACAAATATATCTTAAATTTTTCATTTGCAGGAACTTGATATGGAATGTTGCCCCAAGCCGGTAGTTTTTGTGGTGCATAATTGTCTCTCAGCCAAGGTGCATTCCATTACTTAAGAAATTCGAAATAATATCATATCCAATTAATTCAAATTGTAGTAAAGAAATAACCGGAAAAGAAACAATTTTTGTAATTTCATACCTAAGGTAAACAACAACAAAAAAAATTAAATTATTTAGTAAGTATTTAAAATTGTAGCAAAAATGTAGTAAATAATAATAAAAAAATCCGAAAACACACAAATTAAAAGTAAAAAAGAAAGAAAGGCATAAATGCAAATTGTGCTTCCTTGGTTGATGAATCGTTGAAAATATGAGTGTTTAATGTAAATGCATACATAAATAGTTACTTTGAAAAAAAAAAAATTATATATGTATGTACATACGAGTACATGTATGTAATAAAACAAAAATAATTTAAATGCAAAGCGCAAAATTGATCAAAAATATACTTACATGTATGTATGTATATCCCTTTGTCTGTCTAGTGCATCTACATTAAAGTGAATCTCGAAAAAAACGATGTTGTTGTACCCATTTAAAAATGAACCTCGGTTTATTTTATGATGGTTTCCTCAATATTTTGGCTCTAGCAATTATGGTTCGTGAGCTGGATAATCTTGAAAAAACCTCGAAAAATCTACTTTTAAAGAGGCAACTAAGTTCTCACAAATAATAGGTGCTCAAAAATTATTAGGTCCTGCATCAAAATATTGTATTTGAAAAATCTGCTAATAAATTTAATAAAAAAAAATAATTTTAATTTTCATAGAAATTATAAGAACAAATTTCCCGGCAAAAAGTTTTTATGCAGAACTCAAGAATTCTTGAGTATTTGTGAGCTATAAAAATATTTCCCTATATAAAGTACGATATTTAAAGAAGTTTTTAAAAACGATCCAGCTCACGAACGGTAGTCGCTAGAACCGAAATGTTTTGAGAATCATCATACAATAAACTGAGGGTATAAATATTACTAGGGTATAACAAAATCATTATTTTTTTTATGAGTCTCGATGCACTCTAATTACTTCAAAATTTTAATTACTTTCAATAAAACAAAAAATAAAACAAACATATTTATACACACACATTCCAACACTCCAACACACACACATACACATACATATTCTCAAAGGTAAAGAATCAAATTTCAATTTAAAATAAATTTTCGTGCGTAACTCGTAACTAAAAAAAAAAAAACAAATTGAGTAATTGAGGAAACAAAAACCAAAACAAAAAAATAACAACAACAATTTTATAATTAATATTTAATTACATTGCAACATTTGAGGATAATAATTAAATTTAACTTTAACATTTAACTACTAAACTAATATTATTATCACTATTACATAACATATCTGTCAAATGCATAAATATAATTAATATTTATAAAATAATTATTAAAATGATATTATAATAATAAAAAAAAAAACAACATAAACATAAAACACAAATCTCTTTATAATGATAAGTCTAAATATTTATTAATGCAAATGCAATTAAATATAATCTAATTTATTACATCTATGAAATAAAATATTTATAATTAAATTATTTTATATTATATTTCGTTATTACAACATAAATGTAAGTAGTGTTGAAAATCGTAAAATCATGTGAAATACTCTTAAAAAAAACCAAAACAACAATAAGAAAAATTAAAGATGATTATTAAAAATTATTAAAAGAATCCAAAACAAAATCAATGCATTTCGTTTCATTTTCAATTGTAAAAGTTTTGTAAGTAAGTATAAGGCACAACGCTACAGTTCTTAAACTAAGTTTCTAACATTTCATTTTGTCTTTGTCACGTGAAAATGAATAGCAAAACAAAGGGCATAGCCGGGTTTCCATGTCAGAAATGCCCCCAAACTGAATCAAGTTTCGCATGGACCCTTTTAAAGCACTGGATTTAAGAATGATTTTTGTAAATTTTCAGACCATTATCTGCAATTTTTAATGAGTAATGACGGATTTTGTAAATTTGGTTTTTCGCGTTTTTCAGCTTAACTAGTCATAGGAAAAATCTGAAAAAATTCACAGTGATTTTTTGGTTTGGGAGACACATTTGGAATTTTTTTGCGGATTTTCCAACGCGAAATTCGCGATGAAAAAAATCTCGAAACTTTTTACATGCGATTTTTTCATACTAAAAATAGCTTCCGAATACTCATACTCCAATTTTTTCAGATTTTTGCAAGGTGTGGACGGGGGTCAAAAAATTGACATTCGATATGAAATGCCATAAAGCCATGAAAAAAATCAATTACAGCTATTAACTATCAACTATCTGCTATTTTTGGTTTGAAATTTTTTTTCTGCAAAATTTTTTTTTATGAAAATTCAAAAAATTCTTTTTACCACCTTAGTTGAGTTATGATATATCACATTCATTACGCAGTGCAACAAATTTTCAACTTTTGTCTTATGTGCAAGATTTTTCAACGATGTTATAGTTATTTAGGGTCGCTAATCACAACAGTTTTTCTCCATCATCTCTAGTTCACCCACATTATGGACCTGAAGTCGGAAAAATGGGGTCTTCAGGGTCAGGGTCTTAATATTAGATTTATGTTCATCAGCTGAAACTATACAAAAATAAGCTTTTCCCGTCGTTTTATGATGACTTTGGTAAGCGTAAGACCCGAAAAACAGACATCTTGGACCTTTTTTGAGGTTAGGGACAACACGTAACATTTCCAGTGAAAAATAATATTAGATTCATATTCAGCGAAAAAAAATACATGAAAAAGGCTTTATCTATTCTTTTATGATGACTTGGGTAAACGTACGCTTGATAAAACTATTCTTTCAAGGTGAAGTGGTAGACTTGTAGCCGCCATATTGGTCCGCCATCATGCAAACTCAAAAAAGACCTTACTGCATTCGAAACTAGGGATAATAAGCTTTCAGTTGAGCCCAAACATGTCCTAAAATACTTTAACCAATCTAGAACAGTGGGGGCTTGGAGTCTCCCATTGACAGAGAATGTCCCATACATAATTTAATAAACAAAAAAAAAACATTAAGCTTAAGGCCTTATTGTCATAGCTTCTGTACATTTTATTTAGCTTGTAATATACATTATTATTAGTTAAATTTTTTAAATAAATAAGTAAAATGACGGAATATTTTAATGCAAAAAAATTTAAAATGATTCTTGAGATGGTAATGACTATATGATAAAAATAATTTTCAGAAAAAATTGCAAAAATGCATTACCAGTCCAGAAATTAAAATTTTTTTTTCTGGATTTTCTTATAGCTATAATTATCAGGAAACACTGTGCCAAACGATTTTTTAATATTTATATCATTCCCTTTTCGTATTTTTAGCGAACAGTTGACTGCAGTAGTGCCTCTTTATATATTCATAACTTTAAAGTTTATACGAGTTTTTCTCGAAATGACTTTTTTTGACACCTTATCAAGGTTACTCTAAATCTATTCATCCCAATCAGCTCAAATTTAGACAGAATGTGCACAGCCCAATTCCTCTATTGGCTAAACCACAACCAGATTTTTGGGGTCTATTTTTGAAGCCATTTTATGACCATTTTAATCCCAAAAAACAGTTCAATTTCAGGCTTTTTTAAACTGCCGCAAGCTTTATATTTGGACTACCTATTATTTATGTTTTTCTGTTTATAATTGAAAATAGGTAGAAAAAATGTATTTTCATATTTTTGTTTTTTTATATTTTAAAAATCCATTGGTCTTCGACTTCGGTCGAAGGTTAGAGGAATGACCAAAGTTCAGCTTTGACCGAAAAGTCACCTTCGATCGGACACTAGTCTACAGCAATTTCGGTTGAAACCAGTCATTTATGTAAAAACGACAAAAGTCTGAAATATTCGTTTTTTTGCGATGACATTCAAGCTATTGACCAATTTACATATGGTACAGAAGAGTTATTAAGGATAAATATAGGTGAATTTGACACCTTTTTCTTATTTTGTTTTTAATATTTCTCAATTAAGTTTTGGCTGGCTTTCTTTTTATTTCTTTTTATTCCCCAAGTCCATAAAAATAAACGATGTTCCTTTAGCATTCGTAAATCGTTTATAATTAGTTGAGGAGGTCCATAACAAAATGCAATAATTCTACTTTTTGAGGTTTTAGTTTTTTTTTTTTACTTAATTAAGTTCTACATGATGAAATCTATATAACCATTATTATAACTCATATCTATGGCTATTAATTTTCCTTTATTTCGATTCCAAAAAGTAAGATTCAGACCAAAGTGAAACATTACCAATAGATATTGATACTGACTTCAATTAAACTTTTTCATTTATCTAAAAAGTTGCTAAAATGAAATGATTGCTTTTGTTATGGAACTCCTCAGTTGTCAACAGTTGTATACCATGTCATGTTACAAAAATAGTTGCTTTTAAGTAGTATTACTAGATCTGACAAGCTATTAAAGCCATCGGCAATTTTATTTTACTACCTTCTCTCAACCAAAATTAGCTAAACTTTTAGTGCATAAAACTAGGATTCATTAAAGTTTCAGGAACACAAAAAAGACCAAAAGTAAGTATTCTAATTTGAGTAGAAGTGGAAAAGTGAAAAAATAAATATCACAACTAATGCATTTATTCTTATTGAGAAGAAGAAAAAACCAACACAAAAAAAGGAGAGAATTGCAAAGTTTAACGCTCGATTGCAAATGGCATCCCACAGGATGACGGCATCCATCCATGCATTTCTACATGCTCCACCATCTTTAGATGGAACAATGAGCTGCAACTTCAAATGCGAATATAGAAAGTGGGAAATAAAGTTGCTGGCATTTAAATTGAGGGCCAGTATTACAAAATGCTCGTGCTCGTGCCTGTACTCATGCTCTTACTTGCGTTGAATTGGTCAAGTGGCACTAATGCGATTCACATGAACATTGGAAAATCGAAGAAGCATAAAAGAAAAAAGTTGAAGAACGAAATGCGAAAGGAAAAATGTAGTCACTAGTACATAGTAGTGGTGGATAGAAGAAAAGTTAGAGAAAAATAATAATATGTGAAATGTAAATTAAACGGGAAGAAGTAAGAGAACCCATTTGAATTGCAATGAATTGAACGCAAGTATTTTATGCATGCACTTTAGCAATTTTAGTTTGTTATATATTTAAAATACAAGTGGAGTTACTTTTAAAGTTTTACTAACTCCGAAAAATATCATACCATGATACAGCCCATGGAGGGCCTAGACCGAGCTTTTCACATCTATTAATGTTGTGAGAGTTATATTTGTACACGAATGGAAGCGACCTACAGTTTTATGCCGAATCCGAATTTCGGAGTAAAAAGATTTTCCTAGGTAAGTTTTACTCTAGGAGGATTGCCATTACCAGCCCAGAGGTGGTGCCATAGAGAAAAATTTTTATTTTTTATTTTTGATGTTTTTCAGCGTGCTGAGATTTGAACGCCGCCACCTCTGCATAGCGAAAAATTGAAGCATATCATTAATAAATTTGGTAGATTGAAACTTGTCAATGTGACTTGACCATTGACCAGATATACAATATAAAATCCAGACAAGAGTTGAGAAAATTCCATGAAGGAACGAATTGAGTTCAAAATGACGAATTCAAGATGGCGGCGAAGCTTTTTAGAACTCATAAAATCTGGCAAAAAACAACAATAAAAAATAGTTAAAACTATTATAACAACACAAAAACTGCAAAAATAACAACAAAAGCAAACCCAACACACACACAAAAGAAACAAAACCAACCACGTGACTTCTACACCGCAAGCAGTAGGAGAAACTAATAAATTTTATGACTTGTTTTTTTACGATCAAGTGTTTATAAAACTTTCAAGACAAAATGAATTAAAGTTTGATATTTCGTTATTATTATTATTTCGTTAATAAATAAAACAAATAAACTGACTGAAGTATTTTAAATCCTTAAACAAATTAAAATCTATAAAAATTCGTCCTCCATTTCACATACCCACCTTAACGGTTAAAGGGATGTTGAATCGCAATAGGGACCTCCTTACGTCACTTCCTGGCTGCATTAATGTAGCGAATCATAAACGTAAATCTATTTAAATTCATTCTGCAGCATGTGAAAAGTTATTTATCGTCAAATTTTCTCAAATGAGTTAAAAACCTATACTTCTTAACGTCAGATTTTGAACTTTTAAATATTATATCCTTGCGAAACTCAATAACTTTGTGAAATATTCATGCATCATTTTGAATTTATAATTTTGACTACATATTCGGGTTTATTGATCCCAAACATTCTAATAAAGTATTTTCAACCAGATTTTTATGAGTTTTTAAACTTTTACATACGCTGTGCCGTGTAGAAGTAGCAAAAAATGGCAGGTTTAGTATAGTGTTGGCTGAAAGACAAGATGGCTGCGGGCTCAGATAGCCCGCCTGCAGAGTTTACGACCAGAGACGGAGAGCGTACAAAACGGATGCACAAGCTCTTATGCAGAATATGGTTGGATGAAACCGTGCTCAGTGACGTGAACTTCGGGGTACTCTGCACAATCCACGAATTGTGCACAATCCACTAACGTGGCATAATTTTTCTTAAAATCGCTTACAAGCTCTTATCGACTTTATTGTGTGAAAGACTGAAGCCCATCGTCAACAAACCATACATCCATTGAGAAGCGACTGGCGAAGCTTTATTGAGGCGGCAAATACAATCAGCGGTTCTAGTGTTCTTGTTAGTTGAAAGTGCCATATAATACAAAACATATAGTAATAGTAGAACATGTAGATAGATATAATATGTGTGTACATAAAAATATCAAATCTTTATTCTAACACCCCCCAAAATTCACTAGAGTTGAATTTTATTGCACCAAGTTTGCGTCTACTTCCTAGGGCTTTCGTAAGTACAATACATCGGCGTCCATATCTTCAGTGCCAATATGATTAATGATGACGAAATCCTTCTCGACCAAGTCCCTTATGAAGTGATGCAATGTGTTTAGATCTCGCATGCCCTCAACCAAACGGATTTTTTACATACTGCTGATATACTTTGGTATGTGTTCCTCTTCTGTCGTTGATTACGCGACTGTAGTTTGCTATTTTGAGCTCCACGCCACACAGCTTCTTTGAAATACAAACGCGTATCCTGTGGTTCAACCATGACTATCAAAATCACTCGCCAAATCTGCATCTGTGAAACCGGTTACCGTACCATTTGTCTGTATTTTGAATGCCAACTTATAATCCGTTTTACTGCGATGTGATGCGCTCTTCCATAATTTGTATTAAATTTTGGTAATACCCCCCCTGCAAATGTGATATCTGGTCTACTTATCTGAGAAGCATACAACAGACTCCCTATTACTTCTTGATATGGGACTTTCGCATTTCTTTAGCTTCTTCATCGTTTTTTGGTTAACATCAGCCGTCGTATTCACGACCATACAATCGCCCATGTTGAAACTTTCCAAAATGTCTTTCAAGTAGTATTCCTCATCCATCCAGAGCTTTCCCATCGCGAGTTATCTTCATTCCGAATATGAAATCAGCCGATATTCTTCATCTTGAAATTTTTCTTCAGAAAATTCTTTACCTTTTCTTTGTATGTAGAATTATTCAAAATATGCTGCTATGTATGCCCGTATTTCCCCTTCTACATACTAATACCTTTTCAAGGTGCTACACAGTTTCCGATTCCAGCAGCGACTTGCCTGTTTCAAGCCGTACCACGATTTTTCCAACTTTCACACTTCATCTGGCTCACCATCAAACCCTTCTTCATTAAGGCCACTTTGAGGCACTTTGAGCTGCCTCAGGGCTCTGGGTGCTCGCGCTGCAAGGGAAAAATTAAAAACTAAAACTCAAGAGCAAATTTGCATGGAAAAAACTTGGATGCACTTTTTCCAAATACTTGTATTGGTTTGCAAATATTCTACACCTTGCGAGAAAACTTGATTTCAATGTACCCATCAAAGCTTTCGCCTCAGTGCATATTAAAATCGATATTACAAACAACAACAATTAACAACAGTGCCCAGTCCGATTTCAATTGAGCATATCAAGTTTTTGGTCCCACATAAAAAAAAACAAATTATGTCAACCAACCTGGGCCCGAATTTTCTATCTTCGGACCTGCCACTAAGTGATAATACATTACCATACCGTCGTTCGGAACCGGCAATGAGCCGTTCTGGCTTAAGTATGTCCCTGGACAGCCATTTATTTTAACCTAATTTGTTTTTAAAAATGTAAGTTTGCATATTTTTTTATGTTTTTCCCCCGAGTTTGCATATTTTTTTATGTTTTTCCCCCGAGTGGTTTTTGGAAAGCAACTTGTTTTCATGAATGATTTTATTTATTTAGTATTTTTTAGAGATTCTCAATGTATGGGTTTTTTGAGAATTTTATGTGATTCCATTGCTGGAAAATCCACCACCGAATTTTAAGATGTTTTTTTTTTTTGTAAGGAATTCTGGGATTTACCCAATCGAGATTGCGTAATAGATTTACGAAAATAAGAAAACAAAACAATGAATTTCTTGGTAACTAATTGTTTATTGTTTTTGTTTTTAAATCTTATGTGACGTTTTTTTGGCAATCGAAAATCAAAACAATAAAAACAAAAAACAAAGTTTATGGAAAACGTGATCGAATTAATAAATAAAAAAGTCCAGAACAGCAACGCAGTCTGTCTACAAAAACAATACGTGTGACGTGTAAATGACCGCAGTGGACAGTACAAATTTGTAGTACATAATTATGCCTGTAAATTATATTAAGGTGACCATCAGTTGCTTTTGTATGCATACAATGACGTATAATTTGTAATAAACTCAAACTTTTGGACAACGTTGACTTTTTTTTGTAATTTTTATTTGAGATTTTTGTTTTGCCTACCAGTTTTACATACTTCGACGATTCTTAATCATAATTTTTCAATTACATTTCCGCTTTACGTTTCGGACGAGTACGATGCGGAAAATGTTTGAATAAGAACGTACTAAATACATTCGATCAGGGTCAATTGCTTATGTTGACGGAAAAATATGATGAGCTAACAATACAGATACACACACAGACAAGCAGACACATGTACGAATATCAAGATATAGAACTTTACTCGAAGTAGAATGAAAATTGTGATTTCAATATAAATACTTGAGATTTGAGCATTGAGAATTAGTTTAAAATTATTTATTAACGAGATTAGTGCTACGGAAAAGTAACCGGGAAAACAAACAAAACAAAAAAAACAACAACTCAAAATTCTGTTCTAAGTTTATAGTGATTACCAGTTATCAATTTATCCATAAAAAATGCTGTTGCTAAAACAAACCGCAGTGGTTTTATTATTTGTCGTGGCGCTCACGCATGCAGGTGTAGTCAGAAATGTTGATGATGGCTCGTTGGCACCCAAAACTGAAGAGGCAACAATTGTCTTGAATATTGCAGATAATGAGGAAGCCAAAACCGCTGAACCAGCCTTGAGTAAAGATGAAGATGCCGGCGTAAAAACTGCTCCTGCTTCATTGGATCCTGCACCTGGGACTGCTTTCGATGATATCGAAGTCACCGTCAATGATAAAAAACAAACAACAGAAACATCAACGACCAAAGTATTAGATGACAACGAGACATCAGCAGTTGCGCTCAGTCGAGATGAAGGTGCAACCATTCACATTGATGGTGTTACTTTGGAGCCAAGCTCTTCTGAAACTTTGGAGAATGTTGATTTGTTAATTGTAACTGACGACATTGCGCTTGATGATGCTGATGAAGAAAAAACTAAAAAGGACGTGAAACCTTTGGAAAAGTCATCCAAACTATTACTCTTAAGTACGCCCAAACTCTCCGAAAAAGCAAAAATCGATGAGGAAAATATTGAAGAGCCTGTGGAAAGTGATTTGAAAGCACCCAATGAAGAAGAAGAAAACACAACCAACGCCGCTGAATCAACCGAAGCTTCTACTTTGAAGGAAGAGCAGGAAAAGGATAACAAACATGATAATGCTAAGGATGATGAGGATAGTGGTGTCATACATTTTGTAACACAGCTTTTTAAGTCCAGCAAACCTACTGCCGCAGAAGAAACTAAAAGCGCCACAGAAGCTTCTAATAAAAATCTAGATAATGATGCCAAAGACTCTAAAGATCTGAAGCCAGAAGAAAAAGTGAATGATGGCAGTGCTTCCGACGCCACTACTGCAACTCCTCTTGCTGCTGTTGCCGAGGAAATGTCACAACAACACAATGATAATATTGCATCAGATGTACTCATCGAAACCGAATCCGACTATGTCCTTGTCGATGCTGATGCCGAACAATTTGGCACATTCACACATGTCGACAGCGCTGAACATTTGCAACCGATTGTGGAATCGATTGAAATTGTACCAACACACTTGGATGAACCGTTGATTGTGAGTTATGTGCATCATTGGTAATTCTATTCGAAAACTTGTTTTTATTTACATATGGTAAATCATTTTGTTAGTTGAAACTTTGTTCATTTAATGCACAGTATTTTATATATGTATGTAGTTATTTTATTTTTTTTTTTTTTTAGAAAATTAAGTGCAATTTTTTATCATATATTGTTAAACGATAATTTTTATTATAAATAATGAAATATATATGAAAATAAATTTTAAAAAACAAAGTTATAAAGATTATGTACCAGTCAGCAATCTATTACAAGTTTCAAAGTAAAAATTCATAGATGCTTTGACATCTCACACAGTTAAGGAAACATTTCCTAACACTGCAACTATCTGTCGTTTTTTGAACTGAGTACATCTCGGCAATTCAGCTTGGCGTCAGGGAGTGGGTGAATAAATTGTATAAATAAGTTGCGGTTTTCACACTTGATGGTACCTTACGTAAAACTCTTCTTCTTTTTTTCTCTTTTAAACTGAAAACCAACTTTCCAATTTCAATTGAAATTGCTTTTCCAGCATATTACAATACAACGTTGCACATTGATGACAACAATGACATTAGCCAGTGGCGGATACAAGGGGCAAAGGAAATTTATTTGAGATCACCAGAGCTGTAAAAGGATGGCAGTATACTTAAGTTTGAAATCAATTGACTTTTGAAAAAAATTATTGCAATATTCCAGTCATTTTGTGAATGCAGAATTAAGACAGTGAAATCACAAATCATATTAAAGTCAATGACTTATACTTTATTTTTGAAGTCATGAATTACCAGTCTTTTATTTGCAGTTCTGATCTCTACAAATTATTAACTGATTTTAAATCATTCATTTTTAAGTCAGTTAAAGTCAATTGAAGTCATTTGAAGTCAATTGAAGTCACTTGACTTCACTGAAATAAATTGTAGTCAATTGACTTCATTGAAACAACTTGGAAGTCATTTAAGTTATTTTTGCAGAATTTTACACCTTTTCATGTTCGTGGCAGGTGAATTATTTTTCTTGGTACAAATATCCGCTTTATACGGAAGATTTAAGAATGATTTTGGTTTAAAAGACGAAATAAATGACGCATCAGTGCTTTGTCCTGGAATGAAACTTAAATGAGGCTTTCACTGCGTCGAAAATATCAGAAGTTATTTTAGTGAGGGGACTGATTAGAACAGAATCAGAATGTTCTCAAAGCAGAAACCACAAGAAAGGTGAAAAAAAATATTTCGGCTTTTCCGTTACAGGTGAGAATCGTAACTATATTTAATAGTTTTTTTTTCTGTTTAAACTAATCAGATCAGCTACTACTGTATTCGAACAGTACACCTCTTCCCATTGGAAATGAGTAGTGCGCCTATCTTGCTGATCCATCTGCATCTTTAGATGTGCTTCACATAAAATATATTACTCCCTTACCATCTTCTGCTGCGGTGGAAAGACTATTTTCGATTGCAGCACTTATCAATACTCCACGGCATGGCTCGCTTTCAGACAGCAATTTCGACAAAATTGCTACTACTGAAAGTCAACGATACCCTGTAAAGAAAAATACATATCCATCGAGATTCGACTAAAAGACAAGAAAACGCTATGCCACAAGTCTCCAATCAAGATGACCCGATAAAATTTTTTTATTTTTGTGTTTATTGTTCAATTACATTCGATACAACGAAATCAAAGCTGTGTCTCAATCAAATTTTTGTCGAAATTCACTGGAAATTAAAATAGTTTCTATTTTTTTATTTGTTTAAAAAAATTTGTAATTATATTTGTATTTAAAATGAATATTTGGCCATGCGGATGCACTCATCTGAAATCCGGTAATCTCATTTATACACCCAGAAAATAAAGATACCCAATTGCAGCTAACAAAGAACCGTGACGCAAATATAGTTCAGCTAAGGAACAGGGTAGAAAAAGAGGAAGCTAAACATTATATTCTAAATGACGAACTAGTATACCGCAGGACGTAAAAGAATAAATATAATAAATATCTCCTGCATGTACCAAAAGAAATAGAAACAAACATAATTTGAAGCATTTGCGATATGTTGGGTCAGTTGGGCGAAACCATATGTGTTGACTAACTCTTGCTCCATTATTGATTTCCTGAAATGAAAAAAATGGTAGAACACTTTATCCGCAATTGTCTCAAGTGCCTTCTGTATTCAGTTCCACTTCATTCTAACGATCAGACATAATTTAGATAATATGCCGAAGAAACACATCCCATTTTATGATGATTCTGTATAATATTAAAGTAACGTTCTGATGCTGCCGCTGACGGTGCTATAAGGTCGGACAGGATCGAGACGCTAAGTATCATTCTGAAACACACAAGTCTCCACGTGTGTTTGAGGAAGGTGAGTTTGTTCTGATCGCATACCACCGTGATCAAAAAGTTCTCGGCATAACCACCGTGTGGCGCTCCCATCGTTCCCATGGTACATCTGTTGCTGATATTCCCTCTAAATCTTAGCGTCATAGCTTGACATTTGCAAAAGTTACGTAGCTAAGAGTACATATATTTATCTGTGTGTTGGCGATTTTTTACAATTTTATTAAATTGTATTGTATTATATTTTTCGTAAAAAACGGTTTTAAAGGTGCGCGAATGTTGGAAAAGTGTTTCACTAAATTCTCTAAAGAAAACGGTCGTTTACCAGTAGCACGAGCGGTTCAAAAGTGGTCGTGAGTCAATCAAAGATGATGAACGCAGTGGCATACCATCGACATCGAAAACCGACGAAAACTTTAATAAAGTAAAAGAAATTTTGGTCAATACCCGCAAATTAACCATCAGAGAGTATTATTTGGTCGTTGTGAGACGTTTGCGTGAAGCAATTCGCCGAAAGAGACCAGAATTGTGGACAGAAAACTCGTGGATTTTGCACAATGCGAATAATGCAACAAATACCATCCAACAGCCACCGAATTCACCTGATTTGGCTCCCTGTGACTTCTTTCTGTTCAATCGAGTTATAAAACCATTACGGGGAACGCGTTTCAGCAGCCGCGAGGAAGTAATAGAAAAATCGCTGGAAGCACTGATGGGCATACCGAAAACCGAATATAAAAAATGTTTCGAGGATTGGATCAAGAGCTGGCATAAGTGTGTTGCAGTCGATAGGATTTACTTTGAAGGGGACAATATAGATTTAGATGAGTAAACTTGTATATTTAATTTTCGCAATAAATTCCGGGAACTTTTTGATCAAGGTGCAGATAACAGTTCGTTATAAGTGTTGCTACAGGTATTTAAATAAACACAAAAGGTCTCAAAATGTACTATAGGATATGTATCTTTTTACTTTTTATAGGAAATATAAATTCAAGCACAACGATCTGGCTACAGTTGCAGAGATGAGCATATTTAGATTTTTTTTTATCGATTTTAGGCTTTCATTGAAACTGGAAAACCAAAGTGTTTTTATGTGAGAGGAAGTGACGAAGTGTCGGGCTTGAAAGTGAAGTGAAAAAGTTTAATTGAAGTGACAGCGACAGCACTGGGATGAGTTATATTAGATTAATATGGCAACGCTTCTTTTGTAATTAATACTTTTATATACAACCCTGTTTTAAGAATATGAAAAAAAAGAAGAATGAAAAAAGAAATTCGAGAAGAAATTAGCCATGTGGTGACGTCATTTTCTATTATGAAGAAAATAAGCTTTAAAATTTATAATTAACGTAATTTAAAAATAAAATAGAAATTTTTTAAACCATAAGATTCATTTTTCCCTTGTAGCATAAGATTCACTTTTCCCTTGTACATTACATTGGCAGTCAAAGTTATCGTACCAAAACTCAATACTGTACCACAAATAGTTTCTGAAATATAACGTATCGAAAATCATGGTTGCATTGAGGTATTGCATACACTAACTCAAACATATATTTTTTTCCACAGACAAATGAGAGACTGAGAGTAAAAGTGGTAAAAGTTCTTAGTTCAATTTTCCTAACGAACAAAAGCGGAACGGATGCCATTCAGAGTAAAAGTGAAACAAAAATTCAAAGGCAATGCTTAAATTTGTTCCTTTTTCTTTCGTTCCCTATAGGAATACGGGAAAACGAAACAAATTTTTCAGAGGATTTAATTTCGAGAATATTTTGAATAGGGGTAAATATCTTCAGAGCAAAAACGGGCTTGACTCAGCTTCTCATTCGCAGGTCATCAAATTCGAAAATTGGTTGGCTATGCCGATTCATCAGAACTTATCCGTAAAAGAAGCAGCGGCATGAAACAGCTTTAAGAAAGATGATCGTGGGTTTAGAACCAAGAGTTCCTGCGAAATTTATCGACCTCATTAAAAATTATCATTCTATGAATGCTAAAAGGGAAACCTCTATAGAATTACGAAAAGTTACACTCTGACTCCGGTAAATAAATTTAAATAAAACGGTAGATATTTCAATATTTAGGGGATTGATTGTTCTATAGTATAAAGGGACCATCTTTTCCATGAAACTGATTTTTTACGTCTTGTTGAAAGTTGAAAAAAGGTAAGAAACTCAGATTTTCTAGATACATTAGGCTGCAGCGATAAACTCGATTTGTATATTTATTTATGTTACAAAATTTTTTAAAATAAGTTTTTATTTATTTGTTTCATTTCGTAAAACAGAGTATAACTCCTAGAGACTACTTAATAATAAATGAATACATATATTGTACATACAAATGTTTATACTTATAATGTAAGGAAATCATATGATATCATTCCATTTCCACCTCAATTTTTTACCATTTGAACCATTTTGTGTAAACTAAATTTTCGAAAACAAACGTTTTCAAATTAAAAAATTTGAATTTTAAACTTAAAATTGGGTACGAAGTTCATACAATGAATTCATAAAGGTGATAACACCTTTTTACTTCAGCCATTGTATGGGATCGAACCACTGTACGACTTTGAAGTTGAAATAAGCGAATTGGCAAATTTTTAAATAAATCCACCTCCTCCTCCTCCTCACAAAAAAATGTTTCCTGAATCAGCCACTGATGCTAGCTCTAAAATATAACGGTAATAGTAAAAAGGATGCAAACAGTTTGGTCTAGATCCTCCATGGGCTTTTATCATAAAAGAAGAAGAAGTAAAAAAGGATAAAGCAAATGTCAGCAACAGCCTCCCAGGAATAGCTTAGTGAAAATGGACTTCAGAATGACATTTTCTGTTTTTCTTGTTTATTTTGTGGATTTTCTTCTTATTTGCTAGCTGCAAGTAACCTCGCCGCCAAACTTTGTCACCTACTTGCATGTTGACATGCCCTATTTAGGCTGTAGTAAGCATATTCGTACTCGCTCGTTGTTAGCTCATTGCCTTCAAGCTTCATTGAATGTGCAAATCCGCGAAAATTGTGGAAAATGGGAAACAGAAAATGGTTAGAAAAGCGTTGAAAAGAAAAGTTTAAAGTGTAGAAAAGGGAATTCAATCTGCACTTATTCGGTTTCATTTTGTTAATGCGTGTGTGTATGTGTGTGTATGGGAGCAAATATGTGCTTTATTTATGTAGATACATGTGTATGTGGATACGGAATTATATTTGTTGAAAGTTGAACATTTGGGGATACGAGTGCATAATTGAATTTTCGTGAGAAAATAATTTTTATTTGAAGTTTGTGTTAAAATGTTTGGCAACACAGAGCCAGACTCATAGGATGCATAGTAATGTTAAATTGTAATGATATTTATGTAAGGAGCTTACCTTTAACTTTCGAAATTTAATATGCTTCAGTTTGTAATACTTGAGATCATTAAAGTTTGGTTGCGGTGAAATTATGTATTAGATTTTTAATTTATTTAACAATTAAATTCATTGCTCTGTTTTAATTAATATCCTGAACCCTCGACAAAAAATCAGAAAATATGGTATTATCTTTTAATGAGCTCAAGTTAATTGATATTATAAATTGTATGATTAATACTGCGACCTATGCAGGTATGTACATTATAATTTAGCGATTCTTACCTGTGTAAGAGGCGAACTTAAAGCAGCTGGCAATCCAGTCCAGCATTCCATTTGATTCATTTGTTTATAAAGGGTGTTTTTTTTAGAAGTGTGGTTTTCAAGAAGAAATAAAACGCATATAATTTAATGTTATGGCCAAGAATTTAGCTTTATTATAAAGATAAGGGTTTGCCATTAAATTCAAGCCGAGATGCCCAATCTCGACCAGTTTTGGCAGCAATTGGGGCCGTATGACAGTAATAATGCGCCGAATATTATCTTCCAACACGTCAATCGTTTCGGGCTTATCTGCGTAGACAAGCGACTACACATAACCCCACAAAAAATAGTCCAGCGGTGTTAAATCGTACGATCTTGAAGGCCACGCCACAGGCCCATGAAGTGAGATAATGCGCACACCAAAAGTTTCCTTTGATAAATTGATTGTTTCGTTGGCTGTATGGCATGTAGCGCCGTCTTGTTGGAACCAAAGGTTTTCCACATCAAGATCCTCTTATTCAGGCACGAAAAAGTCATTAATCATGGCTCTATAGCGTTCCCCATTGGCTGTAACATTATGGCCGACTTCATCTTAGAAGAAATATGGACCAATGATTCCCTCTGCCCATAGAGCACTCCAAACAGTGACTTTTTGAGGATGTAACGGCGTCTCAACAATGGCTTGTGGATTATCATCACTCCAAATGCGACAATTTTGCTTAGTAACGTACCTATTGAACCAAAAGTGAGCTTCATCGCTGAACACAATTTTCTAGTGAATATCGGGATCGGTAGCCATCTCGTTTTGGGCCCATTCACCGAACGTGCGACGCGCTTGATGGTCGTTCGGCTTCAATTCTTGCACGAGAGGGATTTTGTAAGCCCGCAAACCAAGATCCTTCCGCAAAATCATCCATAAAGTGGATGGGCACAGCTCCAATTGTTGAGCGCGATGGCGGATGGACCCATTCGGATCTTCTTCGATACTCTGCTCCACGGCAGTAATAGCGTCTTCGGTGCGCATTGTACGGCGTCTCTGAGGATTCGCATTATTCACTAGAGTAAACATGGTGCGAAACCGATCCATGGTTGATCGAATTACCGACTCTGCTGGGCGATTATGTCGACCGAATATTGGACGCAGCGCGCGATGCGTCGCGCGGACCAAACCATTATTTTGGTAATAAATTTGCACGATTTGCAAACGTTGTTCAGGAGTAAGTCTATTCATTATGAAATGGCAAACCAAACTGAGCATAAATCACGTGACAGCTGTCAAAAAGACCAACTCTGAAAAAAGTATTGCCAGATTGAAAACCACACTTAAAAAAAAAAACACCCTTTACTAAGTCATTTCGTACCGGGAGTTTTATTTTAGACTAATTTGACGTGAAAACCGCTGATGGAAAACGAAAAAACAGTTCAAAATCACGATGTGAGAAAAATAGTGGGTAATTACCAGTCACGTAGTCGGATCACGCATTAGCTTAAGGAACCTGGCTCTCACCCGAAACCTAGCTCTTCACTTTTGGCTTCTAGCGCCACATTTTGGCAAACAAGTCGACTCAGTGGCCAAACTTGATGAATGGTAGCTGCTTAGGCCACTTCGACATATGACATCAATACGCTCAACGTGCGAACTGTTAGCGCAGCATTCTCTAACAAGGAAAAGGGAGCCTCGTCGCTCAATATATGTACAAAAAAAAAATAAACAGTTTTGTAATCTTGAATAGTTAATAAAAATAATTGATATCATTTGTTTTCATTGTCCAATTTATCTAAAATAAATCGTGAAAAAACCTGTTTGTAGCCTAAATCTGTAAAATTTATTTAATTTTTTTAAATTTTTAATAATATTTTCGTACAAAAAACATGTTTTTTTTTGGAACAAATATTATAAAAATTAAAAAACATTCATGTTTAACTGCAATGATTTATAAGCTTGTTACTCAACAGTACCCTCAACATTAACCTCATTATTATCATCATTAGCATAAACAGTATTAGCAACAACAGTAACAGCATCATCATCATAATCATCTTCTTGATTGTTACAAAACCTCACAATATGAACAATTACATTGACCTCCTTCCATGCTGCTTTTGAATTTTAAGCTTCTTAAGTATAATCATTAAGTTATGTGGCATGAAAGCATACAATTCTTGTTAAATTGTATGTATGTATGTTTGTTGTGCATATTTGTAATATGTACCCACTTGCAATATACATGTGCATATGTATGTCTGTATGTATTATTATTATGTTATGCTCAACAAAATTTATTCCCATTGGACATTAGACCATAACATAATTGGATTCATCTCTACCACATCATACAAACATTTATATGTTTAGAACTAACAAAAGTTCGCTAAGTCGGTGGTTATTTAAAATTTCAGAAAATTTAATAAGAATGGTGATGAGAAAAGTAAAATTACTGATATTAGGTTGGCAGAAATTCAATTTGTTATTCTCCACGGATATTTTACGATATTTTTCTGTGTAGGTTGAACCTCACAAAGACCGATCGAAATCTTCGACCGAAGATACAAATGTGACCCTGGAGAAAGCTAATAGTGACGATTTTCTAAGATTGACCCAAGAAGTAATACTTAGCTGAAGAACTGAGTTTGAATGACATGGCTGTGCCACGAATATTAGAAAATCTTCTGGGATACACGAAGAAATCTCGATGACTTTACGATATTTAAATGGCGGTTAAAAAAGTCACGTGTTCGTTTTTCCAGTATTTATTTACAAAATTTCAGAAACGGAGGGGGTTTTAATAGAATCGAAGTAGCTGCGACCCGAAAACCAAACAGCACTCCCTGGTATGCAGCCCACAAATCCATCCTCCAACGATTTTGGGGAATCTGTTGAAAGGTGGATCTACTGACTTATGAATTATATTAAAATTAATGGAAATAATGACGAAGTAGATGTGAAAGAAAATTTTGGTTTTGTCCTTTTTTTTACAACCCACTTAGCAAACTTATGTCAGTCCCTCCGTATATATGAATGTAAACAATTCTTGTCAATGCAATTGCAATTGAAATTGAATCAACATCATATTTTCTGCACTGAACCATTTGGGAATTATTTCAAAGAGAAAAGTACTTTGTCTCAAGTGTTCCCGAAAATGCATTAAATTTTTTACAATTTTAAAACACATAGAATAAATTATACATACATCCTACTATGTATTTGGGATCAGCGTTGCGTATGAGTAACATGAAATATTTCTATGTAGATATGATGGTCATATTAACTCTTTGACGCCCGAATAATAATGGGGCTTGATAGAAACCTTTTGTTTTAAAATTATGGTTACTTAGGTCTTCCACAACCATGACACCAAATTTCTTGCGTCTACATTGATTTGTTTGTCCTTTATTAAATTTATTTGTATTTATTAAAGCTGTATACAACCACTGGATAAATCCTTTTCTCTAAATTTTTGGTTTTCATATTCTCTTATCTTTTATAAACATATCTGATAAAAAAAATTTCCAGTTAATAATAATTTAATGCATTATTTTTTAAAAAAATAGTGCAAAAGATTTTACTAAAAATTTTTGCACTTAGGTTTTTTGCTGGACTTCAAAGACAAAACAATAAAAAAAAATTACTTGAGTAAAAATTCCAAATATTCGGCAATTAGCAAACGTGAAGAATACTTCACAGAACCGAATACAAATAGGGTTAATAGTAATATCTGTTGAACATTTTATTTATGCCACATAAAAGTGAAGGTTGCATATACGCAACATTGGGTATGAAAGAGTTAATAACATGATAGCTCACAAAATCTAAATTTCACAAATTCGACATCTTGTCGAGGTTGTATAGATATTGCCTTGAGGTCTGTTAGGGAGCTTATAAGTTAATAACGTTACTGAATGTATAAACTTCCGAATGCTTGAAATTATTATCCTCGACAGAAATACTGCAGTCAAAAGTTTTGGCATTCCATTAAAGCAATTGGTTTCATAGACAGGGCGTGGTCAATGTTGCGTATGTGTAACATTTATTATTATTTAAGTTTTTCACAACTTGACTTATTTAGTTTTATTTTTTTAGATTTTTTAAATTTATTTAATGAAATATAAATACATCAGATTTAATCGTTTTCGTACAATAGTTGTAAGCCCTAAGCTTTGTTGTCGCTTGTGTACAAATGGCAAATACTACGGAAAATCCCACATAGCCCATCGTTGGTTATGTATTTTAAATTAAAAATATTGTGAATGGAAATTGGGAATTTCTTCTTTCTCTTTTTTTTTGAGAGTTTTTAATTTTTTATCCAACCAGCTGAATTTAAATACAAGGGAAGCCAGCAAGATATACAACGAGGTGCTCACAAATGAGTAACAATATCTGATACTCAACATAATTTTCTGCTTTTCGGTAATTATGGTAAGCCTAACTGTATTTATATTTGTTATTACTAACTACAAACTCACAACTCGAAATTGAAACATTTTAATTTTATGAAAAATAATATGTTGCTATATTAATTATACGTCCATTGGTAAGTAGAAATATTTTTTATCGTTTCCTAGAAAATTTTCAATTTCGAGTTGCTGCGATATACATATCTAAAAAAGTTTTCCTACTATTCTTATTCGAAAATAATGAACTTTTCATGTTAAGGGTAATTCCAGCAAGTTTCGACTAAAAAACAAGAAAAAAAATTAAACTTGAAACTTTGTAAGCCAGTAGAGAAAATCATAGTTTTACGAATATGGACTTTTTTTCCTATTATCTCTTATGGTGCAGTGGTCACTCAAAGTTTTCGAACATGCGCCAAAGAGTCATTTTCAAGACCTTATAACTTCCGTTATGTGAACGGCAATTTAAAAATATGTAGCTCGTTGAAAAAGTAATATGGAAGACTTTAAGAAAAAATTAAAAAAAAAATTAATTTTAGGAATAAAATTTTTCAAACGCTGTGACTTCATCACATAGTTATTTTTAACCCATTAAGGCCTGAGCGTTGCAAAAACGCAACCTTGGTAATTTTTCGTATTGCGCGCAAATAATTAAAAAACCTGATCTTGATGCAGTTGATAGTTATTCATATTGGATGTCTTTAGATTATGCTATGTTTGATTTGATTCGATTTCTTTATTTTATTATATATATTTCAATCCAAAGTTTACCAATTTTTTCCCCAATTTTCAAAATTATGGCAACAATTTTAAAACACTTTAAATTTAAAACTTCTTTTGGTGTTGCTTTTTTACAATCCAAAATATAAATTTAAACTTTTACGTTGCGAAAACGCAACGCTGGCCCTAAGTGCTGCTAATTTTTCTTGTGTGGCTGCTCTGTATAAGTCAGGTGATTCCCATTATTTTTATTATGACTTATTTATATAATTTGTGCTACCGTTTTTTATATTTTTGCAATGTTTATAATACGTTTTTTGACTAAAAAAGAAATCGAAGAAGTGATAAATGAGTCCGACAAAGAAGTTGAATCGGCAATTCGGATCAAATATGAATTTTTGAAGCAACCATGAGATGTATCAAAAGATAACTAAGACAGTTAACCAATTTTTAAATTATCATTATTACTGGTGTATGCTAATTGATCACTGAACCCCTATGAATTGTGTGAGCGGTTTGTTGATGAAGGAGGGGATTGATCTCATGGTACAAAGCACCAATGTCTACGCACAAATTGATAGCAGTGATTCATCGTCTTCCACAAATACCAGCGAAATACGACTGTTTATTGGCTTTAATAACCACTAACAAACAAAATAAAAGCTTTAAATTACTCTCCCCTCCTGTGCGTCCATGTACTAATCACAATATTTATGGTCATACGTTGACCACTCGTAAATACTTTTTCACCACTTTTGGAAGACAAGACAATAACGAAAAAAATTTATATAAACAATATATAAAAATAAGTTTTAAATAATTTAAAATAATTCCAAAAACATTTTGTTTTTATTTAAAATGATTTAAAACCCAATTTTAGATCATTAATTTTGTCATAAAACTAAGATCTCAATATACTATATAAATAAAAATGTGGTTACCAAAGGTACTTATTTTGTATAGCTCATAGGTTCAGCGTTGCGTTTTCGCAACTTGCCCTATAGGACCCAGGGTTAGGGATAAGATTTTTTTTTAGTTTTTTTTTCTTAGTTAAGTGAAATGTAAGCTCCATGTGAAGTTTCGTCGATTTTGCACCAGTGGTTATATGCTCAGGCCTTAATGGGTTAATATTGCGTATAAATAAAATAAAAATAAAATAACAAATATAAAGGGTGTTTTAGTTTCGATGGTTAACATGAAAGAAGGAGTTAGGGGAGGTCGAGACAAGTACGAAACCGTAATTGAGGGGGCCTATTTTCACCCACTTACGAGCTATAAAGAGCTAAAATTTTTGTGGCTTGTTTCAGTTAACTCGCCATAGCATTTAAAATTGAAAACCTACAAAAATAAATTGTAATTCATTAATTTCAATTATTTTGTGGAATAAGCCCTCAAAGTTTGAGCCTGATCGGTGCAACAGTTTTTTTAAATCATGTCAGCCAAATAAACTTATTCAGGCGGCTCTACTAAGTGAACAAATTATGTATGAAAATATTAAAATTTACGAAAATATTTTACTATAAAAAAAGATATGAATGGGACATTCTCTGCCATTATTAATTTTATTTCACTCTAATAAAGCACCGCAAAGGAAACAGAGACTTACTAAGTTCACGTTGTTGTTTCTGGGTAACGCTAAAAGTATGTTACAGCCAAGTTAAGGAATGAAAATTGAAAAATGAGTCATTTGGGAAGTTTTCTGATGATTTGGGACACGTGAGACACGAAAAACAGCCTTTTTGGACCTTTTTTGAGGTTAGGGACAACATGTAACATTTTTCGTGGAAAATAATATTAGATTCATGTTTATCAGCTACTACACAAAAATATGATTTTTATGAGTCGTTTATGATGATTCGTCGTTCATGACTTGGGTAAGCGTGAGACCCGAAAAACAGCCTTTTTGGACCTTTTTTGAGGTTAGGGACAACATGTAACATTCCCCGTGAAAAATAATATTGGATTCATATTCATCGAAAAAAAATTTAGGTAAAAAAACTCTGTTTTTTATGATTACTTGGGTAAACGTACGCTTAATAAAACTATTATTTTATGGTGAGGTGGAAGGCTTGCAGCCGTCATATCGGTCCTCCATCATGCAAATTAAAAAAAGCCTTGTTGCATTTGAAACTAGAGATAATAAGCTTTCATTTGAGCCCAAATATGCTCTAAAATACCTTAACAAATTTTGGACAGAGGGGGGGTCTCCCATTGACAGAGAATGTCCCATGTATATCCAAAAAAGACTCGATTATACCAGAAGTATAAAAAAATATAAAATTTTAAAAATTTAGACGACATAGAGAAAACCTGCAATTTCGGCAATAACTAAAACAAAAAAAATTTTTTTATTCTCACAATTCTATTAAACTCACAAAACATCTCAAGCTAAAAATACCCTGATTAAAACATTTAATCTTGCATATTTCCTTCGCTCTCTTTTCTGAGAGCCTGTAATTCAAATAAGGGTCATACATAGTAGAGCAATGCAATTTTGGAGTATTTTTTCAATTCAGGTGTCATCTTGATTACTGCAGAATAGCCGATGCAATTGTAAATGGTGATACAGTAAAACTTTATGAAAACCTATGGAAAAGAATTCGACTATTGGAAGCAATAATCCATAATTCCCTATCTGTTAAATTGTCTCAAGCTGTCTTGTTATGGGTGGTTATTGTTTTAAAGTTTTTCTATTTAATACTGATACTTTGTAAAAGAGAGTGACGAACCTCCATGTTTAAAAATTCAGTCCTAGCCAGTTGGTAAATTTGTCAAAAAATAAAACTGATTTTCAATTCAAGTAAATCAAACAGTCGTTAAAGTACATACGTTAATTTCGTTAGAGTCCATCTATAAGTATATTGCTGGTAAACTAAAAATGTGCAATAATGTTCACCAATTTTTTTTGCCATAATTATATATTTTAACTGCCACATTACGACTTTAATTAACATCACAAAAAGTCCATTTACATTACAGCATAAATGACGATGAAGCCGTACACACCTACACATGGAAACATATATTTATATAAATATTGTGCATAGATACACAACACACACATAGACAAAGAAAAATCCACAGATAGGGAGCCTTAACCATTATCCTTTGAAATGACGATGAAGTTGATGATGATAATGCCGCCATAGCAGAGAATCTGCAACTATTTATGTGCATTCAAATTTACGTTAACGTCTAGGTCTACGTATACTTTTGCGTTTACGTATACATTTGCGTCTACGTCATTGTCGTCGTCATTGCCATCTATCAGAGATACTGCGGATGCCAACAAATGATTGTGGCAGTTGATAATGTTGGCTTGAAGGATTATGTTTTGGTAACAAAGGCAAGTGACAATCTGCTGCCTTGCATAAGATTTTGGCATTGCATGCCATGGCAGAGTTGCACTTCATTGCTTTGGTATAAATGTAGTAGTTTATGCTGATTTGTATAGATGTGCGATGGATGTGCCCAAAGGTAGAAAGATCCGCATCACAATGCACTCTTAAGCGCGACTGTGTAAGAAACCTTTATAAACTGAGCGGAATTCTATTCCTTTCTCTTTTTATATGGCATGTCTGGGAAACTAAACGCCGAATCAAAAACGAATTAGAGGTAGTTTTAAGAGAAGCATACTGTATGCTACTTACTATACTTTTTTTTAAAAGGATACTCCTTTTAAAATTCTGTCCTTTTTCGATTCTTTTTTTTTTTGCAAAAACATGTTATCAACGATCAACTGCAACCGCTCGTAATGCCTACATTTAAATCCAACATCGAATAACAAAATAAAATGAACCAACACTAGGAAGTGATGAACCAGAAAGGTGATCCTTCTATTACGGATTTTTTTTGCGCCTTCTGCGTACAACATTAGCATACGAGCCTTTTGAGTGTATTACGTCATAAAAGAGAATTCTAGCTTTGCATCGACTGACTGCACTTCGAAACTGTTCAAAACTTGCTTTGTAGAGAACAAATTCTATTGTATGTATTGCTGTTCTGTCGGAAATAAATTTCATCTCAATTTCATGGTAATGGTTCGATCTTTCATTTCGGCTGGAAGCGTACGAGTGAATATGTTAAAATTTGCATTATAAAAAGGCGATACAGTACAGTACAATGGAAGCTAGCAATATTCGATGACCGTCTTTTAATGGATATGGTATCCACTTTTACATCACTACGGTCCGAGGAGAAAACTTAAAATCAATCTGTAATTTCGTTACTCCAAAATTGAAGAAAGCTTGGGAACAGCAGAGCTCTGGTATTCAAGTGTCATCACTGAGATCCATTTTGACAGATAAAATCAATTTGGATATTCGTGCATCGACTTCAATAACTTCCTCAGAATTCAGTTGATGCTTTTATGGGAAATTTCGACCCAGGAACACTACGATTTCGACCAGGCGGTCAAATAAGTTCGTGTGCAATGCCATTTATGTGCTCTCCAACAAAAATTAATTATAACCAATTTGATTTTCATTTATTTTTTTTTAATAACTTTAAATGAATCCACCTAGCACCCTGTTTTTCATGCGCGTATGCATACGAAAAAACGAGACTGCTTTCTAATTTGTTCATGCTCCATCTCAAAGAAGCTCTCAAGGTGCTCACCAAAAAGGAAGCGCATGAAATTTTACCATAGGGTAGGTGTCTGTGCTTGTGTTCGTTAGTGGTAATGAAAAGAGTGTTAGATTACTCACCTTAGATTATGTTGATGTATTACGAGAAAAAAAACAGTGCTGAAAGTTTTCACTGGCAGTTAAACTTTTTTTATGAGCTCTTCAGATTATCTGCGGTGGTACGTCTCTGTGTATATATATATGTAGGAGTGTGTTTGTGTGTACTAGTGTTGAAAATGACACCAAATTATTGTGGTAATTATAGCTCTGATTATGATTATTATGATAAAGTTAGAAATAAGATTATGATTAATATTCATTTAAAATTTTGTAATCCATTTTCATGAAGGGACCATAAAAAGTTCGCAGATTCTCTGTATAATTTCCATCAATTTTAATAAATTTCGTAAGTCGGCAAATTCACCTTTCAAAACTTTCCTCAAAATCATATTTTTAATATGAAGTATTATTTTTTTAAAATTTTTATTCCAATACAATAAAATGAAAACACCTCCATAATTCGAATTTTTACCTTGGGTTACTGAAACTCGAAATCTCTATAGTTTGAAGATTTGCTGCAGTCTCTCGAGATTCGAGTTACTGACTATTGAATTTATTAGCAGACGTCGTTTTTTACTGTATCCTGAATACTGAATCAAACCAATACAATTTGGTTCGGTTTTTAAATACATTTAGTCCTATGTCCACTCAGACTCAAAGGCCATTGTACTATACGCGGGATAAAGCCAACATAAGAAATTGAAAAACTGAAAAACATTATGAGAGGAAAATGGGAAGTAGAAAAAGTCTATGGTCTCTCAACCTGGTGAACATTAGAAGCCCAGGAAGAGGAAGAGTATGAATATTATCATACTCAAGACATCACTACACAACACCATTACCGATGACTTTTTCATATATTTCGATGCTTTGCCATGAATGAAAAGGACATCTCTGAATCCGCTTGTGCTCAGTAGTATCATTGTGCTCAAGGCAAGATCCGCAGGTCGGATCGGTGATGACGCCCACGTTGGTCTCATGCTGACTACATGTGCCCATAATGGCACCCACTAGTAATCTCAGGTTGTCCCTTCCCAATTTCGGAAAAATTCCGCTGATTTTCTGTTAGGTTGCCTCACGAGGCACTTGGCAGTTCTGTACGAGCCAAGCTCGGGCCATCATCTTCTATGAATAGAATCCGCGAAGTCGTTGATCCAACTCATGATCTCCCCAGAGCTTACGCCTAAAAGGCTCCAGAACCCATAGTGAAATTGCAAAGCTCTCGTTGGCCAGTTTATCGTTGAATTTGTTTCTTGCAATACCACAGTGTCCTGGAACCCATATAAGAAATTATTTGTTCTATTTTGCAAAAAAAATTCATTTTTGCCTTACACTCGCTAGCCAATTTCGAAGAGGCGAAAGGGTTCAGTTGGGTTTTTAGTGCAGCCTGGCTGTCACTTCAGAAACCTATGCAATATTTCCTCAATTAACCAGCACGACACATACAGAATAGCAAAAACCTCGGTTAGGAAGACTGCCATTATCTTTGCAGTGACAAAACACTAGTGTAATATCGAATGATTTTTACTTCTTTTTTGTTTGATGCGATAAAAGTGCCAAAGAATTTAATTTTTGAGCAGTTAATTACTTTATTTCGCAGAGAATAGAAAATCCAAAATTTCGATTTTTTTGAACCAAAAGTAAACTTCAACTTACACCGACTTTTATGTTTAATTAAGGCTTTTAAATTTCAAATAAATCATTCCCACTTTCATATATTCCACTGTTAATTCGTTAAACGCTTAAAAATTAATTTAAAAATACAGTGAAATTATTGCTAGTCGGTGGCATCAAAATCAGAGTCGCAGTTATTATACAGTTATTGACATGTTGACATAGATATTTCAAATGGTGCGGACGGTCACATTTGTTGAGAAGCATTTTTGTTTTTGGCAACAATTTCGAGCAGATCATACAGAAGTCTCGATTTTCTTTGCTTGATGGTGAGAATACTTTCGACGACGTTGGTGACTAATTAGCAAACAATTAAGTAACAAGAGAGCCATTTAAAAAAAATTGTTTGCCGGCTTTGCCAACGAGAGTGGAAAAGTTAAGTAAGGAGTTTCTCGATCGTCAACGATTCGCAAATAGCGACTTAAAATGACAGGGTTGCTTCCAATGATAGCAGCAGCTGACCGCAACGGCTTTTGTTCCATTTTAACCACTCTGATGGTTCCGCGCAATTTTTGACAGTCGACTGGTGCTGGGTTTGTTTTCTTTTTGTATTTTCGTGGCGTGTTGCCAAAGACAATCAAAACAATTTACCTTGCACGATACAATTTTTGTAAACACTTGGAAAAACTTTTAGAAAATTGTTTTTGGCACTGGTCTAGGAGAGTTAGTAAATATAGGGGAGTGTCGTCAGGGTTGAAGCATGTTTTTACTTTTGCTCATAACTTCCGTTGAATGCCGATTTAATGTTGCATATCATTGGAAAGATCTGACGAATTGCAATGTTTTCTTGGACATTTACAAATTCAGGGTCGGAGCACTGTAGAAAATCAATAAGAAATGAAGGAATATGATTGAAAATAACTTGAAAATGAGAGAAAAGGAAAAATTACACTTGAAAATCGGGAAAACAGACTTGAAATCAAAATAAAAATCCCTCTGTGTGAATTTTAAGGAAAATTTAATTTTTTTTAAACACACACAATACGTTAAAATGACACAAAAAACATTCACGGGTGAAAAGATGTATTTCCAGAGTCAAAACGCATCATTACAACAAAATTTTCGATGTTCTGACCGTGATTAAAAGCAATGCTCCCACCCTGACACCACACGTCATTTAGCGTTGCATCATTTATAGCATATTCGCGTGATGCAAGCAACAGAAATGCTACATATTTTCACTTGTTAAACGTTACCGAACAATTTAAGTTACCTTTTTTTGATTTCATTTTTATTATTTTTAAATTAATGCCCTCTTTCTGACACTGTAAAAAGTTTTTTTATTCTTCTTTTAACACGCGGGCACGTAACACTTATATACACTTCACGCCATGAAGTCGAAATGACATGAAAAGTTTGCTCTTGTCATGATAAACTATACTGCACATTAGCTTAACGGACGCCAATAAGATATAACGGAAAAAACGACACTGTCCCGACCCTGACAGTACCTCGACCATGACGACACTCCCCTACGTGGGCACGCTCAAACGACTTACCGTCGCCTGAGAAATACAAATTCATATACCTACACGCCAAATCAATTCTCAGACGACGTTATGACAAATAAGCTAGCATCAAAAGAAACAAATGACTGTATGGTCATATGTCAACGTTAAGTACGAAAAATGGCGGTGGTAAGCACCACCCCATGGTAATCATCAACCCACTTAACCCTACTTGTTCTCATCGCTCAATTACCAATCGGATCCAGTACCGCTTAAAGTTTGGATCTGTCAGTATGGAAGACATGACGCCGAAGAACTACTTCTGGACTTAGCCATTGATTTCGTTTCGTATCTTCTTCCGAAACGGATTCAAGGTGAACGATTGTCCACAAAACAAATCGGCCATTAACTTTAGATTTTTCAGTAGTAATTTGTTATTTCTGTAGTAATTGAAAAAAAAAAATAACTTATGGCCCTCAGAATTGATTAATGGGGACGTTGTTGCAATTTATTGTTGCAATGTTAGCGCAATAATCTCTCTTCAGATACGACAAACATAACTTGAAGAAGACCTCCAAAAGGTCAATTAGCTTTAATTCTATCTATCGAAAGCGTTACGTTCACCGCTACGAATTTTCGAAAAGTGTATTTTAGGAGATTTTTTGTTTTTATGTCCTATAGGGAAATTTTTTGTAAATCTAAGAATTACTCCGTTTTTTCTGCATACACACAATAATTATCTCCATTTTCCATGCATATTTATTTCTCATTTTAAAATTTTCTACACTGTGCATTTCTCATGTATAAGTATTGCAATTATATTTTCCATAATTGCAATAATGACATTCAATATAAATTAATAAAAATATAATAATTGTATATTGTTATGTACATTTGTTGAATTATGATTCAATGCAGACTTGAAAATGTCACGTATGTGCCATCGCCCGATGGCGTAAAAACAACAAAATTCAAAGAAACGACAACGCAAATAGACAAATGAATGAAGGCAAAATATTGAGGCAGCACTCAGCAATGACAGTAGGGTAATTATTATTTTAAAAAATTGTTAAAAATAATACTTAATTCAGTAAAATATGCTAGGCATGTATGCGAAATAAACAAGAACTCATAGAAAAATAGTCAAACACAGTAAAAAGCGCCGAAAATCTAAAAACATTTAATATTAATAAGGCTCCAATATTCAATAGCCAAATAATATAAAAAACAAATAAGCTAAAGTTGTAGTATAAAAGCTTTTGAGCCAGCTCAAAATAGCAACAGTTGTCAATTGTCTAAATTTGGAACAACCACTTCATAAAACCTTTCAATCTACCAAAAAAAAAATGTCAAAATTTTTGCAAATTTTATTTGTAGCATCCATTGCTCTCACGCTCTGTGCCGCTGAGGCGCCACAACGTTTTCGTTCAACACGTTTCCAAACTTCAGCACAACAAAGGCGAAATCGTTTTCTGGCACGCCAGGAGGCTGCTGAGGAGTCTGCTGCTGTAACACCATATCCAACAGCAAATGAATTAAAACCGGAAATACCATTCGAAGAAGTTGAACAACAGAGCGTTGATGGAGGAGCGCAGTTGGGCCCGAATCAACCTGATCAAACATATGGACCACCACAAGTTGAAACAGACGATCTGCCAGCTGCTGAAGATGAAGAGGTGCCAGTGGAACCATCAGCTGATGAGTTGCCAGCAATAGAACAACCAACCGCAGAAGAGGAAGAAATCGAAGCAACTGCAGCAGCCGAGGAAGAGGCGGAAGTACAAGCGGAACGTTTAATGTTCGGACGTCGTATTGGTGCACGTAAAAGTATACGTCCGGCTAAATTGCGGGCAGCACCAAAAGCCGGACTTAGGTCTGCTCGTTTGCAACAACAACGTCTGCAACAACAATTTTTGGCACCACAGCAACAACAACCTGCTTTCTACTATGCGGCACCATTGCAAGCGTGGTAAAGTGGAAAAATTTTTAAAGTATTTGATGTAAACATAAGGAAAACAAAAAAAAAATATTGAAAAAAAAAAATTCAATAAAAATGGAAAAACCATGAAATAGTTGTACAATTTTTCAAGCGTTCCTCGAAGCTTTGCCACTCTTAACCTAAATCTCTCCATAAATATAAATTAATTGGTTTTCTAACAATTTTTGACAAGACTAGCAAGAAACAGGTGACAGGTTTGGAATGCCGCTGTACTCAAATAGACCTAGACTTCCGACTTAACTACTGGGTTTATATACACCTCTCTGCTATGGTTCTAACTCCGCTATATAAGTATAGAATAAATACCTATAATGCTCCGATTGAGCTAAAACATCACCAATCAGGTTTCACGACTATACGAAAGAACTGATTTGGTGTGGTAAAAAGGAGCAGTTAATATGTTCGTTCTAACTTTTTTATATCTTAAAAAAAGTTAGAAACGAGGTTTTATTCCTACATACCCGATAGCAAAAATCCGTTCAAGAAGCTATCATAATATCTTCGAAGAAAATTTTCCTTATTAGAAATTAAAGTGGGTCCTTGAACAACGAAATGAATTTCAAGGCACACTTACAATACATGTGTCACTCGACAATGTTATAGTTTGTTATTGAAATTAACTTTTCTTGCAAAAAAGGCATAATCATTCTCTTCTTCAAGTAAATTTCAACATAAATCAGCAAGTATTTAGTTCAAATTTTTTCCACAGTATCATTTTTAGAAGCGTATAGTAACTTGATGGAAGCATTCACCATGTTGTAGTTATATTTACAGGAACTCATGATATTATATAACAAAATTTAACTCCACACCTTAGTTCTGTGTTCATACGCGTAGAATTTCACAAGCAACATGCAGTTCACAGCTGTGAAATTTGACAATTCCAGAGCAAATATTGCAAGACAAAGTTTAGTTCAGCTGTTTTGCGATATTATATTGTTCTCGACTTGTGAAAATATTTTTATCAAAAATTGGATTGCTTATCCCAAATTAATAGTTGGAATTTAACCCGAATTCTCCTTGCTTGTCCATATGGGCTCATGCCCTATCTAAGAAACCAGTTTATAGATCACAGCCATAAGTTGAATTTACGTTATTTCGGACTTTTTTAATAAGTTTTATTCTGGGAGAAAACGGGTTAATCCAACTCGTCTCCTTCTCATTTAGTTGCCTTTTCTTCAGTTTTTTAGTTTCCATTTTATTACATCATAAGACAAAAATCAACTTATGATTACACACATGAAGTAAACCATATAAATGTGAAAGTAGAGGCTAAATATATAAAAAAGAAATATTCGTCACATAGAAGGTCTGAACATATTAAGTAATTAGGCTGAAATTCTAGGATGTAATATAATATGTTTATGGCTATAATTCGTTTTTATCGGAAGAAAATTGAGCAAAGATTCGGATAACAATTTAAAATTAACAGGCTTATCCTTTTTTTCTGAAATATTAACCCTCCACGGGCTGATTAGGTACCCGGGTACCTAAATGGTTTTTAAACTGTGTTATTTCTCGAATTTTAATATGGCAATTTTGCTATGAAACTGACTATGTCGATTTCAAAATAAAATCAATACATACTTGAAAAAGGTTTAATTTTGATATAAAGGTTCCCTTAACTTCTTAAAGTAAAATTAGATTTAGTAGGTGGATATTGTATATTAGGTACCCGGGTACCTTGCCAGCCTACAGAAAGTGTTTTTTTATCAGCCACATAACGGTTAATAAATAGGGTTTTTGCGAATTGTAAAATTGCCTGATGAGCCCAGAACCAACTGTGAATAAAATTGCTAGACACATATGCCAATTCACACGGTCTACTTTATGTGTGCAAAGTTCTGTCGCACAGTGTTATATAAATAATTTAAAAACACGCTTTTTCAATTTATTTTTGTTTTTATGGGCGCAAAACATATGTTTTAAAAACCCCTTGAAGTATGCAAAACTAAGTATTAATACGTGCAGTGAAATTTCAGCAGAGCATATGTTTGCTGCCACTTCCTACCACTTTTTAAATGATGCATACATTTAAGTTTAAAAGAACTTATTTCACCGGCTGTATTTTTCTTCTTTTTTTTTTGGAGTTTGTCATGGAATTTCACGTAAACTTTAACAGAGTACCGTGCTCAAAAATGAACAGCGTTGACCAATTTGCTATTAAAGTAGACAAACGCACTCGTTGTTTGCAATGTAGCATACAAATTATGTAAGTGCTTTGAGGACTATCACAACAACGTGGCACGCGATCTGCCCAAAATTTCTAAAGTCACTTTATTCACTTTCCTTATTTGAATAAAATAATTCAATTTTATCAGTTAATGAACGTTTGTCAAAGTCACAATAATGAGTTACAGTCAATTATTAAGTAGATTATATAGGGGGCTGAAATATAAAAGATCGCTGATTAGGAATCGCGGTGATTCCGTATGATTTAGCTGTTCTATATATATACACGGTTGTAACTTTGGCACCTTGACAAACGTTCATTAAACCTGGTAAAAATCACTCAAATTAAGACATTAACTTCATAACTATGGAAAATGAACCCTTACACTTCATTTTCATAATCTCTAAATTAAATTTTAAGTTTTTCTGCACAAAATTAAGTTTTTATTTAATTTTCATTCAATAGCTTTTACGGAAATAAAATAACAACCACGGCCCAATGGGTAGAAAAATACCCAAACTGGTAAATTGTCTATTACTAACAGGTAAGTGATGTAATCGCGCTAGATTTGGTATGATTAGGAAGGGAAGACATGAGGCTATATGCTCCTATCAAAATTCCTCCATTTTTTAATATACACCCCTTCCCCCTGAAAATTAGTGGTTTTTGGTGGCAAGTAAGACTGGGTAACTGGCGAAATTCTGAGATGACTTCTTCAGATAGTCCCATCCTTTCTCTAATCGACATCATCAAAAGTTCCGCGTTGTCTCTCACATACATATCTTTTTTTGGAAATTTTTTAAAATTAACAACTTTTATTGGCATCTTTATACCCAGTATGCATTAATAGGTTAATCTCACAGCAGAAGCACAGCCAATGCAGAAAGAAAACTTTAACTAGCAATAAGATAAATCATTTTCACTACATTAAAATAATTACCTAATGGCAGTGAAACTTCCGAGAATGAAGTTCAATTTAGTTTGCGGCGTTAGAGAAACAACGAAATGAAATTAAATATGAGATTAATTGCGCTACATTTGCAACAATAAATGCACAAAATGAATGGAAATTCTTGTAAGAAATCCTTATCAATTTGCAAACATTTGTTTACATTTACGTTAATTGATAAACAGAATTTTGTGCGTCGATTGTGTGCGGCAATTACACGCACATTCATGCATACATTCATTCATACAATTGTAAGTACACACGTACACCATGATAATAATAATAATAATAACGTTGTTATTGTTATGATTATTGTTGTTATTGTTGTAGTATATGGCGCACAGTGGTTAAACAAAACTCAAGCATATAATATGCACTCGACTCGATTTGACTCGACTCAACTGTACTCACATAAATGACACGCCCCATTTTTAAGAAACATAAAATCACTGCCAAAAACATTTTACGCATGTTTTGCGCTTCAATTATGTGTGCGTTATATGCATGAATGTCTGTATGTGTGTATGTGTGCGATGGTTTTGAATGTATTTGTTCGCCTTTGTGTTATAATGCCGCAATTTTGCGATAAGCATTTCCGTTTCCGCTCTGTTTTCATTTTCAATTTTCATGCTGAAGTTTATACATATGAATATGTGTGTATGTGTTAGTAGTAGCGAAAATTGTTTTTAATTTTTCAATAAAAATGCTAATAATTCTACAAATTCTTATGTATATTTCGTGATTTGGTATCACTGGCAAATAATGCTACCAAATTAGAAATTTTATATGCAAAACATGAAAATTTTCCAGAATCGCAGTAATAACTTTTATTAATTACGAAATATGAGTTTTTGTTGTGGCTCTTTTCGCCTTTACTGTTTGTAGCTGTCTGATTTCAAGTTCTAGGAATAGTTTGTGAAATGTTTGGTAGAGCTATTTTGAAATCGTGTGCGTGGCTCATGATTCTAGTATAAGATTAAGAAAAATATCTCATGACCTAATGTCTCACTACCACACTGAGAAAAAATCATCACATTAATCACGAAAAACGTCCCATTAATTTTTATGCCATTAAATTAATAGTCTTAAAGCATGAAATTAATAGGGCTGTACTAGGAAATCAATAGAATACCATAATATGGCTATATTATATCAAAATTTATAGTTTAAAAACTATTAAAATTATGGGAAAATACTAGGATTTTCATATTGATTCCATGTGGTTTTTTCTGAGTGCTAGATGATTTTATATTTGCTTACTCTACCTGCCAGTACATGCTGCAGCTATGAGCTATGAAAATAACGAAACCAGCTTACGGTGTTTTGAAGTTTGAGTCAGTTTCACACTTCGTAACAAACACGTTTACTTTATAACCTAAAGTACACAAATTTTTGAAGTTCATAAACTTCAAGTACAGTTATTTTTGAAGTGAAACTTCTTTAGTGAGCGAAAATTTTGCAACGGAAATCGCATTGTTGTTGCACTCATACTAAACTATTAAGAAACGAAGTTATGCTATTGTTAGTGTTTAGCGAACGAGGTCATATGGGGATCAGCCATATACAATCATGCAGAGAGTCGAGAGTCGAGTGCTTAAGTAAGAGAGCTTGATTGCATATAGCTGCTTTCCTCTCATGTGTTATATACATGTACTACATAGTGTTTACACCGATAAGTGTAGAGAGTACCAACAGAAAAAAATAATAGCAAAATAAAATATATAAAAATATATATAAATGTTTTCTAATAATTTTCAAATAAACAACAATGTTTCAATTCTACTGTGGTTGCTTGTAGACCCATAATTTTTATAAGGAGCGGGTAGAACCAGTTATCGTAAGTCTATTTTCTTAAAAAAAGTTAAAGGTTAAGTCATAACCTTTAAGAAACATTAGGTGACCCTGGGGTCAGTAAAAAATCACGAAAAGTCAGTAAGGCTGATGTTACACGGTCAATGTTTTGCTGTCAATGTTTTCTGTTTTTACTGTCTTTCCATCGTTTTGTTTGATGCCCTGTTACACTATCAGTTTTTTGCTGAATGTTATTTTTTAATACTTTCATCTACAACTATGTTTTTCCAACTAAAAAGTATTTAATTGTACTTTAGAGTGAATGAAAATTCAACAATTGGAATGGAATTGGATAGAAAATAATTATAATGGCAATATGAGATAATGTTGGTGGAAATAGCAACAAATTATACAAAAAAATTTGCATTTATATATGAAAAATGCAGAAAAATAAAATTTTTAACTTTAAAATTTGCGAACTATTAAAATAAGCTCCGCCACTTTATTACTTGGCCATTGAAATACCATGTTTTTATAAAAATTATTAAGTTATTTTTTAAACAGCACTTATTTTCGCAAACAAACAAAAGCCAAACAACGCAAAGGGTGGCAAAGAAAAAAATGTATTTAAAAATTAGTAAAAAGTATTTAAAAATTAGTAAAAAGTATTTAAAAATTAGTAAAAGTCTTTTCATAAAATATTACTATTTTCCAATAAAATGCAACAATGTATCTTCAACAATCCCATTTTATTTGAAGTGATGCAGGTTTTTTCCACTTTTTGGAATAAAGATTCGAAAAGTCTGATCTGAATATAATTAAATCATGAAAGGATTTGAAAAAGAAGTTATTTGAATGGAAACTACAACTTAAAATACCCCTTCTTTAGAATAACAGTTTCTTCCCCAATTACAAATGTGGTATTAAATGTGTTATTTATACAACGAAATTGCATATTTTTAAATGCATAAAATTAAAGTAAAAGCAAAAAATGCTAAAATAAAATCATTTGTTTTATTTGATATGCTATACAATAAATGGTTAAGTATTTTGTTGTATCGGTTTAGTTCATAGCCTAATAAAGTAATAAAATTCTCAAAATTAGTACTTTTGGCGCTCGAAAAAAAGTTTTTTTTTAATTTTTGAAAAACTGACGAAAATGGGGGAAATTTTATTACCTCCACTAGAAAAAAATCCTTTGCAAAGAAAAGTAAAAAATAAATTTAAGCAATTTAAGGAACTTTTTTTTAAACGTCTTTTAAATCTTTCTATTTTTATTTAACAAAAAGTCTCAATTATAAAGTTATACATAATATAAGTTTTTACTTATGTATATTTTCATAATAAAAGATTTATAACTTAAGAAAACTTTAAGCTCTCTAAAAAGTTAAAATTTTAAGTTCTACCGAAAAAATGTTAATTTTGGATTTTTTTTTTTTTTTTTTACCACCTTAGTTAATGAAAATCACACCACAAAATTTCATATAAAAATCGACAACTTGACAAAGCTCTAGCTGCCGCAAATGTTTTTTCTACAAAAAAAAATTTATTATTTCTACAAAAAAAAGTTTATTATTTCTTCTTAAAAATGTTTTACGTTTACAACGATACCCAATTTTTTAAATTTTCTTGATTTATGTCCATGGGATGAATCATTGTGTGCTGTGTGGAAAAATATGTATTTTCTATTTCTGATTTTTGATTATGCCGGGTTCAGTACCCGGACAGTCCAACACACTTACCACTAAGCTACAGCAACAAGTATTTTGTTTAGCTAGATTTATTCAGTGGCTGCAAGATTTCCAGTTTCCAACTTAGAAGGAAACATTCGTGCTATGGAATCTTATAAACACAACGTCAAAGTGAATACTTACTTTTACACTTACTTACTTACATATATTTATACTTACATAAAATAAAGTAAATTTATGATAATTAAGGCTATGAATTGAAGCTATGAATTTAATGCATTAAAGCATCGGAAGTATCAATTTTATTTTTATTATATTCATATTTGTTGAATAAAAGGTCATACTTGTTTATTACACAATACAACAGCCAAATATATGATATTTTATAAACAGTTATAAAAAGAAATTAGACGTTACAGAGAAAAACTAAAAACGCCATCATGTTCACCATATATATATATATATATATAAAAAATCAACTTCCAAAACTCTTAAACTTTTTTTTTTGGTAAATTCCGTTGTGCAATGTTATTATAAAATAAATTCGGAATAAATAAGAATCCGCAAATAAATTTGTGCCTAGTTTTCATCCGATTACACCCATCTGTGCTTTCGGTAGATGCACGTATCGTTATTAAAATTGAACAGACTGAGGGATATACGAAGCTAAATCGACTTATAAAAGGACACTGTGCAAGATTATGTATTATTTTCTATACATGCCCTCATATAAAATATATAAAATTAATATAACCTTGACCCTTAGATTAAGAATATACAAATATTATAAAGTAAAATCTATGCAATTTACAGCTAGAAAAAGCAAAACTTATTTCATACATCACTCAAGTAATCGGTATCATCATTAGTGGGCACAAATTGAGCCGGTAATTGTAGCAGTGCGAAGGGGATATCAAATTGCTCTAGTGTTGAGTGCTCTTTCGCTTGTTGTTGTTGTTGCCCATTTCCTATAACAACATAGTTTTCTGATTTTGCTTCAAATGGGTCTTCAGTTTTTTCCAAATTTTGTGTATTTTCGGCAATATTATCAAAATAATTTTTTTTGTCATTCTGTGGAGCACCATAAGTATCTTGAGGTCTTCGCGGTGGTGGTGGTCCATAAGTTTCAGCAGGTTTTGCGGCAGCTCGAAGATTCCATGGCTTTGCCGGTTCATTGGGTAAATCAAAAGTTGTAGTTGGCTGGAATCCGGTTACGGGATAACCGTTTGGCTTGGAAGTTGTTACGTCATCATCAGGTTTGGGTGCATAATAAATGTGATGATAGTGATGGTCGTAATGAATATGATCGTTATCGAAGTCGGAATTACTACTGCGATAATGATGAGGTACTGGATCTGCGGCGCTGCTTAAAGTAATTGTTACAACTACAGTAATGGTTAATAGAAGCATTTTAAACATTTTTTTGACTTTTTTTTTTTGTGTAAAACTCGAATAAAGTAGAATGATGAAAGAAAACTGTGGAAATAATCGAAAATTTTCAAAGCTTTTATATGAAATTTTAGTTCTACATAGAAAATGATAGCAGTATGGGGTAAAAATGTTGGCACAATTTTCAGAAAATTTTTGTTTTTATTAATTTATTTTCTTAGAAAAAATGTTGAAATGCTGCCAAATTTGTCATAGTTAGTTTTCAAAATCATAACATTCAGCGTTAAAAATTCAATGTTGTCATTATGACCATCAAAATTATACAAATATTGAACCGATTACTTTTTGCATGCCAATGATTACTATAAATTTCACTCCCTCGCCACCCAATGGGAAATATCTACCCGGTAGAAAATGTTATCTTCTTTTTCTTCTTTTCTCTCACAACAACATATGGAGGAGTTTTTCTCATCTATTTATGTTATGTGACCCACAGTTGTATGCCGAATCCGAACGACGAAGCTGCTAGGTGGAACCGTGTAGAAACATTTTTATTTTCCATTTCTGGGGTTTCCCCACGCCAAACATAGAACCCGGGCAACCTCCGTAGAAGTGCAGCACCCTAAACACTATGCCACGACAGCAATTAGAAATTATCGATCCAAGAGATAGTAAATGAGAGGGCTTGCATTAATTCAAGTGCGATACTCATGACTAGTGATGTGGTTGAAGTTTTTATTTAAAAGTAATTTACCTCTTCAAATGATTAGTAATTTTAACAAAACCGCTTGCTTATTTTGAAAATATCAGAACAAACTTTGAAATTTAAACTTCCAAGTCGGGAATAGCAGAACTTTTTAATTCATTTACTCTCCTTTTCTAGGCCACCTCGGTGGCCTAATGGTAGTGTAGTAGACTGGAGTCCCAGCTGCTTCGGATTCGAATCCCAAATGGTGTATAAATGATATAATTAATATTGAGATGAAAATTAAAAGTAAGCCACGTCGGTAGCTTAGTTAAGCAGGTGCTTCCATGGGTTTCTCCCTTTCTGAAGCGAACATTGGCTGATCCATAAAAACCTAAGCCCACTGCTAAATTCCTACTGGGTATGCCTTTATATATTGTATATTCACTATACAGAGAAGCGACCACAAATGAAATTGAGAGCGTTTCTATGGAGGCGCCTGCATTAAACTCTTTAAAATATTCAACAGGTGTCAAATTTGAACTTCAAATTCAAACACTACCATCAGCCACAGCCACAAACGTCAATTTTAAGTCACAGTTCAACGTTCTCGTAATTCAATTAAGATTTCACTTAAGGCGCTTCGTTTAACTTTGAAATATGCTCTTTCTACAAATTCGGAGCACGTTTACTTCAAGCAGCAGCAACAAATACAATAGCGATGGCAGTAGCAGTGGCTATGGCAGCCTATGAAATTGTTGTTGCCAATATTATTGTAGTTTGTTGTTGTACTTGTATTGATATTGGTGGCAGTGACAGTGGTAGTGGTAATGGTCAATGTAGCCGGCCTTTTGTAAATTAGCTACATACACTAAATTTGCATTTACGTGCGTTTTTATTATTTATTTTTTTCTGTTTTGTTTTGTTTCTCTATTTTAAATTTACTTTTATTTTCATTTTTCAAGCACACATCAAATATGCTGCTCGCGTACCCGCGCGCTAATGTGGGCATAAAAACTAATCATGCATGTATGTGTGTTTGTGTGTGTGTGTGTGAATACGAATGATTTCCGACTTCCGTTCTAGTGAATTTTTAGAATTTGTATTTATGTACAAAAATAAACGACTGGTTATAAATAGTTGTTGTTGTTGTCAACATACACTAAATTTTGATGATATCATTTTGCCACTGACCTAGAAAAAAACATTTTTTTTTTCTTGGATTTGGTTATAAAAAATTTATGATTTTTATTCAAAGCACAGAAAAACTTTTGAATTTATAATAAAATCAATTGTGTGAAATAAAATAAAAATGTTTGTTGTAAAAAAAACTAAACTTAAAATTTTTAAGATTCATATCTATAATATAGGACTTTCCAAGATGATTCGATTCGATAATTCCATCGGAGCATAAAGACCCAAATTAAATTTTCGTTAAGTTTTTCAATGCAAAGGTGTCATCTGGACAAGACCACGAAGTTGGTGTAGCAATTGTTGTCAGCCCATTCACAGACGTAGCGATTGCAGCTGCCAATAGTTATGTATGTGCCTGTGAATGCACCCAAACCGATGGGAAAGTAGTCGTATTTAGCGGGGAGGTTTTGGGGTTCTTAGTTACACTATGGGACCAAATTCAATTTGTTTTCTTTGATATGGGGTTTGACTTCGGATTCAAAAAGAGAAAATCCTACATTCACAGTTTTCTAGATCAGTAGGTTGATTTGAAGTTTCGTCGTGAAACTGAGTCGGATCCTTGTAAAATTATTTGAAAAGTATGTAGGTTAGGTTAGGTTGGAGTTGCAGCCTTCTGCTTGAAAGCACACCTACGCACATTTAGGCTCATTGTGATACCACAGCGAAAAGTATGTAATAAAAAGACATTTTTATTATGTAGTAGGGTAATTCAGGAAGAGATGAAACCAATTTTTTTAAATCATCACAAATTTAAAGGGAATTTCAAAAATAGTTAAAGTAATGCGCCAAACTTTAGTTTGAATAGTATTTCATAAGTTTTCGGTGTTTTGCTATTTTAACATATTATTTCCAATTAATAAAAACCCTTTTTTTTATATTTTTGTATTTGAAGTCAAGTCAAATACCTAAGTGGAAAAATCTTTCGTAAATTCTTTTCCATTAATTTATAAAAAAAATTTATAAACTATTACTAAACGGAAATTTTTAATTTAAAATATGTTTATAAAATACAAGAGAATATGAAATTAAAAAACTGGGGGAAGTGGCTGTCTACAGCTCCATAGCTATGTTTTTTTTTAACCTTTAATAAAGGAGAAACAAATCATTATAGAGGATGAAATTTGGTGTGATGATTGTGGAAGTCCTAAAGCACCTAAAAAGGTTTCAATCAAGCCCCATTCAAATTCGGGCATGAAAGGGTTAAGTAGAATCTCTCTTGACAAGGCCACACATAGTTTCAATTTAAATATAAGAGTTTGTTTTAATGGAGGCTCATCTTTTACAATATCCTCAATCTGTTTGAAGTAGTTATTTCCTATACTATTTCCTACCGATGAATCCGAATCCAGCCACAACACTTTTATATCATTTTAAGAATTCGATGAATCCTAAAGTGAAAAATTAATAAGTTTCTCCCGTTTATCAAATCAAAGAAAATTTTTACTAATTTTTGGTATTTACGTTAATAAAAAATTTCATTTCCTTTTGGATTATTTTATCTTAAATTTCAGTCGGATGTTTTATTATGTTAAACTAAAAATGCAATTTTAAGATTACTAAAGTGAAAAAATACTTGCAATTTCTTATATTTATATACATTCCGTTTGGGTTATCTATTTATATTTATACATTAATTTCACTTACTTAGCTTTTCTTAAAAAAGAGAAATGGGATTTTAACAAAAACTTCGAAAGGTAAATGATTGTACTTTATTATGAAACTATTGAGGGTGCTCGAAAAAGATTGAATGTCGATTTAATACATCGTTTCTTTTATTTTTACAGTGGAATCCATATAAAAAGAAATATTAAAAAAAATCATACACATTTGCCAAAATAAATTTTGATTTGAATATTATTTGCATATTTTAAAAATCAAATGTAAAATCAATAAAATTTTCATATCAACATCAATTGCCGCAATATGCAAAAACAAAACCGAACAATCAAAAGGGCAATTGTCAAAAAGAAAATGAAGTGAAAGTCACATATGGCCGCAAGTGTGTGTGCATACACATTTATTCATACATGCATGTGAAAAAAAAAGCACATCTACTAAAAGTTGCAGTTTTAATAAAAATATCCCAACTTGAAAGCCAAGAAATATCTATGAGATTTTATGCTATAAAATATCTAGATACAGTACTGGGCATATTAATAGCAATAGTTACACAGTTCTTAATGCAATTTGATTCATTTCGTTATTAAATAATAGAGTTATTACATAATGGAAAGCTTTAAAATAACAAATTAATAACCAAAAAATTAAAGAAATTTAAATTTATAAATTCAATTTCTTATATCTATAAATAAATAAAAGTGATCTAAACTTAATAAGACCGATATGCCTAGAATTGTTGGTACTAATATGCCCCATACTTTATATATACATGTGAAAGTTAATGTCATTACATGATAAAATGAGTAAAGTTTCATCAAACTATAGATTTATGTTTATAAGAGTGGCCTGAAACTGAAAAATTCTTTTATTGATACTACTCTAGTGTTTATTTTAGTACACCGCGACATCGATTTTTATTATTAATTGGTTTCGTATAAAGGTGATTCAAATGAAAATGAATACTATTATATAATGGAATCGTGTTTCGGCTTTTTTCTTGTCTCGTTTTCAATAAAATTTTCGTAGTTTTCTGGTTGTTTTCTATTTTTTAAAAAAAATTTAAATCCACATTTAAAAGAAAATTCATGTTACTAGATATAAAAGCAGCAACTATTACTTCGTGTAGTTCCAGTTTAGAATACCGAACCGGCTTAAGACATTCTCCCCTATGTATGTGAGGGCGTATTAGTGCATGTATGTTATATGGAAACTGGCATAACTGAGTTTAATTTATAACATAGTCATTTAAACTTTATTATCATCATCGTTATCATACTTTATTAAAGAATTTTTGTGGTTTATCCTTAACTAAAACTTTTGCTAAAACTTTTGCGTGCAAATAATAAACTGCAAAACTATTACGATATATATGGAAAATAAACGTTGCAGAACAAAACAAATTTTACTTTTATAACAGCAACAGCATTACTTTAACCCTTTGAGTAATTTGATACCATACGGTAAGACTCACTTTAATCTGGCATAAAATAGATGCAATACAAATTTTACTTATAGCATTATAGTATTAATACTATATAAACATGTACATTTTCTCAAGCGAGCTGCTAAACAGAAAATTTATGTTCGATCCCTAAATCAGGCGAAAATTATATAAAGAAAATCTATATATTTTTTTTAAACGGCTCCTTCTCTTGGCTTTCGGTGTCATACCTTCAAGAGTAAAAATTTACCAAAAAACTCCTTTTCGTTCTACCGATTCGATATAATTTTGTAGATGTCTTCTGTTCTAGTACAAATAAACCACTAAGAACACAAGTGAAATCTTAGCCTAGGCCCTTTAAAGGGGCTGTTATAGACTACGAATTTAAAAAAAAATCGAGTTGGAACCTGAACCACGACAATTTGAATTCTAATAAAATACGTTTATTGTACAGTTTAGTTCTGTGCTTGATCCGAAACATTAAATCGATTTCAATGAAATCTTGATAATTTGGCCACAAATTTGGATTGCAATTGCATTTTTCATAATTTTTGGAAGGCTATAAAATCTAAAGGCGTAAACTTATTAGAAATCTCAGCAAAGCAAAAGAATTCGAAAAAACTCATATTTAGGAGCGATTTTCGCATATTTAATTAAACATATAAAATACTCTTAATGATCGTTTTTTTTTTCTTCTGTTCTGGATCCTCCTAATGAGCCCTAAATATAAGTCAGAATAGACTGCGATTTGGATGAATTAAGACTGTCTTCTTGATGAACTTATGAGTTGTATATATAATTACGAGTTCTGAGTTATTATATAATATTTCACTTATGGTTCTTTTTTAAGTTTTTATTTTTAGTAATTAAGAAGCCAACAGAAATAATTTTTAACCTGTTTGAAAGTAAAGTGATTTGTGATATTGAAATTTTAAGTTAAGAGCATGGAGAAATAAGAAGGTGAGACAACTATTACAAAAACAAAAAATAAGTGTGCCGTCAATGAGAAGAGCTGTATTTTACCGAACTATTTTGGTGATGATTTTTCTCGTAACTTTAATTAGCACCCATTTATACACAGAAGGATTTTTTAAAATAATTTTTTTACATTTTAGTTTGTAATGGATGTTGCAGATTCTTCACATATGACTTGATTTAAGCAGGCATTGTGAGGCTATCATTGTAATGGTTTAGGCCTAATTTACATTGGCGAGAAGACTCACAAGGGGATTGCAAAAAAACCTCTCTGTTACCCTTGGTATGATGCAGCGTTACCTATGCTCTGCTTTTTACGACACCCCGACACCTCATAAACGCATTGGACTCATATCGTTGCCCTCGTGCTGAAAATGAATCTCTCCACTCTCCCGTTCTCGTCATTTTTTTTGCATATTAAAATAATAATGCAATATTCTTGTTAGTCTTCCCACTAATGTAAGCTTAGGCCTTACAAGAAAATGTTCTTGCACACTCTGGAATAATTTTTTAGTTCTATCCCACACGCTTCATTTATTGCTTTTGTCTTTCTTCATCTGTAGAAGCACTGAAGGTTTCAGCATTATTTTTTTGCAAATTGCGCATGACATTATTTCTTCACAAATTTCAAAGGTTGAGTCGCTGTTACGTAAAAATAACGTATTTTTCTCCTTTTTTTCTATACCCATGTTCGTTTACAATTTAACAATATTTTACAATTATTTTAAGCAAATTTCAAAATTAAATAATTTCCATTTATTTTTTAAATTTATTTTTGATTGACTTTCAATTTAATACTTTCTAAAAATTTTAAATACCATATGATAATTTACACTACATTCTTGCTCAAAAACTTTCCCAACAAAAATATGCAACTGTACTTCTATATTTTATGTCAAAATACGTGTACCGAAAGAGCGCTGTCATCTGAATGTCTCACCTTCTTATTTTTCCATGGTTAAGAGCAAGATATCTATCAGATTGAGCGTTAAAAAATATTCCGAAATTGTGATCATAATATAAGAGTTAATTGTAAAGCCTCAAAAAAAATTCAAAATTATAATTCATTTCGGATTCATATTCCTCAGTGCTCATAATTTGGTTTGCTGACATAAATTTATTTTGTTTAACACTAGGTTAACGGGCATTTTTTATACAGCTATCTCTACGAATACAAGTCAATTTGACGCATGAACGAATAGATATATTTGAGCAATATAATTAAACACTACAAGTAAAAAAATGAAAGTATGAGATATATATTTATAGGAAGTTTTTATTATTCAATAATATTTTAGTACATTACTTCAATATTCTACATTCATTCCAACAATCTTTTCACATTTTTTACAAGTGTTATTGCACCTGCTTCTGTTACAAAATCCAATTTGGCAAGTCTTGCGTTCTCGCGAAATACTTCATAGAGAATTTTAATATTTCAAAACTTTTAAAGAATTTAGACTCCAATATATATTTACCTCGTTCAACGGATAAAAGTCAGTACAAAAGACAAAATAAAAATGCGAACGGTTTTTGTAATTTTCCTAATAAAATTCGAAATGTGTCAAAATGACGTGTCGCGTAAACTTAATGTTAATGTAGATGATTAATTACAAAAAGGCAACCATTTTTTGAATTAGGTTATTGGCTTCATAAATTAAGTTATTTTTTAATTCTTTGCATTTTTCGACAAGTTTGCATCGGAAAAATTAAGTTTCATTCAAATTGATTTATTTAAAAAAAGAGAGTTATTTTTCACTTTTTGAGGTTGTGATAAATTGAACATCTTATTCCAGTACTAAGCTATTATCGACTTAAAAATTTTATAAAAAAATTTTGCACATCTAGGCCAAACATTTTTGTCCTAATATTTAAGCTAGACAAAACTAAAAAAAACAATTTCAACCCACGAAAAAAATTGTTTCTTCCCATTGTCAAACTGCTGGGCGTGATTGCTGGAGTTCAATTTCTACATGAATATTTTCCTTGTAAATTATGTAAAAAATAAAACGTTCACTTCCAAATATTTTCTCACAGAATACACTTCATATTTTCACTTAATAAATTGTTCACTGCGCCAGTAGTCATTCCGTTGTGTCTGGTTAGGAGAGTTTTGATGCTTCTTCATTTATATGGTCTCGCAGTCGTTCATAATGTGAAATTGCGATTTTATTTTGTTATTTTGGTGACTATCATCTGCACGCCAAACCAGTGTTTCTAGATTTCGGGCAAGCCCATTTCCTTTCTGTCCATGCATCTAAAGAAGATTTCCCCGTTGTTGACTTTACCTTTCCGTTTTTTATACCCTGTTTTATGTGTTTATAAATGGAAACAAAAATAAATTTAAGTGTAGCCATAATTTTTGTGTGTTTCTCTATATAAAAAAGTATCTACTACATTATTTGTATTCGACAGGATGCACGAAATATGTGCTGCTGTTATAAATTCGAAAGGGCGATATTTTTAAGAGTCAAAATTAAAAAAAAAAAATACACCAAACTTGAAAAAAAAAACTTTGACAGGTATCATAATGATCTTTGTTCGGGCTAGAACTGTAGATGTACTGAAGATATATCAGTTCATTAGTTTTGAGGATATCGTGGCAGCCATTTCGAAAAATACAATTATGAGAAAACCCCATTTGAAAGTTCAAGTAGGCCAAGTTCTACTTCTATAACTATCGATCTGCTGTGAATTAAGAAAAATCCGCTTACACACATATTTAAGAGGCGTTATAGAAGAGATTAAAGAAAAAAATATTAGTTTTTTTTTTACATCACACAAGACTTGTTGCACGCCTTTGAGACATACTGTACATTCATGCATATCTCCTACTATTTTTTATGCCTAAAATTTACGTGAGTGGTTTTTTCATGTTCAAAAAACAAAATAATAAAAGTTGGCATCACTGAGTGTCAAAACTACTTTATCCATACCTACATGCATACATATGTGTTTCTTTTTCTAAAATAAAATTATGAAATGGTTTTGAAAACCTATTTAAACATTTTCTTTTGTCAATTTTTTTTAGAAAAAAAAGAATTATTTATTCGCATTCGCTTTTATTATGTTTTTTATTATTCGCACAACCCTAATAAAAACCAAAAGAAAAGACATACAAAATTTTGAGCCTGACCAATAATGGCCTGTGCTTCTCGTTATATAAGTATGTAATTTTTTGTTGTATTTGTTTTCGAAAAAAAAATATAAAAGTCAAATCGGTTTCTTCTCACCGCAGTGAACAATTTCTGCAGATCTTTTTCGGTCGGCCAATAACCTCTTTTTGATGGAACAAAAGAATAACAGTGGGTGGTCCTCAGAGCTGGGTAAATTCAATTACATTACAATACCAATTCCAATTACAAGGAATTGTAATTGGTACTTTAATGTTTTCAATTCCTTGGTAATGGAATTGATAAAAGTTTCAATTCCATTACAAGGAATTGTAATCGGTAATTAATATTTTTAAATTCCTTGGTAATGGAATTGGAAAAATTTTCTATTCCATTACAAGGAATTGTATTTTGTGATTAAAAATATATCAATTCCTTAAAGGAATTGAAAATATAATTGAAAGGAAAGGAATTTATTATTTAAGTGTAATCAATTACTTTCTTGGAATTAAATTCAAATTTAGTTGAAATGATTCCTCGAAAGTATTTGTTCAATTCTAAAAACCAAAAAAAAAAAATTTCGGAAAATGTTGTGAAATGCTTTTAATAAGCCGTTACGAGAGAAGTGACCCGCATTTATACTGATTCGCTCGTAACGGCTTATTAGGAGCATTTCACAATATTTTCCTAACAATTTTTTTTTCAATTCCATTACCTAGCAATTTAAAAATTTTAATTACCGACTACAGTTCCTTGTAATTGGAATGGAGATGGAATTTAATTCCGAAAGAAATCATTACTACCCAACTCTGGTGGTCATTAATGGGTTGAAACTCCCACTCTATTGTATTGTATTGTATTATAGAGGTTTCTGTCGTTGTACCGCGACCTATAAGATCTATTGTACGTCCCTCTTTTCTTTCTAGTCTAAGCTGCCTAGAGTATCTCATCCAGTCCAGTCTCCCTCAAGAATTTGAGTATTGCGCCCGGATTTATGGATGCCAGTTCGGTACTGGGCACTTGGTGCATGCCCAGACATTTCCTTCTTTTGTGGATCAGTGCTCCATATTGAGCTAAAATATGTTCTGATGATTCGTCTTCCTCATTACAAAACCTACAAATTGAGCTTTGCTCAACCCCTATCTTGCAAAGATGTTCTCTGAGCCCGCAATGCCCAGTCAGAATACCAGCTAATATGCGCAAACTGATTTTGTTGAGACCAATGCAGAATGCGTATCTACTCTTATTATAATTACCTAAAAGCGCTTTGGATTGCCTCAGTCCCGTAAGATTGGTAAAGAGTTCTTGCCTCTTGTTCCTCTCTTCTTGCCTGAGTAATTCCCTGATTACGCTATCTCCTATTCCACAGAAGGGTTCAGGTCCCACGAAAGTGGTTGCTGCCCCCTTTCTTGCAAGCTCGTCTGCCTGCTCATTACCCTCAATTCCTGCGTGTCCAGGGACCCAGCATAGAGCGACTTTGTTGTTATTGCCCAGTTGATTGAGCTTGCTCAAACAGTCCCACACCAACTTAGAGGTGATCTGAAAGGAGCATAATGCTCGAATGGCTGCTTGGCTGTCCGACATGATAGCGATATCTTGCCGTTTGTACTGTCTATCCAGGTTGAATTGCACACATGTGCTAATTGCATGAATTTCAGCTTGGAAGATGCTAGGATACTTCCCCATCGGCTCAGAGTGTTTGATTCTTGGCCCAAATACTCCTGCCCCAGTTCCATCCTCGGTACGTGACCCATCTGTATACCACTTAATCGTGTGTTCTTTGAGTGTGTAGTTATACTTTACACCCTCCCATTCGTTCTTACTACTAAGTTTTGCAACGAAGTGTTTCTCAAAACTATACTGTTTGTCCATTCTGTCCTGGGGACAGTCCAAGAGATAGTTGTCTTTCGCCGGGTTATCTCGGTCTCCAAGCCCTATAGATCTCCTCGTCAACCTTTTATTTCTTGTTCCTCTTACGATTGCTGCCTTGGAGGCAATCTCTATCACGAGGTGTAATGGAGTGAGCTCCAATAGTACCTCTAGTGCAGCAGTCGGACATGTTCTCATCGCTCCTGTTATACAGATACATGCCAACCTTTGAACTTTCCCCAATTTAGCTTTTGCTGTTTTTAGTTGAGTTCTCCTTGCCCACGCTAATGCTCCATATGTAATGATTGGCCTTACCACCATTGTGTACATCCACCGCAGTACACTTGGTTTACATCCCCAAGTTTTCCCTGCTAGCCTTCTGCATACCATTAGAGCGCGAGTGGCTTTACTTGTCACTGCTTCAACATGCGCTTTCCATGTGAGTTTACTATCTAATACTAAGCCCAGATACTTTACCTCTTGCTTTTGTTCAATAATCTCCCCAGCTAGTGATATCGGTTTCCAGCGCGGGAGCGATCTTTTCCTGGTAAATGGAACTATAGTGGTCTTTGCAGGGTTAATATTTAGCCCTACCGACCTGCACCATCTCCTAGTAATACCTAACCCTCTTTGTATAATGTCACAGAGAGTTTCTTCAAATTTCCCTCTGGCTACGAGGACTATATCGTCCGCATACCCTTGACAGTCTATGCCTGCCTCCGAGAGTTTCATTAAAAGTTCGTCTACTACCAGGCTCCACATTAGAGGTGATAATACTCCTCCCTGTGGACATCCTCTGGTTGTGCTGACTGATATGGTACCTAGCCCTGTTTCCATCTCAGCTGTTCTAGAGGAGAGCATTTCTGACATCCATCTAGATGTTGTGTTATCCACTCCTCTTCGCCTTAGAGAGTTATTGACAGCCTCGTGCGAGGTGTTGTCGAAAGCTCCTTCTATATCCAGGAAAGCACATACTGCTACTTCTTTCACATCTAGTGCCCCTTGAATCTTCCCCGCTAAGTCATGCAGAGCTGTCTCGGTAGACCTGCCTGCTCTATATGCATGCTGATTGGGGTGCAATGGATTTGTGTCTAAGACTTTACATCGTATAAAGTTGTCAACCACCTTTTCAAGTGTTTTCAACATAAACGATGTTAAGCTTATAGGTCTGAAGGACCTAGGGTTGGTGGTATCTTTTTTGCCCACTTTTGGTGTAAATACCACCTTTGCCCTTCGCCAAGCTGTTGGTATGTCCCCAAAAGCGAGGCTACTTCTCCCTATATTAATAAGGAATGGCAATATTTCCTTTATGCCCTTCTGTAATAGAGCAGGAAATATGCCGTCAAGACCAGGTGATTTAAATGGTTGAAAAGTGTTTAACGCCCATTCCAATCTAGGCGCAGAGCATATTTCTGCTGCTATCTTCCTGTCTACTCTGTTTATTCTCCTAGGCTGCTCCTCTGAATTCCTGCTATCTAACCCGACACTTCCAGGGAAGTGTGTTGCTAGTAGCAATTCTGCTCGTTCCTTTTCATTACAGGTGAAGCTGCCATCTGATTTCTTCAGCGCCATTCTCATGTCCTGCCCTGCTTTTGCAAAGGTTTTATATATCCTTGATGCAGCAGGTAGAGATGAGATATTGTCGCAGAAGTTCCTAAAGCTAGTTCTTTTAGCCTTCCTAATTTCTTTATTGTATTCTGTTAGTTTATCCCTATAAGCTTGCCATTGTCCGCTCCGTTTTGCTCCATTATGGAGCCTACGTACTTCGGTTCTAATGTCACTTAGGGTACTATTCCACCATATGGCGTCCTTTCCTAGACTTTCCGCTTTTTCCGGGCAGCTGCCCTCGAAAGCATCTAGTATTGCTTTGTTAAGTTCATTTACGGAATATTCGAGCTCATGATGATTTTTTATCACCTTGCACGATTTAATACCTTCTAAGTTACACTTAAGTACTTCTATGTATTCTGTCCAGTTTGTTTTCCTGGGATTTCTAAAGGACGGTATTTCGGTACTTGTGCCCTCTAGGAGGAACTCTATGATTTTATGATCAGAGAGTGAGTCCTCTTTGGATACCCTCCAGTTCTTGACTAGTCCTACTATATTTGGACTGCATACTGTTATGTCTAATACTTCTTTCCTAACTCTAGTAACAAACGTAGGTTCATTCCCTACGTTTAGTATTTCTAGATTAGCGGATAAGATAAATTCTAAAAGGTACTCACCTCTGCTGTTGTCGTTTGTGCTGCCCCATATGGTACTGTGAGCGTTCGCATCGCATCCGAGGAGAAGCGGCAGTCTGTGCCTGTTGCAATACTCCACCAGTTGCCTCACTTCTGGCGGCGGTGGTGACGACTCCTCACCCGGAAAATATGCCGATGCCACTACTATGGCGCGTTTGCTGCCCTCGATGTTAAGGTGGGCTTGAATTGGAACTAAGTCCCGCGTCATGAATTCTGTAAGACAAACATAATTAATGTTGTTTCTAATTAGAATACAGGCCCTTGGATTATCCTGCCTGTTATCCCAAATTACCTTGCCGTTTTTACAGGCCATTCCTCTGATTGCACCTTGGTAGTGCCAGGGTTCTTGGATCAGTATCAGGCCCAGGTTAAATTTTGAAAATGTCCTTGCAATCACCGCCGAGGCGGCTCTTGCGTGGTGGACGTTAACCTGGGCACATTTGATGCCTGTTCCACTGCTCATAGAGCTTACTTAGCGGGGCTTTTGCCCCTACTACTGCCACTCAACAACATCCTTTCTTCCTCCTCATCTATGGGGCAGTCCATATTGAGAAGGGAGAGGTCGATTCCCTCAACTTCAGTCGCGGTCGAAGATGGGAGTACTATGCCTTCCATTTCGCTCGCGGCTGATGTTGGTAGAGTATCGACCTCCACCTCGACCACGGCTGAGTGCACTCTTTCCGTTGCTTTCGGCTCGTCATTGCTGACTGCTTCTGGCTCGGGATTCGAGGTGTCCTCTTCCGTGGCCCGTTTGTGCACCCCGTGCACCGTGACCCCACCAAACCGGTAGTTGATGACGCCCCCTGAAGTACGGATGGCTTTAAACGATAGCTCATCCATACTTATCGTCAGTAACTGACCATTTCCTTCCTCACGAGCCTTCAATGCCTTCCAGAGGTTCGTTCTGAGGCCCTCGTTTTGGGCATTGAGTAGGGCCAGTATCCGTTCTGACGTCTGGCCCAGGCTCCTGGGGAAGAAAATAGTCACCAAGTGCGACTTGGGAACATCATCACCTACACATGAAATGAGAGGGGGTCCATTCCAGGCCGTTAGCTTCGGGGCTACTCCTTTCAGCCATTTGGCTGACTGCACATCTTTGCAGTCGATGAGTAGATAACCCGGCCTGAAATGGATACCCTCAAACTTCAGCTTGTGTGCCCATCCCTTTGCCACCTCCTCCAGGATGGCGTCTTCTAGGGCCGAAAGCTGCTCGGATGACAATGTTACCTCGGGATATTCCCTTGGCAACACTGCCATCCTAACTGCTTTCGCAACCCCCGCGTACGTCTTGCCGCACACCACTCTTCCTGCAGATGAGCCTGCCACCACCGTATCCGTCCTCGGTTTCTTCACCTCCTGTTTTTGTGGTGGAGTGATGACCGAGCTTCCCCTTTTCCTTTCTCGAGGTTCCTGGGAAGTACCTTCGGACGGCTTGGCTTTATGCTCCTCTGCCTTCTTCCTTGCTACTGCAGGTTCCAGCCCCTGCTCCAGGTATCTAAGATACCACCTGGACCCTGCCCCACTAAGGCCCTTCCTTAGTGGGTCGTCCATACCGCCTGGCTGCCCAATTGGTGGTACCTTCAACTCGCGGCGTTTGTGCTCCCTGGGGTAACTTTTCCCCGTCGATGTCTCCGTAGCATTAGCCGCTGGTGCGAATGCACTAGCCACCTTTGCTAGAAAGACATCTCGAGCCCTTACAGAAGTCACACCTGCCGGTGCTATTGCACCGGCCGCTGAGACCTCTGTATGAGCTGTACTGGGTACGATGCCAGTCGCTTGTGTGGTTACCACGGGCGCTGGTGCTATTGCTCCAGTTCCCGCGGCTAACACGGTCACTGGTGCTATTGCACTAGTTCCCGCGGCTACCACACTAGCGTAAGCCATTGTATGGGACTCAGCTATCGGTGCTAATGCACTGACAGCAGGTACCCCTACCTTGGTTTTCCTGGTCATCGTACGGTTACCCTCAAAGCTCCGTCTTCGCGTAGGTGCAGTCGTTGCCTGACACCTTGCTGGCCCTCTCGACCTGGGTGAACCCCTGCTTGTGGAAGCTCGCAGATCTTCATCACGTAGCTCATGCTCCATTCGATCTGCGAGTTCCGTTGCGGTTAATCCCCGCTGGTTTAAATTTTTTCCTTTATTTTTTTTACTCATTTTAAAATACGACCACTAGCCTGCCTGAGCGGGCTTGGCGGTCAACTATAGAAGCGGGAAGGGGTTGGTCCACCATGACATAGCCCGTCTGCCATGGTAAGGCCACACTTACTCCTTGAGGCGGCCGTGTATCAAGGAGGCTCCGTTCGCAGACAGCCTATTCTTAACACTAGTATCAGACGCACACGGGTCCCATGTGCTGATTTCACATAAGTACAAGTACCTGTGTAAAAACAGACGTAGGATCCGTGCACACCAGTCTACGAGTGTCAATCCCCTGGCTGCCAAACCAATAGGCACGGGTCGCGTGACACCCTGGATTAGGGGAGTTTTTATTTAAGAGGGTTTGCTCCCTCCGCCTGAACTATCTTAGCCAGTTGCATATCAGACATCTGATGTGCTCTGTTACCAGATAACAGTTTGCGTATCAGTCATCTGTTTCCAGCCGTCACCACGAGGAGGTGTTAGTCCACACTTCCATCATATCACTTAATTACGGCACACATCGAAATGTGCGTTGGTCCCCTTAAGTGACTGATGGCCTGACGGCAAACTCCCACTCTAACTTCATCACTTCTTTGGAAAAAAAATCTTCATTGCAGGATTTTCTGATATCTTATCAACAATATGTCAAATGAGTCAAGTTCATTTTAATATATTTAGGAATTTATAAAAATTTTATAAAAATATATATACTTAATTCATTAATAATATTTTTAGACATGCTCAGACTTAAGGTTATTTTTCCATAAAAACAGATTCTCTATATACATAACCAAACAATTGAATACTGTAATTGTTAATCAAATGCAATGATGAGTCCATTTCTACCAAGTCTGCAGTTGTGCAGAGTAGGCGAATGGACGTCTAACCGCACCAGGAGCTAAAAATATTGGCTGTGCTATCAGTGATTGCGACCGTATTGCCAATGGGACAACACGAGTTGCAGGCAGGGGTGCAGTAATTACAGCAGGTCCAACGGCAGCGGTAACAAAGACGCGTTCGGCATCTGGGTCATCTTTGGCACCCTCAGCGGGCTTGGGTGCTATCGGATTATCATTGCTACCACAAACAGGATGTTTTGACTTGTCAGTGGAGTTGGTAGTTAAAGATTCATTGGCCGCAACAAGTTCAGTAGGTAAAAGAAAAGCGCGACTAGGACGATAGCCAGCTGCAGGGTAGGGTGCTTTTTGCAGAGTTTTGATAGTGGTTGAATCTACACTATCATCGTCAGTTGTTGTTGTGGTATCAATTGTGTCAACAACATCTGTGTCATCGTTGGCATCGGCATCTTTTGCTTTTTGTTCGGTGGGTAATAAAAATGCACGACTTGGACGATAACCAGCGGCGGGATATGGTGCTTTACGAGCCGCTGCTGCTGTAGCTGCACCAGCATCGTCATTGTTTAATTCCGCTGGCACTTCATTGAACAATGTCGTGCTATCCAAATCACTGGCTATTGTTGTTGTGCTTATATCTAATGGGTATTCAGTGGTTGTAGTAACGTATCCATCCTCACCGGGTAAATTAAATGCACGTCCTGGTCGATAACCAGCTGCTGGATATGGCGTTGGTTTAACTTCCCTCACCGTTGCCTCAACGACAGTAGCATTATTATCATCGTCGATTTCGGTGGAAAAGCGATTTATGCGAATTTGTCGCGCACTTGTTGTGGCACAAATAAATGCAATTATTAGCGTACATATGATACCGGATGTAGCGTACGCCATATTTTTATTCTTTTCTACGTAATCCTTATTAAAGAATAAGCACGGCAACGAACAGCTAAATGCAAAACAATATCAGTTAATTGAAATTCTAAATTATGACTGTTTTCAATTTAGAATTCTACAATCACTTTTATATTGACACAAACCAAAAATCTAAATAAACATATATAAAGCTCATATATTTCGCGCTCTCCAAATCGTATGCAATAAGCAACAAATTTCAATTAAATATTTTAATGAGGCTAATAAAATTAATCAACTACTCTCAAAATCTCAGTGCTCTCCATAATGAAATCGAAAGTCTCCTTCCCAGCTACAAAAATTCAAATAAGGTTTGCCGACGATAATCCATAATTTCATTCTTATGGCAAGCAATTGAGTTAATACTTAATTCTCATTTGATTTATAAATAGATGTTCGCTTCAAATATGGAATTCTACCTATGTATGTGTGGATATTCTAAAACTAAAATTTAAAATTTTTAAAATGCACGTGTTTTGTAAATTGAATTTGATTAGTATCGATTTTCATTTTGATAAATATTTGTATTTATGTGTATGTATTGTAGTAATTATTCGCAGAATTTAGAATATTTTCATTAATATATTTATTCAGATACATATTTTTTACATATCTACGTACATATGGATATAAATCGCATTGATCAATGAAAAAATCTGTGCTGCATACAAATTGACTAAAGCGTAATTGAAAGCTTATACACTGATAGAAAAATATTGTAAGTTCAAATCATAAATTTCTGTTTTAAATAAATGGTCATTGAAAATATTTTATTATAAAAAATCTATTTGATTTAAAAAAGTTCAATTTAAATATGATAAATATTGAAGTAGAATTTGGCAATAAACTAACGAAAGCAATTGCCTGAAAATATGCAAGACATTTTTATTTTAATTTTTTTATTGAAATATATTTAACTCATATCGTCACAACGTTCGATTAATCGATTAGCAACTTTGAAAATTCGTTAAAAATACAAGTAATCACTGTTTAATATTTCTATATATATTGACTTTAAAATTGCATTTATATGATTTAAAAATATTGTATTTCATCTGACTAAAAGGTCAAGTGAACAGACATAGTTTCTTGGAAGATGGTTTTGAAAATCCACAAAAAATAGTAAATAGTAGTATTTTGCATTGAAATAAGAAATTTGCCTAGATAAAATAAAAAAACGTATGGAAATTATAATTTCACAGGTCCTCATATATTTTTCAGAAATGTATATTTTTCGTTTTAACTTATAATAACTTCTAAAATACTGTATTAAATACATTTAGTCCCAGAGAATACTTGTTGCTCGTAGTGTGCCGTAGAAATATTTTTTTTTACACCTGGGCACCTTATTTTCTTGGGGTAAGCTAAAAACTACTATACCCTCTAAAATTCAGAAGTAATTTGTTTTTAAGTACTAAATTTTCTTATTGAAGAAATAAGGAAATTGAGTTTTGAAAATTTTCCAAATTGAATAATGACAACTTTTACCAGACTGTGTAATTATTTTTGTAAGTAAAAAAGTAGATTAAACGTAAGAATAAAACTGAAATAAATCCCTCTGCACTCGTCCCAAGATGTGATAACTTACTTTGCGCATTGTTGTTTACTTCATTATAAAGTTTTTGGTTTTTGAGTTCCAAAAAGTGCAAGCATGGGTATGTTAAATTTTTAATTTTCTCTTTTCAATGCACTTTTTCGCTTTTTGCACGTCTACGTCGTCTAATGTTGATATTTTAACAATTTTAATTAGAAAAGAATAAACTATAAACTAAAATAAAACTATGCAGTAAACCATACATTAAATAAATACAATTTTAGATATGTTCTACTATTCAATTGATATGTCAGTATATTCCACAACCTTTTTTGATATGAAAATTATATGTTGTATACTTTTAGGTTTAAGTAAAATATATAATAAAACACACACATACTATGAAACCTCACACGACACCGAAGTGACATTTGATTTTAATTTCTATCAATTCACTCCTCCATAAATTTTCCTTCAGCCCCGAGCTAACATCAAAACGAAAATGAACAGCAGTGATTCCTACAGCCAAAGCTACAATTTAAATTGCACTATGTTGTTAATCGAGAGTAAAAGCTGTTAAACTTCTAAGTTAAGAAAAAACTGGTATAATTTTACCTAAGAGCAAAAGCAAAACAAAAGCCATTCAGAGCAAAAGTGAAACAAATTATGTTGAAAACAAAAACGGATTAAATCGCATATACTGAAAAACTAGAATTAATTTATTCCAATTTTTCAAAAAAAAAAAAAAAAAATTGGATCTAATATGATATTCATTGAAGATTTTCTATTAGCTATTGTGCTGTAGCGGATCGAAAAATGTATATCCAGATTGAAAAGTCGGTACAAAATAAAAATGACACAATCTAGAATGATCAATTAAAATCTAGTTTTAATAATTTTCAAGCACACTTTTTCCGTCAGTTGCTCAGCACAGCCAAACCCCCAAACGTTGCATTTTCGTAAGTTAAGTTAAAAAGTTAAGGATCCTTTATAAGGTTAATTTTGGAACTCCTTCATTTATGAAATGTGGCACTATAAACACTTTTCCTAGACAATGTACTAGCGGAGGACATGATGTTTCGACAGCATTCTTAGGAAACAGCGGATAGTTTTTTTTGAAAATTGAAAAATAAAAATAAAATAACTCGTTATTTAACTGAAATTTTTTGGCCAAACTATAAACAATTTAAAATGAAAATGTATTTTTAAAAATCAATAAATTCATTAGTTAAATCACTATTTTCCATAAATGCTATAGTTAGTTCTCATGTGCCTTGGACATCTAGATTTAAGACAAATGGCTGCTTAAACCATTGTTATAAGTTGAAGTAGAACAACAAAGTGTTGTTGCATGTATACACATGTATTTATGCTACACATTTCATAGTCTCATATTTTAATTCTCAAAAGCAAAACAAAAAATAAATAAAAACATGAAAAATGCTGTTCACTTAATAAATTTTCAGTACTTACATACAAGTTCACCTCGGCATGTACGAAGCTCAAATATTATCATAAAGTGTATTTATAAATGATTTGAATAAAATATTCATATAAAATTTATTGAGTCACATCAGTAACGTCAGCACATACAACAGAGCAGTAACAGAGACACAGCAACAATGGCACTTATTTGTCTGCAATTAACACAACAATAACAAATAGAAAACAAAATATTGTAAAAATTGCTGAACAAACAATGTACACCGAAATGTCAAAAGGTACAATTTTAAGTGCATATACAGTGTAAATGCCACGCCTTTAAGCCTATACACTACACACACACATGCACACTCATTGATTCGTGGCAGTACAATTTGAGTTGAGGGTTATGCGTAAATATGCGTTTGATTGCACACAAATAATAACAACAACAACACTCATACTCATGTATGTTTGTATGTATGCATACATGCTGATAGCTCCCATTTTCCTTTTCCTCCCATCCTTACTCCATTTACGTATGTATTTGGCTGAAATTGCAGCATTGGCATCGTTGGTAATAAATGAAAGCAATATACAAAAAATGCTGCAAATACTCCGAAAAGTGAAAAACACACATACCTACATATATATAATGTATGAATGTGTGGGTGTGTGCCATTTCATTTGTTTTTGTTATTGCCGCTGCTGTTGCAGTTACTGCTGCTGTATGTTAACACAATACTAAAATGCTTGAGTATTGTCCTTTTGCATTGTCTCCTTGTTTCCCCTTCCTCCCTCCTCCGGCAAGCAACAACAACTACTTTTTGCGTTATTGTAATTCATTCATTGTAGACATCATGGGCAAGGACGTAGGCGTATGCCGGGACGTGGGTATATGAGTGGGAGTGAACACGTTACATACAGACTCCGTCATCTACGTAGTTATGTATGTATTTAATTTGAAGCCGGGTAGCGTGTAAACAAGACTGTAAAGTCATTTCTATCTCGCGTACACATTTGTTACCCTCATTTGTCTGCCTGTCCGTCCAGTTGCACATCCATTGTGCTTGTATATTGATATATCTTTGTGTGTGTTTGTGTCTTTTTGTCTCTCAGTTCCTCTCGCATTTCCAACCTCTGTGTCACACACTCCATTTGCGCTTTGTTTTCTCTTTTGCTTTGAATTGCATACTTTTTGGGGCTTATGAATATGTTGTCGTCATCATCGTCGCCATCGTCATCTGGTTTCATCGTCATCGTTATGGTCAATAGTTGAAAATTTTAGCTACATTGCCGCTTGTTTTATTGATGAACTCTATATCAACTATCAAATCAACTTTCAACTTGTGTTATTTTAGTGTAATGCACATGAAAGCATTTGAATGAGTGCTTTGATTTGTAGGAATGCCAAACATTGAAAATAGTGTCAAGAAAGTATCGCACACGAAATTAATTTTAAATAGAGAAGCTGAGTTAAAGCATCACAAAATCGTTCATAAAGAATACAGTGCTCCCGCGATAAGGTGGACTAATTAAAACCACGGGTCCTCACATTTGCGAAGGTCAATGTTCAAGGCATGAAGAAACCTAATAACGATTATTACAGCTTATTTATGCAAAAAAAGAAAGCATATGAAAAAAAATGGCTATCACATTCATTTTTTTCAGTTGGTAAGTTTTTGAGATAAAACATAATGACGTTTTGTTGGGTTACAGTTCTACTTACGCACAAATATCTCGTTAACTATAGTTTTGATCGCTCCGAGCTATACATATTAACACTGTAGAATAAAATACACGAAATTTAATTATTACCAGTAGTGTATAGGGGCTAAATAGTAATTTTTGAGAAATAAAAAATATTCATTTTTTTCCAAAAGAAGCCATCAGCAGTGAAAAGTATATACTTTCAGCAAACGAAAAACTTTAAGATTTAAAACATTATTTTATATTATATTTCATTTTAAAAATAATAATTTAATATAAATATTAAAATGAGGTCGGATATTTGAATCAATTCTGATTAGCCGCCATGCTGGGCGTGCCAATAGGGTGCACGTTACAGTGCTACATTAAATCTAAAATTCAGACGACCTCGATAGCCTAGTGGGTAGTGCACTAGACTTTCGTCTAGGAGGTTCGGGTTCGATTCCCGTCTTCGTTTAGTGGTTAATATTCATAACTTTCTTATATTCACTATCAATATAAAGTGTATGAGAATTATAAGATAGTGTACAAGTACACACATTGGTTGGTAATGGCAAAACCACCAAGCCGATAAAAAATTGCCACACCGCCGTTCGGAATCGGCGTTAAACTGTAGGTCCAACTATGTGGTATCACAATGGGCCGTTCAGGCCTAAGTGTGTCTCTCGACAGCCACTCCAACCTAACGCTAGCTTATAAATGTCTTACTTTTAGAATGAAATGGTCTACGTTTTGAATTAATTTTTGTACTGAATTTTAGTCTGAAATTGGTTTAACTTTTCCGTTTTTGCGCGTTTTTGATCTGAATTGTGATTTTATTTTAGTTTGAATTTTAATCTGAATTTGGTTTGAGTTTTAAATCCATGTTTGGTCTAAATTTTGACTTGCTTTCCAGCGTTTGCAGACCAGCTGATTTCTGGTCTAAATTTTGGTTTGCTTTTAATTTGTATTTGGCGTTTTTTAGCCTCAGTTTTAATCTAGCTCTTAGTTTGAGTTGTGGTTAATATTTTGGTTTGAATGGGCTTGGTTTTGATACTATTTTGGTCTGAATTTCGGTCCGAAATCGGTCTGAATTTTGTTTTAAAATTTGACTGAATTCGTCGGGAATTTTGGTCTAGTTTTTATTTAATTTAAGGTAAAATTTTTTGATGTAATTATTTATCAGATATTCCTACCAGTTTTTGGTCTGAGTTTTGGGTTACTTTCGTTCGGTCTGAGTTTTGACCTGAATTTGATCTCATTTTGGTCTATTTTTGTTCGAATTTTGGCCCAATTCGGGGTCTGAACATTGTTTTTTTGTCACCGGTTGTTGCCCGGTACCCGAAAACATTGAAATTTAAAACGTATTGGTTTTTTGGTCAAATTAAGATATATTTACATTTTAAGTAATATATAACAAAGTTAAAGAACGTATTTAATTTTTCATAAAAATGAAGTACTTGGTTTTGAAGTTGTGAGATCGTAAACTCACCACCAGGCCGATATTAATAGTGATATCGATGATAAGAGTGATATGAATATATATTTTAAAAATTCGTTTAAAATACTATCCAAATCAACTGTTATCTTAATTTAATTTTTTTTCGGGTTTTTGTTTCGACCACAAATGACCCAAAAAATAGAGATGTATCCAATTGTTTCATCAAAATGTTTTCTCACAGGAAATTAATAATTTGGTCGATAGTAAGTCTGATATTTATCTTTTAATTTAGTAAAATCAGCCTCCCCTCCAAACCCAAATCCCAGAACCGCCACTGATTATTACATATGAGAAGTTCAAAGTGTTCGTCATTTCCAACAGTAGAATAAATTTTGAGAAAAATTTCGAATTTTATTTTTAAAATGTTTGTAATGGAATGGCCTATCAACTAAAATATTAAACTTGAGATTTTGTGACTACTTTTTGTGAGGAAGAACTACTTAGCCTACGACTTGTGTGAAAATCACCCAAATTTCCAACAAAATTGAACTTACAGCACTCATATCTCAGCCAATTATCGAAAAAAGCTTGATTAATTAGTTGGCGAGATATTTGCTTGTGTTATATTCTCACTGTATTCCAGTGTTATAGAATGTCTTGATCGGAATTCAGCGACTTTTTAAAGACTGACTCAGCGAACAACCTTCCCCCTCCTCTACCCCCATCAGTTCCGACCGACCATTGTTTAAGCCACTACTTCTTAATTTCTATTCTATTTCTTTCTATGTGTGGACCCTTTCCCAACACTCTTTTTTCTATTTCTATTCTCAGTTTCTCTTCCTACTCAATTCTCCCGTTCTATCCTTTTCTATATTATATTTTCTATTCTTATGAATATTTTCCAACCGTTCGGTCGCTGTTTCCATATTGTTCATTTTCCATTTTCAAAATTTCTATTGATTTATTACTGAAAATAATTGAGTTCCATTGTCTTTTTACCCAGAAACGTTTATTCTTCGCCCAAACATATCTTATTCTCTTTTTTTCTTTATCGGTTAATAGTGGCTTTTCTTTGGCCTAAAACTTTAAAAAAAATATGGAAAAAAATACAAATGTTATACTTCTTTGACCCTACCTTATAAAGCCCATAACCAATTTTTCTAAATTTTTCCTTGTCCACTCATATCGTACTAATTCTCCTATTTCTCTTAAACACTCCTTTCATCCGGTGCTTCGTCTGTTTTGTTTCTGCAATTGCAGGCAATACGCTCCAATAACGATCGGTTAAGTCGAATACTCCACGATTCCACGGTTGGCAGCATTGTTTGTATTTTCTAAATTTTTTTACTATAGGCTGTACTACCGATCTTCATAATCTTAACTCTTTTTAATTAATACAAAAATTGTCGCCAGATTTTATTTTATCAATCATTAACTTTCGAATATCTGTGCAGAGAGGTTTCCCTGAAAGGTTTTACTTGAGTGGCAAATGTGTCACCGAATACTATATTATTAATATTTTTTTAGTTCCTTACTAACAGCAATATGCAATTCTGCATGTTCTTTTGTTTACTTTCTTTCTTATTTCTTATTTTTTCTAGTGTACGTATTAATAGTAGTCAACTATTATTTTAGTATATAATGAGTATGCTGTAGTAAAGTATAAAAATTTTGTTTTTTTTTTAAGATAAATTATTTTACTTTTTACATTTAATTAATTATTCCACAAGGTTTCAAATAAAAACCTATAACATCTTTAAAAGGAAAAGAGTTTTATAATCAAAAAATTGTATTTAAAGCTGAAGTTTAGAAACAAATTTAGCTGTACGTAAGGTAAAGTGGGGTACCTTTGACACATAATTTTCAAAGGCCTGTAATTCCGAAAATTATTGATAGATTTTAAAAAATGTTACTGTTTTTAAAACATTGAGATCAAAGTGCACCAGGCATGGGGCACACTTGACTTTACAAGGGGCACATTTGACAAAGGATAATAAATTTTTCATAGTCTATAATTATGTATAAAAATTAAAATATGTGTGTATGTCTCGAAATAACACTGAAACCTCAGCAGAGATTGACATAAATTTGTACAATGTTGCATTATTAAGTTATTGCTATTATTTTATTTTTCTATTCTGATTAGTATTAGTTGCTCTTTATTTAACAAAATTTTCATAACGATAATGATGCATTATGTGTCTGGTCATAAGATAGGCATAGTCTGATTTCAAAACTACAAGAGGGTGGGGCACCTCCCATACAAACTATATGCTTTTTTGGGTATATATCTAGAATCATTTAGGGTACAGTATGCAGGGATTTCGATTAACAATGCCATACTACAGGAAAAACGTGGGAGGGATTGGAAAGGGGTTTGACTCCAAGATTTAATATGAAGGACCTAATTACCCCATATCTTTCGGAGGCCGATGTCGCCGTTTCATGTTCTAATATCTGAAATAACTCTTTTCACTTTCGCTTCATCAATTTCGCTTTGATTTATCTTCTTTATGCAGACACGTACCATTTCTTTAAAAATGTATAAACGAAAAATATAACAATTGTATTGTAAATCTGTAAATCTGCAATATGAGGGACATTTGAAATTTGTTAAATGTGCCCCTTTGATAAAAGTCAAATGTGCCCCAAATGATAAACAAATGATTTTTTTCTTCCTTTTAAATTTATCTTGTTTTATATTCACAAAACTCACTTTTATTTTTTTAAAAATAAAAACCTACCGTCTGCAATCAGGATAGAATGATTGACTTTCCGATTGTGGTCGGAGATACTTTGTGCAATTTTATAAAGCTCCTTTGCTTTATGAAGAGTCTAGTTTAGGCTGCTTAGTTTATGGTGAATCTACTGATGAAAATACTAAATATGTACAATCGTAGTTCTGAAAGTTTCATTGTGTATTCTAACCTTTTTAGTAGATTTCCTTGCGCGTCGTTTGCTGACTGATATTTGATATTTGTTAACAAAAAATGATGGTCGCTTCCTACTTCTGCACTTCTCAGGTTATGCACGTCGCAGAGTGACTCTGATCCATTTATGTATGTTGAATTATAAAATTGTCGATTTGGTATTCGGTATGATTATTAGGAGACAACCAGGTAATTTTAATCTAGACCATGTCTCCCCTTGACGTGTTCGATGCCTAAAGTTGTCGAAGTCAATCTTAGCTTTGAACTGGTTATGATTTTAATGTTGGATGTTGGAGCGTTTTCTTACGCTGTACCCAGTGGCACATAGAAAACGGATTTTTTTTTCTCTTTTACATCTTTTGTGGGAGCGTAGCATTGGATAAAAGTGATGCTGAACATTTTGGATTGAAACCTCACCGAGGTTCATTATTTTATCTTCATTAAGGTTACTGAGGAGGTACTAACGTAGAGGTTAGAGTAGAAATTGAAAGAAGTTGGCTCCTGATAGCCTTCCCCGATCCCCATACAAACTTTAACTACCTAGAAAAACCATGAATTCAGCACTTACTATATTAGAATCTGAAATCAAACCACAAGTTAAGAAAATTTTCCTCACCTGTAACACTAAACCGACGCGGTTGCGTAGCTTACAATAATATGCTGAGCGAAAATTGGTACCGGTTTGAGGCCAGTAATAGACTAGAGTAAATTCTATACTTTCGTTAACGATTGGTCGTTAGTATCCAATATCACAACGGTTCTGAGGCTTTTGCATATTTTTTACAAGGTGGCATCTTTCGTTATTAAAAACCCCGTTCTTCTATCTTAATAAAAGTGCACTGAATGGATTAGCTATTACGGTGGCTATCTATTTCCATTACCTAGAGTCAATACAAAACTTTGGAAAACTTTTGTGCCATCACAAGAGATAAGAAATAAATGAATGGAGGTCAAGACCATAACTTCATTATTATACAATAAAATGTCCCTATTGGAATATAATAACCTACAAATTTAAAAGCTCATAAATTCAAAAAGTCACCTCACCCTCATACATATGATAATCGAATTATATTAATGTGATATAAATGAGATATGAATTTGAATTTTCGTTTTAATTGTTTTTGTCCATGTTTTCTTCTGTCTTTTTTTTTGTTATATCATACTATTTTTGGGAAGCAACAGACGTGAAGACGTTTTCCCCCACTTGCGCAATATGTTCATATGAGCTTATGTATGCGCTGCGGAATCATCATATCACGTACAATGCGCAAGCTCACGCAATCCACAAACGTTCCACAAACGTTAATCGCTCGAGCGCTCACCGCCACTTTGCTTTCATTCTGTCGATCATAGTAAATTTATTACACGATTTTGCTTTGTTCTGGCGAAAATTTCCTGTCACGTCACGTCGCGCTATCATAAAATCATCATCAATAACTCCGAATTGTCACTCAATCGTTATGGTGTGTCTAACTTGACCATTCATGGTTGTTGATAGCCCAAATAAGGATGCATAGAATATAAAGGAAACAAGCTTTAGCTTATGTAAAGATTTAAAAGTATAAAAGACAAGGTTGAGCCGGCAAATGGACATCAGTTCCCAGTGTACATAACGTCAATTGAGACGTACACGCCGCAAACGCACAAGAATATAATAATCGAAACTAAAAACGAAAGTGCTAAAAGGCTTTTTCAACGAAAATGGCTAAAATTCAAGTAGCTTTCATGGTTGCTCTGGCACTAACTTTTACTTTCTGCCAAGCGAATGCACAACGAGCACGCTATACACGACAACGCACACGCTACTTGGCACGTCAGGAGAGCGAAGATGTTGCACCAGCTGCTGTAACACCATATCCTTCTGCTGATGAACTCAAACCGGAAGTTCCATTCGAAGAGGTAGCACCTGTGCCCGATGAAGTCTATGGCCCACCCGAACCAGCTGAAATCAAACCCGATGAAGTCTATGGACCACCAGAGGTTAGCGGTAATGATTTGCCTGCTGCTGATGCTGCCGATCCCGCTGCTGAACCTTTCCCCGCACCATTGGACGATCAACAGGCTCGTTATGTGGCAGCACGTCGTCAACGTCAACGTCAGGCAGCTTATCGCCAAGCGATCGCTTATCGTCAGGCAGCAGCAGCACGTGCTGCACGTCCCGCTCCAGCTAAGTTGCGAGTTAGCGGCGCTCAAAGACGTTACGCTTAAGTTAACAACTACTGCTGTGTGGTGTGCCATTATGTGATGAAAACAACGATTTCCCCCATTCGTTGTTCGAATGTGCAGGAAGTTATTAAAAAAGCTCGCGTATTTTTTCTTTATTTTCAACATTTTTTTATAATTAAAAAAAATTTAACATTTTGCTGCATGTTCTTTTTGTATACAAATAAATATTATATATAAGTTAAGATATTACTGCTGCATCCATAACATATGTATTGCTTCCTGGTCGATACGAAACTCAGTCATAATTTTTGTAATATATTTAGAAATAAAAATTCTTCATTAAAAAAGTTCTCGAATAATTTTTGTTTTAATAGGCTTGCCATACGTCAAGAATTGGGCCTGATAGTCAGGCATTTGGAGTATTAGACAACTTGTCAGGAATTTTATCAGGCATTGTTAGTTTCCAACCATGGCGGGATAATAGAGATAGCTGCATCCAAATATACTGACCTCCTGCAGTTGTCCCTTCTTCAGTTATTATGTGTACCATACGTATCTGTCTCTCTAGAATATCGAACTTCTCTCAATTAAAATATCCATGTCTAGTGATGATATCTTCATCAGACATCCTTAGAATATCCCTCTTCATTTGGGATTAAATGCACATTTTTTGTTTTTTAAGCCCATGAATTATTTTTTTTTGATTTGATAAAATTATGTACCTATATATGGTATGTATGTGCATCAATTTATTTTTTGTTTTTTAAATAAAATACATGAATTGTTTTATTTTGAGTTTAAGAGATAATTTGAAATTTTAACCACTGTCAGGAAAAATTATGGCAGGCCTAAATTTTAACCTTGTGTTTAGAATCAGGGAAAGTAGCAAGTAGAGATGGCTCCAAATTATAAAAATAAAACAATAGTTTCTTGCGATGAATGATAGTGATCAGATATTATCAGCTATTATCATTAAGCCCCTCGTCCTGTTAATTGTTGCCTCCGATCTCCAAAAGTCTTGAACGCAGAATTTTTAAACTTGGAAATTCTGTTACTGTATCGAATGCGGCTCTCACTTCTTTGAATTTTTCTGGTAAACCATCTAACAAAATTACAGTTAATAGATCTTCTTCTAAATTTTGATCCTATTTCTTGTAGGTTTGAAATGCAAATATCAAACCCTACTCAAAAATTTAAATTTAACAGGATATGTTCCTCTCTTTTTTATTATTTTGAGAATATACGTATTTATGTATATTATTTTGCGGAATTTGCATTTTTATTTTAGAGGATTCATTTAGAGGAGAGCATTCACCTTTCATTTTTCAGAATATATTTCTGGTTAGGGTCTGGGCCCTCCTCAAATTAACCCATCTTTCATCTCCCATCAACACAATGCTCTGCATTTATAAGGGCCCCTTGTGTGTTGACTGCGTGATTAAAAAAGAAAAAAGTAAATAAAAAGGTTTCGTAGCATATATTCTAAATATGGCGTGCCATTAACTATTTCCATTGGAAAAATTCTTTAAAAATGTTAAACAAAATTAATTGTTAACCGTAACTTTCCAACAAAAGCAAAAAGGCTTTAAATCCTTTCATTTAAAATCTTACCTAGCATTGTACTTATGTATATTTTTAATCTTAAAATTCATATTTTTCAATTGCAAAACTTTAATCTCAATGGAATATATTCAGGTACGAGTACAATGCATACAAATTTCTACTTACATGCACACAATCGACTTTAGACTCCAGACTGCAAACTCCCCCTCCCCCCACATAACTTCCTGTAAAACCACATTTCCGTTTGCTCAAACTAATCGCAAAAATGGCGCTCACAATTGTAAGGAAATAAATTTCGAAATTGAAAATAACAATACAAGAAAAAAAAAAAAGAAACAAACAATACGAGTACAATACAAAAATGCAGAAATTCATCTTGAAAACTGCAATACAATGTCAACTTAAGTGCATTCCTTATATCATGAATTCAAACTCACACTTATAGAGAGACACACATACACATGCATGACAAACCTTTCAATACGATTGTAAATGTATATCAGGTTTGTATATAAGCGAACAATGTGAAGTTATGAACCCAGCTAAAATTTAAGATATTAATTTTTAGAGAATGATTGATTTTTAGAATAGTGCAAACTCGTGTAGCCTTACAATGAAAGAAACCTGTCGGAAAACTGTTTTTTTTTTTAAGGATAAAAATCGGTTCTAGTTCTTATTAACAATTGTGGCATTGGTCGGACACAGTACCGGTTCCACAAGTATCAGTCGTATCGTATTGGGCTTAAAATTTAGCTGGCACTCGGACTTTCAAGCTCAATCTTAGCATAGCCCCAGCGACCACCTGATGACATTAAAACCCAAATGTGTCGTGGGACACACGATAAAAGTGAAACTTCGGAGAATATGCGTAGAAAATTCCTTATTTTTTAAGTTTATAAAGGCAACGCTGAAGAATCAAAGTTCGCAAACCAAACCAAACAAATTTATTAACATTTTTAATTTGGAAAAAAATTTTTTACATTTCTTCCAAATTTGGTAGTTCACATTTTTAATTAATTATTAAAATTGATAGGCTTTGAATGAACAATGGTGCCAGAAGATTTTCAAAAAGTTCATAGCACCAGCAGATCAGACGATCGTTTCGGAACCCGCTACGGTTCCTCATCAGTGATCTTTGTGATAGTTCACTCATTTCAACAATATATATCAGTAAAAATACTGTAAAGTAAATGAGAATTACAAAGTCAGTTATTTTCACTGATTATTATTATTGAAAAGAACTACAACTACCGTTCTATATACTTTTTACCATTATTTTTTGACACTTTTATTACATATTGGTCAGATTTTCTGACGTATTGTGTTATCGGTCAAAAGATGTATTACTACTACTACTACCCATGGTGGGCCAAGACGGAGCTTTTCACATCTCTTCGCATCCATTCATGTTGTGTGAGTTTTAGTTATACACAAATGGAAGGGGACCTACAGTTTTATGCCGAATCCGAACGGAAGTGAAAAGCTTTTTATAGGCCTTTTTTTATTCCATTACCAGCCAAGAGGACGTGCCGTGTAGAAAAATTTTTATTTTTGATTTTTGAGCGTGCCGAGATATGAACCCGGGCACCTCTGCGTAGCAGTATAACACACTAACCACTAGGCTACGGCAACCAATAAAGAGATGTATTATCCATTATTGTAAGAAGTGAGCTCAAAAGTACTTTGATCGCATCAGAAGAATCGTATTAGTTTTTTTAATTTCTATATTTCGAGTTTCGTTCAGAGTTTTTTTTATTATAGCAAGAACACTTAACGATTTTCTCTCTTTTTTTTCAAATTTATTTACATTACTTCAAAAAAATGATAAGTTTTTGCAATCACTCGTTAGTAAGACCTCAAATGTGACCGACCCATACTAGCTTTTCATACTCCTTTTTCAATGATAATGTAATCGATTGCTTTTACTGGGTCAACAACAACGATATAATGCTTCTGTTCCTACAAATACGGTTACACATATGCATGTGTGTGCGAGTACATAAGTATCGAGTATAAGTTTTTTCCGTTGTGGAGTAGAGTGGGCGTGGAGTTAGGTTGGAAATTCAGTTCACTGAACTGGCAAACAGCGATAAGAAGTAAGTGAAAATCCAATTGAAATTCGCAGAATATTATTATTACTATCATTGTGCTAATGTGTGTATGCGTGAATGTGTGTGTGTGTGTGTGTGTACTTAGTGTGTTTCGCTGTTTGCAGATGTGTTCTACGAGAAAATGGGGTAAATTGCTGCAAAACGATAAATCCCGTGACTAGTGGAAAGTAAACGGTCTCTGAACTGGTTCAACTATGATACATAGAGGACCAATCCGCCTATGTTTTCCGTACACTTTTTCTATATACCTTTTTTTTTATCATTATCACAGAAAATTAAAAAACCCTAATTTCGATTTCATTAATTAATAGCTCAATGATATGCTAGACCACACCGCCACGTACAATTAGATCATTTGCATGTACAATTCTAATTAAAATAGTTTTAGACCACCCTGTTGAACAACAATCAAAGTAAAATAAGAACTTGGTTACTAGACAGGAAACAGACCAGTCACGTTTTTTAAATTCCATTTTTTAAATCTTGAGAAAACTCAAGCATCCTAAAATAAATAATTAGCATTTACAAAGTATTCTGCAATATTAAGATATTTTTGAAAATAACAAAACTGTAATGTAAAATTATATGCTGCGATTTTGGTTTTTTCGACTTTTAAAATAAATTATTTTAAAACATAATTTTTTTTTATCCTATTTTGAAAACTATTATGTAATAGATGCAATAAAAAATCTTTTATTTGCATTAAAAAACTAATCGACTAATGAAGCCTACAAACATTGCTTAAAATATATGTATAACATTTTTAAAAAACTTGGATATAAATTCATATTTTTTTATTAAATTATCGGTTTAAGTCCAAATATAAAAAAAAACTAAAATCCTTTCTGCACTTATCACATGATGTGATAACATACTTTCGTAGCAAGACAGAACTGATAGAAATATAGTAACAAAATTTTTAGCTTTCACTAACCAAATTTAAAAATTTTATATGGTCTATTTTTAAAAATAATAATAAATAAAGACAACATGATTGAACCGTCAATTTTGTATGTCTTACTTATTCTTGCATTATCAAAGAACACAAACAAATTTTAACGAAGGTTTGCTTGAGTGGCTTAGTTAGTAATCGCTTTGATCGACTGTTACGATGTGGAGTTTCAGCCATAGGTTCGACCCCGGAAAAATTTCATCAATAAGACAAGTCAATATAATAAAGCAATAAACAACACTGTTCAAAAGCCAAAAATGAGCAGAGACGAGACAGGTGTAGTTAGGGTGATGGGGGTCGCTGAGTTCAAATCCGTGGTCCGTTTTGGTCTGATACGTCAAAATTTTTTTTTTATTGACATCAAAATTTTTAAAATTTAAAAAAAAATTAAAAATGCAATTCATATTTTTTTTATCAAAACATCCATTTTTACAACAAAAATTTTTTAGACTTTTTTTTTTTTAACTTCAAAAATTAAAAAAATTTTTTTTTTTTTTATTAATCTCTTTTTCCGTAATTTTTTTTCATCAGGACCACGGTTTCGGACTCAGCGACCCCCATTACCCTAAGCGCGTTTGTTCCAATTGTAGAACAGTGTTATAAATCACTGCTTTAATTTGATGTTTTGTAGTTTTTATCCTCCTTTTATCAACAATTAATTTAATATTAAAAATTCTGTTTTACTCCATTTCGCTTTTAAAACTTTTAAAATGGTACATTTCTTCTTTTTTGTTTTTTTCAATAAAACTTTGTCTTAGATTAACTGAAAACTTATAGGAATGTCCAACATACACAAAAAAAAAATAATACAAAGTTGGGTTTTTTTAAATTTACTAGTAATTATAGGGTAATGCGTTTTTATTGGCACAGGGTGTATATATAAATATAAATATAGCATTATTATAACATTAATTTAGTAGGGTTTCAATTATTTTTTAAATAAAATTTAAAAAATAAATTTTTGGGATTTGAACCTTGGCCCACAAGTAGTTCTAGTTAAAGCAAAAAGTTCCACCTGATCCAAAAAAATGTTTATAGACTCGTTATCAGCATCGAAAACAACTCCAGAAAAATCATATGAGAACTTAGAAATTTTTTTCGTATTGTATATTGTTATTTATTAGCTTTCATTATTTTGAGATTTGTAGTGGAAAATTTTCCAATACATTTTCATTCGGCTTTATCTGTCATTCCTTGTGGTAACAAAATTACAGCTTTTTTTATACTGAACAATGTGGAACAATAATTTTGGAACAAAAAACGGTCTTCATAGAATTCAATTACAAGTATAGTCAAATCCCTTCAATGACTTCTGTCGGGGCTGCGGCTCTGAAGAGGAGGAAGAAACAGTCCTCCATTTCACGTGCGAATGCCCATCCCTGACCAGGAGGAGACTAAAACTCCTGGGCTCACCTTTCTTCACTAGTCTGTCCGAGCTATCATCCATAAATATTAAGGACATAGCCAGATTCATTATGGAATCCTCATGGTTCTCCACTCCGTAAATGGGGGAGTCGCTCCGCACTGTGGTATCACAATGAGCCAAATTATGTGCTTAAGTGTGCTTTCAAGTAGAAGGCTGCCACACTCCAACCTAACCATAGTCAAACCCCCGGATGGCTTTGTTTAGATTGGCTCGATAATTAAAATTATGGCCGTTTGAAGTTTTTTGCTGAACTATAATTGCAAAAGATGGACAAAAATATAATACGTTTTGATATTTTGGTTACATGGGTTTTTCATTTTGCTGATCACGAATCTGTTATTAAAATTATTAAAATTTTCAAAAACAAAATGGCGGATCAAATAGGGTATAATTGCCATTAAATTACGTTTAATTTAAGTAATCAAGCATTTCTCTCTTCCATTCCTGCCAAAATTTATAGAGATTTAAAGTTGAAATTTTGACCAAAAAACGCATTTTTCTGGTCAAAATTAAGAACTTAAAAAATAAAGAACCATCCATTTTGGAAATGGGCGTTGGATTTTTTTTAATTTTGTTGTATAATGTAGCCGGGTTTTTGACTAAGTTTCCATACAAAATTTTAACTCCTTTGGCTTTTGTCCAACCGTTGAGAACTCAAAATATTTATTCAGGAGAGATATTTTTGCTGATTGAACTTTTGTTTATTACCATAGCTTCTTTCGATCAAACACATTTTCAAGCATTTTTCCATTCCGGATACAATTTCCTTATGTACCTTTCTACTTTTTTTTGGACAAAAATTTTGAATTACATATCAATTAACGAAATAAATGGATGTTAATAGTAACTAATTTAAATAAAATACGCTTACGTACTTTATTCTTTCGATAATATTTATTTTCAATTAGACCAATACCTAAATTAAAGACATATCCATGTGACTTGTCATGGCCCAGGTTCTATTTTCCGTAAAGTACTCGTGTTAATCGTGTTAATCACAGTAATTGTTTTCATTTAAAATTGCACTATTTTACTCTGTGCACTTCATTCATTTTGGAGTAATTTTGAAAATAACATAACAAAACAAGAGATTATACAAATCTAGGTTTTCATTTTCCTTAGTTATGAAGTTCATGTCTTTATTTGTTTAAATAATATTTTATCAGAAAAAGAGACATTTTGGCTTAAATACAAATCCACTCAAACACAACGATAATTAATAGCACACAACTACAACAACCACAAACAAAAAGAATAACTCAAATACTTTCGGTACATCAAATATTTTTGGCATTTTCTGCCAAAAACTTTCACATGTCAACTTTGCACATTTTGATTTCAATTCAAAACTTTTTCATTCGTCTCCCTCTCACTCTGTCCTTAGCGGGCACTACATCTGGAATTATTTTTCTCTTTTACGCTTTTCTGGAAATTAGTTTTTGCCAAAATTCTGCTATGTGTCTGCGTGTTTTTGTGATGTTTTTTAGGTTATGCATGTTGGCAACTCTACCACAGGTAATTAACTTTATGAAATTTTCAACGTTAATTATTCGCATCATGCCAAATCAAAGGTAAAGTTTTGCATTCATACACTTGGCAAAGCATCAAAAATCTTTTGAATCAATAAAAACAAGAAAGGCAAAAGGTAAATTACAAATCACCAACACATTAATAGTGCTACCATAAATTTTTTAATTTAAATTTTACCTTGATATAGTAGAAACAAAAATTTCGGACTGAAATTTAATCCATTCTAACCTAGTATGATCCACAATGAGCCATTAATTGTGCTTAAGCACGCTTTTAAAGAGAAGCTTGCCCCTCCAACCTAATCTAACTTAGTATGATCAACCCAGTAATGCCATATAGGACCTTGTCAAGTTAATTTCTTGATCTATCTACTTTGATTCCCGCTCGTCCTTAATTAAACAAAAATTGTTAAATAAAACGAAAACAGATTTTTTTCGTTTTGATACGTTTGCCTTGAAAATACTGGCAAAGGGAGTTGCCCAAATTCAAAGACAGACCGAAATTGTAATTTCTCTTGGAAGCGGTGTTGCCAAAATGAAAGGAGGTATTAATTTATTTGTTTCCAAGTCTAGTACTTATTTCATAGTGCTTATCTGTTTTGATGAATTTTTAGATATTTTCATTGGACCTCAAATTCGAAAAATGATGAGCAATGTAAACTTTATGAACAAGCTCAGTTCTGTTGAAAAACGTACATAGAAGAGTTTTGTTGCGCTATGCGATAATTTCCTTGTTAATCACAGAAGCGACGACTATTTCACGATTGTTAATAAATTTTTTAATGAAATAGACTGCAACATGTTCAAAAAAATCCATTTCCTGCTTTCGGACTTCTTCTCAGATAACTTGGCCCAGTTAAACGGTGAACATGACGAACATTTTCAGGCTACAATTGAAAAGCGCTTCGAAGGAAAAAATTAATCAAAAATGATTTCAAAATATTGTTGGTTACTTCAACGAGAAACTTAAAAAAAATCACGGTCAAGCAAACATTTTTGAGTTGAATGGCCAAAAATTGTATTTTTGTAAAAATTTTGTTTTCATAAAAAGGTTAATAACTCAGTCAATTACTTACCGATTTTTAAAAACAAATAAGCGTTTTTGCGGTATTAAACATTTTTTTTGAATAAATTCACAAGTTGTATGGTTTCTTTATAAAATAGTGTGTAGAATCATCGCCAAATTTGATACAAGGTGAAAAAAGTGAAAAAAAATTGTGTTTGCCGGACAAGGTTATTTTTTCTAAAATCCATAAGAAACTGAAAATCGGTTGATAATCAACTAAGTTAAAGGCTTATAAGTGCGCAAAGGTACGCAAAAGTGGTTTTTAAAGGTAAATCAAGATTTTGGGGGTGTTTGAAAAATTTCACATACGGACCACGAGTCGACAAGACCTATAAGAAATAGTAGTATCACTTCCCAGGTATTTTTTACTGTCGCACCGTGTTATTTGTCTAATTTTGTCGATCACATCCGCATTCATCGCTTCCACTATAACTTAATGTAATATTATTCCGATTACTTAATACATAGTTGTATGCACTATAAAAGTAAAAATCTCTGATTTTTAATTTACATATTACCATAAAATTATTATGTTTTCTAGCTAAACTTTTTTAATCCAGTGTAGAGAGAAATAAATATGTACCTATATAATAAAAATATTTAGCATTAAAATCTCGACATAATCGTTTTCGTTTCTTTCTTTATTTTTGAATTCTAATTCGGTTTTTTTTTTTTTTCATTCATAAAGTGGTGAAGCACACAAAAAACTAACCTACCTCAAACAGAAAACTTGAAATAAAATGTTTTGGTATTTCCCAGAGATTTTGCGATAACATCAAATATGCGGCTACAGTAAGCCCCGATTTAGTACTTCGACTAAAGATTTCAGATTTCCACGCGAAAGCTTGCATTTTAAATGGTTTTTAGTAGCAAGGGACTTCCTCCTCTTTTTTGGCATTTTTTTTTTTAAATGTGATGATAGTCGTACATCGCGTTTGTGTTTATTTGCAATTTCATTTTTCCTCTTGTTTGATCCAAACTAAGATTTCTAGTTTTTGCTGTATGGTTAAAATTCTTCTCTTCCGCCCTTTGCCTGACAGTTTTGGCAGATTTTTGATTTGCAGAGATTAACTTATAACTATTTTTGTCAGAATTTGTTAAGATGCTACAAATAAAAAGCACTCAACAGGGGAAGTACTTAACCGAGGTTTACTGTACATAATTTTTAAGAACATAATAACAGCAGCCATAGCGTTAACAACATTTTTCTAAACGTAAGAATTTTCACTATTAATGTTTCTCTGATTAAAAGTCGAAAAATATTTTTGTTTCTATATTTTAGGATTTATTGTTAGGGTTGACAATATTAAAAGAATTTAAAAGTTTAATGATAATCATGAAACCACAAGACCATGTCTATGAAAAATCCCGCAAATGCGATTAATTTTTATTGCTGATTCGTTGAATTTCAAAGATTTTTGCATTATAATAGTAATAAAATAAATTTATTTTACTTAATTATCATTAATAAAAAGTTGTGGTTTAAGTATAAGTCGAAAAATTGTGAGAATCATGCTTTCTATTATTTAATTGCGGTCGGCTTTTTTATATTAATGCTTATTTTAATTAAAGTTAAAATTTATTTTGATTCAAAATTAAGTAGATATTAAAGTATATTAAAATGAGTGTGGAATATTACCAACCGCAAACCTGCAATGAAAATACAAGCATTAAAATATTAAAAGAGCTAGTGCGCTTCAGCTGGTCCAACTTGTTAAGCCGTTTTTCAATACTGTTGTTTTAAGGCAAACATAACCTTGAAATATCTTCAAAAATATCAATTGCAAACTTTTTCAAAACATATACTAGAATTAAAGAAATAGATAAATATTCCAGCATTTTGTAGGCTTTAATCTTAAAAAATAAAACTTCATGGGTCCATGATATGGCACCAAATCAAATGGAAGACCGAAAAAACTTTGACGTTATAGCTAAAGACCGATTAACCTTTTTTTTATCAATCTCATTTATTTATTAAATCTTTCCTTTTTTAATTTCAAAATCTAATAATTACACTGTGATAGTCGAAAATAGAGACAGTGACTTTCGTATGGGTATACTGAGATCAGATCCATCGACACTTTAGCTGGATTGGCTCTAGTTTAGTAGAAATCCGTCTTTGAATTTTGCTGATTTCAGTCGGATTCGTAAGTCCTATAGGCCCAAACCGCTTTGAATATCACATTACTGTCTTCGGCAAACAAAACAAAAGTTTAAAAAATTAAAATTTTTTTTTTTTTGAAAATTAGATTGACTTCAACTAAAACGATGGAACAAATTGAAACGAATATAAATATCGTATCTTTACGAGTATGCACGTAATTACGTCACTGTGATTCAACGGCTTGCCGCTGGTAAACAAAAATTATTTTGTTACATTCGAGAACAACAAAATTAATCGTAGAAAACAATAGTATTAAAATAAGCATGAAATTATAATTCAATTTACAGATTCTTTTCTTTATTAATTAACAGTTTCTTTGAATTTATAATTAAAAACTTTTTTAAATATAGATAATTTAAACTTAGATAATTAGAACATGACATCATCAATCACATTTTCAAAACTTTTACTTTAGTATTACAAAAAAAGTAAGTATAACTAGTTGGTTTCAATTGAATTGATTATTCTACTGCGCATATTCACCTTCAAATAGTGGAATAATCTCTCCTACTACACACTGGGGCCAAATCCTAAAATGATGACAAAAATATCAAGGCATTATTGAATACCGATAAAATCAAATATGGAATATAGAGAACAGCTGGCATAGAAATGTGTTTTGCTCGCTTTCGTCCCTTAGCGCCTGGTTATATTGGTGCTCGGAGTTCAACGAACACAAAACATTTTCTCCCGTGCTCGGTCAAGGTGGTAACATTCAGCTCGTTGCAGAGTTGTTTTTTATCAAAATATACTCGTTTGTTTAATACTATTTTATATGTAATGATACTGTTTTGTAAAATAACTCATTGCCACCCTGAATACTCGGCGTGCTCGGTGTACAATACACCGAGCATATCGTGTTCGGTGTAAGAGTGAGTACATACTCTCTCCTTGTGTTTGGTGCAACAACAATTTCATGGTGTTCACCAACCATACTCGCAATATAACCACAGCCTTAGTATATCAAATTGAATCGGCAAGTGTTGCAGAACTTTTTTAATTTTTTCCCAGTTGACATTTTTGTACTTTTCAATACAACTGTACTATTGTATTTATTATTTTGAGTGCATGGATTATTATTATTTGAAATTAAATTGAACTAAATTTCAAATAAAAAAAAAAAATAAACAAATTAAATACCTCTAAAAAAACGAATTGGTTTAACTCATGAACTATGAACACTAATATAAATAAAAGAAAAGTAATACGCAGGCTAGTGACGGCAAAGTGAAAAAAATGGTAGGAAAAACATACCATATTCACCATTTTTTATTAACATACAGCATGCAACACTAATGTGTTGCGTTGCTCCCTGCTCTAGACCGGGGTTTCGATCGGTTGTCGCCAGTGATTAAATATTCTCTCTCTTTCGTTTTTTCATTTTATATACAAATCAAAAACAAATCTGTGCAACGACAGCAGTTGCCAATATGAGCCCACCCTAACGAATCTGACATAAATTAAAAAAAAAACTAAATGGCGAGCCCAATATGGTGAACTTCAGAGTACCGGGGTGGCCACTCCAATATGGCGGACAAATTTTTGAAAAATTGATTGAATTCGTTTAAAACTTGTTACTCGGTGGTTTGACCGCCATATAAGATCCGCCATCTTGAATTTTGAAATTGTGTTTACTGATTAGGATTCCATCAAAAAACCCGAGTAACAAGCTTCAAATGAATTCAATCAATTTTTCAAAAAGTCGTCCGACAAAATTCAAATTCTATTTACCGATTCGCATTCAGCGACCCCAAAAACCCCTAATAACAAGTTACAGATGGATTAGTACATTTTTTCTGAAAGTCGTTTGTTCATAGTGTTGCCGGCCGGGGTAGCCGTTATAGTGACTACTATATAAATATATTGATGTTTGTATTTACAGAATAGACTTCATAATAATAAACATTTTCACATGAAAAAAAATTTAATTTTCTATGGAAAATTGCCGCCCTATAAAGGTCTGTAAAGGTTAAAGTTATTAGATTAGGTTAGGTTGGAGTGGCTGTCGAGAGACACACTTAGGCCTGAACGGCCCATTGTGATACCACGTAAAGTTATTAAGTTGGGAAGAAATTCAGTATTGACGGATTTTTGGGGTCGCTGATTACGAACCTGAAATCAAGATTTCCAAAAACCAAACGGAAGAGTCCATTTTTCGTGCAAGTACAAAAAACAAAATTCGGTTTGAATCAATGCATATTTTTTTATTCCTCTGTTTTAGAAATTATGTTTTAAATGGTACTTAAGGGGTTATATACACTTGTGTCATATAACAGATCATAGAGATCTGAGCACTAGAGCCAAAGTTACAACCGTCAATAGCGCGCTACCAACGACTACCTGCAGATGGTGCCAAAAGCTTAAACGCGATTATCTCGAAATGTTGTTATTCAAAAAGTGCGGTTGCGGTGAGCACAGTTTCTCAAGAACAGTTAACCCGATCAGTTTGAATTTTGGCAGGCTTATTTATAACAAAATTAGATTCTGAGTGAACGAAGGATTTTTAATTTCAAGTAAAACTTTTTTTTTCTTGCTGCAAAAACCGAAAGCTCAGACGTTCAAAAATCAAACTTTTTAGAAAAACGATCACCATTTTTGTAAAAAAATTAATTCTGCAAAATCCTTGGTTCACTCAGAGCGTGAAGGTACAAACTACAATTTTGTTTTGTTTTTGTATTATAGATAAACAGCTCCTTTTTTATCATGCTCACCGTGAGAGATGTAGGGAAAAATGTTCTGGCACAATGGCTGTATTGACTCCAATTATAAATATTTTCTTTTGAAAAAATTCATGAAAGATCTTATGACATGTATAAATAAATAGACGTTCAGGTTTAAAAAAAAAAATTGTGTTGTTTTTCCAAACAAAAAATCCTAAAAATGCAATTTTTTCTCGAGCACAAGTGTATATAACTCCTTATATCATTTTGTACCGGGTCAATGCCATAATCTAATTATGAAAATTTTAGAAACTTGTTTTCAATAAGAAATTTTTATTGAATTTCGCCCATTTCTCCATATGCTTTTTTGCAGCAGTTTGGTCAGCTATAGGACCTATAAAGTTATAATTTCAGCATCAAGTTTGTTATATTTTTCGTTGAATTTCTCATTTCAAATTCAAATTTTAAGTCAGGTGAAACTCAATATTTTTAAATGATCTAAATGCAATTTTAAAGTCAGTAATTGATTACTTTTGAAAAAAATTAAAATTTTTTTTTTTGACGAATTTTCAAAGTTACTGTTGGTTTAATCGATCAGCAGGTCAAAATGGTTTAAAGCGTTAAATATAACGTCGATACAAGCTAACTTTAAGGATGCAGTCAAAACTTATACGGTCATAATTTCACCCATACAAATTTTTATTTGAAAATCAGACCAAATAGTTTTTCACATTATGACCATTTCAATAAAATCACAATTTATACAAAAATATATTTTATTCATTTGAAATAGTGGTCACAATTTATACATTGATTGTAGAAATAATAATCGATAAACATCAGAATTAAACTAAATTTATTTTTATTTTATTGTAATTAACAGGTTCCGCCACTAGAGCCATGTAAATTGTGTCCGTTTGAATTTGGACATAAAAATTTACAGGTGCATAATATATGGCTGATTTATTTTATAAATTGTGACTTTGAAGTGTGTTCTAAACTTAACTTTAAACTTCTAAATATTATTGTTTTTGCATGAATGTATATTATGCGACCTAATTAAAACAAAAGATGATCTGCTATCCTGATGAAACCTAGAACATCTTTTATGCAAGAGGTTTTAATTTGGTTACCCGTTAAAAACGGTTTGCTGAACATATCACTTCTTTACCGAGCCAAGGTTGGACATTGGAACAAAATGTGGAATGTCGTCTCATTGCCCTCCATACATAAACGAAATTTATTTTTCGTTTGACAGACCACTAGCTAAGATCCGCTTTGTTTAAAATCAGGGAATGGGTGAGAGGAGGGACGAGCTACTTGGACTGTCTAAAACTTGGAACCAGATGTAAATACAAGCATATAGACTAAGAATATTCTCATTAGCAACCCAAAATATTAATAATAAGTAAAAAAGTTTTACGTTTTCGTTTTTTTCCACTGTGCGCTGCAAGTTTCCAATTATCAACTCAGATGAAATAAAGAGCTCGCAAAAAGTTAATTCAAAACTGGATATGACTGCGTATATAGTCACAAGGCAATGAATAAAAGAAAGTGTCGTTGAATTATGCTTAAAAAAGTGAAACGTTAGTATAAAATTTTGAAAATAACTAGTAATGGTTAATGGACCCAATTTTACAGTAATAAAATGATTGTATTTATTTTAAAGCTTTTTCTATATAAAACACAGGTGTGACGTCGCAAATACGTCATCTACTTATTAATTTTATTCAGAGCAAAGTAACGTGCAATGTTTGACAATTCACCTGCTGCCTTAAAGTCTGCACTATCTGACTTCATACGAGATTTTCGAATTACTTTGTTCATTTTCAGCTTTTGTTTAATTGTTTTCGCATGACCTAGTTTCTGTTTTGATTTTTTTCTTGTTAACAGCTATAAGTGAGAGAGAAATACAGAGATGAATTTGACTTTCTTAAGGTCCAACTATAATTATGCATAAACTGACTTAAAATACTATCAAAATTTAACGAAAAGCCTGCAAAATGCTTAAGGAACTCAGAATCAGAACATGAACTTAACCCTTTATCACGCAAGATCATGGATTTTTAAAATTAGTACCTAGTTCGATTCGTATTAAGAAATAAACAAATTGAATTTTTTGTTTTTGCATATTTGTTCACAAAAAGGTTTTATTTAAAAAAAAATTTGGTTATGTCACTTATTAAAAAAAAGAAAAGATTTTGTTGTTTGTGCATAATTATCACTATTTATCAATTAATAACGATTATTTTAAAATGTCCTGAATTAGAAGGTTAAAAAAAGGGTTTTTTCGTGATTTTTTTAAAAGAGAAAACAAAAAGAAATAAACCTATTGAACTTCAGGTATATTTTTGTAAATATTCAAAGTATATAAACAATTTTGTTTGACAGTAAAATAATAGATTACAACAGATTTAATAGTCTTTTTCATAAGCATCTTGCCGCTGCAGTCTTCAATCGTTGGGAAAAATCCAGCTCGTAATTCAAACTGAAACAAAAAAACCACACAAATTTTTAATTGTTATATATTTTTCTTCTGGGTGAACTAAAAAGGTATAATTTTTCTCTGGTTTAAAAAAAAAAATTATTTTTTTTCTTATGTTTGGTATTCTTTTGAAATTTAATATAACGTAGCTAGCCCGCCAGAAAGCTTCACAATTTTTGGTCTGATAAATGGAAAAGTCAATAGAAGTCTTCTTCCTCCAACTTCAGGATATGACACTCCAATCCACTGCAGCGTTGGTTAGCACATAGTCAGGCAGCCAGACAAATACTTATCCGATAGATAACACAAACACTATGTCGGTTTCAAATTGATTTTTCTTTGTCACAAAATTTAGACAATGCCCTACTTACTAATATTTTTTTTCAACTCCCTAAAATAACTAAATATTTTTACTACTACAAACGAACTTCTTTATAACGAAATTCTCCCTATTTTTATAATTTCAATTAATTTCAAGAACATAGCTTTTCGTACTACTTTTAGTAGTGATATGAACTATCGGTTGATTTCAATTATCTATAGGTTAAGTTAAGTGGCTGTCCGTAAGGACACACTTAGGCCAACTACGACCCGTTGTGTTACCACGTGGGTGTTTCATCCACCCCCTTTAGAACCAGAAAATTAGTTGAACCAGTTAGACATTGTTATGAAACTAATTAGGTCCCCTAGGTCAGTTGACCCTAAGTCGGATAAGTCATCTAGAAAATATTGACCTAGAGCATTTTTCCTACAGTTAGCCAGGGCTGGGTAGAAGCACAAGTAGTGAGAAATGGATTCTTCCTCCTCGGTCGAACTCTAATTTTAACTATCGAATGGTTTGTTCAGTCAAATTCATTTAATCGCATATTTTGCTTACAGAAAAAATCGTTGGCATATTTCGCTAATAGCAAAAATGGTTCATTTATTCGAAAAAAAATCCCACCACTGATTTTTTCACAACGGAACGGAAATTTTTTAACTATCGAATAATTCGATAATTTTTATTCGTTAGTTCCCATCACTAACTTTTATTGTATTTTTATCTATTTACAACGAATTTCCATATAGTCACAAGTCTAACATTTATGCGTTTTTGATCTCCATATAACGATTTTGTACAAATCATTTTTCATTACGTATATCTATCAAACTTTCAACCGGAGATCCCCAAACGTAGACAATTGCAATAAAAAAACAAAGTCCCATGTTGACAGCAGTTGCCTACATTCAGTGATCAAATTGAGAATTACTGATTACTTTAATTAAAAAAAAAATTACATCATTTCAGTATAATGAATTTTCTATATAACGAAGTAATTTTCTGATTCCTTCTAAATTCACAGCACAACAGCCCATGGTGATCTTTTCACATCTATTCTCATATTGTAGGATTTATATTTGTGCACGAATGGAAGAGACCTTCAGTTTTATCCCAAATCCGAACGGCGAAGTGAAAAGATTTTCTTAGACAGTGGACAATGACAAGAAATAGGGAGGGCGTCTTCTTATCTCTCAAGTTCTTCTAACTCTTGCAATGTATGTTAATTATGGTGAAAGTCGGAGTTCCAAGTAATAGGAAATTGAAGGCAATGAAAGGGCCGATGAATCAACGAGATGGGATACAACTCTAGACATTGCTCAGGCATAATCAGTAGCAATTCCCTTGAGGAAAGAAAAAGCGTATATTCTCTCTCACTTCCTTGCCTTTGCAGATAACTGATGGAGAAAACACTTTCCACCTACGGTAAAATCAAGACAACAAGGTCAAAATACGACCGTAAAATAAGTGCCTACTTGACTGCACCCATTCTGCTATAATCAGACTGACTGCAGTACTGACAACACACTGCACCGACTGTTGTGAACTTTTTGGCTCGGACAGAACATTGTCAAACAGGACTGTCCGGAAGCTCTACCTCTAAAATTTAAACGCAATTAAGTCTATAAAGAAATGTTTTACTTTGGGATAATTCGTAGAACCTCACAAATGAAAATTCTAAAAATTGGTATAAAAAGCATAAAAACAGTTAGCGATAAAACTCGAATTCGAAAAACAGAAAACACATAATGCTTACTTAATACCATGTCACACAAAATTTCTGTCCTTGGGAAAAATTATGTCATTATCCAAGCATTTTACCCCTAAAGCACTTGGTGGCTGGCTGTAACGTCATATTTAACAAAATATGTACTTCTTAATACAAATAATCATAAAATTTTAAGCTCTAAAAATGTTCCAGATACATAAAATGCAGATGACCGTAAAGAAATTTGCGACAATGGCAAAGAAATTAAAAATTAGGTTGTTATAACCCCCCGTAAATTGAGTGCAGTGGGAGGTAGGACAGATGAGGAGGAGTACGGATGGATGGATGAAAAAGCTTTTGAAAATCGCAAACTAAAAGTAAAGTTTTCTTTTTGCTTCTTTTTTTTACTTTCTCGTTTGGAAAACTTAAATGTCTCAGATTTTACGCATGATGAAATTTACGCCAACTGAGAAAAATCTCCGGTCAATGTTTTGTTTGGTAGCACCGAGTGAGTGAACGAAAACGGAGAATTGTGTTTGGATAAGAACGAAGCATTCAAGTTGAATGTTTATGATGATGTTGCTGTTGTTGTCGCTTGTGTGTGTTCATTTTGTTGTGGCTGCAACATAAAAATCAAACTTATGTTGCAGAAAAATAACTTTTTAATACGTTAAATGCGTAAACGACAACGTCAACAGATGACGGACATGTGCCATATTCGATGGACTCAACAAGAACGTAAGAAAGAGGGTGGCGAAAGCAACATGGAGTAGAATAGGCAGGGGATATGGATTTTTATGGCAAGCAAAATTTATATGCTGGTAAACTTATTACAGTGCACTCTTTATAAATGCAACACATTTAAATTGTAATGTGGTGAGATTCAGACCATCACAGTGGCATCTTAGCTTCCCAGCTGATTCCTCTTCACTAGAAAAATCGTGTTTTCAAATATTTTCTGGAAATAAAAATGTACATCGGAGGTAGGTCGTATTTATTAATCGAAGTCATACTGTATACTGGCATGCTACTGAAATATTGTACTGACAAAGTCAATAGGGTAAAAAGTTTTCTACATCATCTTGAAGATATGAATTTTTTTACTTTTTCATTGGAAAAATAAATTTCTAAACTTTATGAATTTTTTGGTGAGGTCAATTTTGAACTAGAAATGATAACCTGTTACGTTCCTGTATAATATAATATACCTTAAAATAAATATAAAGAGCATCACAGAGAAAAAACAAGATTGGCAAAGATTTCAAAAAACTACTCCCGACTAGGAATGCCATTTTCATTTTACATAATCCCGGGACAAATTACCATAATCCAAATTATAAACCTGATTTGAATTTTTTCCCCGGGATACAGACACAATTTTTTGTGTATAGTTTATAAATCAAATTTTAAAAAATATTTAATTTACACAAAATAAAAACAGCAATCGTTGTATTTTGTGTTCGTTTCCTTTTCCTGTTTTAAATTCTTCATCACATTATATTTATTTCCGATTGCCATTAAAAAGAAAGTACTAAGTAACAAAAGAAAAGTACTTTTATAACACAAAATTGAAGGGGTGTAAGTCTAAAGGGTCTAAGTGGTAAATTTTTGTTTTTGGAATGATAAACATATTTGTCAAGCCTATATGATTGTAAAGGGTTTTATGTCTTCTTTATTAAAAAAAAAAAAATAGCAAAAATACCGATCTAAGCCCAGTACTAATTACAGCCGTTTCAGTCGCATTTTTTTTTATAATCCCGTTCAATGTTTTTGGTACTAAGATCCTTTAGACTTACATCCCTTCAATTTTCAACAGATTTCATATAAAGAGTACGATTTGTGCAAAAATACGTTAAAAGTTTATTGTCAATCTTGAAAAAAAAATGTCAATGTCAATTTTCTATAAAGATGGCAAGCAAATTTTCCAAAAACAAAATACAAATGTTTATACTTAGTCAAGACTTCTTGGCTTAGAAATTTTACTCAACATTTAGTTGGAATTGGACCGAACATTCCAGGAATTTAAAATTTTTATTATTATTATTCTTTGAAAAGAAGATAAAATAATTTAAAAATTTTTGTTTTTATTATATTCTAATTTCCGTCTTAAACATCACAAAAGGTTATGATTTTTCTTGCATTAAACAAAAAACCAAATTGTCCCTTATGTTACTGCAAAATAAAAATCTGTTTTAAGAAGGTTTATCTTCTCTTAACCCTTTATCATGCAAAATCATGGATGATTTTTAAAATTTGTACCTAGTTCGAATACGTATTAAGAAATAAACAAACACGAATATTTTTATTTTTGCAAATTTGTTCATAAAAAGGTTTCATTTAAAAAAGTTTGGTTATGTCACTTTTTCAAAATATGATTTTTGTTGTTGTTTATGCATAATTATCACTATTTATTAGTGTCCGACCGAATATTCGGTTACGGTTTCGGTCAAAAATACGGTTTCGGCTAATCCATTTTTTGCCATACTTTCTTCGGCTCAGAATATAGAATTTTTCTGCCAACGTACTTTAAAAAAAAAAAAAAAATTGGTACGCCCTAATGTACATGGATTGTCTTTTTTAGTTCTAATTAAAAAAAAATTAAAGTGATTTGAATTTTGTTTTTAACATATCTTTGGTCACAAGCAATAACAACACAACTCGAGTTTTGTCGAATTCGAGTTATTATCATAATTTGAATCATCATATCCGTTTTCATATTGTGTCAGAATTTTATGACTATCGGTTCAATGGTTTACGAGATATTATGGCGAAAATAGCACAACTCAATCTGATTACTCTTAGCACTTGAACCATTGAAGTGCTCTCCTGTAAAATACAAAAAAAAAAAACTTATGTTGTTATGCCTTGTGACCACAGATATATACATATATATTTAAAAGTTTCGGTTTCGGTTTTAGCCGAATATTAGACAAATGGCCGAAATTCGGTTTCGGTCGGACACTACTATTTATCAATTAATATCGATTATTTGAAAATTTAGTTATCAAATTTTTAGAAAAAACCGTAGTAAAATATATAAATATATGAGCATAGTTATGCTTTTTTAAAGTTATTACTTTTTCATTTGTAACCGAAAATGTCAAGTGAGTGCATTTTTTTGTTTGGTTGCAAAATATATGACGTTAGCAGTTGTCAATACCTTTTAAATAACATAAAATAGTTGCACCAGTTTCTACTTAATCAGTTATGATACATAACAATATAAAATAACATGCCTGAAGAATTTTGTAAGAAAAAATTGGGTATGCTACAGATCTGCAACATGGCGTGATAAAAAGTTAAGAGGCAGCTTACACGGGCTCAAGCATGAATGTAATGTTCAGGATGGTCGTGCTCACATGAATGCAACCATGACGGACTTTTTCTAATCCAAAAGGAATGGTGGTATAGAAATTTTGTCATTTTTCCTTGTGCTCGTGAAGATCGATTCTTTTGTTCGCGAAAAATACAAAATAATTATTAATTATGTGCTTTATGTGTGCTTAAAATTAAAAAATAAATAAAAACAGCAATCTCTAAAGATAAAATAAGTTTTCTAAAAAAAAAATAGCAAAAAATTTAAGAAAGTGTGTGCCGCAGAGACGCGTTGTTTGTTTTTGTTGATGTTGCCTGTTCAACCTCCAAAGAGTTATGAGGAAAAGTTCCAAAATTGGAACAATATGAACATTCATCAATGCGCCAATTTTTTTTTTTTCGGAGCATCTCTCCTATTTATTTTTTTTCTACCTATTTTTCTACTTCTGCAATAAGTAATATTGTTGAACATTAATTTTGGCATTTTTAGCAAAAAAATGTTTTCCCCCATTTCGCAGAATGTCATGTGCGCCTCAAAAGCATTTTCATATTTTGCCGTGTACGCATCGCTTTAGTAGCTGATAACTTGGCACCAAACATTCGACCGTACTCGTCATATAAGATCCGTTAACGCCATATAAGATCCGGCGGAAAATTGTTTCCTTTTACTCCTCTTGGGAGCTTAGGGCTTCTACTTAGCATTGTTTTCAGGTGATTGGCCTACCGCATATTCGTCACAAAACACAGCTTTTTTCAAAAAACCTTGGTTATATTTCGAGAGTTTCAAAAAATGTGCAAAATGACACGAAAGTAAGTAGTTTTCTATTAAGGACTAATACTAATAACTGCTGAAAATTTCAGTATACTTGGACAATGGGATCTGGGTACTGACATTAATGGGTTAAACCGATTAAAAATTGACAAGTGGGCCAATCGAAGAAGCAAATTTTTACAGTTTATAGCAATTTAACTCACCATATTTTTAATTTACATACATCGAGTAAAAGGTTATCGAATGTGACAGTTTGCTTGAGCTGCTCCTTTTTAAGCTAGTTTTTATTGTTTTAGCTTAGGAATCTGAGCATGGCTGTTTCTTTCCTCCCTTCTTAATTGATGCTTAACAATGTGAGTTCATGCGTTAATAAAATAAGGATATTATGGGTCCTCACTTGAACGAAGAAACCCTAAAGCAGAAATGCGATAAAACTTTTAGCAGATATAGAATTAGGATTGGGCACTGTTTTGCGTTTTTGAAAGCTAAAAGGCGACTCCAGCGTGAAATTTTCATGCAGTTCGATAAGTGGTAAAGAGGAAGAGTGAGGAGGCGTTAGTGGCCTCTTGTTTTTCTTGGGAGTACCAACGTAAAATTCTGTTTTGTTTGTTTAAAACAGTTGATAGTTTTCAAATTAGTTTGGTAGAAAATAGAGGAAAATAGATGATTCTGAATTTAATACAGATTAAAGTAAAAACGTAAGAAATTAGTCATTAAAAAAATCTGTAGTTTCCAAAATAATAGTTCCGTAAATAAGTAATGTTATGGTAATAAAATATTAAATATACCTAACTTGTTAAAATTCTATAGCAAAAAATCTTTACCAACAGTCATACTTCCGGGGAAAAATACACTTACAAGACAAGCACAATGACTCACAAATGAACTTTTTCACTTAATGTACGATAAGCTCACCTTAATTGAAAACTGAGATTGATAACGTGGAAACAATTTTTCAATATTTTACTCCCATAGCTTTTTATAGATACTACTACCAATATGATAAATATTTGAACGCAGGCATGTTATATATTAAAATTTTAATTACAATTGTGGTATTCACAAAGTAGAGATACTAGTCTGGCAGATAAGCTGAATAGCTGAACTGTAACTGAACACACTATCAAACAATGAGCTGTTTCTCAACAGCTACCGAAACAGCTGATTTTGATTTAATTGAAAAAAATTAAATAATCGAGAAAAGCGATCGTTTTAAAAAACTGCAAAGAAAAAGACTTAAATGAGAACTTTCTAACAGTACTTACTATAGTGGAACAAATCATTGCAACGAACCAGTGGTCATAGAATGGCGTGAAAACATTTTGGAAACCATGGATAACCAACGTTTCTTGAGAATGCTTCAGGTGAATTGAATGTAATTCGTTTATTAAGTATCTAATATACACGATTGCATCGAATTAAGTAAACCGCACTCTTTTATTGAAACTGTCCATGATACTGTATCATTTGGGTTCAAATGCTGTTGTTATTTAGAGCAAATCGGCTCTTTTTTCCTTCTGCCAAAACCAGAGTAAAAACATTTACATCTGTTACAACTGCTGTTGCCTGTCCTTGCAACTTCAATTACCGACAACAATCACTTTCTGCTTTTTGTCACCAGTCGTACATATGATTAGTATTTGCGAAATTCTTCAGAAATATTGCATAACACACTGGAGAGCAATGAACTAATTTGCAGAAAACTAATTGCTGGTAGCCAACAGTATCAATATCACTTCAAAAGTGCTTGAGATTAATGTATTATTATGCAATAAGTGAGACAAAGACACAGAAGCACGAAATTTGTATGTTTTTTAATCAAAAAGGCATATGCGCAATTAGTTTATTAGCTTGCTCTTATTTGGGGGTAATTATATATGTGATTAAATATTCAAAATTGAAAGTCAATTGAGAGCAAACTACAGAAAAGAAGAACAACCCTTATCACCTCCAATGAGAGATAATGCAAGTGAGCGAGACACCGAAGCTCTTTGCTTTACATGCCCGAAGCCGTAAGTTTGAAGCAGTTGTCTTAAAAACCGCTGGGTACATTTAACGATTAAAATGTTAACCCTGAAGTCAGTTAGTAATAATTACTAAATTTTAGTTCAGCATTTTAATTATTTTTCATTATTTTTCTACTAAATAATAAACAAAACACAAAAAATATTTATCTGAGCGATAAAGAAACTCGTTCTGTTTTTAATTACTTCATTAGTATACAATAACAGCATATACAATATGTAGATTTGGCATATATTTTAACAATTTACATTAATTATTTATATATAATAATATATAAAAATAAATACTAAAACTTAAGAGCTAATACTAAAAAAATCCCACAGCTTTTGCACAGCCGCTTCCCATCGATGTATATATTCATCCAAAGAATGAGCCTCGTGAATCAATGGCTCCAGCAAAGTTCCTACCGCTACCGTTACGTTGCGCCTCGATAGCTTGATAATTCAAGAACCAAAATGGACGATTTTCCACTGGAATTCGATTTAATTGATCGATCAACTGACGATCACCATGGGCATCTAATGGAAGTGGCAAGCGCTGTTGTGTTGTATTTATACCACCAGCTGTTGCACTCGCACCAGCGAAAGTGTTTCCGGTTGGCTCATCCGGGGAACCAAAGCGACTAACAATATCATTATCTTGCTGCCTTGGTGGCAATGGTACAAAAACTGGTTGTGGTCCCACAACCGGTACGCCTATCGGTGGATTTTGTGGTGAACCGAATGGTATTGTCGTTATATTTTCGGGTTCACCGAAACGATTTCCAATGCCATTCTGATTCTGGGTGGAATGATATTTGTCCTTTTGGTTAAGTCCACCGCTGGGTCGACTGCCTGCATATGAGGGGCGTTGTGCGCTGACCAGCGTAAGGAACGCGATATAAGCGATGGCAACGATTTCCAATTGTTTGTACATATCAATTTTAATTTTGTTTGTTTAGATAAGGAAATACTTATTAATAAACACGAATTTGTTTTGCTTTTCTGTTTCACTTTATTTTTAAAACTTGTTTTTGATTCCCGTTTAGTTGCCGCGCAGATGCTTCTACGTTAATTATTTAATGCCGACTGTTTTGTTTTCGTATGAAAGCTCATTAATTTATACAAGTTCGAGGTTCCCGTTTTTAAGAAATCATCGTAACCTTCTTTACATTTTGCTGCTGTTTAATGCTTTTGTTTGCATTTATACAATCGAATTGCGATTCGTTTCAATCGCGCTCTCTCATACTCTTCATCTCTTTTTCTTTTAGTCTGAGCAGAGCTGCCATATTGGCAAATTTATCTGTAAATTAGTTTTCCCTTAAATATTACAGTTTATTCGCCAACACTACAGTTTTTGGAAGAATAAATTTAATGTTTTGGTTACCTTAAAAATGTAATAGTATTTCAACAAAAATTGTAAATTATCTGTAATGAAAGACCAGATAGCACTTTAGGTAGCGAATGCGAAAAGAATATTTTTCCAAATCCTATACTAATATACTAGTTATATTCTTATAACTGTTTTTAATAGCGTTCTCGAAAACGGCTCTAACGATTTCGGTGAAATTTACGGGGGCAAAAAATTGATCTAGCTAAGTGTTATTAATGAGAAATTCCTTTTCTCATTAATAACAACAAACTTCACTTTCCCACGCAATATGATTGGTAATTTCGCCGCAAAGATTACCTTCTCAATAGCTCAGTGGTTAGATTGTAGGTCTACCACTGTCATTATTACTGTTTTTGCACAAAAAAATATGGCAACACTGAGCCTGAGACTGGTTTGTGTATCTCTGGATGTAAATCTCTTTGCCACCCAGTCTCGTCATCATCGTTGGCATCGTTATCTTGCGCGATCCATTTTTGTTTTCGCTTTAATTTAGTCTGCCGCTTTCAATTCTTTTTTTGCTTATTATTAGATTTTTTTTTTGTCTTCTTGGAACGAGTTTTAAATACATTACGCCATATAGCTCATTCACAACCAAATGGATTATTGATAGTGTTTTTCCTTGTGCGTTCGTTATCAATGATGCCAAAATCCTTTATGAATATTATTATTTTTTTTTTTAATCTTAGTACAGTAAATAGTGATTAGTATGAGAAATAAAATACAATCTAAACTTATTTATTCCAAATATCTATTTAATATTCGGCTATATTCTTCTTCATATGACAAGTTAATATCTGCAAATAAATATGTGCTTTTGAATTCTGTGTGGTATTGTGTGCAACCAATCGAGTTAGGATTAAAATTGGATTGAATATTCGCTACTGAAATTTTGTGTGCTTCCCCAGCTACCATATCCAAACATCTAGACCCGGCTTTGATTCGATTGTCGTTGCCATTACCGAGCACATCTGTACATATCACTCGTTTGATGCCAGACTGTTAAATTATTACAAAAGCAAATTCGCAATTCGGTTCCGCTAAGCGAAACTCTAAACCAGCGGTTCTTAACTGTTTTCGTCTTACGCGCCCCTTTTCGAATTCGTGCCAAGCCAGCGCCTCCCCACTTTGATTTTCACACAACATTTTTTTGTGCTGATTTACTTTTTTTATCTAGTTGTTGTCTAGTTTGGTGGATGCTCTAGATAGTCAGTGTCTTGTGACACACACAGACTATTAGTAATTGAATAGTTTCTCGTGAGGAAAATTGGTTAGTGAAGTTTTAGTGAGGTTTTAGTTGGAATATCGCTAGCAAAAACGAACCAATCAATTAATAAATCGAATCAATCATGCATTTTCTGAAGCGATTCTTAATGTAAAAGTTTGTGTAAAAGCCAGTCAAGAAGCTTACCAAAGACTATAGAAAAATAAGGAGATAAGAATGACGGTGAGTTGGAATAAAAAGACTTTTAAGTGCAGATATTTTTCTATTTAAAATTATTTTGAGTTAATAATGATGATTTCAAATAAATTTGTATTTAGGGGATTCCTACATACAAATTCCTTCGTACAAACACCAAACTGTGTAAGTTTGCAAACTCCCAAATAAGCTGTACAAAATTTGTATAAAAAATTTCTTGCACAAACCAGATAAGTTTAAACTACGAATTCGCTGCGCAAAGACTTCACAAACTTGCGCAATGTATGTATACCCTGTGAAACTCACAGCTGGTTTAGTTTACTCAAAGTTTATAAAATTGTATGAATTGTGTGGTACAAAGATATTTTACATTTTTCTTCCTCTTTTTGACTTATTTTTCTCATTTTTGATTCTTTTATATCATCCAATTTGCTGTGTTTACAGGAACCCCCTAATTATGTTCCAGGCGTGTATAAATGCGTATTTAAAATTTATTAATTTAATTTTATGAACTTCAACATTCTAATTTTTTTATAATTCTCAAAAATGTGCAATTAACCAATACTTCACATTCGATTTAATTTTTTTCAATAAATAATTTGTAAGAAATTGTATTTCGCGGTTAATGTCAGAAATGGCAAATGTGTATTTTTACACATAATATGAAAGAAAAGAGAAATTATTTTATTAAATACTAAATACTATGATTGCAATGTATTATAGAGTATGCAAATATTTGTTTATTGAAATGTCTCCGCTCATCTCTTCAAATCTGTCTACGACCCCCCAGGGAATACGACTCCACGCCATCGTACGAATTTAGATTTCAAAAAGACCGCAATTAGATACAATTTATCAAGAGTATAATTTATTAAAAACATACTAGACGGCAAAATCGATCTACCCAATTTCTAGTTTCAAATTCAATTTCGTGTTTCGTGCTGGACCACGTAAGGAGCATTATTTATTTTACGTCAAAGTTCATAGAACCAATTATGGTCTTGGTGATCCTATCTCTAGATTCTTCGTGTTAATAATGTTAAAATTGATTTAGATTGTGACAGATAAGTCTTCATTAATACCCTGAAAAATAAATTATGAAAAACAAAGCTCGAGGTGGTAGACCAGCATGTTGCCAGAGACCAACAAGGCGGTATGAATAGTACATTTATTAATTTAATTGAAACTCAATCAATTTTATATGCATACCTGTAAAAAATATTCGCTGCTTTTAGCCTTATTCAGTTCTCTGTGAATGGAAATTTTCAAGAAAGTCGTTTAGTTAAACTAATGTGTCAAAAGTTTGTCAATATTATAATTGAAACTGTTACAGTTGGGAACCACTTTGCCAAACACACAATTCTTCTTTCTCCATGTTAAGGGAAATCAAGTTAATGAAGCTTAAGTTCAAGTCAAAAAAGAAAAACAAAATAAAAATATTAAAAAAAGTAAAAATGTTCAAGAGAAAAGGCAACATCAGCTTTCGATTGTGGACTGGGCCAGTGGCGGATCCAGTATGAGGATTTTTTCACAAAAACATAAAACAACACTCCAGGTTATGCTCTAAATATTTTGCTTGATTGGCTCTTCTGAATTTATATATTCAAAGGTAAGAAATGAAGGCGGTGTATCGATTCGCGCCAGCTATCGGAGCAATCCCCATTGTTTTCGATGCCGGTTGACAGTCTTGTGCCCCACATCAAATTCGGCAGGATATATGAAGTGAAATATCCTGAGCGGAGCCAATGGAGCAATCCTATGAAAAGTGTAAAAATACACTGTAGAACTAAAATATAGTAACTCTCACCAACAGATTCTCTCATGATTCTTCCCGCCCTAGGTATTTCCACTAGCATTTCCCGCGAAATAGAAAATTAAAAAACTCATTTTAAATTTTATTGCATTTGCGAATGCAGGTGGCTTAACTTAAAACAAACAAGCGAAATTTCATTGATAACACCCACATTTGACTTAGAATATTTAACCCTGACACATAAATATTCAAATCGACCTCCCCTCCTACTGCTCATTGCCTACATTAAATTCTATACGTTAAGCAAAAGAAAGAACACAAAAAGCAAAACAAAGTCATTTTTGATTCACGTTTTTTTAAGTAATTATTTTTTGTTTTGTTTTGTATTGTTTTTATGGTTTGTTGCATCTGGGTTTTTCATGTGGTTTCGGAAATACCCAACAACATATCTTTATCTCCTCTGGCGGTGTGTGCGAACAGACACACAAAAGACACCGTGAATTCAGGTCTACAAGTATAGACTGAAATGTGAAAGAAGAGAGTGACGCGTGCGCGCTATTTGTTTTGCTGGTTAATGATGAGAAAATGACGAGACGAATCGATGACGCAGTGTTAGTGACAATGCAAAAATTATTTCTTTATTGTTTTCCCAGCACATTTTTTTTCGTGGGTATCTAAACTCGCGCATACCAAATGACTCAGGCTCAGATGTTGATAAATTTTGTTTACATTTTATTGCTGCTGAATATTATGTACTTTGAACTTGGTGAATTGCAATTAGTTACGAGTACAGAGCATAGAGAACCTTGAAAATAAGCGTGCTTTAAACCGGTTTATGTGTGATATAGTAGTGGCAACCACATTTTGGCAAGCAAACTGTAATAACTCAAATATAATGCACTGTGGTTGTAGCTACCCAACGGGAACATTTTTCTGTTGTTTCCTAAAAACACACATTGGAATCACTACCATTGCGCTTACGTACTTAATATTTTAAAGTAGAGTATTTCGTCATCGTCCAATATTTACTTTATTTGTGTCATTGGGTGGAAGCGTTGACATTAAGTATCGTAAAAGCGTAAAAAAAAAATGCATAACTATATCTAAAGAATTTTAAAAGAGTAAACTGAAACAAAAAGAAAAAAATGCCTTGAACGAATTGAAATTGTTGATTGATGAGTCATAAAATTGTAGACATAAAGTTAATCGTTGTTCTTTACACGCTTACGGGGGTCGTCAATATAAAAAGGTTTCCGCAATTGCAATCGTTGATTAAAGGATAAGAGGGTATCCTCCCCAATACATTAGTTCGCTCTCTGACAGTTGTCTGATCATAAAACAATGAGGTTGTTAGTTAACTTGAGACCTTTTCGGAAAGAAACAAATACACTGAACAGGAACTTTGTTGAAATAAATTGCTCGCCAGTATTTAAATTTTAGGTAAACAAATGAAGGCATATTGTTTTATTCGATTATGGCAATTACATATTAACCCATTACGGACGAGCGGGAACTAAAGTACATAAATCAAAAAAATAACATGAGAAAAAAATTGTTTTTGAACCTGGCTCAGGAGCGGCTCAGCGACAAGGTGCCATATGACACCGCTACGCATTACTGGTTTAAAAAAATTGTGGACTTCATGCTGCAAATCAGCAAAAAAAAAAAAAAAAAAAAAAAATTTGATCTAACTCCATTGTTACACTGTGTGTAAACAGTATAAAAATTTCACTTTTCAACTGTAATTTAGTAGTTACTTGGTCCACAAATCATTCCCATTTTTCATCACATTCAGAATTACCGACATGCAGTGGTACAATTCTCACACGATGTCCGCGAAATAGTGTACTTGTCCTTCTCAATATACTTCCATAGCTCATTCATACCTTTTGGCGGATTTGCCTAATTTGGCAGTTGCATTTTCAAGTGACTGCATACATATTTATGTCCGGACTTTAAGGATGATATTTCATTTTGTTTTTATTTAGTTTTGGCGAATGTTTCGGATCATTGTCCTACTGGAAAATTGTTCGATCATCGCTTATGCGCAATTCTATATGGTGTAATGCATTCCCAAATCATCAAACATCCATTGCCATATTTCCTCGTTTATTCGGCTTGATGAAGTTAAAGTTATCCTAAAGTGTTCAACCGATACCATGACCGTCTGTCTGACTGGAAACGTTTTATTTTGATTTCATCTGACCAAATTACCTCTGAAAGAACGGCGAGAAAAATGTACGCCACCCACAAGTAATTAAAATGGTCAGCTACCTGTTTCCTGTGATATAAAATCTAGTGTTCAAGCACTAGCTTTTTGCTTCAGAAGTGGGAGTTTAGCATTCGTTATTTTCCCGAAAACTTGAATCCTTCCAAGCGCCTAGCTACGCATTTACGATTTTTTTTTTTTTGAAGGGGTCATCTTCGCAGTTTGAGTGCCCGGCGATCAAATACTCGACTTTTTTTCTCTTTTCACTTATTGGTTTAAACTATACATTTAGCTCAAATATTACTTATACATAACCAAAAATTGGAAAAACTGACGGAAATTTCAAAATAAATATACTTTTTTTTTATAATTCATTTTACTATCTTAAGACATTAAGCAAATTATATAGCAATGAGAGCTTAACCTAATTATTGTTCTCAAATGAGTCCAATAATATTTACAAAAGAATTTCTATGCTAACATGTGTAATACATTGTATATATTTAATTCATAATATTATTTATTTATTTACAGTATTATAATTTAAAATTAATATGAATGCATGATTGCTGGAGTGCAAAATTGTAGCAATGGAGTTATACATTTTTTTTTTTTTTTTGTTGGTTGTTAGCAGGAAGTTGTACAATTTTTTTAACCATAAAACATACTCATATACAACAATGTAACTTAATTTGTTTTTGCTTAAGAATTAAATACCTGCAAGCAATTTTTGCTCCTTGGTGTATGCTCTTTTTTTTCCTTAAACCAGAAACTAATTGATCGATCACCAAAAATGCAATTAATCATTAACATAGTTAAACAAAACTTGTTCCGTTATCTTGCATCTTCATTTATTATTTCGTTATTATCACTGTCTCAATACCAAAAACGTGGCAACCTGTACATACTTGTTATTTAATAAATAATATTTCGCAATACTTTTTCTCAAAGATGCCCACTGTACATAATCACAACCCATAAGTTGAAAATAATACCCAAATTGGGGATTATGATTTCAAGGATTTAATTTGGGAAACCGTGCAGCAGTTCAGCACATATCACTTACTCCACGGCGAATATCTTTATTTCCGGTAAGTTAATAACCTTTAGACACCATTTTACCCTTAATTCTCACAATTAAAATCATAAAAAAAATTGCTCCAGTTTTGAAAATGTCTTAAATAAGTTGGGTTAGGCCAGAACTACCCATTGTAATGCCACATGGTTGGACCTTTTTTTTCAAAAATAACAAGGTTTTGAATATGGCTTCTGATAGAACTCCGAAAAAAATTAGACGGGCCTTTGCGTTTTATAAGTTTACATCTAATTTTTGTTTTATGCGGGTGTGGAGTTTAACAAATTAAATTCATATAATAAACCGTAAGGCAAATTACTAATTTTGCATCTAATACTTGGTTTTCATAATGTCATATAGGAAATATAAGAGAGAAAGAAAGAATATCCTCTATAAAATTTGCCAACATCTTGGCAAATTTAATTGAATTTGGCATAGTGAAAACCAGACATAAGAATGTTTTTGTGTTCAGCAATTCATAGTAGAATTTTCTTTATAACCCTTCCCTAGAAAGGATTAACCAATTAGCTCATTCCATTATGGGTCTCTTTTGCCCTTTTCGGAAGAAATCACCTTTTTGACCCATTAAGAGGTTAATAAGTTCCAGAAATATGTTGCCCATAAAATTCTACTATAAGTCACTGAACAAAAAAAAATCTTTAAACTTAGTTTTAATAAAAATAAACCCGAGTTTCAAAAATGTTTCCAATTCTCTGATACGCAGTGAATAAATGTGTTTTTAAAAGTATTTTTTAAGCCAAAACTATATTTTAACTAAAAAAATAAACATTATAAAGCAAATTAAATTGAGCACTTACATATGTCTTCAACGGCGTATTAATCCTTTAACTCCTCCCTTATGGGACTATAGGGATAATAGTATTGAAATCCATAATTTTTTAAAATGATAACTTTTACATACTTAGATTAATATTTTTCACCCGTCTGTATTATTGTATTTGTTATGTGCCTACATACTTTTTTATTGTTTTTTAATGTTTGTTTTTTTAATTTACTGATACACCTTATACGAGAAAAGATAGCAACTTATACGAGCTTATTTTTAAAAAGTTTTCAAAAGTCTTCTCCTTTTCTTGCATTATCCTTGCAAATATTTAGAATATTTCAAATAGCCAAATGTCATAGCTTTTCCCATTTACATTTTATTTGAAAAAAGATAAAATATATTTTTCTACTCTTTTTTTGTTTGCTGCTACCATTCCCTAAACATTCGTCGCTTGCCGCCGATAATCAGCCTCATCTCATTCATTTTCAGCAACTTGTCCTTGTTTTTGGTTGCTGTTGCTGTTGTTATTGTTGTTACACTCATGATGCTCCTTGAATGCCAGGATATTTTTTAAATTGAATTTCATTTGGAAAATGGCATCGCGTTGGAATTTCATTCACAATGCTGTCAACGAACGAACCTTCTTACTTATGAACAAACCGGCAAACTAACGGACAGACAGACGAATGAGCAAATAAACCAACGAACGGGTAGAAAGAAAAGAAAATGTATTCAAAACCAAGTTGACTTGAACATTTCATAGTCCCAACTGCTGTTGCCGCTGCTGCTGCTTTTCTATCGCTCCTGCTAGTGCTGATAATGCTGCTGCTGCTGCACCGAGCACATCGTTTCCCAAGCAAGGTGACAAGTGGCAAAATATGGTGTACAATCAGTCACAATAAGGACAATAGAAATGAATACCATGGAACTAAGTAGAACGTTTTTGTTGTTGCCTCCTGTTACTACTACTAAAAAGGATATTCATCTGTTAGAATGATTACTGTCATTTTGGTGCAATAAATGAAAAGTTTCGTCGTTGAAGTTGAGTGAGAAAAAGCTAAAAAATATGTAGGTAAATAATACAAAAGGCACAGTGAGAGAGAATAATATGCAAGGATGTGGTAATGGGATGGATAATGAACGACCAGTTGGCATTATAAATTAGGAGAAAATATTCTTTATGCAAAACAGGCACAAGAGTACAATACCTATACATATAACTAAGGTCTCAGGCAGGATTTTTTTCTCTGGGGAGATGGGGGGAGGGCGTCTTTGCGGCATTATCGTGGAGAGGAAATATTGATAATTAATGTTTATAATACATGAAATTAAGAACGATATTGCATTGATGGTCCGTACCAAAGAGCAGAAGATTATGTTTAATGGAGAACTTAGACTTAAAAAAAGATATCTTGTCAAAAATTAATTTCTTTTTAAAAATATTGATTTATTATCGAGATTCTTCTTTAGAAAAAAGAACCTGAACAGAAACTTCTATATCTTTAACATGACTAAATTTTTTCTAACCACTTTTTTTGTAATCGTTCTGTCAATAACACTTCTAAAAGCGGAAGTTCTGCTGACTAACCCTTCATTCACAGTTTTTCTATGTTAGTAAAGTTAAGAACTTTTTATTTGAAATTTTTGACCTGTGGTTGACTTGAATGAGTAAAGACCAAATACAGTCAACGTTCGATAACGTAAACATCCACTAACGTGGATTAAAAAACATGAACAAAATTTCTTAGAAAATATGTATCAATTTCCATGATTTTAGTCATTTTGGGAATCCTATAGATACATTTACTACAACAACCTATTATTATGATGGTGTCCGGACACAGCGCCCAAAAAAAATTTTGGGCGCTATGACCGCCCGCCCCGAAAAAAGTCATAACACCCAGTGGGCGTTATGTCCGGGCACCTATTATTATTATTAATAAACGGTTGCAACGACTCGAAAGTCAGGCACTACGACCTAAAAGATCTTTTGTATCAAAGAAGAAGCTTCATGATTTTCAAAAAAAATCCATGAAAGTGCCTTGAGAGCCGCTTGGCTGTCAAAAAAGATAATAGTCTTAGCACCATTTACCGATCGACTATCCCTCCAGAGACAGATGGAGGAACTGGGGCGGGAATTTTTTGTGAAACGCAACAAATCCGAAGGTCATATAGACTACCGGATTACTGTAGCGTTTTCCAATCGGAGGTTTTTTCCATCATGAAGGCAGCGGAACACATAAAAAGCACATTCCTTAAGGAAGCTGTAATCTGTGTGGATAGTCAAGCTGCCTTGAAAGCTATCGGATCTACTGTCAAAAAATCAAAGGTAGTGCAAGATTGCCGTAACGTTTTGAGCAGCATAAGACACTGTAGGGTAAGTTTACGTTGGGTTCCCGGACATAGCAATATGGCGGACGAACTTGCCCGAGCAGGGTCATCAATGCCTGCCAGTGACGCAATCAACACGCTACTACCACCGTTTTGTGTTACAGCAGGAACAATAGGAGCCACTCTCCTGAGCTAACTGAATCCACAAACAGAGCATGGTCGGCCAGGGTAGATTGCAGGATTGCACGTACCCTGTGGCCACGACTAAACATTAAAAGGACGAAAAGTATTTTGCGACTCGATAAACATGCTGTGCACATGGTGTCAGGTGTTATCACCGGTCACTGCGCTGTGGGCGTAATGTTATGCAAATGGCGCCTATCGACCAATGATATATGCAGAGGCTGTGGAGACGAGGACGCTGTGGAATCGGTCGAACATCTGCTATGCAATTGTCCCTCATTTCAGGAACGATGGCTCCGAACTCTCGGGGCAAGGTTCTTTGACGGACTAACAGACATAGCTGATGCACAGATTTCAGATTTACACAGCTTTCTCATTAAGACTGGGTGGTTTCCAAAGGATCCAGTCTGGATCCGCAGGGAACCGAACAGATAGGGAAGGTCACCCAAATATAAAATAAAGGGCATCACAATGGACCTAATAAGGCCTCCGAGAGGAAGTGCGTAGCACACACCTCTTCTTTAACCTAACCTAGCACTATTTAGACCTTTATTAAAGTTAATTCTGTCGTATTTCTCAGTTGCGTATATTTAGGCTTGAATAACACTAGGGCAAGTGCCCAGTGGAATCGAGATTCGATTGTTTCTTAAATAATTTTTTTTAATGTAAAACATTCCATCCATTGAAGTAAAGTATTTTTTGTTTTAATTTATTTCTTTGCAATAAGCTTATTTCTTATTTATTGAAGTAAGATATATTTTTTTAAATCTACTTCTTTGCAATAAGTTAATTTCTTATTTATTGTATTTAGGTAATCATTTTTTTACTTTATATTTTAATTTTAGAAATTCTCTATTTTAAGTAAATTTTTGCAAATTTTTTTAATGATATTTTACCAATAAAATGTTCATTTCTTTACTATAGGGTATAGTTTCTATTTAAAAAAAATTACCTTCTGTGGTAAAATGATAAAGTTTCGTTTATTTTTTCAACAATCGCAAACATGAACCAATCTCTTAAACATGAACAATCCTGGTTTTTATTAGTTCATGTTTTCGAGCGTTGACGGTATACTCTTTTTATTACTCTTTAAATAAGTCCAGGACGAAAACTTTGAATCAAAAACACTTACTAACACATCACAGCATCACCTGCTCTCTCCGAAGTCAAACCTTATGGCAAAGAGAACTGATCGAATTTGCTCACATAGTATAACTAGAATTTCAAATTTCGTCTTTTATATATTTGATTAACATATAAAAAAGAAAACAATAAAAATAAAAAATATTTCAAAATCGTTTAATCGATTACCTATAAATTTATTTTTTCTCTTTTTATCCATGGCACTGGCAATTATTTTGGCAATAAACAAACAAAAAAATAGAATAAAGTTTCCACATTTGGTTGGAGTTAGAACCCCCCTTTTATTTTGGTCCTGATTTAAATTTTGGTCTAATTTTAATTTGAATTCCCCTATAATTTGTGGTCTCAATTTTGGTCAGAACTTATGTTCGATTTTTGATTTGTATTTTGGTCTAAGTTTTGGCTTATTAATTATTATTATTATTAATTTTAACTTCGATTTTAGTTCAGCTATTTAAATAAATATCAGTTACCCCCAAACCCAAATCCTTGATGCGCCACTATTGTCCCCTTCTAAAAATGAACCTTGGTTTATTTTATGAAGATTTCTAAAATATTTTAGTTTAAACAATAAGCTGTCGTGAGACGGATTGTTTTGAAAAAAATCTTTCAAAAATTGTTTTTGTATGGAAACTATTTTTCATAAATTGATTTTGTAGATCAAATAGAGATCACAAATAATATAAATTCAAAACTGATTAGGGTTTAAGCGCTTTATAAACGCCTATAACTTTTGGATGAGTACTCCAATCTTTTTTGCGAAAATATTCTTATGATTAAAAAAACCCAATTTAAAGATCAACTGGCTAGTTCTAGAATAAAATATTTAATTCTCAACAATAATATTAGTGGGAAGTAACAGTATGTGATCAATTTTACATGATACTTTCTCATGTTATGAGAACGAAACGCGACTAGTAGCGTCATCTCTCAGCTGTGATCGATATTTCAATCCTTTTCACTTTGTACTCCATGGAAAGTTTAAAGATTTAAGGAAAATTTCTAAAAATTTAGCAGAAAAGTGGAGGTGTTCATCATATATTTATGTGTGTGCATCCTGCAGAAAAGGACTTTTAAATGAAACTCCCCCAGTAGTTAATGCAGATCTTGTGCAGTGCAGTCAAACATCCAGTGAATCATATTCGCAAAGCACTTCAGATGAACCGTTCATTTCCGAAGATAAGCTTAAACATAATTCATCCCAAACTGATACAACCATAAAAACCAAGATATTTTGTAGCAGCGTAAAGAGAAATTTAATGATCCGTCTACTTTTGTTTCTATGAAGACAATGATACGGAATATATGTAACACCTAAGTCATGGAGTGAAAATAGACTTGAAAAAGAATTTTAAACATCCAGACAAGTGAAAAAAGCAAAAAAAAAAAGAAACTTGTAGATCATTTTGGTATTTGTATCTTATCATTTCCAAATCCATGTGGTGTCCGTAAACTACCAGTCAAGACAGAAAACTTAGTGAAGAATTTTTATCTACTAGAAGACATTAGGCAAATAATGCCTGATAAAATATATTGTGTATCCATTAAATTAGATGACGGAAAAAGGTCTCATGAACAAAAACAACTTCTGATGTGTAACATTGACATTGAGTTTTATAAGAAGTTCAAAGGTGAATGGATGACCAAGCTATATTAATATAGGTAAAATATGAAAATATTACAAAAGAGCATTGGTTATGACCATAACCTTTGCATAATGATCCCGTTATCACGAATTAACCAATGAAACGGGTTTTAAATGACGATAACCACTGCCAGCAAAACTGGCTAAATATGAATTAGTAGAACCGGACTACAAGGATTAACCATACACCTATTCAGCTTCCTAAAAGAAATAAGGTATTATGGGTTGCACAATAAATCTCTCGTGGTCGTGATGCAGGGGTGAGCACTACTTCTCATACCCACTCTCTTTACAATCGTAAACTTAAGACCAAAAGTTTGGTTTCGCGGCATAGTGTGCTTAAAGTCGTAGTAAAATACAAACCTATATCACATAACCCGAACTTATTCTATGGTTTTTGGTCTAGTTATAGGTCGGATAACTATCGTACAATTTCGCAAAATCAGCCTTGTCCAAACCCCAATCATAGATTCATCGTTATCCCGTTTAGTATTTTTTATATAAATTGAATTGTGATAGTGCAAAAATTAAATTAATATTAAAAAAATAGTTTAAAATTTCGAAGAGTTGTTATTTCTTATTAATTTGTATTCGTATTGTAACTCAGCCTTAAGCCAAAAACGAAAATCCAGAATAACTGTGAATGCAGAATTTGTCGGTTCAACTTCCGCTTTCAAAAACTCTTACGAAAGAAAATTGTGATCTTGTTTTTATATCGAATATCGTTTATTTAATATCACAAACATAAACATACAGATTTGTATATGTTTAGGAGTAAAAAAAAGTCAAAAACAATTTGATTACAACAGGAAAAATACAATATACGAATATAAATATATATCCATCTCACTCTGACTGAAATGAGTTTGCAAAATCAAATATTACCAAGACTGAAATTGTGAGCTATATGCGAATGGTTGATTAACGACAACGTATTGTTGATTTTGATATGGAAGTGTCACTGTTATTGGTACTGGTGCTGGTGGTGCCGCAGCAGCAATTAAACGTTGTGAATTCACGATGGTCTTTATACGTTGCACTGTAGCTGTTGATTGCTGTTGAAGGCGTTGAGAAGTTATCTTCTTATTAAATCGTTGACGTTGAGGTTGGTTGAAACTGGTGAAACGTGATGGCACTGGTGGGAATACTTCTGCTTCGGGATTTGGTGCAAACTCTTGAGGGGCCCCAGCCGATGGCAGCTGTTCAACTTCTGGTGGACCATAAGTCTGATCAGGTGGTCCATATGTTTGGTCGGGTGGTCCGTAAGTTTGATCTGGTTCTGATGCTATTTCCTCTTCTACAAATGGTACTTCCGGTTTTAATTCATCAGCTGAAGGATAAGGTGCTGGTGCTGGCGCCGCTTCCTGTCTGGCAAGCAAACGTCCACTACGACGACTTTGCAACTGAATTCTATTATTACTTGTGCGGAAGCGATAACGTGGCGGTTCAGCGCTGCAAACAGCCAAAGCGACTACCAAGAAGATGCATGTGAATTTTAATGATTTATACATTTTTTCTTAAATGCGTTAATTTCAAAATAAAATATTCTTTATGTATATTTTTTGTATTGTAATTGTTAACGTTGCTTGCCCAGTTGCGATCGCTTTCTGATAACATTTCCGATAACGTTCAGTATTTTTATATAAATTTTGTTTATAATTTAATTCTTTAATTTCATTTACTTTTAATATTTAATGCTTTTTCATTTTTCTTCTGGCATTCAAAGTGTCAAATTTGTAAACATTTTTATTAATTATTTGTTTAAAATTTGGTTTAATTTACGTTGCTTGCATATCAATAAGCTGGATTAATTCTCTTATGCTTAAATTTTTTACAACATTAATTACACTATACAACAAAATTAAAAAAATTGCAATACCCATTTCCAAAGTTGATGGTATCTAATAATAAAACAATAGTGTAAAAATATTGCTTAACGATTTCGAAGATGTTGGTGCTAATATGTCGTTGAAGCTGCATTTCCTCCGTTCTCATCTAAACTTTTTTCCACCAAACTTGGGTGAAGTGAGTGATGGGCAGGGTGAACGATTTCACCAAGACCTAAAATCAATGGGATTTCGTTATCAAGGTTTTTGGAATGAGAAAATGCTAGCCGATTATTGTTGGATGACCATTAGAGACACCAATCCCAAAACACACAATAGAAAAAATATGGACACTACTGAATTCTTTGTTTAATCAAAAGCAATGTTATGCATTAAAATGAATGTAATAGTTGTTTTTTGTTTCTAGATCTCAAAAAAGAGTTCGGAAACTCATCGCTGAGTACTTAAATTTTACGCTATCGATTCATAAAAAATCAGCGATGGAATATTTCGTTTTCAGCACTTAATAATGGGCAAACAAAATAGGTAATTCGAAAAAAACCTTTTTTGGTCAGAATTTCAACCTCGAATCTTTATAACTTTTGACAGAAATAGAACAGAGAATCAAATCAAATCTTAAATGAAAGATAATTGAATTGAAAACATATATATGTACTACTTTTCATTTCGAAAAATGGTAATTTTGATAAAAATGGTGACCCATGTCCGGAAAATCAAAAAATTGGCAATATCTCGAAAACATGACAAAACTGATGGCAGATTCGGATTTAGCGGACCAAAAAAAATTAAGAACCATCCACTTTGGAGATGGGTAAAAAACAGTGTTCTATAGTGTTATCTATTGTTAAAACAACAATGACAATACATATAATTCATACGTCTATATTAATAAGTATAAACACACGTGATCATAACTTGAGATTCATGTAGATGGTGCTCTTAGGGTCAAAAATTTATTGCATAGATGAGCATAATAGCCCTTTGTGGGGATGAGCCTCGTTTTTTGTGGCTACTAGTCTACAATTTTGTGTTAAATTTGTACACATCGCAAGAATTTTCGGTTTTATGGGCAACCCAAACGGATGGCAATTTTTAATCTTGGTAAATTTTTATTGCAAAAGAAGATGGAAGAAATCCACTTTTTAAATTTCATCAAATCACGCATTTTCGTAGAATAGAATAGTGAAAACTTTTTATTGCCGTTGGCTGTATGACTCCGAGAGATCAGCTCCGATTTTCACTCCGCTGATGGTGTAGGCCAGTGTAATTTTGCAGCGCCTTATGATCTTCACTGGGATACCATCTGAAGCACGACATTGCACAATGATTCGTCCCATAGACAAAAGTCAAGAAATGTATGGAATCAAAACCTAACAAATTTTGACATCAATTTAAAAGTAATACTTCTAAGAAAACTAAGAATCTACTAAGGAACCAAAAAATCTTTTCCATCAATTTTCTACTATGGATGCTACAACTGCTAAAAGCCGAGTAAACAATTTTATGAATATTCATTGTCGATTTGTAGATATGGGTGTATAAAAATTGTTAAAAACACATTTTTTGTCGAAACATTCCACAGTTCTATGTATAGCTTACTTTAATTATTTCCTAACAAATTTAAAATTTTTTTTTTTCAAAATATGAATAAATTTATAAATTTTTGAAAATACCAAAACTGGAAACTCGCAAATAGTTATGGACAAAAAGCTCTAAAAGGGAGCATATAAGTGCTGCTTTTTTCTTCTAATATAAATCATTTTAAAAATTAGTCTTAGCTTGGCAAAAAGGCGTCTTGATATTTTCTCAATTCTCTGATCAAAATTTAATTTGGTTCATCCTAAAAGTATGCAAATCATTTGAAAAATTAAAAAAACTGAAAAGTTGAAATAAACTTTTCTGCGAAACTATTAAATTTGTAAAAGAAATTATCAACTAAAAAAAAGGAATTTCATCTCCATTTAACAAAATAAATTTATTTAAAATCTGTTCAGGTGTTCAGCGGTTATAAAGCTTACAATCAGCAACCTCCACTTTATTTGTATGTCAAATTTCATAGTCTAAAACTCCTTCGACTTTTGTACAGCCATTGCATGGGATCGAATCACTGTACATTGCGGCTTATAAATGATCCCTAATCGTGCTATCGAAAGCGGTTTTGTAATCGACGAATTTATGGTGGGTGCCGATCTGTATTCTCTTGTGTTTTTCTAAAGTGTAGCGTCTCGTCAGCGGTTAACTAAGAAAACAAAAAATAAAATCTGATCAGTTTGTTGACGATGAGCTTAAGTTATTCATACACTATACTGGATAGAACTTTATATGCGATATTAAGAAAACTAGACCGATGATGGCTGGCGCGAATCGAATGTATCGCGTTTCTTGTGGATTGTGCAAAATACATTGATGGCCATGGTTTTATCTGACCATAGGCAGGCCATCTGCGGCTCATTGTTAAGAGCTCAAAACCAAGTATTTCAATATTATCGCACTCACGTTCTATCTCCTAGAAGACGTTTCTCTTCTCTCCTCTACCTTCTGCATCGTTCCTTAGCCATTCGCCTTGTAGCTGACCGCAGGGTGCCTTCAGTAAAATCGCGAAATTCTCCGGCGGTGCTGACCTAGTACCTCATAGGCAGCCGAACCGTCTAGAAGCTCGCCAGATTTACTGGTTCGTATTCTAAATCATTGCCTTTTAAGCGCATGCTTGGATGCAGTCGTCAGTATGAAGGGAGTTCTCATTCGAGCTTTAGTTTTAAGTTTCATTGGATGTTTTTTAACATGGTGTGTTCCAAACTCAATGCACAACCGTTTATTATTTCATTCTCTGAGGAGTATCAGATCACTATACATTGATATCACGAGAAGACTGTAAGTCGACTTAAGACGAAAAACAGCGAGGATCCATTGTGGACTTACCCGTTTGTGAGACTGTCACAGACTTCACCTTGTGCCCTTCGTCCCCAGGCCCCAATGAAAGGCGGTTTGAAGCAATTTTATTGGAAATTCTCATATGTGTACAAGTATATTTTTCGTTTCTGAGAAGATCAGGATTAAGTTTGTCATCATAACGCTTTTCCCTATTTTCGGAGCTTCATGTTTGTTTAAATTAGTAAGCTTTTTTACCAGCAAAAGCATTCGAATTAGTTCGGGTTAACTCATTTTCATTCATGATTACTTATCCGATCTCGATTCTTATACCAATTCAGAGAAGTTTCAATTAAATGAGTTTACTCTGAGCCCGAAATTTTGGTCTGTGTAAATGCAATGTGGTTTACTTTTGGGGTCAATACATCTTTAAGGTTTGCATGAGTTATTCAAGTAATAATTGTAATTACTTCAATTCAATGCCATTTAATATAAACAGCAACAGTATCATTCAAATAAAACATTCGCAAACTGTGAAATTAAAAAAAAATTCTATAAAATATTCTTTGCTCGATTGAATCAAACTGTTAAAACTGAAACTAGCATTGAAAAGTAGTCATAAAAGTAAATAGTTCATAACTATTCACCATTTCTGAGGCGACCAACAGCCCTTGACATAGCTTAAAACAACGACAATACAATCACGTAGCCCTAATGAATATAAAATCCAAATAAAAAAAAAGACAACGAAAACAGAAATTTTAAACTGCCTCCTCGGTGCCAAATATGACAGTTGTTGATTACCAATAAATAAACATAATAAAAATAACAATTTCAGTAATAATGCTATCATAAATCAAAGACTATAAAAACAAATTTTAACTAAACAGACAGCAACATTTCGATAATATCAACACACTTTAAAGCAGCCACATCAAGAAAATGTCTAGATTCTACGTAATCCTAGCAATAATCTCAATAGCTTTATCAGCTGTCAACGCTGAGCCGCCACGTTTTCGTACCTCAAGACGTAATGGTGCACTGCGGACCAATATCCGTTTCCTGGCAAGACAAGAAGAGGATCCAGCAGTAGCCACCACTGATGTAGCAGCACCACCAGCACCTTATCCTGCAGCAGGTGTTACACCAGAAATACCATTTGATTTACCAACAGAAACAGAAGCCCCACCCGCACAACCGGATCAAACGTACGGACCACCGGCAGAGCCTGACAACACTTATGGACCACCACCAACTGCTACGAAGCCTGACAACACTTATGGACCACCAAACACCGATGAACAACCAGCTGTTGAAGAGCCCGCTGCAGAGGAACTGCCTAGTGACTTGGTATCACAAAATTTAATACAACCACGTAATAAGTTCGTTTACCGTAGTCGGGCACGCTCAGCACCTTTGCTAGTGCGTACCGCACCACGTGCTGGTGTTGTTGAAATTGTACGCGCCGAACCGATTATCGTTTACACTTTGAAATAAGTTGACTGCTATTATCAATTGATTATCTGAAGTGTACAACTTTATAATCAAATTATATTTGTTTTTTGTATAGATAATCGTTAATATTTTTCTAAGTTTTTTGTTTTTGATATTATTGAACGTTTTAATAAAAATACCACTGAAAATGTTTAATCGAAGAGTTCAATTCGGAAATACATATGTGCAGCAGAGTGGAGTGAAACAACTTTTTTAGAATTTCAAAAACGCTGGGTGCTTACCCAACGCAGACCCAAACCTAGACCATTCCTTGCCCTCCATTTCAAATTCTTGAAATAATATCTTGCGGTGGTGCACTAAGGGCAAAGTTGCGAAAAAATATGCAAAAATTTGATATTTAACAAGAATGATAAAATTTTGAAAGTGTTTATTTTCACTGAATAGTATTACAAAAAGATTTTAATACAAAATTACTTATGAGGTGAGTCTCATTTAAAAGGTTAGGTTAGGTTGGAGTGGCTGTCGAGAGACGCACTTAGGCCTGAACGGCCCATTGTGATACCACATAGTTGGACCTACAGTTTAACGCCGATTCCCAACGGCGATGAGTCAATTTTTATCGGTTTGGTGCACGGAAAAAAAAGATTTGTGAAAAGTAACGTGTGATATTCAAAAAAAAGCAGAATAATCAGGAAAAATTGCCATTTCGCCAAGTAATTTAGAAATTATATATAAAATGAAAGTTTTATTATTTTATTAGTCTTTAGCATTGGATGTCCATTTCAAAATTGTATCGAACAGTTTTCCAAAAACCATTGAAACTGAAACACCATCTTTTTTTGAATTACCCTAGAATCATGAAGATAGCTGGTGGAGTTGTTTGGTTTTCATCAATGCTAGGGAAGAGAATAAAATATTCTATAACTCTTCAATTATTGCTTAGTAAAAATTCAATTTCCAAATTCAAGGAAATTATTGTTTGATCGTAATCAATTATAACAGTTTATCGTTTACTATCCGGGCAAAACAGGGAAAACTGTAATTATTATCGGAAATCCAATGAATTATTACAGAATATTTTTTCCGTCTGGTTTTGCCATTATCAACCAAGGTGTGAACTTGTACATTTTCTTATAGTGAAGTGTATGAGCTTCATATTGATAGTGAATATAAGAAAGTTATGAAAATTAACTTCCAGGCGAAGACTGGAATCAAACCCGAACCTCCCGGATGAAAGTCTAGTGCACTACCCACTAGACTATCGAGGTCGTCTTAATGTAAATGGTTAAAAAATCGATTCTTTTAAAGTTATCGTAATCAATAGTAGGCACATCCGAAAATATTTTTCCAAAGTTTCAGGTTAAAATTCAAGGTACTTTTGCAGCTACCGTTTCTGAAACACTGCGCGTCCATAAGGTAGGTAAGCGCTTTTTTAACTTTGAACCCGATTTTTTTGAAATTTTATTACCCGAATCCGTTGCACAAAACGAAATAGTTGTATGAACATAAACACTACTTCAGTAATATTCTTATACCATGTTCCCACTGAGCCGAAATTGCGTAGTTTGGGCAAATGGTTTCGAACAAAACTGCAATCGTTCACATTGTGATGCTGGTTTCGATTATGGTTTCGTTTGACAGTTCATTGTTTATTTCTTGTTGTAAAATGCCGGCGACTAATATAATTATGGCTAAATATTTTGGCCTTAACCATTTGAATACCAAGAGAATCAATATGATAAACGAAATATATACCAACGAAATAAAAGTGAATAGGATAAAGCGTCAATTGTTATGTATCTTGTTTTACTTCAGCCGCCGCCACTATGCAGTCTTGCTGCCGCAGCTCCTACACCATTTGTTCATATTTTTTATTTTTGCCCTACGCGGCTCCTCCACCTTTTCTGCTCATACCTCGGCTATGAGCTCCTCTTCCCGCACACTCCACAAACTTATTTTTTTTATATTTTCTTTTCTCCATATTAATCAAGTTGTACGCAAAATATAAATATCAAAGCAAATTCATTTCAATATTCATTTCAGTGAACATATTCAGGGTTGCTTTAGATTTCGAATGCGGTTTCGTTGAAACCACTGCATTTCCGTGATTTCGTTTGACATATTTTTATATGGCGAAATTGAGCATTTCAACACAGTTTCAGCCAAAACCACGCAATTCCGGCTCAGTGGGAACATAGTATTAGATCAGATTTTGATAAAACTAATATTTCTTATAACTAATAATTTGTTTTGCCTCGTGATTTAATAATTACATTTTGTAATCGTTGAGTCATCGATTCAATTAATTTTTGTAGCATTAGTGGCTCAATTTTACACCACTCTTCTTCAATAGCTAATTTTAGTTTTTTAACTGTAACATTTTGCTTTCCATTGAGATAAACTCTTTGTGATAAAATAGACCAAATGTTTTCTACCGGGTTCAAATCAGGGCTGCAAGTCGGCCATTCGAGAACAGATATGCCATTTGAGAAAAGAGAACTCCATAGTAAAAAAAAAACACAGTGGATTGCACCGTTACCTTGCTGAAAAATCCATTAATTTCATCCCATCATGACTCCATGTTTGAGTAGTACGTCTTTTAACAGATTCACATATAATTTGGAAGTCATTTTAGTAGAAATTAAGCGAATTGAGGACTTTCCATAATAGCCAAAAGCTGCCCATATCATCAAAGTCTCTCCACCGAAGTTTCAACACAACCTGGTTTGACGAGTTTTCCTCTTATCTTGCCAATAACACCGACACATCTAAACTAAATTTCTTTTCATCCGGAAACACCACCGGATTAGATCTTATATTATATATAGTATGAATGATTTTTTTGTTCATAAGTAAGATGGCAATAATTTGAATTTGAAGTCCGTTTTTAACTATCAGGCCAGGTTTTTGGGATATGAACATTTTATATCGCTTTTAAGAAATTTTTTAAAATCCACTGAAAAATTATGGAATAAAAATAAGTACGCTATCTAACTTACAAAAAATTAAGTTATAGTGCGGACACACGAGAGATAATTTCGTTAAAATTCTGAATTTCAAATTTAGGTGGACACTCGACAAAAAAGGTACTTCATTGAGAATCGAATTTCGTCTTTGACAGATTATAAGTTCGAAGAAGAAAAAGAATTTTTGTGTGTGTTTTGTGAAAATAAAAATGTGGCTTTACAATTGGATTTGGTTGGCAAGAATACATATAGCGTTTATGGATAATTGGAGGAATATTAATGAGGTGCTCTTCGGCTTCATTATTTTACTTTTTCACTCTTGCTTTTGTTAATAAATATTACAAAAGCAGCAGTTATGACAACAAAATGCAAAAAATTTAATATGTATATCTTATATTTTCCCCGTTGTTTACAACTATGTGTTTGAGGGTTCCTGAATTACTTTCGGCTGTTCAAGTGAATTTCGTTGAAATTCTTCTGAAATTCACAATTTCATCTGACAGTTTTATTATGACGAAATTCCACCGAAATCCACACTATTCGAAAACTTATGAAAAGCAGAGCTTGTATTTCATGCAGTTTACGATACATCCTTATGTAAAATCAAAAAATTTTGGCTTTTCCAAACCCCTTTTCTAAAACATGTCAAAAATTTAAAGGCAAAGGGGGGAGGGGGAAAATACACAGGTTCCTCATAAAAAGATTCTACCTATGTATATATGCAAGAAGCTAATTCTACCCTAACTCATCTACTTTTGAGTTAAATTGATTTCAACATATTGCCTCGATTTTTCTGTTCTTAATTTCGTTAATTTTGGTAAAGTATGTAAGACACTTGACACTGATTTTGTTATTTTTAATTACTTTCCTCAAGCCATTATACTTCAGATAACAAATTACCAAAAACGTAATTTTGATATAAAGAAAATGTGATATTTCTTGAGATATAAAATATTTAGTATTTTTCATACTTTGTTTTCTAAAAATTGCATCCTTATCACGATGTTTTCTTTAGGATTTCTTGAAATTAAAACCCTGATAGAACGATAAAACCTGTGCCAATAAGACGGAGTTACTCTTGTTGAAGAAGCTCAAATAAATTTTGAGAAGAAACCGAATCGACATAAGCGAAAATTGATTGCTTGATTGATTGATTGCTCTTGATATTCCCATTTATTGAAGCTCGTTTTCTCTCTTCTCCGCATTTTAAAGGAAGGCGTAGAAAGGTTATGCTTCGGCGGCCTTACAAGATTTCCAGAAGATTTTATGCGCTAGCAAATATCAGAATATGCCTTATACTTTTTATGACTAGTTCTCACCTCTCAAGATTCGTGACCAAAAATCAAAATTGTGAAAATGTATGAATAATTTTAAAAACAAAGAAAGCCGTTCCGACTTTAAAATAAATACTACTCTCTAGGTTAGGTTGATTAGGTTGGAGTGGCTTTCAAGAGACACACTAAGGCCTGAACGACCGCTGTTATACCACATAGTTGGAACTACAGTTTAACGCCGATTCCGAACGGCGGTGTGGCAATTTTTTATCATAGTTTTTGCCATTACCAACCAAGGTGTGTACTTGTAATTGCACTTGCACTTTCTTATAATTCTCATACTTTTCATATTGATAGTGAATCTAAGAAGGTTATGAGAATTAACCACCAGACGAAGACGGGAATCGAACCCGAACCTCCCGGATGAAGATCGAGTGCACTACCCACTAGACTGTCGAGGTCGTCTATTACTCTCTATACATCAAAAATGTTTTTAAAAAAATTAATAAAAAATTAAAAAATAATGAAAAATCGATATTTAATTTTTTTATGAGAACTAAAAATAGGAAATCCGATCGATTTGACATGGATGGCCCCATATATAGCACGTTTGTATGTATGTACACAATAAAACATGAATATAAATATATCATGTTTCATTCGAAATTCATGTGACATGTTTATGTATATACAAGTGCATACAATACGTAGACAATCAAATGGCCAATTATAAGACGTGTTCATGATCAATAAACTCTGATGGGTATTTTTACCATATCAATATAGGCGCACACCATTTGGCCATGACGGAATACGAAAACTTAGCATTAGTAAAATGTAAATAAATAAAAAGATCGAGACAGCGTCGTGGCATTAGTATGCGAATAACATAATGAATGTGAGGAATATTAAAAGTCGACAAAAATAAATAAAATTGAATGAAATTCTAACACATAAAAATGTTAAATAGCAAATGGTCTTAATAATTGCTTAAAAGCTTGCAGATTTGGTCACATCACAAGCATTCCTTACTAAGTGAACAAACCGGAAAGATCCAAAAAAATGGCCAATTTTTATAAAGTTATCTTTGCTATTGTTTTTGTCGTATGTTGTTGCGGCGCCGAACCTGTTCGCATGCGTAAAAATTCAAAATTTTTAAGCAACAGTAAATTGGCACGACAACAGGAAGCAACGCCATATCCGGCAGCTGGTTTTAAGCCTGAAATACCATTTGAGTTGCCTACGGAAACACAATCGAGTGCACCATTGGAAAATACATACCTGCCACCACAGCAAAATCAGGTTCCTGCAATGGTATATGGTGCACCAAGGCAAAGCACCAACAACACCAATAATAAAGCTGAAGACGAAGATGAAGATGAAGCAGTAGCAGAAGACATTGATCCCATCGCAGCTGATGCCGAGGAAGATAATTCAGTAGATACGGCAGCAGAAGCTAATGCCGGAGAAGACAATGTTGATGAGAATGAAGATATAATCCCGGCATCGGCAAGAAGAAATGAACGCTTACGACTTAAGCATAGACGTTTTAGTACTAGGCGCTTATAATAAAGCAGAAATATGTATTGCATATTAAATATTTAATTAATTGTTAATAAAATATTTCACTTAATTAGGAATGAAATCAAAATTAAATTTCAATTTTAATTTAATTTTAAATAGGGCAAATGAAAAATAAACATTAAGAAGCAATTAAATTATTGTGATTTTAGAAAGAATTTTTTACTCTCTCTTCACTTTTATTACAGTTGCGGTTTTCTAACCGCATAAAAACAATTTTTGTCAAAACACACAGACACACATACAGTGGTGGATCTTGAAAGAGGGGAGGCGGCGAGTGCCTGATATTCGAAAAATGTCTGACTCTGATTTTCTACATCATTCTTCATCTAACATCCAGGGCGCCTTCAAATTTTCGGAAAAATTCCACATTGTTAAATTTTTCAAATAATACGGCAATACGAAATTTTGAATTATTTCAAACCCTGAATCAGGATTTTGAGTTTTTCTTAGTGCAAAAATATGAATTTTACTTATTTTCAATCATACATTTCAGCAATTTTTTCTTCGAGTTCACACAAGTTGCCTTTTTAACCTCTTTCCCAATCCATTTTTTTTTTTTTTGCGTTGATAAATGAATACCGCCAGATTAGGTTCTTGCACTGTTAAAAAATTTATTATATTTATATGTATAGAAAATTGTCTACTATAAATATAGGAAATTCACAACTATAATTGTAGGAAATTTAGTAAAATAAATCTATGAAGCTTACTACTGGGTCAAAGAAAGTGAAAGTACAGCTAAAAAGCCGGATTTCTAAGATAACGATAAAAGTTTAATTACAACACGAATATATTCTTACCCTCGAATTTTTTTCACCCAAAATTCGGCTTACTTTGCAAATAATCGCGAGTTGAAAATTTATATAACTAATCACAAGCACCGTTAGTTAGGGATTGTCTATTTTTCGTGTAATTTTTCTGAGTTCTTTTATTATGTTTAGAGATTATTAAAATTAAGTTTAGTTGTTCATTTTCCTTCATTAAGTTCGTGCTTTAATAATTTGAGTATGCTTCATCAACGTTTATTAAAGTGACAAAGTGTCATAGTCACAACTTTGTATATAGTACGAAAAAATCATACAGCCGTTTTGGAATCCGCCACGATTCCTCATCAGTGATCACTAGAGCCACACTTACTTCCTCAGTTGAAGATTCGGCGACCTTCACGAGACTCGTTCTCAACAGAAAAATGTCCGGTCTGGAATGTCAAAACCACTTCGAGACAGTCACAAGCGGTGGAATTTCTAGCGACTCTTCCGCAGTAGCTGTTTGACAAACAAACATTCAATCAAATCAAATTGAAAAGGCTGAAAATAATTTTGGAAAATTGGACCTTTTCCTGGTCTTATATTGACAATTACTTTGCGCATTTTTTTTCTGCTCTTAAAAATTGCTTCTTCTACATAAAATTATGTACTCTTGGTGTTGAAATTCGAAGATAAACACATTAAAATCATCGCAAATACCCAACATTTCTCTTACTGCCCCAAATAAGAAATTTTCAATGTGTTCAATATATTTCAAATATTTATATTCAAAAATACTTCCTTTTACACTTACCATATAAGCAGAACAATTTTTCTATAAGTTTTGGAAATTAACAATAACAATGGGGGCTAAAACCCACTCATCATCCCTTGGATCCGCCATTCCACACTCATACATGCATGCAAAATATATATTTTTTCATTAAAATGTTTTTTGTTTTGTTGTTTTTGCCAAATTTGTGTGCAAATCAATAAATTTTGTACTGGAAAAACTAAGCAAAATAGTTTTCAATTTCGCTTAGAGCGCATTTGCATTCATTCTACACCACCCCACCCTACACTTTCTATAGCTCAATTAAAAATAAATGTTTTTTCTACATATACCTGCACTATAAAAAAAAAACCGGCTACCGATATTAAACACAGTAATTTGCAAGTTTTGTCTAATTAAAAAAATCACATGAAAGTTTTAAAACTATTTCAAATAAGGGAATTTTGCTATTATAAACGCTGTCATGGTTTTTGAGAATTTACTATCATAAATATAGAAAATTTTTAGTAAAAATATTGAAAGTTTAGTATTATAATTATAGAAAATATTTTTTTTATATAGGAATTTACGAAGAGTCGTTTGAATTAATTACAAAAAATTTGTTCATTGACACACGCAGATTAACTAAAAAAAAAAAGCCACACAAAAAATTAAATATGTTGCAAAACAGGCATCGAAGATACATTTAAAGACCTTCAAATATGCAAAAGAAGAAATAATTCTGTCAGTAAAACTCATATACCAGTGGTTAGTGCTGCCCCAACAATATCAGCCAAAAAGATGTAAGATCTTCTTGGTATGAAGAACTTTACACATCGTCAAATCCATTTCTTAGGGTGTAATATCTAAATATGTATGTATTTAATTTAATTTTGTAATCATTAAAAAGAGTGCAAATGAATTTCCTACATTCCTAATGAGGCTATATACCGCAATTTCGAACTGAAATACTAAAATTTAGTTGAATTATTTCATAAATATACATTCTTCTAAACTACCATCAATGAATACCGTAACGACTAACGTAACGAAAAATACTTGACCTAACAATAAAAACCTTATAATATAAGGTATAGCCCGTTGGTTGGGCGTTTGGTATAGCCCGTTGAAGCTCATAGATTTCTCGTGCTCATAAGTATAGAAACATAGTCTAACATTTATCGATGGAAACGTAAAATGAAAGTTTTTGTCCAACACTCCAAAGTCTTATCTCTTTAGCTAATGGGCTTTTTTTTTGTCCAGAATAGTCAATTTTTGATCAACTGTGATTTGGAGTAGCAATCGGATGTTGATACATGAGAAAAAAATTTTTGAATATAAACTAGGGTCTCAGAACAGAACGAAGCCTTAAAACTATCCATTTGAACGAAAACCGTGCAAAAAAAAATTTTCAACGAGTTTTACAAAATAAGAACTCTATGTAACACCGTTATTATTATCCAAAATAGAAAAAACTATTCTGTTTTATTTGCATTTGATATTAACAAACTAAAAACGCCTAAAGTCATTCCAAAAAAAAAACAAGTTTTACTTAAACGCCTATTTCGTCACCTTAGTAATAAAATGATGTATAATATTTATCAGTGATGTAGGTAGGAATTTTCATTGGGGTGGGGAGGAGGTATAATTTTTTTCTGTGTTACTTATTTACAAAAAAAAATATTTTTTAATCGCTTTGGGATACAGCTTGAGTGCATACCTGTGCTTGTTGTGTATCTTTTGAAAAATAATTTTTAGTTTTTCGCTTACAAATGGAAGAGATGAAATTTTTTTTTCAGTGTGAGATGGAATAGTCGCGGGCGGTCTTACAAATTAATGTTTTCTTCGATATTACACTGAGAAAAATCATAGTTGGATGAACGTGATATGTTTCTTTATTTTAATTTTTCATAAACAATCAAGTTTTATGTGAACAAAATTTTTTTTTAATTTAAAAAGTTTGTTTCGTGACAGTTTTTTCTTATTTTTATAGAAAATTAATAAGATTCTGCCTAAATTCTCCAGGAAGAAGTGATGAGGAAAAAGTCCACGCAATAGAATCTTGTGTGGAGTGTTAACATGTAAGGGGGAGAACGCAAGAACTTGTTGCGATGCAACAATTGTAAAAAATGGTTGCACGCAACTTGCTCTATTTTCTTTGTAAGTTGCATTGATTGAAGGGGAAATTCTTTCTAAAATTAAAAAAATTAAAATTTCTATTCTTCTAAATGCTCTCAAGAGTTGTTCCAATTGTTCTCAATGTCCTAAAATTTTTTTTTATTGTACTTAAAAATATTTTTGATTAACCTCCTGTGGACCAAGAACCGAAGGCGACGAATAATTTAATTTTTTCGATGAAATCGTAGTTATTATGGTTTCTTATAGAAAAATGCGAAGTTGAAAATTTTGCGAGGATCTAAAAGGATATTAGTTATAACTGCTATCCCTAAGTACCTTTGGGTCAGGGAGATGCGAAGATAAGAAATTATACGACTTATAGTATACTCTAACGTAGCGATGTGCACTTCGACACATATGGGCAATAAACACATATGAGCTGATGCTATACTCATAAGGGCTAGACGAGGGGTAACGCTGTGCTAAGGGGAAGAGTAACTGGTATGAGAGAACAAATATGATTTCTTTTGTGTATGTATATGTATATGAATTTATTGATTTCGTCCCTGTAGAGAGTGTGAACGTGAATGCATAAGAAAACTTCGTACTTGGCTATACTTTACTCATACTTTTTGGATTGATTTTATAAACCTAGTAATTGCGTTACCAGGAAAAAAATAATTTTTCTATTACCTTTGTATTGTGGAACTTTTTAATTATATTATTGAATCCATATGTAATTTTCCTGCTTGGTTGTTACTTTGAGAGATCGAAAAAAGAGAAGCAGCAAGCGCACTGCTGCGTGCTGATCAGGGATGCTAACTCTATATTTTAGATCAAATTAATAATTAACACAAAAAGTAAATAATATTTTTGTTTACGATTACAACTTTTATGCATGTATGTAATGTATGCAAATACTATTAACAAAAATTAAAGAATAATAAAAATAAAAAATTAATAAAAGGTTTTACACAAAAAATATATACTTTTCATATCTACAAATTGACAAAAAATTTAAATTTTCAGTCGCAAACTAAAACGATCTCACTCCCCAATTCCCTACAACTAACTAAAATTGAAGTCGATTCCCAACAATTCGAGGAATTCCTTATAAGTTGGCATTCGACGTTCTGGCAGTAGCCAGGGCGCTCTCAGTTACATTCACTCACTCTCCACATTAGTGAAGCCGAGTTAACAATTTATAGTTATTCGAGCTATTTTTGTTTTTTTCTATCTCACAAGATATGTTTTATAAATTGAAAGCTGATTTACTTTTGGTAATGGTAATATAACTGTGTAAATCGGACATATTCTGGTCGCTAAATTTAAAAGAAGAATGCGGGTTATTTTAATATAACCTGGTCACTCTGCTTCACAATTGGTTTGGCCAGTAGCAGTTGCAAGGGGCTAAATGGGGTTATTTACCACTCCCCCGCCCCTTCCCGAAAAATTTTCAAATACATAAAATAGTAATATCTGATATAAAAATTCTAAATATATGGAAAATTTTTAATATTTATGACTCCCCAGAAATTTTTTTTTGTATCCGCCACTGGTATACTCTCTTCCTTATGTTAGTTTTTTGCACATATACATGCACATTTATGTGTGCTTTTGGCAAAACAACAACACTAATGTGTATGTGTACACTCAATTAAACCACCACCGCTCGTCTTTAAATTTACACCCCGCTTCTAGCACCTTCTTACACACGACGTCGGCAGAGGGCAACTGAAGTGCACATCCCTACTCTAACGTAACTACGGCCTAAAATCATAAAAATATTTTGTTTAAAGATTTTGTAAGCTGATAATGGTAATCGTACTTTTAAGTACCGACGGCTGACAAAGGGTTAAAATAAACGATCTAGTTTCAGTACTTAGTTCGTATATATCAATTTCGGAGCATATTCTTCTCATCTTACACTGTGCGCCATTTCTTGACTTTGAAAATGCAAAACGGATTTCTGCAAACTAAAAAATTAAAAGATAATGTTAGTAGTTTCTGGAAGATTTAAAAAGTCGTCTCAATGTTTTGTATGTGCACCATAGATACAACAGAAAAAAAATTTAAAAAAAATATACGAAGTTTCAGCTTTAGATACCTATATTGTGTTTTTTTTATTTTAACTATATTTTGACTGTATTCTTTTGTTAATATGGAAAGTTTAAAATCTATAATTGTGTACAAGAAACAACGCTACAAAATTTAAAATTTTTAATACTGCGCCAATTTTGATTGAATTTATACAAATTAAATTCAGCTATGTCATCATCCATTTCAATTGGAAGAATTTATGTTAGGTCCGTTCCCGTACTTTACCGCGGGTGCATGAATTTAACCAAAACAGCCCTTAATCGTTCCCATACTCAAAAAACTTGCAAATGAGAGCAGAGATGAGAGATTAATTGTCTTCTTCTTCTTGCACGGAACAGCCTGCACTTTTTCTTCGGTTACAAATGGTAAAAGTGTCAGACAATAAGCTGTTTTGTGTTTATCAGCTATTTTGCTTCTGTGAAAATATATTGAAAATTTTAAATTTATAAACAAATAAAGAATTTTTGGAAAAATAAGTGTTATTAAAAATGGGAAATGTTCAAAAGATATTTGAAAATGTATCAATTGTATATTTGTTAATTTTGAACTGCATTCTCCACAGATTAATGGCGCAAGTATCTGTTTAACTTCTGGTGGTGTAGAAGCTTCTGCTATTTCTGAATAATGCAAATGGCGATGAAGTTTCTTCAGAAGTAGTCAGGCGAATAATTTTAGTGTTATTTTTTCATTATTTATTTATTTTCTTGTAAGATTTAACAATTTTTATTTTATTAAATATCGCAGACACTTTGTTTTTTTTTTTAATTTAACTGCCGCTACAATTTGACGTTTTGTTTTGTGCAAGAAAAGTGTTTTTTGGCGTTTCCGTACTTTTGTGCATTTTTGTCCATAGCAGAGATTATTAATTGTATACTCTCACTTTACCAAACTTTACGCAAAAAGTACGGGAGCCGACCTATTATGATGAAATATTACAATCAGTTGAAAGAGTTTCTTCATTTTTTCTAACCCATTCGTTGATTTTGTACAATATATTGGACAATCGCTTTTATCCCATTCATTCAAACTTTAACAGCAAGTAAATAGTTTTTAAATTACATAACCTACTATTATGTACTTTTATGTTTTTGGATTACCGATCATTACCAAACTTATGCTATTTTTTAAGAGCTTTTTTCTTTGAAGTCAAATCAATAATGCAATCTGCAAAAATTTATCATCAAAACTGATTGCATTATTTTAATAAAAAAAATAATAATTCTTTGCTAAGTGAAAATATTACTTTCCAAGTATGTTCATAAAAGATAAATGTATATAAAAATCCAAAAATTTAAGAAAACGCGTTCACGGATTTTTGCCGATTGCTTCAGGAGTATTGTTCAACTTTTAATAGAGGTCAAACAAGGATATGTAGAGGCTTGAAACTTGTTTATGTTAGTTGTAGAAGTGTTAAGTAATCATGAACTTCACTCAAAAAAAATTGATCGACCCCAATTAAAAAAAAGAGCTGTAAGGGCTAATGATTTGAATAAAGAAGAGTTGAAAAAAGAATGCCGAGTAGCCAAAAAATATTTTGAATTTACTTTCCGAACTTTTCTCACTCTTCGATGTACTCAACAATCATAAAAGATGGTCTCATTTCAACCATACCTAACGCCCGTATCTTTTTTCGAACTATATATTTCTACCAAAAATATTTTAAAAAAAGTAAACCGATTTGAAAAAACTGTATATTTCGCGGTATCAATTTTATTAAAAAAAATTAACAAGAAAAGCAAATTATCCATCATCTGAATCGTTCTTCGTTCTACATTTCAATATCTAATTCTGTAGTTGTTGTACTCGTATTGTATTTGTCCTTTAAAAAAATTTGACATAGCAATTCCGGCTTTGTTGTATGGTATTTATAGAAATCAACGCATGGATATTTCAAGTTACATTTGACGATCAGAATCGGCTTCAATGTTTCCACTTCTATCAAAAGTATATGCTCAACGTGTTGCCATCGTTCTCTCTGACGTTTTGCATTGCGATTGATAAATTTGAATTTCGATGCGTTAAAAAATTAAATTTTATATTTTTTCTTAACATGGTATTTTGGTTAAAAATGCGGTATGCAGTTTTGGAGTCTAAAAAACCAATACCATACCCAATCTTGAAATCCTTTTAAAAATTCATTTGTCATTGTTTTATACAAATGTGCCCGAAAGATGAATTATATTACAAATTATTTAGGAAGTACGATTGACAAAAAATAAACACAATGCATTCGCAATTTTTATCGATTTAACATGAACTTTTGAATAATTTGGACTTCAATGAAATAATTAGTAATGTTAATATCGCAGTTGGAGACGTTCAAGAAAGTTGTTTATGTTTATCACTTGCGCAACCATCTAAACCACTTTTCTCTACCCTTACGGATGCGGAAGAAAATATTCCAGCAAAATCATATTTCATTAACACAGACGTCTCCTATGCCTCAATTTGCAAATATTGTTGTGATTTATTTCAGACCTTTGATGTTATTACATCAAAAAATAAATATTGTATTCTGCCCAATGATTTCGTTTAATGCACTACCAAATAAAAATACCTCAGTTATCGCAACTATCACTACTTGAATCACAGGAACAGGCATAAAGTTAAGGAAATGCATTGATATATTTATTTATATGTGCATTAAAAAAATAAATGTTAATTGATTACAAAATAAACAACGATAAAGTCAATAGTTGCATTTATATCTGCCTAGTATGTATATGTTTAATTAATGATAGAATAATAATTAGTTAAAGCATTTATACATATATACACTAGCGCATCCCAGGGAAGGGGGGTTTGGGATCTCTTACCAATGCAAATTTTATACATTTAGGGAATCTCTGGATCCGCTAGTGCATATATATAATGTTATTACTGTTAAATGCATACAGACATTTACATACATCTCTGTGTGCATTCCTTTGTCTGTGTTGAAAACAAATATTTGATAATTAATTTTTCCACAATAATTTTTATTAATTAATAAATTATAAATAGGTATGCAAAAAAAATTTCAAATGTCAAAAATTAAATATTATTAAAATTGTAATAAAATGACACATGAACGTAGTGACACAGGATCTTGGCCAAGGCTGCCAGATTCAATTTTTTTTTGGAGTCAAATCGAGGTCATCGAGACCCTCCACTTCGTGGAGTAGTATGTCGACTTCCTCGATTCATTCGCTTTTCTCTGCCTTTATTTCTTTGACGACTTCCTTCGGTATCTCTTCTAAGTTTCCACCCGAAGGAGCCTCAGCGGTAGTTTGCTTCTCATCTCGCGGTTTGTGAATGTGCATTGGTATGCTGCCGAACCTGTACCGGATGGTATATTTGTTTTTTTTAATCGCTTCGACCGAACGGCCATGAACACCAATTGTCATCAGCTTGCCCTTGCCTTCATCATTACTTTTGAAGATTCTCCACAGCTGTATTTGCAATCTCTCATTTTAGGCAATGATGAGGTTTAGGAGTTTCGTCGTATCCACTCCTGCCGCCTTAGGCAGATAAACCGTCAGCATGTGTACACTAGGTATATTGTCCCCAGTACACGTTGACAGCTTAACACCTTCCCAGTTTGGCAGCATCGGGACCGTCGCCATTCGGCAGTGTCTTCGCAAGCACAATCTACCAGTATTAGGCCTGGTCTAAAATGTATACCGTCAAATTGGAGTTTGGTTCTCCAAACCTTGCACATTTCCTCTACGATGGCGTCTTCAATTTTCCCTTGCTACTCACGAGTCAGTATACGCTCGGGATACGATTTAGGCAGTATTGCCAGTCTGATTGCCTTGGCGGCGCTAGCGTACCTAACACTCGGCTTCCTGGCTCCTTCTTCGTTTTCGGTTCTGCGTTTCCCTTCTGCACTTCTGGCCTACTTTTCTTGGTCTTACTGCCTTATTTTGCAGGCTATACTCCATTTCCCCGGGCCAGTTGGCGGGTTTTTGGAGCGGTCCTGTGCTTTGCTTTTTGCCTCCTCTGGCGTTAAGCCATTCTTAAGATAGCGCAGATATCATTTGGCACCTGCATCACTCAAGCCCATTGACTTCCGCAACGCCCCCATTTTAATGGTCTGTCGAGATGTCAGTCCGTTCCTCGTTTCTCGTACTCGTTCCTTGTCCATTGGAACCCACCGCAACGCACCACCTATAATGGTTTGTTCGGATGTCAGTCCGGTACTCGTCGATGGTTGCGGTTGTTCCTTATAGAAGCCCACTGAACCACGACTTTCCTTCCGTTTGGTCATCGTTGCCCTTGGTTTCGGTCCAATTTGAGACATAGCACCTCTATCTTTCCACTGTAGGTCAGATTTTCTGCTTCTCGGTGTAATTACCTGGTGGTCAGTATCTCGGAGTTTGTGTTCCACCTGATCAGCCAGTTGTGATGCGGTATAGGTTCCCGCTTGTTTGTTTAATTTATCAACTTCTTCCATATGTTCCCACGAGTGTGGGGGAAGTTAGGTCCGCCGTGTCATAGCCCCCATTAACACGGTAAGGTCATAGTTACTCACTGAGGCCATGATAAGAGTGCAGATTCAAATGCTGTACTATTGAGTAACAAACACCTGTCTCTTCATCGTTATCTTAGCTAGACACCTCCTGACACCAAGCAGGGCTTATTGTGGTATCTATTACCAACCGGTACCCTCGAGGAGGGTTCAGTGGAGGGTTTTGCCAAAGTTCAAATAGAATAGTACCAAAAAAGTACTAAAACTATACAAAAATGACTGTTTGGATAACATACTTTGGGCAGAAAGTTGAAAAATCAAAAAGAGAGCGTAAAAAGTGACGTGATCGGCAATCATTTGATCGTCTGCATAATATCGCCCTAAGCTTTGGCATGAAGCAAATGCATGAATATTTAAACGTAAAAGCATGAGCGTATGCAGGGGGGTTGTCCCGTTTCGCAGAAAATAATTTGTTTCAGGTTCATGTGTGCTTAGTGTGTATAAGAAATATGTACAAGATAAATCTGATCATGAAGCAAAAATTGTCTTGGAAAGATTTATAAAAAATCCAGAAGGCTTAAAAGCTTCAAATCGCAAAACTATTTCTTTTTTATTAATTATTAGTTTTTTTTTTCACGGTTTCTTCAATGACGAATAAATTTGAAAAATTAAAAATTTAAACGAAATATTTTTGTAAACAACAGTCGTTTGTTCATTACTTTCTATATTTCATAGAAATAATCGAAAATCAATGAAAAGCTGAATGAAAATAATTTCCACCCTGAGATAAATTGACTCTATTAAACATTAAAGATTTGATGACCCTATGATTTATGTAAAACTTATCTTTGAACTCTAGTATAAATTCTCTTATAACGTCGATTTCGTTATGAAACATTGAATGCATCGGAAAATTTGGATTTTATTTGATCATTTCAATTAATTTCCAAGCCTCAATACGTACACTAGATTCGATCTCCCTACAAAATTTTTTTTTTAAAATACACCCCTTATTTGAAAGCTTATGTGGAGAGGGTACCTGAAAATTTTTGTTTTGTTTTGGACCACCCTAAAAACACCAAATCTAATTTTAATTAAAACTTTAGTATTTATTCATATGGAATTGACATAAAGTTGTAAAATTCATTTGTGCCCCACCACCAAACAGTTTTTAGTAGTATAAGTATTTTGGGAGAGCAGCGCGAAAAATAAAGTGTTGCAAAAAATTTAAAAAGTTTTTATGTGAATTTGTCAAAAGTTAAAAAAAAATTATCAATTTTTTAACATTACATATTCATATTTTTCGCACCCATGAGTGGTGCAGGGGTGCCCAAAAGTTTCTTATGGACGTGCAAACACCAATACACATAAACTTTATTATTATAAAATCATAAGTTAGAGTCTAATTAAACAACAACAAAATCTACGTTGAAGTCCAACAAAGCATATGAAAGTGTTGTTGCTTCGCACTTTGGTATAGGCAAAGAAGAGAGATGAGAAACGAAAAGGACAAAATTGTTTGTGTATTTCGTATTCCTTCCCTGCAGTGAAAAGTTCTAGTTCCGAACTAGCGAATTCAATAGTTTTTAAGAGGCAGCGACTGGTTCCACATCTATCTACTTTGCTTTGCTGCAACTGGCGAATTTAACACGGCGTTGTCATAGGAGGTATCGATGTGTTACCTTATGCATTACCTGAGGATTACTAGTCCTTCAATAACTAGTTCTTGCACTAGTTCGTTAATATCTAGTTTTTTCACTAATTCTTGAATAACTAGTTTCAGCACAAGTTCTGAAATATCTTAACCCCTACATTTTACACATATAGATAGTAAATAAAATGCGAATTTATTATATGGCGATTTTTTTTAATAAAAAATAACAACTCAGAAAAAGAATACAATAGATCCATTTATAAAAAGATGAATTATTAAGTTATATTATTGACACATAATAATAATATTATTACTTGAACTTGAATAAGTTACGATTACATGTATAAAATTTGATTTTCTGCACATATTTTTTATAAACTTCCTTCAGGTTATCTTCTGTCGAGTTAGTTTGGTTACCAAGACTTTTTGCTCAGCGATTATTTCCATTTATGTTTTGTTTAATCCATTTGTCATTTCTAAAAAAGAATAATAAATAAATTAAAAAATTTACAAATAAAAAAATAAGTAAATTAATAAATATACTATTAAATAAATGACAAATAAATACTAGCATCGAGACTGCAAATTTGCGCCATGGGTTTCGTTCATACGCTGTACTTTACGATAGGTTGATCGTTTTCATCTACGAACTTTTTGTTCAACATTTTATTAATAGTTACACCTTCAGCAAATTACAAATCTTTTTTAATTTGTTTTATACAATAACACTTTTTCACAAATTCAGTTAACCTCTTGAGTCCGACTTGCTCAAAAATTACATAATAACAAGCAAAATTAGTTGAAGACAAATTCAATAGCTGTTAAAATAGCAGTAAATGACGAAGAACAATTACGAAGCAAAGTTTTTTTTGTTTTTGTAAAACGACACAGCATACCGATCATTTAAAACTTCGAACTGGCGAATCTATAGATGTACTTGTCACCATAATATGCACTAGTTCAAAAAAAGAAAATCGTTTTGTTTCAACTTGTGAATCATTTCATTCAATCAGGAACTAACTACCGAACTAGTGAATTTGTTTCAACCACAGATCTTTTTGTATCTAGTTCGCTGTTTCACTGCAGGGATAGTACGGAGTGCTGTGTATGTGTATTAGAATGTACAGCCTATACCTAAGTATTTTTACAATGACAAATGTGCACCAAGTGCATAGGCCGTGGGCACTTCTGATATAAAGTTTCAGTTGAGCAAACAAAGATTTCTGAGCTATATAGGTAAGTAATAGGTTAAGTAGTTACGTATGCAAGTGGCTTCTTTAGATCCTTATCTAATCAAAAAAGTAGCTCACTTCAATTACTTCAATTCATTTCATCGTGGTTTTTTTATTTTTCGTTGAAAACTAATACTCTACTTAGAGAATCTTATCCTCTTCGCTGAAAAAGTATACATATCTGCGCTTCCGTTTTTGTGTATTATTTCATATTTTCAATTTATTGTGATTATAGTTCTCGAGTTCTAGTAAAATGGAAAAATAAAAAAGAATTATATTTTCTTTTAATTCCATTAGGATTCGAAAAAAGTAACTAACATAAATTCAAAAATTAAAAAAGTACGCAAAAACTTGTAAAAAATATATGACCTTAGACACCGAAGAGGTTATAGTAAAATAAAATCTGCCTGTTCCCAGTGTCTCAGTTTTTTAGCTATCGACTTGAAACTTGGCATGGATTCTTGGATTTCGCTGTTATAACCCCAATAAGACTGAATACTAGAATTCACGATAGCTACTTTAAAAGTCAGCCTATTGACTTTAAATTTGAAACAGACACTTCTTTTTACCAACACCACCAAATACAAACATTAAATTTATTTTTGCACTTGTGTGTATTTGTCGACCTATGATGTGTACGCAAAGGTCATAAATGTAGCACGCCCACGTTGGTTGATTCTGGAATCGGCCAAGAGCGAAAGTTTCGTTACTAATCTTTCATTATATACAATGTAGAATTATTCGACATTTTGATTTTCGAGATTTCGAGCACAGGTTTAAATTCAACGACCCCCAAAACCAATACGTAACAGATTTGTCATTAGCAAAAGGTGTCATTAGCATGTAGTGCATTTCTGGGTTCCGCTATCTCTGAAAATTTTATTATTTTTTTGATGAGAAAATGCTTTATTACCAAATCTAGTCATTGTGATACCAGCACAGCGTTAACCGAACCCGCAAATTCTCAAATATTTTCCAAAAGCTACAATTTTTGTGAGAACTTCAATTAAAGGTGATGCACAATCCACACCAGTTACTAAAGGTGCAAAATATTGCATAATTCTCTCAGTCTGCTCCGGATTTATGTGGCCGTCAAGGATAGAACTAACATTATTTGCGATTTGCTCTAAAAATTAAGTTTTAAGCAGTTGTTCACTGACTTAACTGGAACCTAAATTCCTCACACACAGAGAACAAAAAAATATGCTTTTTTGTTACAGTTGACTTGAGTAGATTTTTTTATATGAAGTTGAAAAATTTGAGCAAAACACCTAAGTTTATTGGCAATTTGCCTTAACCCTTATATTGGCACCACGGTCTGGTCAGACCTTTTTCAACTTTGTAGTATCTCTATGTTCTCCAAAATCCATGATATCTTTAAATGACTATTTCTAAATAGATTTATAAAAAAAATTGGAGTCCTGAGATATGAAGAGGGCGAGATTTTGGTAATTTCAAAATTTTAGTCTGGCCAGACCTTATGCATTTTCTCATAGTTTTTCTGATATTTTTGCTTTACTTAGTCGTTAGTAACGTGTTGTTTGTATGCATATAAACATTATCATCCTTTCCTTTTGAAATATAAACTTATTTTACTATGAAAACAAAAGTTTTGAATCAACACACACCATTACACAAACGACCATTGGAACTATAATTGAAAATTAGAAACCACAAAAGATTATAGAAAAGAAAACCTTTATCATCTTCCCACTTTGGTTCCTCAGATATACCGTCTAAAGTATTTTCTTTATATGGGAGCTGCCGTGCCCACTTGCAGTGGGTACTGTAGTACAGTTTTCATTGAAAATTCAAATAAATGCAGTATAAATATATGACGGTCTGGCTGGACCGTGGTGGTAGCAGTGTGACAAACAAAAGTTGTGCCAACAGAAGGGTTAACTTAGATATGACTAAGTCAGACAAATGCCCCCAAAAACTTAAGGAGGAATATACACCTAGAACCGCGAAAAAATGCAATTTTTGAAAATTTGTTTAAGGAAATTTTGTTTATTTTTTTTTTTAAATGAAATCACTCTGTCTTAAGAATACTTATGTTTAATTTTTTTTATTAAAAAATATTTAATATTGGCCGAGTATTTATGTACTCTTTCAACTGCTGCAAAAAAGATGTCTTCCGCGGTGACCACTCTCATTTCATCTGTAATCAACAGAAATAAACAAACCAAAAAGATTATTAATATTGATACTATAATCTAGTCTTTGTCGTAGAGGATTTTGAAAATATTTTTATTTGACAAAATGGCGCGCGTTTGAACTTAAAGTGGCGATTTTTATGTAAAAATTAGTTACTATTTTGCCAATAAAAAAAACTGAGCCACTAACAAAAATACTACTACAAAGACTAGATAGTTATGTATTTACTAACCACAAGAATTTCAAGTCAATCAGTTCAGTGGTTATCGAGATATTTCGGTCACAAATTTGAAAAAAGCTCGTTTTAAGGTTGAGCAATGACTTGTTTTCCCTGTCTGATCCGGCTGCTTGATGGTGGCAAGTAGCCGTTACTTTTTTTCTGGAAATTTTTACCAGACATTCTCAACCCTTAAATGCATACTGTACCATATATGGTACATGTCTTTAATCATACGATAATCTAATCAATCAAACAAGAGCGTGATACCCTACGCTTTAAATTAAAACAGACAAATTTATCCTTCATATAAATACCGTTACAGCTCACTTACGATTTGTTATAGTCGTCAGTCTTATGCACTTTTTGCACATAATTTCAAAAGCAATTTTCAATAGCGAAAATAAAATTGATAAAATTTGTTATTCGTGTGGAAATACGTAATGTACTCAACATTGGGCTTTCTTTTAGCTAAATATACTCTATGTACTATGGACTATATGTAGATACTCTATGCATCTGCGCATTTGACTATTTTTGATTGTTCATTAAGGATGTAGTCTGGTGTTTGAGTTTCAAAAAATTTAGTATACTGTAAAAATTTCATAGCAAAATATTAAGGAAGTTACAGCACATAGTCAAGAGCGCCCGTTGGTTAAACTCTATGTGTTGTTAAAACTTTGAAAGCGTTTTTCTTGAAACAACGTTTTTTTGATCGGCCCAGGGGCTTGAAGAAATTCTATAAAGCCGATTGGGCTAAAATTTTAATACGTTATTTTACACGCACATGGCTCTCGCAAGTAGTAGAAATTGTTCACTTTTAATCATTATTTCCTATTTTTTATCCCGATTTTCAACAAAAAAAGTCCGATACTTTAATTTTTTTTTAGAAGTCTGCCATTTTGTTATTTTTTAATAAAAATGTTTAAATCTACTACCTGCCAGAATGGCAAGTCTACAAAACGATATTCTATTCAAATTTTTTGTCTTAGATGACTTCAAGTGTCGCAATCACCCGGGCCAGTCACACACCTTTTTTTAGGTGTCCACTCCAAACATTTTTTTTTATACAGTTAAAGAATTGAAATTATTGTATTTTATTTTGTTATAATAAAAAATTCCCAAAAAAAAACCTTGAAAATTAGGCCGAAACACCAGACTACATCCTTAAGATATGGATGGCATCATTATTGACGGAAAGTGGTACAACGTTGATGAGGTGGCGGATACGCTTTATGACGATGAAGTGGTGGGCATACCTAACAATGGTGTTCTATCAGATGATGAAAAAGAATGGGTAGATGAAGGGCCGGATGAACTGATTGGGGAAACTTAAATACCGCAACGCGAGGGAAATTGAGAAGAAATCAATTCCGCCATATTGGATGAATGGCATATTTCTCAACAATGACGAGCTGGACTTATTTATTTTTGAAGCTTCCAGAAATTCTTTTCTTGATGTTTCTGTTAGATTTGTTCATAGTGATGCAAGAGCCTTATTCGCCTCGAAAAACGAATAAAATGTTAGTTTCTTCGACTCTTGCGCCACCTGTGGATATGCTGCTAATGCTGCCACCGAAAATGCTCGCATCGATCAAAATGATAAGTTGGGCCATGTACGTGAAAAATGGTGTTAGTATAAGGACGTTGTTTTTGACATAACTTCCAACGATTTTGAAAGATTTTGTTGGAAAAAAGGAAATCTACAGTTGCAAATCTCTTTTCTCCGAAGCTTAAAATTGGAACCAGAGTCAGCAGATGATTTCGCAACTGTTTACCTCTCCCTTGAGAAAAACGCAATTGTTACGTCGATTATGATGCAAAGAAGGAATAATAATTTTTTATTTACACTAAAAACTACCAAAATTGTTATTTTCATTCACTTTTAATTCATTTTTCATTTATTTTTATACATTTTTACATTAATTTCATAGTGTACCATATATGGTACACATCACAAATCGTCCTATTTCCGCTTTTACGGGGAAATGGTGGCAGGAAATGGGGTCCGGGAAAATCAATGCCCAATCCGTATTTAGCGAGCTGACCTCATGCATTTAAGGGTTAAGACTTTAAGCTTCAAGAAAGCACCAAAATTGAAAAGTCGATTTTTGACCACTCTATGTGTGCATATAGATATTCCCCCTTAAGCAATTATCTAAGTTTTAAGGGTACCTTCTATTCTAGATTTTTTATATTTCAAAAGTATAGGCTTTCAAAAGTATACTGTATTTCGTGTCAATATTTCCAGTATTTCGACTTCTACAGCCGACCGAAGTTTAAACTCATTTATCTCGAAACTATATTTTTCTTCACGGCGTGAGACAAAAAAAACATATCGACCCATTTGTCTCAAATTTCACTATATGGTATTATTCAGTAAACCAGTGCTTACCGCTGGAACTAATACGTTGAATACTTCTTACTTTTTACATACAAAAAGTAATGAAAAAAAGGTCTGTTTTCGTAACGTAAATATCAACAACGCGCCATTTTGTCAAGTTTTGTTTTCATTCTAGTTACTGCGATAACTACACTCATACTGATAGTAATTTTTTTTTTTAGATCAGAGGAAGATCCACAACATGACTCACCAACAAGATTTGAAGAGGGCAACTGTAACACCAATTTTAGTTTACTTAAAATTATAACTTTTTTTTTTAATATTTCTGAATATTGTTAAAGTAATAAAATATATCTGCAAAGTTTAAATACTGTTACTCATTATTTTCATTTAAAAAAAAAATTCTAAGAACTCGTTAAGGGCGCTAGACCAGAAGGTCCCCTTAAATCAATACACCGCATAACGAATTAATTCCAATTTTTTCGTTTTGGTTTTGGCCTTTGCTTGAACGCTTCATATTTACAAACATCTGCGGGTAATGAAAGAATGATATCCGCAACAAAATTCCAGGATGTTGGATTCAAGTTTCGTAGGACATGGATAAATTTGGAATCATCTCGACTGACGCTGTTAAGTCTTGAAAAAATGTTTCAAGTTGAGCAAACCAAAGTTTTGATACCACGGATATGCACTTACGTAGAATTTTTTTCGTGGACATATAAAGGTTAATTCTACCAAATTTATTAATAAACCTGAGTAGATCCTGCGGTGTCAAAAAGGTCAGGTGTTCATCCCTCAACAATCCAGTGGGAAAAATACATACTCTGATCCGACAGAAAGCGAAACAGATACTAAGAAAGTGGTCTGCCATCTCTTCACAATCTTTTTCCGAACCACATGAAGCACTAGACACTAGCTCAATCATATTCAAATGCCTATAGCTCTTTCTGTTAAGTGATAACAGAAAGTCTGTTAGATGCTTTGAGATAACAGGTAACATGATCTTTGTCTGTCTACAGCCCCTCAGTTCCTCCCATTTACAATTGTGGGCCAAATCGGCCCACTCATTATGCGCCATTTAGTATCATATTAGTTTTAGATTTAATTATGAGTAAGTATAACTTGATTAAGTAGTTAATTTTCTATTTTAACACTGAAAATATTGTAGTTATTTGTAATAGTTATGCTAGTATTCAAAATTGGACCAAAAACTTAAAATATAAAAACTATTGCACACATTTCCATATATCTACTTATATGACTATGTATGTGTAAAAACATGTATTTATGTAGGTATGTACACATACGCAGCAAAGTTCTAACATCCGTTGAAAAGTGAAGTAAAAAATACAACAATAACAACAACAAAAGTACGAGTGTAATTAAGGGAGCTGTTCATGGTCCCTTCGATGCACACAAACACACGCAGAAACATATTCGCACGCATACACATACATATGTATGTGCATGCATACTTACATACATATGTATGTCCGTAAGCATATCTCCATGTCCTTGCTCTTATTTTATGCTTATTTCATGTTGTTGTTGTTGCTGTTGGTTTTTGTAATGTAATTTACGTTGACTGTTTTGAATAAACCAAGCATGTAATGAAGTTGGCTTCTTTTCATATTTTCTACTACTTTTGTTTTCCCATTTGTTGTTGCTGATGTTGTTGTTGTGTTTTTGGATGGTGCTGCAGATGAACGGAAATGGTTTACATGCCATAAAGTATTCACATTTGTTTATGCGTGTGTATGTTTGTGTATTGGAATAAAGTGAAGTTTAAATGAAGTGCAGTTGTGTGTTGATATTAGTGTGCATATGTGTGCTTATGCATGTATGTATTCTTACGTGTGTATGTGTGAGTTAACAGCATATTCATTTTGTTTAATTTTTTCTGCTATTCTCAGTTGTTTTTAGATTTTTCCTTTTCCCTTCCTTTTTCAGTGTTCCGTTTTGTTTTGTACACAGTTGATGCCAACTCTGAACTCTTTTTAATTGTGCGTATGTAATTTTAGTTTAATAGTGTTAGTTAAATGTGTTTTTTTGTGTATATACTTATGCTTGTGTAAGTATATAGGAAAGTAAAAAGAAAAGAAAAATACAGATTAATATTTAATTTCCACATAGTTTCTTCTATTGTAATGTTTACCTACTTTATTACCTCCTTATTTTGAATATTTGAAATTCAAAAACTAACTTAAACCCTAAAATCAAGAAAAATACAAGTTAGTTTTTAGAGGATTTGTTTTATAAATCAAAAATAATTATTATTTGTATGCAAAAACAAAATCAATTAAAATTTTTTAATAATTTTTTGTAGTATTGTAAAAAAATAATTAACCAAAAATAACCACACCTACAAAAAGATTATGTTACCAAAAATTTTCAATAAAAATTTATTATGGAAACTATCGTTTGATTTCAACTATTGCAAAGCTGAATGAATGATTTTAACGATTGAACGATTTGTTCAATCGATTTCATTTATCCGCACATTTAATTCAATAATAGCAAACAATCGTTGATTTATTCGAAAAAATCACTCGAGTGATTTGCTCACAACTATCGAATGAATGGATTTTTTTTAAGTATCGAATAATTCGATAGTTCCAGTTAACTACTATAATTGATATAATTAAGTTTTTTCGTTAGTCTTAAGGTTTTTGGCATAAAGTTTTTTTAAAAAAAATTTTCCCTTCCCGTTTAGCATATACATATGTAGGTCCAGACCGAAATATTTGCCATAGTCGTTTATTGTGCAATTAAGTGTAAGAAATTTGCAAATATCGTTAGTTCTAGAAATGTGTTGGTCAAAATATAATTGGTATTATTTTTATTATCTTTGAGGAAACAAATATTTTAAACTTTAATCTTGCCTTCCCAAGATTCTCTAATCTTAATTTGAAGAGCTCACAATTTAATAATTTTATATCAAGAAATAACTGAAGGAAAAAAATATTTTTTTCGCACAGTTTAGTTAAATTTTAAATAAAACATTTCTTATTATTTTTTAGACTTAAGCAATTCTGGTACATATAATTAAAAAAAAACTTCTGGAGTTAAGTGACTTTGATAAAATTTCACAAAACAAAGTTTTTATAAATACTGAAAACTATCAAAGCTCAGTAGAAATGTCAGTCAAACGATGTAGTGCGTTTGGCTTAGAGGGACTAAGGCATATTTGATTTAGACGCATATGAGGATTTAACCAATTTTGTAAAAATCTTTGATACTTATATCCTTTTTTCGACTTTTTCCAGTGTACTTATGTTGGCCTAGCTTTTTTTTTAAGTATTAGTAAATTTTAGAAGTATCGGCTAGCAGATGTCAAAAATCTTGGAAATTCTAGGAGGTGGACTTAGTCGGTTTTTATATGCATTGAAATCAACTCATTTGTTTTAGTCAACGTTACATAATTCATTTAGAAACTAAATTTCATTAAACTCTGACATCTCCTTCTATTTATGTCTACTTCGTCGACTCACTATACGGCGGATGAGAAACAACAATTGAAATTATTGAAATATTTGAGTATTCTTGAAAATATTGAAAATTAAATACTGAATTCGGATATTTGAAAAATTACTGCAAATTATGATTTTAAAGCTACCTGCACCATAATTTTGAATATTAATTGGAATATTTACAGTATTGTGGGAATTAATGTGAATACAAGTGATAATTATATACTTAAAACAACATTTATTATTTATAGACGAAGAAAAAAGGGAAAAGAATACAATTTAAATTGTTTTAATAAGAAATATGTCTTCCCTAGGCATTTACAAATTCTTTAACACGTCTTTCGAGTTCACCATGCCTTCGATCGGCACAAGGGATCCGGTACCGTTATAAGAAAAGCAGCCCCAGAGCATCTTCATTAATAGATGTTTAACTGTTTGATCAATATGAGCTGCAGTAAGTTTTTCGTTGTCATTTTTTCTTACGTAACGAGATCACTGTTCCTGTACCAAAAAATGGCTCTATTCTGAGAATAATACTTTTCTTCACTCTCCAACAGCAAAGCTCACATATTTTTGTGTCGAATCATATTGTTTTTTCCTAATAGCAGCTTAATAACTATTTTTTTTTTTAAGGTCTGAATGTTTTTTTACCTTCTATAAGTCGTTTTTATACGGTGGAGTTATTAACAATAACTCCAGCGTGTCTTAGGGTTTAATTTACTTTGCCTTATTAAAAAATCTTCATCTCTTGCTGTAGTCTTTCTTTTCTTCCAAAATTTCCTTTTTCTGTTCACCTCTATCATCCCAGTGTCCTTTTTTTACTTCAAAATCTTGTTAACAGCTCCTAAACTCACATCACACGCCAAGTAAAATTGCTATAATTATAGTATTTTCACATTAATTCGCACAGTATTAATTCGAGTATATCATGAATTCTGTAAATCTTTATTAATAAAATAAATAATGTTCAGCTTAAAATTATGTCAATCAAAGTTTCATTTTACTAGTGAAAATTTGTTTTCCTACTTGTCACTAAAGATATATTTCTTATAGTCCTGTGTGAGATTTTTCTTGGTCTACTCAGCATGAAAAGGAGAGGTCCACAACAAACCTATTTCTGTCGAATAATGATAAATTATACACGGCGCCACCTCTTGGCTGGCAATGGCAAACCTCAAAGTGTAAAAATTGCATAAAAAAGTTTTTTTGTGCACTTCTGATTCGGAATAAAACTGTTGGTCCATTCCATTCGTGTACAAATATAAATTAAAAATTATGAATGGATGCAAAATGTTCGATCTAGACCCTCCGTGGACTGTTGTGTCATAATAGCAGAAGAAAAAGTGAAACTAAACTAAACCGAAAGAATAGCAATTTGAAATCTTCTTAATCTCAGGTGTTTATTCTAGATCACTTGTGAATTTATGTCCTTTTGTCGAAACGAACGAGAATTATTTCCCCTTTCTAATGGTATGTAACACTTGTTGCAATTATTTCAAATGAATCAGTTTTGAGCGATGAAACAAAGAGTGAGTGTATTTTCACACAAAATAATATAAGAAACCCACAAATTTTATAACAATAATAACTTTTATATAGGGTTTTGTTAACTAAACATTCTGCTGTAGTTTGGTAAAAATAAGCAAAATTTTGGAAAACATACTAAGAAAAAAATTGACTTTTAAAATCGATCCGAATTACCAACATGCGTTTTACTACTTGCATATAATTCGAATCTATGATCAGAATTTCCAGCAAATGAGGTGTTTGCATTATTACAAAATTTAGAAAAACTATATACATAGTTTTAATTAATGAAAGTTTTTTAGTTGTGATATAACAGGTGATGCTAGGAGGTAATTCGGATCGACCCTTTGTTTAGGGAGTTTTTGTGGAATTTGAGTTCAAAGTTTAGATAAACTTGAAAAATATTTTGAATTTTAGTCAAAAATTTTGCATTGATGGTTGGTAGGGGCGGTTAGGGTGGAGTTGGGGGGAGGTCAGAGTGGAATTAGGGTCGAGTTCAGGGGTATTTAACACTGAGTATTACATTACAGGAGCATTCAATTTATCGTTATGCCCTCAATACCCACGCAATTACTCGAGTCTGGAAAATATAATTACTGGAAATATAACGCTTATGATGATATGTTGGCAGCTGGAAGAATTCAATTCCATCTGCCACAGGATCCTGAAGCTATAAAGTCTTTAATTCCAGCTGATTTATATTGGATATGGCGCATGTATGGATGGGGAGTGTCATTTGGATTTGTTACGTTTGTCTTGGAACGTATTTACTCAGTTTGTAGAAACAGTGGTTAAGAAGCAAGAAAATAATAAACACAGATGTAAAGTATTAGAAATGTTTTCTGCATGAAAACATCTGAAATTTTTTAAAATTATACTGATCGATCTTAAATTAAAATCGTTACAATCCTGAATTAAAATTGTTACAACTTTAAATTAAAAATTCATTTTTATTTCAAATTTATCACTTTTAGTTCAATATATTTAAATTTTATTTCAAGATTGTTCGATTTTAAGTCAAGAATGGGTCTTCTAAAGTTGAAGATTTTAAAATCAACTGTGGTCGTGCTTAATTTTACAATGCAATTTTTCTCTGAGTGTATTTACGCATGTTTGCACTTCATTTCTTATGCATAAATTCAATAAGAAAATTAATTATGCTGTAGCCGATTTTTCCGCTAAAATGATAATTACCTTCAGCATATTAAAAAACAAACAGCCCAACATTATAAGTACATGAAACCCTCCCGAAAAAAACTCACATAATAAATTTAGAAAAAGGGTCACGTAAAAAGCATTAAACATAACAACAAAAACACAACAATGAAAGCATAAAAAGTAAGCTATTAAATATTTTTATGCCTATATCTAAATATGCATACATATGAATATATCACACCATAAATAGGCACTTACTAATAAATTAAAATTCGGCAGCTTCTTAAAAGTATAAAAGCAAAGCATGAAATATTGTGCAACATCAGACGCTTAGAAGCAATATACAAGTTCAAGCTCACGTACAAATTAAGAATATTTTTTAGTAGTGTCCAGAAAACGAAAAAACCGAAATCGAAATCGAAAGTATGAAAATGCTGAAACAAGTGTTTGCCATATTGTTGTTAGTGGCCATTTGTATTGCTGAGCCGCCGCGTTATCGCACAGCAGTAACACAACATTTGCAACGCAAACGCATTCTTGCACGTCAAGAAGCAGCACCGCCAACTCCTGCTGCCACTGGTTATCCAGCAGCGGGTATAACACCTGAAATACCATTTGATTTGCCAACTTCAACAGCAAAACCCGATAGTACTTACTTGCCACCAGATAATACTTATGGACCACCATCACCGCCAGCAGCACAACTACCTGAAGATACTTATGGGCCACCCGATAACACTTACGGTCCACCAATAGCACCAGCTGATGAATCTACCAGTGCCATTGACGGGGTAGAGCCCGTGATACCAGAAGATGAAGCACCACAACCAGCACCAAATGCCAATGAAGAAGAAGAGGAAATTTTTGTTGCTGTCGCTGAAGATGGTTCAGTGATTTCTGTCTCAACTGCTTATGATCAAGGTCGTGCCGCCACCACTGATGGAGAAAAAGAATCACCATTATCTGAACGTCTTGTGTTTCAACGTTTTCCACAAGGAGGACGTCGTCTACCATCGCCAGTACCAGTGCCAGCACGTTTCATACAAATGCGTCGAGTGGCAGCAGCACCAGCTAAATTGCAACTGCAGCAACTACAACAGCAGCCCCAAAGTTTTGCTTACAACTCCAGATTTCAAACGTGGTGAAAGTGAATCTCTTTTTTTAGTTGAATTAATTTAAGTAGAGTATCATACATGTGAAGTGTTATCGAAAAATAGTATAAAGAAATAATTTGTTAAAAAAAAATCAAAATGTGTTTTCATACTTTATGTTTATTTAATCATTTCAGGATGGTCATATTGATAAATAAATATCGGCAATTGTTCATTTAAAAATCCCGTGTAAAAGGCAAAAACAAATTTATTTGCCATAAGTCGATACGAATATTTAATTTAATTTGAATATTCCAACACTATTTTCTACAAGAGTGTCATGCTGCCAGCATACGCTGATGAGATTGACATCATTAGCACCAATGCGTGAACTGTCAGTACAGCATTCTCAAACTTTGAGAGGAAGTCACAAAAATCTTAAGTCAACCAACAAGGAGTCACGGTGTGTTGGACACACCGCCACTGTTGGCAATTGCACTTTCTAAGTCGTCAAAGATTTCGAGAAGCAGAGTCCCCTCTATAAGTCCCTTATCTTTCCTGTCCTAATGTAAATAAATATATTTTCTATTTTTTGTTAATTTTCACAAGCTCCTACAAAAAAGCTATGTTTGTTTACCTAACCGTTTTACTTTTTCAATGAAATGCAGTTTTAAAGCCAACATATGTCAAAATATTAAAAAGCCATTATTTTTGGAATAAGTTTTCAAGTGTTCGTTCTCCAAAATTGCAATTATTTATTGAAACTATTTCCTATGTTTTTCTTTCAAGACTCATTTTCAAATTATTACCTACACAAAAAAACTTGAAGAATGATTCTCATAAAAAATTAATGCATAACGCAAAATTCACAAAACAATTTGCAACATCTGTGGCGCATTCATTTTGACTTAATTAGATTTTATGATTTTTTTCATCCATTTCCATTTCCGCCTTGCACATCGTTACAAATGATCATCGCAGTATCTTCTGGTATAGTGAAATTCTATTGAAGCATTTAGTTTACAAGTAAGTCACAAGGAAACTAACACGTCAAGAAGACATGACATAAAGTGAAGAAAATGATTTTTGTGCTGAAAACATTCAATGTCCATTGCCCAATGACATAAAAGAAAAACGCACGTGTTGAAGTGTGTAAAGCCACATTGAATACGTGACTAACTTCTCCTTTCTAAACTTGAAAAGACTTTAAGTGGACTCGCACATACACACAGACACGAAATGGTCAAGGTTGAATTCAATTAGAAGTGGAATAGAATTTTTTTTTGGGGCAAGGGGAGGAGAGAGGCTCAGCATGTTGTTAAAGGATGTGCATAAATATTTGGCATCTGAGCTGAGCGATATATATTTTTAGCACTGGTTTTTTTATTTCATGTTATCAGATTCTAGAATTTAAAGTTTTTTAATTTAATTTTTTTAAGGTATAACATATTAGTATAACCAGAGATTATTAATTAAGTTTCATGGATCAATTCGGCTTTCTGTTTTTTCAGCATTTTAAAGCATATCGGCGCAAAAGGAAAACAAAAACGTCAATTTACAAAGCAAACGCACAAAACCTACAGTGCTATATCGCCAAACCCCAAAATATTTATAATGTAGAGCACTTCAAAAGGCCTCCTACAAGCAATAGAAATGCAGCAAAAGAGAAATCGCACATCACTAACAGAGTTGATGCTAAATTTAATTTTTTTTTTTCGTTTGACGCCGGCAAAAACGGTAGGTACAGGGAAGAAAGTTTAGTTGTGTTCATGTTTTTGTCTCAAAAACAATTAAATATTTTAAAAAATTTATGCATCTTTTATTTATTTATTTTTTTATTTATTTCAAGATGCTTCACAAATAAATTTGAAAAGTATAGGGAAAGGTGCAGGGCAACCAATCTTGGCATACCATACTTATTATGTTTTCATTAATTTTGTTAATTTTTATTTAAAAGCTAGTGGATTTAATTTGTTCTTAAATGATTAATTTATATAATGGGAAACTTAAAAGTTTGAAAAAAATGTCAAAACAAAATTATTTTAAAAAAATCAAAGAAATATGCACTTAGGGCTGTGCAAAACAAAAGCAACAATTTTGCTTCACATCTGCGAGCATTGACTTTGTCAGCTTGACAACCCATGAGAGAAATATTCTAAATATTCCACAAAGTGGCAATTTCCACAGTAGCTGATGAAGCATTTGGGTTTTAGGAGCTTCCCTATGGATTAGGTGGTCAAAATTTTAACTTATTTCGTGGAAAGAACCAACTAAGTTGTGTATCTTATGTTGGTGTTTTTCTTACGACCGCATAGGATGTTGTACCATATTGGAAGGATCAGTCAGTATAAAGCTTAATTGAAGAATTATAGTTTGATACTTCTTGGAAGAAAAGTTGCTTGAAAGTGTCAGGACTTGTATTGTTTTTACTATATTGGCATAAATTTATGTCTATTTCTACATTGTAATAAGGCTGATTTTCAATTGTAGGATCTGATTATGGGGTAAATTATAAGAAGGTTTATTGTGTGTTTAACATCGCATGAACTTCTAACAGTTCTGGGATAGTTTTCCTCTTGCTGTAATTTATTCCAATAACAATTGTGCAAGCTTTCATTTGTTGATGGGAGCGATTTTGCCGCAAGCCTAACAGAACTGTTTTTATGTAACCAGCGAAAATCCTTTTTCCCTGGAACAAGCATTTATTGTTTAGTTTGTTTACCACATGTGTGATATGGTCATTCCATAGCACCAAGGAAATTGATACCTCTTGAATTTTGTAAAGCTCTTACTAGAGAGTTGGCGTACTCGTTATATAGAACCACAGATAAAGGTTAACCTTCAGGTACTGCGTTATCAAGGGCGACTGTCTGTAAAAGAGGACCATCAACACGAATAGTAATTTGCCGGTTTGTGAGAAACGGTAAAATAACTTTCAAAATGGTTTTCGGAATGCCCCATGTGTAAAGTTCTTTTATCACAAAAGTAGAGATGATACCGACCCGAGCGGAAAAAGTTCGAGCTAACAGCTATGATTACAATGTTGATCAGTGTTGCATGCGCACGTAGTTTAAATACCGAGTTAAATTATACACAAACTTTATGTTAGTACGTTTTTGAAGTCAGGTATCAGATATCTTCGGCAAATGTAGCTCTCGGCAAGATCTACAAAAATCAGTCGCTAAATTGATTGCGTTAATAGGAAAAACTTAGTTTTTTAGGTCAGACAAAAATATGTCCGACTTACTCGTGAATGCAAATCCCTACAATTGTAACGATTTTGTCTATTTCTTTAAACTCCGCCAGAGTTATTTAGAAAAATTTCAAACAAATAAAACTTCATAAAGTAAACATATGTTGATTTTACAGTGATGTCAATTGTAATTCTCTCAATTTGCACAGACGAAGATTGATTTAATTTTTTTCAGCTGCTTATATGTATGCAAATGCAATATGTCACAAAACTGATCACATAAACGGACATTTTTGAGACACGAAAAATAGCCAAAAATGGCGTCAAATTAAAAAGCAACAGCGTTGTTACGTTTCTACTTATTCAGATGAACAGAAGTGGAAACAAATTTTTGAAATCAGATACTATCTTCTGGTTCCTAAAGGGTCTTGAAAGTCCCGAAATTTCAACCATAAATAAAGTTTTTTTTATTTTTTGGCCAAATATTTTTTCAAATTCCACAGCTCTGTTATTGGTATTTATGAATACAAACATAACACAAAAGATGTTCAAAGATCAGAAGTTTCGACCATAATTTATATTTTTCATAAAGTTTTTCTACCATTTCTAACAAATTAAGTATAAAAAACCATAAGACAGCTTGGTAAGCTTGTATCTGCGATTGATTGAGTATTTAAAAATTTATGGTTTATTAGTATGTTTTGCCCTTTTCAAAAGAAATCACTTTTTGAACCATGAATAACATATTTAACTAATTAACCCTCTATCAATCCTCGTACCGGGTCAAAAAGGTGATTTCTTTCGAAAAAGGCAAAAAAGGGAAATAATTGATTACATTAAATTTCAAAGTTTGTTTTAAGCTTTTCATAACAAGCGACTTTGCCTCAGACTTCAAAATTGTAGGATTTCAAAATAATAAGCCCTGTTCACCACTATGATGTGTGTAATTAATCCTGAGCTTGACATTGTTAATATCATACTCCTAAAAGAATCGAATAGGCCCTTGAAAGAACTTTAAAAGGATTACGAAAACAAGGAAATATTTAAATCGAATATTATTTACTTAAATGTTTTGATTTGAAAAATCACACTTTAAGTTATTTCATTCATAGACAGCCACTTATCCATAAGAATCCTTATCAATGTATATAAAAATCTACGATAACAAAATGCATCTTTCTTATTTCTGGAAGCTTCATCTTAATATATGTACTGCATAAGGCAGATTGATATATAAAATATTCCAATGAATGGACAAGAAGCCAAACGCTCCTGAGTATAGCAAACACATAGCAAGGTCAGTAAGAGTTAAATGTAGCATTAACCGAAAGCACCAACAGCATCTTTATCCTGACCTTATTTTGAGAGAAGTCCTTCATGCTGCAATAAAGCAATCAATTTCTCGTTAACCAAATACAAATGTGATATCATATGGTTCATATACAAGTACGAGCGCACATACCTACATATGATACTCGTAGGTACTTGTGGGTTACAGTCGTTGGCTGACTGCATATCGAGATGAGCAATTGTGGAAGTGAGTTTGGATTTAGACGGTGGATTTGAATGATATCAATATTTGAGACTGTGGATCGTATGTATTTTTCAGTTTATACAAAGTAATATTTTTGAACAAAATGCGCAAATTCAGCAAAAACATTTGAGGCTGCAAAAGACAAATTATATTTTGTTGGCCTATGTTATTTAACATTAGTTTCTGAATCCACATCAAGACCTGAGTCCCAGTTTTTGCTCGAAAATATCTTTTAATTTACAATAAATCAAGATAACTAACTTTTGAAAATCTGGGCCTGTTTTTCATGCAGTTTACGAGATATCCCAATGTAAAGTCAAAAAGTTTTAAGTTTTTGAGTACCTTTTTCCAAAATATATTAAAAATATAAAAGCAAAAGGAAGAGAAAAAATCTACTGCTGTTTCCCTAAGAAAGGTTCAAACTATATGTGCAAGAAGTTAATTTTACCCCTGCTCTTCTACTTTTTTAATTAAATTTAATTAGCCAACGAAGATAAATTTCTAACTATTAATTTAGAAAAATAGCCAAGCTTTAAGCCGATGTAATTTTTTTGTCATAGCTAGTGATGATACAAGTAAATATGAATAAATACTCGATACTCTTCATTCGATTCAAGTCCTTTTTTTACTCGATGTCATACCATAAGTATTTTACTTGGTATCGAAAAAAAGGGTGAGTATCGGATACTCGATACTTTTGGAAAACATTGAATTATAAAACTGAAATATTGCTATACAATATCTAATATTGTGAGTCATATTGCAATATTTTACAGCAATTAATAATATATTTCAAAATGCTACTGAAGAATTATTCAATACGCGTATTCAAAATATTTCAGTTCATATTGCAATACTCCAATGTATGAAAATATTGGAATACAATATTGAAGTTCTAGAAAATTGTGCTGCCCATGTATGTACAATATAATGTATATTGAAATCTTTTCATTAAAATCGAATATTTTTAAAAAGCTATTGTCTGTTTTTTATAGTTTTCCTGCTATTATAAATTTTCTTGCTATTGGTATCCGAACATAATAAAAATCATATAAGTTAACGATACTTAACAAATTGCAACTTTTCTTTTACGCCAGGCAGTTCTTACGTCATTTCTATGTTATTCCCGGGTTTCAAGTTAAAATATCTCAAAAGCATGACGAATAGACGAAAAACTGAGTACGCCATCGTGATCAGAGAAATGATGTATGAGGTGCCTGACGCCAATTTTGTGTTGAGTATTGTATTTTGTCTCTTTAAACGTGTATTCAATACAAGTACATATACATTTTTCCCATATTTTCGGTCGCCATTTCTGTAATCATACTATTTTTCTGATTTGTCAGGTCAGCATAATTTCTCAAAACTTTGAAAGTTCACAAACTCGACACAAGTTCGAAATCATCCAAAAATTATATAAATAAATTTTTAGAAGGAAATTAAAACATTTCACAAACTTGAATTTAATGATTTTCAAAAATTTTACAACAAATGCATCATACCGTTTCAGAGATGCAAACACTGATTTTTGATTAATCACTTCGAAATCTGCTTTCTGATTTGCACAGGAATTCCATAACTATATTCTTCAATGCATTAAACAGGTTTTGAAAGATATTAGAAGTGTAGACAAGTGTATGGAAACTGAGTAGTGTTTTTCTTCTTTTCGTATACAAAATACGATAAAGTAGAGGAAATCTTTATAGATACTGGTAGCTCCGTGCTGTACAGCATGCACGATTCACACTCCGGTGTATCTACGTACTAACACCACCTCCTGAATCGCTCTGTCCTGTTTGACCCTTGCGGCACACATTTTTTAATTTATGTATATGTAAATGTCTTTATTGTTTAAAAGTTCTTAATAACATTTTTTGTAAAATTCTTGCAAATGCACTAATACTTTGTATCTAATTTAACATTCATAAATACTTGCAGCCAATAGGCCTCAAGGCCTACATTTCATGTCAACAAACTTTTTTTTTAACTTTTGTCATTTCGAAGATATAACCAGTTTTATGTGGTCTTTAACGTTACATTTTTTGGAAGTGAGTTTCGAGATAGCTCTACATTTTGAAAAAAATTTGCGAAAGTAACAATGAAAAACCCTAAACTAAGGCACTATATCGAATATGAGGGATCAAATAAGCTACTGAAATCAAAATAATACCAAAAAATTATTTCTCTTGCACTTCTAAGATCAAAAGTGTCCGTTCTTTAACCTTACACGAAAAAGTTTATAACGTTACCTAGCGATTTTATTTTGAGAAACAAGAAAACTTAAAAACTAAAAATTGCTAGAAAGTGAAAAAAACAAATATTTATTGAAAATATAATCGTTCTGTTTGTTTATCACTGGTTTCCAAGAACCAGTCTTGCACTATCACATTGTAGTGCTCTTAATCCGCCGTCACTCGCTCGGGTGTATTTTGCACCCCACTAAGTTTTTCTGAAAACTTGGGTTGTATATAGAAAAGTAATTTCTTAGTTTTCGCAGGTTGGCAATTTTAAGCGATTTTTTTCATTTAGAAGTTGCAAATATAACGACTACTAGGGTGCGCTTTGGTGCAAAAAACAAGAAAAATTCCATATTTTTAGAGTTTTTCGGCTAAGAAGGTCATAAAATCAGATTAAATGTACGTGATATTAATTTTTTTTATTCTTTTCATTAAGTTAGACAACTTTCTAAAACATGTCATTGACGTACAACCATTTCCTAATTAACTGATGAAATTTAAAAGCCTTGTTTTCTCGGTTTTTTTTAGAAATTCCATACAAACTACATTCTTTTTTATATAAAAAATCAGTATATTGGACTTGAACTAAATACAAAATCAGTACAAACCAGTACATTTTCCAGATATATATAGATTTTTACTTTTGATTATAAGCTCACTTTATAAACTCATTAACGCAAGTCTGTTTCTTTCCTTCCTCTAAAAGGTGAACAATAAGCTGAACGTTCTTTCAGTGGAATCGAAAAAAATTTACATATTTTAAACAGTTGGGAATTTTACAAAATCTATATTTCTGTCTAGTTTTCATTAAAAGAATTCAAAATAGATAAAAATTTAATAAAAATGTTATTAAAATTACAAAATCCAAAAATAGCTAAGTTTGCGTACTGAATTCAGAATTTTAAAATCAGTACTTTTAAAAAAAAAATCCAAGAAAATAAGTGCATGTACTGACTAAATTAGTACGCCTCGCTACTCTATGCCCGGCTCAGTGGTTTCTGAGAAAAGTAAATTATGTTTTTATGTCGAATAACAAAGTACAATATTTTCAGCGAAATTAGTCTTTAACGTCACACAAAGTTGATGGCTAATACAACGAGGAAATTGGATAATTTTAAAAAAATTCATTTGTATCTAGAACCTAGGTCAAAAGTTCTCGAAAAAAAGTAGGTCGTTTCCATTTTTTGTTTTGTTAGATTTTTCATAAAAAACTTTTTGTAAAAATAAGTCTTTAACGTTACATGAAATTTGCGGTACATTTCAAAGCCATCGCAATCAACAGAAAAAAAATTAATTGAACTGTATTTTGAATTGTTTCATAAGTTTAAGTCGTTTTCAAAAAAACTAGAATATAGTTATTTTTACGTTTTTGTTCTGATTTGAATTTTGGCCATATGCGCGACGCAAGTGAGAAGAACGTGCACAGCGAAGAGCGAAAGCAACCGATTGATTTGGCATTTCGTCGCCTGAGAATTGATTTGTCGTATAGGTATACGAATTTGTACACACATACGCCAAATCAATCCTCAGGCGACGATTTGTATTTCCCAATGCTATGGGATATACACACCTGCTCAAAATAATAGTTACACTTCATAACTATTCATTTGAACTTCTTTGCACAACTTTTTTGGAAATTTAAACGGTAAATTGTGGAGAAAATATAAACAGCATAATCTAGCAACGCTGTTGTCAACAAAATAGAAAGTGTAATTCCTCAATATATGATTTACTTGAACTTTCTGTGAATGAACTACAAATTGGCTTGCTCAAAATAATAGTTACACCTACAAGTGTAATTTAATACATTTTAATAAAAGTTAATATTACATTTTTTTCGGATTTTTTTTTAAAGAACGGTAAGCTTTCTCTAACATTTTTTGCAAAACGACATGAATTGATAATGAAAATTCTTATTTATATGGGTCGTAAATCACATCGTACCGACGAAAAACCCCCGATCGGTTTCCAACTTGAGAAAATATGGGAAATTTCGTCGGTGCATGGGTGAACTTACTAACATATCCCATAATTTTGTCAGAAATGTGACAGAGAAGAGAGAGAGAAAATCGAAGGTAGGCCTTCAAAAACGAACACAACGCTTGATCGACATATAGTCACCTAATGCAGAAAGAACCCATTTAAATCAGTAAAGGCGATTGCAGTAAAAATTGGAAACGAGGTTAGTGCTGAAATAATTTGGTGACGGCTATAAAAAGTCAACCCACCAGGATGAATAACCAAAAAAGTTCCCTTAACGCAAAAAAAAATTATTGTATATAAGGCTAAATTATAAAAAAGGACCACGAAAATTGGTAAGACCCTGAAAGCAAAAAACAAGGAAGAAATATTTTATGGTGTGACGAAACTAAGGTAAATCTCTTTGGAAGCGATGAAGAAAGGAATGTTCGACGCCTCAAAGCCAAAGATGTTTCATGTTTGTTTAACAAAAAAAAAAACAATGAAAACAATGAAGCATGGAGGTAGAAGTATTACGGTGTGGGGAGTTACCTTTCATGGATATGTCCTATATACCTGACAACAAATAAAATAACTGTCGCCGAATACAAGGAACAATTGGAAAATGTGATGCTACCCTATTCAGAGAAAAACATGCCTTTGCATTGAGTCCTTTAGCAATATAACGACCCAAAGCACATCCCATGCTGGTAAAAAAAAACACTTTGAGGACCATTAAGTCGATTTGTTGTTGAGTCCCCGGACTTGAAACCGATAGAAAACCTGTGGGGAGAGTTGAAAAACAAATTGTCCAAGCAAACTTTTTCAAAACAAGGAGCAGTTGTGACAATTTGTTCGAAAAATGTGGTACTCAAGCAATCCTGTCAGACTTTCATCAACAGCATGCCGAAATGAATTGTGAAAGTAGTCCAACATGGGGGTGGATATACAGGTTATTAAATAAATAATTAAAAATATATACAAAACTATTCTTACCGTTGTTAATTCTTTTGTACTTTTCTATAAAGCATAAGTGTACCTATTTTTATGAGCAGGCTGATTTAGGCAAAATAAATATTTATCGATCTCAACTTTTGTACTTTACACTATATATTAAAGAAATTATTTTTTTTTTATATGTATAAAATCAAAGAAATAATGTGCGTTTGTTTTGTTTTGAAAATGTTAAATAAAAATAATTTTCTGTTTTGTTGAAGTTAGAATTCTAATGTGTAACTATTATTTTGAGCAGGTGTGTATATGAAGGGAATTTAGTCGACATAGTGCGAAATTTAAAGAATTTTTTATTTATCGCGTTGTTAGTCCCCTTTTCCATACGGCAAGTTTTCTTGTCAGCAAGTTGAGTTTGAAGGCAAGAGAGGAAAGACGAGAGGAAACGAGTACAGACTTCCTCGTACCGGCAAGTTGTCTTTTGTGCTGTTCGTTCTTTGCTATTTCTTTTTATTCCTGTTTGCCATTTTGGCTTATTGAAAAAAAATAAACCTTTTTATTTGAAATTTCACTTTTCTTCCATTAATCTATTTAATTTAATTTAATTTTATTCAATAAACCGATTCACTTTTCATTTATTTATTTTTATTTAATAAAATGTTGATAAAAAGTTTTTGGCAACACGAATGACAAAAAACTAAGGGCAGAATTGCCCAAGAAATTATGCTGTGTGGAAAAGCGAGTGGCAAGTTCAAAAGAGAATTGGAAACTTGCTGACAAGAAAACTTTCCGTCTGGAAAAAGGGACTTTCTCCTACAGAAAAAATTGACAATATGAGTCATTCCATATGAAATTGTCTGAAAAATAAAAATTTCGTTGCTGCTCTATTTTAGATCTTGCTAAAACTTAGTGAGAAACCCATTTAGGATTAGGAAATCCGACGTCATAAATTTTGTTATGCTCCACTTCGCGACAGCGCGGATTGAAAGATTTAAAAATTGTAATTTTAATGCTTTCATTTTTTAACTGGACAAATTTGTTTGGTTAAAGACATCTTCACGTATGAGATGGCGTTCTACAGCTAGCAGACAGTAGTTTTTGCGAATTAAATTGAAATCTACATATTTAATGCCCACGATTAATAGCACGAGGCTGAAAATATGTATGTTTTTCTGACTTTTCGTGGTTTTTAGCTGACTCCAGTGTCTATACTGTTGAATGTAAGCGGCTAATGTTTCTCAGTCAACAAGGGCACATCTTTTAAAAGAAAATAAACTTACGATTGACTGGTACCTATTTAAATCAATTTTCAATTTTTCCATTTGGCATTTCTTCACAAATGTTCAACCCAACTCCCTCTAAAAGTGTGACGTATTATATGGACGACCCTTATGAGCAATATCAAAAAATGCAATGACGAAGGTTCAAGCAGATTCTGAACACTTAGTTAACGAGTATTCATATACATATATGTATATGAATATATGTCTACAATAATATGTATATACCTTATTTTAAATAGCAAAACACGTCCGTCAGCTAGCACCAAATTTGCTATAACCACATGCGTGGTCAAATACACACTCATTGGAAATTTTAGTTATATTTTTTTTTGCTGTAATAAATCCAAAAAGCCGAAAAGGTAAACAAAATATGATATGTTACAAGCAACACTTAGAGGCCATCATATTGTAATAACTGTAATTATGTGCTTTTGGTCACTTACGTTATCAATTAATTAAAATAGTATTTAATAGTATTCATAACTCGAAAATAATAGCAGTTCATTTGTAACAGTGTTTGATACAACAACCAACTGCAGTTGCTAAAAGAATCTACGAAACGAAAAATGGCAAACATTTTATATACACTTGTAACGCTTAGCGTTATTTTGATGATTTGTCAAGCAGAACCACCAAGACAGCGATTACGTTTTCCTGGGCCTGGTAACAACAGACCGCTATCTTTTCTATCACACCAAGAAGCTGCCCCCGCAGCAGGATATCCACCAGCTGGATTAAAACCTGAACCCGCATTTGATTTGCCCTCCGAAGAAGTAGCAAGCTTCCCGGAACCTGAGCTTTCATATGGTCCACCAGATCAAACATATGGGCCACCTGATCAAACATATGGTCCACCTGATCAAACATACGGACCTCCAGATCCAACATATGGCCGACCCAATCCATCATATGGTCCTCCTGACCAAACGTATAGACCACTCGAGCATACTCCTGCGGAAACTTATGGCCCGCCACCTCCTCAACAGCAAGAGGATAATGGTGCTCTACCGCAAACTGCCTCAATTATTGCTCCACGTGATTTATTTCCACAAACATCATTCACTCTACCTTATTTAGAACGTTTAACTGCATTCCGTCCTAGACGTCGCCAAGCCGCACCTTTATTACATCGACCAACAAATGGAAGACCCGCCAAATTGAGACGCCCTCTTCGACCTAAACCAGCTAAATTAGTTACAAGACCTCAGCCGCAGGGATTTGCACAATTGCCACCGAAAATCAGAAACCCCGTTGTATCTGGAAATCGTGTAATTGCCTACTCTGAACGTCTGCAGAGTTGGTAAATTTATTATTCGATCTCTTTTCTAAAATGTGCATATATTAAATTTATTATTTTGTTGAATAGTTTTATTAATAAAAATTGTGTTTAAAAACAAACGAAGACTTTTTCGTTTGGGATGTTTAGCAAAGCATACTTTGGTGCTAGCGCCAAGCAAACAAACAATATAGCTGCTGATTTCTATCTAATTTGTACTCCGAATGAAGACTTCTTAGCTAAGATTCCCCCATAATAAATTCTTCATTATTTTACTAGGTTAAGCACAATTTGATTTTTTGTTGCGGTTATCAAAACGAAAACAGGAAGGAAAGCTAAGGCCGAACTTCAACTATATTTTTTATTAATTATATGGGGAGACCCAATTTTCAGGCAATGCGATCTAAAGATCTTTGGTGCTTACCATCAGTTCCAAAGATCAGTGGTGCCAGAGATCAGATTCTTAAAAAGTTTTCTTCTGAACCTTGCTAAGACCGGATATTTACATAGAATGGGAGTTGTCACATGTGTTTTGGCATAAGTCACTCTTAGGTCGTGGAAATGAAACATTATGAAAATGGGCGTGATCGGCCAACTACCACGCCCACTTCCCATACAACAGTAAAACTGAAATAGCTTTAAAATCTGATACAGTCTAGATACTGATATAAATATATAAATATCATAGAAAATGGTTTTAACTGTTTCAACATATCATTTTAATTTATATTTTTTGTTTTTGACAAAAAAAATTTCTAACTCTTAAAAGTACATTGATACCATAAATACTCACATTTTCATATAGTTTTTACCCGATATGCATTTAGTTATTTTTTTTTTTTTTTTTGTTATTTAGCTAAGAAATAATATTTTTTATATTTTTATATATTAGAATATTTCGCACTCCTTCGCAAGATAGACCTGGTCCACAAAACTTAAGTAATTATCTAGAAATTTTAGTTTCTAAAAACCAAAGTTTTTTCCAAAAAGAAATTTTTCTCGCTTTTTTTTTATTTATCAAATACATTCTTCATATATAACAAACTTATATAAAAAAAATAGTTTTAAGATTATAAATAGAACGGTAGTGGTAGTTTCTTTCAATATCTCTATTCAGTGAAGATATTTGAAATCAAATCTGTAATTCTGGGTTATGATTTCAAATATTAGTAGCTTATATAGGATATTGAAAGATTAAGAACTATCACTAAGATCACTGATGAGGAATTGTGGCGGATTCCGAAACGGCCGTCTGATTTGCCCGTCTCTACATACATTGTTGTTGTTATGACTACATTTGTTCATTAACCTGTTTAAATATATCTTCAAGATTGTAACTATAGTTAAACAAAAAAAGCTTCCGAAAAACGCTTCAAAATGCATTCTAGCACTTTGTGTTTAGCATTCATCAACTTCGACAGCTTATCCACAATTATTTAATGAACTCATCCCTCCAATTTTTTGTAACATGCTAATGAAATATTTATGAATAGAAATTAAGAACAAAAATTTCTAATATCGACGCGTCAAAAAAATAATTTATTAGAAAGAGAGACAAAATTTAGGATAAGATTGGTTCGAGTCTGAAAGAAAATGGTAAATAAAAGTAGTTATTCATCTGACGAAGACATCGTTTTGATATTCTTATTTCAATATAGATGTTAGAAAATATCTAATTTTAGTTTTTATATGTGGTAGAAATGAAAATCAGTAGTTGCGGATTCAATGCAGCAAAATCGCATCAGTGTGCGGTCGCTTGCGTTGAAATTAACAGTTAAGCCGCCTCGAAACCCGTATGGATCCGCAATATGTGTGAATATCCTTATATCAATTTTTTTATTTCAATTTGTATACTTCTATAATGCCAAATGACATTCCATATTTTCAATAAATAGGCTAGTCATCCGTACAGGAATGAGCAGGAGTTTTCTGGTTTTGTGGACTATTTTCTGCTCCCTGCGCAACATCTCAATCCTGCTTTTCAAATCTAAATTTAGCATCGTTGGCAACGCTTGTTGTCATAATCTATTGTGAATAACTAGACCGAAGAAGAAGGGAAGAAAAAGAAGAAGACATCAAATAAACAAAGGGAACGACGCATTATAAAAATTTGCAATTTTCAAGTAAAATTATATTGGTGCTTTTAATTAATTTAATTATTAATTGGTTTTATAACACTTCGTATCAACGGCACTGATCCGATCCAGTCTGTGTACACAGTCGAAAATCAAATGGATTTAAATGTGAAGTTAATCGAAGCCGTGAAAAAATGTCCACTGCTTTACAAAACGAATGCATCACTTGCAGAGAGACAAAGCGGCTGGAAATTAATTTCGGAGCAAATGAAAATGCAAGGTAGAAAAAAATTAGATTATATTAATTATTAATATTTATGCAATAGCTCTATTTTTTTTTTAATATTTACAGAGCGATTTTTGCAAAGCCGCTGGCACTTTCTGCTCAAACGCTATCAGCAAGAATACCAAAGTGAGGGGCGTGACATTGGGCAGGATTTTATCTACAAAAAAGAAATGGAATTTTTATTGCCACATATTCGGCACTGTTCGACTACAAAGGAACAGGCAGAAGCATTAGCTTCTGAAGAAATTTTGCCCGATAATGTAATTAAACCGGAATTTATAATAACCGAAGAAGATTTTGATAATGACAGTGGTAATGAGGAATTTGTGTACTTAGAAGTAGAAACACTAGAAGGAAGTGGAACTGAAGACGAGCAAAAGGGAAAACAACAAGTAAAAGAACAGCAAAGTGAGCAAGAGCAGCAAACATCAAACAAACCAAATTCTGTTGTGGTTAAAAAAGAAAATTTATCATTAGATACCCAATCATCAGAATCTGGAAAGCTTGAGAAACAAAATAAGCAAAAAAGTCCTGAAAAGGTTATTGAGAAACCAGAAAATATGATTAATATAAAAACCGAGTGCACTCAATTTGATGCTAGTCACGAAATTGCAAGTAATCATATAGAAGAAAACTCGAATATAAATTCCGCACCGTTGCAGGCACAACCACAATCTAAAGAGATAGAATCGAATAACGCTAACACTAACGAACGCTGTGAGGATGATATATTTGGTGAATTGGTTACGGCAATGCTTAAACGGATGCCCGTTGAAAAGAAACGTGGTGTTAAAAAGGAAATTATGAACATATTATTAACGTAAGTGCATAGCACTGGAAAATATGTCATCCTTATATCTAAAAGTTCGAACTTTATACTGGGAACATAAATCATATTTTGTGAAATCTAAAAACATAAAATTCTTCTGAAAAAAGTAAAAATTAGGCTCATCAATATATAGATATCTGCTTGGTTTTAGCAAGGGATTAAGAAGAAGTTTTACAAAGTTGCATATTTAATTACAGCAACTAATAGTCTTAAGAGATTGATTACTTAGAATTACTTGCAATTATTTTTAATAAATTGGCATTTTTAAATTATACTCGTTTATTTCCTTCACAAAATATTAGTAATTTACTATAGGCTTTTAAATATTTATGATTACCAATTAGCTCATATCGTATGTGAACGCGTAATTCTACCTAATTATCTGTAAAATAAATATCTGCGAATATTATAAATTATAATATATTTACCTATACTATCATATTTGGCATTTTTGTTCGAAAGAGAAACAACTTTATTTCATTTCGCATACAAAATTTTAAAATTCTTACCACGAAATCAACGTTAAATTTGCATTTTTCTTCTAAAATTTACGTAAAATTTTAAAAGCATCACAAGTGCATCCCGTACGTTCTGTAGAAAATATAAACACAAATGGTTTTGCACAATTTTGAAAAATGTGTAATCCCTTGGCATATTGTGTGCCCGCGCTAAGCGATGATTCCAGTTCCTCCTGCCATGAATTTTCCAGATTCTCTTCGACTAGTATCGCATAAAATGTACCTCCGAGCAAGGGTATTTGGCGTGCCAACGTCTGACAACGCACCACTGCAATTACCGGAACATAACGACAGAATTTACGCCAACGTTCCATTTCTCCAATACCAACGTTTGACGTTATATCGATTACAATAAATTTGCACTTGTCCATGTGAATACTACGAATAACATTGAAGTCGAGTTCGTTATTAAATTCAGTGCGGATTTCATCATTAAGTTCGAATTTTCGTTTGAATACGGGACGTTGCATGTACCAGGGGAATGTACGATTTGCAAAATCATAAGCTAGTTTCTGACGATATTCCTGCACTTTTTGCAAATCAATGATTTGTTGATCGATTAGCGCCCCAACTGGTTTACGCAAACTTATACAAATTTCTTCATCATCCTCCTCCGGCTGCTTTTGCTGTTGCACATCATCTTCGTAGTCTGCAGAGCAACTAAATTCAATTGGTTTCTGATAATCTTTAAATCCCTTAGCGGCGAGCAATGTGTGAGCCCACAAATTATCAAATCGACGATCTGGCACAAAATATTCTGAAGTATTTTTGCTATGGGTATCACAAATATTCTTCTGTAAAATCAGCGGCCAAAGATCATCGAAAAAGGATTTTCGTAGAGTTAATGGCCCTCCTATCGACATTTTACGAGACGTCCTTCCTTGTTGCTAGTTCGAAAAAATAAAAAAGATTAAATTCAACAATTTGAAAAGTCAATTTGAAACATTAAATCAATCTACGGCATAACTAAAAAAACATCAAATTTAGATAACTACGTAGTTCTTATCAACCAGACATAAAGGTTTTAACCTCCGCTTAACACAATTTGTTTAGTATTCATTATACTCAATGTCGTAGGTTCAACTAATTTTGAAATTGTATAATGATTTTATTTGAATAAAGAACATAACTAACTAACATCTATCTTTGCAAAAGTGAACAATTGCATTATAGAGAAACTTGAGCACTTTTTCTGGCCGAAATTAAATTTTTGAGTTGTTTCATGTTAAAATTTGTTTCTTAAATTTCTGAACGTAATACTTCACCTCGATTAACTCCATACTTTAATTTTTCATAAAGTTATTTACCGTTATAAAGCTGGTGGTCAAAGTTCACACTTCTGAATTTGTTGATTGAGAGTAGTCAAATTTAGCAAGTCTTTAAGATTTACTATTTTCTTAAAATAAAAAAAAATATGATCTAAATGGCTTGACAAGGGATATATCTGTCTTAAGTGTTATTCAACTTCATAGCCATATTTCACTAGTGAAGTCTGCAGTTCAAAGTGGTAACCCCTATCCTTGTACCCTTTTTCACAAAATTAAAACCTTTTAACCCTTTATCACGCCGTGTTACAGATCTGTAACATACTGAATTTTTTCTTACAAAATTCAACAGGCATGTTATTTTATTTTGTTGTGTATCATAACTGATTAAGTAGAAACTGCTGCAATTATTTTATGTTATTTGAAAGGTGTTGACAACTGCTAACGTAATATATTTTGCAACCAAACAAAAAAATGCACTCACTTGACATTTTTGGTTGCAAATGAAAAAGTAATAACTTTAAAAAAGCATATTTTATTCATATATTTATATATTTTACTGCGGTTTTTTTTTTCAAAAAATATGATAGCTAAATTTTCAACTAATCGCTATTAATTCATAAATAGTGATAAATATGCACAAACAACAATAAAAATCGTGTTTTGAATAAGTGAGATAACCACATTTGTTTGAATAAAACCTTTTTATGAAGAAATTTGCAAAAACAAAAACGTGTTTGTTTATTTCTTAATACGAATCGAACTAGGTACTAATTTCAAAAATCTATGATCTTGCGTGACAAAGGGTTAAGAATCATTAGGTTCTTGCTCAAAAAGTTTTCAATTAAATTTATAAACAAACGGAGTTTTAGCTACTTCAATTTTAAATGCAATTTTTATTTTAAATTATTTTTTGTTCTAGCTCAAAAAAAAAAAAAAAAAGTTGAATAAATAAAACCAAATGGTCAAAACAATTTCATTCAATGTTATTTGTTGTTTAACCCTCTAGTTCCCAAATTTGGATTGATTTAAAAAAAAAATTGGGATTGATAAATTTTGATGTAAAAAGTATAAATCTGATCCCAAATCCCTAAAAATGTAATGGTAGTGGTTTTATGAAGCCGGGAAGGTTGAATGCCTAAAACTAATTTTTGTTGAATAAAATTTTTATCAATTTTTTTTTTAATTTAAATATTTTGAATAAAAAATTCAAATTTCTAGCTAGTCACAGCTGATTTTTTTATCTAGTATGACGGGAAGTATTATATTTGTATATTTTATTTTTATCTCAAATTCAATCAAAATAATTAATTTCCTGTTTTTCTCAAATTTTTTACTTTGACTGGCATGTTCCAAAAAATCATAAAGTAAATGGTTATATACCAATAGTTATAAAAACTTATTAAAAGGATCACCCAAAAGGGATTTTTTTTAAAATTTATTTGCTTATATCAATAATTTAATATTTTCCACATTATTTCCTAAACAGTTTTTTATTCACGATTTTTATGATCAAAATTGGTTTCGACTGTGGTATATTACAAGCAGGGCTGGATAGTAGTGATTATTTAAGGAATTAAATTTCTCTCCAATTACAATTCCTTGGAATTGAAATGGATAATTAATATTTTCAATTCCTTGTAATGGAAGACAGCTTTTTACCAATTCCATTCCTGGGAATTGTCTTGGGTAATTAACACTTCAATTCCAATTTGTTGATATGTTATCGACTATACCGTCAATTCTCAGGAGAAGCTTTTCATGTTTTCAATTTCATATATTTTTAACGAACGCAACAATGATACATCTTCTTAACAGCTAGCAGTAGGCTAGCGGGAGTTTCTCAGCTCAAAGATCCCCCCTAAACTTCAGGTTTTGAGTTATGACGGTAGTTATAGTCGCGAATATTAATGAAAAATGAATATGAAATACCTCAAATTTAGTTTTTCACTTGTTGGAATTGAAATCAAAAGGAATTAATTAAAATTTTGGAATTAAAATCCCCAAATACAATTAATTACATAAGGGAAAGAAATTCGCCTGTTTTCAAGTACTTTTTCAATTCATTTGAGGAATTGCATATTTTAAATTACAATCCAGTTAATTACCAAAAATAATTTCCAGGAATGGAATTGACAGAAAACTTACTTCCATTACAAGAAATTGTAATTGGTATTTAATTAACAGTTTTTAATCCTCGAAATTAGGAATGTAATTGTAATGGAATTGAATTTACCCAGCGCTGATTACTAGTAACTCAAAATTAGAAATATTACAACGCTACCAATCAAAAGCTTGAGAGTCTTAGCTAACGCATCCTGGTTTGTGACCAGCAACGCATTGCACAGATATTGATATTCTAAACGTAAAATATGAATTAAATAGACTCAGGACTAAGTACATAGACAAATTCAGATATCTCCCCTTCACTGCATTTTATTCTATTTTTTCAGATCTTAAAAACAAAATTTGAGAAATGTTTCAATTTTTTTTGGAAAAATAATTAATTTTTTTTACTAGTTTAATCTGCACTGTTAATTTCAAATTGATTAATTTAATTAAAAAAAAAAATGGATAACAATAAAGCACAGCCTCCGGAAATGGAAAAGGCACCTCAGGATATCGACGACTTTATAGAATGCATCTGTAAGAAGTTGCAATGCTCGTTATTTTCTGAAGACTTAGATAAACTTAAGTTTGCTCGTGAAATGCTTGCTAGACTACAACATAGAGAAGTGTTTCAACGCGTCTTGGGAGAGGAGGATGATGATTACTCAGATGATTTGCATAATTTTGTCGAAAATCGTTTAACAGCATGTAGAGAAATCTTGGAAGAGGACATACAATCAGATCAATTAGGCGAAGAAGAAGAATGTCTTATTAATCATAATGAAATTACTACTGAAGATTTGCCCGAAAATGCATGGCATGGACACTTTAAGGGTTACACAATTCTGTCTGAAGTTGAGGAGTTTAACATAAGTGAAAACAAAAAATGTATTGAACTCACAAAAAATGATTGTGACGAAACATTGGATTCATATTTGCGTAAGTATAATGCATTAAGTTTAATATAAAAATTATCCAAAATCATCACTCAAGCGATACACATGTGAATACAATGTGTTTGTAGCATTACAACACACTGATAAGCTACTGATCGATTAGGTAGCGGAAGTATGCCCCACTGAAAAGCACTCAGGGTATCAGGATAAGTATTCTCGAAGAACAAACCAATTGGTAAATAAGTTATTCTCTGAAAAACGATAACGTTTGTTTATTGAAATTTAAAATCATTTGCGAAGCTTACAGCATATTGAAAATTAATACTAAATCGTACTCGAATTACATTAAGTCAACTTTCAAAAGTCTTGAGCTTTTTTAGCCGTTGTACAGTTATAATGTTAAAATTTAAATCCCAAATTGTGAGATTTCATACGATATGCATACAAAACACTGGCCAGGTCACAAGTCCTTAATATCACAAGTGTGATTTTTTCTTAATGTAACAGAAGGGTAAATGAAGGCTTTAATTTCAAAGATCACAATAAATTAAGTTTTTCTATAATTTATTTGGAATTCCAGTTTTTTTTAGTTACATAACTGTGTTAAAAATAAAAAATAAGTAATTTTTTTATAAATCCTTAGGTTCTGGTATACGATGCTTTGTGATTGATCTCTTTTCGGGCACTCTCCAGGAAAATCAAACCTTAATCGTGCGACTCAGAGAAAATGAAATAGTTGTGTCGAAGGAAATAGGTTTTCCCGTAATATCAACTCTCTTCGTAAAATTATCACCACGTTTGCAATATACTGGGCTCATGGATCCACCGGATGCTGTGTTTGATTTGGAAAAAGGCGACGAGATCACGCTGACTACGGATAGATATTGGTCAACGCGTGGGTCGAAAAATCGCGTATACGTAAATGCATGTTTTTTGATCATCGATGTTAAAGATTGTGATTTTATATTGATTGGACCCGATATACAAGTACAAGTGAAACGTATACGAGAAAATCGTCTGCGTTGTACGGTAGTCATGGGTGGTAAATTACAGTCACGCCTACCCGTACTCTTTCCGGGAAAATGTAACAAATTTCGTGTATCTTTAGAGGAGCTAGAGGACTTAACCTTTGCCAAAGAAGTCGGCATTAATGCAATTGTTTCTTATATCTCGGGAACTAAAGAGTATTATAAGGATCTATTAGATATTTTAAAACTCTTAAATTGTGAAAAGATGCGTTTGTTTGCGCGTATTGTCCTAAATGAGATCAAAGGTTGTGATGATGATATGAGTTGGGTGACTAACAGTTATGATGGTTTCGTCATTGAACTGACTCCGTCAGAAGAGAATAAGGAGCTAACTAACATTATGCATTTGTGTCCTTCAGCAGATATGTTTATTAAACGTGTTTACAACCTCAAGAAACCCATAATTTTCGATCCTACTACCATTTCCAATAATCGACTTATCATTGATCCAGAACATTACTTGCATGTATTCTATTATCCTGATAAGTACGTATTCAAATGCGATAATACAAGTAACTCTTTTTATTTTTACGTTCTACAAAATGCAATATTCGAATCACTAGCTCAATTGGAGCTATCCAAGCTTCCATACTGTGATGAATCACTCACTGGTAGCGACAGTTTGGCACGATCTTGTGTTTCTGCTGCATACGAAATGCATGCTGCAGCAATTTTCGTTTGTGGTTTAACCGGACGCATGGCAGAAAAAATAGCTCATTTTCGTCCTAAAGTACCAATTGTTTTTATATCGCGTATGAAATCTGCTGAAGATTTCATCTCTATGTATCACAATGTTATCATGCTATATTTTCGTGGCAAAAGTGATGACTCTCATCACAAAACCGTTTATAAACAATTACTCTTTGGTCTTTTATATGCAAAAGCAAGAAAATTAGTAAAACATGAAAATAATGTGCTCCTAGTTTATAAAGAAGAAGCTGGAACTCAATATTTAGATAAATACGTCGCTTATAAATTCCATTCAAAGCATTTTCCGTCACATTTAAGTACGACACTCTTTTCAGGATATTTTTATTCAAAAAAAGAAAATCCTCAATAAAATTAAAATATGAATAATAAAAAAAGGTTTTATTTTCTATTTTCTGCGTGAGTATGTGTATATAAATATTTATATCATGAACATAGCATTAGGTTAAGTGTAGTGATGATTCGATACAAGTAAATACAAGTAAAAACTCGATACTTTTCATTCGATTCGAGTACTTTTTTTACTCGATGCTATAACATAAGTATTTTACTTGGTATCGGAAAAAAGGGTCAGTATCGGATACTCGATACTTTTGGAAAATATTTATTTAAAAAACTCAAATATTGCAATACAATATTTAAAATTGTGGATCATTTTACAATATTTGACAGCAATCAATAATATATTTCAAAATGCTACTGCAGAATTATTCAAAATATTTCAGTCCATATTGCAATATTTCTATGTATGACAATATTGCAGTACAGTATTGAAGTTCTAGAAGATATTTCCGGCCATGCATGTAGAACATAATGATTATTGAAACCTTTTCATTAAAATAAAATATTTTTAATAATCTCTAATCTGTTGATTAGTTTTCCTTCTATTATAAATTTTCTAGCGATTTGCTAAATTCACACTGGAAACATCTCAAAACCATGATTTATTGGCGAAAAACGTGTTGAGTAGTGTAAACTGTAGGCTCAACCATGTTTTATCACAATGGGCCGTTCTGGACTGAATGTTTTCCTTGACAACCACTTAAAAAAAGAGTAATTTGTCTCTTTAAACGAGTATTCGATACAAGAACATATTCGATACTTTGTTCCGATATTTTCGGTAGCAGTAATGTGTAAAAGTATCGATACTATGTGGGTATCGAATCAACACTAGTTAAGTGGCAATAAATGTATCATATAGATCTTTTAGTTAGGGATGTGCAAATCGATTTCGACTTTAATCAAAATCGATTTTTAATCGACTTTTAGCACAAATTTTCAACTTTTTATGATTGACTTTAAATTGCCAAACTTGATGGAAAGTTGAGTTTTACTTTCGACTTTTAATGTAAAATTTTTTTAAAACTACCAATTCAGTTTCCACATTTATTTTAAATTTTACAAAATTTTTCCAACTGTGGATTTGTAGTACATGCATGTGCAGCTTTATGTACTAGTAAATTTGACATTTTATTTCGAAATAGTTCTAAAATAGTCTCCCTGTTTAGTCTACTGTGTATTATTATACTGCACACATCCATGGCAGAAGAATTAAGATGGTAGATGCATTTTGACAAGTAAGAGGAACTTTGACAATTGGGAAATCATTTGTTTTAATACTATTCTTCTTATTACAACAGAGTTGTATTTTCATGGTTCAATTTTTGAGTGAGAATTTATAGGAAAATAACTTGTATAGTATTGCATGTACATAGTGAGAATTAGTTTCTGCTTTTTATATTATTTATTAACTCTTAACATGTTCAAGGTATTTGCTAATAAAGAAAACAAATTAAATTACATTATTTATATTTTTTATTGTAAATAAAATTTTAAAAAGTAATAAAAGTAGTATTAATAATCTACTATTAACTCTTTTCTTTGTACCCATTTCAAGAATGCATCTCAAAAAAGTTCCTTTTACTTATCAAAAGTTCAAAAGGGCTACTGTTTGAAAAAATTCACATATGAAGACGAATAATGAATGTCAAATAATACCGCCGGAATAAGTAAAAAGACGATGAACGGAACAATGAAAGGGGTGGGCGGGGAAGTGGGATCGGCTGATTGCACTAAGGTCATATAAACTGTATACCATTTAAAACAAACCATTTACTTTAACTGACTTATTTTATATTATTTTATTTTATTCAATAAAAATAATAGGTTCAACATGTGTTCTATAAAGCTGCCTATAAATCTGGAAAATACATTTTACAAGAACCCTATTTTGAACAGCACAAAACTAATGTATTCTAAGAATCTGATTTTCACTCGCACGCAACGGCTCATATATTGTAAATAAATACACATACATAAATAATTCATATCAACAAAATTCTCTTGTTTCGTTTTTTTTATTCCATGCAACAAAAATTCGAAAAAGTCGATTAATCGATTTTCAGGAACTCAAAAAGTCGATTAATCGGTTTTTCTTTCCAATTGCACATCCCTACATTTAGTTCTGTAGACCTTAATAACGGGTGATGACAAAAAAATTAAATTTTTTTAAAAACACCAAAAAAAAAAGTTTGTTTTATTTTTATAAAGAAAGTTTATAACAAAAATTTTTTGTTAGCTGCAGAAAATTAATAAAAACAAATTAATGTATAGTTGGAAAAGGTCCTTGATCAGTCGTACGGCGCACCATTGTTTGGATACCGTTAAACAGCATTGCTGGACTGTTGGACAGCATTTTTATCTATTTTACGAAAGCATGCCTGAATTCTTTCGAGTTCTTGATAGTTTCTGGACCTCCAATTGCAATGTAGAACATAACCTTTGATTCAAATTTATGCAAAACGTATGATTTTGTATCATTAATTTATCGAATTTACAACGCGTTCGCGGAGAATATTTGAAAATATCTAATTCTCAAAATCGAAAATTACGAAAATAATTTATGTAGCCATGGTAACAATAAAAATCAGCGTCCACTAATTCGATGTGATATGTTTCAAATTACAATAGTTTAAAAAAGTCACATTTTTTCATCACTCGTTTGTCGAATAAATTTTATTTAGCAATACCTGCGCTTGTTTGAGTTATTTAAATCGCACTAATATAGTCTTGATCAAACTTTAATTTTCGCCTTAAAAAAAACAGAAGTATTGAAGCATGTATGAGTTTTGATCGTTTTATAGTGGCTAGGAGGAAAGCCCAGTAATCGAAATTCGATCACACTCTAGGAATAAAAGCGTGTACATTTTCATTAACAAACAAAAAAATATTCTATTGCAAGTGTTGTGTCAGGTTAGGTTAGGTTTAGTGGCTGTCCATCAGGACACACTTAGGCCAAAAACGGCCCGTTGTGTTACCACGTGGGCGCTAATATCCATCCACCCCCTTTAACACTGAAAACCAAGATTAATCGAACCACTTGGACTTTGTTATATAATTAAGTAGGTTCCCTAGGTATTGACCCAAGGCATTTTTATAGCTAAGGCTGGGCAAAAGCATAAGAAGTGTGAAAGGGATTCCTCCTCCGCTTCATCCCTGGAACTCTCCAAAAGTTATTTGAGGGCGCACCTAATCTAGCCACGTGTGCACCTATAAGGCAATGGCCAGTTATTACTGCCACGGCTTTGTAAATTAGTCTTCTACTGAAAGATAGCAGCTTCTTAGAGCGTTTGTAGTAGTGCTCATGCAGTACCTCCTTGGTAATTTTGCATGTGGTCCTGTCTGCCATCTCACTTGCGCCTAGTTTATTTCACGACTCCCTACGTACTCCATTTTCTTTGGTTTAGAATTCATTTTTATATAGGTAATGATTTGCCTTTTTCGCAGTTTCATTTTGCCTTTTTAAATGTTTTTATGCCCACAAAATCCGCTCCCTGGTCAAAAGATGACGGCTCATTACCGATAGATAGCCAGTTTTAATCCGTAGATATTATTAGTTTATAATACGATATCCTATGAAATTTTTTACATGAAGTAATACATGTTCTCAGACTTCCAAACTGTAAGATAAAAAACATCTATTACAGTTTGGCATACAATTTCATTCCAAAATCGTGAGACCCAAGGGATAATATGTATGGTCATTATCTTTAAATTATTTTTCACAGTCTACATGATTGATAATTATAATGTACTCAGCGAATTACTGGGGTCCTAATCAGAGTGAACACTTCAAGATTTATAATTGCAATATTTTGTAGTCGCCTTTTTAATATAATCCAGTTTTATTTAAATGTACACTTGTTGGGTATGACATACCACAATGGGTACTCAACATACCACAATAATAATGGTAAACATCTTACATTTAATTTTTTTTCAAATATAAAATCGGATAAAACACAAATGCTGCAAATTACTCCATAAAATCTTTGATCGTCTTGCGTGGTTATTTTTGCATCATCGGTTTTGATTGAAATTTGGGAAAACAAATTTTGACATCCAATAGCATATTTCTGGGGGTTTAACCTTTACTACTTTATTATTTTTATTTATATTTTACTGTTTTCATTATTGGGATAGCCTAAGTAGGTATTCACTTATAATTATGATTGGAGGGTTTTAATCCGAAGTGTAAAATTTTATTTAAAATGTTGAAACAATATTTTAAGTGTTAACAATTTTTTAAATTTATTCTATGCATTTATACATTTATAAGGAATGTTAACTTTTAAAGCTTAAATATACGTAGAGAAATTTGTTCATAACTTTTTAATACATTAATACAAGATGTTCAGCTCTACAAAGCCAAGTTTAATAGTGTAAATATAACATTTTTATAATAAATCTTCGTTTCTTTATGTACAAAAATACACAAATTGCACAAAAGAAATGGAAAACAAAACATGCAAATCTATTTTATTTTACATCATCATAAATAGAGTATGTGTACTTGTTTGTATATGTACACATATGTATGATACTGTTTAAATGTCTAGAAATTTAGATTAGATAATTTTTTTTTTTTAAATCAATATGACACATTAATTTGACATTAGCTATGTACAAAAAGAAGCAACCCAAAAAGAGATGCAATAAAATTTATACCAAACAAAAGTAAAAGACTGTTAATAAATAAACTCTTTGGAAAAAATAACAAAAGTTTTGGAATCTTCTCAATAATATTGCTAATATCTTCAAGCAAACATCAAAGTATTGTATGAATTTGATATGCATGAAATGTAAATATTTTTGAGCAAAAATCGCTGGTAACATTGTTGTCATTGCACTACGTTTTGTTGAGCGGTTTTGCTGTAATGTGTTCATAAGAGGCCTGTAATTTGTGATAAAAGTTAATTGCTTTTTTTATTGAATAGAAAATATAACCTACTTTCAATGTTGTATAACAATAGCCGGCAATGCCATTCATTTCAAATTGGAAATTTGAACCGCCAGTCAAATCATCCAGCAAAGCTAACTCGGCCCCCAAATGTGGCACAGCAGCGCGTAATACCAAGAATAAAGTTAATGGCATTATGCTATCGGCGGCTAATATCACAGCATTTTCTAAAAAGAAATAACAAAAAAAAAATTGTATTTGTGCGAGGTAATAAGCTCATGACAAATTAGCATTTCCAGTTTTTAAAACAACACATTGCTGCTTTATTGCAGTGCTAGGCACCAGACTACGCCTATTTTTGCAAAAGAACACTCAAATCTGCAGACGGACTGTCTTCTAAAATTTCAAATCAATTTCTCTATTATTTGAATTTTGACCAGTAAAATTGGTCATATGCCCCATAGTCCAATCCTCTAATTTGGCTGGCCCATAATAATTTTTTTCTTTCTTTTTATTTCTTGTTTACCTTAAGTCTGAACCCTATCTAAATTGTATAATCTTAATCTTAATAATCAAACGTACCGCTTTCCACCAATTTATGTGCATCTGTTATCTGTTGCATGCAATTTTCTATCACAGTTAACATCGCTTTTGGGCTATACTTTTCTTGAAGTTGTTTTAATGTTTGTATTGCATCTGAGAAGAGCATATTACTGACAACTGGTAAAAGTGAGCTAAAATTACATACATTATATAAGAAATAATTTAAAATAATCATATACTAGCTATCAAATTAACAAATTCTTACATTTCCAATGATAAACTCTGTGCTAATTCATCGTTTTTCAATTTCTCTGCATACATCAGATTCTGTCGATACATTTCATCTTTACGACTATATTTATTAGCGTACAATACAAATAGAGTGGAATAAATACCCTCCGACAGTACAATCGGATAAAGTAATGTTATATGTGAAACAACCTCACGTGTACTTTCAATTACACAATAATCTTCCGGTAAAGCTGGGAACATTTTACGTACGAATCTATAAACACGCTTTGATATTGATTCCCATTCACGCATTGCTTGCTTTGCTAATATTGCTGTTGGTTTTACTTTCCAGCATCCATATGAAGTGTAAAAACAGTTTGCAATACGTTGATTAAGTAAATATAATGGGTGATGACTGTCTTTAAAGGCTTGCACGAGATATTCTTTGATAGAAGCAACATCTGTTTCGTTAAGTGCATTAATGCCAAAACTGGGAACAAATTCAAGACCATTTTGCGATGAAAAACTAGAAATATATAAGATATTCGTTCATTAAACTTGTAAAAGGGTTTCAACCAGAAATTTTTGCATATATTAGTAGGGGAGAACCCTGACCTATTATTATTCACACTTTCGGTTATATTCAGCACACTATCGAAAGATGACCGCAAACTTGCTGTTGAATCATTCGCCCAATTGTCTAATTGTGAATTGAGTAAATTTAGTGAGTTATCCTCGTTGTGATAGTGTGCAAAATTATACGAGTTCAATATGGAATCAAACTCATTTAAGTCGCCATCGTATAAAGTTTCTTGAGAATGTGAGCGTCGTGTATCGTGCGGTGTTAAACTACTGCTTAAATCGAAAATACTCGATTTCGCGGTAGTCAACAAACTGTTTGTTGACTTTAAGCTAAGCTTATCGTAGCTGCTGGAGAAACCCATCGATATGTTCTTAGCAAAATAGCTACGTGTTGATTGATATGCAGTGTCGTGCTGTTCAAGGGTTTTCTCGCGTTCTCGTTGTGTATTCATGAAGATAGCAATTCGGCTCCAAAGATATTTCGTTGCATTTATGGAACTTTCTGCTTTTTTTGTGGTTGTAGTCGAACCCAGTATTTCCTCCTCGAAATTATCAAATAACGAACGCCATTTACGCGTGTTATCTACGACAAGGTCACCAATTGATCTGAGAATATAATTATAAATGAAAGTAAAATATAAAATAATTAAAAAAAAAAATACTATTGCTCATTACTTTGGATATTTAGGAAACTGTCTATTAATAGCTATAGAGCCTGATACTATGCGTACATCTTGCCAATTGCCACCTAAATGACCACTTAACACATTCCCTATCACTTGTCGATTTGTGAATTCATCATCATGTGCGGTAGCATTCTAAAAAAGACAAACCCCATAAACCACATAAATTACATTACAAATAAAATCAATGAACTTACATCTACTTCCGCAACTCCACTTGGCATAAAATAGGTACCCTTTCCAATTGGCCCATGCATTGCCAGTTCCCCCTCATAGTAGTAATCATTTTCAAAGACAGCAATGCCACTACCCGCCAGTTCATCGTTTGTGAAAATACCCTCAAAGTAATCGCCGTCCATAGTGATACACGTCCCTGCACCAGTACGTTTATTATCAGCAAACATACCCATATACTTATCACCAGTAACCATATCGTCCAATATGCCGTAGCCGCATTTCGCATTAGCTTGATACTCCCCAACATAAGTGTAATGATTGCTACGCAATAACCCATGTCCATGAAACTGACCATCACGAAAATTGCCTTCGTAAACTTCGTTATCTTTCATTTGGAATGTGCCATGCCCATGAAATTTTCCAGCTTTGAACGTGCCTTCATATAGACCCGAAGAAGGAATAACCATTTTGCCATATCCTAAAAATAGTGGAAGTTATAAAACTCAACCGGTATAAATACGGATTTAATTATGATATGACAAGTAAGACTTACCTTCGATTTCTCCATTACGAATTTCGCCAAAGTAAAACTTTCCATCCGGATACTCTAAAAAGCAAGTTCCATGCAACGCACCGTTCCTCCAGCGACCATAAGCATGAACGCCTGCATATTTTGCATGATTTCTGCTAAAAACATAAACGGCAGTCCGAACATTGACTAGTTTTCCGTCTAGAGAACGTCCGAGAGCTGTTTTAATGCTTGATTCCAGCTGATCATACCAGAGTTTCTTATCATGATGCGTGCGTGCATTGAGTGTGAAATTTCTTTCGGGCGTAATGACACGTAAAGAATTATCATTTTCCATTTTCAACCACATTACAACTAAGGGGAATGTATGCAACTGGCTACCAGCTTGCAGCAAGCAATCAGAGAAAAGTATGAAAGTCGGTGTAGATATGCTTACAGCACTGTTTGAAAGTTTAATAGGCACCGTGGAAGAGGTCAGAATAACGCGACGATGTTTGCGCCGAAAATGGCGTATTTTCACATTACGTTCGTTGCGTTGCCAAAAATCCTGAGTGTTCTCCGCCAACTCTAAGTCAATGCGATTCTGACGCACAAACGTTTGCCATGCCAACATGTGCTCGGTGAATTCATGACGTGATTTAAGCAATTGCTCGAGGAATTGTACAAAACTTGGAAATACTTGAAAAGGTTGATGAAAAATACGTGCCAAATCGGTTTCATCCCGCTGATCTGGCATCAGTGGGACACTGGAGAAATGTGCAAACACTTTGCCTGCCTCTGCAAAGCCATTGATCGAAAAAATGTCGCAATATGCTTTGGTGTACTGCTCGAAGAGATCAATGCATTCGCGATAGTAGTTAAGAAATAGCAAACCGGCAGCATTATCATAATCGTTACGATAGAAACTCTCGAATGACTTAACTGATGCCGCTAGAAGGTAAAGTATTTTCTGAAAACTTAGGCAGACTTGCTGCAATTGCTGTAGTACAGGAGCTGAGCTCTTCTGTTGAAACAATTGTAACATATGGATTGCGTGACGATATTTTAGCATTAATTTCATTTGTGTTTGTAAATTGTAATAGCATATGTGATATTGTCGCTGAAATTGACGAAGATTATGCAATGTGAAGCCAGCGGAGGCTAAAAGAAGTGGAAACCCCTTACGGGTTGGATCGTTCATTTGCAGCGTTAGAAAATTTCTGTTGAAAGCAGTATGCTGTTGGTCTTTTTCTTGCAATTCTCCACGCGCGTTCAATAGAACCGTCTGAAAGTCTCCGCAGCATGCTTCTAGAATATTTCGCTGCTGTGCATCGAGGACCACTTGATCTAGTTTGAGTTCTATAGGTGCGCTCAAATCGCTCAACTCCTTTTTGCCATTCAACTGCTGATTGGAATTTAAGCCCCAATGATAAATGCGGCCGTCAAGCGTACGTGCTATGGTGTGTTCTTTGCCTGCAGCAATGCTGCACACGCCAAATGATTCCAGTTTTTGTATATTATTGACCGAGTTACGTTTAATGTGATCACCAGTTCCGAGCAGACCACCATTAGATGATCCGAAAGTGTATAATTGAGTATGCAGCAAAGTGTAGCCTTGTTTCAGCAACTGTTGCACATTTGTATCGAAATCAGGTTCACCACCAAGTGAGTGACTAGATTTACTGCTAAAAGAATGCACTGAAGAGTTGGAATTTAATTCCAATTTCTTTTCTAAATCACTAGTGTTTCCTATAGTAAGTGTATTCGGTCGATTGAGATGTGGTGAAGCTGTGGATGTTGAGGTGCCTTAAAAAATTTAATTAATAGAAAAACAGTAAGAATAATAAATTAATTTCTAGGTATGTACTTGGTCGATTTTCCGCTTTCTTTCCCAACAAATCCAAAGGGTCTTCCCTTTCGTCATATGCACGTTGTAGTAGCACAGCAAAAAATTCATCACCAGCAACCAAATCCAATACCTCCTTACTTTCCTCAAACAATCGTAAATGTTTCGGTTGCGCTTCAGCATTAAACACATCACCACAATTTCCCATAACATAAACTTCACCAGTTCGCGTAATGAAGATCACACCTTGTGACGAACAACAGACGCGCTGCACAAATATGCCCTCCTCTGAGAGTTCAAGTGGATCGAAAGACAATGATTGCCAGGCCTCCGCCTTAAAGGAGGAAGCAATAGTCAATTGCTGCATTAGGACCATGCCGCTTCTAAGTACAATAAAAAGTTGCCTAGTATGCTGGCAAAAGGACACATCCACAACGTCCGTCCGATGCAATTCAAGACGTAATGTAGTGGGAGCAGCATCTAAGCGCGCTATGTACAAACTGCCATCTATAGTAAGTAAAAAAAGCAATTGTGTGTCTTCCACCGCACAAAGACGCAATGCGGGCTTCCGTGGAAGTGGCGGAATCGATGTCCATTTTATATTCAATGCCACTCCCTTATGGTACACTACAAACGCTTCGTCCGAATTGTTAGTCATTCTGTGAATGTAAATACAAGAGACGTTTACAAATTACGCAATTCTATAAATTCTTCATACACATCCTGGCTTCCTACCTTAAATTTTTGTCGTTTTTTGTTTTTTTGTACTTTAAACTTTTTTTTTGATTTCTCATGAAATTTAATACATTTTATTTTGTGTTTATCGTTTTTACTCTTTATTATCACTTGTTTATACTATTGTTTAGTATGCGCCAAATAAAAAAAATATTTGCTGATTTTCTTCGCATCAAAATAAAGAAATCAATTAATATATTTTTTTGGTTTTTTTTTGTTTCCCTCCTTCGCTACATTTTCCTTTTTACGATGCAAAACAAATCAGATCAGCTGTTGATAAGAATGCTTTCGCAAAGAAGAAACGACAAAGTTTTTGAGTCGATATATGATGCCCTCTTATCACCTACTAATTTAATTTAATCCTTTAGCGCAGTGGTTCTCAAGTGATGGGGCGTAGACAGATTTGAAGGGAGGCGCGAAGATATTTCAATAAACAAATATTTGAATACTCTGTAATGCGCCGTAATCATAATATTTTGTATTTAACAAATTAATTTCTTTTTTCTTTCATATCGTCGTCGTTCTGGCAGAATTCACTAAACCCATTTTTTTTATTTCTGAGATGAAGTTAGTTTATGCAGTGCATGGTACACTACGAGCACTGGCAAAACTAAAAAAATTAATAGATTGATACACACATAAGTATACGTTTTAACTGCATCATCAAAAATCTAATTTATTATGTCTTTCGAATTGTACAAGCTGATTAATACGGATCTAACTAAAAAAATTAATTTGGACTTAGTGATTTCTGCTTGAACGACGACGATATTATATGTTAAAACCTACAATATGCACCTTTTAGTTTCACATTTTCCACTTCTGACTCATGGCGGATTTTACATTGTGATAGCAGCATTACAACAAGTACAACGTAACAATAACAACACGATACTTTGTTGTTGCTAAAAATTGTAATTGTCAAAAGCACAAGAACAAATGCATGGAAAACAAAAAAAAACAAAGATTTTGACAGTTAAGATTATCTTCATATAAACAAAAAACAGAGCTGACGCTGCTATGACATATTATAATTTCGCCATGTTCTGACTTAAGGTAAGCACACACAGTTGCGATTCTAACGGTACGAATCCGCAATGTAAGAAATTACAACAATGCAACACGTTGTTTCATATGAGCGTGCACACACATCTACGATTTTATTTTGAAGCATCGTTTCTTTCGAAACGATATTATTTTGTATATTAAATCTCAACTAAAAATCTTTCGTATGTGGCAGAAAGAAATGAAAATCAGCTGTTACTATTTCACTGTGAAGAAATCGCAATTGTGTGTGCCCCTTTGCGTTTTCGAAATTCGCAGCAGAGACGCATCGAATAATAGCTTTAAACCGCAAAAATACGACAAATTGTTAAAAACTATTGTTAAAAAAAAAAAGAACTTAAGTTCAAATAAATTTTAACAGTGTTTTTGCCTTTGGTTAATTTCTCGACTACCTTTTACTATCAAAAACTTTACCATTAAGAATCACTTAAGATAATGCATGGTTGACTCTATTTATTAATTATTTGGTTAGTTTATGCTAGTGAATTAAAACGTAACTAAAACTTCACAGGAAAACTAGGACCTCACGAGGAACAATTCAACTACTAAATAAATTTACTAGCCTAGTTTATCTTTGACGCAAACTAACCAGAGCCTCATCCAAACTATGGAGAAACTAGAATTTTTCGAGGCGGGTATGATTTAATTTAAAAAATAGTAAACCAGCATAAAAAACTGTTGTGTGAAAATCAAAGCAGGGGAGGCCTGGATTTGCCACGAATTTGAAAAGGGGAGCGTAGGATGAGCACAGATGAGAACATCTGCTTTAGCGGTACAAATTATCTTCGCCACTAAAAATGTTCATAAGTTGATAACTGAGAAATATCAAAAATATTTTGCAATTAAAATTAATTCAGAATTAATTTTATGTGAGGGTAATATTTGATGCAAAAATTATAGTATCAAAAATTTGTGTTAGAAAGGGAAGAGATTTTGTCTGCTGTTTTTGTGAGTTACAATATTGATTTGAAAGGCGCAACCCATCCATTTTAAACAATATTATGGAAATGTGTCCCAACAGTTTTAATGGTAGACGTAGGGGAAATATGGTTATTTTTGAGCAAGTTGATGTTGTACCATAGTAAAAAAAAACATTGAATTTTCGTATGAAGGCAATATGTTGGTAATAGTTTTTGCTAGAATGTGGTTGTTTTTGAGCAAGTGAGTGTGGCAGATTATTTGTTGTGAATTACGGATTATGTGGAATTCTCCTTTTTTTTCTGCGAAATCCTACATGAAGGCTGGTAATATATAAACACGTTTCAAGCCCTCCTGATTCAAAATATATACATTTTATTTTGCCTTTTTTGTTGTTTTTCAAAAATTTTGCCGTTTTCACTATTTTTGTCATTTTTTCGAATTTTTTGTTCCTCTTTTACAAAAGTCTTTTTTGGAGTTTTCTATCCATTTTGCCTTTTTAATGTCTTACTGTTTTGTGAATGAAATAGTTAGCACAAACAACAACTTTGTAACTGACGCTGTGCTATGCATGAAAAAATGTGCGACTTTGTCTGCCTTCCTTACTCAAACTCCATTTTCTTTGGTTAAAAAATCATGTTAAATTATAACTGCATTTTTCAGTTTTATGTTGCCCATTTTGGTGTTTTAGCGCATTTTTCTGCGGTTTTTGTAATTTTCTTTTTTTAGTTTTTAGGTCCACAAAGTCCGCTCCCTGTTCATCATGAATGTGTTAGCCCAACTTAGTTCTTCAACTAATTATGTTTATATAGAACTGTGAATGGTACTGATGTTCATTCACAATTATTTTTCCAATCAGCTGATTAATTTGACAGTTCGATTTGCAAACTTAAATAATTTTTTTGGGAATACTGAAAATCGCAAATTTTACAAAATAATGGCCTAAAATTTGTATTGTTTGTTTTTAAATAAAGTTATTTTAAATTGAAAATATTTTACAATAATAAATATAATGTTTCAAATGTACAAGTGCATAAAAAACTAACCGAGTGAAAAAGTTTGCCACGAATCATTGCAAATGGAAAGGAAGTAATCAAACTAGTGTCGCAATGACATCACAGTAACAAAAATAGATTAGAAGGCAATTTGCATACTACCATTAAAATTAAAACATTTTAATTAATAATGTAGTATATATATTGTAGGTAAATGTTGAGATGAATTCAGAAATGGAAACGGAAGATAAGAAACGAAAATCTTTTAACGATGGACGAGACACCCTCGCTGGAACGACTCGCCAAGCAGAAGTAACACCAACTCCGAAACGTCGCCAATCAAATGCTTCCGAAAAATCTTGTGTGAGTGCCAACAGTACGGTGAACGCTTTGAACTATGATTCGGGAAATTATTGCAGCAGTTCAAATGCAAGTGATTCTGGCGCTGGACTAGAATTTGAGCTACTCAGCAATAACGATCGCTTCCATTATGTGTTGAAGGAAAAAGATCAAGCTCTTTTTTTGGCATTGCAAGATGTGCGCAAGTTGCGTAGTGAACTGGAACGGCTGAGCAAATCTGAACAATGGTATAAGCAGGAGCTACGCGTGCAGAAGAGCACGCGGCTGGAAGGACTGGAGCGTCTATATGCTCAGGAAAGAAAGTATATGAACGAAAATCAGAGGCTGCAGCGTGAGTGCGTGCGCTTATATGGCAAATGTGGTGAAATGGAAAATGAGCTCGAAGAGCAGCGGGAAAAAGCGTTACAAGCGCTAAGCAGGGAAACCCAAGAAAGTGAAAATGGTAATGAGCAGGATAGTAAAAAATTTGAGATCGAGCAACAAAGAGCTTTTATTTCTGATCAACAGGAGTTAATAAACATTTTGCGCAAGCAAAAACGTACGCTGCTTGACGATCTTCAACGACTTAGCGAGGAAAAAGATGAAAAGTTATTGGAGCTACAAAGAACGCTGGCAAGCATGGAAGTGGAGAACACGCGTATAACAGCAAAATGTAAGCAACTTTTAAAAGAACGTCAAAATTTGGAAGAAACGTTGCAGTCAAAAGAAACTGCATTAAAAATGGTAAATATCGAGATAGAAAAATTGCAAATAATAACAGCTGAACTGAAAGAACAGCTTCACGCGCAGCAGCAAATGCTCTCACTCAAAGAAAATGAAATTATCGATTTACAAACGCAATTCAAAATGAGTTTAAAACATGTAACAGATGTTGATGAAGTGCATCGCTTAAGCGTGGCATATCATGAAGAAATATCAGCAAAGACAACAGAAATTGCGTCGCTGAAAAATTCTATATTTGCTCTACAACAAGAGCTAGGATCGCTTGCCGATTTGCAAGCTCAGAATGAAGACCAGGAGCGTGTAATAGAAAATTTAAACTTCTCTTTAGATACGCGTCAATTTGAATTGGTAAACCTAAAAGAAACTGATGCAAAAAAAGCACAGCAAATAGCTGAGCTACAACTTAATGTAGAAAATCTTCACCGCGAAAGAAAAACTACATTGCATCAATTCACTGTAGCGCAAGCAACGCTCAAAAGTGTACAGAAAGAGTTGATTTCGCTCAATGAACAATATGCACAAATGTGTGCATTTTGTGAGCGCGCTCGTTTTGACTTGGAAATGGGTGAGATTGAACAAGCAAAACTGAGATTTCAAGCAGAAAGCGATAAACGAGAAATTGACGAGTTACGCGAAAAACTTGGCCTATACTTGAAACAGACAGCAGAACTGAGCAAAAGAATTAATTGCTTGGAGGATGAGCTCGATGCAAAAGTAACTGAGAAAATTATGTTGGAAGGAAATTTGAAATACGTGGAAGAACAGCTAAGCAAAGCAGGTGAAATAGGACAGAGTGTAAATAAACCACAAACAGAAAGCTATAAGGGAAAAATAATAGAAAACAGCATCAAAGAAATTGAAAAATTGCAAATGGTATGCAAAATAAATGAGGAGCTTATTGAGAAATTACGAGAGGAGAATCATAAACTAAAAAAAATAGGTAATGTAGTAGCAGAAGTGAAAGTTGGAGAAGATAATTGCAAATTTAAAGTAAAAAAATGTTCTAAGGAAGCATCACGAGGTAATAAAATAATAGAAAATTTAAATTATCAGTGGAAAGAGAAACAAAATTTTATTTCAAGTTTGGAAGAAGAAAACGATAGTTTACGATTGCAAATGAATGAACACGAGGAATCGGATGATACTGCATCTTTGGAGAGCGACGTTGAGCAACTTACGGCATATAATCAAAAACTACTGGGAAATATTAACACTCAAGGTGAATTTATTGCTGAACAACCAGAACTAAAGCAAAAGCACTTGCAGCTGCACACAGAAAACCTACAAAAGAAAGCAACAGAATCTAATAATTTCGAAGCAAAATTTCAAAATCAATATCAACAAATTCAAATGTTGCAGCAAAAATTATTAAAAAACGATGCCGGATTGTACAAAATGCAGAAAGAAGAACAAGGGAAACTGCAAAAAAACAATGCCAAAGCTTTTGAAACAATTTTAGAAGAAAACGCAAAACTTAATGAAGAGCTTGAAAGGACAGTGAAGGTCAAACTTAATTTGGAAGCGGAATTGACCAAATACAAAGAAACAATCCACGATTTAAGAGAACAGCAAATACAACAAAATAAATTCAAAGAAAATGAAACAGACCTAAAAATTATCAAAGCAAAAATGCAAGAAAATTCAGATTTGCTTGGGAATGAACACAATTTACTGAGATTCATTAAAAGTAATTCCAAACTCTACATAATGTTGCAAAAAGATTTTGAAGTAAAAACATCAGCTGTTGCAGGCACGGGTGAAATTTCTGATGAACCAATAACATTTACAAATTTCTCAAATGAAAGTGAAATTTTAAATTTAAAAGCAAAGGTGAGAGACTTAGAAGTTAAGCTAAATCAGTCCGTAGAAAACGATGCAGTTAAAGGAGAAGAACGCGTTAAACTTTTGAATAAAATTCTTGAGCAACAAAATGATAAAGTTGAGCAACTAAATTCAACACAAAGGGAATGGGAGGAGTTGCTGAATGCATTGAATGTCACCCAAGCAATGGAAGAAAACACAAGAAGAGAACTGCAACTCAAACGCGGAGAATTAGAAGAATTGAATGAATTATTTTCAGAACAAAATGAAGAATTGCAGAAACTGCAAGAGTATAGTTATCTAGCCGAGCAGGAAAGGCACGCAGAACGCGAAAAACAAAAAGAAACATTCCAACAGCAAATGATTGTGATGCAAGATATATTTAGTGACAAACTCCAAGAGAACGACGAGCAAACCAATATAATTAGGGAAATGAAATGTAAGAATGATAGATTAGATAAAAATCTGAATGAAGACTTTGCAACTGAATTGGCTGATAATAAGAAGCGAATGCGAACATTAAAAGCACAAATGGAAAAACTTCAAACCGAGCGTAATGAATATGCGGCAAAAATTAAAGATATGGAAAAAGAAATGAACGAATTGAAACAAGGCAAACGAAAAGCGATAGTCATGCCCGAATTAGTTTTATTTCGCGAAAGTTCTGCATCTTCCGATGTCGATGAAATCGGTGAATCGCAAAATAACGAGAGTTTTACAAATCTTCAAAGCTCCGCATCTTCGTCGTCAATTGATCAAGCATCTGATGATCGTTTACGAATATTAACAAAAGTACTCGAATCTGAGTATAGACGTAAGATGAAACGTTATGATTTGCACATTCGCACACTATTGAATAATGTGAAAAGCTTGAAAAAAGCTTTAAGAGGGGCAGAACAGAAAGCGATATTATTTAAAGACAAGCAAGCAAAGACCAGTGAAGACTTGCAGGATTTTCAAATGACAAAAAGACATTTGGAGGAAATGCGATTGAAATTTGAGCAGAGCCAGGCGACAATTAAGGTATGAAAAGTAATGGAAAGATTATTAAAATTCAATTCAAATTTCTTACGAACATTTAGACACTCGAACAGGCTTTAGAAATAGAGCGCAAAAAGTTTGAATCATCTGATTTGGGAAAATCAACACATCAAGAAACAACGCATGAAGTTCCCAACTTGATTGATGATTATAAAAAGGTATGCTAAATTAGAATTGCGTTAAATATGTAATTTAATATTTATTACTATATCTTAATAGTTAATACAACAATCAGCTGCTGCCACGTGTCGCCCAAAAACTAGTACAATATTAGAATTAATTCAGCGCAGCAATCAATATGTGCCAAATTTAAATAAGCTCGAATCGACCGTAGAAAATCTACGAAGTGATATACAACATTTTATTGATAACTACACCCAGCTTGTGGGTGAAAACTCTATTGCGACAGCAACTTTAAAAGTACCATCATTGTTGGATGAGCTCCGCGCTGCTACGGAGAATTTTTAGTTAAATTAGATTGTAAGCCACTGGTTCAAATACAGGGATGCCAAATCATTTTTTCTCTCTCCCCCATAACCTTCGGGAAATTCCCCGATCGAATTCCCCGCATTGGTATAATTTCATATTATAACAGCTCTACACGCACTTTCCATATAAACATTTTACAAAAACGAAATTGACCTCAGTGAGTGTTATTTTAAGGCGACCCTGAACTTTCTCGGTCCAAAACTTAAAAAATTTTTATGGGACTGGTAGATTAATAGAAACGCACTTTCTGACTCCGGAATTCTTAACATATAAGCTTCAGCCCATTTTGGACATCAAAGTTCTCAAAGGAGAAGACATGGCATTTTTGTTGACTCAAAAAAAAAAAATGGCAAAAACTTTGTTTTGAAAAAAACGGGTTCAAAATTTTGACTATCGGTTTTTAACATATAAAATATATGTACTTCATCTTTTTTATGATGGCTGACCGTAATTTGTGAGTTTACAGATTAGTCAGCAATGGTTAAGAGTTAATCAGGAAGTGCTGAACGAAGGCATAGCTAAGCCTTTCTGAATGGCCGAAAGGGAAGTCGAAGAGCCGCGTGACTGTTTTGGCCTGACCGACAACTGCTGCTATAATCTATGAAAGCACTCTGCGTTCTCTGAAATTTTTACAAAATACTTTTGAAATATAATACTTTCAAATAGCACACATTTTCAAAAATCGATTTCTCCAAACCAATAAATTGCAGGGCCTTCTTAAGAAAAGATGAAGATTTTAAGACCCAAAATATGAAATATTTTACATTACATAAAATTTGATAAAAAATTACTTCAAATTCCCCGCAAAAAACAGTCCATTCCCCGATTCCCCGCAAAAAACAGTCCATTCCCCGATTCCCAGCACCAAGTAAAATTCCCCACAAATCGGGGAATTCCCCGCAAGTTGGCATCGCTGTTCAAATACCACAAAACGTACTTTTTTAATACAAGTTTTATTTTTTTTAGTTTTTCCCTAGTTAAAATACTAACTTTATTGCCAAATGTGTTTGTGAAAAGAAATTTAATTTCTTATTTTGTTATGTACTTCTGAAGTGTTGCTTTATTTTTATATATATTTTTTGTTAAATTTTTTTACTTTTCTGTCGCTCTTTTCGTTAATTTTATTTCGTTTGGAAATTTTAGTTTGACTGTTAATCTTATAAGATTACAAAATCTTACGGAAACTTCCAAAACTAATTTTTTTTAATGCAAATGTATTTATTACCTATATTATAATATAAATACAAAATTAAATTAAAGAAATTTGAAACTTCCTCAATTGTACCAGTTGTTTATTCCTTGCATTCAAAGAATACATTTAGATTGTCTCTCATATTTTGTTGAACATATGGCCAATCATTTACCTCAAAAATACCATGGACATATTGGGTATAGGAACTACAAGAAGTCGAATAAACACTTCTAGCCCCAATAAAAGATTCAACATCAAAATCAATCATGTTCACTGGACTTATAGTTTCGGTTTGTTGCGATGATGTAAGTGTTGTTTTATTCTCATCATAACAGATATTTGTGCGCACTAATAAATCCTCTTGGTTTACATCATTTTTAAGTAGGATTTTGCAGCCAAAAGCATTTTTGGGGCATACCAAGCGATCACAACGCCAAATGCCTACATGATGTGGGAATATTATGGTCAATAAATTGGATAGGAATATAAAGTATTAGCTTTTATAATTTACCATCTTTGTACGACAAATTGACGTCATCAGCATAGGAAGTACAAAGTGCAGCCTTAACAGCCTTAGCATCAATGCATGTGCAGCACAGTAATAGGGCAGCAAGTGCGAGAAGATTGTACAATTTCATCATTGTTGTGCATGTACCTATAAAAATGACTTGGACGACTTAAAAAACTTAATTCAAAGTTGAATCAAATTGACATGCGCTTGGTAACAGTCATTTCAAATAGACGTACAATGAAGCTGTGAGCTGAAAGTCGACACATACCCACTTTATTCCCAGTCAGAATAAAGTGGGTTATTCAAAGTTTTAAACCAATTAAATCACCGGGACCAGACAATATAATTCCCACTGAACTTCAAGCAGCCACTGACATAGTGCTACCCTGGCTAGAAAAGATTTCGAAAGACTGTATAAATTTATATTACATTCCACTAAAGTGGCGTGAGGTAAATGTCGTTTTCACCCCTAAGGGGGAAAGAGTCACATTATAAGCCAATAAACTACAGAATTATTAGTCTGTCGCCTTTCGTCCTGAAAACACTAAAGCGACTCATAGATATCTATATTATGGAAATTATTCAAACCCTCGAAGTTATCTAAATCACAACATGCCTACACCAAGGGCAAATCCGTAGAGACAGCTCTCCACTCCTTAGTCCATACAATTGAAAAATTGTTATACCATAAAGAATATAATCTTGCCGTCTTTTTGGACATAGAAGGCGCCTTTAATTGAGGAATCTAGACATCGATGCTTCAATTACAGGATTGATGTTACCATATGTTAAAAACAGGTCAATCAACTCAACACGAGATAATTCTTCCATCAGGAGGTAAGCATAACAGAGGTACGCCTCAAGGGGGATTCCTCTCGCCGCTCCTCTGGAATCTGGTCATAAACGAATAGCTTCTATATATGGGAAAAAACAGGATGTAGGATACGCAAGCAGCGTATGATGTTGTAATATAAGTTTTAGGCAGATATCTTAGGGGTCGTTCACATATTACTTAACGCGCGAGGGGGGAGGCCGACCATTTGTTACGAAGTGGTACATGGGGGAGAGGGGGTCATCAACTGCGTTACGTAACGTCGATTTTATAATATCAAATACAGATGACTTCAAAAATTCACTTGTTTTTAAAATTAATTTTCTCCCGCTAAATTCGAAAATCATGTCTAAAATTTTTTGTGGATCATTTTCTGAGATATTGTAATTGCTTAATTTTTCGACTTTTCTATAATTTAGAAATTATATCTCGGGCTAGAAATGTCCAGTTGTTCTTGAAACTAAATTAATTCGTTAACTGATTCAAAAGATATCGATATAAATAAAAAAATTTGTTATTTGAAGTCATATATAAACAGGCTTAAAAAACAAATGTAGTAATCATAACAACAATGTATATAGAGACTAAGAACTATCAATAAGATCACAGATGAGGAATTGTGGCGGATTTCGAAACGGCCGTCTGATTTGCCCATCTCTATATACATTGTTGTTGTGATGACTACATTTGTTAGTATTAAAAACAGGAACTTAAGCCATGACTTTGAAAATTAACGTCTAGATTTGATTTTCATAGTCTCCTAAACATTTGTTACGTAACTAGGGCGGGGGGGAACCGTTTTGTTACGATGTGTTACGACAAGGGGGGAGGGGTCAAAATGGATCAATAATTGCGTTACGTAATATGTGAATGGCCCCTTAGTACATTAACAGAGTTAATTCAAGGACACATTAACCTAACAAAACGGAATTAGTCCTTTTCGCCTTTGATACACCTACATTGAAGGGCGTCCCATTATTTCCTGTAGAGCAAGCCAAAAACTTAGGCCTTATATTAGACATGAAATTAAACTGGAAGTTAAGCATTAAAGACAGGGTTAAAAAGGCTTCAGTCACGATTTACTCAACCAAAAGAGCCATTGATAGGAAATGGGACTTACAACCAAATGTAGTTCTCTGGCTCTACACAGCAATAGTCAGAAAAATATGAAAATACTACAAAAGAGCATTGGCTATAGCTATAACCTTTGCAGAATGATTCCGTGATCACGAATTAACCAAAGAAACGATTTTTAAATGACGGTAACAACTGCCAGTACGACAAAAAAGATTTTTTGGTGGCTACCCTTTCGGCTACCCTTTAGCAAAACCCTCCTTCGATAACAAGTTTATCACGCATGGTTCTGCCCAGAGATTTCGTACAGTTCTTCACTAATGGCTCCAAGCTGGACAGTAGAGTAGAAGGGGATAACTCTGGAAGTAGTTTGGACATTAAATTATCATTGCGATATTTTTATTATTGGTTTCAGGGAAAAATGTAAAAAACTTGAAAAATCACAGCTCTCCGCAGACAATCTTTCTTGAATTAGTGAAAGCATACTTGTGATGTTATTATATATTAAAATTTAAAATATATTTTGATATATATTTTTTAAATCTCTTCATCATCGAAATCACTATGTTTTGAAGTGATGTTTTCAAATAACGGTTAAAATCAAAGAGCCAGAATAGTGTTACCACATTGTGCAGATTTTACATTTTTCCCACATATGCATTTTGCCTACATTTATTTATTAATAAGTGAAATATGGCAATTAAATTAGTAATAAAAGATATGACCTTTTTTTCCAAGCATAGTAAACGTTTTCATAAAAGTTCGGCATTGTGGTTGCCGTGTGCTTGAATTCATAGGTTTATCGGAAAGAAAATTCAGTTATTTTTTGTTTAAAATATTATCTCTTATATCTCATTAAAATTTTTAAAAATCTTCAACATGACTTTTTCTTATTTTTTGCCGCCTCGTTACACTGTGCAACTGTTCTACCTCTCTTAAGTAATGTTTTTTTATGAGTTGTTTTTATAAGTGACATTTGTTTTTTAGTACGTAAGTTAGGGCTGTACCAAATGCACATATTTGATATTTAGGTTTAATTTGTAATTCATATTAGACTTAAGTTATTATCTTAAAGTTATATTAAAGGAGTCTTGAAACTTAATTAAAGAAAGTCGCCACAATATCATAGAGATAACGCGAAAATTGAGCGCCGATATGTTGAACTGCGTAGAATTTACCAGGTTAACTGTTTTGACAAATATCAAATAAGACCGCAGGAATTGAATGATATAACTCTAGCTTAGGTCGTTGCCTATTATACGACATCGAAAGACAATGAGTGGTAACGACATGCGAGCACACGAGTTATTAGGTCTATAACTATGATATAGTGGCGACCCGAACAAGTACACACGTGAAATGGTGTCTTTGCATTTACCCTTTCGAGAACAAGAAAACGAAATCCTTGCTGAGAGAAAGTACATTTCACTTTACGACAACACAAAGTGCTCATAGTGGCACGAAGAAAGGAGTTTGAATCTAATTTGGATGTTGTCAAAATTATGGAAATCTGCCGAGAACTATGTACATATACAAGAAGAGAGTGATGATGAAGAAATTTTAAATGACATTAATCTTTTAGCAGCACATGTTTGAGATACGGACCCTAATGTTGATTTCCTAGCTAATGCTAATACGAATGCCAATGCTGATCTGAGACTAGCCACTTTGAATCCTCTTGGTTCTATAGCAAAAAAAACGTGGCAACATTATGGACAAGGATGAGTTTAATTGCCTAATGCGCCCAATAAATTTTCGCCTGAAAGGTCTTTTATTACATGTCATTTCTAATCTCGAGTGCAGCCTCTCTCGTTTAAGTTTGCTCAACAATATCGTAGCCTCTTCAAGTACATCCCATTTTAATAGATGAGGTGAACATGACATCAGCAGAATTAAACGAAAAGATAGACTCCCGGTTAAAGCAGATTCGTCTTATGATGGAAAAGACATTTTTCTTATTAGTGATCTACGACAATTACCAGCAGTCCGCGCAACTCTTATTCATAAACAAACAAAAAATAGTACGGTAGAGCCAACGTTGTGGGGGGTCTGAAATTTCACGAAATCAATGATAAAATCACAACTGTTGTATTGCCTAAACAGTTAGTAGTTGCGTCTCCAATCAAGTCTGTCTTTATTTCCAGATTTTCGCCGGATAAATCTATTGAGGATGTTAAAAACATGCAGATTTTTCTATTTTGAAATTTAATTTTTCGTATGAGACGAACATTTCAAGATTATTGTTCCGCCTAACAATTTTGACTTTATTGTTTGCAAGCCTGAAATCGGTTTGAAAAATACTGTAAATATTTCTTGGCCAACTGATCCCATAAAAAATTAAACGGTTTCGTAAGATTCTTATACATTTTGTATCAGAATGTTAGGGGATTAAACTCTATGGTTACTGACATCTATTTAAAAAGATTTGAATGCTCGCACGGGGAGGTTCTTTGGTTCTTTGATTGTTGTTCGTGATTTCAATTTACGGGATTCATTGGCTGAGATTGATTTGCAGCAAGTTAATTCAATTATTAATAAAAATGGTAAAATTCTGGACTTGATATATATGGATGACTCATCGAAAATATCAGTTTCCCCTTGTGAAATATTTGCATGACCTGACGATAAGTTTCACCCTACACTTGGAGTTTCATTAGATGTTCCTAGTATGCCTTGCCGTTCACAGAACAATGATAGTAAAGTAACAACCTTTAGTTATTGTTTTAAAAAAAACAAACTATGATAAGCTGAAACTTTGTGAATACAAAACGAAAAAATACGGGATTTCATTCATCTATGAAATGGAAGGATCGTGAATCTAATGATAGTACAGTAATCCCAAATTTGTTTGCAGAATTCTTTATGTCCACATATTCGGTTGAACCCTATGATAGTAGTGCTGTTTACCCATACCTTGTACCTTCCGTAAATGCATTTGATTTACCATCCATCACAACTGAAGATGTATTAACCCACTTAAAAGCTTTAAAAATCTTATTTATGTGGCAAAAATTCCTTGCTTTATCCTCAAATTTATACCGATTATTTATATAAGCCACTTACAGATATTTTTAATGCCTCATTAAAACATGAATACTTCCCAGCTTCTTGGAAAGAGTCGTATTTATTGCCACTGCACAAAGGTGGTACAAAGTCTGATGTTTCAAATTATCGAGGTATTGCGAAATTAAGCTCGATTCCCAAACTATTCGAAGCAATGTTTACCAACCGAAGAACCTTCTCTATTAAATCTATAGTTTCTATAAATCAATAGGGTTTTTGCAAGGTAGGTCCACAGTTACTAACCTCTTGGAATTCTCGACTTTGTTTATTAAGGGTTTTTCGTCTGGGCTTCAAACTGACGTAATTTACACTGACTTCTGTAAGGCTTTTGACAAAGTTAACCATGAACTGCTAATTTTGAAAGTTGACCGAATTGGGTTTCCACATGGTCTTATTGAAAAAGAAAGTTATTTTTAGATATACTGTTTCCACTAATTTCGATGTTACCTCTTGAGTTGCTCAAGGTAACCATCTTAAACCTATTCTTTTCTAGCTTTTTGTGAATGATCTTCCATCTTCTATTCGGTACTCTAGGATTTTTATGCTTGCAGATGGTGATAAGCTTTTTTTAACGCACAGTTCACCTGCAATACAAAAATTGTTACAATAGGTTAGGTTAGGTTGGAGCGGCTGTCGAGAGACATACTTAGGCCTGAACGGCCCATTGTGATACCATATAGTTGGACTTATAGTTTAACGCCGATTCCGAACGGCAATGTGGCAATTTTTTATCTGCTTAGTGGTTTTGCCATTACCAACCAAGATGTGTACTTTTACACTTTCATATAATTCTCATACACTTCATATTGATAGTGAATATAAGTTATGAAAATAAACCAACAGACGAAGACGGGAATCGAACCCAAACCTCCCGAATGAAAGTCCAGTGCACTACTAGACTATCGAGGTCGTCAAAATATGACTTACAATGTGACTAATGACGTTACAATATGACTAAATTTTCTTTTCGCAATGGTGTTCTGTAAATTTGATGTTACTGAATCTTGACAAATACAAGCTTATGTTTTTTCAAGAAGGGAACCGTTGATGACAAGTTATCATATCGATACTAAGCCTTTAAAAAGAGTTTTTAATTTTGTTTATTTTGGAGTGACTAAGGACCCGAAACTACGATTTAACTTGCATATAAATACATGTATAAACAAAGCCAAAGTTGTTCTTGGTTTTATTAACCCTTAAATACCCACTAGTCACAGCAGTGACCAACAACTTTAGCGGCTGTCTGTGCCGCCATTTCACGTTTGCCATTTAAAATAAACATCTGATCTTACTGTCTAAAGTTTTCTTTATCGATACGTACAAATAAGAATGGAAAAATGACAACTGTCGTAAAGTTACAGTTACAGTTATTTTTAGCTCGTAAAGCATGTTTTGCGAAAATTCTAAACAACTAACTGAAAAAAAGGTGTTTTTATTTTCGAATTTTGTGTAATAAATATATTGCCGTGTGGACAAATTTGTGTCAGACGGTATGGGATAATACCAAATAACTGCTTTTAAAAATTATTACGAATGTATTTTAATTTATTCTCCAGATAATCGCCAAAAGTTACTACAGAGGTCAACCATGTAAATTAAAATAACTGCACCTTAAACTAATTTATTTGAAAACACGTAGAACAAACGTTGTTCGGAATTACAAATAATACCTCTGGGTATGTTTTTAATTGAAATCGGACGTATTGGGCGTTTAAGGGTTAAGAGTTGGTCTAAGGAATTTAATGATCCTTATATCACTAAAACTTTGTATATTTCACTTGTTCGTTCGATTCTGGAATATGCTTCGAATGTTTGGTATCCACAACACATAATTGTTACATTAATATCTTGGGATCTGTTCAAAAACAGTTTCTTTTATTTACTTTAAGAGGTTTAAACTGGAATCAATTAACAAATCTCAAATTAATAGATTTATCTTCTCTTGAAAGTAAGAGAGTTATGCTGAACTTGTGCTTTGTGATCAAATTAATAAACGGAGTAGATTTTTCACCGTTACTATTAAACGAACTTTCTTTTAATGTTTCTAATCGTGTTTCTAGAAACTTTTTTCCTATTAAGTTAAGCCTTTGTAAAACCTATTATGCACTGTTTGATTTTGTCCGTTTTAATTTGTAATGATTTTAACAACTTTTATAACTTTGTCGATTTTTTATTCCTCTTTTTATTATAAAGCAGTCTTCGCTATTTTATTTAAATTAGTATTAGGTTATATAGACATCGTTATTATTTGAAGTTATTAGTTATGATTTCAGAAGAGTCACTTGCTGGGTAGTGCGCTACCCAACGGCCTTTTTTTTAAAAAAAAAAAAGTAATGCGTCAGTCAAATGTTAACTTTGCTTTGAAATGGTCAAAATATTAGTAGGCAGTGAGGCAGATTTAATTAAGCCATTCTTTGTCACTATAACAGAAGCCGACGTACAATGCCCACACGGAATACGATTGTTTTTTAAAAACCATGATATCAGTTGCAAAAGACATTTTCTTCGGTTACAATAGCGATGATCAGCTTGCACATGTTGAACAACAGCTGCACAAAAAAGTCGGCTTAGATACTGGCGGTTTGCCCTATGAGCTTACGCTCGTAATAGGGCCTTATATGATAACAACTAATATAGACGTGTCAGAAGGCCTAGCAAATGGAGCTATAGGGTTTTTGGTATTCATTGAGTACTAAAACGATATTCAAATTGACAGTATTGACACAAAAAAATCCAGAGAATGGTAACATTACAGACAATGATACCATGAAGCGTGTGTGGTTACGATTTTCAGAGGACTCTAGAGTTTGCCAAAAATTAAGAAGACTATCAACACGATTTGCTCAAATAAATAATGTAACATTATTTGGTTCCCATCGCACGTAGAAATTCGACTATTTACCTGAATACAAAATGTACAATAATAGCCAAACGAAATCATTTTCCTATCATTGCATCAAGCGAAATGACGATTCACAAACCACAAGGAGGTACTTTTGACCAAGTTGTTTACGCTTGCGACAAGTCGCACGACCAACAACTCGTCTACGCCGCTCTCTCAAGAGTGGTAAGTCTTGACGGACTTTTCATTGTTGCACCAAACAACAATACTACATTTCATTATGGTCGGAGAAATGTACATAATTTGCTTCTATTACAAACTGAATTATCAATGCTGAAAAAAAAATCCTTTTCGAACACTTCAGGTTTTTTTTTTTTTGGAGTTTTTGCGTGAGAAAGTATCAGTACCAATCATCAAAATTATTATTTTCAGAGTAAAATTTGAATAAATCTGTGTATCGATTAACCCTTCGGAGGGCGCACCGCGGCAAATTGTTTAATTTGTGTTTTTAAAATACTAATCATAGTAGCCACCGTTGCCACCCAAGTGGCTTTATATGTTTTGCGATGCAGCGTCGTTTACCGTTGACCGTTGGTTTCTGCATTACATCATTTAGCTGTTATTTGTGTTTGAAAATTGGTATGTCGTTTTTGCGGCTAAATTGCCGCAGCGCACAGTGGTAAAAAGTGGATATTTTTTTGGAAAAAATTCGATAACTTTTGATCTAGTGGAGATAATTCCAAAAAAATTGAATGTCAAGGCTATAATAATTTAAAAAAATTTAATTTAAAAAAATTTGAAAGAACATTTTTGTGGCATGAAAAATTTCTATATTTTAAACAAACCGTTTACTCAACTCTCGTTTTTAGTTAAAAATTGCTTCCTGGTTCGGCTAGAATTATACTATCTCTCCCGAAATTTATACTTTTCTTTTAAGAAATTATATATTTTGCAATATCTGCACCATTTTTAATCAACTCCTCACTTAATTCTCTATATGTTATTCGGAATACATTCATTTCAAAGTTTTTATTATTAACCGATTACGCACCTTGTGTAGTTAGAGATAATAGCAAATCGTTTATTTTAACTGAATTTTTTATAATTCTCAAAATAATAACTAATTTTAGTTTCTCTCCCCAATTCTCACATCTTCATAACGGTAGTGACATATGTATATGGTATATATTTTGTTTGTGCAGTGAAAAGAAAATAAATAAATTGGTTCTATTGTTTTGATTTACTGTTGTAATAATAATTTTTAACAAAAATTTGCATCAAAAAATTGCTAGCACCAGCTTTTATCACAAAATAAAATTCATCCTAAAAGTATACTATAACTTCTTATTGCCAATGAAAAACAATTTTTTTTTACAATTTAGTTCACAAAAGTGACTGTAATTACACGGTGTGACAGTAAAAAATATCTGGGAAGTGATGCTATTTTTTTGTAGGTCTAGTCGAGTTAAATAAGAATCTGTATGTGAAATTTGCCAAACACCCCCAAAATCTTGATTTACCGTTAAAAAACCGGTTTTGCGTACCTTTGCGCACTTATAAGCCTGTAACTTAGTCAACAGATTTTCAGTTACTTACCGATTTTAGATGAAAAAAACTTTCAAATAATATATATTTGATTTAAGAAAGCTTGAGAAACTTGTGTGTATTTGTCCAGCAAACACAATTTCATTCACTTTTTTTGCCTATTTTATAAAGAATTTATTCAAAAAATATGTTTTTTAAAAAATACAACGCATATTTGTTTTTAAACATCAGTAAGTAATTGACTGAGATATTAAACTTTTTATGAAAACAAAATTCTTACAAAAACACAATTTTTGGCCATTCATCTCAAAAATGTTTGCTTGACCGTGATTTTTTTTTTTAAATTCAGCATCATCAGTTGCTCGTTGAAGAGACCAAAAATATTTTGAAATCATTTTTGTTCTATTTTTTCCTCAGAAGAGCTTTTCAATCGTTTTTCATCGTTGAACTCGCCCAGGTTATATGGGAAGAAGTTCAAATGCGAATGTGGGAAATTAATTTTTATAGCCATGTTGCAGCCCATTTTACCATACGAACTTAAAAATTCAACAGTTGCCGCTTCTGTGATTACCAAGGAAATTATCGCATAGCGCAGGGTGGCAGGTAGGGCAGCTTTTTTTGTACCAATGGAAAGAAATTCCAGTCTTTAGAACGCTGAAATCGACAGGAATCAGAAGATACAAGCTATCATGGTTAGACTAAATTGTATTTTTTGTTGCTTTAATAAATTGCATTTATTTAATTAATTAGTGATACAATTATAAATATGTATGCTTCTGATAAATATAGGAATAACAATCTTAGCAAATGTTTAAAAATCCAGACTGAAAAATGTAAAATGTTTTGTGAAAGGTAATTTCATTTTACGGTATTTTTAGAAACTGCTTTTACAACCACAAAAAAACAACAAATTTAATAAAAAAAATAATATTTTTAATCCTTTAATATTTAATTAAAAAACTACATCATTACATTTTTGAAAAAAAAAACAACTCAAAAAATTAGATTTTTAAAAGTTAAACAGAGTTAAAACGATGACAAATAAACATTTAAAAATAATTGCTTAAAAAATATATCAATATCTGTAGAAAGCAATTACTTAAATTACACTCACTGTAAAAAAACGAAGATTTTAATTTTGCAAGAAGAATTAACATTTTTTGCATAAAATAATATCCACTCTTATTTAACTGTTTTAAGTTTGTTAGATCGTTTTTCTAAGGACAAGTTTTAAACATTTTCAAAACTGTCTACCAAACAATAACAAATTCTAAGAACCTATTTCAATTAAATTCATAAAAAGCTAGTTTTACATTAAAAAGTTAATATTTATTTATATGTAATTATAAATAGATTTTGTAAAAAAAAAAAATGGATGTGTGCAAGGCACGCAAGATATTTGATGTGTAAACAGTTAAGCTAACTGAATGTCATATACATAAGCTCACATATGTATAGCCATATATAGGGATTTAATGTATAATTTATATGCTTAGGTAATTCAAATTAAAACAATTATTTTATAAACTTAAAAACTTATTAGATATCATTATCTTTTATATATATAATAACCCAATTCACCATAAATTGCAAATGGTCTTACATCATTGCAAATGCAAATTTTTATTCCATATCACATATATTTGTTGTTGTGATAGCATAAATATTTTGCAATTGCACCAAATCGTGAATAGGGCTGATATGTTGTAGTTGCATTATTTTTCTTTTACTCAATGCATCGGGATCTATATGCTCGCATATACGCAGCTGCAATTGCATCCTTTTTTTCGCGCTTTAAGTTTTTCTTCCTGTGGATTTGAAATTTTATTAGATGTGAAAATTTTACATAACGTCGCCTGAGAATTGATTTGGCGTATAGGTATATGAATTTGTACACACATACTCCAAATCAATTCTCAGGCGACGATAAGTGCTTTCCACATTTAACCTTAGGAAAGCAACAGGGATGACTAGTCACCCCACTACTTTTTAAAAGCACCGCAAAGAGAGTTGTCTTAACTGCATTTAATAAAAATAAAAAAGAATGTATTTTTATTGAAGTAAATAAGTGATTTTATAATAAATAAGTCTGATTTTTTCTGTTTAACATATTTGCTATTTACATAGATAAAAAAGTGTTGCCCTTCTAAGGTTAATGCACAAAGCAAAATTTGTATAATGCCGTGGTTTGCTATCATTATCACTACAATTTGTTTATACATTTATTGAAACCTAGATTCTTTATTACTTATCATTTTGTATTGTTTTTATATTTTAAAAAATATTTAATTTTAATGCAATCTAACTAACCGAATGCAAAACCTATCAAACGCCTGTGTTTGCTACGGCGACTTCTCTGCTTGTATGGTATAGTCGATCTCCACACGTTTAACACCAACAAATAATTCTGTCACGAATAAATGTACACACACATTTTGTTTTTGTATGTACATATATGTGTGAGTAAATTGATCGAAACATAAACAAACAAACTCCGCTCGTATTTTAATTTCTCCCTCTCTTCTTCTCTTTGTTGTTTAGAGTAGCACAGTCATGCCGCGCGTAGTGTGAGCGAGAAGGGAACTGGACGTTACAGTTATCTTACATCTTACGATACAGTTATTGTTACATTTTACACATTTGAAATTTTGCCCATACCGTGAGCTAAAATGTTTACACATCAAAAAATAAATTTTAGACACTATTTTTAGTTTTATATATACATTTTTCATTTCTTACATATTTTTTAAAAATAAAGCTGTACAATTGATTTTAATAACGCGTAGGGCCTCCTACTCCTTGATGACGCTTTCCACACGAGAAGGTATGTTCTCATAGAGTTTTTGAATTAAATCTATTAAAGTATCATATATGCTTTTGAGCTGAATGAGCTGTACGCCGACATTGACATAGTCAAGCGCATAAAATTTCAGCGGCTTCGCTGGCTGAGTCATGTTGAGCGAATGGAAGAAAGTGCTCCGCCTAGAAGGGTGTTTTATTCGAGCAACGGAGGTGGAACGCGAAGAAGAGAACGATCTAATCTCCGTAGGAAAGACCAGGTACAGGGGGACGTGACTGCATCGGCCTTAATTACTGACGTCGGCGAGCGCATTGCAGAAGCGTCTCGCGAGGCTTTATAGAGGCGGCCAAGACCGATCATCAATACTGTGAATAAGAAGATCCGACAGCAGTGGCCAGGGGAACAATTTATTTATTTTATTGTCGGATCTTCTGATTCACATTCACCACCTGCATTATTCATAATTAGTAGAAGCACGTACAGCATCAGAGGTTGGCCAGACCAGACACTTGCGTCATTAATCTGTAAAGAATACAGTTAAAAAATTAACAAATATACAATTAACCCTTTACCGCATGATTTTTTTTTAGTACAAATATATTTCTATATGTATTCCATAGCTCTGATTACAAAAATAATAACAATTTTGTAAAATTGTCTATTCAGCAGATATCGGTAAATTTTGATAAATATTATTTATGATATACCATACAATTAAACTGAAAATTTTACAGCTTCTCAAATTAATTTTATTTCATAGATCTATAAATAGATAAATAGGTTTCAAAGATCATTCGGTTTTACAAAACAAAATTGAATTCAGTAAGTATTAGTACGAATAAATTTATACTTAATGTAAAGTGGTTTATTTACCATGGAATTGAGAAATTCAGTTTCTGTCTTTGTTGACACATTTAACAAAGTTCAATTTTCCACATCCAGGAAGTTTACAACTTGGGGAATACATGTGGGCAAGTGATCGATGCCGTCTAGATGAACTTCTTTCAGTGGAACTAGTGCAGAGATTGTTTTTTAGCTCTTAATTTAAATTTTTTTCTCATATCATTCCGCTACGGACACCTTAAATTCAGCATGTAGCAGGAGCGTTTCTTTTGTGCTTCTTTGTGATTCAACACGCCTAATTTTTGTTGCAAAAAATAGATGATGGTCGGCTTAGTGAATTTAGATCATCATAACAGAAAACATCTAAATTAAAAAAATCGTAATTATTCTCAAGGGCTTCCTTTTCTTCCGCAGCTGCTCAAGCTATAGTCATACTACGTACATCGTTCTCAACATTGGCATCGTCTAAATCTGGGATGACCAGCCAAAAGCTCAATTGGCTCTTTTTCAAATTGTGTTTGTTGTAATGGCTCTTTTGGCTCTTTTAAAACACAGGTTTTTGTTGTATTTTAATATTTTACAACAAACACAAAATTGTTGTATTTCGAGTGCCTCGTTACCAAAATCATTTCATTGCTATGAATATTTATTGTTGCGGTCGCGCGCTAAGGGTATTTGTTTTTGTTTTCCCTTGACCCCCGTTGCCGAAATCAATTCATTGCTTTTATTTAGCATCGCGCGCATGGCTCTGCCGATATCATTTCATTGCTATGAATGTTTGTTGTTGCGATCGGTGGACGGAAATTAGACGCCATGGAAATATGGACGCTGAAAATAGCAGACATGAACAAGTTGGAGGCTTTCGAAATGTGGGTATATAGAAGAATACTGAAAATACCTTGGACTGACCACGTTTCGAATAGTGAAGTTCTACGCCGAATAAATCGAAGCAGACAACTTCTAACCACAATAAAAAGAAGTAAAATTGTTTATTTGGGTCATATCCTCAGAAATCCAAAGTATCAATTGCTGCAGCTTATTCTGGAAGGCAAAATTGAAGGAAGACGTTATCATGGTTGCGAAATATTAGACACTGGGCGGGATTCAACAACATAAGGGAGTTATGGAACGTTGCAAGAGATAGAGAAGCATTCAATGAAATAGTCAACAGCATAATTTAACAGTTTTTAATTATCTCTTAAATTAATGTATTATGATTTTGTACGATCGCTCAACATTCGTATTCGAATATGCAAATAAAGAAGAAGAACAAATTAGGCTATGACACATTTTGTATGGTGGTCTAAATTCATTTTCAAAATGAATTAAGAACGCTAGACCGAAATGAATTTAGCCCGCGCGACCTAATTTAATTTTCCGATCGCGGTCTAAATTCATTCTGTCGTATGACTTTAGCGGTCTAAATTCGATTGGTCGCATGACTTTAGACCGCACGACTTAATTTCATTTTCCGATCGCAGTTTAAATTCATTTGGTCGTATGATTTTAGGCCGCGCGGCTTAATTTCATCTTTTAATCGCGGCCTTATTTCAAGCGGTCTAATTTCACTGCGCAGTTGCAATCGCGCGCTAGGAATATTTGTTTTTGTTTTTCCCTTGATCATATCTCGTTTTGTTGTGTTCTTGCTGCCGAAATCAGTCCATAGCTTTTGCTTTCATTTAGCATCGCGTGCAATATGCAAAACCAAATATTCTTGTCACATTTGCTTGGGTTGTTTGTATTTTGTGCCAGAAGCTCAATTGGCTCTTTACAACAAACACAAAGATCAGGGGTTGTTGCTTGAGTGTATTATTATATTTTTAACACATTTCTTAAATTCGTTGTTGTTATTGTGATTGTTGTTGTTTGGCTCCTAAAATATTTGGTGGTTACCCCTGGTCTAAATCATTGCCCAAGTCTTCACTGCCAACCCATTTATTAAGAGTAACATAATTCACTAAATAAATACAATTTCTAAACAATATAATTTCTTTAAATTGAATTTTAATGAAAAATTCAAATTTTTCACTGTTTCTCTTGAGAAAATATTTTCCAAATTTCATTGAGATCTGAGCACTAGAGCCAAAGTTACAGCTATCAACAGCGCGCTACCTCCAGCTACCTGAACATGGTGCGGACAGTTTAAATGCGATTATCTCGAAATGTTGTTTTTCAAAAAGTTCCGTTGCGGTGAGAAAGATTTCTCAAGAACCATTTCACCAATCAATCTGAATCTTTACTGGCTACTTTATAACTGTAATAGCCTCTTAGTGAACGAAGGAATTTTTATTTGGAACAAAACTTTTTTTTTCTGCGTACCAAAACCAAATTTCCAGACCCTCGAAAATAAAGAATTAAAAAAAAAAATCATCACCATTTTTGTAAAAATGTAAATTTTACAAAATCTTTCGTTCACTAATAACGTGACGAGGTGACGAAAAAACTTGTTTTGGCACAACGGCTGTATTGCCCCCAGTTGTTAACATTTTTTGTTGGAAAAATTCATGAAATACCTTGAAACATTAACAAATAGATATACTGTGACTTATTCTGAAAATATCCTAAAACTGTTTTCAGATGAATATCTTGCAAACACTTCTTTCAGTGCAAATGTATTTATTTTTTACAATAAAATTACAAAATTAAAGAAATTTGAAACTTCTTCATTTTTTCAAGCTCAACTCGTTTTTTATTTATGGCATCCATAGATTTCGTTTAGGTCTTTTCTCATTCCTTGTTGAATAGATGGCCAATCATTTACTTCAAAAATACCATGGACATATTGGGTATTGGAACTACAAGAAGTCACATAAACACTCTCAGCCCCAGTAAAAGATTCAACATCAAAATCAATAATTTTCACTGGACTTATAGACTCGGTTTGTTTCGTTGATGTAAGTGTTGTTTTATTCTCATCATAACAGATATTTGTGCGCACTAATAAATCCTTTTGGTTCACATCATTTTTAAGTAGGATTTTGCAGCCAAAAGCATTTTTGGGGCATACCAAGCGATCACAACGCCAAATGCCTACATGATGTGGGAATATTATGGTCAATAAATTGGATAGGAATATAAAGTATTAGCTTTTATAATTTACCATCTTTGTACGAAAAATTGACGTCATCAGCATAGGAAGTACAAAGTGCAGCCTTAACAGCCTTAGCATCAATGCATGTGCAGCACAATAATAGGGCAGCAAGTGCGAGAAGATTGAACAATTTCATAATTGCTGGGTATGTACAAAAATGATTTTATATTCAAGAACAAGATTGATCAAATTATCAATTATATATAGTAAAGATTAATTTAATGAATGTTTTTACCTATTGCATTTGCGGTTTACTCTATTCTGATACATTGATGCATGTTGCCCAGTTTATATACACTTTTTATTATCAGATGGGCTACTTAATGTGATACTGAAAATAGTTGTAAAAAAGAAAGAAAAATTTTGTAATCGTTTGAAATATAAGGTGTAAAACAGCGATAACGATTGATTGATTGATAAGTATGCAGGCCCCTAAGTGTTTGAGTGTATGGCTAATATATTCAACGTAATAAAACTCGTTCAAAAGGCATTCCCAAGTGCCAATTAGAATTTATAGCTAATCAGTTCAGTAGCTCATGGAGAAATTTTGTGAAATACATGTTTAAAAACAAAATTAACATAACCAGTTATATGCATAACAACGCGGAGCTGCTTGTTCGAAAAATTAGAGTATGAAACTCTTTTAACTTTTATCCATAAATCTTCAAAATAAAAAATGCTTCATAGAAGTGAAGTGAGAGTTTTGAAATAATTTTTTTCTAATTTTTAATTCTCTTAATATTTCCATTGAACGCTATAAAACTCGGCTGATCAATTAATTAAAATAATTAATGCTTAATTAATATTGTGTATAACTTTCGGAGCCGACCCATAATAACTTTTCGAAAAAGTGTTGCAAGTAGTGTTGTTAAAAAAGTTTCAGTATTAATTAAGCATTTTGTCCCAAAAATCTTCAGCTTCGGCCTTCGGGAAAAAATGGCCGAAACCGAATGTTGGCCAAAGCTAATCGGTCGAACTCTATTTAAAATCGTCTTGAAAAGACTTGAACCAATCAACAAACCCGGTATGGGTTCAGGCTTAGATTTAAAAAAAAAGTGGGCTCGGGTATGAACCACTTTCTCCCCTTTCTAAAAAGTGGCACCAAAAATATAATTGATTAGGGCTCCAATACCCCTAAATTCGGTCCTGATTGTTTGAAAATCTATGACTTATATTTTTGGAAGTGGGTAATACAATTTCATCAGAAGGTATTTTCAAGTATCCGAACTAATTAAAAATTATAGCTGATTAAAAATATTGTGAAATACTTATTACAGTAATCCCCGGTTAATTGGGTCAACGAAAAAGCTCAATTTTTGTCTCAATTAACCAGAGAACCAATTTAACCGGGGTTTGCCTGTAATTCTAAGAACTGCAATGTTTGAAATATATCGTTATACAACTGTTTTTAATGCAGATTGCTGATGAAATCACACCATCTGCCTCACTTATCTGGCTGAACAAGCTCTACTTCTCATTCACCACTTGGCCGTCGAATTCCATTCAAGATATTACTAAAACATTTTACGATTTAGAATTTGCCTATTTATTTACACAACTCCGTTATGCTTGCATTACGCGATAGTTTTTAATTTTCATCTTATTGCTAAACTTAAATATTTATTATTACGAATTTCTAAAGGAGTGGTGTAATCATGGTAGAAGTATTTATAGGCAGATGTATTTTTTCAAAAGGTAGCCATTTTGAATTTTTGACAAGTAAGTGGAACATTTTAGAGATCCATTTTTTGAAATGGGTACAAAAGGGAGAGTAGTAGTAGATTATTAATACTACTTTTATTGCTTAGTACTAAATTATAAATTTTATTTATAATAAAAAAGTATAATTAATGTTATTTAAATTCATTTTGTTTATTAGCAAATACCTTGAACATGTTAAGAGTCAAAAAATAATATAAAAAGCCGCAACTAATTCTCCTTATGTATATGCAATATTTTACAAATTATTTTCTGATAAATTTTCACTTAAAGATTGAATTATGAAAATACAACGCTGTTGCAAAAAAATTGATAAAAGTTTCAATTCCATTACAAGGAATTGTAATCGGTAATTAATATTTTTAAATTCCTAGATTATGGAATTGAAAAATTTTGGATTCCATTACAGGGAATTGTATTTTGTAGTTAAAAATATATCAATTTCCTAAAGAAATTGAAAATGTACAATAATTGAATAGAAAGGAATTTAATATTTAAGTTTAGTCAATTACTTTCTTGGAATTAAATTCCAATTAAGTTAGAATGAGTCCTCGAAAGTAATTGTTTCCTTTTTAGTTCAATTCAAAAAAGCAAAAAAAAAAATTCGGAAAATATTGTTAAATTCTTCTAATAACCCGTTATGAGCGAATCAGAGAAAAACCAGTATAAATTGTATGTATTATGTATTTTAAATTTATTTGCATTTTGTTTATAGAAATTCTTTTGTTTATAGATGTTATTCTTTGAAAGTAGAAGAAATTTAAAATAGTTACATTTATTATTTCTCCATAGCGAAGGCCTACATGAAGGCAACGAAGACTATATCGAAATCTAAGCCTTTTTTCACAGTGAAGGCTAAAATAGAATGGCGCAAGAAAATTTCAAGGTCTTTGAAAATTAGAAAATTTAGTATTTATTACTCAGGGTTTACTGTGCGACTCTTTAGCACACACACAGTGTCACCTAACAATAAGTAGCTAAACGAATAGTTAAACCATATTACCAAAGAGTCAACGGCGTATATTTTAGTGTAGACACAAACCATATTTCTAACATATGCACACTAGATGTCTTATTTGCTCCATACATTTTGCTGAAGTATTTCAGATCTTAATTGTGACAGCAGAATATGGAAATAGGGTGCTAAAAACTAATTAAAATGAAAAAAAAATTTAAATTTGAGAAAACTGGATGCGCTACTCCGAAAACCGTGATTTTTAAGGGTGTTTTACAATAGGTTTGGGATTTTGTATGGAAAAAGCATTTAACTTGCATATAAAAGATTTTTAGATATTCAAATCAATGTAAAAAATGCCGCTAAAGTGAATGGCGTACCCAGTTTTTTAATACAACTGAACCCAAAGCCACCCCTAGCGCCTAAAGTAACCATTTAGCATTTTTTTTTACATTTTTAAATTCACCCATTAGGATTTTGAATATAGAGTTAATTTTTTTAAAATTAAAGTACGTAGGATTGTAGGTAATTCAATTTAGTTTATTTAAAGTACAAAAATCAAATCAAATCGAGTTATATTTGAACTAGTAAATTAACTTTTAGTGAACCAATGTCGAGTACAATCAAGTTCACCTTTGACCAATGTCGTCAAAAAATTGCACGAAAAAACAAGGCAGGAGTTGAAAAAATTGTCTTATCATGGAAATTTGTATTCTTTATTTTCGTCTGTCAATTACAGTATTATATGAACAGGTTTCCCACGTACAACACGGCAGTCGTACAGCACGATTTCGCTCCAACACGATTTGTTGATAGCAGAAATCCCCATATAACACAATGACACTGTAGCACGATTTCCTTCCAACACGATTTGCAAATAGCTGAATCCTGGTATAACATGATTAGTGAAAATAATTTGGAAATCCAAATCGCTTTTTAAATTTGTTAATAAGATATTTAACTACAACTCTAATTTTTATTTGCTAAATTTATCAAATTCCAGTTCACTCTGTGTTCTAGTTGCATTGTTATTTTTGCTTCTTAAATTCAAATTTTTTCTTTAAACCTTCCAATAAATTATCTGTTAAGTGCTTATTATTAAATTTTTTTTATATAAAATCAATATACTTACTTTCTGTTTTTTTACTTTTTACAATCAAAATTAAAAACTTTAATTTATTAATAAAAAAGAGAAAATGTATCAAACCGTTAAATCAAAAAGTTAAAATGTACATAAAGCAAATGAATGCCCCTGAATGTGACAGCTCGAACGAGCACTTATCCCAAAACGTTGTTTTTTAAACTCTTGGAACATAACCCTATTTCTGTACTACTTGTACTACATAACCCTATTTTTGTACGATTTCGCATATAATACGGCAGATTTCTAAATTCTTTGAGCCTAACTCCGCTTTTAATACTGGTTCCTTGTTCCGTATAACATGAATTCCCACAGCACGATGCTTTTTTGGAACCGAACAATCGTGTTATACGGGGGACACCTGTATTACATATTGATATAAATCCACAATTTTGACACAAGCGCTTAAGTATGGAGAACATTTTAAAAGTTAGTAGTTACTTCTTAATTGGTAAGTTTCATTAATTTAATGCAATTTTTTCAACGTCTGCTTTGTTTTTTGCAATTTTTTGGCGACATTTGTCAAAGATGAACTTGATTGAACTCGACATGGGTTCACTAAAAGTTAATTTACTAGTTCAAATACAAATTTTTGTACTTTAACTTTAACTAAATTGAATTACCTACAATTCAACGTACTTTAATTTTAAAAAAATTACCGCTATATTCAAAATCCTAACGGATGAATTTAAAAATTCGTAAAAAAAGTGCTAAATGGTCACTTTAGGCGCTATGGGTGGCTTAAGGTTCAGTTGTATCAAAAAACTGGGTACGCCATTCGCTTTAGCGGTATTTTTGACATAGCAATGGATATCTAAAAATCTTTTATATGCAAGTTAAATGCTTTTTCCATACAAAATCCCAAGCATCCTTAAAAATCACGGTTTTCGGAGTAGCGCATCCAGTTTTCTCAAATTAAAATTTTTTTTTTTTTCATTTTAATTGGTTTTTAGGACCCTACTTTCATATTCTGTTGTCACAATTAAGATCTGAAATACTTTAGCAAAATAAGCCATCTAATGCACACGTATTGCAAACCCATATAATATAAACCAAACTAAAACATTTTTATTAAGGGGACCTTCTGGTCTAGCGCCATTGAATTTGACGAGTTTTCAGGATTTCTTTTTTTAATGAAATAATGATCAATAGTATTCAAACCTTGTAGATATGTTTTATTACTTTAACAATATACAAAAATATGTAAAAAAAAATTATAATTTTAAGTAAACTAAAATTGGTGTTACAGTTGCCCTTTTCAACAAAAAATGGATCTTTCTGATGAGTCATGGTTTGGTATAAAAAAAAAAAAAAATCAGGATGAGTGTAAAGAATGTAAGAGCAGCATGTACCTGCACTGTCTTCAACTGGCTAATCGGAGGCGGAAGACACTAACAACCTGCACTACCTCACGAGCGACATGGCTCTCATATAATGAAGGTCGATCTCGCTAGCTTTTAACCAGGGCTCGTACCGGCACTGCTAGCAGCAGCCTACACCGGCCACTGGTGTAAAATCGGTGGAGTAGTTTTTGTTTTGTGTCATGCAGAAAAATATAGTTTTGAGATAAATGAGTTTAAACTTCGGTCGGCCTTTTTACCTGCTTCTGCGCTCACCTGCTAAATAGGCTGTAGAAGTCGAAATACTGAAAATATTGATACGAAAATTTTACAGTATACTTTTAAAAGCCTATACTTTTTAACTATAAAAACAAAAAAAAATCGATTTTTTGAAAAATCTTGACCAGAAGGCCTTAAGAAAAATTAATAACCTGTGGTGAAGATTTCATTCACAAATTAAGGAGGTGTTTTTATATAGGGGCTTGGAAAGATGCATTTTTTATTTACAGCATAAATTTATAGTTTGAAACCTGTACTTATAGAATACGAAGCCGTTAATGAACCTCCGACAGACTAAAAATTATTAAAATAAACATGTTTTCGGATGGATCAAAGTTGGGAATTTTGTCCGACAAAATCGATTTTTTAATTCTCAGGCCTCCCAATCATGATATCATTATATTTTCTTTATCGTAGATTCATCCATTGCTTACTTTTTTATACTAATTAAGTGCTGGAGTGTACTTGTACATCGCATTCCGGCTCACTTCCGGATAGTTTCACGGTGATTGGCTATATCTCCGCCATTTTTATTTTTTTATGCAATAAAAATCTTTTTTAAAAGTGCAATTATACGATAAAAGAATATCTATGACTATTAGCATTTACATAAGAACCCGCCCTGAAGAATAAGGCGTGTGAAACAAAGTGCAACTCCTTTTCAAACTTTGAGTTGGTGAATTGGTTTCTTTAAAAATTCTTTTAAGATTATCATCAAAAATTTAGAGGGGAAAATGTCACTAAACGAGGGAAAACATGACAAAAAATGGATTTGGAAAAATATCTGTGTTTAATCCTTTGACGACCAATGGGACACCGGTGACCCTTTTACCTTTGAGTTTTTCCTGGAAAAACTAGGGAATTGATTTTCCTCAACAAGGTATCATTCAATAGGGAATGAATGTGCCTTTCAGAAAGTACCTAATTTTCAAGGGTTGATTCATCCCTTTGCCTACCAGACCACCCCCAATTCGAAAAATCTAAACTTTTTCACACCCTTCTTTTTGCTGCAGTATTTTGGGAGTGGGTGGAGCTACAGGTCCAAAATTGATTGAGAAGTTGTGAGCAACCTACCTCTTTACAACCAAAAAAAAAAAAAGAAAAAAATAGTCCATTTCGACCACCCACGCGACCATCTAATCTGACGGGTCCTCTATGTCCCAATGGTCGTCAACGGAAAAAATCAATGACACATTCTAATTTTGTGGGCAGGTGGATTTATTTTCAACAAATTAAATTTGTTTATATTTTTGATTGATACATTGAACGTCTATTTTTTGTGATAAATTTCGAAGCAATTTCTATCATTAGTGAAGCAAAATGGTTTTTTGCAAAAAGCACAAATAGCATTTGTTCAATGGTCCTTGCCTTGTTTGGAGCAGACAATACATCTCTTGCATCCGTTTCACTTTAGCAGAGATAAACTTGCGACTTCGCAAGTTTGAATCGTTTAGGCCCCTCTCTTAGAGCTTCTGATGGTGGTCTCTTGCGGTTGCTGAACGAATTGCACAATTGCCTTGAGATAAGCTAGACAATACAAGTTAATAAAGAATATTTGATTTACTGAAGATAAATTCAGTTGTCTTTTGGCTGTTTAATAAAAAATTTCTTTAAAAACTTCAATACATACTTTTTATACACAGTAATAGAGACCGCGAAAAAAACTTGAAAAGTAACAAATTTTATAGTCACCCCAAAATGAAAAGCTTTACCCGAATCAATAATTTTGGTTGACAACATGGTTGCATAGGAATATATTTTTTATATTTATTTTAGGAATATATGTCTTTACATTTGATATATGCTTCTAATATAATTGTCAAAATATTAAGAAGTAACTCTGTGTTCAAAAGCAGTAATCGCTTAAGTCTGAAAATTTCATTTCAAGTGAACACGGTTTGAAGTTAATGCGATTAGTTTTCACTCTACGCAAGCAAACGCGTTTCTTTTCTTATAACTTTTGATTCAAAAAACAAAGAATTTCGGCGATTTTACGCACATGTGCATTGGAATAAAAAGAATGAGATAGCATTTACAACTCATTTCTGTTTCAAGTCGACTTAAGCGATTATTGCTTTTGACTACAGAATTGTTAAGCTGGCATATCTGCGCATCTGTTTTGACTGCAGTGCTGCATACAGAATATCTACACATGTGTTTCAAGCATTATTATTTCTCATGTGACTGCTTTTAGGTTTATTTTTATACAGTGTATGGCAATTGCGATCACTCACTAACACAATCTCATTTTCAATTTTGCCGACCACTGGTTTAATAAGTGAAAAGTTTGCACTCTTCTCAAAGCAGAAACAGTGGGTTGAAGGCAAAGTCTTATAGACAGTTTACAAAAAATATGAAGTTTCTAAAAATACAAATGAAAATTATTTGGAAATATTGGATATTTAACAAAAATATTTTGTTCCAAATTTCTCCTGTTCAGTGTGAATTCAGACTACTAAGATATACATAAGATATACATAAGACCCTGTTATCATTTACCACAACACTAATCCCACGCACTGGCATGGAAAAGTAATTTTTATCTAATTTTTAAGATTTGAAGTAATTATTGTGAGTTTCAAAGTGAAGAAAGATTCAATGAATAGATAAACGTATATAACAAAAAAAAAAAAACTACATATGCCTAAATAATTCAAAATCATCAAAAACAGGTTGGGTAACCTTTCCAAAATTGTTTTCACACCCAATTCTTGGTAAATTTGTGTGATGTGTGACGAGTCATACTTTGCCTTTAAACGCAACGAATGGTAGTAGACATATTACTTTAACCCTTAAACGCCGAATACGTCTGATTTAAATTAAAAACATACTTAGAGGTATTATTTGGGATTCCGAGCAACATTTGTTCTACGAGTTTTCAAATAAATTAGTTTAAAGTGCCGTAATTTCGATTGACAAGGTTGGCCACAGTAGTACCCTTTGGGGATTATCTGGAGAATAAGTTAAAATACGTGAGCAATAATTTTTAAAAACAAGTTTTTAGTGTTATCCCATACCGTTTGACACAAATTTTTTAACCCGGCAATATATTTGTTATATAAAAATTCGAAAATAAAAAACCGTATTTTCTGTATGTGGTTCAAAATTTTTGCCAAACGTGCTTTCTGAGTTAAAAATAACTGTAACTATGCGACAGTTGTCATTTTTGCATTCTTATTTGTACGTATTAATAAAGAAATCTTTTGTCAGTAAAATCAGATATTTATTTTAAATGGCGAACGTAAAATGGCGGCACAGACAGCCGCTAAAGTGGTTGGTCATTGCAGTGACCAGTGGGTATTTAAGGGTTAAGTCTCCCAATGTGGAAAATATTCTTCATAAAATTGCATTCTGAATTTGTGAACATATTTTAAGATTTATTTCATCAAACTTATCAAATTTTATTTTCGATGCTATACAAAAATCAATCGCCAAAATTTTGAGACTATGATTTTGTTTCGGGCTGAACTACCGAGCGTAGAGTTGCTAGCGCCTGATGTGTAGATGAAAAAAATGCTATTCTCTGAGAAAGCCCAAGAACGTATACCGAATTTGCACGAGGCGATAAATTACTTAGTTTTCGGAATTTCTAATTGAAATTTCGCAGGCATCAGAGTGACTCAAAATAAAAAAAAAATTATTTAGCTTTTGCCTATTTTCAATCGCTCACAGTTTTTACATCATTTGTCGAAATACGCCAAATTTTTAATATGTCCATCTGGTAACGCTGATTAAGAATTGTTAAGAAATTAAAAAAAAAAATTAAAGTGCTTAAAAATTTTTGAAGTGAAACTTCTTTAGCGAGGGTAAATCGAAAATTTTGCAACGGAAATCGCATTGTTGTTGCTCTCATACGAAAATAATAAGAAACGAAGTTATGCTGTTGTTAGTGTTTAGCGAATGAGGTCACATGGGGATCGGCTACATACAATCATGCAGAGAGTCGACTTCTCGCAGTTTTATCTCATGTGCTACAATATTATCATTCTACTCTGTATTATAAAATAAAAAAATAAATAATAAAAATAATAATAAAAATAAAAAATTAAAAAATGATGGATTTTAAATTGTACCTATAATTTAAAAAGCATAAAGTACATAAACGTAAAGTGCGTTTATGTACTTAGCATACATTCCCGTCTTTGTCTACTGGCTAATTTTCATAGCCTTCTTATATTCAATATAAATATGAAGTGTATGAGAATTATAAGATAGTGTACAAGTACACACATTGGTTGGTAATGGCAAAACCACCAAGCCGATAAAAAATTGCCACACCGCCGTTCGGAGTCGGCGTTAAACTGTAGGTCCAACTATGTGGTATCACAATGGTTCAGGCCTAAGTGTGTCTCTCGACAGCCACTCCAACCTAACCTAACCTATCTTCTTTATGTGGATACGTACCCTATCTTTAAAAATGTATAAACAGAAAATATAACAATTGTATTGTAAATCTGCAATATGAGGGGCATTCGATATTTGTTAAATATGCTTTGATAAAAGTCAAATGTGCCCCAAAAGCTCCTGATGATTTTTTTCTTCCTTTTAAATTTATCTTGTTTTATTTTCACAAAACTCACTTTTATTTTAATATTAAAGAGTGCTAACAAATTGTGTTACTCTCCTTTAAAAAACAGTTACAATTAATTTACAAAACGCTAGTTGTCGAAAATTACATCAGCCTTAGCAAATTTACAAAAACACGTGTTAATCCAAGAAGACTTAAAGTAGAACCTTCAAATCAAATTAAGCTTTTTTCTACATTTTAACTTTTTGGCTTTTAGGGTGTGGTCATACTTAAAATGGCAAAGTCAAATATGCCCCGATGTCAAAGGTACCCCACTTTACCCTACTACGTCGTGCTTGAGAATATCAACAGAAAAAAAGCTTCAGAAAATAGATAGAGGATGAGTGCAAAAGCTTCAACAACAACGGTCACGTGAAAAATCGCATTTTTGTTGCACTCATACGAAACCAAAAAGTAGCGAAGTTATGCAGTTATGTTAATCGGCTACATACAATCAAGCAGAGAATCGACTTCTCATATCTCATGTGCTTTAGTGCTTGATTATATGTGTTATATACGTGCACTACGTCGTGCTTGGGCCGATAAGTGGAGAAAGTATCAACAGAAAAAAAGTAACAGCAAAATAGAGAGAAGAAGACTGCAAAAACTTCAGCAGAATTTGTTATAAATGTTTTCTAACAATTTTCAAATAAACAACAAAGCTTCACTTCTACTGTGAGTGCCTGCAGACACATAATTTTTTTTTATTTTCATAAGTAATAGGGGGATAAAGGGAATAAAAACGCCACTGATTTAGGTTAACGGCAGCGAAACTTATTATAAAGTCTACAGGAAAAATGTTTTCCGTTGAAATATATTGGGGTCATTTAAGGTCAAAACTACCTACGCCCAACTTTTTTTTTTAAGAAACTAATCTTGTAAAGCAAAGGACTTTTTTGCAAATAAAAATTTTTTATAGTTACTGAATCAACTGAATGTTAAACCACACAAGTCTGATTTTTTTAAAAAAGTTAACCCTTGTAAGACAAATTTTGTACTTTTGCAATAATCTGTTTAGATATATTAAATTATTCGTTAAAAAAAAGAATAATCCCCAGCGAAAAACGTTAAAAAGTCAAAGCCAAACGAAATGCAATTTTGAATGTAAGTTATTCCTGGTTTCAAAGGTAGTATGTGTGTTATTACAATAGTGTCCCTGTCGACGGTCGAAGATTAATGACAGCCCTAGTCTAGAAGAAAGTACAATTTTTTGCAGAATAGACGTTTTATTTATTTAATTTTTGGATATTTAATCTAAAAAACGGATTTCCTATTTTTCTGCATCTACGAAGATTAACACTACAAGTGGAACCCAAATTTTACATTCGGCAAATTTAGCAGCAAAGAAGACTTTTTGAATATCGAAGAACTCTAGCTTTCTGGTCACTCTTAATGTACATACCTATTCATAAATAGAGTAATTAAAAAATTATACGTATGTAAATCAATTTTAGATTTTTATTGCATATTTTACTGATTAAGCTTCTAGAGTTTAGTTTAAACTTTCTGTAATTAAATTAATTTTTTTTTTACAAATTTGCTGATCCAAATTATATATTTATCTCCAGTAATGGTTGTTGAATAATATCTGTGTCGTTATAAGCTATTTTTTACAATGATTTATCTTATGTTGAATTGATATTTTTCTGAAAGACAAAATTAGTTTTATTGAAGGGCTTACATAAAGACAAAACAGAAAAATATTGTAATTGTATTTTATTTTTATAAAGCAATGTTTAAATTCTTTTACATTCTTATGTTCGGCTTATATTAAAAAGTTTCTGCAGTAACTAAATAAAGGATATTCCATAAAAAAGTTCAGACATAAGTTACATTAATTTACCGACACAGATATACATAATTAAGTTTTGTTAAATAAACGTATAAACTTTTAGGACTGTATTGCCATCTAAGTATCATATCTGTTGAATTATTTTGCATTTCATTGTTTCATTTATATTTAATGGAATAAGTTTAATCAGTTCCTTCCTCAGTCTCCTTAGTCTCTTCCGCCGTTTCCTCCTCAGTCCCTTCCTCAGAAGTATTCTCATTGGTGTTCTCTTCACTAGTATCCTCCGATGTATCCTCTTCGGTGTTCTCTTCACTAGTTTTTTCATCAGTATTCTCCTCACTGGACTTATTAGGGTCTTTCTCCTTGTAGCATGCACCATTCTTAAGCTGATAACTAGCCTGTTTTTCTGGTGTATCTTTCACACAAGCTTGTAATACTTCATTGAAATAAGTCGAGGGATTAATGCAGCTCGATGTGCCTGTTCGCGCACCATCCTCACATGAGTAATATTTTCGACATTCTGGATCAACGCCATTGACGAATGATTTTTTGGAACCTTCACAGCGATCACATGTTGGACTGGTTTGGGCTGATCGGCGTGAAACACACTTATTTAACTTCACATCATAGAAAAGACCCACTTGGCATTTAAATCTAATCCAATTTCCATTTCGGCACATTAGATAGGTTGAACAAAAGGAAGCGCTTGGCTTTTCTGCGCCTTCAACTTTGCATGTACCATCACCGTCTGGTTGAATGTCGTTACCAGTTACACGGGTACATAATGCTTGGTTGAAGTAATTGCACAGTCGTAGTTGAACATCGAAAATCTAAAATATTGAAAAAGATTTCTCGGTATACTATACTATATTTTACAATTTTTATATATTTTAAATATAAATATATATTATATTCCATTTTATTACTTACCATTCCGTTTGAGCACTCGCCAGTTGAAAGTTTGTCATTTTGGCATAATTGCCATTTATCACATTCCAAATTACTACCAAAATATACATTATTGGGAACAACCGAACATGCCGTTTTAAAATCAGCACCTGGACCAATTCCATTGCCTTTGCAATTGCCATAATTACAAGCGCCGTTAATGAAAACTTGCCCACTACCACATTGGCCACGTCCAGCTTCAACATTATTCTGACAGTATACCCAACCACCGCAGGTGCCAGGTAGTGGTACATGAACATTATTTTTACCAGAACAAGGATTACCAATGTTATGATAGCAGTTAACTTCAGATGATGGTCTACAGTTGCCGACATTCTTATCGAACGATTGATTGCTGGAACAACTTTGCTGTATAGCTTTACCAGCACGACATGTATAGTAAGTTTGGCAGGAATCAATGCTACCTAATTGTGTGCCATCTTTTACTAAGGTACAAAAACCATTTACATCATATTCGGCGTTAATGGTATGCGCAATAGTCAAAAATGTGACACAAATTAATAAATGTTTACCTGTGAATAAAAATAAATTAATTAAATATTGCAAACTTAAAATATTAGCAAAGAAAAATTAATACGATTTTCTTATTCAGACTTTTATTTAGTATAGTTAGGTAAATAAATAAGTAATAATAAATTTATTTATCGGAAGATAGATGTATCCATGAAGACTTTACATATGCAATTATTATTTCCGAATTTCGAGCTTACAAGTTTATCATTAGGAATATATTCCTAAAGTTTGAAAATTTTTAGAGTCCGTATTGTAATTTACTTTACAAAACACTTTTAGAAGAAAATGATTTCTTGAAAAATAATAGTGATAATAGTGACAAAGATTACTGATGAGGAACCGTAGCTGGTTCCGAAACGATCGTCTGATCTGCTAGTTCTATGAACTTTTTGAAATTCTTCTGGTATCACTGTTCATTTAAAGCCTAATAATTTAATTCAATTTTTACTAGCTAATTTGAAGTGTGAACTGCCAAAAATACTAAAATAGTGATTGCAATTCATTGGCCAACAATTGTAGATATGAATGTGCAACAATAATTATTGTCTATATCTTAGACTTAAATAGATTTTACGTGTACATTCTCATTACATACAGAAACATTTCTCCAGCTAAGCTAAGAAACTAACATACACTCTAAAAAATGACACGTTCTGGTATAAATATTTTTTTTTTTTAAAGTGGGTACATTTAACATGCACTTTTAAAGTTTAAAATTTAAACTATCTATTAATAATCATATATAAATATTGCGTAATTTAACTATATAAGTACAATACGTGTATTTTGAACACATTACAGGGAAATTGCTATATTAAGGGGGAAGGGCACTGTGACGGGTCAAAAAATTTAAAAAATTAAAGTTTATATATTCAAAAATATGTGTACAAAATCAAAATTACAAATGTACAAGTCAAAAGGCCAAGAGTCGACTGAATTACATCCATTTTAGTGATAGTAAGTAGACTGAAAACTTAATGGACTGAAAACTTTAAACGCGTTTTTCTTGAAACAACTTTTTTCGAACTGGTCGCATCGATAACTCGATCAAATATTAACCGATTTTCAATTTTTATTCGTTTTATTCGTCTTTGCAGTGGCCATCGTTAAGCGTAGCCGATTTTTAAATTTTTGATTTTACTATTTTTTAAGCTCTTTTGAAAAAAAAAGGTCGAAAACATGAAAAAATTTTGTGGAAAATAAAAAAAACAAAAAAACGCTACGTGCGACGAGAATTATATTCATATAGATTATTAAAAACCAATTTTTTTTTTCAGAAAATCCGTTCTTGATCCGTCTTTTCGGGCTCCATGGCAACGCCCATATCTTCAAAACTATTTAATATTTTTTATTAAAAAATTATGGAAATATTGTTGGAAATGCACTTATTAAAATGAATATAAAACGATCCCCATATTCCTTTATTTGACAGATCAAAAAAATTCCCTAAAACCACTCATTTTTCCAGTGGCATTCCCCCGTAATGATGGGAACCGAAATCACACAAAGTTATCACTACAAATTTTTCACTTGTCATTCTACACTTTTTACTCACCGCTCATTTTCGATTTTCGTTTTTCGTTTTTGCTTACAATTAAATGTATGCAAGCTATTATTAAAGACTAATTTGTACTTCCTCTTTGCATGGGTTTAAGTACTAAATGGAATGATTCTAAATTTCGTTTATTTGATAACATTTATTGATACTTATACTTGAAAGTACCTATTAATAAATGTTTACTGCCAAAATGATAAATTTTAAAAGTTTCTATTCAATAAAAAAAAAAAACTTAAAACGAAAACAACTGATAAACACTCCAACATATACCGGAAATCTGCCAAAGTTATGAAAGGTGGGTATGTGTATGTGAGTAAGGGGGAACTATTTAATTTTATTTAGAAAACAGTAGGTATTCACTTCAGTTGAAATGATTGAGATGATCTTAATGGAGTTTTTGATATGATTGACCACTAGCAGTAAATGGGCAAGAGAGCAAATCATATACATTTTCAAATATGGAATATGTGGAGAAAATATATTATTTCTGTTTTAATTTTAAAGGCAGCCCTGGATAAATTTTGATTAGAAGGGAATTCGCTTTGAATTATTTCAAATTAAAAACAAAATATAGGTACTTAATTAATATTCATACATATAATTAAAAATTGGAAATATCAGTGGCCAGAATTCGTGTTTTGAATTTCGAGGAAAAAGGCTTATGATTGCTAAAATATGATATATGGTAAATACTTTTCTCTAGATGACTGGTAAATACCGCATCTATTGTTGTTTCGCATTTGGTTGTTGCTTCCTGTGTGACCGTTAAAAAATTTTAAAGACAATAAAAAAGGGGCAACGCGGGTTAAAAAGGGCCAATTGTTATTAATGAAGGAAGATATTAAAAATCCAAAATGTCAATAAATGCCGCAAGCGCTGCTATGTGGTAAATTACAAACAAATATAATTGTTCATTTAAATGGTTGTTAAAATTTCCCACATCGTGCCAAAATTTTTCAGTGTTGTTTATTTCAAATAACTTTTTAAGAGATTTTTCTTTGGAATTGAGCTTACATCTGCATGAAAATTGCTTCACTTTCTTTCAGAAAGTTTTTTCAAGAGTAAATTGCTATAAGGGAGAAAACGCAAATTTTTTTTTTGCTTACATCAGCAGTGTACTCAAAAAAATACTTTCTGAGGGCAACGTTCTTGCAGTCTTGCCAATTACTTTTTCTGGACGACTTCAGCAGACTGAACTACTTTAGGAACCAAAACCCGTAAACACATATATCTGTCATACCCCTGATCAAAAAGTTCCCGGAATAACCACCGTGTTGCGCTCTCATTGTTCCGATTCGAGTTATGTTTTTGTTGTTAAGTTGGTACATCTGTTGTTCCCTCTAAATCTTAGCGTCATGGCTTGACATGCAAAAGTTACGTAGCCAAGAGTACATCTATCTCTGTGTGTGTTTTCGATTTTTTACAGTTTTATTTAATTGTATTGTATTAAATTATGCGTAAAAACGGATTTAATGGTGCGCGAACGTTGGAAATGTTGGAAAAGTGTTTCGGCAACGATTCTCTGAAGAAAACGGTCGTTTACCAGTGGCACGAGCGGTTCAAAAGTAGTCATGAGTCAGTCGAAGATGATGAACGCAGTGGCAGACCATCGACATCGAAAACCGACGAAAACATTGATAAAGTAAAAGAAATTTTGGTTAATAACCGCAAATTAACCATCAGAGAGTATTATTTGGGCGTTATGAGGCGTTTGTGTGAGCAATTCGCCGAAAGAGACCAGAATTGTGGACAGAAAACTCTTAGATTTTGCACCATGATAACGCACCGCCGCACAGTGCCATCATTATTCGTAATTTTTTGACGAAAAATGCAACGAATACCATCCAACAGCCACCGAATTCAGCTGATTTGGCCTCCTGTGACTTCATATCATCAAAAAGTAAAAAGACATCAAAAAGTAAAAAGACCGTAACTAGTGCTGGAAACATTGCAAGGAATAAAAGAAACAAAATTCAATAAAAGTAAGAATGCTTATGTGGCTCAGTTGGTCAGCGCGTTCCTCGGCAGCCACGATCCGGATTTTCGGCCACATGCTCGAGGGTGAAGAAACTTTACCAATAGGACAACTCAATAAGAGATCAAGGAAAACGTAATAAAACAATAAAAGTAAATAAGAAAAAACTAAGATGAATGAACAAATAAATATAACATTATTGTAATAGCATACGCGTTGCTGCTATCGAGAGGAGAAAAGCAATATTTGCTTGAAGAAAGGTCGATTAACGTAAGTTTTTGAATGAGTGAAATGAATTTGCCTTTAATTGAATTTGATTATTGTCTTCAGCTCTCACAATTCTCTAAATATGTAAACTGATACGTAATCAACATTGTCTACTGACGAAGAAAAAAATTAAGAATGAAGACAAAGATCTGAGAAAAAGTTTCAGGACGTTTATACCACTATATTACATTGAAATTACTAGGTAATAAAAGCATAAAAACTGTTCTGATTTGTACTGATTTTCACTGCTTTCTAACGTCTAATGTACTGATTTCGCGGTTCAAAAATCGGACTACCCTGCTCCAAGGCAGCAATCATAAGAGCAATAAGAGATAAAAGGTTAACGGGAAGATCTATAGCGCCTGAAAACCGGGATAACCCGGCGAAAGACCCTTTTCTCTTGGGCTGTCCCTAGGACAGAATGGACAAGCAGTGTAGTTTTGAGAAACACTCTGTTGAAAAAATTAGGAGTAAGAACGAATGGTAGGGTGTAGAATATAACTACACATTCAAAGAACACACGAATAAGTGGGCCAGGAATTGTGGATGGAACTAGGGCAGGAGTAATTGTATCAATATATGTATGCGATTCAACCTGGACAGGAAGTACAAACAGCAAGATATCGCTATGTCGGACAGCCAGGCAGTCATTCAAGCACTATGCTCCCTTGACATCACCTCTTAACTGATGTGGGACCAATGAACTGGGCAAGGACAATAAAGTCGCTCTATGTCAGGTCTCGTAGATACGTTGGAATAGAGGGTAATGAACAAGCAGACGAGCTTGCCAGAAAGGGGCCAGCGACCACTTTGTGGGGCCTGAACCCTTCTGTAGAATAGGAGATAGCGTAATCTGGGAATTACTCAGGCAAGAAGGTAAGAACAAGAAGCAAGAACTCTTTACTAATCTTCCGGGACTGCGACAATTCAAAGCGCTTCTAAGTACCTATAATAACATTAGATAAGCATTCTGCGTTGGTCTCAACAAACAAAAATTGAGCATATTAGCTGGTATTCTGGCTCAGTGGACATCTCTGTAAAATAGGGGTTGAGTAAAGCTTAATATGTAGGTTTTGTAATGAGGCAGATGAATCATCAGAACATATTTTAGCTCAGTGTGGAGCACTGTTCCACAAAAGAATGAAATGTCTGGGTATGTAGCTAGTGCCCAGCACAGAACTAGCATCCAAGGATCTGGACGCAATTTTCAAATTGTTGAGAGAGACAGTACTGGATGAAGTACTCTAGGCAGATTAGCCTAGGTATAGAAAAGGGTCGTACAATAGATCTTACAGGTCACGGTACAATGGTAAAAACCTCTCTAAGAATACAATACAATAATAGAATTTGAGCCTAGGCTACAAATTAAAAAAAAATACTTTTGTGATCTTGGCCACAAGTAAGTTTATATTTCAGATCACCGTGTAAAAGCATTAAAAGAACTCAACTGGGGGCGGAGGACACAAGGTCAAGTCTGTGAGTTTGGAATCCACCAAGTCAAAAAACACATCCGTGAAATAACTAACTAATGTTGATGAGCCCCGAATAGAATGTCCAAACCCTCTAGAGGCAAGGTCTCTACCCAACTAGTAGATGAGACGGGACAGAGCCGCTCCAAAAGAGCATCCTGTGACATCTACTACAGCTGCCATGATCTGAGACATGACTTTGGTGCTGGATTTGTGATTGGCAAGAGACTTTGTCGTCTTGCATTAAGGTACAGGTAAGTGAACGAGTGTTTAGCCATTATCCACATCAAGCCGAATGGACGAGCAGGACGAAACGACCAAAGATGATTTCTACGTGCTCATCGACAAAACCTATGAGCATTGCCTCCACCACTATAATAAAATCGTTTTAGGCTACTTAAATTAAGGTTGGCAGAGAGTGTCCGGCGATTGGAACATGACAGGCCACTTGACTGACACGAAATTAATTTGATCACGTTGTGATCGATGCAAGGCACGCATCAATTATACTAGACGTACACACGTTATGTGCTGGAAATATCGACTCTGATCACTACATGGTACATAGGCAGCCAAGGTCCGCACATACCTCTAAACAGGAAGTAGCATACGGGTACGTATACAGAGAAAGCTGGATGTTAAAAAGCTCCAAACATAGCCAATGATTTTTTCCTCCTCCTAACCACCGCTAAACACCGCTCAACTTGATGCGCAGTGGACAAAAATGTAACGCTCTATGCATACGGCTGCCAAAGAGGAGCTAGGCTACTAAATTCAACGGAGAAATATGTGGTACGACCAACAGTGTAGCGAAGCAACTAAAAAGCAAACCTTATATAGAGCCACCCTGCAGTCAGTTGCTAACGAGCTGCTAACGAGCGATACAGATAGGCGCAAAAAACGAGAGGGAGAAAGACGTGAGCTCGATGATATCGAGATGTTTGGGGACAGGAATGAGGTTCGAAATAAGACACCTGACTAACGGTTTGAAGACGGTTATGGAAGGAAAACTTAAATTGCTGCTTAACGGCGATGACTGCAACAATCCCGCCATTAGAGAATATGTTCCGGAAATCGCAATCACTGATGGCATTGAAGTGCTCACAAGTCGTATGCACGGGCTTTTATGCATAATATGGTCGCGTGAAACCATGCTCAGTGATTGGAACCTCAGGGTACTCTGCCCTATCCTCAAGAAAAGTGATTCCACCATCTGCGGCAACTACCGTTGGATAAGCCTTCTCAATATCGCATATAAAGTTCTATCAAGTATACTATGTGAAATACTGTAACTCATCGTCAACAAGCTGTTTGGACCTTATCGGTGTGGCTTCAGCCCTGGTAAATCTACCATCGACCTGATATTCACATTACGCCAAATCATGGAAAAGACCCAAGAAAACCAACGCAACACCCATTACCTATTCGTCGATTATAAAGCCGCCTTTAGCACGATTAAGAATCACTTGTTCGCCACAATGCCTGGTTTTGGTATCCCTGTCTCATTCGTCTTTGCAAAATGACACCGACCAATACAATGGAGAAGTGAAGCTCTATCTTCCCGTCCTAATGTATAGCACTGAGACGTGGCCATTGACCACCAATGATGAGATGGTATTAGGTGCGTTTGAGAGAAAGATAATGATATAAGCATGGACTATATGTAGCGAATTAGATGGGACCATGAGCAGTATGAGCTATACGGCGACATTGACGTAGTCAAGCACATATCCAGCGGCTTCTCTGGCTGGGACATTTTGAGTGAAAAAAAGAAAACGCTCCGGCTAGGAAGATGTGCTATTCGAGCCTCGGTGGTTGAACGCACAGATAAGGATGACCAAATCTCCGTTAAAAATACTAAGTACAGGGGACCAGACTGCACTTGGCCTTACTAACTGGTGCCAGCACACGCGTAGCAGAGATATTCATTAAGGTGGCCAAGACCGATCATCAGTTTTAGTGCCAACTATTTTACTATTGTAAGCAGTTTATTCATAGTTCATTTTGCTCTAAAAAATTTTAAAATTTGAACCATTATAAAACTAACATTATAAAGTTATTCTTTATTTATAAAGATTAAATCATTATAACTCTAAAAAAGTCTTCGTTTTGTTTTTTTTAATGCTTTTATGTCTTTATATTCCACGCTAACTTTATAGCTTTCTGCTCGTGCTGTTAATATAATCCCATTAATTTCATAAGTGGTGAAATTATGTAGATATCACTGAATTACTCAATGATAAACCGAAATTTTTATTGCATACTTATTGAATATAACAATACCAAAACTAACTCCACAAAAATAAAAAAAGTACCAAAACAATTAAAAACACCTACACCTATGTGTCGGAACGTAAATTGGTGCAATTGGTGTTTTTCTTAGCGACTCATGTATTTAATATTACTCATACGCAACGCTGTATACCAATCAAAAAAGTGATAAGAATTAGCAATTTATTAAGTTTATTAGCAGTTTAGTATAATGATGACTCAGTCAATACAAGGCATGTAAGGCATGAAATTATGATGAAAGTTTGTGCTCTTGGAAGTATGTATACCTATATATGTGAGTGTAGAATTTTTATTAATATTCATCCGACATTCCAGACCAGGATTTCTAGAAAAAAATTAGCTTTTATGTTTCAAAAGCCACCATTTTGTTAAAAACTAATTTCTTTCCTAAACGCTCAAATTTACTAATTAAGTAACGGAAAGTTTATTGTTTTTGTTCCAGATGATTTGTTCTCAAGTAATACCATCTTAAAAAGGTTCACGAAACCGTCTATAATTTTTTTTAAATAATCTAAAAATTAATAATGTTAAAAAAAATAATTTGGATTAGATTTAGATTTAGAACTTTACAGGAGGGCTAATGGCCTTTGATAGCACTCAGTCGGTTGGATCATTGACTTTTATCTGTGATTGGGATTTGGGGAATAAAGATTTTAAGTCTAGAATATATTATACACTACAGTATTTTATCACATTGGTTCTATCAAGTTAAATTTGTTAGGAAAAACAGATTATTAAAATGGAATGAATGGATGAACGTGTTCAGCTAAAATAGTACCATAAGGACACCCGAAACTCTATAAAATTCGATTCAACCCCATGAGGCTCAGGGGTAACAAGTTTCGGTAAAACCAACAAAACATTACACATGATGAATTTTGCTATTTTGCACCATCAATCTGAGTTGATGCTTCTCTTCCTTTATTTGCTCTTCAGACTGAAGAACATCAGTCCCTTAACCGAGCATCAGCTTCAAAGGCTATTAATTGTTTATTTTCATTTTTACATCGCTTTCTTTTTGTTTTTGTCGTCGTATTTACATATTTTTATTAAATTATTTTTCTATATACAAAATTTCAAAAGTTTCAGAATCAAAATATGTCCACTGACGATACGACAGAATGTAATAGAAACTGCTTTTTTGTAGTAGATTTGTAAATTTTATTACATTATTTGACACAACCATTTTTTAATTAAGAGGCATAGATAAAAACTCTATAAATCACAATTTTAGCAAGGTTGTTTAGGGATCACTTAAAGGTCACTTAAAATTAGAAGCCATCTTAACTAATTAACGTCTTAAACGTGTTTTAAGGAAATACGACTGTGGATGTATATAACGGTTATATGGAAGTGGATGCCAAAAATATGTATGTATATTTTTGATATATTTCTACATTCATTAAAGTTTTAAATTCAAAGCGGAAAGGCCGAAAATATACTCGTGATTCAACCCTATTTGGTTCCCAAGTGCTTATATCTGGCCGTCATTATCTGTGATTTCTACCGGTGAGTAAATTCTTATCGGTGGGTGCTCCAATAAACTAACAAACCGAAATTGGACTTTATATTTCAGCCTTATCCATATCTACAAAGCAACCGCATAAGACAAACTAAATATAACCTGTTAGCTGAATAATTCTTAATAAAAGCATATTGATAAATGTAAACGTGAACTTCAGCCTAAAAGTATACCATAAAATTTTGTTTGATTGAACTCACAAAATTCAAAACAATTTCTGCCGATAAAATTCGTTTGCAATTATTAGCTATTGGACTATGGTGCTGTCGGGCTATGGAAAGAAAAAGAAATAATCCATTTTTTTCATTTTATTTTTTTGTTGAATTGCTTTAGTACAAATGAAAAAAATACATGTAGTTATGTAAGTATTATATTTAGTTTGCTAAAAACGTAACAATACATCGAAATCCCTAGTATGCATTTGCTCTTAAAACGGCTTCCACACGAAGTTGTCACCGTAAGTTATAGAGAGAGAAACAAGCATTTGTCAATTTTCGAATTATTTGCTTCTTATTGATGTGTAAACATTTTAGCTCACGGTATGGGCAAAATTTTAAATGTGTAAAATGTAAGAATAACTGTATCGTAAGATGTAAGATAACTGTAACGTCCAGTTCCCCTCTCGCTCGCACTTCTGCGCGGCATGACTGCGCTACTCTAAACAACAAAGAGAAGAAGAGAGGGAGAAATTAAAATACGGGCGTAGTTTGTTGATTTATGTTTCGATCAATTTACTCACGCATATATGTACATACAAAAACAAAATGTGTGTGTACATTTATTCGTGACAGAATTATTTGTTGGTGTTAAACGTGTGGAGATCGACTATACCATACAAGCAGAGAACTCGCCGTAGCAAACACAGGCGTTTGATAGGTTTTGCATTCGGTTAGTTAGATTGGATTAAAATTAAATATTTTTTAAAATATAAAAATAACACAAAATGATAAGTAATAAAGAATCTAGGTTTCAATAAATGTACAAACAAAATGTAGTGATAATGATAGCAAACCACGGCATTATAAAAATTATGCTTTGTGCATTAACCTTAGGATCGCAACACTTTTTTATCTCTGTAAATAGCAAATATGTTAAACAGAAAAAATCAAACTTATTTATTATAAAATCACTTATTTACTTCAATGAAAATACATTGTTTCTTATTTTTATTAAATGCAGTTAAGGCAACTCTCTTTGCGGTGCTTTTAAAAAGTAGTGAGGTGACTTGGCACCCCTGTTGCCTTTCTAAGGTTAAATGCGGAAAGCAGTTATCGTCGCCTGAGAATTGATTTCAAGTATGTGTGTATGAATTCATATACCTGTGCTCCAAATCAATTCTCTGGGACGTTATGTAAAATTTTCACATCTAATAAAATTTCAAATCAACAGGAAGTAAAACTTAAAGCACGGAAAAAAGGATTCAAATGGCTATACATATATGAGCTTATGTATATGGCATTCAGTTGGCTTAACTGTTTACACATCAAATATCTTGCGTGCCTTGCACGCATCCATTGTTTTATGTGAATGGTTCATTGGTGACTTATTTCTCAGTAAACTCCTAAAGATTTGAAATGTGGTTGATGGCGGGTTAGAAAATGGCCTGGCCATAGAAAATCCATTACATTTTGTTCTGCTGGAGTTTACCGAGGCATAAGTCGCCAAAACAGTTAACAAACAAGAGGTAATTAATTATTGATTGATTACTACAGGTCCAATTTTGAACCACTTTTTCGAGCATAGCGGCTGGTATTTCGCTAGTATCGCGTGTAATACCATGTTACCACTGAGCCGAAATTGCGTAGTTTCGGCAAATGGTTTCGAACGAAACTGCAATCGTTCACATTGTGAAGCTGGTTTCGATTATGGTTTCGTCTGGCAGTTCATTATTTACTTCTTGTTGTAAAATGCCGGCGGCTAATGTAATTATTGCTAAATATTTCGAAATTCCGATTTCGGCTCAGTGAGAACATAGTATAATGATGTTTCCCAAGGTTGCAATTGACAATGGCTTATCGGCATAAACGAGTGACTTCACGTAACCCCATAAAAAAAGTCTGGAGGCGTCAAATCGCAAAATTTAGATGGCCAACTCAGTTGTCCAAAATTGACCTATTGAGCCTCATGGATTTGACAGGCTTTTCGTTCAGTTTTGACGGTAGGTTAAGCCAGCTTAAGCATGTTATAGTTGTGACTTAAGTCATTAAAAAGAATTATATAACATGGTTTTTAGGTCTTCCTATATAATGCGGATAGGACAAAAAAAAACCAAAGGACTCTGCCTTATTGCCACAGATATTTTTATATTACTTGGTTAAGAAAAAATAAGGCATAAAAACGCAATTAATTACATTACTTGTAATGAACAAAAGAACGTGAAAAATAAAATGTTTGACGTTTATCAAAACAGAATCGAGTTGGAAACCATTTTGGAGCCAAATATTTACATGAAATCTGCTTAAATTAATAGGCCAACTATAAAGGCTAACATCTTATTTTCACACGAAATGAATGAACTTATTTGAACATTTCTTAAAAACTTCACTAAAGAGCGAGTGTTGATCAAATCTCATTTGATAAATATTTAATATTTTGTTTTAGTGTAATCACCCTATAGGCCAGTAGCATAGTTGAGGGATTCAACCCTGCAATGGTTGTTAACAATAAAAAAGATTTTCAAAATTCAAACACTATGTTCTGCTTCAAATTATATATTTTAATATTGCAACTACAACAATAAAAATGAAAACATTTAATATTTTACATTTTCCAAACTGGAATAAAGAGTGAAATTTTTTTGGTCCCATTCACTTTCATCCACTGCATTCATATTGTCTCTAGTAGCTTGTTGAACGTTTTCCCAATCATCGGCTGCCACAATGCCTTTGACATTTTGAATACTGCGACTATAGCCAGTCATGTAAGCACTCTCAGCTCCAACAAAAGAAGTGATATTGATATCAACCGTTTTGACTGGGTACATAATTCCGGACATCCAAATCGTTGCAATGGCTGTATTATTCTCCCCAAGGCAAATATTAGTGCGCACTAATACTTGCTTATCATTCACATCGTTTGTTCGTAGAATTCTGCAGCCAAGGGTTCGGCTTTTGGGGCATGTCAAACGATCACAGTGCCAAATGCCTGCATGATTTGGAAATTATATGTGTAAATAAGTTGAATAGAAATAAAAAAGATTTTTGTTTTTTAATTTACCATCTTCGTAGAACAATTTGATACTATCGATATAGGAAGTACCAGGTACAGCTTTACCATCGCTGCATGCGCAGTACAAAAGTGCAGCAAATACGAGTAAATTGAACAATTTCATCATTGCTGTGTATGTATTGAAATGATTTTATACTTTATATTCAAGAAACAGGCAATTTTATCAATTGTGGCAAAGATTAATTGAGTGAATTTCTTTACCTATTGTATGAATGGTTTACTTTATTCTGATATATTCGTGAATGTTACCTTGGTTTTATATATATTTTATTATCAGCTTAACCAGTGCTGGTAATTAATTAAATGTGATGTGAGAAACTAACCCCTATCAGTAAAGAAAGAAAGTTTAAAAGATTTTGTGATTATTATGTATGCCGTGCATATAAACGCAGGAGTATAATAGCGATAACGATTGATAAGTGCGCCAGATCGCAGGCTACTGGGCGTTTGAGTATGTGGGAATCTGTGACTAATGTTCTTGAAGTGGGTAATAAAATTCATTGAAAAGACATTCCCAAGTGCCGAACTAATTACAATTTATAACTGATTAATACCAATGAGTAATAACTGATGGAGAAGACTTGTGAAATAAATATTTGAAAACATTGATTTCATTGATTCAATCGCTTCTTAGAAGAATAAATGCATCGGTAGAACTCATTTAATTTCCTGACCAACGCATTTGTAAGGATCGAGTGCTTGACTCATTAAAAAAGCATCTATAGCTTCAGCTGTGGTTCTGGCACCCATGGCCTCTAGTTCAACAAAACCCAAAAATTCGTCGCGCACTACCATTTGTGTGTCAAAGAATCTAACACCGCCCGAATGCTATATGTAGGCAGAAGCCTTCTTTATTTTGAATTTGAGGAGAAGTGTATTTGGAATTTTTATTCCCCTTCCGAAAATTCTTCCACAGTTTTATCACCAGCATCGATTTGAAATTTTAGTACATCATCCATGGTGCCTAAAAAAAATTATTTGTTTCTTATTTCGAAGTAACATTTCTCGACTGCTTACTGATTTCATAAATTCGTTCGTAGTTATGTGAAAAATGTTAAGTTGAATATGAGTAACATTTTTTAACCCTAGATGACTAATGCTTGTCAAATCGACGAACACCGCCTACTATTTTACATCTTTTTTAACTGAATAATTAACTGAATAATTAATATATTTAAAGTTGGTGTATTATTTTGATTTCATAATTTTATTTTATTTAAAGTGCTTACAGCTTAAAAAGACTTCATGGTATCGATGATCATTAGCTTTAACGTATGCAAAATTATATAGTAATTTGTAAAACAGCAATCCTTATTTTTAATTTTTGTAATATTTCTATATTGCTATAATTTCTAGGATTTTTACGAAATTACTTTTGAGTACTTTTTAAAACATTATTTTCTCGTCGCTATCTGAACGGAAATGTAGCTACGATTTTATTGAAAATCGTATTGAGGCTGTTTTTTATTGTTATAGCAATTTCAAGAAAAAATGTATGAAGTTCGATGTAAGTAGTAGTAAATGAGTTAAACTGCAAATAATTTATTTAAGAAACACTGCGATGAATACATAATATTGTTTTTTTTTTGTTTTGTTTAAATACTTGTTGAAAATATGAAAAAAAAACCAAAATAAGTCCCTGCTGCATGGTATGAAAATATACTCAGTTGCATAAATAGGGAGTACTCCTCAAAAGAGTAATTATTTCATTACTCCAAAAGGAGCAATGAAAGAGAAACTCTGTTACAGTAACAAAACTTTTGGCTTTCACAAACACAATATCCAAATTTTATATGAGCTAAAATAAAATAATGATCAACAAAGAAAATTTGTATATCTTACTCTTTATTGCCTAGTTTACTCTTTAGGGTTAGGTGGGTAAAAAACTGTGCCACCTTTTGATTAGCTTCATTATTCGAAAAATTGAAGTTACTTATAATCATAAGAGATAAAGGTTATGAAATATTGGTACAACAATACGCATAAAGGTTCGTTTGTAGTCCATGCGAAAGCGGTTAATAATGAGAGAACGAAAATAAGTGAAATTGCACTAGCATTGACAATGAAAAGAATTGGTACAACGAAAATATCGGAAATCAAAAAAGTAGGTTAGAGGCGTTCACATATTACGTAACGCAAATTTTGACCCCTCCTGCCTCCCCCCCCCCCCCCCCTCACTGGTCGTAACACATCGTAACAAAACGCTTCGTCCTTAATATCGCTTATAAAATATTAAAATATAATTGAACTTTGTTTTTTTTTTTTAATTTGACCTATTTATATCGATATCTATGTTTGCTATCACAATTTACTAGTTAATTATTACTTAAGTTAGCATTTAGAATACCTAGTAGTCTATAAGAGCATGTACTCTAATTAATAAAATTGAAATAAATAAACACCTTTCAACCAGACATTTCTAGCTCGAGATATAATTTTATTGTAAAAAATGTTGAAAAAATGAAAAAATTTCAACATGTCACAAATGAATGATAAAATAAAAAAATTTTAGAAATGATTTTCGAATTCAGCGAGAGAGAATTCATTTTATAAATAAGAGAATTTTTTAAGTCATCTGTATTTGACAGTATAAAATCAACCAATAATTAAAATACAAAGAATCAATCGTAAAAACCGAAACCTTAAAAACCACTGTATTCCAACTATGAGGGTCAATATAATTTTTACAGGAGTATAAATCCGTAAAGAAGTAACTTTGTTTTAATGCTATAATTGCTATACATTCGGCCATTTTGTTCAATTTTGCAAATAGGCAAACCCAGTGTGCTATAAATGCGCTGAAGCTCATGATAAAGAAATACATTGCTCTGTGGTATCTTGCAAAAACCGTACGAGCGCTCTCACTGCAACATACAAGAATTGTCCGGCTAGGATAATGACTATGACCATTCAGAAAATTATGACTATTAACAACGTGACCAAGAAGAAAGCCAAAGTGACCTACCTCCATATTTTTAATAGAAACAATTTATTTGGGGGCCCACAATATAAGGAAGAATTCCCAACAATATAACAACAAAGAAACTTCCAAATCAATTCATCAGCTGGCATCTTATGCTAAAGTGTTGCAAACAAAAACTTGGAAGACCGATTGGTCAGAATAAGAGAAAAACTAGCCAAGAAAACAGAAGAAGAAAAGATGAGTGCTCAAAAATAAACTGAAATGGAAAAAACATTAAATCAAATAAATGTAGAAATTGTGAGACACCTATCTAGGTGGGTGAACGACAGCTTACTAATAGACACAAGAAAATTCCTAGAAATGATAAGAGGTGAAATAGATAATTTTAACATTAATACAGATATTACCTTACTAAACAAATAATATACAAAATAACAATTCACACTTTAAATTTAAAAATCTACTAATATAATAACATTATACTACAAATATGACAAAAAATAATACTGTAATATAACAATACAACAAATTTCTGAAACGTATAATTAGAAAGTCCTGTTTCCTCGGTTTTTGTATAAATTCCATACAAACTACATTTATTGTTATTTTTTATTGTGTACAGAATTCAAAATTCTTTGAAATTAGAATTTGTGCATTAACTATCAAGCAGCAGTCGAAACTGAATGTTTCAAGGAGAAAAATTGTGAAATAATGAAGTAACCCGCTTCAAGCCTGGACTTGAACCCCAGGGAAAATCTTTGAAGTGTGTTTTTTAATCAGATTTCCAGTTTAAATTAATTACGAGCAGAAATGAAATATAATTAGAAGGAAATATCAACATCAGAGCTAAGAAATCTTATGAACTCAACGACAAATAGAATGGAAGAAAATATAAAGAATCAGGGTAGTCACATGTATTACTAAATTTGCTATAGTCTATTTCAGAAACTTACTTTAGGACTTGGAACTTTTCAATTTTTTTTTCTTATTATTCTTAAAATGGAAGTATAATTATTTCCCATGAAGCTTTTTTAAAGTTTTGAATTTAATGCATTTAAGTAACAGGCTTATTTTTATTATTTTCGTATTTATTGAATAAAACTTTGTACTTGCTAATTATTATAAAAGTGTTCTGGAAGTATTCTTATTACCATGAGTGTATTAGAAAACCTAATAATTTGCAATAATATGAAATGTCTAAATTCAGGAAAAACATACAAATATCCCTTCACATCCCGAATTATCTGCCACAGATGTAGCGTTTACAAATGTAAACCATCTTCAAGTTCATTAGGAAATACGTATTTCAAAAATTTGTAATAGTTAGTCACCATTTACCTACTACAACAACGACTTATAATACACTCTGTATAAAAGGAAAAAATGCATAAAAAGCCATCAGAGGATAACTGAGTTCTATCACGCTGCCAGACAATATTACACAAATAGAAGAGACCATGATAATAAAAAAACATACCAGAACATTACCAGAGCACAGCAAGTACGTACCTAAAAGTTGGTGGGGCTTGGAAGCCAATGCCATATCAATGCTAAGGAATTGATAGACAGCGCAGCTAAAGATGCAAAGTTTAAAGCAAAAGAAATTAATTATAGCCTAACATTAAAAGACCAAACAGCTTTTCATTAAAATCTCGTTCAAAATACATAAATTGGTCTAATAGAAAATTGAAAAGAAGCCATAAACAAAATAGATGACCGACTTCCGACTACAATCTAATTGGCATACTGAGTACAACAATCTAGCACTCACAAAAGGCATAACATATGGTAATCTGCATCCAAAATTAAACAAAAACCTAGCAAATCTATTTTTTGCTCACGCGACATGACTAAAGATCGCCCTACCCAGTTTTCTATATATCATTTTCAGGAATTTGACTTTTTGCTGCATAACTTTCTGTAAGCGAAAAGTTGTAAACAATAGTAAACTATGTTCGGAAACCTTATACAATTTTTAATTTACCTTTGGAACCAGATGCCCACTTTTGTAAAACTGTTGAACTTGATGCGACAGCTTCATCACACTCTTCTATGCTTTTATGATCTGAATCATTCAACTACCTTTGGATGGAGCTAAAAAACATGTTTCACGGTAGAATTATCAATGGAAAATATTTTCAATTCAAACAAAGGAAAAGCTTTCTAATGTCCATTCTTAACATAAATATTTTTACGATTGAAACGATCTATTACTTTGCACTAATTGCAAAGTGTAAATGAAAAATATAGTTACTCTTTCCAAAATCTAAGTAGGGGCAATCGCCCTCCTCCCCTTGCTTCCCTCCCCCTCGCTACGCTCATGGTTCAGTTCATTGTATAGCTTATTCTTTAATACAAATTTTCTCGATTTCCGACTAACCAATTGCGAAAAATAAATTTGTAAATAAACCATGTGGTTAAATTATATTTATTCATCTCTATTAACATAAAAAAAACTGTATGTATCAAGTTGGATGGCAATTGTTCCATCTACTGTTCTGTTTATTTATTAGGAGCATCTGATTCGGTGTACATTAATTACTTTCGATTTAGTCCAAATCCATAAAATTTATATCAAAGTTTATGTAAAAATCATTTTGTTCCCTTTCTTTGTTATTGTTACCACTATCAAAAAGGACTCGAGTCCTGGTGCAAACGAGATTATGTATGGCTTCTTGTGGTGAAGTAAAACTATTGCGATATATATCCATCTTCTTTGAATCCTTTTGTTTCGAATCTATCGTCTCGCTGCTGATATTCTCTAATAATATTGTCATCTTTTGGAAAATATACATTTTTTCAAATTAAAATTATTATTGGACTACTGGAAGTATTTCAATACTAGACTGTTTATGTTGTGGTATGTTATGTATAAGTTACTGAAATAAATAAAGTAATAACTGATCAATTCTATTTAATTGTGATTATTTAAATTTTAAATTATTTAATGTGTTTTGGGAATCACATTAAGAATGTGTATGAATGATGTCACCATTTTTATTATTCAAACACATAGAGATAGGGAAGATCAGAATAAGCGAATATGGGATGAACAAATATTTAAAAATATCTGACCCAATTTTAATTGAAAATTCGCAAGATTAACTAAAAAAGCACCACATATGAAATATCAGGTATATACATATGTATTAACGTAACATATGAATGACCAGTTTCCAGACAGAATTCAAATGATTTTTTGCATTACGCGGAATTGGAAAGAAAAAATCCCGAAATCTTAGAGATTAGAATTACTACAAAAAAAAAAAAAAAATACTGTTATAGCACAACAGCCCATGGAGGGCCTAGATCGAGCTTTTCGCATCCATTCAGGTTGTTTGAGTTATACCTATTTATACACGAATGGAAGAGATATACAGAATACTTTTCACCATTAGAAATTTGTAAGAAATTTAGAAAAATTAGGAAATTTAGAATATTTCGGGTGATCTGATATAGAATTTGTTCATTCCCCGTTTGAACATAGACAATATATTATTTTAATAAAACAAATGGGATTGGCACCTATCATACTAACTAAACACTTGAAATGGTATAATTGAGAAACCATAGTAAAGATGGCAATGAAATTCAGAAGGGGGTGTATTGGTAGTAGTTTTACTCAGAATTTTTGGACAAGGGAGTGTCCATATAAAAGAAATGCTTGAAGTGACGTAACTGGGAAATCATAGTTCGGTGGGCAATGAAAATTTGTATGAGAAAACGGTATGTTGGTTATTGGGCAGAATGTGGTCGTTTTGTGCAAGTGGGCGTGGCGATTCTCATACAACTAAAATAATTATTTGGGTATATCTTCGCAATCATTTACAGTACAGTATTGAGTTTTGCTACATGGATGTTGGTTGCCAATGAAACCAATGATTGAAAAAAGGGGCATAGAACCTCCCATATAATCTGAATTTTAAATATGAAATACCTCAGCAATGATTTACGGCAAGGCTCTAAAATTTGTTACAGAAATAATATTTACCAATGGCATTTATTTATTTAAATAAATTTTGTCAATTTCATTCTATGAAAAAATATGGTCAGGCACGGTGGTTAGTAGTAGTGGCCCTTCTCATTAATCAGCTCTAATGCTTTTTTAGATATATCTCCAGAACTATTTACAGTAGTTACATTACATAAATTTGGTACAAGAACGTTGAGTGAGATTGGAAAAAAGGGGAGGCACTTTCCATATAATCAGAATTTTCATTATTGGATATCTCAGGAATTATTTGTGGTGCGGTATTCGAATTTGGTATGAAAATATGATTTCTCGATAGAATTCGGTAGGTAAAATATTTGTAACTTTAGTTTAGTGTGTGCAACACCTTCTATGCAACTATAATTTTTAATATTTCCTAAATTATTTGTGGCACAGGATTTAAAGTTGACTCGAGAGCTTTGGTTGCCATACAAAAAGATATATCTGAGAAATTATATATCTAAGACTGTGAGTGTCTTTGGGCAAATAGGCATGGCTCCTCCCAAACAAAGGAGATGATTTAAAAGGCTTATGGGGAAACCCTAGTAAGGAAGACAAAGAAAGTTTGTTTGTGAAAGCGGAATGTTGTTAGTAGTTATTGGGTAGACACAAGGTAGCGTGGTGCCCTCAAAAGTCTGTATCCGTATACAGTTCTGAAAAACTTAAAAAAATAAAAAACAAATATCAATGATTCGTAGAAGTGTAGTATATACAAGGATGCAGTAGTGTAGGAAGGGGGCTAAAGGGAATAAATGCCTCCCTCCATTCCAAATAATTCACTTTAAAGAGAAAAATAAAACAATATTTACGGAAAAAAATTTTACGGTCTGTGAAATGTATATTAAATTTACATTTTCGCATTTTCCAATAAAACTGTAAAGCAAAGCTAACGTTTTGTTTATAAATGTCCGGTTAACCCGGTTTTTTGATCAAGTAGGTATTTGGAAGCCGAATACCGAATAGTTAAACACCCAAATCAAAAAGGGATCCAATCATCCAAAGGTACTCGTAGCTAAAAATAAAAAAGCTTTTTCAAAATTCAAACACTGTTCTGCGTCAAATGATATAAGTATTTTAATATAATACAATAAGAAAAATTAAAATATTTACCATTTCACATTTTCCAAGCTTCAATATTGAGTGAAATCTTTTCGATACCATGCACTGCTTTCATATTGTCCCTAGTAACTAAGGATGGCCAATTCTTGCAAGAATATCGATATTTATGTATCGAAGCGTTTCGAGCCTTTTTGTCGATATCAAAAATATCGCAAAAAAAATATATCATTCGAAATAATATACATCAAATTGTCGATATATCATATATCGAATATTTTTTTTTTAATGAAAACTTAAAAAATAAACGTTTTGTAAGTTTATTAACATGAGCATACCTTTTTTATATATTTCGGAAATATATTACATACAATATATAACACATGTTTTTTTTAAATAATTCATTTTATTTTAACAAAACATATAGGAAAGTGAACAGTTTCTAAATCAATAAGCAGTGGCCCACAACTTATTTGGCACGGTATTACTTAGGCTGTGACTACTGTATTTAAATATATTGAAAGAAATAAATTAAAACGTTTCGAGTTTAAAGTGATTCCTTACTTGATTAAAATTGATTTTTAATGAAGAAAGTTTTTCTTTAAACATTGACAAAAAAACCGAAAATACTTTTTATTTTTCTTCTTTTTCTTTTATTATAGGCTCTGCCTGTTTTTCTTTACACAAATTTTAGATACATTTAAACAATTTAATTCTTTAAATACCTAAATATCTGTACATTTATATACAAAATTTATATAAAAGACAAATTCTCGTTACGTATTGTTTTCTGTTGATGTCGATACCCAGCTTTCAGCCCATCTTTTCGGTGGTCTTCCTGGTCGTCGTCTTCACATGCTCATTCCATGCTCGTCTTCTGGATCTTATAAATTTTACACCTGTTTGAGTTCTAATGTCATTGTTTCTTACGTGATCAAGTCTATTTATACCGGCTATTGACCTTAGTGCTTGCATTTCTGTAGACCGTAGGAGTTGTTTTGTTTTTATGTTTTCCGCTCTAGCTTCTGCACCGTACGTGAGGATCGGCCTTAATATGGTTTTGTATATACGTGTTTTATTTTCAACGCTCATATACTTGTTTTTCCAAACAGTATACCGCAAGCATCCTGATATTCGCGCGCCGTTTGCACATCTTTCTCTCACCTTAGCTGTTATACTCCGACCACTCGATACATCTATGACCGAATATATTATGCAAGCTCTAAAATATTGCAATACGACTCACAATCTTAAATATTGTACAACAATATTTCAGTTTTATAAATCACTGTTTTCTAAAAGTATCGAGTATCCGATACTGACCCTTTTTTTACGAGACCAAGTAAACTACTCATGGTATGGCATCTTGTAAAAAAAATACTTGAATCAAATAAAAAGTATGGAGTATTTACTCGTATTTACTTGTATCAAATCATCACTAGTTATGTAAGCACTCTCAGCTCCAACAAAAGAAATGATTTTAATAACGGCATCTTGTCACAGCTAGATATAAGAAAAGAGAAACTGCTACGTCTTCAACAGCAAGTTTTTCAAATTTTTCCCTTACCACGACTGAATATGCGTTATCGGCGTGTGGAGGAAAACTACAGTTAGAGATAGTCAGTCTGCGCATAAATGTTAAAATTTTGCACTTGTCTTCCGAAACGAGAGCAACTTTTGAAATTATATACAATGTGAAATTAAAAGCTAGGGTTGTGCGAATAATTCGCATATTTTCGATATTCGTATTCGCAATTTTTTATGTATTTTTTTTTCAGTACTAAAACCTTAATGTTGACATACTCGTGCACGTTTCGTAGGTTTTCTATAGTTTTATTATCACCTTAATCAGTGCGGGTTATCAAATGAGATAGCAAGAAATATTTGTAAAAAATAAAAACAAATTTTCTTTGCTGATAGCAAAAATGTTTAATTTCGTGATTATTATGTATAACGTGCATGTGAACGCAGGAATATAACAGCGATAACGATAGCTAAGTGCTACTGATCGCAAGCTGCTGGTTGCTTGCGTGTTTGAAAATCTATGACTAATATTCTTGAAGTGGGTAATAAAAATCATTCAAAAGGCATTCTCAAGTGTCGAACTAATTAGAATTTATAACTGATTAAGGCCAATGAGTAATAATTCATGGAGAAATCTCGTGAAATGCATATTAATTAGGTTTATAAGCAGTAGCGGATCTAAAAATCTTCAATGGGGCGGAGTCTTTTTTTGAAGCAGTGTGGGATTTAACCCGAGCACAAAACCTCTTCGATGTACGACGGTGCTCCAATTATGTTTGCCTTTAAGTATTTTATTTCGTTCAGAAGGCGTCAGTTGGCCTAAGCTAAAAAAACCGTTTGTTTGGTCTGTTCGAAGGAAGTCTGTAGATTAACCAGTTCGTTATGTTATGTGCCCTATTGTATTTCTGCCTAGTCGTTTTTCCTACTGAAGCGTATCGGATTAACCACTGTGTCGGTAATATGTCGCAGCTCGGTGACTGTGTTACCGCTCGTTGAGTCTCAAGGTCTAATTATAGAAACTTAACGTAACGAAACCAACTTTTGGCATCTTTGTCCATGCGAAATTCACATTTTTCTAATAGCAACAAATCATTTTAGAGAGCTCAAATTTATAATTTATTTTGGACACAAAACAAGTTACAAATAAGAGTGAACTAAGTATTGAAATTTTTTGAGAGTGAACTTTCACAAAATGTTCCGAAATAAAATGAGCGTTTTCTGTATAGCCTCTGAAAACATTCAAAATTATGATTCTTTTAAGATTCATAAGTAAGAGCACTCAGAAAATAGTCAGAAATACGGTTCATTTTAGATTTATATTTCAGAGCGCTTACAATTTTTGTTATATTTTGGCGATTTTTATTTAGTATTCTGGTTACAAACAAAATTTTGCTGCGGCAACGTTGGTTCTCACCTTACTCCTGAATCATTTATAAAAATTTATTATTTTTATTTTGAAAAATGTGATGGAAAGCCACAGTAATTTCAAACTCAAGGACCTTAAACTTCTAATAAGAACTAATAACATACCCAACAAATTACCACACTTTGTTGTTAGTTGCACATATCGTAATGTCGTTATTACTAATTTCTCGCTATCATAAGTTTTTGAGATAATCACACATTATTTTTAAGAACACTGAAAACATTTATAAAAAGAAATTGAAACTGCACTGTAAAATTTAATAAAAAAGTGTTAACTTTAATTCATCAATTTTGTTCCTTTTCGTTGGGTATTCACTTCTTAGATAATGTTATACCACGCTGCCACTGAGGTGGCGAATCCAAAATAGACAATGTTAATTAAGACATTTTAGGTACTCCCTGTATTTAGTGTGATTTGGACTTTTTATCTTAAGTAAAATAATGCGAAGCTTAATAAAGGAATACAAATTTTATCACACATTTTTTTAAATAGGATTCAGGTTTTATGTACACATATGATTGAAGATATTTGTTTTCCAATTGAATTGATATAAACTTTTAGATATTTTTCTTCGAAATTAAGAAATAAAAATTAAATCAATATTTTGGTCACTACCAGTCCTATATTGAGAATTATTTCGTGCATTTTATTTTTGTGTTTCTAAAAATAACTTTGTCTGCATTAATGGTATTTTCTTGGCGTTGGAATTGGAAGAAAATCACATTAAATTTGTTCAAAGCAGGGATGTTAACAAACCAAATATGGTTCGGTTCAGCGGTATACGGTCCCTCTGGACCACTGGTTCTTTTCTAAAACCGGTTCTTCTGCACCATCGAACCGCAGCACAGTGATTTGACCCCATATAACGAAGGGACAAAATTAAAAGGAGCGCTGTGATTTTGATGAAATTTCGAGTGGTATTAAATTTTGGGTCGCTAGCTTTTTTTGGTTTCGCAACAAAATAAGCTTTAAGTTACAATTTTCATAATATTTGGGAAGCTATAGTCATGAAATTTATTTTATTTAGTTATGTTGATATTGGAATTTTCAGAACATTTTATGGAATCCTTTAAGTGGAGATATTTGGAATCAAATCTGTAGTTCTGGGCTATGATTTCAAATATTAGTAGCTTATATAGGATATTGAAAGATTAAGAACTATCACTAAGATCACTGATGAGAAATTGTGGCGGATTCCGAAACGGCCGTCTGATTTGCCCGTCTCCATATACATTGCTGTTGTGATACCTACATTTGTTCATTAAGTCTGTTTATATATAACTTCACCTTTAGCCCTGGCAGCTAGTGCTTGGCTTTAAGTTAGTTTTAAAATTTATTTTAAGATTAAATAAATAATAATAATAATAATAAATATATGACTTCAATTAAGGAATTTAGCATGAACTTAAGTCATGACTTTGAAAATCAACGTCTACATTTAATTTTCATAGTCTCCTAAAAACTATAATAATCCTTTAATGTTGGAAGAAAATTGATATTAATGAATACAACTTTTGGCTTTTTACACTTTCAGTCATTTTTTAGCATGCTTGCATACTTTTAGGGTTAACAAAAAAAGTATATTTGTTGAAAAGATCGGGTTCAGACCTACTTTCAAATTGAATTATTTCCGATAAAGAAAGGTGCATTCTAAAATTGAGAAAAAATCCAAGAAAAAATTTGTACATATTTTCTAGATTTTCTGTCCCAAAATTCGTCAATTTTCAGTTTTCGTATTTTGTAAAATACTTAACTTTAGAAACTATGCAGAATTTTTGGACTACCAAATCTTGATAAAAAAATTAACTCCAAAAATTTCCTTAACAAACTGGAATACAAAACTGGAACTTTTGGCAGGATATCATTAAAAACTTATTTTTAACAGGTTTTTTACTCAACGGACTAAATCACTAAAATCGAACGATTCCACATTTTTGTGAAAAATTTGTCGACTTTGAGCTGCTCTTGCACCCACACTAATTATTTTTTCGCCAAGATTTTTTGGGGTTTTCTTAGTTGTTTGGTGTCAGTTATAAATTTTTGGAAATTTGCCTATGGGGCGAATTACTATGCGTTGCACACTGGGGCGAAGCTGCCAAAACTTCAACATAATTTTTTTGAAAAGTTAATGATGCCTAGTATTTAAATATGAATGCTGTTATAATTTCTTTTTTAAATTTTATTTGTCTTCGCTGTAAAAATCAATTGAATTTGGGACAGATTTACTGACAGAATTGCTTCGAAAGAACATTTTTTTTAACCAAATCCCTTAAGTTTTTTCGACTCAACTTTTAGATATTTAGTAATCATGGTTATTTCTCATTAACTTCATATATTTACTCATTACGTTGAATATATATTGAATCAAATATTTACCACTTTATACAGGTATTTCAAAACTCCTTTTACTCAATTCTTTAGTAGCACGTATCTTTCGTTCGCCCACAATCGCTAAAGAAGAGTAGTTAGTATCAGTGTAAAAGTGACAATGTCTACTTCTTATTTTGTATTACTGTAGCTGCGGCCACCTGCAACTCCGTTAATAGATAATCATTTTGTCTCTCCATCTCAAAGAAAAACTATTTTTATAAAATTGAAATTATTTTTGCCTCAAATTGTATTGCATACTCTAGGGCTTTTGGTTTTGTGGGATCTTTCCAAAGCAACAATATTTTCTTTCACAACAAGCTATATTAACATTAAGCCAAAAAGTATGCTGGATTTTTTTATAAACTGTTCGTGTTTATATCTCTGAATTTACATTTTTATTGCAGATTTTCTTATCGAAAAGAGCATCCAGCCACGCCCATGTTTGTTATGCTAGCTTGGACTATTATTTGGTATTCATGAGCAAAATTTCACATTCATATCTTGATTGGTTAAGATTTTATACCATTTGGAAGATTTAGTTTGTATGGGAGGTAGGCGTTAAAATTAGTTGATCACGCTTATTTTTAAATTTTTCCTAATTTATACCAAAAAGTTATAAATATGAAAAATTTAAGACTTACGACAACTTCTTGAGTTTTTTAGTAAAAAATGTATTGAGCGCTTATTCGGTTCAAAAATCATGCAACGTAAAATTTGATATTGCTATTCAAATTTCACTTGTCTGGGAGCTATGCGTGGTTATTTCTCGATGTTAAAAAATTTTAACACAATAGTTATCTTGGGCCTTGTTTACAGTATTTGATTTAATTTGCTACAAAATTTTCTTTAACATACATTTTTTATTTTTATTTTTTTTTTTTTGTTATATTAAATTTTAGGTACCAGAACTTGTTATCAAATTTTCTATACATATATTTCGAATAAAACATATCAAATTAATTTTACATTTTAAAAAGTGTTGTAGAAATTGGCATACCCCGAGAAAATGAGGTGCCCAACTGAGCAACAAAGTATACATACTCATATACAGAATAATGAAAAATAAATTTTCTCTTTATTTTAGAAGTTATTATAAGTTGAAAGAAGCGAAAATAAAAAAATTAGAAAGATGCATTGAAAGGGTTAAGGGATTCACTCCTGCAACAATAACAATAAAAGTAAAATAAAAAAGTAAAAGTAAATTTATTTTAATCAAAACATTTAATATTTTACATTTTCCAAGCTGGAATACTTCGCGAATATTTTTTAATCCCATTCACTTTCATCCACTACTTTCATATTATCCCTAGTAACTTGTTGAACGTTTTCCCAATCATCTACTGCCACAGTGCCATTGAAATTTTGACTAATGCGACTGTAGCCAGTCGTGTAAACACTCTCAGCTCCAATAAAAGAAGTGATATTGATATCAACCGTTTTGACTGGGTGCATAACTTCGGATTGCTTAAATGTTGCAAAGATTGAATTATCCTCTTTATAGCAAATATTGGTGCGCAGTAATATTTTCTTATCATTCACATCGTTTGTATGTAGAATTTTGCAGCCAAAGACTCTGTTTTTGGGGCATGTCAAACGATCACAGTGCCAAATGCCTGCATGATACGGAAATGATATGTATCAATAAGTTGGATAGAAATAAAATGATTTTGTTTTTTAACTTACCATCTTTGTAAGACAATTTGATATCATCAATATGGGAGTTAACAGGTACAGCTTTACCATCGATGCAACTGCTGTGGAGCAATGCACCAAGCGTGAGGAGGATGGCGTAGTTGAAGAATTTAATCATTATGCACAGAAAGAAAAGTTACAATTTGAAATGTTGAAATGTTTTCAGAAATTTAAAAATTTCTATGTAAGCCACTGTTGATTATTTAATATACATAATTTAATCTTTAACAATTTTCATATAATATAAATTAACTAATGTTTAATTGAAATTAAAATGCAACACACTTTACTCTATTCTGATGCTTTCGTGCTTATCGCTGACTTTTATATATGTGTTTAGCATCAGATTATTTTGATAAATAAACATAAACTAATTAAAACATTTTAAAAAAAAGCACACCCCTATCAGCATAAAAAGTAGTCTATGAATAGATTTTATGATTGTGCATACAATACAACCGAAAGCTAAGTAGTAATAGGCTTTCGAAAGCCTCCGACAAGTTGGCCCCTCCACTTTCAAAAAGTGGCAATTTTTTATCGGATTAATTAGGATATGTCAACCACCGTTCGGAACCGGCGTTAAACTGTAGGTCTATCGTTTGTTTCATTTCTTTGCATCAGAGACCGAAAATTAGAGTTACGAAAAAATTGCCTAAATTTAAGAAATATTTTTTAAGTTACACGATAAGAGTTTTGAGCAACTTTTATTTTTTTAAGTTTTCCATATCTTTTATTCCATAAGTTATATTTTTACGTATCTCATGTATTTTTTAAGTTGCACGCTTTATATATGTATATACAAATAGTATATATTTTACCTGTGGCACATTTAAAAAAAAGAATTTAAAAAACTTTTACAAAATTGTAAAAATGTATTAACATTTTTCAGAAACAAGTTCACCGTGACATTTTTTTTTTAATTTCCCCAAATTTTTTCAATTAAAATCTCGTTTTCAAGTTTTTTAAAATTTTAAATACTTTTATATACAACGAAGGACAAAAGTCTACATACACCTCCGGGTTTTCAGTTTCTCTAAATCTAAAAGAAAAAATAAGATTGTAGTGTAAAGGATGCTTATTTATTCATATGCAAAAAATAAAAGATTTACTTCAAGAATACAGTGAAAATACATCATGAACCAAAGTATGTTTTCTAAACTAATTCGAGGTCGCTGAACAACAATTTTTTTTTTTCTATGGGTAAGTTTTTCAGGTTACAGTTTTACTTACAAACAAATATCTTATTATCTATATACAATATACTTATATTTATATATCATTGTATGTACATCATTGAAAATATAATTAAATTACGCGTCTAATGTATCCAAGTCTGTTTAAATTGGACTATACCTGATTGAGACATATCTGCTGAAAGTTCAATTTTGTTGTGGGTTTTGAGAAATTTTCGCACAAGTTCGTGGCTAAGTTTTCTTTCTCACGAAAAGCAATCACAAAATCTAGTTTTATTTTTATAGATATAAATATTTGCCTGTAAAAAGATATAAAACTGTAACTTGAAAAAAAAAATAAATGCAATTTTCATTAGTTTAGAAAACATACATTGGCTCATGTTATCTTTCAAGTTTGAAATTCTGTATCCCAGTGTAATAAGACTTGAAGAGACCGGAAACTTAGTTGCTTCAATGCAATGACGACTGCAATATCTATTGACGCCCAAGGAGGACCCAATTAATACTGAAAGTGGCATAAAATGTTATTGCTCATAGTAATTTTTTGTTGTATATATGAATTTTTTTTAGTTTTAGTAATAAATAGTCATGGTTTACAAATCTGCAGCCCTACTTTGTCTTTTAGATTCCTTAGTTTTACAGAAACTAAAAATCCGGTTAGGGTGTATGTAGACTTTTGCCCTTGACTGTATATTCATTTGTTTACTTACAACTGTTTTGTATCTATTACATTTTTAGATAGAATAGAAATTTATAGAAAACTAAAGAAGTTTCACTTATAAGTAAAAGAAAGCGATTTTATGAAGAATTAAATTCTTTTGAAATATTATATGCAATTAATTGGTAAATGCAGCCTTGTTCAACTTTACAAACATTATTTTGGCCGAATTTGTCTCGCTCAGATTGTAACGCTGATCGCTCAGGATAAGACGTAATGCTGAAACAGCCCTCACGTCAGTGACTTGGATAGCTGGCATAGCCCGAACATTATGTGCCAGGTGTCTTAATATTGGAAACGTATACTTTTTTCCGTACCAGTAATTCATCAGTTCCTAAGCAACTTCAAGTCGGAGCGCCTTGTACTTCTCGATCTCTGTATAAGTCTCTATTGATGGTCTCGACTCTAATTATGAGGATATGTTATCCAGTTAACAGTTATTGAGCAACTTCAAAGAATAAGAGTTGCTCATAACTTTTATCGGGTAACTTAAAAATATAAGTTATGAAATAAAAGTTATGGGTAACTTAAAACAATAAAAGTTACTCATAACTCTTATGTAGTTGCTTTAAGATATAACTTAAAAAACATAAGTTACTCACAACTCTAATCGGGTAAAGTAAAAATAAAAGTTATGGACAACTTAAAAAAATAAAAATAGACCATAATTCTTATTTTTCGACTTTTTCATCAAAAAAGTTATGACGATTAAGTCCATGCATGCATTTATAGTATATATATTCTATTATTAAAGTTAAATTAGTAGCAAAATAGTTTTTAATTGCTATTAACTCTAACAAACTAAAAATAAAAATTAAACTTTTGGGTATGAAAGTGCTATATTTGTAATAGATAAATAAATATATAATACATAAATATGTAAAAACTAATACGTTTTCAACGTTAATTCAGTATGAAAATCAAATTAATATAATTTATTAAATTTTAGTTTGTTTTTAGAAGAAAAAAAATTGTGGTGATCGCTCTCAGGTGTTAGCACAGTTGTATTCTTTAATAAAAATTTTTGAAGAAAATATATTAGTTTATTATTTTTACACTTGTTGTTTGTTGATTAGGGGAAATTTATTTATAAATTAAAAAAATAATACAAATAAGTAAAAATATTCGAAACGGTCAAGTAACCGAGTAGGAAAAAGGAGTAGGTTTTCGAATAGTATGATTAGTGATAAGTTTAGCAAAACTACGTTATTTTGTTTTTAAAAAGCCGGTTAACTGAATAAACTGTTCTGTTCTGTTTTTCGGCTTAAAAAAGTACTTTCGGCTTCGGCCTAAACTTCTGCCAAATCTTCGGTCATTTTTTGCCGACGTTGAACATTATATATAAGTACTTTGTTTTATGATAAATTTTACCACGGGCTGGCGAAGAACCTTTTATTTAAAATTAACGTAGGTCGGTGTTTGGCCATTTTTTGTTCCAAATTTTCAAACGTTCTCTCCTGCAATTTTGCTTATTTACATACTATTTTACTATTCGTAATTTTTTCATCTGAGATGACGATATTTGACAACTGGGCACTCGCGTATAAGCGCTTCTACTCCTTCGCTCTTTGTAGCTGTTTTTGCTTCTCCTTCGGTGTAAGATTATGTGCCTTTAAGATCTTGTATGGCTTCACTCCCAGGTGGTTATTTATTATGTTACGCAAGCTTCGGCCGGATATTTTTAAAGCAGCAGTAATTTTTTTTTTTTTTGCACTTTGTCTGGTCGAAGTCTGGCTTTCACTTTTTGCACCATTTCTGTTGTAGTTGTTGTTTTTTTCGTCCGGCACCGTAACGTTTCGCAGTGCTGACAGTATCATTGTACCATTTTATGGTTCGATATACAAACATTTTATTAACATTTAAATGATTTTGAAAAATTGGTTTTTCAAGTACTAAAAGCTCCAATCTAGTTTAGATAAATACACATTCAACACTAATAATTTCACCTATCCGTATACTATATAATAGAGAATTTATGTTGTCGACACTTTTATAATAAAAATATACAGTCAACGCTTGAAACCGTGAACTAATAAAAACCAAGGGTGTTCACGTTTAAGAGATTGTTCACGTTTGCGATTGTTGAAAAAATAACGAAAACTTTATGATCTTACCACAGAATTATCTTCACCTTAAATATTACCTTTTCTCTTAAATTCTTGTAGTAAACATATCTAGGGGACTCCCGAAATTATTATAATCATGAAAATTTATACACAATTTCTAAGAAATTTCGTTCACGTTTTAGAGCTTTCAGACTTTTGTTCACGTTTTAGAATAGTCAATGGAGAAAAAATTTGTTTACGTTAGTGGATGTTCACATTATCGAACGTTAACTGTACCTATTTATATGTTATCTGATAGATGAACTGCATTTTAACACCTCTCTTTATGTAAAACAGCGTGATATTTTGACGAGACCTCTTCGTTCTAAACCATTTCTCATGATTTATGGACTCCCTTTAGTCTGCATCTTTCACAAATCAATTAATTCCACAATTAATTTAAATTTATTGAACTCATACATAGCGTATACAATATAGGTAAGTATAAATTTAACTCTATTTTTAATTTATTCAACTCGACACATGAGTTTAAAATAAAACTTCATTAAAAGGAACTTAGTATACTTGATGTGATTTGATGACGTAAGTTTTTCATCTGCTGTGCGATTTCTTGATTCACTCTGCGTATATAGTCCTCAACATTCTGTTGAACTTGATTTGTGCTTTGAGAATTATCATTCAATGAAGATGTGCCACTGCGATATGTATCTATCATCAATGAAACTTTCTTTTTCGGATCATTCGGCTCCTCGGTATTCTTTTGCAACAAAACTTCACCATCCTTTGAATAGCATATATTTTTGCGTATTAACAACGACGGACTGTTGGGGGAATTTTCTTTCGAGACATGGCAGTGATCGGTGGCAGTGGGGCAAACGATTTTGTCGCATTTCCAAACGGCTTTGAGAGAGAGAAAGAGATAAGCTTATATATTTCAGTATTTTTAAGATATGTTAATTTTATTACTTGCATTCAAATGTATTTCCACGTCACCACATTTTGTAAATGATTCATTATTAAGTGCTGCTGCTAGGGTAGTCAGTAGTAGACCGGAGATGCTTACACCTATTATCAACGGCACACGATTACGTTGACTTCGTTGCATGTTTAGTCGCTGTTACGGAAATAAATAAATGAGGCTCTATTTTTAATATATTTAGTTATATATGTTTTTATATACAATTGAGCAGTTGAAGTTCATTTGAAAAACAGAAGAGATGTGTAATTTTTGTTATTTTATATTTTTAATTATAGTAAACCCGCGTTTCCAAATTTCTATGAGTTTTGAGAACTAATTATAAAAAGAGAGGAGTAAAGATTAACGGAGACTCGAAACAAACAATGTATGGGACGTTCCATGTTAAATCGACGGATTATTGGGTTTTATGTAATAACCAAAAAATGCTTAATTTTTAATTTTATGATTTATTTTTAATTTTCGAATATCTCAAAACTGGCTTGAGTTAAAAATTTGTAAAAAATTGCACTTAAAGCTAAAGCTCCTACAAAAATGTAATTTTGAAGCAGACGTTAGAAATGTGGAAGTTATGGACGTTGTTGTAAAGCGGTTCACGTGAAATCACACATTTTTTGCAAAAGACCAAAAGTCATTTGAACTAAAAACCTCACGAATATTGAAGTTATTTCATATTATTCAGTAATAAAAGTAAATAATTGGGAATTTTGAATTATAAAAATTAAAATAAATCTAATTTCTAGAATTTTCACAGATTATTTTGAGATATTAAAAATTAAAGTTTGTTGGTTTGCGTGGCTGAAATTGCATAGCATTAAAAATCTGAAAAAACTGAACACAGTGGTTATGAAAACCAAAGGCTGCGTTTATGGCCGAGCCGTGTGCAGTGATTTAATGAAAAACGAATTGAGGGGTTGGGAATTAATACGAGCAAAAAAAAACTGCAATCAAAATATTCTGATTTAACATCAGGGTTTGAAAGCTGAGTCAGCAAACCATGCTGCAGTCAGAGTGAGAGATTGATTGGGGATCATTACTGAGTGAGTCATTCATAGCATGTCGTTTGCTCTCAATATCCAAAGAGTAAGGGCGTTTTGAGCAGGTGTATGAATGACAAATGGTGCTGTCACCTGCGAAGGAGTGTATAGGATTCCTAGTTAATGACAAAAGGCCCTTGATAAAGATAAAGAAAAGGGTTGGGGAGAGGAACAAATACTGCCACAAGCTCATCTATCACAACACGGATAGAGCGGTCACTTAGAAAACTCGTGATCCATCGAGAGAATATTACCGATCCCATGCGCATTCAATTTTGACACCAGTGCTTTATGCCACACTCGGTCGAACGCCTTGCAAATATCCAGAGCAACCGCGTTGATCTCACCTAAAGCATGGACACTATGGTTCCAGTTCTCGGTGAGAACCGCCGTGAGATCGTTGAGCTATTACGGCGGAAACCGTATTGGCTGGCGGTCTTCAAGCAACTCATATCGCTCTAAACTTTTGACCAAGTGAAAGTTAACTACATGACTTTGGACAGTGTAGAACAAATTGCGATAGGTTGAACGTTTGCAACTTTCCGACAAGACAGAAATACACCTGCAGTGCGCCAGTGTTGACGAACATTTTCGCAATACATGGACTGAATGCCATTGGGTTTCGAAGCCTTATTAAAGTCGAAATTTGCAAGCACTCTTTTAACTGTACGTGCATAGCACATGATTCAGGTTCGATAACGGGGAGTGGCTGATTACTAACTGGCAGAGAATAATCTTTTAGCGAGCTAAAAGATTCGTTTTATCAACCATGCTAGTGACGCGGCGATCACCTACAAAAAGAGTTGGAATCGAAAAAGTCGTTTGGTTCTTTATTGTTTATATGGCATCGACTTGCTTTGGTGTTTATCCAAAGTCAATTGCATTACGGTACTCAAGAAAAGCACGCAAAAAAAAAAATTGTTCAAGACCAAATGCTTTACAGAGTATAAATACTTATGCAAATTAAAACAAAAGTTTTCTTAATTTGTGGAACGAAGCCGCGTTTGATTAATATAGCATTTTATGAAGGTTTACTGTAATTAAAACATGTACATATACATCAGGGATGCCAACTCTATTTCTCAAAATAATTCCCCAATTTGACTTGGCAGTACACACAAGGTACATTTACTAACATTAGAGCACAAATATATTGTTATTTGACTGAAAAAACCGATAAATGAATGTACCCGAAATTACTGTTCAAAAGTATAAAACTCTGGAACGGTGTCAAATATATTTTGAATTGAATAAAATAAAAGATCAAAGTGTTTTTTGTGTAAAATAAAAAAGAGTAAATAAAATGTTGCACGAGTAGGTAGGTTCATAACTGCGATTCCAATATCGTATAAAAACAAATATTTTAAAGAATGCCGAAACGCGATAAAAATGGACAGCAATTTGTGGACAGAAAAAGAAATGGAGAGGAATGTGTTTATTTGCTCGGGGCACTTCAACATACTGTTTATGTATGTATATAAAAAATAGTTAATTTTGTCATTTTGTCCCTGGAACGATTTGACAATTGTTTGTGCAATTCACAAATATACACATATACCAACACTAATAAAGACTTTTGATATAGGTTGTTTCCCTTTGATGGCGGAATTAAAATTTATTGTGAAGGTAGGTTATTGCCAATATAGAAGTACTACATATGTATAAAATAAAATCGTAAAAAAATATAATTGTACATACTTGGTATTTTAACACTGGCATAACAAAAATAATAATTCAATTAACACATGAAGTTTTTGTAAACAACTTGGTATGTAGGTAAGAACAATAAAAATGAAAAATTAATAAAAACCGTATCGAATAATGAAAACAAAAAATTGTTCAGAAAATAATATAGCTTTCCAGTTCGGGTAATGATTACGTATACGTTACTAATCAGTACAGAATTACTCTTAAATTTTTATAACCGTACTAAATAATTTGTTGTAGTTGAAAATTCCTTTAAAAGTGCAGCGAATAAATAGGAGTTGCATTCTGTAAGTATTTTATAATCCATTAAATACCAAACGGGAAGATAGGGCAATTGAATTCTATACCTATTTCAGAAAGCATCAGAAAATGAGAAAGAAATCAAATTTTCAGTTCAACACAAAACGGCCTCATTCCTCACAACTAACAAAAATTGAAGCCGATTCTCCACATTATGGGGAACTCCCCACAAGTTGGCATCCCTGTTACACACAAAATTTGAACAAAAGAAATACGAAATGAGCGTCAAATTAAAATTTTTCAACTCTTTTTTTTTTAATAAAACGAAGTTGTATTATATTTTTAAGTTTGTTTACGAATAAATGACAATAACATAAAAAATGTCAATTTAGGTTGCAAAACATAGAAATAGCACTGTCCAACATATTAAGATTTTTTGCTGCAACAGAATAGCCACCCTATAATTCTGAAAAAGCATATTACATGGCCCATTTTTGTAAAATAAACTGGTCGAAGGGAGCTGAATACTAAATGCAGAAAGTGATAGAAATTGCTGTCTGAGAAAAATCTTATTGGCAAAGTTTTATGGTAGAATTTTGCGGGGATCATTTCTGTAGAAACATTAACCCTTTAGTTCCACTTTTTATGTGTCGATTTGACCCCGTTTTTGATGAAAACTTAAAAAGTCCTTTGAAAAGAGGCATTTAAGGATTAAAATACTCCACAAAAATATTTGTTAGAAAATTTTACTAAGAGTCGCCAAAGACATAAAAGCCATATATATAACGGTTAATGAAAGGAAATTGCTGCCTACCCTGTCAGAATCAACTAATTTGCAGGGCAACATTCTCACCCCGTCATATATTTGAGTGCAAAAGTGTTACATTTTTCCCCGCTCAGAAGGCAACATTTTTTAGAAAAGAACACAATACTCTCTGAAAAGGCTGCCACGAAATTTGACAGCCCTCGCACGGTGCAGAAAATATGCAAAAAGAAAACATGAGAAAAGAAAACGCTATAGGATATCTGAAACTTTAACTGTGACTACCAAGAGAACATCCTCAGGTGTCCAGCGCCGATTTTTCTGATCGGGGTTCGGAAATCTAAGAAATACGTAGGTATGTTCGGTTATGCAGTATTGCCACAATACTACAAAATTAGCTGAAGTAAAATTGTTCAAAATTCCATTTTTGTCTGCTGATCACGCAATAGACTACTGCAGCGATGCTTTTTGGAGCTGCTGATGCTTGACCACCCGCCAGATATTGCATTTTTTACGATTTTGCTTCTGCAAATGCAGCAGTATTGCATAAGCGAACATACCCATATTTTTTTATCGGCGGAAAAACTAAAGGATTGGTTTTATTTATGAAAATTTGACGCATCATTAGAAGCGAAGGGAAATACATAGTACAATTAAAGAACAATGTTTTTAATATTTTGGAACACGATTTTCATCAAAAATTTTCATACCAAAAATTATATTATGTACAACTTAAGACAGTGGGCTATTGACCTGGTATAAAGGCGGTGACAGGACACTGGCATTTTCTACGCCCCTGACTTAGATTGAACCGGCAGATCACATACCAGGCGTGTGCTAGTTCTGCGTAAATTAAAATTTGGTAGAGGTAAAAAGTTATTTCCTTTGATCAACCTTTAACCGTTATATATATGACTTTTATACCTTTAGTGACTCCTAGTAAAATTTTCTGGTAAATATTTATGTGGAATACTTTAAGCCTTAAATGTTCTTTTTTAAATAGCTCTTCGTGCTTTTTTTTAAAAAAGGGGTCAAAATGACCCATGAAAAGAGGAACTAAAGAGTTAAAATGTTCTATAGAAATGGTCCTCGCAAAATTATTCAATTTCTTAGTTAAGATTTTCCTCAGACATCATTTTAAAAACTTTTTGCATTTAGTATTCAGCTTTCTTCGATCAAAAAATGATAACTTTGACCCACTGTAAAAAAAACTAAGCCATGCTGGACTATAAGTATATTTTACATAAATGGTATATACATAACGCTCGTATCTATACAGTTTTTCGCAGTAGTATACTGTTTTTTAGGCCCCAAAACAGCATATCGCTTTTTTCAGCCAAATATCGCGTTTATACTAAGAAAAATATATAAAATTTAATTTTTTAACTCTTCGAAATTAAAATTTATCAATCGCAATGCAAAACGTCAGAGAGAACAATAGCAATACATACCGAATATAAATACATGAAAACGGCAGACACAACTAGATTAAAAGTGGAAACATTGAAGGCGATTCTGATCACCAAATGTAACTTGAAATATCCATGCGTTGTTTTCTATAAATACCTCATAACAAAGCCGAAATCGCTTCGTTAAATTTCTTCAAAGGACTAATATAATACAATAACTACAGAAGGAGATATTGAAATGGAGAACTAAGACGATTCAGATAATGGATAATACGGTGCGACAGTCAAAAATACCTGGGAACTGATACTTTATATAAGGCCTTATAAGCCTGTAAATTAGTGGATTATCGACAGATTTTCAGCTAATTTAGATGCAGTGGTGGTAGAATAACAACCTCAGCTTTAACTAATTGGACGTTTAAAACGTTTTTCCGGCTTATTTGGATTCATTTCCTGCATTTGCACTTCTTCTCAGATAACCTGGGTCAGTTCAACGATAAACATGGCGAACATTTTCACCAAGAAATGGCTACCATTGAAAAGCGCTTCGCAGGAAAAAATAAAACAAAAATGATTTAAAAATATTGTTGGTCACTTCAACGAGGAACTGATGATGCTGAATTAAAAAAAAATCATGGTCAAGCAAACATTTTTGAGCTGAATGACCAAAAATTGTATTTTTATAAAATTTGTATTTTCATAAAAAGTTTAATAACTCAGTCAATTACTTACCAATTTTTAAAACAAATATGCGTTGTATTCGCTATTAAATATATTTTTATGAAATAGTGTGTAAAAATACCGCCAAAGTTGAGAAAAGGCGCAAAAAGTGCAAAAATTGTGTTTGCTGGACAAATACACACAGATTTGTCAAGTTTCTAAAATAAAATATATGCTATTCGAAAGGTCTAAGTTTTTTTCATCTAAAACCGGTAAGAAAGAACTGAAAATCTGTTGATAATCAACCAAGTTACAGGCTTATAAGTGCGCAAAGGTACGCAAAACCGGTTTTTTTTAACGGTAAATCAAGATTTTGGGGGTGTTTGGAAAATTTCACACACACACGATTCTTGTTTTACTCGACAAGACCTTCAAGAAAAATAGTATCACTTCCAAGATATTTCTACTTCACTAAATTTTATAACACTGTGTAATTTGCTTTCCTTGTTAAATTTCATTGAATAATATCCAGTTTTTTTCAAATCGATTTACTGTTTTTTAAACCATTTTGGTAGAAATATACAGTTTTTGACTAAAAAAAGATACGAGCGTTACATATACAACATGCCCTTTTAGGATTATAGGGTGATTATTTTGTTGCACATATGCTGTTGGACTGTGTAATTAAAGCGTATCAGTAGGATATTTATCAGTACGTAAAATTTACATAGTGCTAAAAAAATTTAAATTAAATAGCTGGTTATTTGATTTATATTTTTTCCAGGGACCGAAAAAGGTATTTTAATTTTTTGAAACACACATAGCAAAGCAAGTTGAATAAATAATTTCTAATTTCGGCACTATACGATTCTGGTCGATTGTTTGCAAAACCAAACAAAAAATAGCGAAATTGTTTATTTTTTACCACATTTTTTCGCTAGCAAAGTTGTTGAGGTAAAGCTTCCCCCCTTCATCTATACAAAACCGGTTTCAAACCGGATCGAGCAATCTATTTGAAGAGAGAAAATGCGGTCTGGAAAGAGTTTTTCCCACGACGTGTGACTTCATAATTGATTGGATGCACTTAAAATCTCTTTTTTTAAATTTTCAAATATCTCTTAGGCAGTAATAACAACAAACGCCTTATTTTTACTTTTCCACTGATAAAACATGATGAACACTCACTCCTGGTTGCTAGCGATCGGGCGAAATGTCATCGCATCGCCAGATGCAAATATGCTTGGTAATAACCTATGCGTTAGTCTTAATCTTGGTTCTCAAAAATATTCATATCAAGACCGTTTTTCCAGTTAGTAATTTCCAGTTAGTAATAGTAAATTTATATATGCTTGGCTTATTTTTAAAATGTATTGAATTTAGCTCACACAGTCAAATTTGTTTGTAAAGTTTAAATCTATATTTCTTACTGAAAATCTTACATGGAAGTATTATTTTTAATGTTAGCTTTTATAACTCGTGACTCGTAAGATAAACTTTTGATTCGTGTTAAATATCTGCGGCGTTCTACAAGATACTGCGCTTAGAATTGAAAATTTTATAACCTTCATAAAAATGAAACAAAGAAAAATATATGTACTTCACATACTGTACGTAGATATCTATGTAAACATTAAACTCTCACGTATGAGAATAAAGTCTTAATTATAGAAACTAAACGTATCGTCACATATAAGTCTATTTTATGCACTTTTGTATATATGTATTTATTAGATTATAGTACATTGTTTCATATTTTACAGAATCAGCAAAATATAACATTTAAATATTTATTTTATTTTATTTTTTATTTATTTATTTATTGGGTATCACAAATTAGTACAATAAGAAACTAGTCTTTTGCTGCACAACAATAGCAAGCAGTACAAACAAGTGGAAGAACTTAAAAATAAATTAAAATTTAACATTAAAATTAAAATTAAAGTTAAAAATCACAAATTCAAATAAATATCAAATAAAAGTTAGTTAAAATTAAACAAATTACATTATAATTAAATTATATATTTAAAATTTAAAAATCAAAAAGTAAAGTAAAAATATTGAGTGATTATTTTCAAAATAAGAAAAAATGTTCCACTTTTCAAGTATTCTGCATAGATTTAAAAAGCTCAATATTAGATCGTTCTCCGTGATTTTGGTTTAATTGCAGAGCACGAAAACAGCTAATTTTGTTATGATCAGCATTAAGTTTTGTTATGAGCTACCATGTGTTTCTATAATTAGAACCTAAGTCTTGAAATACAGGGCCGGTAAATAGAAATACACGGAAAGAGTTTATTTTTAAAAACTAGAAAAATAAAAAATCTGATTTCAGAATAGCTGAGTATAAATAAATAAAAAACTTTTCACATATTTCAATTCTTCATTATGTTTCGAATCAAAAATAGACTTCATTTCTAATTTTTTAAATCAAAAACTTGCAAATTATTTAAACTTTGAAAAAAAAAGAAAAATCCAGACTTTAAAAAAAAATTATTTTGTGTAATATTCGTCTGCTTTATAGCTTTTTTTCATATACAGGGTAAGGACGGGTAAAGTGGCGAGCCGGGTAAAGCGGCAAGCTGAGCAAAGTGGCAAGCCGGAATGTGAAAGAATTTTTCAAGAATCTATCACTGTTTCCAATCCAGTGAAGTTAGCGTTAGTCAGGTAAAGTGGGGAATCTATTTTATTGTTTCTCAGCATTGTTACTAGTCTTTATGCCTAGCAATTACGTGAAACAAAATCAACCACTTGTTGGCCCATCGGTTGGGTTGGACACGATATCGCCGACAACAAAATCGCAAAATACAAAATCCATAAACACAAAATCACCAAATATTGTGGACAATGAAAGATCATGTTAAGAAGCGGCACCGCTTCTCATTCAACTTACTTTTATTAATTTTTTATTTATAATTTGCTGCGATTTTAAACTTTCTGGCTTTCGAATAGCTAAATTTAGAATGCAACTTGTGTACGAAATATATTAGCCCTATTCACGAGAAGTTGCAACTGATCTTACATACATCATTGCAAATTCAAATTTTTATTGCATTTCGCATTTATTTATTGTTGTGATAGCAGACATATTTTGCATATGCAACGATGTAAGACAATTTGCACCAAATCGTGAATAGGGTTTTTATATATAATTACCTCTTAGAAAAAAAAAATTGTGTAGTTTCTAGGGAATTTAAACGTTTAGTGGTACATATATGTGCTACTCGTACCGTAGAAACGTGAAATTGTTTTAAGTACTTTTTTTATACGAAATGCTAGAAACGTCAAATTTCAGGCTTGTACAGATAACGAAAAATTTGAGTCAGTAGAGCAGACAGTTGAAAAAATTCATAAGTATTTTACCAAAAGTGTATATTCCAACTGTCATGATATTAATGTGCCGTATAAACGCAGGGTTACTCGACGTCGTTTCCTCTCTTTTTTCATAAATCATCTCAAATTCTTTATTTTCTCATACAAAATCATGGTGAAATCATGTAGAAGGTGATAGTAAGATTCCAACAATTTCACCATGGCAAAAACAACACATCTTGGTTGTTGCGTCAGATATCATAAAATGTCAAAATCAGCCGTACAACAAAATAATAATAGCGGCGTGAAGAGAATGTACAAATTGAGAGCAAACGTAAACAAGCAATCAAAAGTAAACAATGATTTTGATAGCCTATGATATTGACCACGAAAAAATAAGAAGAATGAGTTGCTGGTAACTTCCTCTGGTATAAATTCGCCTTGTACAAAATTTACCATATTCATTTTTTTCATTAGCTTATGACTGAGAGAACAGCGAAACCTGTGTTCATGTAATATCGAATCCGAACTACACGAGCATTTCAAACTCGAATTACACGTGTAGTTAGCACATGAACTGTTCTCCTTTTAAGAAATATACCATATTTTATAAAGAAATCTTTTGTGAACGCATACATATCTGACGCTAATAGATTTTTGTTAAGGTTCGTGCTGGTATACGAATTTTGAACTACACGAGTTGTTTGTATTTGGAATGATGCGTGGTGAATATTCTTAAATACATGTGCATACATGTATTAGGAGGCACTAGTTTATACTAAAATTTGTAAAACAATTTTTCCCGTGTACGCCACGAGTTTTCAGCTGATGTGAAAACAATTTGTTTTCTTTCACCTTAAATAAACAACACATTTATGTATTGAATAAAATAATTTTCGAATATTATATTAAATATGTACATATGTCTTAGGGACGTCGATCCCGAAACATTTTTAGGGATTTGGGATTCAAATTCTTATTCCGGGATTGATACTAAGTTTCATCAAACATGAAATAAAAAATGAAAAAGATATGACTTAAATTACATAAACCATTTTTTAAGCTTAGGGTGATTCTGGATTGATGGGATGTGAATAAATAATATGAGAAAAATTTTTTTTTTTTATAAGTATAGAGTCAAACCTGCTAATTAGGACACCCCTCGGGATTAAGCAAGAACGGTCCGATTATGAGGTGTTCCGATTTTAAAGATTTTATTTTTTAGTGAAAAAATGGAAAAAGAAATATATATGTAAGCACATGAATCATTTTTTATTATGTAAGCACTTATACTATGACTTAAATAGAGGAGCATATTTTGGGTTACCTTAAATAGCCAAGAATGGCATCAAATCGAAAAGTGACACTACAGATAGTTTTTACTTATTTGAACTGATACAAGAGGACAAAAAGTTTTAAAATCAGATAATATCTTCATGTTCCAAAAGGATTTCGAATATTCCGAAATTTTGAGATTCTCCTGTTAAAAATTTGAAGACGATGTTATCCCTGGTTTCAAATGCTTCTACCCACCCGTTTGATGCCGTAAAATTGGAAATATTTAATGCTTGAGTAATAACACTGTACACCTACAAAATAGTATCCGCTGATTACGAATCTATAAAAAATTTTTTCGGGTTCTTGTATATCCGTAAATCGCCGTTTTTGAAAATTTGATAAGGTGAGGGGTTCATGGATGAAAATTTGTTTTCTTGTCTTTTTTTTTTATTTTCTACATTTTTATAGATTCGTGATCAGCGGCCAAAAATACTGCAGAAAAATTTGTGCACATCTCAGATACTATTTTAAATTCTCATTTTGTTGTACAGTGTAAGTTTTGCTTTGTGTTGATCAATTATTTTGAGAATTAATTTTTAGCGCGAAAAAATATTGTGTGGGATTTTAATTGAATTTAAAGTGTATTTGTTGAAATAATTTCGTGTGGCACACTCGCATTCACAAATACTTACACTTTCCAAGCCACAAATTTACTTTAACCCATTAATTGACTATGGTGCGAAAACTCACCATTTTTAATCTATAAAAATAACATTTTTAGTCTATAAAAATCACACTTTTAGTCTATAAAATCATACTTTTTTAGTGGTGCGTTTTTGCACCATTTGCAATTAGTGGGTTAATAGTACCTGCTTTTATATATAGAGCTTAATCGCGAAATCTTGAAAACAAACGCACTAATGGGACTAAATTATATCCAGGAATAAATATAAATAAACTTATTTTTTTTTCAATAGCATTATTTATAAATTAATTTAAAAGTGGTGCCACGAAAAATGCTAAAAATGCCCTAAGTCCGGACACCAAAACTGTTTTTCCCAAGCCCGGAGGTGCAAAAGCAAATTTTGTAAGCGTGTCGCTATGCAACAGTGATCGCTTATAATGGATGTGCAACAAAATATTGAAAACTTTTTCAATTTTCCTAAAATTTTTACTTTAACTTTTTATATTTGCAAATGTTTTTAACCCTTCAGTTCAGACTATAATTTAATATTTCTTACTTCCTTATTTATTTATTAGTTTATCAATTATAAATGGTTTTTTATTATAAATTTTTTTGAATAAATAAGATTTTTGATAAATATGATTAAAGTTAACTTAAGAAATCATTTAAAGTGCAAATGATTGTGGTTGCAAATGATATGACCGGCACTGTATGCATATAACCTTGAACTTGAATTTTGTTTCTCATTTATACATGCACTTTTCGATTTACTTATTATTACGTAAATTTTTTAGTTTTCAATCAAATTAATTTTCTTTTAAATAAATAAGAGATTATATATTGTTAAATATTTACGTATGCTTAAAAGTGTTTGGAGAAAAGATGAACATTTTAAGAACCAAACATATAGAATATTGCGATTTGCATTGGTTTTATGCATTCCAGTAGCCAACTCTACTTATATAAAATTCCCAGTGCCAATTTACCTGCTACTTAAGTATTTGTTGAGGAGTTTTGTTTTGTCTTGAATTCAAATATTCACTTTTTCAACTCCAAACAAATGTAGATGCCAAATTCAAATTAGTGTTGTATCAAGTAATGTTTTTATAGTGTTGGAGATCGAAATACAATTCAGCCTCACGCTAAGTAAAATTCCCCCCAAATCGGGGAATCCCCCGCAAGTTGGCATCGCTTCTCTTAACTCAAATGCAACAAAAAATAAAATAAAGAATGTTTTAAATTTCAATAAGTTTATGTAGTTACATAGCCCCGAAATTCCCGGGAATTTTTATTTTATTTTTTTCTCGAGATTCCTGGAACCCGAGATTGACATCCCTTATGTGTACATTAAGGTGGCTTTTATCTTTCAAGTTTGATTTTTTTCTGTGTTACTCCTCAGTTTAGTTCCATTACATAAAAAAATTAGCTTTGCGAAATTTGGGCTCAATCCGATAAGGGGAAGGGTTGTCCCTCGGGCCGTGCTTTTGAAAAAAAAGAAGAAATTTCACACAAAAAATGGTACAAGGGAAAGGCTAAAACACAACAGAAATTATTTGTTAAATGCCAATATTCAAAAAAAATGAATCAAGAAAAAACAGCATTTATTTCTTGAGCAGGAAAAAAAAAGTAGTAACCAAAAAAATTTGAATTTTGAATATTTCTTTTCGAATTAAATTGCAAAAAAAAAAAAAAATTATATATAAGTATATTGCTGTATGCCACTGACAGTCTAGCCTTAAATGGAAACAATATTTTGGGGAGTTAAAAAAAAAATGTTGAATCTTTTTTTCCGATTGAGCACAAATTCTGCATAACTCATTTATTAGTGGAATGGATCTAAACTGAGGGGTAGCCCATGAAAAATTATCAAAAATGTTAAAAAGTGCCATATAAGAGCCACCCTAACTTACATATTTAAAAATTGTTAAAGATTTTTCTATAACAGGACAGAAAAAAATAGATGAAGACAGCGAAGTATAATTATAAATAATAATAATAATAATATAATAAGAAATAAACATTTTCAATTGCAATGATATAAATATAACAGCACATTTATTTCCTTTCCTTTGATATATACATTTATTGAAGAAAATTGTTGAAACTTGGATACTCCATATGTTATACATATTCACCAAATTGTGATGCGCCAATATTATCCTTTATTCGGTTCCAGAAACCATTATATTCGTTAAAATTCTGAAAATTGTTATCACCTTCGGTGTTATAGTTAATATTTTGCATGGCTTTAAATGATTTTTGTGATTGGATTGATTGGGATGAAGTACCACCGTTGCGATATGTATTTAATATAACTGAAATTTCCCGGTATGGGATATTCGGCTCTTCGGTAGTTTGTTCCAACAAAATTTGGCCATTTTTCGAATAACATATGTTTCTGCGTACTATAATCGATGGATTATAGGGGGAATTTACTTTTGTGACATAACAACGGTCGGTTTCAGTGGGGCAAAAGATTTTGTCACATTTGAAAACAGCTAAATGGAGAAAGAAAGTGATATTTAAGTTAACTTATTAAATATTTCGAACTAAAAAACATTTTAAATTACCAAAATTAACATAAATTTCCACATCGCCAACTTTTGTATATGATTGTTTATTTGCTGTTACTAGGACTGCCAGCAGTAGACTTGAAAGGCTTACTCCTTTTATCAGCGGCAAAATATCACGTGGTCGATACATATTGCGTTTATGTCGCTGAAATGAATATATATATATCGCTCATTTACTAAAAGACCGTCATAAGTCAAAAAAACACAATTTTTGAGTTAATGATGCAGAATTATTCATTATGTCACGCTTCATATTGTGTAAAAATTTCATATTAATATCTTGTATACTCTGCGCGTGAGAATTATAAGATTTCTTCTGTTTTCTGCAAAGTGTGACTCAATTAAAAACTTTAAACGCGTTTTTTGCAAAATCGCGTTTTTTGAGTTATGACAGTCTTTTAGTAAATGAGTGATATGTAATGGTAATCTTTATTTTTTATTTATTTTCACTTAAGGTTATTATATTTATTTCGGGAATATACACGAATAAATTAATTGTATAAAAATACATAGTTATACTAGAGTGGACCGATAAGATGCTTTGATAAGAGAGGGTAAATACATCCACGCATTTTTTAAAACCATTTTGTTTGCTTCGGTGACTCTGGAAATTGAAAAATTTTCGAGATAAAAATAGAGGTTGGCCCAAAAAAAGACACTGATGCATACTGAAAGTTTTCAAGTTTTGTCAATCTAAAAGTATCTACAAACACTCTGATTGCACATTTTTTCTCGCTGTATGTGCTTCCTTAGAATGTTTTCCGCTCGTTCTGTTGGCGTGAGCTATTCAACGTCCGAAAACTTATTTTTTGGCAATTCTGATAGAAAAAAGTATGCTGCTTACGAATCACATGTCTGTTTTTCCAAATTCAAAATGGCGAATTCAATATGGCAAAAGATTTTTGAAACTTGAAACCCGTTGCTTAGAGGTTTTGGGGATCGCTGATTACGATACTGGCATCAGATTTTGAAAACTTTAAAAAATTGTTTGGACTCGCTTGAAACTCTTTACTAGGGGGTTTTTGGGGTCACTAACTACGAATTTAATGTCAGATTTGTAATCAGCGACCCTGAAAACCTCCGAGTAACGAGTTTCAAGCGAATCCGATGAACTTGAAAAATAGTCGGTCATATTGGATCAGCAATTTTGAGTCCTAGTTAGCATCGCCAGAAGCCACCTAGTAATGTGTTTCAAGCGATTCCGGTCAATTCCGCCATTTTGAATTTTAAAAATCTTAAGTCAGGTTCGTCATCAGAGACCCTGAAAACCCCTGAGTGACGATTTTGAAGCTGTTTTCTCGAAAACTTCTTTTTGTACGTTAGGTCTTTTTTTTAGAACACCAAAACACAAAAAAGTGTATAACTTTCGTTTTACTTCAAAATTTTCACTATGATTTTAGAAAAGTATTCTAGAAACAATAAGGAACCCAAAAATCGAAAAGAAAAAAAAAACCGATGATCTTCAAATTTTAAACTGGAATGACCCCTTAATTCACGCTCAACTTTTTACCGTCTATAAGCGATTCCATCCCTAACGTAACGTAACGAAATAGCTAATTATTAACCCAGTAATGCCTGTGAGTGAGCCGTTGCTGAGCCAAGTTTAAAAACAATTTTTTTCTCAAGTTAATTTCTTGATCTATCTACTTTGGTTCCCGTTCGCCCTTAATAGTTCAAGGGGGAAACAATATATCAATCTATATTATAACTCAAAGAAATTATTAGGACTCAGTGAATTTAGAATAAAATAAATACATAGTTGAAACTTTCAGAGTTTAATTTTGAGGTAATTTATATCAATTTTGAAAACAATTTCCGATTTTTTTCCCCCAGTATCTAAATATTTACGCCTAAATTTGATTCGAGACATCGTCTGTTTCATAATTTGACCCGAAAACTCAGTAGTTTTTGTGAGAAATCAGATGCTACAATGGCAGCTAGAAGGATTTTATAACAAGATCAATTGCGCAAAAATTGTGAAAGATAAACAAAAAACTACGTACGATTGTTTTTTTTTAGGAGTCTATGAAAACTAAATCAAGACGTTAGTTTTCAAAGTTATGACTTTAGTTCATGTTCAATTCGTTATTTGGCTTAATGAACAAATGTAGTAAAAAAAACAACAGTGTATACAGTGAGCTTAGTGATAGTTATTGGTCTTTCAACATCCTATATAAGCTACTAATATTTGAAATCGTAACCCAGAATTACAGATTTGATTTCAAATATTTTCACTGAATAGAGATATTGAAAGAAACTACCATTACCGTTCTATATACTTATTTGTTGTTGTGTTTTTCTCTTCGTTATTTGAAAGTCTAGTACATGAGTGAGTGTGTGTGCTTGTGAGAAAATGATTCTAGGTGTAATTTTTTCTGAACAGGCCCCATTCGATGAGTTTGTGATAGTTTTTTTTTTTTTAAATCGGTTATGGTATTGAGATAATTTAATTTGTTTCACACAAACCTTTTTATACTGCTTCGATAGTTTTAACTATGTTAACGAAATTCATACCATATTAATCAGAAACTAGATTTGATTTTTTGTTCATAAGATTCGGGGAAATATGGTAAGTAATTATGGGGCGACCCATGCCGAATCAAATTTGTTCGGCCTTAACCATTCAAATCTTGTTTAAATTTTTCATTTATATAGTATCCACCACTAGCGGACCAAGACATCCGAGGATGTAATTTGAATTTTTTCACCCCTTCACATTTTTTTTTTTTTAATTCATGACATGCTAAATCTAATGGCTCGAATCAGACACAAGGTTCGGTTTATTTTTCCCAAACTCTAGAACCACAACGGTCTTTTATACTACGTTAATACTAACGCTACGTAAATTTTACGTACTGATGAATATCCTTCTGATACGCTTCAATTATTTTGAAGTTTTGCAGTCTGAATTGTTATTTGTACTATATTGAACTATTTATTCCTAAACGAACTTAAGGGGGCATGTCCCTTGCTCGGGTCCAAAAAATTTATTTATTTATTTTTTGCATAATTATAGTTTTATATAAAAAAAATGCTTGATGGATTTTGTTCTACCTAGGCTCATTTTCTTTACAAATATTTTTTTATAAGATAGACTATTATTACAATGGTAGATTGTTTAGTTTTTTTTACATCCCTTATAAGGGCCCATTTTGTTTAAAATTCGTCTTTTTTTTAATTAAAGCTTTGCCAATGAGTCATTTTTTATTATTATAGCTTCATAATAGTCTATCTTACAGAAAATGATGTATCTTTTTAGATTTTTATTGATTTTTTGCTTTGGAGCACCCGGAGGACTTCTATAACACCCGCCGATTGAAATAGCGATTTTTTTTTTACATAGTGTAATAATTCTTGGATTATACTTTAGCAAAAAAAAAATTAAATTAGTTTAGGTAGAAGCTGTTTCATTTCGAATAATTAATTTTTGAGATTTATAGATCTATCGTGGTAAAAATATTGAAAATATCGAGAAAACGGAAAACGCATTTTTCATCAGCGGCGTATGAGGATGTACCGATAACAGCGTACCAGGATAGTATAATAATTGAAATAGTGAACAAACTAGTTGCTTCGCGTTGAAATCAGCGTATTCATCTATAAATGATCACCAATTTGTTTCTTTTGCACAATTTTTTAAGAGATTTTCAAAACCAAACTGTAAACGAAATTCCTCACTATATTCCGGAAACTACAATAATTTGAATGACCGTATCTTACATTATGACTTGTTTATAACTCTCAGCTAGAAAATTTGTTTTTAATAACGTGTTTAATATCTGCGACGTCTCAAAATATACTGAGCATACACCAGCTTTAAATAATTTTTTTATAAAAACTAACCTATCTGTGTTCATATCTGTGAACGGGGAATTACAGGGCAATGAATAAAAAAAAAAAAAACAAATTAACGGCGTAACGTAACTTTGGTGGAATGTAAACAATTTTTTGTTTGTTTCGAAGTAATAAATTTCTTATACATAAGTATGGATGCATGTCGATCGATATATATATGCATATTTTTCAGTTAATTTAATTACACTAGTCAACCCAAAATTTGCGTAATACACGTTATAAAGCATTTCTATATAATTTTTGTACGGAGTTTTTCGCCTTCACGAATGCGAATGCATTCGAAAATTTTGGAGAGCTCCAATTTTTCTAATTTTTTCAAGAAAAAATAAATATTTTAAATTCACAATGCAGAATTTTGAGGGAAAATATATATATATGTAGGGATGTACTTGCAAAAAATTAAGTCTGTATTTCATGAATATTTCACAACATTGTGATTAAACTCCGCGAATAACGTAGAAATGATTAAGGAGGTGCCTGACGACAAAAAATCGCAATTTGTTGAGTAGTGTTATTGAATGTAATAATTGAAAATACCACAGTGAAGATTTATTCCCCGTATAATATTATTTACTTATTGCTGGAACGGCAATGTAAGAATGTTTCAAATTTCACGCATAGTTTATTATATTAGGGGACGCGCAGCGAAAGGGAACTATTAAAGAAAAGTTGCTATGTAAATAAAACTAGGAAGTAAATTTAAGTATATTTTTGAATTTCAGAAAATCCTGTAAAACACAAAAAAAAAATTTAACTGGGAATCGTAATGATTCCGATTTTTAAAGGCGAGTTCCGATTTCCGAACATGACAGCAAGATAACAAAAATACTTCGGTTTTTGTCATGTGTTTCGATTTTTATTCCGATTTTAAGTCAAATTGTCCGCCATGCTTGCAGTTCTATATGCAAGAGCATATTCGAATTACCAGGTAAACACAAGGAAAATAACTTCATTTGATAGTTTTCTTTGCTAAACTTAATTATTTTCACAGCTTATCCATGCCATTCTCAAAACACCGGGCGTTTTGTTCAAGGAGTACATTAATCTGCCATAGCGGTAGGGTAGCCAGACGTACTGATTTGATTAGTACATGTCCTGAATATTTTTTTTAAATCTCGAAATCAGTAAGAAAATGCACTGATTTTTTTAAATTAATATCTTAGGAATTTCGTTTTTGCAGACAGCAGACATGTCTCACCCTATTTGTCTCTTTTTCTGATTGTTCACAAAATATAATAAGGGAGTGTTCCCGGGTATGAGACGGGTTTTGTTTTTGAGCCATAAATTTTCAGTGGTTTCGAAAATCGAGTGTTTTATATACTGTGAGAGAGGAATTGAAAATACGCAATTTTTATACGAAAAAGTATAGTGAATCCATTGGCACGCAAAATTGTGTGACCAATTTTCTGAGGATGTGTATTTTTGCCGAAAAAAAATTTGTACCCGAGACACAAAAAATCCACTAAAAATTGGGAAATGTGAAGTAAAACCCAAATCACTATTTATAAATATAAATTTATTTATGTCCTAGGCCTTCAGTGGCTAAGACAAAAAGAAATGACAGTTTTTATTCATCATCTCCTTCTTAGTCATCGTCATTTCCAAATCGATATCGCAATGTTTGCACACTTCAAATGAGTAGGCCGCTTGCATGTGATGCATATGATGGACGAAATACAAAAAAATGGATCAAAACAGTAGATAACAACAAAAAAAATTGTTTCCAACCATATATTGGCATAATCCAAAATTGGATGGCAAAATATACGTAAAACGCTAAATGCTAATGCATAACACTCACCTTGTTCAATTTACTCGAAAATATATCACTTTGAAAAAAATCAAAAAGGTTTTCGTGACCGATTTTCACACACGATGTTTCAGCTAATACAAGCAAAAAGTCTATTCACTCCGGTTTTACCACAAAAACTGGCTCTTGTCACAAGAAAATTTTGACAGTAGTCAGATCGGCAATATTGATATTGCATGATGTAAAAAATCGACTGTCTCATACCTGGTGCTGTCTCATACCCAGGTACACTCCCCTACTTACGCGTTGCTGCTATCGAGTGGAGAAAAGCAACATTTGCTTGAAGAAAAGTCGATTAAAGTAAGTTTTTAAATGAGTGAAAGGAATTTGTTATTAATTGAATTTGATTATTGTTCTCAGCTCTCACAATTCTTTAAATATGGTAACTGATACCTAATCAACATTGTCTACTGACGAAGAAAAAAAAAAGGAAAAAAAGCACTCAAAATTGGAGAAAAAGTTTCAGGTAGTTTATATCACTATATTACAATGAAATTATTAGGTAATAAAACCATTAAAGCTGTACTGATTTGAACTGATTTTCACTGATCTAACGTCTAATGGCGTCTAACGCCTACATGGCGGTCACCGATGAACAACGCATAAGCCACATTTTTCTTAACTCGAGAGCCGCCAGAAAAACAGCCAACTTGAATCACGTCGAAATATGATCGATTAAAATTTCCATTATTTGATTTTACTATTTTTTAAAATTAATGTTGTAGAAGTTGAGATATGATGGGTACGTACTAGAAGAGGGCACTTGAGGTCAATGAGTTTTGAAACAAAAAAGGTGGTTTCCTTGAGACAAAAACGTCAATATATCATAGCAAGGCAATAATATAGATTCGAAGGTGAGCGGCGCACTTTTTTTACCTGTAAGGCGGTACGGTACATATAAGCATATTCCACAACCCATTTTGATATTTAAATTATGTGTTACATACTTTTGGGCTTGTTGTGTCCTATTTTTAATATTAAAAATTCACCTTTCTCAATCAGTTTATACAGTAAATTACGGTTAAGCACAACACGGATAAATGCAAAAACAGCATAAGTGCATCTTGTCGTGAAGCCATAAGTCTTTGTATACTTTTACATGAAAAATCCACTGATAAGTGCATCACACAACTGTAAATCCATCCATATATCAGCCTTGACACAAACCGGATGCAGTATGGTGAAAAACGCTAGTCAACACAAAATTTGCGTAATGCACCTTTGAAAACATTTCTATGTAATTTTCATACGGAGTTTTTCGCCTTCACGTATTCGCATTCGAAAATTTTGGAAAGCTCCGATTTCCTCATTTTTTTGTGAATTTAACTGTAGCTTACTGTACTAATAATAAGACAGCATACTTTCGGGTTGCGATTCACTACCCTCCGCGGCACGAAAGCTTAACATAACCGGCACAATATTTACAGACAAAATAATAATTTTAGGGTCCTATTTTTAATATTATTCTAATAACAAGACAGCATACTTTCGGGGTGCAGTTCACCACTCTTCACGTGGCAGTACAAAAGTTTAACATAACCGCTACTACATTTATTTATTTACTTATTTATACACACACTTTCAATGTATTGGTGCATCGGTTAGGCAGTTCTTGCAGGGTATAAAACCTAACACAACACTCAGCCCCGAGTAAAGATGTTATCACATCAAAAATTGGATCTACTTCTACACGTAACGTAGGTCTAGTCAAGCAGAAAAAAACTCAGAATTTAGAATTGATCCTCAAAATCTGGACTTAGGGTCGAAAACCCAATTTTTTATAGGTTAAAGCCTTATTTTTGTTCATCCGATGAGTAAGTTATTTAAAAGAAAACATTTAGCTGCTTAAAACGATATATAAATTGGTAATATATTCTCACCCTCTAGTAGGCAGGACCGTCTCCAGACGGGCAATCGCTTAATACAATTTAAAAGACGTTTGAAATTTTTTATGTGTGTTCATGCCACTCAGTCGATAGATGAATACCGGAACTAAACGTTTCGTAGCTTTAGTACTCTGTGCGTTGTTTCGTTTTGATTTTATAGCCAGTTGAAGGTCAGATTTCGAGTATTTAACGAAAAAAAATTATAAATATAAGAAAATTGATTATATTTTACATTTATGCAATTCGAATACATAATAATTTTCTACTTTTCCAGTTCTATTTTCTCACCTCGACCAAAAATAATGACTCCAATTCGATTTTCGACCTCATTTCCGAGTTTTATTCATTAAAATCAGCTATTCCTCATATTTTTTAATGCTGAAAAAAATGGACAACTATAGGGTTAAGGAATATCAGAATTAGATGGCAAAATATACCGAAAATTGAAAAAAACATTTCATTTGAATGGCGTTTTGAACTATTAATCTTGAAAACCTGGTGAGGACAAATTAATGGACTAAAAAAAAATGAATGGACTATTAGAAACGAATTCGACTGGTTTGTTCGGAAAATGTCTATAGTTTTTTTAGACAAAAAAAAAAAAAAATTATCGTAAGTTTTTTCGGGAAAATTTATATTAAAAATATATTTTGTACAAGTGTGGGAAGTTCCTGGTGGATGATATGGAGCTGGCAGAACGGACATTATGTCTTTTTTGTAAAACGTTGTTAAAACATCGATTTCATCATTTAGAGATTAATTATAAATAAATGGGATTACTTAAATACTTTGTCGAAGCCTCCCATTTACAGTTGACAAATTCTCACTCCCGCATTTTTTTCGTATTATGCAAAATTTCATATCATATTATATATCAATTTAGAGAGCTTGACGAGTAGGTTAGCCAATTCTAAAACATTAGCGTCGGAAGTTCTTTAAAATTCACTCATTCAACAAAGCATTGCATTCATCGTTGTAATAATCATTGGTTAAGCGGGAGAGAGAAGACATTAGTAACGGCATTTCTCAGAATTATCTAACGAATTATCTGCATACACAAATAACAAAACAAACGCCAACGAGTAGCCCCAGTTACTGGGGCCTTGCCGACTTGTTGAACTTATTTTTCTAAAATCTCACATTTTACAAAATCCAATCCTATGCTCCTAAACTGTTTTTAGTCAAAAACTACTCTAGTACTTTTCGAACGAGCCAAAAAAGTCTAAAATCGGTTGAAATAGTTTAACAACAAAAAAACTGAGAAGTGCGAAACAAATTTTCAAATGGTAAAAAATCCTTGTTTCCGTCTATTTATTCTATTTAAGGATAGGATTCAACATGATGAGTGTTAATCTACTTCAGAGATGTGAGATGAGAGTGAGATGCATACTTCCATTGGTAGTGCTTGACAACTTGGTGCAAATATTGTGTGCTCTCTTTGTCGTATGTCAACGCCATTTTGAATTGGGTGATTAATTTCACAGCTCCTTTTCCGTTCACGACGGTCAAGTTTTGGTAAATTAGTTTACCAGTATAGTAATCTTATCTTGCCACGTGGAAGGATCAAAATGTAAGAAATTGAGATCGATTTGCAAACGCTCCGAAAATTGCTTGGTGCGTAGAACGTCAAAATCACTTACATCTTTATTCGCATACGTCTTCAATTGTCCGACTGTTACAGCCCATCGTTTCGAAATAACGACTTCTTCTTCTTCATCTTGAAGATTACCCAAAGCTTGAACCATTTTTCGTTTGAATTCAAGTGGAAAATTCTCATCGAAAAATCAAATGGTAACGACCTGCTCCGATAAATACAATAAATAGTTTCTGATTTTGCACAATAAAACGTTTGAAGCTTTTGCATCGAAATATATCATCGCGTCTTGAAAAATCGTAAGTTTTAGCTATCATGCATCCGATTCAATAAAAAATACTCGACTGGAAAATGCAAATGGTTCGAATAACTTTCAGTTCTGCTGTCATCTTGAATTGCCGGCGAAACAAAAACATGTTGTAGCACTAAGTATCTTTGGGCATGAATCTCGCATGAATCGTTGCTCCAGGTAAACGCAACTGCACAGTTGTTTACCGTAATCGTGGGAATGTTAGCTTTCTGCCAAAAATCAAAAGTAGCATTAATTGTGTGTTTTACTCTGGCTTTCACAGAGACTTTTTCCACACGCTTCATACTCGGCAATTTTGCATCCTTGAAGATCACTTACACATTTTCCCACCAAATATTATATTATCATAGGATCAAGGATGTTTTTTTAGATGATCATAATAATGCCACAAGAATTTTACCGATATAAACACAAAACTTTGAAGAATTTCTACTTTCCGTTTCATTTTATAATGGGTGCGATTCACGGATGTAAAATCAGAAAAACTGATTTCAGAGTGAGAAGGAAACGCGTCGCTGAGTGTTTCTGATTAGCAAAGCTGCTTCCATTTGAAGCTATTTATTTTTTTTCCGATTTTTCAGGTCAGCATGATTACTCAAAACTTTGACAGTTCTGTGACTCAACACAAACTCGAAATCGTCCTTAATTTTATTTTTGGAAGGAAATTAAAACATTTCACAAACTAGAATTTAATGATTTTCAAAAATTTACTGATTTTTAATTTATCATTTTGAAATCAGCTTTTATGATTTTGTGTCCGGGAAACGCATCCAATTACATTCACGTTATACATTTCACATTTGGCTGTCAGTGTCATCCAAATGAGACGCCAACAGAGAATAAGTATTGGAGGAAGATAAAGTTTTTAGTGACTTTTAAATTTTTTACACACTTCTCAGAATTTGATGTTATTGTGTGTCGAGCTATATCAACCGATTTCAGATTTTTTTGGCTCGTTCGAAAGGTAATTGCATGTAGTTTTTGATAAAAAAAAAACAGTTACAGAGCATATTATTGGCTTTTGTAGTCGTAAAATGTGAAATATAGAAAAATAGGTTCAATTTCGACATTTTTCCTAGTGAAGAACTTAAAAGTTCAACCCGGAACCACTCGGAATCACTGGATAGCAATCTAAAGAATTCCATGTTTATTTTCATCCCCAACCTCACGTTTTTCAATGCGAAAACTTTTGTTTTTCGAAAATCGGTCTACTATGGCCACTCTAATGTACATATGTATATATTAGAACAACAATATGACAAAATAAAGAATTAATTACGCGCATGAGTCCAATTGGACGGAGATATTTTTTGAAAAAGTACTGTTTTTTTATTACGCCAGGGAATGCTTATGTAGAGAGGCGACATAATTTGACTATGCCGAAACCTCCCAGCTGTCGCAGTCTCTGCCCTTTATTCTACGAGTATTAACCCTTTCGTACTATCTTTTTAATTGGGGTTGATAGATAAGTTTTGTGTAAAATTCTACAACTAAAATAAACGAGTTTCAAGCATTTATATTTTTTATTTTTTACAAATATAATAGGAAAGCAATATTTCCACTTAGTAATAAATTGTTGATTTTTTTTAAAAATAATTCAACCAGCTTTGATGATTAATTTTTGACTTGACTTCAAAGACAAAAACCTTTAAATCAATAGCATAAGCACGAAATTTTAAATGTTCGGCAATCCAAAAACATGAAAAATACTCAACAGAACTGAATATATCTAATTTTATTAGTAGATAATGAAATTGAAAACATATTTATTAGCTATCAAAACTTGTCCTCTGTAGAGGACGTCATGAGTGAAAGGGTTAAACCGAAAGCAACAACTGAAAAAAGTCTGAAATCTTAAAATGATGTCATTTATTAAGTTTGTAAAATATAATTTGGCTTTTAGCTTTAAAATTGCATTTTGAAAATTTTTAAAATTTAACACGTACCAAACAGTAATGTTAGCATGATTTAAATAAACTTTGATTATTGTAGTAGATAACTTAATTCAAATTATTATATGCAGCGCTACTGATTTTGTTGTGATTTTAGCACCAGCTCGTGCTCGTACATTTGTCAATTTATGTCACCTCAGCATTTTTTCAACAAAAGTTTATTTAATTTTTACCAAATAAACTATTTTTGTTGATAACAATTTCAATGGAGTATCAACAACAGGCAGGTGCTCTACATTGTAAATAATGTTATTGTCAATGATAATATAAAAGGTGAGTCATTTTGTTAGTTAGCAACTAAAATATTTTTAACTTAAGTAACGTAAGTTAACTTAAGTCAACACAAACGGGGAAAAACCTTGGAAAAATAAATGAAAGAAAATTTAAGACAAACATCGACATTTGTGTTTATTTATATGTATGCCACCAACAACATAAATTTCAGGGAATTCGACGATTACGTATTAGGTGAAAATGTCTCTCTCTTTGAGCATATTTTTTGGGGAAAGAATTTAATGATGTAATCTGAAATTGAGTTATAATTTTGTTTTTAATAATGTATAATGAATTACGCTCGTGCTTCGTCCTCGGCCGGAATGTCATTCCGCAGAATTAAAAAACTGCAATCGCTTTATGCTCAATATTAATTTGACTATAGTCTGATCTAGGGCTGCCAGATGCGCGTCGCCAAAAATTCAGTATATCCGAGCTCTTGGAGTGTGGGAAAAATCAGTAGAAATTAGTATAATTTCCCACCACCCAAACTTAACGCGGGAATCGAAGATATTTTTGAAGTAATTTAGTGAAAAAACGTTAGTAAAATTTATAGTGCGTATGTTCGTATTCATAAATCGAGTATTTTTACTCGAAATTTCGAATAATTTTAGCATATATAACAAATTTGTTTAAATAACGCAGTTTTCGAACGCTTTGTTTTCTCCAATACTATAAAATTACCTGTTCAAGTAATTGTTACACCATTTTTTGAACAAATCTTTTTATTAGGTTCGTTACTTTGTTTACATTTTCTTGACAATCAGCTGATATGGTTGTGACGTCGCACCAGAAGAAAATATTAAATATTAATGTTTATTTGGTATTACTGAGCACTACTAAGCGAAAATTTTTATTTTATTTGATTTAATAATATTAGCTGTTTAAAATGAAGTCTGTTGTGATAAATTGTTTTTATTGTAATCACAACAACACAAAGAATTACTGTTTATTACTGTGTTTTGTGGAGTGAAAACTTGTTATTTTCTTAATTTAAAGAATATTAATATTTAAAATTAAGTGTGCTGTGTTTAATTGTGATCATTATTATGCCAATAAGGGATCCAATATCAGTTCCTTCCAATTTCCGTCAGATGTAGCAGTGCTGAAGAAGTGGGTTAGTTTTTGTCGGCGCGGCAACAGCTTCAATACAAAAACTGGCCACATTTGCATGGAACATTTCAGAGCTGATGACTTCGAAATCAGTTTGAAGTATAAAATGGGTAAATACCGTTTAATTATTTATTAGTTTTAATCGTTTTTTTTTTTTAATAAACAAAATTTATAGGATTTACATCCTTAGAAAAGAGCTCTTTATATTTGGGGAGTTCACAAGCTATTGTAAGCTGTTGTAAAGTAATGAAGTCGTAATCTTTTATATGAAAAATGAGAGAATTTATGACAAATGAGAGGATACGACACCGAATAAGACACCTTGTGAACATTCCAATTGTCTTATTTCTGTATATATGTGTGTAAATATTTTAGTTTTATATTTAATCAAATCTTTAAATGCAATGGAATCATTAGCAATATGTCTTATAATTTTTTTCACATAATATCTAAAACTTACTATAACTAATAGGTAATTATTATTATTTACATCATTTTACACAGTTATTTTAATTTTCACATACAAATTTGGCAGTTCACTTGTATAAAAATTCTGCGCAGAACAAAATAACATTTGTACAGCTGAGGTTGTAATCTATAACCATGTAGGTACACGCCAGCGATGCCAACTTGCGGGGAATTCTCCGATTTGTGGGGAATTTCACTTAGTACGGGGAATGAGCTGTTTTTTGCGGGGAATTTGAAACCGTTTAGCTTTTAGATAATAAAGTCTGTAGAATATTTTTTGTCAAATTTTATGTAATGTAAATCGTTTAACTTTTGCAATACTTCATATTTTAGGTCTTATAACCTTCATCTCTTCTTAAGAAGGCCCTGCACTTTCATGGTTTGGAGAAATCGATTTTTAAAAAAGTGTGTACTTCGAAAGTATTATATTTCAAAAGTATTTTGGAAAAAATTTCAAAGACAAAATCTCGAAGTGCTTTCGTAGATATAGACCATTATAACGGGGAGAGTCAGTCAGGCCAAAACAGTCGCGCAGCGCTTCGGCTTCCCTTTCGGCCGTTCAGAAAAGCTTAGCCATGCCTTCGTCCAGCTCCAACTAATTAATAACTCCGGATTGCGATTGCATCGGTCACCGATCTGTGCGTTATGCAGATGCGCCTCTCGGTCGTATTGGGCGTGAGGAAGGTCCGTTGAGATTCGTCGATATATTTAAAAACCGATAGCCAAAACTTTGACCCCTTTCTTCTCAAAACAAGGTTTTTGCCATTGGCATTTATGATCTAAAAGTTAAATATGCTTTTCAACACAACAATGACCCCAGGACAAAATAGAAAAAAAGTTTGGTTAATTTTTTTGTTCAATTTGCAGCGGTGTACTTTCGAAAAAAGACCAATTTTTGAGAAAACTAATTTTGGCTGTCAGCCATTTCGTAAATTATCTGTCAAACAAAATAATAGTAGTATGTCCTAAGTCCATAGTCATAATTTTTCTAAGGATTTTTTAGACCTTCCAGTGTGCCGCATTCGTGCAGTGATGATTTTTAAAACGTCCTCCATTAAGCTACAAAAAAAATTGTATAAATTTTACACAATTTTCTTATATTTGAAGTCTTCAAATATACGTAGTAATGGAAGATTTCCTCCCCGTTTCGGGATCAAACTTACACAAAGTTTAGCCTTATTGAGTAGTAGTTACCACACCAAATTTGAACGAGATCAGTCAAAAATTCGCCGAGTTGGAGAGCGGTAGAATTTATACATTTTTGTCAAACAGCTCCTGTTTTGGATCCACTAATCACCTTTTGCATTTGGAAATTTTTATCGAACACGTTTTTTATTTAATCTTTCGAAAAATGAAAAACAAATCTTAAAAATTCAAAATGTGACCATTTTTTTTTCAAAATCAAAAATAGTTTTGACTTTTTTACAAAAGGAAACGTTTTTTGTTTTAATTTGGGTCAAAAGAAAGCCCATGTATTTTCCTTTGAGAACTTTGAGTGTTTATCTATCATAATGAACGTCGAGTAGCTCGGTACACCGGATTCATTTGAGCTCAATCGATTTTAAGAGTGGGTTCCTTTGAGATGAAATCTCCCATGTGTCAAAAGAATTCCGGAGTCAGAAAGTACCTTACTATTAACCTACCAGTTCTGGACCGCATTGAAATAACATTAACCTTGATCAATTTTAAACGTGGGTCGCAGTTATAATATAAAATTATACCGGTGCGAGGAATTTGACTGAATATCGGGGAATTTTTCGCGGGCTATCGGGGAGTCAGAAGAAATGAGTTGGCATCCCTGGTACACGCATATTTTTTATACGTAAAGGTCATGCTTCGTCGAAACGACGACGGCATTATTCAAAGTGGTCATACACATAACACAGTGTTACAAAATTTAGTGAAGTAGAAATACCTGATAAGTGATACTATTTTTCTTGTAGTTCTTGTCGAGTAAAACAATAATATGTGTGTGAAATTTTCCAAACACCCCCAAAATCTTGATTTACCGTTGAAAAACTGGTTTTGCGTACCTTTGCGCACTTATAAGCCTGTAACTTTGTTGATTATCAACAAATTTTCAGTTTCTTACCGGTTTTAGAAGAAAACAACTTAGACCTTTCGAATGATATATATTTTATTTAAGAAAACTTGAGGAATTTGTATGTATTCGTCCAGCAAACACAATTTTTCACTTTTTTCGCCTTTTCTCAACTCTGCCGATGTTTCTACACACTATTTTATAAAGAAACCATACCATTTGTGAATTTATTCAAAAAATATGTTTAATAGCAAATACAACGTATGTTGTTTTTTAAATTCCCGTTGAAGTGACCAACAATATTTTGAAATCATTTCTGTTTTATTTTTTACCTCGAAGCGCTTTTCAGTTGTAGCCATTTCTTGATGAAAATTTTAGTCATGTTCATCGCTGAACTGGCCCAAGTTATCTGAGAAGGAGTCCAAATGCGAATGCAGGAAATGAACTTTTATGGGCATGTTATAGCCCCTTACACCAAACTTATTACCAAGGAAATTATCGCATAGCGCATCTTTGTGAATAGGATAGTCATGCACCGAATCGCTATGATCGCTATGAAGTACGGCTATCTCGTGAGTCGCATCAAATAGGCTGGAAAAACGTTTTAAACGTTCAATTAGTTAAAGCTGAGGATGTTATTCTACCACCACTGCATCTAAAGTTAGTTGAAAATCTGTCGATAATCCACTAATTTACAGGCTTTATATATAGTATCAGTTCCAGGCATTTACTGTCGCACAGTGTTATCCATTATCTGAATAAAATGTTTAGTTACGTCTTTTGTGATTTTAAATGACGATATAAACTAAACAAACGACAAAAGAAGGCGAACGAAATATAGTAAGTGGCAATAAGTACACTTTAACGTATGTAAATTCACGTGCGCGCCGCTCGAAGCGAGGCGACTTTAGTAGTAGTTGTTTTGTTATTATTTGAATATCTCGAAAACTATATCTCATCCCACACTAAAATTTTCACACAATTTTCCTAACACATTAATAAATATTTGGAGACCAAAAAAATTAAAAAAAAAAAATGTCCAAGTATGGAAAAATTCAATTTGTTTATAGAATTTCCAGAATATATTGAATAACAAAAACAATTTTATGTTCATATTTTTTCGATAAGTTGAAAGCAAGTTTTGACTCTTCGGACGTAAAGAGGAACTTTGTATATAACTTTTATAGTTCTAACCACTATTTATGAACTCGTGGACTTTTTTTGGTAAGCCTTCCATTAGAGATTTGATAGTTGTTTCAGACACCTTTTTGGAACAGTTTGCCCAGCTCCTTTTAAACTGCCAGTACATCCGTTTCTTCGATATTTTGGGACACATTTTTTGTGCTCTTTAAGTTTCTTTTCACAAGAGCCCAATATCTCTCCACTGGTCTTAGCTCCGGACAATTTGGAGGATTGGCCTCTCTTGGTACAAAAACTATGTTATTACTTCGGTACCACTCCAGAGCTTTCTTGCCGTAGTGACAAGATGCCAAATCGAGCCAAAAATTTGTGAACACATTGTGCTCTCTTATAAAAGGAAGAAGTCTTTTTTTCAAACATTCTTTGATGTATATTTCGGTATTTATAGAGCCCACTGTAACAAATGACTTGCATCTTTTGCCGCAACTGCATATAGCTTGCCATACCAGGAATTTTTTAGGAAATTTTGTCTGTTTTTGGATTCTAAATTGTTCTTCGACATTTCCTCAGCAACATAAAAATTTTGACCCGGAAGCTGCGTAAAAACTGTCAGTAAATCCGTTTCGTCGTCCATTATACAACATAAATATTTCTGTATGAAATTCGATTTTAATTTCCGAGCCCTACTTTTGGCCTCTTAATTTTGTGCAGCATTCCTGCCTGGAACCTTGTGGTCCTTGTTTTTTCCCCGAACCAGGTTTCCTATCGATGGTCAAATTCTCCTGAAACTGTTTAATAACATTGGAAACAGTTTGACGGCAGACCTTCAATTCTTTGGCCAATTTTTTGTAGGACCAATTTGGATTTTTTTGAAAATTTTTAATAATTTTAAGACGTACTTCTTTTTCTTCACTCATTTTGATCAAACTCACAATAAATCAACATGTTTGTAATTAAAAATAACAACTGACATATTTTTCAAAGATAACTAGATCAAAGAAATTTTTAAATTTTACACCCAAAAAAAATTATTAGGTAAAACGTGTGTTAAAATTTTTCAATCGCACTCCTTGTCATATTTTTCCGAATTAAGAAAATAAAGTGGACGATTCGGGGAGAGAAGGAATCTTTCGGGTGAGATGAGAAAAATATGCTCGGATATTTATATATAAGAACTAAATACTGCAAATTAGATCGTTTGTTTTAAAACCTTTGTCGACCGATGATACTTAAAAGTAACGTTAACATTGATGTCTGAAGCAAAGTTGTTAAGCACAAAGAGATAAACAATTTTTATGTATACACTTTTCCTGGATCTCTCCCTTTTTTAACAAATGACCGATAAAACAGAAACCGTTGAGAAAACTATTATACTGTTTTCGGAGAAAATGTTTCTTGTTAAAAATTTTTTGTTGGTCCACTTGGGATTGAACCACGGTCAAAAAACTTTTTTTTTAAATCAATTAAATAATTTTTTGGTTTCACATGGAAGCCTTATGTAATTACAACACCAAACGATTCCATTATTTACTTACGTAGTGTGAGTGGGTCGATTGTAGTGCAAAAAATTCGGTTCTTACGGTTTTTTAGTTGGAAGCATTAAGAACAATCGAAGAGTTTCTCCCTCAATCAATGCAACTTGCATCGAAAATAGAGCAAGTTGCATGCAGCCATTTTTTTACAATTGTTGCATCGCTACAAGTTCTTGCGTCCCCTCGCACGTTAACACTGCAGACAAGATTCTATTAATTCAGACAGAATTCATTAATTTTCTACCTACCTATCTTTCAAAAGGTAAACAGGTTTCAAAGTAAACACTCAAGTTGTAGCCTAAAGCAATTAAACGTTGACAAACTTATCGCTCTCACAGCGCTTACTCGTACAAGCAATCGCGGAAAATTTGAATTTCTAGTTTGCGATTGACAAAAGCACGCTTTTTATTTTATCGCTGTATGACCCTGCATCGACACTCGCACTCCAAAACTCGCAACAGTTGATTAGCAGGTTAAAGAGATAGCGCAAGGATTCTATCTCTCACACCGTTCCATCTGTCGCGGAAATACTCTACATAATTCTTTTTGCTAACGATGTACTACTATGATCAAAAAGTAAGACAAATTTTGAATTTAAAAATCGCGCCGAGTTTAATTCGTATCGAGTTTCATTTTTTTTATGAGTTGACACATAAGTATACAATTTATCGCATTTCTTCCAAATCAATAAAAGTGTTTTCGGTTATTTTCAGTATGGAAATATTTGTTGAGCAAGGAATTTTAGGTGTTCAAAGAGATGCTTTTGCTGGGCGATGATGCTTTAAAATGCATAATGGAGAAACACTTCAGCAATCAACCGAATATCGTGTTAAGTATGAATCGAAACACAAAATTCCACACCAAAGCTGTTCCAAAATTAAAGTCAATCGTTATTCGTCAATTTTTGGCAATAAATTTGCCTGATCTGGCACCATGTGACTTTTTTCTTTTCCTTCGACTCAAAAAAAGACTTCGTTGACACCACTGATGAGATAAAAGAGAAATCGCTGGCGTCTCTAAAGAACATATCAGAAACTAAATATAATCGATGTTTCAAACAGTCCAATCGAAACAAGTGCGTAATGCGTAAGCGCAAAATTACGCAGCACACTCGTACGTTATACTTTACTGAAATAGAGCGCAGCGTATTATCAGTTTCTAGTTGTCAAACATATTGATGGAAATTACTCATTTATATTATTTGTTGTGTTTTTTGAAAAAATATATATATATTCCAATGAGTGAAGTTAGCGATATAGAAATGTTGGAGGACTTAAGCCTCTTAAAAGAAGTAATGGGTACACAAACATCGCGAATTGGAAATCGTGCATTATTTAAGAGTCGTGATCATGGATTTTTTTACACTGGATTGAATATTTTAAAGGATAGGAATCCTGAATTATTTTACAAGTCAATAAGGATGGCTTATGCAAAATTCAAAGTGTTACTAAATTTAGTTGAGTTTCGGCTCAAAAAATATTCCCATAGGAAACCAATTGAACTGGAGCAGAGTTTATTCATTACCTTGAAGTAAGTAAAAACATAACTCAATTTTACCCATCATTATCATGATTTTGAAATGCACTCGTAGTCTTTTAGCGCACCGATGTTCCATCCATATAATTTCAATGAAATTCCGTGTAAGATTCGAAACGGCAAGGAGCATAATTTTTTAAATTTGCGAGGTTCTTTGGGATGCTCTTGGAGAATTTTATGTTAGCCCACCCAATGAGATGGACTGGAAAACTATAGCGCGTGGATTTTATGAGAAATGCGGACTACTCAACTGCGTTGGTGCAATAGACGGGAAGCACATTCGAATAAATTGCGCAAAAAATTCAGGATCCCAGTTCTATAACCATAAAAAATATAATAGCATAGTAAGTATCCACTAAATTTACCAACTACGTATCTTTTTACAAACGTTTGTTGATACTATAAATATTATTAGCTGTCTGTGACCACAATTATTCATTAACGCTAGTCGACAAAGTGATGATAGTGTAAATATTTCAAAATTCTGAAATGGGGAAAAAATTCGTGAAGGATGAATTAAATATCTCACCAAACATAACGTTACCTGTGTCTGAAACTCACTTTCCACATTTCGTTGTCGCTGATGCTTCGTTTCCTTTACGAACTAAAATAATGAGACCTCTTTCAAAAGCGCTCGGCAATGCGAAAGAAAGATATAATGCTAAAGCGCGGTTCACGCAAAATTGGCACGCAGGAAAGTTGCTGTATCTTTTTAACCAGAACACTCAGAATAACAAATAATGTATTAAATGATAAAAAAAAGTTCCGGGTATTCCTTTTAATGGACCCCATCAACCTTTGAACATCCGCTCTTGATACTTTTGCGGCTATTTGGTTCCATTTTAGTAACATTGAATTCACATTTTTCTGCCCTGGATTTGAGACCACAGCTGCAAATAGCCTGCCACACCATTGCTTTCTTTGCAAATTTATCCATTTTTATGTACTTGAATTTTGAGGGTACATTACCACGATTCGTTGCCATATAAAGTTTTTGACGTGGATGCTGTTTAAGATCAAATTTTACGTATGATTCGTCATCCACAATAATGCATCCATTGAATTTGGTCAAAACATTATAAAGAAGACGAGCACGTTTTTTGGCCAGCAAATTCTGTTTGTCCGTTCTATTTGGATATTTTATAGCACGATAGCACTTTAGCCCAGCTTTTATGCGTATTCGTCTAGCAGTACTTTTGCTGGCATTGAATTTGTTGGCACTATCGCTATCCGATAATCCGGGATTGCTTTTGATAGACCTCAAGATCTTTGCCTTTAATTTTAGGTTGGTGGTTCCCGTTTTGTTCACAACTTTTTTAGCTCTTTCAACACTAAGAGTTTCTTTATATCGTTTTATAACTCTACTTACCGTTCTTTTGGAGATATTTAACACTTTCGCATTCTTTGAACCAGACCACGACGGATTTTCAATAAATTTGTTCACAATCAATTTTCTATTTGCAGCTTCCATTGTGCACACAATCACCAACTTGCGATCAATTAATATGAAAATTTTTTCAACTAACGGTAACGGTATTATAAACAAATCCCATTAAAAAATTTGTTGTTCTTATGACTAGGGCGTGAACCGCGCTTTCAAATCTCTCGAGCACGAATTCGTATAGAGATAGCTTTTGGTATATTTTGTAAGTTTTATAATTTTCCAATTTCAAGAAAGTAAACTCATTCAATTCTAGAAATTCTCGCATCGGAATGGAGAGTGCTAAGGACTTCGCTCCAATGAACAACCGAAAGGTATCAAAACGAGTCCATGGAGTATTCAATATATTTGTTTTAACGTACATATGTTTCAGATAATATTGGCTACTGTAGTGCTACATAATTTCTTGAGCTTGAATGCGGCTGAGTCACAAGAAAGTGTTTCTGAAGTAAATTTCTCGAATGAAGAAAGTTCGTCCTTGCTTAGTGTGGACTGCAATTATGTTAGCTTCTTCGAATGCAGCCTCACAAAATGCATCGAATAACAGAAATATTGTCTGCGAATATTTAAATTCAAATATAATACTGTACCCTGAATATATAGAATGACAACATGCACATACTAAAATAACTAAAAAAGTACATTGCATTACTAAGAAATACGTAATAATTGAAGATAATAATTTGAAGATCATTTAATTTTCCTTTTCTTTTTAAATTTTTTCTTTTAACACTTATTACACTGTGTGACAGTGAAAATATACTTTCCTCGAGACATAGCTCAAACTGTAGGTATGTCACTTCAAAACCTCGAACGAAGCGTATTCAATGTTTGGTTTTTGTTACACTGTGCTATTGTTGGAACGAGAATCCAACTAATGCGCTTTCTTATGTTTTTCCTTTATTATTACGTTTGCTTATGTTTATCTTTTGTCATGCATATTTTCAAATTGCATCTTGCATATTTTATAATTAGTCAAATATATAGTGCAATTTATGTTCTGCCAAAACTAAAATAAAATGAATGATGAAAAAGTATGCTTTATTTTTGACTACGATTTTATTGAAATTATTAATTTAAATTTATGTTGTATTCTTTTATTTTGTTGGTGACCATCACCAATATATCCATTTGTATATTGCCCACTTCTTCAGCGGGTAGTTTTTCCAATTTCTCACCTAATAACTTTAGGAGATAAGAATGAGGTTGTTTTTGTGTTTCTACTTCATATTTTTTCTCAATTTTATTAAAACGTCTTGCGTTTTTGCGTTTAAACTCGATGTCGAAGACTGGAAAGAGTTTTCTTTCTCTGAATCTATAAAATGTAAAAAATTAAATCACAAGCAAAATTTTAGTTGAATTTGTTATTAATTTTCAATTTATTTAAAAATAATAATAATATTAGTACATAAGATAAACATCTTTTCGTACAATTTTATATTAAATGCAACTTCATCTTCAAACTTACATAAATATTAAGATTTTAGTTGAAAAAGTAAATGGGTGATTGACCAACTATTGTTGAAAAATGATATGTGTAAAGTAAGCGTATACGCAACGCAAAGTGGTGTTGTATAATCATAAATAAAGGTTCGTATATTGTTTCTTACCTAGAATTTCCATGGAGTCGTTACCCGCTAGTTTTAAGTTGCTCGTTGTACTGAAATAGGAAGATTGTTATAATTAATTATAATTATAAGGCTGGTTCGATGCTGTCTTCTAAGAACTGCAGGCTGGCCATGCATTTCCATTCATTTTTTTTTGGAACCCGCTTCCAGATGGCTCATTGTCGGCGTGTTTCATACGTTTATATTTGTCCATAATTGTGCGGTAACGTTTTTTGCAGTTTTCAGCTGAAGGGACATATTTTATTTTTAGTTCGGGGATTAGCCCAATCAGACCTAGGTGGGTCCCTTTTCGTCCCCTACCGTCTGATGCCGCTACTCTAAGCTGAAGGGACATAACTCAAGTCTTTTAAAAGGTGAAATTAGAAATTGTACATACGTACATCGAACGCCCAACGCCCAACGCCACGGCAACTTTGTCTTTAAATTTCACATCTTTATGTTTTATCCAACTTTTGACATACAAATGTGATTTGTCCCGCACCAATTCAATTAAATTCCCGTTATTTAACTGTGTACAAAATAAATAAATTATAAAATAAAATATTTATAAAAACAAAAACTTACTTCCATATTTTCGATTTTACAAATGATAAACTTCACAAACTCTCCCAACTTCTTGCGTTACTTCAACGGATACGTTGTGTGTGGACCTACAAACCAAAACTGCCCAATCCTTTTCGCAAAAATTTTCAGATTTTTAATGCAATAAATAGCTTTGGATAACGAATTACCGTCAAACTTTAATTTTCAGATATTTTTTGTAGTGGTTCCATATGTACCGACTAATCTAAAGGATTATTACCATTTAATGTTTTGCTCATGACGAGAAAAAATTGTTTTATTTTTTTAATAATATTCAAAGTCCGTTATGGATAAGAGATTCAGTGTATGACTAGCACATCTAAAATGCTTTGGAAGCTTATTTAAATAAATTCAGCATTTTCCTCTACGTCTTAGACAGTTGATTCCTCACTTTCGGTTTCCATTTATATATCCAAAGCATTTTCTAATCCATAGAAAGTATTAAAATATAAGATGCAACATACCGCTAGTTTACCGGAAGATTTAATTTTATCTGATACACCATATTCTTTGAATGCTTAACAAAAGTTAGATCCGTTGTCGGTGATAGTGAGCTCAACGAACCGACGGCATGCCAAAGCTGTTTTCGTTTATGCAGCGGCAGATGTACCCGGATAAAAACCTCTTTCCAGTGGACTAAACTGAGGTTGCGCAAGAAACCAGTCAGTATCTCTACCTTTTGCATCAATTGAAAAATAAGTTTTATCAAACAGTAGATTTTCGGCACATTAATTAGTTAGATGTTCACTTTATTTTCTAGTTTGTAGTACAATTATTCACAAAGTATTTTCGTATAAATAGAACATACGACTTTGACAGCTGTTAACTTTAAATAATTTCAATTTCCTTCAATTATAATTAAACTCTGATATAAGAAACTTTTCGGTACATTATTTTCAAAAACTGGTCAATACTGGATAATGCATAGCTTTCAGTATTTCTATAAGGCATTAAAAAATGTTTAATGTTTCTGCAAATATATTTTTTTGTGCATAGGTTATTGACAGGGAGCGCAAAAAAGGCAAAATAAAATTTCCAATGTGTAGTTAGCGTAGATTTTGAAATTTCAAAATTCCAGATTTTCATATTTTTGACTATGTCGCTTATGAGAAAAAAAAGAAAGAAATAAAAAGAAATATTTGAAAAATCATTGAATACTATAAATTTTAAATATTATTTAGCCTTTTTTCCGCTCCCTGGTTATTAGGGTGTCTGTTAATTTAACAATTTTAAAAAATGAAATAAATGAAATATTTTTAAAAAGCTTGAATTTGTTATATTACACTATGCGACAAAAATTTTGGGTGACAAAAATCAACAAAACGTGACTAGAAAATTTGGTAAGTTCACGATGTCAGTATGCCTGGCTCTCAGATTAATAATTAATATGTATGTATTAATTATTTAAACACATATGTGTATGCAAGTAAAATTTATTTTAAATTTATTTTATTTTTTCGAAGAAAATATTTAACTCCGTTTCGGCTATAGTTTTTTTTTAATTCGTTTTCAATGTTATACACTGCTTGGATCGGAGAGTTTTTTGTATGACAACTGAGGCACCCAGGTGGTAAGACTAATTCGAGTACGCTATCCGTTTTTCTATGTTATCTCTTGTTTTAAGATATTTCATTTCATATTGGACTATTTGGGGTCCACCGATCAAACATTGCGTTGGTTTTTGTAATGTAGCGCAACTGGTAACTACTGTACCGACAAGAACACATTAGAGAAATAGATTTGAAAAAAATTTAAAAAATTAAGTCAATTTGAGCAATTTTAACTCTGGTCGAAAAATCGACCAGTGATTATCAAATTAACTTGGTAACCCACCAAATATATATTAGTGGTCTTAATGAAAACTCGCATACCGGCATATTCGTATTTGCGCAAATTTGTATATATCGTTTCATGAACACACTCTGGGTTTTGAGAGTGTAAATCAGCAGTTGCGCAAAAGTGTTGAAAATTCAAAGTTAGTAGTTACATACGATTTTTAAATGTTTGCAATACTCAAATATATACAACGTTTGGACACTGAAATTGACTCATAAGTTTGCGAGCACCACGCAAACTTTTTTGTATGGAGAATGAAAACAGCTGATATATACAATGCAAACTTGCGAGGTTTACGAGGTATATGAGCCATTTGCGAGATTTCATGAAGACCATTATTATTTTACACCTTTGTAAACTGAAATTATTTTTAGTTTGGGTCAGTTCGTGTTTTTTATTACAGGCGCACAAAGCGACTTTTACCAAAAAAAAAAAGTTAACGCTCGGAAAGAAAAATATGAAAATATTATTTTTTCGTATTCCAACTTGTATGGGAATTATAATTTTCACAAAAAAAAAAAAAACAAACTGGGGCTAAATGACCGCAAAAAGCACTGGTGGTTTCTTGCAAATAACGTGATGCAAAGTCACTCTTAAATTGCTCAAATCGACTAAAATTATTTCAAATATTTTTTTTGCGATGTATTTTCATATTCAAATTATTTGAACTATATTAATTCTCATTCAGAGAAAAATTATATTTTTGGACAAAAAAATGATGAAAAACCACTTTAAAATTGTTCAAATAGATTTAATTTTTGAAATTTTTTTTCAAACACTTTTTTTTTAATGTATTATTTTTGATACAGTAGTTTACAAGTTACCTTGAATAAATATTAAAAAACAAATCAAGCAATTTGTCATCAGGAGGCCCTAAATCTTAGAATTTTGAAACTGGAATATCTTTTAAACAAGAGCTAACATAAAAAATGTTTAGCACCATTGGATTCAGCGTACCCGAATTAGGTTTGCTAGCTGGATGAACCGGTTGTCAAATTTCCCAACTTGCACAGTGTAATTGATACATTTGAAAACCTTTCCTGACGTATGGTGGAAAAGCTTCTTCCAAATCCTGCAGAACTATAGCTGTTTGCACCAATTCGTATAAATTATTTTGTACGTTTCCAGTTTCCAAAAACACGAAAATAACTTCTTTTTTTTACATAGATTTTCAAAATTAATTTTAATGTATACAAATATTTATATAATCTTTAAAAATAAATAAATCCTAGAATTCGAGGGGGGACGGTGGGGGAGAGGGAGAGAGCCAGCTGGAAGAGGCCTTGCCCGGACGTGGAAGCGTCTCGTATTTTACTTTTTGCTTCGCAGTTTTTGTCTATTGGGTTCAGTTACAAGTTTCATCACTTTATTTAAAAACATATATCTTTTAAAAATATATTAAAAATTGTCAAGTTTAGTTTTTGTCTTCCCACCTCAAATGCATCTGTTGAAAGATTATCTTTAATTATAAATAATATTTGGACAATTGAGAAAAATATACATAGTATATCGTGTTAGTTGTAAAGACTGTTTTATACTACAACCCAAAATATTAACTCTTCTCCAGAATAATTTGATATATTTTTGTATTGTTATTTCGTTTAAATCAAACACACAGTTCCTGTTTTTATATTTGTATAATTTATATGTTCAAAATTAATGAATTAATATAAGTAAGTACATATCTATACATTTTTTGTTCCTGTCCTTTAACTAATTATTGCCCACTAGGTAAGTTCATATATGTGACCTATGACTTGTCTGACAGATTTATATTGTTAAATGATTTATTTTGAGAAAACTATTTGAAGGAAATTTTTATATGTTTTGGGAAAAATTTTTGATAAAACAATTTAATACATAAGAGACACATTTTCATGAACCTCTAATTTTAAGTAATTTTTAATCGAAACAAAAACCAAAAAAAAAAAAAAATTTTAAATGTCTATTCCTTGACTATTTCGTATATTTCAATAAAAACAGATAGTTTGAATATACAATACATATGTGCAATACTCTAACAAATATTGTAATGGTGGCACTGAACGAGTTAAAATGTTAAATTTTACCTATTTTTAACGATATCTTTTGAATCAGCTAAGCAATTAAAAATCCGATTATACATGTTTGCTATCACAATAATTTTCATTTGGTATTAAGAACAACCGGACATTTCTAGTTTAAGATATAATTTTTAAATTATAAAAAAGTTGAAAAAATCAAATAAATTACAATATCTCACAAAATGATTTATAAAAAAAATTTTAGTCATGATTTTCGAATTCAGCGGGAAAAAATTCATTTTATAAACTAGTGTAATTTTGAAGTTATCTGTATTCGATAATATAAAATCGACGTTACGTTACGCGGTTGGTGATCCCCCCTTCCCCATATATCACTTCGTAACAAATCGTTGGACTTGATTCTTTTTTTTTTTTTAGACTGGCAGTTTTTGGTTCTCCAGCTATTTTTGTATAACAGGAAACTTAAATTTCCAAAAAAAAAAACTACGATTTGGCGGCATTGATACAAATTATTGGGATTTAGCTCTCTTTTTTTGGTTTAAGAAATTTTTAATATTTTTTTGCCTTGTATGAGGATGCTTTGTCGGGCCAGAAGCCATGGGAGTGATGCCCTTTGAGAATATAAATCAGGACCAGTTGGAATAGTTAGTATTTGATGTGTGGAGTAAATGGGATTTGGCCATTTTGGATTTGTTATTGAGTTGAAGTAGTGAACATTTTTTTAGTTTTGATCGAACCGGGCAAAATCTGAAGCCGAGGAGTTTTTTAGGATGCTGATATTGTTTTACAAGGTTTAAAGCTTGTATTTCAAAGCTAAACCTCAGTTTTAAGAAGTTAAAATCTTGTCTTTCAAACTTAAATCCTTATTAGTTGTGATCGAATTCGGCAAAATTTGTGTGCAGTGTGATTTCTCTTGATGTTTTTCAAATTTAAAACCTTGTTTTACTAAATTATAACCCAGTTTTCTAAAGGTGAAACAAAAAAAATTTGCCCACACGTGTTCAGTTTTAAGCTTTAAAATTTACCCAGTTACTACTAAAATATGTGATTTCTTTCTAACTTTCCTAAAAAAAATTTTATTTATCCTAATATATATACAAAAATTTATATAAATATATCATATTCCTCTGTATCCGAGAACTTGAGTAACCAACCAAACCTTTCAAACACAGATTAAGTTCGAAGCTTTTAAGAAAGCGAAATCAAACGAAATACCTAATTAAACTTATTAAATCAGCACACTTCGTCGAAGTAACCTCCTAAACAATCCTTATAAAAGTGGTCCAGAGAAAGCACTGGTTAGGAATTCAATAAGACCCTGGAACTCAACTTGCCCAATGAGTGAAAACTTTTTCAGCAGTGGAATGCTGTCTTAATTTGGTAAAATTATCTTATAATATGCATATAATATCAGTAGAAGAGAAATAAAACGAAAAAATGTATACTTTAAAAGTGCACGTATTTGAGCTTTATGCACAATTGGTCGCGCATGCGTGAACAATTTTGTTTGTAATCATTGTACCGTCATCTCTTCAAAGGAATCCTTTATATGAGCCGTTCACATGCGAATGCGTGTAACTTAACTTTTCCATTTTTTTATGTTTGAGCACCAGAACTTTCCTTTGATGTCTAGTTTTATGTACATACCTCTGTATGGGTATTTTGTTCATTCATTTTAATACCAACCAAATAAAAAAATCGAAACGGTCTTTGTATGGTTTCTATATGTCCATGCATATTTAATTTAATTTTCTTAGTTTTTTATAGTGAGGAGTTAATCGATTTGGCAATTGAGCGATTCATATGCATATAACGTTTTTTTTAGCTTATATTTATGCTAAGGAAATACTTCAAGTTTGCTTTTGCTTTATTTCAGAGACTGATTTACTACAATGATTTCGCTTAAGTTCTTTATGTGCAGCAAAGAAACGAGCAGATTAAAATTCGAGATATTGACACCTTGTTAGGTGCCGAGGAGAGAAAATTCTTTTGAAGGCTTTATAATAACAAACAAAAAGTATAAAATAATGCTTTTTTACTAGTTTGGTGATTTACGCCATTTGATAGCATTTGGCTTATGACTTTATTTAAAAGCATAAAGTGCTGTCTGTTTGAAAGTTTAACATTAAACTGAAGAGTTATAGCTTTAGGAGCCTATGCTAAATCTTTTCAAATACATCAATATTCTTTGTTCAAGTTTAAAGCAGTAAGAAATTGTTTATAAATAGGCTCTACTGAAAAACAAATTGGTGTGTAAGAGAAGCAAACAGTTTTTAAACAAAAAATTCACTCTCATTAGACGTCATGGTGTCTCAGTTTTATTTCAAGAATTTATATGACTCTTTTTTACAAGGGAGTAGGGTTACTGCCACCATTAGAGTAATTTACTGATGGCTCTTTTATTGAAGCTTGATGCAGCTTATTTTTGAATGAAGCTAATATCACTTACCTAATTCTAAGCTAAGCTGAAGGTCTTAGCAGCCATAGCTCAAACCACATTAGCTTTGAAATTAAATTTATTTTTAACTGTTAGTCTTACCCAAAACTGCATTTATAAAATTTTTAGGAAATTTTTTACAAGTTTTTTACTAGTTTTATAAAAACATTTACCATCCGTCTAATTTAACCCTTAAACGCCCAATACGTCCGATTTCAATTAAAAACATACTCAGAGGTAGTATTTGTGATTCCGAACAACGTTTGTTCTACGTGTTTTCAAATAAATTAGTTTAAGGTGCAGTTATTTTAATTTACATGGTTGACCTCTGTAGTAACTTTTGGCGATTATCTGGAGAATAAATTAAAATACATTCGTAATAATTTTTAAAAGCAGTTATTTGGTATTATCCCATACCGTCACACAAATTTGTCCACACGGCAATATATTTATTACACAAAATTCGAAAATAAAAACACCTTTTTTTCAGTTAGTTGTTTAGAATTTTCGCAAAACATGCTTTACGATCTAAAAATAACTGTAACTTTAAGACAGTTGTCATTTTTCCATTCTTATTTATACGTATCGATAAGGAAAACTTTAGACAGTAAGATCAGATGTTTATTTTAAATGGCGAACGTGAAATGGCGGCACAGACAGCCGCGGAAGTGGTTGGTCACTGCAGTGACCAGTGGGTATTTAAGGGTTAAAGTGAATTATAAGATTTTTCAAATCGAAAAGTAAGGGAGTGCGGAGCACGTTTTGAGTTTTGCTCGTAACTTGCATTGAATATCGAGATCTCACAAATTGCAATGTTTTTGCTGAACATTAAAATATAATTGGATTAATAGTTCATAGTTCAGGAGTTATGGACATTTACAAAAAACGAAAAGTGTAGTCAGGGTCGGAACAAATGGAAGAATGTGATTGAAAATAACATGAAAATTACACTTGAAAACCGGGGAATGAGACCTGAAATCAAAATAAAAAAACCTCTGTGTGAATTTTAAGGAAAATTTGATACGATACGTTGAAATTACACTAAAAACATGCACGATGAACAAATCTTTTTATGGAGCAAAAACGCATCATTACAATAAAATTTTCAGGTTGTTTTATAAATATAAAGTTCGTAGCTATTATAACTATTAGTTAGTTAGTTTAGTTATATGTTCTTTATTTAAATAAATTAATTATACAATTTCAAAATTACTTGAACTTACACAATGACTATAATGCCGTCTATCGGTCTATTATAACTAGGGTTGCCAAATGCAAATCTGGACATTGAAATAAAATATCGGGATTTTTTAGCTTTCATCTGGAGGCTGAAAAAACATTTTCCACACAACAAAAAACAACAAAAAACTATATATTTGTGTATATGCTTATATACATATCGCTCGTTTGCTGCAAGACAGTCATAAGTCAAAAAATCCGAAAGAACGATAATGAGTTTGTGTTACCGGAACGATAGGAATTGAAATATGCTGTTTCATAGAATGAGAGTGAATAAAGAAATCGAAAAAATTGAAACGTCTGAACGGGAGTTTTGTACATATGTACAAATTTGCGCTAAATTTGCAGTTATGAACATATGTATTTAAAAATTTAAGTGTATATAAATAGTATATAAGAACCGTTTATAACGGTTTTTTTTTATACCATTATAACTGTTACTTTTTATGGGCTGATGAGTTTCTTCTTTTTTTTTAAGAGTTTTATGAAATTATTATGATGTATATGAGTATGTATGTAAAAAGTATTTTTTTGTTCCAACTTACTTTGCCATTTTCCAGGATGGATCTTACTTTTGTTGTTCCGCCAAAGAGCTTCTAGAGTTTAAGCTGTTGGATGTTTTCTGCTTTTAACTTTTCCGCTGCTGTTGGCTTTTCCGCTGCTGTTGAATTTCCGCTGCTGCTGATTTTTTTCGGTTGCGTTTGATTTTTGTGTTCCAACAATGTTTGTCAATTTTCACACTAAATTTTTTTTTTTTCGTATTTTACGCTGCGTTTGTTTTACTTTTTCAGCCAACTGGAATTATTCAACCAATTTGCCTTTTTTTTTTGAGTTGCAGCAAATTGATTTGGTTTTTGTTTCTTTTACTTTTGGTAGTGTGGCGTGGGCGAAGACCTTGAAAAGATTTTCTTAGTTTATTTTTCACACTTCGGAGTTTTTTGTTTAACCTTTTTGTTTTTTTTGATGCACTTTTAATATTTTTTTTTATTGTTTTTAGTTGTTTCACAACACACGCACGTTAATGCAATTTTAATCACAATTATTTTTCCGTTTCTCAACCGCTACTCGTCGCGTTGTTTCTTCTATTTTGGAAGGTTCTGACGTATGCAAAATGTTGGAGATGTGCTAACTGCGATTAGTAACCAGTGTTGCTATAGATTTTCGCACTTTCATGCGTTTTATAACTGTACATATTGTGGTGGGGCACCGATCAAACATGTCTGCTATTTACTTGTTTGGTCGACCTTCATTATGTAGATGAAAAATTATTTTCTTTACACTCTGTAAATTCTTTATTACACTTCGAAAATCAGTTGATAACTAAAACGAAAATGACTAATTATAATTCTTGCGTGCGTACACAAGTTATTACGAACCGAAACATCCAAAAGAATTTGTAGACAGGGCTGACGGTACCTTTTAGTCCTTGATTCACATACTTTTATTAGATAGCAAGTTCCACGATACAATTATTGTTTTGGAAACTGAAAAATTGTGTTATTTTCTTCTAATATTGTGAAAATATTATTTAAATTAAAAAAAATCAAAGAGATTCAAATAAAAAAAAAAAAATAATAAAGAGGCGTGATAAGCCAAAATTTGAGAGCGTGTAATGCAAGAGTGCAACAAATGCAGAAGTACGATAAGAGGAGAAACAGGCATAAGATGCGCGGGTGTGTGCGGGAAAATTTACCACAATGCGATGAAATGCTCTGGATTAGACCAATCCTTATCCAATGCTGCAAGTTCAAATAGAATGATAAAATTTATTTGTGAAGAATGTATTTTATACATTCATAATGTTGATTTAGTGCTGAAAGACATGCAAGATATAGTAAATAAAAATGGAAATTATTTAAAAGAGTATAAAAAAGAATTTGAGATATCATTAGCAAAAAATGAGTATGAAATTAAACAGTTACTTGAGTCAATAGAAAGCAAATTTATGGAAAGACTATGGGGATAAAGCTCAAAAATCATGTGAAACGAATATAAATGAAATGAAAAAATATCAAGAATTTACTGAAAGCTTTAAAGTACAAAGTGAAAAGGTAATTGAAGAATTAGAAAACAATAAAAACGACAATGAAAATATTTGTCAAGAGTTTAAGAAAATTGTAAACAATAACTATATGGGAAAACAAACAACACAAAAATCATTTTCAGAAGTAGTTAAAGGTAGATTAAATCAAAATAAAGAGATTATGAAAACAATTCCGGAGATGATGAAAGAACCTCCATTAATACTAAAACCAAAAATTAAGCAAAACAGTGAGAAAACACATGAAGACTTGAATAAGAATGTAGATCCAAACAATCTAAAAATTGCAAAAATATAGAAAACAAACATAATGGTATTATCATCATTGAAAGTGAAAATATTGAAGAAAGAGAGAAAATTAAAAAAGCTATTGAAGAAAAAATGAACGATAACTATTACATTAAATTGCCTAATGCCATAAATCCACGGTTTGTAGTTTCAAATATGAAATTTCTATATGACAACGAAGATTTAATTGAAAAATTAAAAAAGCAAAACGCTGTTATTGAAAATAGTAAACTTAAATTAATAAAATGCTATGAAGTAAAAAAGTTCAACAAACAATTTTATAATGCAATAATTGAAATCGACTCTGAATCTTTTCCAAAAGTGACGGCTTTAGAAATGTTGAGTGTCAGTTGGGAACGGTGCCGAGTGTATGATGGAGTGCAAGTTTTATGTTGTTTCAAATGTAGAGGGTTCAATCACAAAGCTTTCGAGTGCAAAAATAATGAAGTCTGTTTAAAATGCCTTGAGTGCCACAAAACAAATGACTGTAATAAGGAACCTATAAAAAAATGTATAAATTGTGTAAGAGCAAATCAAAAACTAAATTTGGGTTTGGATGAAAATCATTCGACCCAAGACAAATCGTGTCCAGTATATTTGAATAAACTCGATATTAAAAAAAAGAAATTAGGATATTAGCAATCAAAATCAATAAATGGCTTATATACTAACATACAAGGTCTATTACATAACTTTGAAGAATTGGAAGTGATAACAGATAGATATAAATTAGATTTTGTGATACTATCAGAAACTCATGTTACTGCCGAAGTTAATGACAATGAAATAGAACTTAGAAATTACAAGAGTATTTTATTTATTTATTTATTAACAATTAACTATAAATTTAAATTTAAAGCTAATGTGGATTGAGCTATGGCTGCTGAGGCCTTAAGCTTAACTTAGAACTAGGTTAGTGGCACTTATATTGTGTATCAAACACATCAAGATCGGGTGGAGTAATAATATATGTAAAGAGCAATTGGAAAATAACAAAAATTATGGAAAACTCAATACCATCAAAAATATGGATGTTAGCCTGTAGATGTAAATGTGAAGACTTGAATATAGTAGTGGTTGCAATTTATAGATCTCCGAGCAGTTCTGAAAGAGAATTTTGTAATTTTTTCCAAGAAAATGTCGAAGTTTTATTGGAGACAGTAAACGAAATTATAATAGCTGGTGATTTTAATATCGATTGGAAAAAAAATGAATTACATAAACGTGAAATCGAAAGTGTATTAAATGATAATGGACTAAAGCAAAAGGTATCAAATTATACGCGAATAACAGCAAACTCGAATACACTAATTGATTATGTTATAACAAATATGCATAACGTAAACGTAAATATTAATATGAACAACAAAATATCAGATCACGAAATGATAAATATTGACATATCTATAAAAAACCAAACGCCTAGTATGAATAAAATTGAAAAAAATTATTTTTATTATAACAGAAACACATTCGCGATGCAATTTAGACAAGAACTTAAAAAAGTTAGGTATGATGACAATGTCCATATGTATGCGAAAAATATAGAAGAGAGTTTAAAATCCATGATTTGTAAAAATACTAAAAAAAAACTATTTATGTGAACAATAACTCAAATAAATGGTTTGGCAAAGAGATGCAAGTATTAAAAAATAAGAAATTGAATGCGTATCAGAAAGCAAAAATTATGAGATCGAGCGAGTTTTGGAATAAGTATAAAGAAATAAGAAATAAGTATAAAGTATCTATTAATAATGCAAAAAATAGTTATGTAAATAAAAGAATAATGCAATCAACTGATCAAAAGCAAATGTGGACAGAAATAAAAAAAATTGGTAACAAAACAAAGTATAAACAAAATCGAAACCGTTGTGTTCAATGGGAATGAATATAACAAAAATAATGAAATTTCAACTAAATTTAACGAGTATTTTCTAACAAGTGTCAAAATCATTAGAGACTCAATAGAAGATGTACAATACAACAATTCTATCAGCAGTGTGAAAACAATTTTTAAATTTCATGAAATAAGCATAAATGATCTACTTTTAGTGTGCAAATCTTTAAAAAATAAACCAGATTTTGAAAGAATTAGCCCGAAAATCGTACTTGACAATTGGGACACACTAGGTACTATGTTGTTAAAAATTGTAAATATGTCATTAATCAAAGGTGAATTTCCAAATTCATGGAAGGACTCAATGGTTACTCCGGTAGAAAAAATTAAAAAAACGAAAAAATGTGAGGAATTTAGACCAGTGAATGGATTAAAAACACTTGAAAAAATACTTGAAAAAGTAGTAAAGATACAGCTCGAAGAATATATGGAAACAAATGACCTTTTTTCAAAATTTCAATCTGGCTTTAGAAAATATTATTCCTGTGAAACAGCAGTAAATTTCCTTGTGAATGAATGGAAAAGTAAAGAAAAACATACAAAAATTATGGCACTATTTTTAGATTTTAAAAGAGCCTTTGAAACAATTGATAAAGAGATATTACTTAAAAAAATTCAAATGTATGGAATAAAAAATAACGAGATCAAGTGGTTTAATTCGTATCTCACACAAAGAACTAAAGTTAATAACTGTGTTTCAAATTTTCAAAACGTCGAAATAGGAGTCCCTCAAGGTTCTATTCTTGGCGCACTTCTATTTATTATTTATATCAATGATATACAAAATGTTTTAACAAACTGCAAGATAATAATGTATGCTGATGACACATTAATATATGCAGAAGGACAAAATGAAATTGAATGCAAAAATAAATTAATATGTGACATTCAGAATGTAAATCTATGGCTCAAGAGTAATAAACTAAAATTAAATGAAAAAAAAAAAACAAAAATGATGGAAATAAATATGAATAGTAACGAAGTAATAGAAATTAATGACAATGTTATTGAAAAAGTTAACAGAATAAAGTACTTAGGTATTATTATAGACAAAGATATGAAATTTAAAGATCATGTTGAATATATATGTAAAAAAATTGGTAAAAAAATTGGTTTCTTTAAACGAATACGTGGAAAAATCGATATAATGACAGCAATAAAAATATATAATGTTATAATAAAGCCACATTTTGAATATTGTTCAACTATTTTATATGCGTGTTGTAATCAAATGCAATTAAACAGACTACAAAAATTACAAAACAGAGGAATGAGATGTATACTAAAATGTGATAGGTATACTTCCATAAATAGAATGCACGAAACACTCAAATGGTTGAATATTACACAAAGACTACAATATAATACATTAATGGCAATTTTTAAACTGAAAAATGGAAAAGCTCCAAGATACATCACGGACTATATTGAGTATGTGAGAGATGTACATAACTACGAGCTAAGAAATAGAAATGACTTTCGACTAAAATTTCAAAATACTACATCAGCTCAAAACTCATTTTTCTACAAAGGACTTCAATTGTATAACATGCTTACAGAAGATACTAAAAATGAACGGAATATAAACAGATATAAAAGAAAATGTATTGAATTTATAAAAAATTTGTATTAATATGTACTGTAACATCAACATTTCAAAATTTAATGTAATTCATTGTAATTTAAAGTATTTCAAATACTAATAAAAGATATATTATTATTATATTATTATTATTATTATCTTCTTCCACAAGTTCTTTTGCTGTAGTTGAATAACGGAATGTTCAGTTTAGAGCACATTTTCGACTCAAAAAATGCATTTCAAAAATCCAAATCCAAGCACAACATGTTCGCATGAAGTCTCGCCATCCCACAGTGTTCGAACTTTATAATTTGGACCAGGCTTGCCAACTCGAGGGAAATTCCCCCGTTTTGGGTGAATAGTGAAGCTCTGAGGTAATGGGTTGCATTTCATTCGAAAAAATGACAGAAAATGATTAAAATTGATCAAAATTAGATTAAATAATGCCACAAATTAAAAATAAATGAATTGTGAGTTGAGTTTCTACAAATAAACAATAAATGAAGTCATTTCAAAAGAGATTTCAATGTCTTTCATTAAAATATAATCAAAAAATCGCTTGAAAGACAATGCAAACTTAAAAATAAGATATCTCATGATTTTGACCTAAGAAGAAGAAGCCGCTTTACCCTTTGTTAACAAAACTTGTGTGGCGCATTTTTTCTTTATCTCATTCCACATCTTGCGTGGATCAAGCTTTTTTCCCCAAATTAATATAAACAAAAGTGCTTTTAGATATCGGCTGTCAACGACTATTATGGGGTCAATTTTATATGTTAAACAATTGTTTAAAGAAAAAAACTCTTTACAAATAGAACAGTTGAACAAATTTACACAAAATATATATGACCATAAAAATGCTTATTTTTTTAATTGCGTATATTCATGTGTATATTTATTTCATGTTTAATTTTGCTATTGAATTGTTTATTAAATTTTTATATTATTCAAATAAATAGTGGCCGGCTATGGCGTAAGTTTGAAAAAAAGTGTTTTTCTTAAAAACAAAAAAAAACAAAAGGGGGGTATGGGAAAAAAAAGAGTTGGCAGCCCTGATTGGGATGACAAAAACCATAATTTTGAAAATAATGGAGATATAATGTTAAATATTTGAGTGATAGTTTTTCATACACAAAAGGAGAGTTGAACTCAAAAGTAGAGCAAATGCGTAATATCTTCTCATATACGCTCACAAAAGTTTGTGAATTTAGCTGCTCTTAACGAAAAATAAAAATTTTTGTTTCGTAAAACAATAAGCACAATTGAGTTTATTATTCATATTAGTAAAACTGTATTTCCTTAGTAAAATAGAAAAAAAAATTAACAACAAATTATGTTCCGTTATTCAACTACAGCAAAAGAACTTGTGGAAGAAGATCGTGGAACTTGCTATCTAATAAAAGTATGTGAATCAAGGACTAAAAGGTACCGTGTTCTGAAAATGCTCATAATTCATATTTGTTGGAATACATTCTGAAAAAGATAAGAGGATCGAAAAACCTAAATGTAACTCCTAAATGATTTTTAGAAGCCATCTGCTTCTGCAATCTTCCAAACCAAAAATGTTTCCATATTATATTTGCTGTTATGCGGCAATCGCCTCGTACAAATTTGCTTTAACTTCAATATTAAGACACATATGTACTTATTATATGCCTGTTTATATCTATCGTGAGTAGAAATGGATTGGAGTATGATATATGCAGGCTTGGATTCAGTAGATTCATCAAATCGCAATAAGCATAATAAAATGAGTAATAAATTTAACTTTTCTTTAAAAGAAAAGCGCAAACAATATATTGCTGTTGCTGCTGCTGTTCATTGCTAGTGTGGGTGTTATTGTCTGGCATCGCCAGATTATGTTTAATTTGAGAAAAAATGTAATAATAAAACATGATGACGACGTGTCTTTATGGCTTCATTAGTGCAACGCCTTCATCTTTTTTCTACAAATTCGCTATGGTGTCTGCGCACGCTCATGCACAGATACTCTTCCTATATGAGGATGCACGACTGAGTATACGATACAAGGCAAGAAAGTATCATCCATACAATATGCTCTCTGTGACTTTATTAAAGCGCACACGTACGCCACATTAAATAAATTGTTAGTTACGTGTGCAACTGACTGACTATATTGAGCTTTGGTTGCTGTTCTTGCTGTTGGTGGTCATATGGAATTTGTGATCCTCTGTCGCATAGTTTGCTCATCCTTTAGGCAGTTTTATATTATTTAGATTTTAAGTTTCTTTCTGTGTTTTATATTACTTTTATATTTTAAAAATTTATGACACAAACACGATCGATTGTGTGGCAAAGTGCTAATAGGCGTTTACCGCTTATATCTATACATCATATTTTTTGTGTATAAAATAAAACAGGAACAGATTCATATGAATATAGTCCTGCTAATTCAGAAGTAGTTAGGTTCTTATATGCAGTGGTGAATCTAGGATTTGGGTTTAAGGAGAACTGATTTTGATAATTTATAGGATATATACCATACCAACAATATACCAAAATACTGACCAAAAATTAACCCTGAAACCCGATGAAAATCAAGACCCAAATAAAAAATCAGTTTAAAAATCTGATTAAACTCAAACCAACATTCAAACAAAATTCAGACCTACAAAACAAAATTCAGACCGAAAACTGGATCAAAATATTTACAAAAAATTATCTCACAAACTAGACCAAAATCCAAATCCATATTTATTCACAAAATCTTATTAAATTTACATCAAAATTTTAACCAAAACTCAGACCAAAATAAGATAAAAATGAGACAAATATCCAGAGAAAATTTTAACCAAATCAAACAAAAACTTACACAAAAAAATTCTAGCCGAATTCAGACCAAATTCTGGACAAAAATCAGAGCAAAATTAAGACCAAAAAATGAGTTATTTCAGGTTTAATATACCCCAAAGGTTTAAGGAATTCATGCTTTTCGGACGGGGTGCAATTTATTTATTTATTTATTTTTATTTATTTTAAAAAGGCTTGAAACATTAGTGCAATAAGATATACAAAAATCTTTTTTAGCACAACCAATAGGAACATTAAATGAACAAATTTAATAAATTTAAAATTTAAAACAATAATGGTCAACATCAATAAATATATAAAGAAAGAAACTAACATATAAAAAACAATTAAAAGAATACAATTTAAAAAAAAAAAAACAATTAAATAATAAATACAATATTGAGCATTAAAACTTAATAGTAATTAATTAATCTTATTAATACTTGTGGGTCCTTTTGAGAAATATTCATGAATAGAAGATTTAAACTTTGCTATGCTAATTATTGATTTTATATGCAGGGGTAATGAGTTCCAGGTTCTAATGGTGTTAATGAAAAATAATCGACTGGTGTTTAAGTAATTAAAGCAAGGCATAATAAGTTGCTTGGTTCTGTTGGATTGTGCAAAGATAAGTTTATCATAGAGATACATTGGAGTTCTTGTAAGTATTAGTTTGTGGAGAAAAATGCAGTTTCTTGCTTTAATATATTCAACTAATTCCATGCCAAGTATATCTTTTCTCCAGCTGGATATATGGTCAAATTTTTTTAACCCAAAAACATATCTAGTAGCATAGTTCAGTGCGATTTGTAGCTTATGAAGAGATTGGGAGTCAAGTTCACAATACACGAGTTCAGTATACATAACAAGCGGGGCAACAAGTTGCTTTACAAGTAATTTTCTGGTTTCCAAGGTCGTAAAATTGGCGGTCATACGTAAATTTCTCAAGACAAAATAAACTTTTGACACAACATTATTAATATGGTGGATGCAAGTTAGCGAAGAGTTGAGATATATACCCAAATTTTTAACTTTTTCAACAAACTGTAGCTGCACTTGGTCCACATAAAGGGGAGGTATACCACACAGTGTAATTTTGTCTTTATGAATGGGGAGCACAAAAGATTTAGTGGCATTAAGGCAAAGATCGGATCGCCTGACCGAATGTCTTTTCCATCAGAAAACTTGTCACCAACTTTAACGAGCTGAACTCGCCCATGCAGATAGCAGCTCAGTAGCCTTGTTGCAGCTTCAGAAAAACCGAAGAAATGTTTAAGTTTATCACACAATAACACATGGTTTACACTGTCGAACGCTTTTGAAAAGTCCAGTAAACAAAGTAAAGTCAATAAATTATTGTCATACGAAATTCTAATGTCATCTATTACTTTCACCATCACAGTGGAACAGCTATTTCCTGACCTAAAACCAGATTGCAGGGTGTTAAGTAGCTTTTCGTCATTCAGATGTTTCAATATTTGAGATGCCATAAGATTTTCCAACACTTTGGACAATGCAGGTAATATACCTATGGGTCGAAAATCTTTAGGTTCAATAGGATTCAAATTTTTGGCAAGTGGTATCACAATGCTTCGCTTCCTCATGCTCGGAAAACAAGAGGTAGTAAAGCAATAGTTTATTACGTGTGTTAGTGGTGTTATTACATAGGGTATAATTAATTTTAGAGATTTGGGTGATATTTCATCAGCACATACAGCATTGGATTTAATCTGCATAACCGCTGAGAACTCAAATGATGCATCAACACAATTTCCAGAATTAATGACATTTACGTTAGACATGCACGATAACGAGGATACAAAATAATCATTTAGACAGTTTACATCTAAGTTACAAATTGGTTTGTCATTTTTATGAATACCGAATTTGCTTAAATTATTCCAAAGTGTTTTCGTGGAAAGAGACGTGCTCAGTCTAGATTTAAAGAAAAAACGTTTAGATTGCCGGGTAACTAAGGTTGCACGGTTACGTGCAGTAGTGTAAGAGAACCAGTTCTCACTAGTAGCCTGTTTTTCCACTTGGAGTGTAATCGGTTCCGCAACTTAATGGCAGACCTTACCCGCTGATTATACCAGGGGCTTTAGAGGAACATGTTGCACAAAAATTGATTTCACATTATCAACAATCAAATTTAGTTTTTCGTCAACAGACACCAAGTAACGACAATAATTCCAGTGTACAGACTCTAGGTCATTTACGAGCAATCTCATGTCAATTGATTTGAAATCATAATAAAAGAGGGTTTTATGCTCTTCATTGCGGGTCAATTTTAAGTCAAGTGTACAGAATATTAGACCATGGTCAGAAATAAACGATATTTGGTCATAAAAAGAAACAGTAGGAATATCTGAGACGATAAAAACGTCTAGTAAACTTGGCCTAACATTATTCGCAAAACGTGTAGGCATAAAATCGTTTACAAAAGTAAGCCCACATTCAGTTACATCATCAAGCAATTTACGCGAAACACAATCATTCAACAGCAAGTCAACATTAAGATCACCACAGACAACATAAAAATTATAGTCAATTAGACGCAAAGACAAATCAGCTAGAAAGTTGTCAAGATTGTGACACCTATTAGGATTATAAACACATGACAGCAATAACTTATTACTATTATCACAGATTTCAATATTGATGAATTCAACATCACAGTCAATTGATTGACTCACAATTTTGACATTCAGGTACTTTTTTACGTATATTACAACACCCCCACCCTTTTTACCACGTCTGTCATTTGGAAAAATTTTATAACATGCAAGTTCATATGAACAGTCAGAGATATCAGTATTGAACCATGTTTCAGAAACACATATAATATCAACAGCAAATAAAAAAAAAAAAAATTTTGTTAAAAACCAATGCAAATGGACGCAAGAAAGGAATGGGAATATCTTATCTGGAGCGATAAGTCAAGAATCTTGAATAAAGATTCGGTATGGATTCGGCAGGAAAACCGATGAGACAAGTTTTATGAAAAAACAGTAGACATAGAATTTCGCTGGTGAGAAATTCAAATTTTTTTAATTGTTAACTTGATTTTATTTACACTTCTTGTCAACATTGTCACCGTCACTTTCGCCTCTGTAAATTTTATAAAAAAAATAATGATAATAATTACCGCGACTCTACTTTACAAACGATATAAAATTCAAACAAACGAAACTGAATAACAAAGCCTACGTTGCCAGCTATCTCAGTGGAGAAGTGGTCGCAGGTTCACAATAAAATGAAAAAAAAATATATTTTTTGAAACGCTCGATTTCTGTAGCTCAATACTGAGCTACCACAGAATTTTACAAAATGTAAAATTAAATTTCACCCGCACAACCTGCTGGGCTCACGAGCACACAAACGGACTTTCTCAAATTTTAGAAGAAAGAAGAGAAAATAAAGTTAATAGGAGAAGCCTACTCCACAAACAAAATAGTCACTTGCAGTTAGCACCAACTGCCAAAAAGTGACCACAAAAAAAATAATATAAAAATAAAATGGTACTCCCTGGGTTAATGGGTTTATGAACCCTTCTATATTCGTGCACAAGGATCGCGACCCGAAAAATAAATTCCCGAAAGTTAAAATACAAAACCACGCGAGTAACCCGGCTAAAAATTACTCCATCACTATCGCTACAAGTTAGCGACACAACAAAAGTAAAAATTTATTTAAATTATAAAAATTCCGATGCACCACGACTCGGTGCTCCGCGTTCAATATTTAATAAAATTTAACACTATTGGTCCACCACGGCTTGGTGGTACCAATCACAATATTATTAACTTAAAATACTTTGGTTCACCCGACTTGGTGATACCAAAGTACACAAAAATTAATTGACCGCAAAAAAAAGAACACCAAACAAAATTTAAAAATTCGCACTATAAAAAGAATCGCACAAGATTCAAAAAATGTATATAATTTAGAATGAATCGCTAAATATTCGGTAGGAATATAAGGTTAGGAAGTGCAGCACGCGGCTGCGCTTCTTAACAAAATTAAAATTAAATAATTTTAATTTCGCGAGTGACGCGCCGCGGAATTAAATCGCGATAACATTACAATAACACTAAAAAAAATTTGTAGTATCGTTATGAAGATTAATTGTGCGATTTTTTGCATATTTCAATTCAATTTTTTTTTTAGTTGTTTAAATAAGTGAATAGAAAAATAATAATTATTTTTCTTACTGACCAGGAATTTTTATATTTAATGAACACAATCACAATCGAAATTGTATAAAAAAAATATATGGTAGATAGAGATTTTAAATTTTTTGTATTATATAATACATCCAATTATCTTTAAATTATTTTTTTTTTTATTTTCAATTTGGTTCAATAGTTTTCCTGTAGCTGGCGTCCAAAAAAAAATCGCCATTTTTGTGTAGGTGTTATAGAAATCCGCCCGGTGCTCTAAATCTGATGACTAGCACTCAAAATATTTTATATCTAAAAACATTTATTCAACTGAATATTAGGTTGAAGAAAATCTTACAAAAGAGCGTTGGCTATGGGTATAACCTTTGCAGAATGACCTCGTAATCATGAGTTAACCAAAGAAACGGTTTTTAAGTGAAGTTAACCACTGCCAGTATTACAAAAAAGATTTGAATGAAATTAGATTTGAATGCAATTTTTCAAATCTATTGCGACAAATTTGACAGCAATCAATCATTCCCATCATCAGCTACAAAAAAATTTCGAAGAATACTACAATAATTTCCTTACCCCATTTATTATTTTTCTGCTGTACATATATCAAATAAATATATTTATTACGACAGCGGTCAAATTTTCGATAGTGGTGGTAAATTTTTGATATCATATACCTAATTATCATGCATTGCTAATTGGGTATAAACGCCTGTCTGAGAGAGGTAGAAAAAATAGGTAGAAAAAGTAGGTAGAAAAAGAGATAGAAACTACCATCTTTTTCTAGCTAACCTTTTCTAACGTTCGGCTGAAAGCAAATACGAAGTAAAAATATTGTCTTTGCAAAACATTGTCCGTGTACAAATCTAGAAAGTGGGCGTGTTCTTCACACTGAAAAAATAATTAGCAACTTAACCAAACTTCTTTCCCTAAAACTAGCATCAGGTTAAGTCAAGCACAATTTTCAGAAAGCTATTTTGAAAGAAAGTAAATAAAACTAAATTCGGTGTAGCCTCTGAAACACCTGTTTTAAAATCTTGTCAACATTGGGCTATAATCACTTCTACCTCCCATTCAAGTAAAATCTCTCGTCTGTCTGCCCATGACCGCAATAATTCAAACAAAATCACAACCAAACTTTCCAAATACAGATTAAGTTCAGAAATGGTACCGAAAATTATTTTTTTTCCTAATGGGAATTTTTCGTTCTACTTTTTAAGCTTTTCTGATAATTATACTGGTAAATAAATTTACCGAAACAAAATTATTATATGCCCCAGCAAAGAAATTTATGTGCTACGTAATTACTAACGTTACTATGACATTACTGAAGTTAATTGATTTCCAGAATTAGTTTCAGCCTTCGAAATATTGTGGATTGTTCAGTGTAAATGCAAAATCATTTAAGAACAGAGGGATATTCAGTAAGTTGCTTCCATTTGTATCCAAATTAAATACCAATAGATGCGAAAAACCTGGGCCTGCCAGATTTTTCCTTGATCATACTTTTATTTTTCTGTATACCTAAAACATAAATTTTCTCCTTATTTTTTTTTGCAGCTCACCAATACACAATATTAGGAGCATGTATACGAGCAATAGTATTTTCCTGAAAATCATCTGTGTCGTGCTGATTGCCAATTTAAAAACGGCCACTTTTGCGTACACACTGGAGGAAACTTGTGCTTATTATGGGAATGGTATAATTGGTGATTGTGAGGGTTGGGGATTTTGTTTAAATGGTACACTTACAAAAAAGGGTCAATGTGACGGGGGTAAGCTCTTTGATGTAAATCGAAGAAAATGCAGTGAGGAGTTTTTTGTTGAATGCCGTTTACAACAGCCAGTGGATCTGCATACCAAAAAACTGTGTGACGAACAAAAGAATGAGAAAAATGAAATTTGCTTTTGCCAGTTAGATCAATATAAGTGTATAAAATGCGATAAGTTAAACTCAAATTCAATGTGTCGCTTAATCCCAGATGATGATTACATCGCTGATCCCCTTGGATGTGGAAAGTTCTTGAAATGTTTTGATGGTAAAGCAAGTGTAACAGGACTATGCCCAGGGAATCATAAATATAATGTAGCTAAAGCAAGTTGCAATGAAAATGGTATCTGTCCGAAACTTACGCCCGATCAAAGATGTGTAATTAGCCCTTCTGAAAAGGAATTTATAGAAAGTAATCCTTTTTATGAAAGTCCGTTTCTTAGAGGTTAAATAAAAAAAACTTTAAAAGAATTAAATAAAATCTTCATATTTGAAAAGCAGGGAAAATTATATTTTAAAATTATTTGTGGATTAGTGAAGTGGGTTCATTCGATCATAAAGGAGCACAAGTAACCTTGATTGTTTGAAGTAATTTTCCTATCATCCAAAAACACATATTTAAACGGCTTTGGATCCGAGTAGTCAAAATATGATTTAGGGTAATTTTAGACACTGATTACGAATCCGCACTCCAATTTACCCTTAAAATCTGAACTTAACCAGATATTTAGAAATGCATGTACTCTATAGTAAGTTCGAACTTAATCGGGTTTAAAGATTTATTAGAAGAAAAATAGATTTATAACGGTATATAAATATAATATAAAATTGTTGTGTAAAATATTGGAGCTGTAGTCCAAAATATTTCGAAGGTTTCCATTTTTTAAAGCAATTTATTCATTTAGTTCTTTCAATAATACGATTTTTTATTTGACTAGACCTACAGAGTACACTAGCGTGAAGAGTCAATGTAAAAAAAAAATTCGATTAAAAAAAAATCGTCAAACGATTTTGAACACCTGCACAAAGTTGCATTTTTCTAAATTATAAGCAAATATATTATATCGTTTATTGTTTTTGACATATCTTTTAGCTCTCTACCTTAGCTCAAAGTTGCAATAATTTTATTAAATTAAATTAGGTACTATATCTTTAAACATGTGCAGAATGTTTCATAAATTCAAATCCTATTAAATTTAAGCGTCCAGATAACACTAAAATACTAATTTTATAATCTTAAATCTTAAATTAGGAAAGACATGAAAATTTAGACATGAAATTGAAAGCCAAAAAGTTGCAAAATCGTGAGAAATTCCGTTAATTTTTCAGTTTTTTTGTGTATTTTAAAATTCTTTTTCGTTTCAAAATATGGCATAATTGCGCGTGATTTAAATTTAGAACGAATAAATCCCTTTCGGGCTTTTTCACTAGCCACATCAACCTATGATTAGGTGAACATCCGACAACTCCATCATTATATGGCAGCTTGAGGTAATAGGGTCTTGCAATTAGTTGTCACTGATATCCTTTAGAATAGGAGAGAACGCAACTTGTGACATACTCCAAACAATCAAATGAGTATAGTCATTGGCCTTGGCCTCAAAGCTTAGCTTTGGAACTGTAAATATTCTTAGCCCATGTTATGGATTTTTTCTAGTTGCAATTATTCGCCTTAATCCCAACTCTTTTATATGTTGCAGGCTATCGTATAGCATTACTAATAATAGGTTTTCAGGATATGCAAAAATGAATTTCTTTGTATAACTGGATCCATAATCTTTTTAGCGTCAGAGCTTAAACATCGAGAGAATTCAATTAATTTATAGACGTCTAAGACGTGTTTTATAAAAAACAACATAGGAGCATACATTTTCAGAATAAATTCGGTGAGTTTAATTAATTTTTCCTGGACTTCTGTTTGATAAATCTTAAGAATATGATCTGCTGCTTATTGCTTGACACATTTGATATAAATATTTCTGATCTTTACTCAGACTTTTTTTTAGTTTCCTTCAGTAAAACACGCTTTTTTGACGGGATAGCAGAAAACTCAGTGGCACGGAGATTAATACAGTTTCCCAACGCTTTTCCTATTGGCCCGGAATAAAATAGAGGCCCGCTGGCAGCTCCATTTAATTTAGTAAACAAATGCCGAAGGAGTAGTTCGTTCGCATGTAGTTGACAAATTAATCATTGCAGTAGTCTGCCTAATTTAAATTATATAAAACGAATCTCACTCCACTTTTCCAGCCAGTTTTGCAGCAGTTCCATCGAACCCAATAAACAACAATTTGTTTAAATCCATTTCGTTCTTAATAACGAATGTATTAAACCAGTTTTTCCTTTACCACACAACGTAGTTAGATGGCCTAAATAGAGTGATCCTGGCACACAAAAAAAAAATGATTTTTTGAGTCCGGGGATTAGATTTGTATATTAAATGGCTTTGTGGTCGCTGAATCTGAAACCGAGGTCCAAAATCCGAGCACGTCAGGGTTCTGACATAACCTAAAAAAACCACATAAAAAATGTTTTTTTTCGGATCTGGAAATCAGACCATGCTTACTAGGTCCAAAAAATCTCAGCACGTCAGTGTTCTGACATAACCTCAAAAAACTTCATGCAGTTTTTTTTTTGAGCCCGGGGGCCAGAACATGTTTACCATATGTTTTTGGGGTTGCTGAATTCGAATACGAGGTCCGCAAAACCCCAGCATGTGAGGTTTTTGACTTAGCTTAGACAACGAAGTATTTTGCAGGTTATGTCGAAAACCTGACATACTAGGGTTTTTAAGACCTTGGATTCGGATTCAGCGACCCCAAAAACATATAATAAACAAGGTCTGACCCCCGGCCTCGAAAAAAATTGCATGAGGTTTTTTGGGGTTATGTCAGAACCCTGAAATGCTGGTTTTTTTTACCTCGGATTCTAATTCAGCGATCCCAAAAACATATGGTAAACATGGTCTGACTTCCAGACCCGAAAAAAACCTTTTTTTTGTGTGACTGTGTTATTAAAGAAATGTGTTCTTTTGTAGCAATTGTTTTATGTAAACGATGACCTCGCTTTTAAAACACACTTGTGTCTTGTCCTTTCTTCCATCGAAGTAGATACTACTAATTTCAGAAGAATACTCTTGACTTTGGATTTCATTACGCACTCGTTTTCCAGCTCTTTGAACTCTTTTCTGCATTTTCCATAGTAATCAGACCCTTTCAAGGTACCCTCTTTCCATATCACGAATTATTAGAACAAAGTTCCTGCTACTGATCGTTGCTACATTTTTGCTATAGATTAACATCGATAAGTTGTGGACATCGGTAAGTATCGATTGTCTTTATTGTTAACGATATTATTAATATACATGGCTGTTCCGACCTCCTCCGTTTCATCAGATAGAGTTTACTTCACTGCAGGCTCATTTCAGGGGAATGAGCTTCAATCACCCGAGAATGGCAGAAAAACTTGGTTTTGTTTGAGCTACTTGATAAAATGTCAAACTCGAGTTTTTATCATTTTAAATATTGTTGGCGTTCTGGCAGAATTCACCAAGTCAGTTTATACAGTGCATGGTGAGCTACGAACACTGGCCAAACTTAAAAAGTTAACAGATTGATACACACATTAGTATACGTTCAAACTGGGCCATGAAAACAAAATGTTTTCATTTATTCGTCGCAGAATTATTTGTTGATGTTAAACGTGTGGAGATCGACTATACCAGTGCTGTCGCTGTCACTTCAATTGAACTTTTTTACTTCACTTTGAAGCCTGACACTTCGTCATTTCCTCTTTCATAAAAACACTTCGGTTTTCCAGTTTCAATGAAAAACTAAAATCAATAAAAAAAAATCTAAATATGCCCGACAGTTCGAAGAATTCTGCCATTTTGTTTTTGGCTTGAAAAATTCCTTAAAACAAATTAATCAAAAAGTTTTGTCGGAGTCCTATTGTGTCTGCCACACAGTAGCGCTACATCAAAAGTTTTTTTTTTTCGCAAACTAAGCACATAAAACCAGTAAAATTTTGAAAATATATCAATTTCTTATTATGCTTCAAAAAACACTTCACTTTTTTAAGAATTTCACTTCACAAAAAAATTTCAAAACGACAGCCCTGGACTATACCATACAAGCAGAGAAGTTACCGTAGCAAACACAGGCGTTTGCATTAGGTTAGTTAGATTGGATTAAAATTAAGTATTTTTTAAAATATAAAAACAATGCAAAATGATAAGTAATAAAGAATCTAGGTTTCAATAAATGTATAAACAAAATGTAGTGATAATGATAGCAAACCACGTCATTATAAAAATTTTGCTTTGTACATTAACCATAGAAAGGCACCACTTTTTTATCTATGTAAATAGCAAAAATGTTAAACAGAAAAAATCAAACTTATTTATTATAAAATCACTTATTTACTTCAATAAAAATACATTGTTTCATATTTTTATTAAATGCAGTTAAGACAAGTGGTGGGGTGGCTGGTCACCCCTGTTGCCTTTCTAAGGTTAAATGCGGAAAGCACTTATCGTCGCCTGAGAATTGATTTGGCGTATGTGTGTAAAAATGCTTGAACATATCAAAAATGGGCCCTAAGTCCAGATTTTGCGGCCGATTCAAATTTTTGAGTATGAAGTTTTTTTCTGCTTGACTAGACCTACAATACATTCCAACCTCCAAAAAAGTACATACATTTTTTTTGTCCACTGTGTAATCATAAAATTTTGTTTAACACTTCATCAACGAGGTGTAAAATTTCTACTCAACTATTTTGTTGACTGCTTTGCATTCAAGCGTTTTTACATAACAGCTTATGGTTCTTTATTAGTTTTCATTTTATTTGCATAAATATGTGTATTCAGGGCCAGATTTAGGGGCGTTAGCGCCTTAATCAATTATTACTCGGTACCCGAAATGGTGTACGGACTTAGTTGTAATTTTAACCCTGGAAGTACATGCATATTTTTTGTACTTAAATGTCATGCTTCGTCGAAACGACGACGACATTTTTTGGAGCGGTCATACACGTGATCTATACACCTATAACTTTGAAAGTTGATTGTTTCCCGTTATTTGGTTAATTTGTCATAAAGAAAAATAACAATGGACATTTTTTTTTAATAACATTTATTCATAAATTAAATGTTTACCAACACTAACTTAGAAAGGCAAACGTAAACATGCGTCGTCGATTAGACGAAGCATGGGTTAAATGTATTAAGATACATATATTTCAATTTTCATAAAAATTGAATGTGCGGTTCTCGACTTGAGAGATGGTAAGCTCATTTACCACCAGACCGATATTAATAGTTATGTCGATGCTAAGAGTGATATGAACATATATTTTGAAAATTTGTTTGAAGTACTATCCAAATCAACTGATATCTTTATTTAAATCGATCAAAAATGATTTTTCAATTTTTCCAGAGAATTTTAAAAGACAAACCCTAGAGCATGAATATAAAACAACCAAAACACAAATGAGAAATAACCAAAACGTACAGGAAAATACAACATTATTTCCTATTAATAGTAAAAAATTATTATTCAGCACTATTTTATATATTCCCGAAATGAAATCTTCGGGAAAATTGGTTTCTTTTCCCCGTATCTTAATAGGTAAAGAAGGAAAAAGAATACGGGAGTATTTATTATAGGGCTGATTATTGACTTAGTAGAATTACTTAGTGTTGTTCCGCTATAGGAATTTTCTCAATATCAGTAATAGATTGAAATAGATTAAAAGTATCGGTGACAAGAATTGATGCTAATAAAGTATCAGAGAAAAATACTTGATACTTATTCGTATTGTTTTCAATGGATTGGAATTCATCAATAATACAGTGTGTGTCCACGCATAGAGTACGACAAATTTACGCCTAGCTTATTCAACTAGCAAACGGAAGTAGACTTATCGTCCGTTTTCTGCAAGATTGTCATAAGTCTAAAAACAAATTTTTGAGAAAATCGCTTTTAAAATTTTCAATTAGCTTTCACTCTATACATAGAACATATTAATAGTTATTCCAGTATACTTGGCACATAGACTGTCATAGTAATTTCCAGGATCCAGTTGTGTAGGCTACTAGTTATCTCGTAGTTGACAGTCAACGTGTTAACTCAATTTTTTTCGGATTATGAGAATCTTGCAGCAAACGAGCGTAAATAGTTTGGTCTGAAATTGTGAAGTTTTTGGCTAATTTTCGGTAATTTTCTAAATCGGAACCACTTTTCCGACAAGAGTATGAATAAACACAAAAATAATAAACCCGCACTTGAAGTTTTAGAAATTCCGGCGATTACTTATTTTTTCCACCTACTTTTATTTCGTACTTGAATCATTCTCACCTAATACAATGACCTGAAATTTATCGCACAGTGCTGTCAAAATAACCAGCGATTAAATTCTGCTACAATGTACTCGATATTGAATTGAGTACTTGCATAAAGCATCGAATACAAAAAGTACTCGAAAAAAGAATCGAATATTTACCTACTTCAAGTTACTTGTATCGGACTAAAACTAGATAGAGTTCCGAAAGGATAAAATATTTTGGAATCGTGGCAAAATTGAGCTACATTTACTGTTAAAGCTTCATTATATACCGTAAAAATTTAAAATCTGGAATATTTGAGTTATTGACTGACAAAATCTCGTTAGTCTTCTTTCAACGACCACAGCTGGAGAGTGGATCCATTATTGTTGGGTTCAGAGCAAATATATAAAATTGGAAATGGTTTTTTCTATGAAAAACTGTTCTTTTTCAGTGAGTGGCTTACTGGTAAAAGCCTTGTTCTAAAATGAAGATAATGCAGACATTTTATTTCAAAAATCTAAGTTAGACTATCGGCAATAATTGTAGATTTGAATCAAATTGCTGATGTATTCAAAATGTGCTGGAAAGCCTTCAACTCAAAATTTCTCAGAATTATATGTTATGGACTAGATCCATTAAGATTCTGAACGCCTGTGTAAACATAATAGCGGCGTTTGTCATTTGGCGGAAAAAATAACTAAACAGTGACATCAAATAGCAAAGTTCCCAACTTTCTCCATCAACTGTAATCCAAATTTCAGTATTGGCATTCGAGTGCTAAAGGCCAAGTTTTTCCCTTCGTCGTTTGGTCTTGTCATAAAACTGTAGGTCCTTTCCATTCGTGTACAGATATAACGGTCTAGTCCCCGTACAAGATGAAAAGTGTCCCAAGAACCATTTCCCGTACAATTTTTTACCCTGAATCCGATTCTGACCACAGCATTGTTCTATTATAAATGAATGACTTGACTTTAAAGAGAAACTAGATTTTGAGAAATTATTCAAAATCGATATTTCTGTACTTAGAAAAACTCAAAATCTTGATTCTGTATACCATGGAAGGAAACTAATAATGATTTTTTTTGTCTGGCACAACCCAAAAATTTCGCTGCCTTGTGTTATTTAAGAAAAATTTGGTTTATAAAAAATTAGCATTTTCCGAGGAGTTTAGGGTCGCATGGTTAAGTAAGAAATTTTTCAAATTCCAGCCTCTTTATTTAGGATTTCTAAATCCGCCACTGCATATGGTATATGCATACTACATTCCATTTATATTGAATTCAATGCAATACAGGGGAATAGTAAGTGTTTTCTTTTGGCCATTTATCTACTAAATACATTTACAAGCTGCAATATTATTGCTACTACTTATCTACGTAAAGTACTTGTAAATAGTGGACATGAGAAAAGTGCAAAAAGCCATAAACCGACACCTTTAACTGCAATAATTTTTATATGGTAAAGATATAGGAAGGAAAAATATGTGTTGTTGATGTTTAACATAAAAATTCATGAATAACGATATTTTTATTGTTTAGGCTTAAAAGATGTTTTGCATATTGTCGTTACGTCTAAAAAAAAGGTTTAGTAGATAAGGTAGTATAAGTGTAAAAAGTACTTAATGCTTCAAAATAGGAGGGCAACAGGTTTTATTCCTTTCATACTAATTTATTCGAAATAAAAAATGAATTAAAAAAATATTTTCTCCTGCGAACTTCCTGATTTGTATTTATTTGTATCGAATTTTATAATGAAAATTAATTTAAGCTTTTGATCTTTACTTGAAGTAAGTATTTCAATTCGCAATTAAAAGAAAAGTTGGCACATCTGTGACATTTGAACCTTACCATGCAATGCTGCAATTAAATTTGACAGAGTTTTGTCTTTCTTTCAATCTGTCGATGAAAGGAAATTGTGTTAAATCTTTTCGTGACGCTGGGAATTGTCACAATATGTTAAGCTTATTATTTTTTTTTTAAATGTGGGTGTAGTTGTGACTGGTGTTGTTGTTGTCGATTGTTGTAAGCATTTGTGGGTTGATTACTTGAGTGGATTGAGTGCATGATGAATAGTTTGCATAGAGGAGCGAAAAGAAATATTTTATTTTTATTATAATAAATATCTGGGTATCAGGATAGCGGTTTCCTCATCAAAAAATACGAATCCAAATCAGTCATGTTGTGATCGACAAAAGGCATACTTCAAGTGCACTAGACGTATGCACTACTTTTCAGAGCGCGCCCTCCGAAGGGTTAAAGAAAAAAATATAAGAAAGTTTAAAAATTGGAAAAATATTTAAACATAAACATCAAAATATCGGATTCGAAAACATCGATGTATCGATAATTTTCTTTTTGAGAACATTTCTGTGGGCATTTAACAAAACGACTTCTTTCTAAATCGTCAACTTTTCAGGAGAGCGAAAAAACTGTTGAAATACCTCGCAAAAGTTTTTGTACAGAAAATGAAAGAAATGTTATAGTTAGACTTTATACACAAATATCTGATAAACATTTTGCGTTTTTTTTTTTCTTTTAAGAGGAATAGTTTTCTTTAAAACTGCAAAAAAAAAAAGAAGATAAGTTGTTTTGTCAAAATTATTTTGATTAAAAAATAAAATTGTCTTAGTCACTTATATCAAGAGAAGTTGTTTTGTTAAACTGAAATGTAAAAAAAAAGAAAGAAGTTGATTTGACAGAAAATATTTCGGTTTTATTAAAAAATAATTTCGACTTTTACAATACCATAGCCAAATAATTAAATTAATATTTTTAGGTATATAAATAAAAAATATTTTTTAAGCTAGGTTAAGTTAGAGTGACTGTCGAGAGGCACACTTAGGCCTGAACGGCCCATTGTGATACCACATAGTTAGACCTGCAGTTTATCGCCAATCCCAAACGGCGGTGTGTCAATTTTTTATCGGCTTGGTAGTTTTGCCATTACCAACTAAGGTTATAATAATAATCTTATAATTCTCATATACTTCATATTGATAGTGAATATAAGAAGGTTATGAGAATTAACCACCTGTAGAAGACGGGAATTGAACCCGAACCTCCAGGATGAAAGTCTAGTGCACTACTCACTAGACTATCGAGGTCGGCTCATCCAAACATAGAATTTCATTTTTACTTAAGTTTAAGGAGGAAATAGTGGAAACTTATCGTTTTTAAGTTTCTTCTTCGTCCAGATCCGGTATTGATTCCAACGGGATGTTCTCCTTCAGCTCTAATGTGTTGAAAAAAACTATGTAAATGTGTACTGATCGGTGACAGCATGTCCAAGAATTTTTCTTCTTTTTTTTTAATTTGAGCATGGAGTGTGCCCTACTCAAGATACTAGTAACCCACAACAAGAAATTTATATCTTCAATACTTGCGTGATCATCTAAAACTTTTTCAAACATTGCGCAAATATATGAGTTGCGGTTTTGTCCTGGACAGGAGTCACTGTACAAAATGACGTGTCGAACTTTGCAATTGTTTCATTCCATAAGTAACATTGAGTTCCATCATACACCTTGAAATGGAAGATCCACAATCAAAATCATCGTTATTGGTTTTATGAAAAAGGTCTTCATCATTTTCAAAGTTTTACTTTTTTCGTGTGTTTCTTTTGAATTACTGTTATAATCACCACTAATACCGACATCAAGAGATGTGGTTGCCTCACAGGGAAGTTGTTTTAAAACCGATCAATCCTCAAGAACGAAATTCTGGACACTATTCTTATTTTCATTGTTTGCAACATATCCTTCAGCCAAAGATGTTGCTATTTTTCTCTTCTATTTGCCGTACGCAAAGACATATTAACGCCTTCTTCTTATACTTCTTTGACCACTAGTTTTTTACGAAAGTTGAATTACTGAATTTTACTGATGAACAACAAAACAGCTTCTTTTCTTCTTTTTTCTCTATTCCTTTTAACAAAAGCACTTGCTATCAATTGATTGCAAAATTAGCTTATCTGAGATAAGAAGTCAGTTTTGCCAGCTTTGCTTTTGACGAAACGACTTCTTTCGAAAGAAGCTATTTTGTCAAATGGGAATAGGTAAAAATGTGCTAAAAGTAAGTGGAGACAGGTTGTTTTGTCAAGCGGTTTTTGTTCGAATTTTTAAAAATTTTTGTATTCTCTGAGAGAAGCTGTTTTGTCAAATGCAGTTGCAAAAAAAAACTGAAAGAAGTCGATTTGAGACTGCTATAAATTTTTGTTTCCAAAAATTTTAGAATTAAGGCGATTAGCCCAAAATAAGCGTAATAAAGTTTTGCATTTACAACAAAAATTTTGGAAAATTTTCTTATTTCGAGAGAAGTCGTTTTGTCAAATGGCCACAGATTTATATTAAAATACCGATATTAAAGCAGAATAGTGATGGTTCTTATTTGTGTTGCAGCATCCCAACATTAGTATAAAAAAATGTAATCGTAAACTTCAAGATTTAATCTCTAATATGTATCTTCTTCAATGAATAAAATTAACTGAAAGAGCTATTACTGTTCTTCATATTTAAGTATTCTTTCTTTAAAATTCGACTGCATAATTTTAGGCTCAGGTTATCGTATGAACTTTAAGAAAACTTGTTTACTATGTATAAGAATCCATTGATTTATCCTAAAAGTATGCTGCGCTTTTTGAGAATACTGAAAGTTAAGTTAGCAAAAGATTTTAAAAATTGTTATTTAAAAAAATGAAATAAAGTAGTTGGTATTATTTGACAACTCTTATTATGGCATACTGATATTGTGGCACAATTTCGTGGTTATATCTCTGTATTTTCTATTTTCATTGTACATTTACTCTTTTTATTGCCCATTTTTGTTATGCTAGCTTATGGTTATCATATGTCCCGGTTTACCAAGAAATACCCCAGTTTAAGGACTTTTTTCCTGGGGTCCCGGTGAACACCTAAAAATTTAAATTTTCTCTGTAAAAGGAAATATTATTATTATAAAGTAAGTTTTTTAGTTCAAACATTTACTTTTTTTTACTTTATAGAAACCGAGACCCTGGTAAAAAGAAACCGGGACCGTAAAAAGTTCCATCTTTACTTAAAAAATGCCTATGCCATAATTTATATCCTACAAATTACATGTCGAATGAATAACAATTTAAGGTTGAGGTTGCTGATTTCGACACTGTACTTAGATTTTTATAATCGAATTTATTTCGTTATAATATTAGCACAATAAGAACATTTTTATTTTGAAGCAACAAATTTAAATAAGGCAAAATTTTTTTTTTTTTAGGAATTAAATTTATTTACGACAGGAGTTTGAGTTCTTTTTGATTGGTAAAATTACCACTTTTCAAAAAGATAATGAAACGTCCTCAAGTGCTTTAATTGATGCAGGTAAATGAAAAAAGTTCCAAGAATGCAGTGTCTAATACTATTCAAATGGCCAAATATTCGTGGGGCAAACACACATTTTTTTATTTTTATTTCGGCTATAATTACTAAAACTGCAATTCTTCACTAATCCCCAGGGGTAAATGTTCCTAAATGTAATTTTTTTTAAAGAAATTAATTTCTGCCATTACACAGGAGGCATAGGTTACATAGGGGAGTGTCGTCAGGGTTGGAGCATATTTCGATTTTTGCTCATAACCTCCGTTGAATGACGAATTTGGATTATTGATTCAGGAGTTATGGATATTTACAAAAAGCAAAAATTGTAGTCAGGGTTGGAGCACTATAGAAAATCAATAAGAAATAAAGGAATATGATTGAAAATAACTTCAAAATCGAAGAAAAAGGAAAAAAGACGTTGAATCAAACCGAATTCGAAAGGGGGGCGTAGCATGACGTTAATGAAAACCGGAAAAAAGACGTTAAATCAAAATAAATATCCCACTATGTGAATTTTGAGGAAAATTTGATTTTTTTTATACACACGAAATGATACAATAAAATGACAAGAAAAATACGCACGGATTTCCAGAGTCAAAACGCATCATTATAACAAAATTTTCTGTGTTACGACCCTGATTACAAGCACTGCTCCAAACCTCATTTACAGCATATTCGAGTGACGCAAACACTATGAAATGCTACATATTTTCACTTCTTAAACCTTATTGAACAATTTAAGTTAACTTACTTTGATGTTTGCATGTTATTTTTTAAATTAATCCACTTTTTCTGGCACTGTAAAAAAGTTTTTTTTACTCTTCTTTTAAAATGCGATCACGTAACACTTATATACACTTCATGCTCTTCACTCGAAATACCATGAAAAGTTTTCTTTTGTGAGATATAACGAAGAAATGACATTGTCCCAACCCTGACATTGTCCCGACCATGACGACACTCCCCTACCCAAAATTTTAAAGTATTGATATTACTTAAATTTTATTGATTGTTTAAATAAACAATTTGAAAATATATCGTCTTATTTATTTGCAAGCATACCGTAATGAAACCGTTAGCTGATGTCACAATAAAAATTCCATGATTTTGTTAATAAAAAAAAGCCGCTTGCAAACATTAAAAAGTTAAAGTGAAAAAAATTCTCATTAATAAGAATGTTCTTTATATATAACTAACAACAAAATAAAAACAACAACAACTACAACTGAAGATCGAGTGCCCAAAGGAGGAACTTTTTGTCTACTTTCTTTAAACACATTTGCGCACAATTGACATTTGAACTTTTACATTTGTGTACCAAATGAGCAAATGAGGCAGATAGAAATAAATTAGCAGTTCATGATATCCCACAGCGACTCCAAACACCGAAAAATCAGCATCAGCAACCTCAACAACAATAACAGCAACATGACTTAAGAACATTGTGATCTTTTTTTGTTTTTGTTCTGAAAAAAGTATACACTTTCCTACCTAGCTAAATATCTTAGCAGAATAGAAATTTATGCAAACAACTAAACTGAAACTTTTTTTATTTTTATTATTGTTGTTGTTACCTAAGAGAATTGACCAAAGCAAGCGCTGCGAAAAGCTTTGCCGCCTCGCTAACATAGTGCGATTTGTGGCGAGCTTGTATTGTAGGCAAAAAAAAAAAAACACATTTAATCACTTTTTGTGCACAAAACATTAAATTGCCTAAAATCCATCAAGCGCTAAGAAGAAACAACAATATCGATGCGGAGGGAGAGACAGAGAAAGAGGAATACATTTGAACGTAAGAACTGCTCTGGTTGGTAAGCACCGTCACCAGGATCGGCACCCATGCTCCATAGAAAGCATCTATTGTATGACGATGACGATATTGAATGATATTGGCGTCATTTGAAATTTTATGGCGGACATTTCTATGTCATGAGAACCGATTTCTGTTCTATCCATGTTGGTTTTTTTTCTATCTTTTTCGTTTTAGGCTACTATAAATCATGACGGTCTAAAGTTGTAAATTTGTTGACTATATATTTATTTTATTGATCAATATTTTGTACACTATACTGAGTAGCAAATTAATAAATTCGCACAAATATCTTTAATTAAAGTTATTTGCAATGCATTTTTTAGAAACTTTCTTCCATGGAATCTTCACGTTGGCAAATCTCTATAATTTTAAAGTAACTGAAAATGATCTACCATATGTTAATTCTTTATGTACACCACTATACATGATTATAGCATCGCATAGCATTTTAAGTGTATTTGTGAGGAATCTTCACATGGACGTCCGGACGGCTTGTTTGATGAATAGAAATTGGCTTTTCTGGAAAACATTTTTCGATTTTCACTAAAAAACGCTGATTTTTCAGTTGTAAAAAAATTGTTTTGCATAAAAAAAAATCCTTCGATTAATCTCCAGATTATTATGTATTGAAAAAGCATATTAAATTTAAAGATAATTAGTTTAGTAGTTGTTGAATAAGCGTGGTCACCGACTTCAGTAACCACATTTTGAGAAGAACGTGTTTAACCCATATCGTTCCGGTACTGGATACAATGATCCAATTTGGAAAATTTTCAAAACGAAATTTTCATACGTCTTCAATAACAAATTTTAGTACTTAAAAAAATAAAAAAAGTTTGTTCTGTATTTTAGAGCCTATAGAAGTTTTTGGCTTATTCCAAGAAAATAAGGTGACCAGGTGTAAAAAAAAAATTAAAAATATTTCACCATGAACAACAAGTATTCCCTGGGATCAAATTTTACTATTTTTTGTTGATTTTCAAACCCACCTTCCAAAAAAGGATGAACATACATCTGGCCTTGAAGTCAGGTGAAAAACAATATTTTTAAATTATTTAAATGCAATTTTAAAGTCAGTATATATAAAAATATTATACAGTGATTACTTTTGAGAAACTTTGTAAATGTATTTTTGACGAATTTTCAAAGTTGCTGTTCGATTAATCGAACGTTGGGGCGATATGAGTTAAAGTTGCAACTTTAATGTCAAGAAATGTAAAAACCTAAGAAAAAAAAACACTAAGAGAGTGCATGGGAGAAAGTAAAAGCAAAATAACTGAGTGGTTTTGCTCTTCCTCTTTACTGCGACCGCCCGTACCCGAAACGAAAGCAACATATTTTTGAAAAATTTAGAGAGATGTGCCTTCTATGTATTGTATATTCTTTGGTTAAAGTTTATGATAGTAAATGGTAGTCGAGAAACTTATCAAAGGCAAAAAAAAACTGTAAAAATATATTTGGACTTAAGTTTTTTGAAAATGGTATTTTACATACGACTTTTTTTTTTAAATATACTAGTTTTTAGCCATTTGTCGTATTTTTGCGGTTTAAAGCTATGCGAACACAGCTGCGATTTCATAGGTTCAAACTCTGCTCCAAATTTCGAAAACGCAAATGGGCTGATTTTCATTTCTTTCTGCCACATATAAGAGAATTTTATGTGAGATTTTTACCAGGTCAATTAACTACATATTAATTTAAATATAAATATTAAAATAAAAGTATTAATATACAAAATAATATCAAACATTTCTGAATTTGTTTCTTTTTGATCACTTTTTCTCATTTAAATTCCTGTCAGAAATGGAAAATTTTAACATATAATATTAAGGAGAAGTAATGAAAAGAGAAATTATTTTGCTAAATTCTAAATATTATGATTACGGTGCATTACAAAGTATTCAAATATTTGTTTATTGAAATATCTTCGCGCCTCCCTTCAAATCTGTCTATGCCCTCAGTGGGGCGCGCCCCACCACTTGAGAATCACTGCTCTATATTTTAAGTAATTTTTGGTAGTACTTAATTTAGATATTACTTCAAATGAATTTCCAAAATATATATCCATATTACTCTTGGCATCGAAATCACTATTAATTTCAGTGGTAAGTGTGCATATCATTTTTATAAAAATTGAAATACATCTTAATTGGGCCAAAAATCAAATACATTTTAAATTTCAACCAAATCCGTACATGATTTCAGGTACCGGGCAATAACCGGTTAAATTTACCAAAATATCTTCATAACTATACACCTTTTTAAAATTTTTTTTTGTGATGTAAATTTATTTTTGGTTTGAAAACTTTTTTAAAAAAATACTTGAACCGTCATACTTTTTTCGAATTCATAATTTTTTGGAACGAAAACGGAGTTAAGAGAATTAATTATACAAATTTTTGCGAAGAAGGCAAAAAAGTTCCATAAAAGTGGTAGACAAAGTTCTACAAAGAATTTTACAACAACACCCAACAACTCTTAAATCAGCTTAGCTGTAAAAATATTATCAATATATTTATTTACTATTTTAGAAAGATTTTATATACTTTGCAGAGGTTTAAAAATCTCAAATCTAATAGCGAATCTTCTCCTATGATTTTTGTTTTATTGCAGAACAAGAGAATAAATGATTTTTTCTCCTGTTATATTATGTTTGCAATAATCAGCTTTATTCTACATTCAATTTCATTAAGTTTCCATTAGAGTTTAGACTTGTGGGTGGGCTGGACTTAACCAAAACACTCAGTCAACGAGGACCATTGTGCTACACCCAAGGATAGAACCAGTAGAAGAGAGTAGCGACACAGGAAAGTTATGTGGGGATAAATGGGAAGAAGAAAGGTCTAGGGTCTCTCAATCTCGAACTTCTTTTCACTGATGAACCCTAGAAGCTCAAGAAGAGGAAGAGTATGGATATTATTCATACTCAAGACATCACTACCCAACAGCCTTAATCTGATTCTCGCGAACGCCGGACAGCTACAAAGATAATGCTCCGTAGTATCGTCGTCCTCAAGACACGATTGGCAAATTTGATCGGTGATGACGCCCATGTTAGTCATATGCTGACCGCATGTGTTATGACCTGTGATGACACCCACCAGTAATCTCAGGCCCTTTCTTCTCAGTTTGAGAAGAAATTCCGCTGATTTCCTGTTAGGTTGTCTCACGAAGCACTTTGCGGTTCTGCAGGAGTCAAGCTCGGACCATCTTTCTCTATGGATAGAACCCACGAAATCGTTGATCCAATGCATAATCTCCCCAGAACTTACGCCAAGAAAAGGTTCCGGACCCCATGGTGTAATTGCAGAGCCTTCATTAGCTATTAAGTTTCCATAATAAGACCATAACAATAGTTAAATTGCTTATTTTAACTCATTTTCAACCAGTGGTCGAAAAATCAACCAGTGACTTTCGAATTTTCTGTAGATTAGCGGGAAACGGATTTAACTTAACTTTTGACCAGACAATATGTTTTTTTACATCTTTCTAAACCTAAATTATTTTTGGTTTGGGTCAGTTCGTGTTTTTTACTACAGTCGCGCAAAGTGACTCATCAAAAAACAAAAAAATTAAAAACAAAAATTAACGCTCGGAGAGAATATTTCAAAAGCTCGAAAATATAATTTATTCGAATTTCAACTTGGTTTAGAATTATAATTTACCGCAAAAATATTAAACGCGGTGAATGCGGAAAGCACTGATATCCAGACAGTGGTCGAAAAATCGACCACCCCCTCCTAACCAAACCTGAAGAGATAAAACAAATCTTAAAATTCGAAAATTTTTCAGGTTTATAGCTCTTGCAAAAAGTCTCATTGATTTTCAATCCCGCGGTCTAGTAGCGGCTGGTAGCTACTACCAATATAACGTTTTTGCATATAAACTGTCATTGTCTTCTGAACTTACGTCACTGCAAGTATTTGGTACCACCATTACAATACTGAAAAAATCTTTAAAATCAGTTCAGTAGTTTTGGGCAAAAGTTGGTGACATACAAAATCAAGTTACAATTTTATATAATAGCACTATATAATTGACTAAGGAACTAAATAAAATTAACCCTTACATGCCAGCAACAGCGGATTACTAGTAATAATAGGTCCGTTCCCGTACTTTTTGGGTAAAGTTTGATAAACTGAGAGTAAACGAAAATGCTCTCTCTGATACACAAAAATGCACAAAAGTACGGGAACGCACAAAACCACTTTTCTTGCACGAAACAACGAAACGAAACGTCAAATTGTAACGACAGTTAAATTAAAAAAACAAAGTTTCTGCGATATTTAATAAAATGAAAATTGTTAAATCTTACAAGAAAATACATAAATAATGAAAAAATTAAACATAAATTATTCGCCTGTCTACTTTTGCAGAATCTTCGGGTTCACAATTTGCATTATTCAGAAATGGCAGAGGCTTCTACAGCGTCAGAAGTTGAACAAACAATTGCGTCATTAACTTGTGGAGAATGTTGTTAAAAATTAACTAATATATTTTCCATTATAAATATCACTTATTTTTCTAAAAATTCTTTATTTATTTATTAATTTTAAATTTTCAAAATATTTTCACAAAAGCAAAACAGCTGATAAATACAAAGCAGCTGATTGTTTGGCACTCTATCATCTCTGCTTTCATTTGCAAGTTTTTTGAGTACGGGAACGCTTTCTGGGCTGTTTTGGGCGAACGCGTTCACTCGCGTTGTAGTACGGGAACGGAGCTAATATATGTAAGGCATACTTCACGTATGCTTAACGCTCGTATCTTTTTTCGGACCAAAAACTGTATATTTCTACCAAAACTTTTTAAAAAATAGTAAATCGATGTGAAAAACTGTATATTTCGCGGTATCAACTTTATTGAAAGAAAATTAACAAGGAAAGCAAACTATCCATCATTTGAATCGTCTTCGTTCTCCATTTCAATATCTCCTTCTGTTGTTGTTGCATTGTATTTGTCATTTAAAGAAATTTGACGAAGCAATTCCGGCTTTATTATGAGGAATTTATAGAATTGCACCGTGCTGCCATTGTCCTCTCTTAAGTTTGCGGTTTTAGAGTCTAAAAAACAGTATATTACCGCGAAAAACTGTATAGATACGAGCGTTACGGATGTTGGTTGCTGAACATTTGAAATTTCATGCTTATGCCATTTTTTTTAATCTTTTGTCTTTTAAGACAAGTCAAAAACCTAATTGCAAAAATTGTTTATAAATTCTTTTCCATTAATTAAAAAAAAAAAATCCTTTAAATTATAACTAAGCGAAATTGTTTTTTTTAATTCTGTTTGTAATAGACAAAAGAATATGAAAATAAAAAAATTAAGAAAAAGGGTTGACTCTTTTCAAGAATTTCTATTAAAATTCGGGCATGAAAGCGTTAATCAACTGAATTTTTCCTCAGACAGATAAATTTTAACAGCATGACATGGGCAGGAACGGATTAGCACACACATTTTATGATGAACCAATTAGTTTATAATTTTTCCTAAGAGTTTCTAAAAAGGAAATGTTACTGAGTAATCCTGTATTCCCAATTGTTCTAAGTTGGTTAACAATTTTTCTTTGGTTTGAAATTTTCATCCTAGGAATGAATTTAAAAAGTTAAATAAAATCTTTCTTTTATAGAAAATTTTTCGAAATATTATATCGCATTGTGTTAAATGCACTTACCCGCACCCTTAAGATTTTATAGATGGCAAGAATATGGGGAGAAGATTTCTCAAAATAAATGAGAATGAACTGAGAAAATAATTTTCTAATTTTAATGTTTACTTTCGATTAAACAAGGCTTCATCCAATGTCAAGTGTAACAAATGTTTTAGAAAATTTTGATGCCCAAGCGATTTAAAATGATATGCTCATCATTGTGGCAATAGTGAAATATTTAATTTAAAATTACACTAAATCACAAATCAGTAATTTAACTAAGATCCATAAAGGCGTCATGGAAAATAGATAACATTTTAGTATCGTGCAAAATTTATAAAAGAAATTCCCGTATTTATTATTATATGTACTTAAGTTAATTAGTTTTAACACAAGTGCTTAAAAATTTATTTAAACAGTTTGAAATAAAAAGGTTTTTCACGCATTTATGCGCATTCAATTACTAAAGAAAGTTAACCTTTTTCTTAATTAAACTGACCTCTAATTTTAATTTGATTAATTATCAGAATTTATTATTGATCATTAGTGTTGCTTGAGCTGTCTACGTGAAGTAAATTATATGATGTGTTTATGTGTAAACAACTGCGAGTATACAACTAAAAATATCCGAGTAGAAAATGTAGACAACTTTAATATACTTATGTATAATACTGAAAATATATGTATATTAAAGTGCATCGAACTCCATACAATAAAAAAAGGTTTTGTTGTACCCTTCTAAAAGTGAACCTGGGTTTATTTTATGATAGTTCCCTAAAATTTTCGCTTCAAGCGATTGAAGATCGTGAGCTTGACTTTTTAGGAACGTCCATATAATACGTCACACGTTTTTTGGTCATTTCAGACCCCTGCTCTCACCATTTCATACGTTGTGACAAAGTCATTACAAAATTTTGACAGCGAAAATTCAAATAATCATATTTTTTTTGGTGTGACGTAACGCATGCCCGAACCTATGGCAAATATCATTTCCGGCTGGCTGCAAACTAATCGGTTTCTCCTTGAGAGAATCTAAACAACATAAGAATACCACTTTAAACGATTAAGCCATTAGTTAATTTAATATAAAATTATTTTTTTATTTAACGTTTTTTTATTCAATATTTTTAAATAATTGTCTACGTTGCTTGGTTGCATTGGTTACACCAAGATGTAGACAATTCGAAAATAAACGATTTTGTCCTACTCCGTTTATCATATAATTAAGGTAAGTCATTAAATTCTCCCCTCAGACATAAGAAAATTTATCATGCAAAACACTCACAAAATCAAAACACTTTCCAAAATTTAAAGAAAGATGTATTTTATTTTTTACTTTCAGCAGAAATGTAAACGATTTTTTTTAGCCTTGAGGTTATTGAAAATGAAATTATTCAATATTTTTCTTTCTTTTACAAAAAAATCGAAATTAAAAACACAAAATTAATAAAGTAACAATACCCAAAGAGAAAAACATAAATCAAAAACAGGTTGATAAATATACACCAATTAATTTATTAGTTAATATATTAGTCGTAAATTTAAATTATGTTTTGTTTTTGTTGTTGTGCCAAATTAAATTGAATGGAGTTGGTTATGCAAAATTGTGCAAAATTGTATGAAAAATAAATAAACAAGAAAACATCGAAGTTATCCATTTTTTGACAGCGTTTCTTTGACAGCATTTGCTCTAATTTACTTGAATTCATTTTTGAAATATTTTTTGGTAAATTGTGGCCAAATATTTCCAAATATGCGCAATAGTGTAATGCTTCAGGTTAAATGCTCGTTTATTTTTACTCATTCATAATTATGAAAATTATAATTTAACATTTTTTAATGGTATCGTTTGTTTGTTGTTGTATTTTTGAAAGAAAAAAATGAAAGTAAATTGAGAAATTAAAAACAAAACAAAACGAGTAGTTTAAAAGAAATTTGTTACTTAAATCCAGGGTACGGTAAAATTTGGCTCGCGAACCAAAAAATAAAGGGCTCTATTGCAAATTTATGATTAGAAAAATGTGTGTCGTTGATTTTTTTTTTATTGAATTTTCAGCAACACACAGGGGATGCCCCTAATCATGCAAAACATTGTGTTGATGAGGAAAAGGGGGATAGTTTAGTTGGGAGAGGTAAAGATAGAGAAATGATGATTCAGGGAAGACTTAAACTTAACAATGTCATAGGATTCAGGGAAAATATTCGCTGGAAGATTGTTCCACAAACGAACCGAGCGACTGAGAAACGAATTATCTCTGTAGTGGGTTGTACGTAATGTCAGAGTCTTCACATGGCGTTGATGGACCGTAGTTGAGTTTCTAGTTGGTCGCGCAAAAGTATGGAGGGATGGGATTAAATTGTAGATATCGCGTGAGCATCGTCCATTAAAATACCGATAAAATAAGGTAACACATCCCACATTACGACGATGCGTCAAGGTTGCCAATGAACTAGATATCTCGACGTTGCGTTAAGTTTAACAACGCGATTTTTATACGGTCCAGCAGTTCGAGTGAAGACCGTGTTGCTCCTCCCCACACATGTGAATTGTACTCCATTTTAGGTCGAATAAAGGCTGTGTAAATTGTGCAGAGGTCAGTTAATGAAAAATATTTTTTGCAGCGTTTCAAAAAACCCAAGGATTTAGCTGCTTCTTTGGCGGTTTTAATAATATGGTCATGCCAGCGTAGATCGCTTTGTACTAACATACCTAAAATTTCTAAACCATCTGAATCTATGCAATTCACACCACCTATACTCAAAGTACTAAGGGAAGTTGAGGGATCAGAATGCACTCGCTTATGTGACAACAAACAATATTGGGGTTTCCGAGCATTAAACTCTATCTACTCGATTGGCGTGACCCCACTCATCAATCAATTTAAGATCGTGATTGACTGTAGCATTCATGTTCTGCCGCATATTTTCAATTTGTATATAGGAATATATTGGATTAAAAGGTAATGACAGGGTATTAATAAAAATTAAGAATTGTGTCGGGGACAGGACCGAACCCTGCTCATCAGAAGCAATACCATCGAGTAAGACCGACGAATAGAGCGGCCACTTAGAAAACTCATTAGCCAACGGGTGAATTTTATTTCGTTGATTCGTCGGACGACGAGGAAGCCCAAGGATGCGGCTACATGAGATGGCTGATACAAAAATGCTGCTCCTTCCATTGTAAATAATGGTGGTTCATTCGAATATTACGATACTTGACTAGGACGTTTCGGTATTGGAACTTCTTCCGAGGTTGGATTTAGGTAATTTTAACCTTAAAAGACCACTACTATTCTTTTATGGACAATATTTTCTCCGCAAATTGTTTATAATCTTTCCTAAGAGTTATTCAGTTGTAGATTATTAACAAAAAAAAAAAAACAACTAACCAATCATTAACAAAGGTTAGGTTATTGTGGCAGTCGGTCTAAATGACCAACTCACTTAGAACCTAAATGAGCCCATTGCGATACCACTGCGCGATACGGAAACCTCATCTACTACTTACTCTTGAAACCTTTTGTTTAATCTTAGTGTAAGATACTTCCGTAAGAGAATTAAAAGCGAAGTTGCCTTGAAAATCCGCTCTGCTTCTAGCTTGAGCTGGGCAATTACAAAAGAAGTTCAACTGTCTCTTTCTCGTCCCTGCAATTTCTGCAGAATTCATGATCTGCCGATCTTTCCATATCACCGAGCTTTTTAATCTGAGCGCTGATGAGGTGGCCATTCGTTTTCCTTCCAGGTCTGCCGCAGTCAGGTTGAGTAGCACTTGCAGCCCTTTGATTGGGGTAGTACTTAAAGCACCTGCAATACACAAAAAAGCGGAGCTTGTTCAGAATTTTCACGTAACTTGATTTCTGAGTTGATGGCCACCATACCAATATCCCATATAACAATATAGGCCTGACCACAGAAATGTAAAACCAGTATATAATTTTTGGAGGCAGCCCACACCTTATTCCAACCGCTTTTTTTTAAATGTACAAAGCAACGTTGGCTTTCTTAACTCTTTCCTTGATATTGGGTTTTCAGGTGAGTTTTCTGTCTAATTCGAGTCTTAAATATTTGACGTTCTCTTTCATAGAAATTTTCCACATCTTTATAAATTAGCGGGGAGACTAATCATTAAGAAAAAAAACAAATTTTTGACTTTCAACGGGTATTTTCTTAACAGAGAAAGCCACTGTGACGGCTGGAAAAATTAGTGATTTTCGTGAATTTTTTTTGATCAGTCAAAAAACGGAATATGGGTATCGTTTTATATTCATTTGTTCATTAAGTGCACCTCCAACAATATTTCCATTAATTTTTATTAAAAAATATTGAATAGTTTTAAAGATATGAGCATTGCCGTGGAGCCCGAAAAAAATTTCCTCCTCCATGGTCGCGTCGATTTTTCAAGAACGGATTTTCTGAAAAAAAAAATTTTTAGTTTTCAATAATTTTAATAATCTAGGCTTAACGATAGCCACTGCAAAGACAAACAAAACGAATAAAAAAAATTGGAAAGTCGGTTAATGTTTGATAGAGTTATCGACGCGACCAGTTTGAAAAAAGTCGTTTCGAGAAAAACGCGTTTAAAGTTTTCAGTCCATTAAGTTTTCAGTCTACTTACTATCACTAAAATGGCTGTAACTCAAGCAATTTTTAGAATTTTGGCTTGAAATTTTGTACACATATTATAAACTTTAATTTAAGATAAAAAAATGTTTGATCCGTCACAGTGTCTTTCCCCCTTAAACAAAGTTGGGCATGGGTAATTTTGATCTTTGGTGAGCTCAACTACTTTTTGATTGGAAATATTTTCCTCAAGGAGTGTTTGTGGTTTTTTCAAGTATAAAGGCATAGCAAAACAAAAATTATTATATAATATATAAGATTAATTTCTGGAGAAAAATTTGATCTGGGTGATTTTGATCTTCAATGGCTTCAACTATTTTTTGATGGAGAATAATTTCTCCGGAGAATATTTATTATTTTTTACAACAATTAATCCAGTATAAAGGGATTATTATAAAAAAAAAATGTTTTTTTGAAGGCTTATTTCTTAAAAAAGTGGGACCTGGGCAATTTTGGCCTTCGCTGACCTCAACTCCTTTTCAATGGGGAACATTTTTCAACAAAATCCTATGATAGGTTTCGCGATTGTTTACCCGGTATAATCATATATCGAATAGTGGCTTCATATAACACTCAAAAGAATGGGTAATGGGATTGGAGCAGTGTAAGTAATTTTTCCTTTCTTCCATGATAAACAACTTTCTCACAACGTTGAAACATGTACAAGATGAAATAAAAAAAATTTTGTGTTGGTCTCGCGTATACCAAAATTATGGATTTTGACTCCATAGCGCTGTCCTCAGACGTGATAGAGTCGGAATTAGCGACACTGAATTACCCTTAACCCTTTCGTTGTTTTCGGGTATTATATTGTACAAAAAATTGTTCATATTTCACTACTTCTCATCTCAAACCTATCGGGAATTTTAAAGATAAAAAATTATCCTTTAAATCAAGCATATTTTTCCTCTTTCAATTTTAAGTTTATGCAAAAACAAGATATAAAGCTTAAAATTTTGAGCAAGTACATAAGCTTTTTTTAATTAAATATAATAGTTTAAAACGAAAGTTAAAACTCCATTTCATAATTCAAAATTAATATCTTTAAAAAAAGTTGTTTAAAAAAATGGTTTTACATGCTTAAAAAAATTGTACATTATTGTGTACAAACTCACGTAACTCTAATGTACTATATAATGTACAATAAATAATTTGGTCACTATAGTGTACAAAAGACGTGAAAGGTTGCTAAATTTTGAATTATTTTCTGCGGGTGTTGAAAAAATTGTGATAGTGTTGACTTGTTTTTGAATAACATAGTTCAACAAACGAAAAAATAACAAAGTTCTGGAAGTGGATTCTGATAGAACTCGGGGGAAAAAAATTATATTTTTTTTACGTGGGCCTAAAGTTTGCCCATTTCTAACAGATTAAGTATAATAAACCATAAGATAACTTATTAGTTTAGCATCAGAGCTTGTTTGTATGTTCGGGAATTTGTAGTAGAAATTTCCGTAGAATATTTTCCTCCCAAATATTAACCCTTTTCGAGGGTTTATAGAGGGTTAATATGTTTAAGAAATATGTTGCCCTTGAAATTTTACTATAGGTCACTGAACAAAAAAAATCTGTATACTTGAATTTAGTAAAAAAACAAATTCCAAAAAAGTTTCAAAATTTCCCCTTTTATACGCAGTGAACAAGTGTGTTTTTAAAAGTATTTTCTAAACTAAAAGTTTATTTTACATTGCAAAATAAACCTTTGTTGTTTTTTCCATTACAAAAAAAAAATTAAAATTTTTTTCTCAAATTTTTACTCCTTTCATGCATTTTGGTCATTACAATGTACAAAATTTCTAAAGCTCTACAGCCTTTCCCAAAAACTTCTTTTAATCTTTTTTGGGTTTTATTCTTAACCCTGGAAGTACATGCATACCATATTCTTCATACGTAAAGGGTGTAATTCGTCAAACGACGACGGCATTATTAAAACAGTTCATACACATGATCTATACACCTATAACTTTGAAAATTGATTAATTCTCATTATTTGGTCAGTTTATTATATGGAAAAACAACAATAGACATTTTTTTAATAATATTTATTTGTAAATGGTTGCCGTAGCCAAGTGTTTAGTGTGTTGGACTGCTACGCAAAGGTGCCCAGGTTCATATCTCGGCACGCTCAAAAATCAAAAAATATAAATTTTTCTACACGACACCACCTCTTGGCTGGCAATGGCAAACCTCCAAGAGTAAAAAAAAAATACCTATGAAAAGCTTTTCACTTCGCCGTTCGGATTCGGCATAAAACTGTAGGTCCCTTCCATTCGTGTATAATGAATGGATGCGAAAAGCTCGGCCTTGGCCCTCCATGGGCTGTTGTGCCATAATAATAGCAGTATTTATAAATTAAATGTTTACCAACACTTACTTAGAAAGAAAAATTATAAAACGTAAACATGCGTCGTCGATTCAACGAAGCATGTCCTTCCAGGGTTAATAAAGTCCGAATCTACCAGTCAAAAACTACAAACAAATTTTTTACCCCCAAATAATAAAGTTGAAAAGAAAGGGCTAATTTGATTTCGTAAATTGTCAAATTATTGCACAGTGTTATTAACACTTTATATCAAAATTATACATGCTCTTGTATTTTAACTTTGCAAACACAATTTAAGCTAATGTATAAAAATTATACAGTAACTATGTACTTGCTGCCTGTAGGTTATCATTATAGGTTTCTTCTCAACATTGTTGATTGCTTTGGTAATGAATCAGATTTTGTGATTAATTTAAATTTCTCAACTTCTTCCGTTGTTTGATGTTTTAATTTTTGTTCTGAAATTTAAATTTAGAGAATTGCTTTTTATTATGTTGTTTTCTTTTGTATTCTTTACCGACATCCGTGTTTAGATTTTAGCCAATCTTCGATTGAGTGAAGAGAAAAGAGGCAGACATGGAATTTATGGTTATTTATGTGTTCTTTTTATTAAATACGTGCGAATTTTAACAACCAAAAATAATTTGGCGCGCGATAATTGAATGCGATTTTTTTCTTAGCTTTTGTGGTTAACAGCTTCCAATTGATTGCCGTTTGCCTTTTTAATATTAACATTTTAACATATACGCCTATTGGCAAGTGAATATATCCCAATGGCATTTTCTCTTTTTAAATTAGGTTTTCTTATTTATGATTTAATAAAATTGTTTGATAAAATTTAATTCTGTTCTTAAGTAATGCCCTTTCATTAAAATATTGTAGAAGAGGAAGAAGAAAAAAGATTTTTCAATTTGTAATTACAAAATTTTTTTATTTGCATTTACTGTCGCAGCAGGACACAAAATTTTATGCATAAAAATTCGAAATTTATGTACTTTGAATTTTTTTCAGCTTGTATTTTCCTTTTAGCTTTTGTATCTTTTACATGTGTAGTTGGCAAGTATTCATGGGTTCCTTGGTATAGTAGACAGACATATTGTACTATATCTTAGATATAAATAATTATAGTAAATAAATGTCACTTATGGTTAATAGTATTAAATTAGAAGAATCTTTTGTTCAGCTCTTAAATATTGTAATTATGAAAAAATTTATATTTTTATGAGCTCGTCAATCATTCGACTTTGGCGGTTTTGGTAGTTGATACTTCCGCTTCAAGAATATATTGGACGTAAATACCTATACATATTGAGCAAAATAATTATTTTGCCCTTCTTTTACACAGTACGATATGATAAAAAGTTGTATCCACCTGTGCGATTTGGTTTTGAGGTTCTGACTTCATTATCTCATTAGTTCATCTGCAATCATATATTAGGTTGCGACCATTTTGTATGAACAATTTTATCAGATCAACTCCAAAATTTCAGAAAATTTCTAAAATGCAATAAATGAAAATTTCTATCTAAAGATCCGCCTTAGCTCTAAACTTAACTAAGCACGATCAGTGGATATTGGATCTGGCATTTAAAAGTTTACATTTGATTTTTGTTGTACGCGGCCCTAAAGTTTGCCCATTTCCAAAAAATTAAGTATAATAAAGATAACTTATTAATTTTGCATCCGTAGAACATTTTCCTAGAATGTATTAATCCATTATCTCTCTCACCAAAGGGTCTTTGCACTTTTCGCTAGCAAGCACCTTTTTGAATCATAATAAGTGTTGATAGAGTTCTAAAAATATATTTCTCATAAAATTTTACTATAGCTCATTGAAATTCACTTGAACTAGGTTTTAGTAAAAATAAACCTAAATTTGAATTATTTTTTTTCAAATTTCCATTCTGATACGCAGTGAACGAATGTGTTTTAAAAGTATTTTCTAAACTAAAAATATATTTTTCGTCTTGTATCTTCAATGGCGTATTAACCCTTTAGCTCCTCGCTTATGGGACTTATTGCTTTTCAACATAAATTGCCATTTCAACCCATTGAACAGTGTTCGCTTGATTTTTAACACGTTTAATAAAAGTTGTTTAGTCACAGAAATAACAGACAGGCACATTTGACGGCCGTTTTGGAATCCGTTACTATAAAAGAAAATATTAAAATTTATTTTTATGTAATAAAATATCAAAAATTTGTGTGAAATAAGGGTCAAGGTCCCCAAAAAGCAGTTCACTGGCTGGTGTATCCATTTTGGCAAAGATGTAGAATGGCCATCACTGTCCTAAACTACCGGTGCTTTCACTTGAACGCATAAATAATCGGAGTTTAATAGAAATTCATGACCAGTGTTTCTTTTTTAACAAACGGTGTCAAACTAACCAAATTATGTTCGGCGTATCGAATAAAAGTCCTTGATTTGAAAAATAATGAAGGTGGCATGTGTGAATGATCTTTCTGTTTTGTAAACTTGTTTTGTTGAAAAATGATTATTATTCAAGTTCCCAGAAACGAAAAACATTTGCATTTGTTAGAGCGACTACCTACTCGCACTGGGGCAACCCAAACTAAGTTTTGTACCAACATACATTTATTATTGCATAAAAAAGGTTAATTTCACCAAGTGGGCGTGGTACATTCTACACTAAATCTTCCAATACTAGTGTTAAACTTCAATTGCGAACAATTTTTTAGTATGACAAACTTTGAAAGTTTTTTGTCATATTATATAGAATATAGAATCAAACATTTAATGCACTGATTTTAAAATGTTTACATTTCTAACTTTTGGGCTTAGAATAATTGATATGTTCTGTAAATGTACACTTCGTTTATAAAAAATTTACTTTAATTTCGAAATATAAAAGTAAATTAACTTCTTCGGTGTCCAAGGTCACATATTTTTTACAAGTTTTTGCGGATTTTTTAAAATTTTTGGATTGATTTTAGTTACTTTTCTTAAATTCGAATGAAATTAAGAGAAAACATGATTTTTACTAAGTTTTCTTATTTTACTAGAACTCGAGAAAAATAATCACAATAAATTAAAAAAAATAAATAATACACAAAAACGTGAGTACACATATGTGTACTTTTTCAACGAAGAAGTTGAAATGTGTAATGTTAAAAAATCAAGAAATAACTGCACATTCAGAAAAAAAGCTAATTAAAATAAATAAAAGTTGTAGATTTCTATCAAAACTCTAAGAAAGCGCGAGTGTAGGTTATTTACCTTTATATAATACACTCACAAAAAATGCTGCAAAAATCTGGTACACGCGTTCGAAAATGTTAGTACAGTAGAAAATCAAGGTTTCATAACTTTAAAATTGTACGAAATATTAAATTTTTTTTTAATTGCTTAGTTCAGGCATGATTTCCAGCCACTATTTTTTATACGATCAAAGAAATGATAAAATTTTGTTTAAATATAGTGAATTTATGATTTTAAGCTTTAAATGTTTTGTTGGACTTCGAAAGAACGGGCTATAAAAGATTTAAGCGATATATTAAAGGGCATTGAAAAATCTGGACTCGGCGAGGAACCAAGCGCATTTTTCGGAAACTTTCTTGGTACTAATACGTTTTGTAGTTAAATAAAATTTCAGAAAAAACGATATCGGACTGTGACCGGCTCAATTTTGACACCTCGTAGTTTAAAACACAGGCGTGCTCGGATATAAATAAACAACATTTTTTTTTTAGAATAACCTAAGAATATCAAAATACTCAATGAGTCTCTAGTCTGACTTTACGTGTTGCATAGTATTACCAAACATTACTATTTTATCAAATGAAAAATTGTTACATTTATTTTGAATTATGTTAAAATTTATTTTCACAATAATTTTTACATATGCCTCGGGTGCATCACTTCGCTACGGCTCTGTTTTAATATCAAACAAAATTTGAATTACGATTTTCCCGATCGCAGACAAAGGATAGGTAGATAATTATATTTTTAATGCAAATTATTAACATATTTTTGTATGTTTAAACAGAGAGAATCGTGTCTTTTCTGCGTTTTAATTATTTAAAGATTTTGTATCAATTTTCAGCTGAACTTTGATTGAGTATTCAAGCAAAAAGCAAACAAAAACCGAACACATTTGAAAATAAATGTTTCAATATCAAATGACCATCCCTCTCTGATACAGTCGCATTTGTAGTCTGTCTGTCTATCTGCCAGTCTGTCCGGTAGTCGTTTGTCTTTGCGTACTCGTATACATACATACAAATATGTAAATTCATCATAATGTGTTATGTTTTATGTCAGTTTTGTACATTTAACTTTTTGTTTACTTTTATTGCTATTGTTATTTTTTTCGGCTTTTATTTATGCACGTCTTTCTACCGGTATTGACCACCGCAATCGCTGGCATTAAATCACAACTTTGACCACCATCGACTTCCAACCTCCTCCATCACCACCAATAGCTTTTGCGGCGGCATGTTGTGTATTTTCCCTTTGGTTTTACTTTTTTTATGTCTTTTCATTTGAGGCAAGTTCAAAGTACTTACGTATGAATGGTATACAGAAATTGGTAGCACGTTCAAATACATGCTAATATTTTGATTTCATGATAGCGTTCATTTCGCTTCTGATAAATCCAAAGTATATGCTACAAATGTATATATCTAACGTTAGTTTATTTTGTTTGTCTTCATTTCAATTAATTCTTTTATGACGTAACATGGAAGTTTATTGACTCACACATAAACGCGGTGTTCCAATTCTTATTTTGCTTATTGAGCTTAGATTTTGGTATTGAGCTTAACTGTTAATTACATTCATACATTCATAGTTAGATTAAAGTATATTTTTATTTGCATTAACAGTTTTGCAAATTGACTTCGATTTTCGACCGATTTGTCGCTATTTGTGCTAATTTCTTGGTTTTAGCATACTGTGTGATGTGTATGTTTACTGAACTCGTTTCTACCATATACGCCATGCAAATAAGTAAGTGTAAACGGAAATAGTGTAGACTTAACATAATCAACTCAAATATTTACATACTTTTTGTGCATATTTGTAGAAGTTTATTGATCGCAATATTTGATTAAATAATAGAATTAATATTTATTTAGCATTTTTATGATCAATCTTCTTTGTAGATAATATTGAGCACATATCTAATGTGCATGGTTCTGTCTGTAGTGGTGAGAACACTTCATGCACATTACAGTGGCTTGGGAAAGATCCCTCTAATTAAAGCAGAGTGATGAAACAGATGTCAGTTTAGCGGATGCGGAACTGAATGCTAAACTGACAGCTGTTACATCACAATCCGAGGTAGGCAGTGACGGTTCTAGGATTTGGGTTTGGGGGGTGACTGATTTTACTAAACTAAAAGATAAATATCAGACTCACTATCGAGCAAAACCCAGACCTAGACCAAAAACTAGTGCAAAAATTTTATCAAATGCAGGTCAAAAATTAAAAGATAACTGGAACAAAACTAAAATCGGATAGAAATTTAGGTGGAAATTTCGACCAAATTTCAAACTAAAATTCAAATACTTTTTTCAGATCGAAGTTCAATCCAAGAAAAAATGGATAGTACTTTAAACGAATTTTTAAAATATATATTCATATCACTCTTATCATCGATATCACTATTAATATCGGCCTGGTGGTGAGTTTACGATCTCACAACTTCAAAACCACTTAAACACTAAAAAAACTTAAAATGTAAATATATCTTAATTTGACCAAAAAATCAATACATTTTAAAGTTCAACGAGCTTCGGGTACCGGTCAACAACCGGTTAAAAAAAAACGATGTTCAGACCACGAATCGGACCAAAATTCCAATAAAAATCGACCAAAATGAAATCAAATTAAGGTCAAAACTTAGATCAAAAACCCAAAATTCAAACCAAAATCAGTTTTAAAATTCATTCCAAAATTCAAAAAAAAGTTTAGACTATAACTTAGACCAATAGATAGACAAAACTCTAAGCCAAAAGGACACCAAATACCGAACGAAAGTAACCCAAAATTCAGACCAAAAACTAGTATCTGATAATATTTACATCAAAAAATTTTAACTTAAATTAAACAAAAACTAGACCCAAATTCCAGACGAATTCATACCAAATTTTAAAACAAAATTCAGACCGAAATTCAGACCAAAATAGTATCAAAATCTAGCCAATTCATACGAAAATATTAACCACAACTCACACTAAGAGTTAGATTAGAACTGAGGTTAAAAAGACGCCAAATACAAATTAAAAGCAAACCAAAATTTAGATCAGAAATCAGATCAAACGCTGGTCTGCAAGCACTTTCCAGTGCTGATATGCAAATCAAAATTTAGACCATATTTTAAAACTTAAACCAAACTCAGATTAAAATTCAAACTAAAATAAAACAAAATCCTGATTTACAGTCAAACTAGAATTCAGATCAAAAACGGGCAAAAACGGAAAAGTTAAACCAATATCATACTAAAATTCATTACGAAATTCAATCCAAAAATTATACCATTATCAAGCTTTTTAAAAGTAAGACATTTATAAGCTGGCGTTGAAATTGTAGATTTAATGTAGTCTGAATGTATTTAATAACCAGTTGCACTGTAACCAGCATGGCGGCTAATCAGAATTGATTCAATTATCCGACCCCATTTCAATATTTATATTAAATTATTATTATTAAAATAAAATATAATATAAAATAATATATTAAATCCTAAAGTTTTTCGTTGGTTGAAAGTATATGCTTTTCACTGCTGTGGATTTTTTTTTTGGAAAAATCTAAATATTTTTGATTTCTCAAAAATTACTACTTACTATAAGGGTTCCGGGGGGGGGGGGGGGGCGAAGGGCTTCAGCCCCTATAGCCCTTCCCCTCTGGATACGCTACTGTAGGTAGGGTATGTTATCTGACCCCCTTGAGGTCCACAACTGGTGAATTCAGGAAGCATTATGGGGGAGGGGGGAAAATAAATACAAAAACTCTCCACATTTGTAGAATTTATATGCAAGTTATTTCTTTATACTAAATGAAATGAACTATCTGGTAGCTTTTTTTAAACATATTCATTACGCTGACGACATCTGCTTACTGGCTACAGATCTTCCAAGTATTACCGAATCATTGAACCCGCAGTCAGTAGTCCAAAGTTTCAAGCCTGGTAAGTGGTAGTTGTGACATACGGCCCGATTTAGTGCAAAATATGCTCGAAAATTTACTTCATAGGATTGGTTCTTACTACTACTTCAATGATATTATATTCAGAACTTAATTAATTGGATGGACTGCCCTTCCAATCCAAAAACTAAAATTTGAGTTTCCTCAACTTTACTCACTCGAGTACTGTGATACCATTTGGCACAGGATCTAAATGGTACAGAATTATCCGCTAAAGCCAATAATGTCAGATTGTTATATTACATAAATGAAAATTGAATGCTGTCAACTACGAACAAGTTTAAAGAAATCCAGGAATGATTTTTCAATTTTTTGTTTTTTTTAAATTGTTTGAAAAATGGATTAATTTAGTGAAAACTGGTGTGGCGAAGTGACGGCCTATAAACCGGAGGCTTCCAATTGGAGTGACGGCAACAGCACTGGACGTTGAGACTTCATACGAAGCACATCGGAACGAGTTCGTCTAACATAATTGGTTTTCAGCGTAAACCAATACATAAACATGCATGCTTGTGTGTGTATCTGAGAGAGCGACAGCACTCTGCTGTTATTTGCACTGTATATGAAATGCTATCTTACTTTTTGTTATGGGAAGTATCTTTAGAAGTAGTTTTGTAAGAGCAAGACAATAATATTACCTGTGGGGCATCATCTTGTCAAAGTTACTGAAAAATCCTCTCAGTTTCTACTCATGTACTCATTGGTGTCCACTGACATGATTTGCGTTGACGAAGTTGCTCTCACATATGAATGGGCAAATCGAAATTGCGCTACACTGCTTTAGAAGCATAATGAATTGGGAAGTCGTAAATACTGTGGAGTTTTAAAAAAAACTTAGCGTCTCTCTATGATATTTTGAGTTTCTTTGGTTTTGAGCAAAGAGTGATGGCGTCAAATTATTTTGAAGGTTATACAGCTCCATTAGCTACGAATTGTTGAATGTTAAAAATTAAGTCCAATTTGATACTAAAATTTGTTCGTCAATTAAGCCGAACACGATCTTGTCAAAAAGACTACATACATATGCATTAAAGCGTTTCAAAATGCATTACTTTTTCTGAATTAAAGAAATCCGGCAGATTGTATTGTCATGGACTAAAATTTTATCGAAATCGTTATATGCTGTCAAACTTTGAAATCAGGACGATTTTGAGTTATATTTTCTATCACGGTAGAACGAATATCCAAAGTAGATTTTATTCAGGTTTATCATTTTTAATAGACTTAGTGGATGCTGTAGTAAGTGCTAAAAAAATTAATCTGAAATTTTCTTTGAAATATCGTACCGTTATGATGGTAAATATCTGACAACTTATGAAATTCAGACTTATGTCATTTCTGGTCGTTTGAACCAATTTTTTTCAATATTAAGTCAGGATTTTGGGAAATTGTAACCAAAAATGTAAAAGTGAAGATTTTTACCATTTTTGCTATTTATTAAATCTAATACAGATTCCTCTACTTGTTTCTGTTAGGCTCATAATAAATTGCTATTAATCATTGTATTTCAAATTGATTTATCTTACGCTTTTCTCAAAGAAAACTAAAAAATATTATTATTTTTCCCTTAAATTTTTGTATCCTAGGCATGGCATGCTAGGATTAAATACTTATATTTTGGTAAGTATTGTGTACCCACAAAGAAAAAATATTGAATAAATTTATTATCAATGTTGTACGGTTCATCATCATGAAATTTGCCAGAATTGTTTGTACCCATATCTGCATAACTATATGAGCTACTTTCACGTATAATTAAGAAAATATAATATTATTACAATATTTGTTAAGAACTAAATACTTTTAATGAAGGCCAAGGTTAAGAGAAGATTTCAACGCTACCATTTCATATGGAATAGAGATTGCTCTCTGCAGAAAAAGATGATAAGCATCACATCAGCCAGAAAAAGAAGAAGAAGTTGGCAAACTACAAACCAAAACCAAACTATTTGAAACTTGGTTCGAAGCATACCAACTACGAACAAGTTGTAGCCGATTTACCAGAAAGCCAAGCTTCAAACGCAAAGAAACTAACCATAAACAAAGACAAACGCTCAAACAGTCTGTGACGGTTGAGCAAAGTAAACGGACGTGTCTACCGGAGAAAAGAAAGGTATTAAGCAAAGAAAACGAAAAATAAGAAAACGCGATAAGGAAGAAACGCGCATACGCAAAGAAAATCTCACATCACGAACGAATGCATCGGTGGCGCGGCGGCAACGACTTTGTTTATTCTTCAACATTCTTTAAAATCAAACACGAAAGCAAATAACGAAGTTGCAAACGCGAACGTAAACGAACGAATTTACTGCATTTGCAATAGCAAAGGTGCGTGCGATTTTGGTTGCAACAAACGAATCCAGCGACACCGGCGAGCGATCGATCGATGTACAACGAAAATTACAAAGTTGATATCAGTTAGGCATGGTCCGTCGCGAAAGACGGTCGATGGCCGGCGGGACGATTATTATTAGTGATAGTTGTTGTTGTAATAGTGATTGTAGCAGTAGTAATAATTGGTTAACGATGTCGAAGACGTGCCGTGTGAAAAAGCGTGCCGTGTGCTATTTAGCGATTGGCATAATTTATATATTGCAAATGCAACATGTAACTTTAGCGTTAGACGTTGTAGCAGCAGCAGCATCATCATCATCATCATCAGTGATGGATTATAGTGATGATGTTTCAGCGGCAGCGTTAATTGTCGGCCGCAGTGCACATGAACCGAAATTCGGTGAACGCTTGTTGCCGTTGCGTAAAAAGACGGTGAATAATTTAAATAGTGGTGCATCGAAAGGAGCGGGGCAAATGGGAATGGGCGCTGTAGGTGCGGCAAGTACGCACACAGAAAAGAATGTAAATAGTTTATTAAGTAAAAGTAATTATGTTGTAAGTCATGAAAATAGTGCAAAAGTTGTGGTGCGTAATGCAAATGCAAATACCAATACAAATACAAATACAAATGTGAAAAGTGAAAACGATGCAATAAATTTAACCGATTCAGAATTGTTGACTCTTGCAATGTCAACACTCGACGATTACGAAGCATTACCGTCAGCTGCAGCAAAAACGCGACAAGCCAAGCAGTTAAATCGGCGTGAGGACACGAATATAGCGGATACGTTGCTGGAACATGCAGCGGTAGATATGCAGTCGCGAGATGCAGCAAGCATATCGAAAGCAGATCGTTTAGTTGTCATGTCCACCGAGTTCTTTGTCGTTCCAACACCATCAGCAACACCAACAAGCAGCACAACTGCTCCACCACGTAAAGGAGGTGGTAAATCGGTGGGCAATATACCAGCATATATACAACCACCACACGCTGGTGGCCCACCACGTTCAGTTTTGATTGTTGCGCCCAAAAGCAATAATACCAGCAACCACAACAACAATAGTGCATCTGGTGCAACAACACCCACAATAATTGCAGCGCATTTACCTTTTACGGGGCTGCGTAAAGAACCTTGGGTTATCCCCGTGCTGGTACTGGCCTCGCTGACGATGTTAATGATGGGTGCTTTCGAGATATTTGTGCTATTCAAAGCGTGGCGTACCTCACCATCGAGACGTCATCTATTTCTTGGACAAATGCTGCTGCTGGGATTGTTCGCCTGTGCTGGCTTAGGCGCCATTATAACTGCACAGCCATCCTTACTTAGCTGTGGCGCCATACGATTTGGTGTGGGTGTTGCATATGCCTTAGTCTTTGCCGCTCTGCTTGTTAAATGTGTTTTCCTTATAAGTTTAAACGGTGGCGTGTATTTACCTGCGCCTTATCAAGGCCTTTTGTTGCTCTTTGCTGTACTCATACAAGTAGCTATTGGCGCTCAATGGCTACTCACTCAGCCACCAGAAATTTATACATTAAACGTACCGATATTGGGCAGCGGTCTACTTGCAACGACTGTCGCCTCGAGCACACAAATCTCAGGCGGCGTTTCTTCGACATCAGCTGCTTCAACTTTCTCCAATCTTTTTCATCCTTCGTCTGCGGTTACGGCTGACATTTATACACGCATCTCTGCGGGCACCGTCATTATACCGTTGTGTAAAACTCAATTTTCTGAACTTTTACTTTCACTCATCTACATTGTATTTTTGATTGTATTCGTTGCTGTGCTTGCTATCAAATCGCGCGGTATACGTGATAATTATCGTGAGGCCACTTATATTGGTTTGGCCATAGGTGGCGCTATACCCATTTGGCTGGGTTGGATGTTGTGTGGTCTTGCAGTGGCGGAACGTCATAAGGATGCATGCATTGCATTTGGTTTGGTTGCTACATCGGCTACAGTGTTTCTGGTGATGTTTATGCCCAAGGGCCGTCAATTGGCTGCCATGGGTAAGGAAGGATTATACGTGGAGGATCGCGAGGAGCAGTTTAGTTCACTGAGTCGGGCTGGCTCGGGATATTCACCGTCATTCTTCCATTTCAAGCCGATCAAGTATGGTGTAATGGGAGGCGGCATGCAGAATTCGGCTTCGAATACGGGAAACGGTGCGAGCATGAAGCACTGTTCGAATGGCCTAAATGGCGGAGGTAAGTGTTGAGAATGTTTCTAGTAACTATATTTTGTATGAGCTTTATTTTATTATTTTTTTATTTTTTTTTAATATGGAACAGTTTAAAGAAATTTGTCACATCTAAGTAAGAAATATTCAACTATAACTAGAATATAAAAGAAATGATAGTAACAATGATGAACATTCTTCTTAAAAATCGAAATTGCATTATTATTGAACTACAAAGTGGAGTTATATAATAAAGTTTAGAATTTTAGAAGTCTTAGAAGTGATTAGTTCAGTATTCAGAAGAAGCTTAGATAAAGCGAAGGAAAAAATCTTTATTAATCCAGAAAAAAGTTCTTCCTTGTTCCAGTTATAAACAGATTTCTATTTTTCTATCCTTGTATTATTTTTGAAGAAACACACTGATGTTCCTAAACCCCAAAAAGTGGATCGTGTATATCAAGTGAATTGGAAATACAGTCGTTTTCAAATATATGAGAATTAAGTTCTTCGGTGTCTTCACAACGGCCGCGAACAATATTAAAATATCTAAAGTTAAAAAAAAATTATTACCTACATAACTAAGAATTTTAATAAGTGAATCAAAATTTCTGCAAGATCAAAAACAAATAATTCCAGAAACAAACTGCTTCAATGTTTAAACTAATCTTATGCTAACTCTGTATAACAAAATGAGACTTTAAAACAGTATCTGAGTTGTGGCCCAATTTTTTTGCAACATTTTTGGCCATTGATCACGATTCTGTAAAAAAAATTTTTCGGGCAGGAAGGGTCAGGTTTCGTGTATCTTCGTTTTTTGAAAATTTGATAAGGTAAGGTTCATGGATGAAAATTTAGTTCTGTTTGTTTGGCTTTTCTACACGAATCTTGCAATTCTAAGAGTTTTGGTTGAAAAATTGAAAATTCATCTATGAACCCCCACCTCATCACATTTTTAAAAACGAACATATGTCAATATACATGAAAAGTTTAAACTTTATGAAAACATTTTTTTTCATCCGAAACTTCTAAAATGCCATGACTCGTGCAGAAAAAAAAAAAAATTTATGAATATACGCTAAACCTGACCTGACCTAAAAAAATTATTTACTGATTGGTGATCAGAGATAAAAATACTCCAGAAAATCCGGGTCAGAACTCAAATACTATTCTGCTTTTGTACAGTGTAATTAATTTAACTTAATTCAATTTACCATTCTTCTTTATTGTTATCTGTTGTTGATATTTCAAATACAATATCAAGTTCATTAACCTTCTAGTAGGACAATATTTTCAGCAATAAAAAAAATAAAGGGTGATTTATTGTGATGTATAGAACTCGTAAATAAAGTTGAAGATCAAATTGGAGTCATTGCTTTGGCTCCAGGTGAGAACATATGAAGGTCGCATGGCAAAAATCGGCTAATCCAAATAAGTAATAGAAAAGTAAAAATGGTTCCTTTGTCAGAAAATATAATCAATTCCATACTTAGTAATATTTTTTTAATCTCCACAAAATAATTATAAATATTTTTAATTAGCAAAATTTATTACTTTATGCAAAAATAATTGCTTTATCTGTTGTTCACATTGAAAATTCACAATTAATTAATGTACTTTAAAAGAACATAACGATATGCATAAAAGTTATACTAAGGGAATCTTGTAATGAATTACCAAATCGAAAGAAATTATTGAATTGTGTTGCCTATCTTGCTAGAAGGTTAATCATAAACGTGATCTTTCTTCAAAAAAAAAAAAAAAAAAAAAAACAACGGAATTAGCTTTATATTCTTTAACTTTTAAATCAAAATAACTTTCTCGTACAAAAACAAAACAAGAAGCAAAAAAAAAACATGACATGAATGTGAGCTGTCATGTTTAAGCAATATTTATACTTTCATTTATTATAATTAAGCGTACTTCATAGTAACATTCAGAAAAAAGACAAAGCAAACAAACAGACAAAAAATAGTAACAAGTACAATGCAACGAATGTAGCTAGAGAAAAAATCCGAAAAAATCTTAAAATGCGGAAAAACATTAATGTTAAACTACAAATAGACAGACAAACAGACAGTTGGAGAGACATGCGTTTTTGTACATGTGGAAAAAAAAAAACAAATGATTACATACGCACGTTCAGCTTGACATAGGTTGAGTACGTGTGTCTTAACTTCTTGTGTACTTGTAATCTATGCGATTTTGGCTTGACACTAAGCGCAAAATGTTTGAGTGACATGTTTTTTTTATTTTTAATTTTTATTCATTGCTTTGCGTATGAAAAAGTTTTTTTTTTTTTTTTTGGATTTGTTAGAGGAAGAAGTGGTATACATTACACTAGCGGATCGAAGGGGGGGCTTTTTGGATAAACTTTACCCCTCCCCCTCTCTGGATGCAATTTTCGTCTCTAATTTATTCATGACCAACGATCAGAAAAAATTTGAATATAATTATTAAGGGTTAAGGGAGCTAAGGTGTGGGGGAGACGAGCTTCATTTACCTCCCCTGGGATCCGCTAATGCACATATGTATAAATAATGATTTGCATTTCGGCTTTAAGCTTTTCGCCCGTCTTTCTTGTGTTAGAAAATAAAAAATCATTAAACTGCGGTAATTGCAATTTTTCAGTTTGTCTTTTATTATTTTTCATTTGTTCGTTCATGACAGTACAAAAACACACACAAAAATGTCGAGAAAATAGGATTTAACTAATACAATACATATGTATACATGTAAGTATTTTGTACTTGAAATTCCAAGATGAATGATTACTTTCATTTTTATCTACGGAGCTTAAAAATAATTTGCTAAATAATAATATTATTATTTGCAAAAAGAAAGAATATGAAATTAGTTTTGTTTATTGTTTTACAAATGTGTCACGAGGTTAATTTAATTTAAAGTCAATTGAAATAGAAAATGGGAACAAAAAATAGGAAATACATACATATGTAGATATAAGATACGGAATAATAGAAAGAACCGTAGGAAGAACTTCATTTCGCAAGTCATTTGTGTGTGTGGTACGAAAGATTATGAGAAAGTATACAAAACTGTTGTGGTAGTTTCATTCATCAATTTATATTCAAAGAAAATGTTTGAAAATAAAGCCTTATAATAAATAAATAAATAAATAATTAAAAACAAAAATAGAATTATTCTCGTGATGTTAATAAATATTTGATAAAAATACAAAGCTAGTATATTTTCATTGTTCTTAAAAAAAAAGAAATTCGCGTAAAGCGTTAAAAACTGCTTTTAGATCAGACGATCCCCTTAAAGCAAATTGCAGAGATATATTTGTCAGTTCTTCCGACTAGTGTAGCGAATGAACAGTTACTTAGTGCTACTAGCCATTTCTTTAAGTTTTTCTGTTTATGTTTGCAAAGTGGAAAAAAATTTTGCTTTCAGAATTATATTTTTAAATTTTATAAATCTTTCGGTCTTCGGCCGAAAGGTAGAGGGATGGTCGAAGTTCTTCCTATTGGTTGAGGCTCGACCTTGAGGCTTCGGAGGAAGTAAGCTAGCAGTTTTTGAGAAAGGGCATAATTCAAATTGAAAGCTTTCAGGACATTTTTGGGGTGCCTGCGATTGTTGTTTTCTTGAAAAACTACACTCTAGTACTTGGTGACAAATTTCGGTGGCTGACCGATCCTTGAATTTGCCTCCAATTTCATAGACTGACTTTCAGTTCATTGCCACTCAACAGTTCAAGGTTTGTTTATTGGTCTTAATGAAACGTCGGAGTGACAAAGTGACTAAGTCGCAACAATGTATAAAGAACAGGCAAATCATACGGCCGTTTCGTAACCCAACTAGATTTCAGTTTCATAGTTTCTAATAATAATATATGTATATAAAAACGAATTGGACACAATTCAGTTAAATGATACTTAAATAATTTTTCAGTGTAATATAGCACACTCTCTCTCTCATCTCATTTCTACAACTAGACAAATCATTACCTAACTGTTAAATATCTTACAAGTTATTTTTATTTTACAACTAGACAAATCATTAACTAACTGTTAAATATCTACCAGTTATTTTTATTGGGACTGCTAAAACTTAAAAAGCAAAAACCAACAGGTAACTATACTATATTGTTATGTTTATATACTAAAAATTTCTCGTAAAAACCTACTTCAATTTTCCTCCCTAGCTTGTTTGGTTTTCGAGTAATTCCATTTTTTCTATAGGCTACGCGCGCCAAATTTCAAATAAACAAAAATGCGCGCGCATCCAAAGTACATCTAAAGAACAAAATTTGCAAATTTTTTAAATATTGAATATCTCGAAAACTATGACATATACGAAAAAATTATAGGATACATATTTTTTGGAAATCACTCAAGCTTTTTTTTTTTTGATATCTCAAACGGTTAACCAGTTATTAGTAAATAAAAAAGCTTTTGTTGCATTTGCGTTAAATTTGCAGCATTCATAGTAGTGAAAATAAGAACAGCTGACCTCAAAGTGCACTTTAAAGTTTAAAAGCGCTCACTTTCTAAGGTAAAACATTACGTTTTCACCCCATTACCTAGCACTTTCCTCTAAAGCGTAATCGCGCTTTACTGTAAGAACTCAAAAGCTACATACACATCCTCAACCCAAATTTATCGATTCCCATAAAGAAAATGTTCACATTGAAAGCTACTACTGTACTATGTTATTAGGTACACTAATCTCAAATCTAAAATCAATTACATAATTCTTTAAAGTAATTAAATCGGAAGAGCTTCTATTAAAAATTATTAACTATAAAAAAGTCTCGTTCTTGTGATATAAGTATATTTTTATTAAAATATTTTTCACATGCTGCAAATTACAGATTACATAAAAAAAAAAATACTTACACAAGTATGTAACTAATACACGCTCATAACTAAAATATGAAAGACTTTTACAGGCATTGTTATTGTTTTTGAAGTTAGTTGCATTCATAAAAAAAATATGCCTATGTATGTGTATATTACCTTTGCATTAAAATATGTAGGAAGTATTTAAATGCAATTTCTTTTCGTTGGTCTATTGTTGTGTAATACTTAGGAGTTTCAATAGTAACGTAATCATAATAAAAGAAAAATGTGTGAGGTAGAGAAAAAAACGGCAGTAGCAGTAACAGCAATGAAAAGGAAAAGAGTTTTTTCTACTGCTTGCAACTAACATAAAAACAACAGAAATACTTAGCAGCAACAGCAGCAATACAAAGAAGTAGCAACATTTATTTTTACAGTTTTTTTCTCCTTTTTTTTCATTTCGTTTTTTCCACGCATTAAAAAACCTTTTTATTTATGCCATTTAATTTAGCTTATAAATAATAATAAAAAAGCGTGCATAAGTAAAAAAATATTTGCTGCAATTGCATTGTAAATATAAAATATTTTCAAAGTGAAGTACAAGTTGTGGGTATGTTGCATAAACATACATATGTATGAGTATGTATATAAACATACCTACTCATAGAAAGAAAGAAATAAAGAAGTATGCACATATGTACATGCAAGTATCTACAAAAACAAAAAGATCTCATTCATTCATACATGAGTGCAATTGAAAGTGCATTGGGTAGTTACAGTCTTGTCAACAAGAGCGTGTTCGGCTTAATTGTACGAAGCACTTTAAGCATCAAGTTGAACTTTATTTTCAACATTCAACATTTCATTGCGAATGGCGCTGTATAACCTTTCAAACAATCGCAATTATAATTTCGTTGTTTAAGCAATTTTTCAAATCGTACTCCGAGAGTCCACAACGTTTTTAAGCTACCATTCTTTGCTCACATCCAAAAGAATTCAAAATGTCCTAGGAAGGTGCTGCGAATATCTTGAGAAGTTATTTACGACTTACCAAATCATTGTGCTTCTAGAGAAACATCACAGCAGCATGATTCGGTTATAGCATACGTTTTTGAGGCCAATTCCACCATTACACTTAAAGCAGCCCAGCAAAAACTGACGCAGAAGGTCACTAATATATCCCATAGTATAATCTAAAGTCGTTTAAATGAATTCCAAATTGGATTCTGAGCTACCATATTCAAACTCTTACTGACGGCGGCAAAACAAACAACAAAAAAAAAAGAAGGAATTTTGGACTGCGCCTCTCAATATTCAGATGCCAACCACATTGAAAATTTTTGAGCAGATATTAAGCATAAGATGAGTAGAAAAAATGCTAAGAGCATTGCCCAATTGAAACGACAGATTAAGTTAATATGGCGGTGTTTGCCGCAACCATACGCCGAAAAGTTAGAGATAATATGACCCCACGTTACTATGAATTGGACAAAGGAATGTTTAAAAATAATGAGGATTTTTTTTTTTTTTGATTGGGGTATTTTTTAAGGACTTAGGCCGAACACGCACTTGTTGAAAAGACTGTAAGTAACTTTGTACTTATGTATGTATGTATGGAAGTATGTATGTATGTACTCGTGGTTATAACAAAAAATGCAAAGAAACAGTTAATTGTATTAGCTCACAGTTCAGTTGAAAAGTTGCGCCTCCTCCACTTCATCTTCTTTTTCGTCTTCTTATCTTTGAAGATGAAATGAAGTTAAGTTGGCAGCTGTTTAGATTTTTCCACTTTGTTGAAGAATACTTGAATATACTCTTGAATAATAAGTAATGTACTCGTCGTTGAAATATGTATATAAATGTAGCATTTAGTTGAGTTCAAGTTAAGAAAGTGAAGTAAATGCAAACATTTTATTACCAATAGATGCGATTTGAATTTGTAATCTTTAAGTAATCTTCGGAAATGTCTGGATCTGCTAGTGGTTCACTGTTCACAAATTGTTCATATCCCAACGAAATTTTCAAAACGGGCTTAAAAACACGTCATGAATGACGTGAAAAATTGGTATGTATTATAACACACAACTTTTTTAGTTTGGTAAAAAACTCAGACATTTATTTTTCAAAGTTAAATATGCTCGGTTAGCATTGGCATTCCATTATGGGAATACTTTCACCTGAACAACACTTACAAATTATTGAATTTTATTATCAAAATTTGTGCTCTGTGCGAAATATTTTCCGAGCACTTAGACCATTTTATGATTACCGTTTTCTATGATCTATCAGAACCTCATCCATAATTCATTAAAGAAATTAGAGCCTTGGAGAAACAACCTGATAGAAAAGAAATATTGAATTCCTTGCCAAAGCATAAATCACTAATCATTAATATAGCCAACACGGTGCAGATTGAAGCATTATATCATTACGAATGCTAACGCAACCTCTTAGCAAATTGAATGAAAGTTTCAACATCAAAGAAGTAATTTCAGCTCCTTATAAATATGGACAGAAGAAATTTGCAACCTGCTTGGTTGAATTTGTATGTTTGTTGGAATTAAAATGAAATCGAGTCCGAACCTTCCCCCCTCTCATACTACGTCTGGACCAACTCTTTCGTTTGTTTTATAGCCCTCTGTACTCCATACATGATAGTCACCTATAAACTTATCCCAGTTATTCGTATCAAGGAGTGTGAACTAAAAATGATAGGTTTAACTATGATGCAAGTGATGCGGAGCTCGTTGTTCGTATATAGACGATAGCAGGTCTTTGAAGATTACACACATAGACATGCCAGGTTTTAAATATTTGAAAATAATGAGTGGTTCCCATATAAATTTGTTGACTAAATCCAAATTGAGAGGCAGAGCTTTTTATCTTTCAAAATTTCTTAATCTAAAACTAATTTTGTAACATTTATAAAATCATAGAAATAGTGTTTTATAACCTTTTCATTAGTTTCGCTAGAAGTAGTTAGTTTTTTTTTTGGTTTTTGGCTAAAAATATAATTTTCGGTAATTTTTTAACATCTATAAAATTGTGAAACAAGTTTTTAGTTATTTTTTTTATTGGTTTTCTTAAAACTTAAATAATAGCTTTCACATCTTGAACCGTTTTTGATCCAAATTAATGATAATTTTGAAATTTAAAATTTCGATTTCCATTTTATTTGATTTTTTTAAGTCGCTATTTAAGGACATACTCAGGCCAGAATGGCCCATTGTGATACTACATGGTTAGACCTACAGTTTAACGCCGGTACCGAACGGCGCGTCTCGGCGGTATGGTTATGAGAATTAACCTAGTGCACTACGCAGTAGACTATTGAGGTCGTCTTTATTTGGACGTGGTTTCATAATAAAGTACTATCACTCTCCGTTTGAGTATATTAAGTTTATAATGATCCGATAATTTTTTGCTTAGATATGAAATAAAATTCTGATGGCATGGATCGAAAGAAATATATTATCAGTTTCTGGGGAACTGCACTTTTTCGCACTTTTAAATAAAGATTTTCGAAATATTGTCGTGATTGAAAATCACACAAATATTTATACATATAAAAATATTTCATTTATTAATCATTTTTAAAAAGTTTAATGTCGCTAGCCAATATTATTGCGTAATTTGCGCTATTTTTTGACACTTTAAATCAAATGTAAGCCTAGCCAGGAAAGCCTAATAGAAACGTCTAATAGAACTCAAAGCCTGAACCTTCAGCTATAGAATTCTGATTTAAAAAATCCGGAAAAAGCCACGAATTTTTTAACAGCACAATTTTTATGCATGCTATTTTTGCCTCCAGACATGTGAATGTGTAGAGCTGTGTGCACAGCTTAATTGATTAAAATTAACGTCTCAATTACACTTTGCCACAAAATTGACTGACGATTTGATATAGTCAGACTTTGTGAGGTCATTTTTCGAAAAATAAGGGGGTAGGGAGTGTTTTGGTATTCTAGGACCCCCCCACACTTTTTGATAAGCAAACTTTTTCCCAAACACACTATAATACTTTCATCATTCCTTTAGTCTGTAGGCAATATTGTTCTAAGCTGCACATAAAAAAATCCCGAAATTTGGAGTATGGAGCTTAGATGGAGGATTTTTTTGTTCACAAAAAATGTGCTTTTTTTCTACTTTACAACTTTTCTATAGACACCAAAAACGATGAAACAGAAATTAAGAATGTCCTGGTACAGTCTTAATAAAGCCATTTTCATGATTCATGTACCGTTATCTCGAAAGCCTGACGTGATGGAGCAAAATGGTTTTCAGATTCGCGACCGCGAATTACCGACCCCAAATTACTCAAAACTACATGTCAAATCGCCAGTCGGATTTTGACTGTTGCACAGTGTTGTTAATTGAAAATTCACATATATATGTTTGGTGGAGGGTATTCGTGAAAAAGTTGTGCTGGACAAAAATTCTGATCTGAGGTTTATAGCTAAAGGCCCTGACTTCGATTTGAGCTTTATTACACGTCAGGTTCACCCGATCTATATGATTCAATTAAGATATACATTCCCAAGAACTTTCCTAACAAGTCAAGGTTCCGAGAAAAGTGGGTAAGATTAATACAAGGCCATGTTTTTTGTCATTTTCATTACAATGTAGAGGAATACACAATACAAATTTGGACTTTGGGATCATGAAGTGCAATCTTTTAAGTCTTAATTTTTTTGTGCATGGAGTCTTCGCAAACTTTTTATTTATGCCGATTTAAATTTTCACCAAAGTGAATTTTTGGCAGATATTGCTTAAATTTTTACTCATATGATTTTCTGTAACCATATTTGGAATTATATTTCTAAAAAGGCTTTAAATTTTTCAACAGTTTAGCATTTATAATTAAAAAATATTTATATGGCAACTGGTGATTATGCTGTTTCGCATTTTTCAGTTTATTGCATTAACCACTTAATATTAATGCATTTAATAATTAACTGAAATATTCACTTAAATAAAAATCGCACAAATGAGGCTGTATCTGCAATGTTTTCTTCGCGACATAGAAATTGCAATACGTACACTTCATTATTTAATACTTATGTAAGCGAACACATTCAGTTTATAATTTTCAATACAAAATTTCTAATTTCTGGTATTCAAATTGATAATAGGCCTATTTAAAACAAAATAAAACCAAATAAAATTGCTTTATATTCAAGTGTAACAAAACAATTTGCGGTAAGACGCTTTTACAAAATTTTATATGTTCGAGTGTATAAGTTTTTTGTTAGCACAATTAAGTGTTAATTTTAAGTTATTAGCAACAACAAAAGTGTTAACATTTCTTTCTTCTTTTTTTTATTTTTAAACACATTTACAAAATTTAACAAAGGTATTTAAAATATTTCAACTATGGTCGAAAAGTGATGGAAATCTGCACGTTTCTCTATAGAAATTAACAATTTAGTAAGGTAGTCACGACTATAGACAAACAAACAAACAGACAAACAGTTGGACAGACAAACAGACACATACATACGCGCACATACACTAACTGATATTAAACAAGTAATTAAAATGAGCTTAGCTTTGTTGTGTTTAGTTGTTGTTGCCCTGGAAAACATGGGCTAAAGGTTTTTGAAAATCAAGTGTTTGAAATACATTCAGACAACAAAAAAATAATAGAAAAAAGAAATAAAGTGAAGTGAAGTAATATTGTTTAACAATAACCACGAAATATTAAAGTTATATAACATGTTGTTATTATTTTCATATGATGTTGATGATGATGATGTCTGCGGTGAAGTTCATTATAATAGATGTCATCATTATTAATAATATGCCAAGCCAAAAGCGAAAAACCTGATGCCTGCCTATTGTTAGTAATGTGTTTATTGCTAAAAAAAAAAAATATGAAAAATTTAAAACCATTATTCAAAATGAAATTAACTTTAATTAAATTTAATTTGATTTGAAATTTTATTTAAGAAGTTCAACATACATTAAGAATGATATGTCCACGAATGTTTTGATTTTTCATTTTTGCAACTGTTGCTAATTGCCTGTAGTGTTTTTGCAAAATTTATGAAACTCATTTATTGAAACATGCTAATCATAATATTGAAAATTTGTCTGCCACCATTATCACATGTATGTATTATTTATAGAAAGTTATTTTTCTCTCTCATTAGTTCAATTGTTTGAAGTATGAAAAAATAAGAAAAGAAAACTAATTCGAATGGTGTAGAAATTTTTATGCAAATTTTTGAGATCAACTTTCTTTGCGTTGTTGCCACAAAGGCAACATGCAAAACTGCAGTATTGCTTACAAATTTTTAAGCACTTTTTAGCATGTATTCAATTTGCTTTATACATACACATTATTCACTCATTCACTCACTCACTAATTCAAATCAATGCAGAAAGTTAACAAAACTATTTCACATTGATTTAAATACATACATAAAACAAAAGACTTAGGTAGCAAGCTTGATTTTACTTGCTGCTGGCATACAATGCTGGAAATTTAGCACGAAACTAATATTTGCTGTTGGGTCTATTTCAACAAAGTTACACAAAATAACTAACTATTATGAAAACTTAATTAAGGAAAGTAAAATTTGTATGGAAATATTATTTTTACTGATTTAAAATTGGAAATGGAAAATATTTGCTTAAAAATTATACTTGCAGTATAAAAAAAATGTATGTTAAATTTGTGGAATCTATTAGATCAGTTGATAAAACCTCATTGAAACTCTAAGAAATATTTATTTGAAACACTGAAATGACAATACCCAGGTCAGGGTAGGGCGTAATCAACTAATTTTTTCAAATAACTAATTAGTTAACTAAACTTTTAATCATGACTAACGAATCATGGCTTGTGGTAGTCATAATCTTCACTTAATGAATTTGTGAATAGTCATTCAATCATCAGTGTAAATCGTACTGACATACTTAGAAAAACCTTTTTAAGCTGAAACTTATTAAGTAGCTTAACGATATGACAATACAGAAGTGATGTTTTGATAAGACTCAATTTCAAAGTTTAATCATTTGCTATAATCACTAAAATTTTTAGTCATTAGTCAATTAGACTCAACTAAATGAACAAACAAAAATAAATCATTTTCTTAATCATTACTTTTCACACATTAGCCAGATAGAATTTTACCCAAAACTGGCCCAAGGTTAAGACAGCCAAAGACCTATTGTGGAGCTATAAACTTAAAGGGTGAAGGGTGGGATAGAGGGCTTGAATTTTCCTTTGTTGTTTCGAATAACAGACTAAAAAATATAAATATCAGCCTTACCGTAAATATTACTAGTACCGATTTGTTAACTCATTTAGATAAGAGATAATTGAGTTAACTTAAGTCAACACTAACGGATATGTTGTTATGCATAAATTTTCCAACTTTTAACTCAAAAGAAATAAACATAAAATCAGAAATGATACTTTTAAAATCAGAAAATATCATTTCAAGAATAAAAAATTATAATTTTTCATTTTAAATTACATTTTTTTTTGTTTTATTTAAATCAGAAAATATCATTTTAAGAATAAAAAATTATAATTTTTCATTTTAAATTACATTTTTTGTTTTATTTTAAAATGTTTTGTTTTATAATTTATATAAAGAAGTGTAGTCTTGGATTTTATATAATGTCGATTCAAGGAAGATATTCCAATCAATTATACAGTTAAAACTTCTTTGAAAAAAAAAAAAAACAAATCTCCCCAATAGAACTTTAAGCTTCCTTAAGTTTTTAATGGATTTTTTTTTAATGATTTATTTAAAATGTCAAGAAAAACTAGCCTCATTTGATAGCTTCAGGCAACCAGATTTTTATATTTCAAACTCTTCTAACCTTCAAAAAAATACGCAAATAATAAAAAAAATTTTAAAAAGTTTTCAATCTTAATCTTCTTTGTGAAATAATAAACTTTACTTTGCTGAACTTTATATTCACACATACAAAATTATAGTTAAATGAACAACATTACGAAAGCTTAAGCCAACAGCTTAAGATTGTCTAAAGATAGTTTAAGTTAAAACAAAAATCTCGCACACATAACATTCATTGAGGAAGAAGGAAAAGAAGATGAAAAAATCAATCATAAACCGAGAATGAATTAATCCTATTAAAAATAATAAATATTTCAAAATCTAAGATTGTTTTGAAATGAAGAAAAAAAAACAACAAAAAACGCACCTATTTCAAAATTCATTAAGCAATTGCGTATGTGACATGCGGATCGCATAAGTAAATAAACCTTCACTTTCCTTGTGTACCTTAATATTTCTTCAAACGTTCGACTTAATCACAATAAGAAATATACACCCACGCACCCACACCACGAGTGAGTACACATACACTACATTTCGTTGGAATAGTATCAGTTTATAAGTTTACGTATAAAATAAATCAATTCCATTTGAATGTTTCTAGCTTCCACGATATGTAAATACTCGCTATTCTGTTTGAATTAAAAATTTTTTTATTTATGATTCTTGTTTGTGAAGTTATTTTGGCATGCTTAAAAAAAAAATTAGTTAATAGTGAATTTTGAAGCCATAAATGGAAAAATATTCATATTCTTTAGTTATGTTTGTCTGTTTATTGTTGTATGTCTCTGGATAAGAGCATAGCATTAAACACTAGCGGATCTAAATATCTTCGAAGGGGTCTTTTATTTTTATTCATTGGTTCATAGCCAACGATCAATATGTATTAAAAATTCATCGAATAAAGAGTTATATCCCGAACCACAAACCACCCCCGCCGCCCCCTTGGTTCCGCCAGTGGAAACATAATATTTTAACATCATTAACTTTATCACAGTTTAAATTTTTCTTCTAGATACAAACCATTTAAGTAAGATTTAGTTTGTGGTTTTAAAGTGTGCACATTCAAATGAAAAGGAATGCATGGGTAATATATTTATGTACATTTACTTACTTTTTAGAGCATGCGCTGCAGACTAAAAAATATTTCGAATGATAAATAGCTACAAAAATTAAAATTATTTTTATATTTTTCACTGGATACAGTGTGACGAAAGGCTTACGAAATTGGTGAAATTCGACACTCCTTAGTTATTTAAGGTTTTTCCATATTCAATTGAAAATCCCTGCTACTTATATGAATATGAAATATTTCCTAACTGTGATAGAAGTAGCAAGCATAAAAAAATTTATGAACTAAAATGTGTCACATTTATCGAACAAGTTATGTACAATAGTGGTATTCACGAAGTAGGGCAACTGGTCTGGCAGATGAGCAAAATAGCACTGTGTAAGCTAAGTTAGCGACGCCTTTTTAGTAGAGCGGCATCATTGTTAAAAGCGCTCCGAAATCAGCTAATTTTTTACTTTTAAAAAATAAAGAAAAATTATACTTATACTTTCCTCGAGACATAGCTCAAACTGTAGGTATAGTCAAGCAGAAAAAAACTGTATACTCAGAATTTTCAATTGCCCCTCAAAATCTGGACTTAGGACCGAAAAACCAATTTTTGATAGGTTCAATCATATAAATGCCCGTAACTTTATTTTCATTTATCCGATGAGCATATGCAATTCAAAAGAGAATCTGCTTACAACGATATATAAATTGCTAATATATCTTAAGGAATACCGTAGTTAGAGGGCAAGATATTAGGAAAATTGCAAATTTTTTAAAATTTTTTCATTTTAAATGTCATTTTAAGCGACTATTTTGTTTCTCAGTGTACAAGTATATATAAAAGTATATGGAAATAAACTAAATTAAATTCTGTTTCCAACAAGCTATAAATTTTCAAAATCAATTGTCATTTCATAAAATTTAGTTTATTCTTTCATTCAGTCTTCTGTTTTATGTTTTTATGTTCTCATATTTATTGTTTGCTTTTATATGTGCAACTAAATACAATTTTATATGGCTAATGTAATAAAATGTGGTATTAGTAAATTAAATTTTATTATAAATGAAATTAAATGAAAAATATTCAAAAGTTTTGATAAAACATATACTGAAAATACATAGGGATATATTAGAGACGTCCAAACGACTCCTTGATTTTTGAGGGCCTGTTATAAAATTTGTTTGTTTTTTACCTAAAAAACTAGATTTTTCAGATCACCCTAAACGGGTCTTCGTTGCTCTGAAAAATTGACAGCCACTTTGTTGGCCGTGATAACAACTACACTCATAAGCTCAGAACTGAATTTTCTAAACAATTTTGCCAGTACTGACTTATTTTTAATTACTGATTTTTCCATGCCTTAAATATTTATAATTTGCTTACAGTTATAAAAAATAATCACGAACTGAATTATCGTTTTAATAAATTTATAGTTTAAAAAAACTTTTATGGCAATGTTCATAAAATCATAAATGTCGAGAAAGTAGAGAATGAAGTATTTATGTAGTTCCAATTCCACTCAAAAAAAAATTTCAGTTTAATGCCCACTTTTTGAAGAAGGAAAAAAATAAACTTGTCCTAGAGATTTTTAAAAGTGAAGTTATTATAAGGAAAAATTTTTTAAAAAAAATGTAAGGAGCTCTGGACATTTTCAAATTGAATTATTTGTTAGTAAACTTATAAAATATTGAAATAAACGTATAAAATGTCGAAAATACTACTAATTTTTCTGGTTAATTCCATTTTAGTTTACTGATTTTTCAGTTCCAAAATCTGGCTACTTTAATCTCATTTAATCTAATTGTGTTATATAAAATTAAAGATTTTCTCAAAAAATAATTTTTTTTTCCGCAAATCAAAAAAAACTTTAATTTTTCCCATACGCTCGTATCTTTTATCCGACCAAAAACTGTATATTTCTACCAAAAATTTAAAAAAAACTGTAAATCGATTTGAAAAAAAACTGTATATTTCGCGGTATAAATTTTTTTCAATGAAAATTAACCAGGAAAGCAATTTATCCATCATCTAAATCGTCTTCGTTCTTCATTTTTATATCTCCTTTTGTAGTTGTATTGAATTTGTGCTTTTAAGAAATTTGACGAAGCGATTCTGGTTTTGCTATGAAGTATTTATATAAATCAAGGCATGGATATTTCAAGTTACATTTGACGATAAGAATCACCTTCAATGTTTCCACTTCTTTCAAAGGTGTTCTTGCAACGAGTTGCCCTTGTTCTCTGACACGTTTTGCATTGCGATTGATAAATTTGAATTTCGTAGTGTTCAAAAATTTTATATTTTCTTCTTAGTATAAACGCGGTATTTTGGTAAAAAAGGCGGTACGCGGTTTTGGAGTTGAAAAAGCGGTATACTACCGCGAAAAACTGTATAGATACGAGCGTTAGGCATACATAATGTTTATAGTCTCAGAGATATGGGACACTAAAACTAAACGTTAGATTCGAAGATCTAATAAAACATAGAATATCTTAGTTATTTGGCATCAGAACTAAGAGTTAAGAAAAGACCGCAGCATATTTTTGTGGAAGGTGTTAACCCTTTATCTACCAATCTTTTGAGACTTATTAGCTCTTTTCTATAACAAATATTCTACAATTAACGCACGATTTAGATGTAAAATGGGTTTTTGATCAAATTTCACCAAACTTCTGAAAAACATTCCTCAGACCAATCCAAACAAAAGTCTCCATGAGCATGAAGCTGTAAAGTCCAAAGTTTAGGTGCTAGGCATGGTTAGAAGGTTATTTTAGATTAAATCAACATCTTGCTGAACAAATAAACGTTATTTGATTTAGAAAATTCTTTTTGCGTTATGCTTGTATTTGAAAATGCTAATAACACAGCTGTGGAATTTGAATAAATTTTTGGCCAAAAAATTCAAAAAAGTCTTAATTTATGGTCTAAATTTCTGAACTTTCAAGACCATTTGAAGAATTGGAGATATTATCTGATTTCAAAAATTTGTTTCCACTTTTGTTCATCTGGATGTGTAGAAGGTTATTTAATTTGACGCCATTTTTGGCTATTTTTCGTGTCCCAAAAATGCCACTTTATGTGCTTAATTTTATTACATATTTTAAATAGGTAACTCTTTACTAACATTTAAGGTTTTTGAGTTTGAATTTGTTGTGCGATTCGTAATGAAAAGAATACGTTTTTATAAATATTTGTGATTTCAGGGTAGAGTAACCAATTCTGCCTCCCTTTCTTGTACATTCTCTTTTTGAATTTTAGTAGTAGGTATTTCCATTGCAATCTGCTTTTGAACAAATTTTCAAAATATATGGTCCGAATCCAGCAGAAACATTTTAGAAAAAGGCCTATACTTGGAAAACAATTTCAGAAAAAGCATTGCTTTAGAATTTATAGGTGGTTGAAAATTAGCAAAACCAATATTTACTACTTAGAACCCCAATTCAGTGTAAAAAACTATATACTAAATAAGCTACTTTTTTTTATGGGTCTGAAACAACCAAAAACTTGCAAAATTGAAAAACGTGACACTTTTTTGAAGGACTGGATTCATAAATCTGTCGAAATAAATACAAATGTGATTAAATGTATTTCAAAAACTATAAATTAATCAGACAAAAATTATAAAAATTATAAATTTTTGTTTTACCAAGTTAGGGAACATTTTGTTATAAATATGCGAGTTCTGATTAATTTCCGGAAATCAAAAACTTTTAAGAAAATTATCAAAATTGTGTAATAAATTGCGACTTAAAATCGGTTTATTTAACCCTGCAATATTTTTTAATTTTTGAAATTTAAATTTTATGTGGTTTTCAATACTAAAATTAAGTTTAGAAAATTTTTAGTATTCAAAATATGGGCCAAAAAAACAATTTATTTAAAAAGAGCAAAAGCATTCTACAAAAATATTTTATGGTCCATATTATATAAACTACTGAACAAACTAACTATCTTTGATGCATTAAAATGGGCCAAAATGGGAAACTTAAACCCTTGTGAAAATCATATGTAAGGATTTAAAACGTTGGGATACATAATTTTTTTTTTTTTTTTTTAGATCTTTATCATATCCACTATCAGAAGCTTTGCATTTTTTTGTGTTGGATTCTGTTATAAGAAAAATGGAGATACGTTTTCAGATTTCAAAGTCGTTAAAAAAATTCACATTTTTTATCAATAGCATATCGCATTAAAATTGTTTAGAAAAAATTGTATATTAATTACACTGTACAACAAAATATGCTAAAAAAGAATTTCTGACTTCTCATATAGTTTTTCTGGAATTGTGTTCGATGCTGATCACAAATCTACAAACTTTTTTTTCGGGTCATGTCGAACTTTTGTGATATCGATGATTTTACAATTTTTTAAAAAACGGTAAGGTACGTCGAAAATTTTATTTTTTTTCGATGGTTTGTGTTTTATATGTTTTATAAGTTACTACAACGTTTTACCAAAAAAAAAAATATTTTTTAAAAAAAAATTTTTTTCGACCTAAATTTTGTAAAATTCATAAAAATTCTAAACATTTCCAAAAACATAATCAACAAATCGTTTTTGAAATGTTAACTTATGGCGTCATATACATATTTATGACATTTGAAACAGATACGTTTAGTCTGCTTTATGAACGCATTCATTTTCTAAATTTAAAATAACAAAAAAACCTTTCCGGAAATAAGATTTTCTGTATTGAAAAATTGTTTCGAAATCTTTTTTTCTTTTGTAAAAAAAACTCATCAAACCCAACAAATCACAATAGTTTGACCAGATCCGAAAAAAATGTTTATAGATTCGTGATCAGCATCGAAAACAATTCCAGAAAAATCATATGAGAACTCAGAAATTTATTTCTTGTTGAATAGTGTTACCAATATCAAACATTTTAAGACCGCACTTTTTCATTTCACTTATCCTTGTTCAGTTGTCGAGCGACTCGGATGACGTTTGCGCTCTCTCTCTCTCTCTCTCTCTTTGATAGAATGATTTTTCAAATCAAACAGAATGAATGAAAGATCTTTAATCATTTTACAAAATAAAGTTTATTTTAAATCTAAATATATACGCCGAGTTTCAAATATAGGAGATTTGCCTTCTTTTTTTTTTTGTGTGATACCTAATTAGTTTTATTTCAAATATATGTACAACTTGTGTTAAAAATGTATGTGAACTCAAGAGTGTTTAATAACAGAAGCATTTTTACACCAACTTTGGTTTCCCAAAAGGATCGTTTTCGTTTTCATAGTTGCATGCATTACGAATCGGATGCAATATCCCTCAAGTTAACCATTCACTGTTTTGCTTTCGATTTAAATGCTCAAAAAACTCCTGATTGTTTGAGTTTCTTTTAACGGTTTTCGCCACACTATGCAGTGATGATTGCTTTGTACTTACTACATTGAATCACTTTCTGTTTGAAATTATTAGAGAAATGTGGAAGGAAAGAAAAGCCTTGAAGTAGATTTGCTACAACTGTCTTCTTACTTTTTATCTAATCTTATTGCACCAACATACACGCAAACATGCAACATAACGTCATGGCTTCATTTCAAGTAATTGTGAGCTCGTGTACATTTCAGATGAAACTAAGGTAAAGTAAAAAGAAGAAAATTAATAGAATTTTGTATTTTTTGTTTAGAAGATGTTTATGTACTTGCATTTGTAGAAGAAACGTAAATCATTTTTAGGTTATTCATTTCTATTTCTTCATGTGGCTGAATTTCGTGTTGAAGTGAAATTGGAAAAAAAATGGAAAAATGTTAATACACCAACAACAGTTGGTTTTCCATAATCTTGACGATGTTCAATAGTTGCTGCTGGTTTTCATTTAAAGTTGCTTGCATTTTTTTAGTTATTTCAAGAATGAATGCTGTACTTTTTCATAGTAATTAACTAGGCTAAATGTGTGCAGCTACTTTTAAGTTGTGTTCTTAATTTAGTAGTTATTTGAATTGCCTTCTAAATGTTAAATAGCGTAGTAAGTTTAGTGAAGGAGAAAATTAATATTTCTTATTGGAATAAGAACTTGAAATAGTTTTAGTGTTACGCTTTTTAAGCTGAAACATACACGAATGAGTTTCTGAAACTTGACCATATATGTAAATTCTAATGAGAAATCAGAAAAGTGTTTACAAGAAAAAATGAAAATCGATTTTTCCTAAATAAATTGTGATACATGAATGACACTTTCTGGTTGTTTCGATGCGAAATTGAACATATACTAACTAAGAAACAGTTCGAAACTCAAGTGGAATTTAAAGTTATATTTTTTTTACTTGTCCACACTTTCAGAATCTTCTTCAAAAGTTCAATGAACTCATAGAATAATTCACTATACTAAAATTTGAGTTACTACAACTAAGAATAAAAGACTCAAGCAACGAATTCACACCACATCAAATTGTCAACTTAAATGAAAAAATGTTCAATTTTTTCGAAAAGGAATTTACAAAATTAAAAATCAAAAATGTTTAAATTGGCATTGCAGACATTTTTTTTGCGGCAAACAAATTGCCAGCAACAACCACCAGCAGCTGATGCTGATCAAGGTGGCAACAATAACAACAACAACCACAATAATATAAAATCGCATAAGTGATCGATTTCATTACATTATTGCGTTGAAAGAAGAAACCTCACTTGACAAAATGGTCATGCAAACTGGCAGTAGACAGACAGACAGTCAGAAAGGCAGACAGTCAGTCAGATAGAGAAACATAGCGACATTCAATAACCAAGTGACCAAGTAGCCTGCAAGACGACAGGCATCTACGAATATGTGCATTGTCAAAAACGCAAAAAGATAAAACGATTGCAACAAAAGTCGGCAACAGCAACAGAAAACATATTCGCATAAGTTTTTAACAGCTAAAAGAGTGGAAGCTGCCAATCTGGTTGCACATCCAGAGTATTACAACAAACAATAAACAAAAAAAACAAAAAAAAAACAACAACAACCACAAAAAATGATTTAATCATGCCGGCGGCGGAAGTTATGTCTGTTATTGTTGTTGTTGCAATTGTCGTTTTTTTTTTAGTTTTTGTTGTTGTAATTCACTTACATTGCAAAAATATCATACATAAATAACCTTGAACTCTTTGAAGTCTTTAAAGAGTTTTTCTCGGCACAAACATTAAAATTGTACCATAGTTGAAGTCAAGTTGCAACAACATGCAATATTTTCTGTTACTGCTGCTGTTGATTTACTTGCCGGCTCTAGCTGGTTGCCTCCCTGACTGACTGTTTGCTGCCATTTAAGATATTGTTACCTGTCAATCTTGTTTTTTGAAAGTTTTAAGTGTAGCCTTTAATCGATTGTTTGGTATATTTTTATTGCAGCACGTTTGCACATTTTGTCGTCATCATCAACATCAACAACAGTAGCAACAACAACAACAACAAAAACGGTCTTTTTCATTGTTTTCTTGGTTGGTTGCTGCTACTGATGTTGATGTTGCTGTTGCCACCACTGATGTATGTTATTGATGACAATAATTTTTATTACTTTAAGTCATTGCCATTAATTGCAGTTTAATTTTAACGATTTCGGGGCGTACGCGCACATCATCAACAATAACAAAAATAACAAAAACAACAACAACAACTATAAACAATTAACTACTCCACACATAGTTATTGCCTGCAATTGTAGTGTTTATTTTATTACTGCAAATTGCTGTTGCAGCCACTTTTGCGACCGATTGCTGAATTATGTGGTAGCACATATTACGGACCACCTGCGTGAGCTCAGTTCTTATTGCCACTATTTAGTTTTTCCTGTTTTTTGTTTAGTGGAAGTGTTGGGCTATTAACTTTTCTATTAATATTATTTTTCAATGGCCTACGTGCAATTAAGATTCACTTATTTATTCAATTATTGAAAAATAATTTATCTATATAAATCAGAAGCAGAAGTTGAGGAAACGTAGAAGAAAATGTCCCGCCTTGGCGAGGTTAAGAAATTGGTTCTTGTGGAAGTATTTCCTCGATAGCTTGTCCGATTGCTCGGGAGTCAGTCCAAAGAATCTGCTAGGCAACCTAAACTCGACGCGGTGGGTTTAGTAAGAGCGCAGCATTAATTCTAGTTCGATGAGAAAGTGGTTTGAAAACGGCGCTATAGCGCTAATTGTGGCTCACAGTTGGTCTGCTGTGGGTCAACCACCTTAACCAACCAACCAACCATATATCAGAAGCTCTCTAGTCCAGGAGACTTCAGATACTGATATGTTATTTTAGGTCAATTAACGAGAGGTCCTTCTTAACCATGTATATCAAATAAGACTTTTGTTAGACTGAAGGTTAATACCAAAACTAGCTAAAAAGTTAATCAGGCCTTATAGATTCAGAAAGTATATTGTCATATCGTGAGCTATCACTTATTCTTTAATATTTAAGCTGGAAATAAGCCATCTTAACCCAGAGATGCCCAATGCCCTCAAAAATCATTGATTTTGATTAAATGAGAATATATTCTTTTTCGGCAATTAAATCTCTGGCATCTAATCGGATTTATATGATGGTATTGTTTTCCATTGCCTGCAATACCAAGGCAAGGCTCTCTGTATATGCCAACCCAATTTTAAATTCTCCTAAGTTGATGCACGAGCTTCGATGTAGAGCAAGGACTGAGTAAAGTCTTTAATGCAGCTTGGCTGTCACTACAGACATAGTGCCATGGTTCACTGGAATGTCTCTCTGCTGAAGTAGTAGGATTGAATTCTCAACTGAAACAGAAATAGCTTTTAGTCTGTTAATTCATACAATTTTTTAATGACGGCAGTAGTGGGCATCTCCAAAAAAGTTCATTCTTGGTGGTAGGATAGATTTCGAACTTCCTAATAAAAATAAAGACATAAACTAAAAAAAATATTTTGTTCACTGGACATTTCTCTATACGCTGAAACACAAAAAAGCTTTTTTCGCATCTTTTTTCTCCGATTTTTGAGGTTTAAAATTAGTTCAGGAGAACTCCAGATATCAGTCCAACCAATTCAAAAAATATCATTTGGAGAAAAACGCTTTTAAAATTTTTTATAATAAAGTTTTACGTTTAAAAATTAAAAAATGATTTTTTCATGCAAATCATACTGAAGGTATACTCAAGTTCTGTCAACTTCTTTAGGTGCTCTGATTGGGCCTTTTTTAGAACGTTCTTCTCTCCTTCATATTGCCGCCTTATTGAATCCGCCATTTTGAGTTTTGAAAATCCGGTGTGAGTTTCTTTATTAGCGTCACCAAAAACCTGAGTTATGATTTTTTATTTTAAAAGCTGTTTTCTCGGAAGCATGTTTTTGGACCTTAGGCCTCTTGTTTAATACACCGAAGATACAATTCTATCTGACCACAAATTGTGTGTTTATTCTTTCTTCAGGTCTACCAATTAAAGAAAATAAATAAATTTGCACTCGGTTCGGTTAATTAAAATAGAGTGATGGCTGCCTCAGGGCGCCCTTACGATTTAGAGAGTTAAGCAACGACAGCGATAATCCAGAGAATTTTCACCTCCTAGTAAAAATAACTAAACCTTATTGCTCATTATATGCTAAGCTGCTTGAATTTCGTTATTGACGCCACTGAGTGAAGAGCCAATAGCTATGACATTATCTGCTTAAACTGGAGTATAGATTCTGTAGTCGAGCTCAATGACAAGAGTGGCGATTGAACACCGCCTTAAGAGTAGCCCGCTTTGCTGACACTAGATGCTATCTGCTAACGGCGAACATATTTCTTTTGCACCGAAATTTCTTGCGGAATTGCACAATCCATCAAAAGTCATATGGGTCATTGTATCACCATGAATAAATATACCACTGGAGTTCACGTAGCTGCACACGCTGTCTGCAAAGCTCAGCTAAGTTTTTATTTAACTTCCTTATTCTACAGAAATCAAAAAGAATAGAATAGCTGACCTAAGCTAATTTTTATAACAGAAGAGATGAAATTTCATACCAATTAAAAATTCTCAAAGAATTTTTTCCTCATTTAAAAGAAATACTACTGAAAGTTAAAATTCTATTTATACATTTCCGAAATGATTATGATTTGTACAAAATTCTATAATTAACCAATTGCATAAAGAGATTGCATTACAACCGGTTAAACTTAAAGCATTTCATCATAGCATCATGAAATAAAAACTCCATCAGGAACACACTTCCACACAACGAGTAATTAACAATGTGCCAGTTTGGTAAGTTGATTCGAGTCATCGCCATCGTCATCATCGTTATCGCTAATCATTGTCATTATCATCTACAACAACCCAACCGACAACAACAACAACAACAACATCATTATTATCATCATATTGTAATCATCGTTGGTTTTGTGTATGTGTGTGTGAATGGATGTGTGCAACAAGTTGAAGACTGGTTGCGCCTAGTTGGCTGGCATCATTATCAGCACAATCATAAACTAATAAATCAAGTTAAAATATATTTAAAAAAAAAGAAGCAAGTGTTGCCAACTGTAGATAGGCTACGTAACTGCAACTATAACTAAGCACATATTACAACAACAGCAACATGTTGGTTGCAATTTTTATATACTACTTGTTGTTGATTTCTGTACTACTGGTTGTTTTTCTTTTCTTTTTTTTTGCTCTTTCTTTCATTCATTAATGTTTTTGCGTTATTTTATACTTGACATTATGTCGTCACTCGTCGTTCGATGTATGTAGCTGCAGTTTTTGTATTCATTTATCTATGTGCATATATATATATATATTGAGCTGTATTTTGTCTGTCTATCTATCTCGCCAGCTAGCTACTGATAGCTGTTATACTTCGGTATCGTGTCTACATTTAGCCGGTGTAACCTGTTCGCCTATTTAGCTCAATTTTTCCTTCTCATCGAGTATGAACGATTTTTTCGTTTTCAATTTCATTTTAACTTTAAAATTATTGCAGCACAAAGTCAATGCGCTAGTCAATGTTGCCCGCGCAACTGGTTCGATCGATTACTTTTATTTATTTTTACTTTGGCAATGGTTGCATTTTTTTAGCTTTACTGTGAGTTTATTCTTTTGTTTTTTATTTTTTTTGGTATTAAATTTCCTCTTGCGTTAACTGCAGTTTAAATTTAATCGGGTACTTGTAACCTGAATACATATTCTCTCGTAATCGTATTAATATGATATAGAGACAGACATACATTTATGTATATATACATACGTACGTATAAAATATGACTATATTGGCATTAAGTGTTGATAGCCCCTGAACACAGCACGTGATATGCTTTTTTTTTTCTTCCCGTCTTTTTGACCGTTTTTTCTTGTTAGTTTAATTGGAAGCTATTTAAAATTTCATAGATTAGAAGTATTAATTTTAAATTTTCGTTTCAGTAATTTCAGCACCAACAAAACTCCCTTAATAGATACATTTAGTACATTACTATAAATTCAGTCAGCAGTTATTAACTGCAATAGAACTAAAGATGCACTAAAAGTATTTTTCCAAATATTCATATAGTTAATATATATATATTTTTTTAAATGTAAGAGAATCAGTCTTCCATAATGAAGCCGAAATATCTACATTAATATAAATTAATTACTTCTTTATAGGAGCAGTATTTGGCATACACCTTTATAAAGCTAACCATGCTTCCAGACATTTTCTGTTCATTTTTTGATAATTTTATATTACGGATGTATGTAGAAAAATAAACTTAAAACTGCGACGGAACGGACTAAAGATTGAAAATACAACGCTGTTATAATTAAAAAAGGCGAAGCTGGTACTATGAGTAAAAGCATATAAAAGCGGTACACAATAACATCAATGTTTAAATATTTATCAATTCAAGCCTTTAAAAACTTTGAGAACCCTGTAGCAGCCATGATAAAATCGATATTCACTTGAATGATGAGCTGACAAAAGCTACTAAGTGAAAATTTTTTTCAAACCAAACTTAAAATTTTAGCTTTCTGGACTTTGTATTGGATATCTCCTGAACAAATAATCCGATATAAATTAAGTTTGGAAGATGTCTTTGAAATGAGTGATGCTACTATGGAATTTGAAACAATTTTTGGCTGAAAGATCGACACTTTGGATAAAAATTTTAAGACCCAGTCGGAGACTTTAGATAATATCTGATTTCAAAAATGGGTTTCTCCTTGTATTAAACTGGATTAGTAGAAACTTAACTTCTCTTTTTACGAACAGGTTCGCCTTTTAAAAAATGAGAGACTATTCTTCCAGGGCTAGAACTGTTCTGCAAATACATATCCCAAAAGGTATTTTAGAAGACCTTTAGTTTTTGCTCTTTCAGCTACCATAGAAGTTTCCAACTACTGACCAAGATATCTCTTTAGAACACATGTGGCGATGGTACTAAGATTTTGTCATTCCGGTTCGGGGCTAGCGGAACTTTATACGTCTTGAGTCCTTTTACTCTGCGTACTTTTTGAACATATTCGGGTGACATATGGACTTTTTTAGCAACATCACTGATGGAAAGGCCTGGATTTCTTTGAATCAAGTTTTTCACTTTTTGTTGCTTTTTCCTCCGAGATGAACCCCTTCTTTCGCCCACTTCCAGTTTTCCTTTCGGTAGTTAGTCGTTCACTTTTTTCAGCACTACAGTCACCGTAGATTTGCAATTTTTAAACTTTTGACAATGTCTTTATGTGACATATGCGGAAAATCTTGATTTTTGCGCACAATTATATTTAGTTGACCGAGCCAAAGTCCAGTGGAATGTCATCGTACATTTTTTTGACAAACAACGTTGCGTAGAGTGGCTGGATGGAAATTGTGCTTCACCTGGACATTGAAAAAAAAAATATGTAGTAATTTTAAGGACTCTTCCTGGACATTGAAAATATTTGATTAATAACTAAAGATAATGAATTATTTTATGATTTTTTATGTGATTACCACCAAATTTTAAGTAAACAAATTTAAATCACATAGGCAAAAACCAAATTTTATGTGAATAATTATTGCAATTTTCATAGATTTCGCATAAAATGCTATCACTAATATTTCCAAATGTTTTGATGACAGAACCTTATATTTTAGAATTTCAAATATTTTTGAAATTTTATTTGGCTAAAAATAACTTAATAAAACATGTTTGATTACAACAGACAATTTTACATTTTACTCCAAAACACTGAGCAGAAGTGATTTTTTTCGGAACGATTATTTTCGAAATAAACTATCATGAAATATCTTTATTTGCTATAGACCACTCAATAGTGGGGGAGTAGTCGACCAAAAACTAACGAGGTCAATTTCTGAAAAATTCGCTGGTCCGCCAACTATATAAAACTCAGCGAGGGTTATAGGCAAGTAGGCTACGACAGTAGTTTCATTCCATTGTAGCCAAGTCTCAAAACGGTAACTAGTGTTTCTAATTTTATGAAATCGATCGTCAAACGATTTATTCTGTTAGAGTATTTATAAGTTTTATAGGAATATAAGGACTCTAGACACGGGGTTAAAAATCTAGACAATCCAGACAAATGAAAAACTTGAAGAATTTTTTAAGAAACCTCGTAGATTATAAAAAAAATGGTGGGCTGGAAAAAAGTTTTCAAAGACTTCATGCCATTCTAAACTATCTACTGTTTGACATTACCTGTAAAAAGTTTGGGCCGTTTAGAAAAGGTTATGGCCTTGCTTCTGTTCATTAATTAATTAAACTTAGTTGAATTCTGCCATTAAATTAATTAGAATATTTACTCATTTTGTTTTGTTTCTGAAAAGTATTCGCAAGTATAACGGCTAACACACTTACAAGAATTAAACCCTAATTAAATTTAGACTCTCATAATAAAAAAAAAATTTAAAAAACTAAAGTGGAATTGTCTGCGGTAGCGGCAATGAGGTGAGCGAGCATTAAACTACCTTAATGGCTATTTAACCATATAAAAAGCTTAGAAATGCACATCAATCACCAAAGGCTGTTTTTTCTTCTTCTTTTCTTCAAAATTATAAACTTCTAAGTTTCATTGTATTGTTTATTTCACTATTTACTATGATACTAGTGATGTAACGAATGTCAGTTTAGCTGATGCAGAAGCGAATGTCGAAAGCCGAATGCTGATGCGATCGTGGAATTTCATATCACAGTTATTTCTAGATTCTTTAAGGAAATAATTGGGGTAACTTAGAACATAAATAGGTCTAATTATACATGAAAAAAGTAGTTTTGCTGCTTTTCCGCTTTTTTAAGCAAAAGCCAAACACAGTTGCTCATTAATCTGAGCAACTTGTAACATAATGTGTGGGCGCAGTTAGCCTAATTTAAACATTTGTTATACATTCGCAAAACAAATTAAGAATGTCCAAATTATGCGAATGTTTCGCATGTAGCGAATGCAGACATCCGTTACATCACTACTCACTACTACCACTTTTTGTTATATTTTTTTCTTTAATACCGCTGAAAAGTTAACAAGATAATTTGCTTTTGCCAAAAAAAAAAAAATTTCTTCTAAACTGTGTTTAGCAAATAAAAAAATATGAGTAGCTTTTAGTTTGTATAATAAAGTTAATAAAATTAAATTTTTCGTATTTAAAATTCAATTACCTACAGTATACCGCCAAAGCATTAGAAACACCACAAATTTTCTTTAATTTTGTTCGTAAATGCAGAGAGTTTTAACAGTTTTAAAAAGATTTTGCCAAACTTTTTTTTCGGGGACTGTTTTCTGGTGACAATTTGTGGCAGATTTGTCAAGTAATAATGGAAAAGTTTATTCTTCCTGCGAAAATTTAGTTAACATTTTATAAAAATCTAATGATTCTTTTTTGGACAAAAAAAAGTTTTCGCTTTGACCTCCAAATTTTCTAGGAGGATCTGGGTAGCCGTAAAGAGGCGACTCAAAAAACGTGATTTCTCCCTTATTTTATTCTTTATAGAATTAAAACCGACAAAGTTTTCAAACAATAACATCTTCTGGAAAGACTGGCTCATGGTAAGAATAAAGTAGAGGAAACTACGTTTTTTGAGTCTCCTTTTTTAGGCGACTCCGACCTTTGTAGAGCTACTGAAGTCAACTGAGAGGTATGGAATATTCGAGGGATATTTATGCACTTATGGTACAAGCAAAAAAAAAATTCAGAAATGGCCAAGGTTAATTGTACCATAATATTTCAAAAGACATAGGTTTGGTTTTTGGTACAAAGAAGAGGGTTACAGTTAAACTTCCTCATTATTACTTAACCCTTTCGTGCCAATATTATACATAAAAAAAATTGTATGCCAGGAAGAACAAAACAGTGATAAAGGTAAAATTAACTTAAGTTTAATTGCTTTGTTGCCATCGACGACATCAATGTCTCACTGTTGTTGTCGTTAACAATATTGGCTTGTACAAAAGCGTTAATTAAAACATGTTGGCAAGTTTGCACACAGAGCAACAGCCTTACAGAAAATAGATTTGCAAAAAAAAAACAAAAAACAGTGAAGGCTTCTTCAACAGTATTTGAAGTATTAGGATGCCACCTGCCTTCCCGATGAATTCTTTCTTTAATTCTGTATTGGTATGCAAAATTTGTAACCCCACGAAAACATAATTCAATCTCGTGTTGAGGCAATTTGGAGAAATTCTAATTAATATGAAACTTAAAACCATATTGAGAATTAACTAACACAAAGTTTTATTCTTTTAATAAATTATTTTTTTTTAGGGGAAACAATATTTATACTAAAAAAATAAATTTGAGACTGGCGATTTTGTTGATAAATATTTCAGCGTTTATGCTCTTTGTTACTGAATTAAAAGGCTTTTTTGAAAGAAATACCTTCCTTTCTCAAACACTAGAACCAGAGTTAAGCTTAAAACACAATTGCGTCATACGGCGGTTTGTTTTTTAGGCTTAACTCTTTCATACCCAATGTTGCGTATATGCAACATTCACTTTTATATGGCATAAATAAAGTGTTTAACAAAATTTTCTATTAACGCTTTTTGTATTCTCTTCTGTTTGGTATTCTTCACGTTTGGCGATTGCCGAATATTTGAAATTGCTTGCTTAAGTCAGTTTTTTTTTAATGTTTTGTCTTTGAAGTCCAGCAAAAAACCTTAGTCCAAAAATTTGTAGTAAAATCTTTTGCACAATTTTTTGAAAAATAACATTACTAAGCAGAAATTTTTTTATCAGATATGTTTATAAAAGATAAAAGAATATGAAAATTGAAGGAATCAGATTATCCAGTGGTTGTCTACAGCTATTTTTTTTAATCTTTAATAAAGGACAAACAAGTCAATATAGAAGAAGAAGTCAATATGGTGTCATGTTCGTGGAAGACCTAAGTAACCATAATTTCAAAACAAAAAGTTTCTATCAAGCCCCATTAAAATTCGGGGGTCAAAGAGTTAAGGCATTATTGTAACCTTGCTGCCATCTCTTTTTTTTATGTGAGTATTTCTCATGGAACTCAGATCACGTTAAACGATTTCGATTTCAGCTCCTCTTCTTCGCGTAAAAACATAATCTGGTGAACAACATCAAAGAAAACTAGCTTGCTCTTTGGCTTTCTCACTAATTTAGCGAAAAAAACAAAATCTTAATTTTTCGGCTTAATTTTTAGAGGCTAGGGAAATTATAACTGGAATAACACATTATGTAAATTTTGTACTGTAGCGTAGTTTTCTCAACATTTTCAACGACTTTTTGGCATAAAGCTAGCTCCACTTCAGCTCTGTCGGCAGTAATTTTGACTTTCAGGTCTCCAATCGTTTAAAGATCGTTGGTATAAACTTTACTTTTAACAAAACTCCAACGATAAAAGTCGAACAGCGTGGAACTGCATCATCTTGGTGGCCAAATGGAATCAATTGCTGTGCACGGTGCCAAATTGATGTCTTTGAGCTTTCCGCGACACTTTCACTGACAGAAGCAATATTTTCTGCAGACCGTGTTGGACACGCACGGGTTGATGATTTTACGTCTTATACTGACCCGGTCGACTCGAATATCTGCAATATATACCGTACATTCCTTTCACTTGGCGTGTTTGAATTTGTACTGAACTAGTGATAGTATATAAATGTTACCCCGGGAGATTTTCTAGATAGAAAAAATATTACGAAAATTTAAAAAATTGTTTGATTTGCTTTAAAAACTTAGCAGGTTCGATTTTCAAATAACCTTTCAGGAAAATCTTTTAATTCGGTTTTTAGTACAATATAAAAATCAAATAATACTGAGTGGTTTGAGAGACCATAAAACTAGTCACACGCGACGGCTTTAAACCTAATTTATACCAAATTGTTCACAAAATTCTTATGAACAAAATTGTTCCGAATTCAATGTGATTATTCTCATTAATTTGTTATTAATCATGGAAGAAAGCGGCGCATCTAGGAAGGCATCTTCATAAACACCCAACTCCATAACAACATAAATTCGATTTCGATTTGCGAAACAGTGGCAACTATTGTAAAAACTGGACAATTTTTCGCAAAAGCATTAATTGGTATTGATTTTTGTTTATTTTTACTAAAGTTGAAAACCTATCACAACAACTACAAACAACCGAATAAACACTTATAGTCTCAACAAAAGTTGTCCTTGACAATGAACGCTTCAGCACCACAAAACTAAACAACAACAACAACAAAAAGAAGAAACGTGCTACAAGTAACATGAGACTCTTTTTTTCTCCAGCTCTTTTTGATTGTTTTTCGATTTTTATTTTTTAATATTTTTTTTACCTTTTATGTTTTAGTATTTAAATTTTTTAATTAATTATGTTTTTCTACAATGATGTGGAATTTTTGTTCATTATATTTTTTTTTTAGCTACATCATGCAAAATGCGCCCTTTTTAGGGTAATTAAACTGTGAAGTGTAGTAGAATCTTAAAATAATACGAAAATAAACACAAAGCAAACATTAAAACATTACGTCTTACATATTGTTAACTTCAAACCAAGTGTTTTTGACATTTCATTATAAAATCAAAATATGTCACTTTAGTATAAACAAGTAGGTAACTTACAATATAAAATCAACTGCCAGTATTTATGCATATGAACTTGAGGGTTCAAAATATATAAATATTTTCAGTGTATGTACGAGTAGTTGACCTTGTGTAAGAAATCACTGACTTGCACTTTAATATTAGATTTTGTATTAACGATAATAGAAAGATGTACTTTGAAGTCACTTGTGAATTTAGAATTTAAAATTCTTACGCATGATTTATTACATTTCCTGGGTTTATTGACATTTTCATGTATAACTTAATAGAAATTATAATCTTATTGTAGTTATGTACACATTAGACCGGGTCGATTTGTTCGAGTGGAAAAAATGTCAACAATAGTAAAGAGAAAATTTTAAGAATATTTGTGGAAGAAACCATAGGTCATGCTATATTATGTGGATAAATGGCTATAAAACTGTTAAAAACTCATTGATTTTTATGATTATGATATTATTAGACAAACAATTAATAAACGAATTTCAATTTTGTTAAAATCTTCTTAGCTTTCCGAAGTAGGATATTCTTTACTGATAATAAGTTTCTTATGAACTCTAAGCCGAGTGTGATCGTACAGATTATTACTAAAATGTAAAATTTTGTTTAAAGCGCTGTCAAGAACGGCTTTTCTGTCGCCAAACAACATTTTTCGAACGCGCGAAATCTGAATTATTTTGTATCACATCGTTTATAACAATACATAAACTTGGTTGTAAGTATTGTGTCCAATGTATGAGCTTAGATAGTAGAAAAATTTTAAATTGTTAGATGGTACATTAGTTGTTACATATAGCCGCAATATTCTACTGGCCTTTATTAGTCAACAAGAATGTGCCATTGGCCCTGGATTGATATTAGCCAAATCTAATCTATTTCACATCCGTAGATAATTCACGCATTATTCACGCGGTATATTTTCTAGTCGAATTGATGCAAAATCAGTGACAACTTGTAAAATTCAAATACCGTATCTTATTTTAAAGCTACTGAAATATAAATAAATATAAGTAAGAATAACAATAATAGAAGATGTAATAACTAAATCATTACTTGCCTGTAATTTTTCACATTGTTCCATCTGTTTAGCTAACCCTGCTGTTGTTGTTTGTGGTCTTGATCTTGATCTCTCCAATGTATCATACAAATGACGGAGTGGCAATTCATTTAAGTGCAGCAAACATAACTAACAGAACTAATGCAAAGGTATGCCTAACTATTCTTCGAATCGTCTCAAAAAAATATTTTTTGTTCCGGTATCAATTGGTTCACCTTCGCTGCATATGCCAATTATTTTTCTAATAATAATAATAATTTTTTATTATTAAAAAATTCATTTAAAGTCTTGTGCTAAGTTGCTGAATCTTCAGCATCTAATGTTACATAACCAATTAATTCAGCATTAGATTCTCTTAACAAAATTAAATGCGGCTGATTTTTTATTTTTGGATGGTATTTCCTCTTTTGTAAAGGAGTCACCGAAAGAGAAAGCTGCTAAATTCAAATTATTGCCTTGTTTACGAAGCCTTCATCTCTACATTTCAGTTTTTACTTTTCACCAACTACTTTAGCTTTATTCATAACGACAAGCTCACCATGATCGCCGTTTAGTTATTTCAAGATTTTTTAAAAGTGCCGCTACTAGACATGAAGTCACTCTGTCCGAAACTCCGAATCTATCACACTTCATATCAAAATTCTGACTATCATATCTTAGAGTAAAGCGTCGTTTCGCCGGGACAGTTAATTCTGCATTTGATGCTAAGTCCCCTATATCTTTTATGTTCATATCTGATACATATGTAGGATCATTAATGGCCGATAGAATTGTCGATAATGCTGTAGGTAATTATTCTTGAATTTCTGATGTGTATCCTGGTATTGCACGCTTTCTTTCAATTTGCTGATTCCGCATGAATTATTTTAAGTATGTTGGAATTAATCCACACGAGCATTGAGATTGTTTAAGATTGCATTTATATTATCTAATTAAAAAAATTCTTTTTGTAGAATCTCTGGCTCTTTGGTTTTATTTCTATTTTCTTTCCTTCTAATATTTGCCAATCAGAACGTCTAGTTTTTTAACAACAGTTTTTCTGTTAATAAGTAATTCCAATATTTAATCCACTCTTAATTTCAATCAGTTTGTTGCCACACAAAGAGACAGACTTTTATATGAGAACATTCTGTTACAATTTTTAATATGATCGTTTAAGATGCGTTTTATTCGTCGCTTACATCTAGTTGTGTATAACTAGCAGCGATAATTGTATTGGAAAACAACAACAATGCCGCAGAGATAACACGTATAATTATAGATGTTATGTATACTTAACAAGTAGTGATAGTATACTTAACATAAGTGAAAGAAGAGGCATGAGAGTTTGGCAAAAAAAAAAACAAAAAAAAGAAAAAGATTCGAAATGTTTGCTGGTGAAAATAAGTTAAAATCAATGCTAAATTTTCTTATAAAGAGTAAAAACTAAAAACAATGCCCACGATTAACCGCAATGACTGGGATCCATTAAAATGTTTCACCTCTAACAGCTAAGCAGTTTCGTTGTGAATAACAATATAACGAAGAAGACACTTAACTACTTGGTCGTTTTATTCGTACATGTTAAGCTAGCAGGCGAATAAAACGCAGCAGATATTGTTAATTTTCATATTGAGTTGACTAATTAATAGCAGACAAATCTCTTGATTGACCAACAATATCACGGGAAAGGATACATTGTATTAAATTTAATACAGAGCTTGCAGTTAATACTATATTCCCACTGAGCCAAAATTACTTAGTTTTGGCAAATGGTTTCGAAAGAAACCGCAATCGTTCACATTATGAAGCTGGTTTCGATTATTGTTTCGTTAGACAGTTCATAGACAGTTCTTGTTGTAAAATGCCTACGTGAAGTGCACAGGAGTCAATTGTTATGTATATTATTCCACTTCAACTGCTGCCACTATGCAGCATTGCTGCCGTCATATTTTTTATTTATTAGCTCCTCTTCCCGCGCACTTTACAAAACGATGTAAACGGCGGCTCCATTTCAATGTCCGGATCCATAGTAAATTATTCAAATAGCTTTATATTGTTTTTTTCCACTGTAACAGTTTCATACATATAATTTGTTTAAATATCAGAACATCTTATACTATGACTAATATTGCATACTTTTAATCGTAAAAAGACGGTAAAAAATTAGTGTCTCTAAGATATTTAGAGAAATTACTCCGCCAGTTTTCATTGGAGTATTCTAAGTTATACACTACGAGCTAGAGGGTAACACGAAAAACTATCTGTGTAACTGTCCTGCTTTCTGTAAAACTGTCCTGCTTTTTCCAAAATGTTTAAAAACAATTTAGACATCGTCTACTGAGCAGCAATTGCAAGCTGTGATCCGAAGTAGCGCTCTTTGAACTCCGATAATTTTCGAACGAGTGCTCCGAATTTCATAAAGCTCTGAGGGAAGGCGTAAGTCATTGAACAATACACCTCGAAAATGTTTAGGCGAAACTTTACAGATTCTTCACGCTCATAGCCTTAACATTGTAAAAAGAAACTGGAAGCGTAGAAGAAAAAAACTCTTCACTAACCAGTGATTTCAGTAAAAATTCAATAATTTATGTGGAAATATAAATTCTATAATTCTCCAAAGAATTCATAAGCAATCAACCTAATTTCACATGAAAAAGTTCATATTTTTGACACAAATTCTTTTTGAGCAAAGAATTCGCTCATTAATTTCAAATTAATCTACAAAATTCGTACAATTATTGAAGCAAAAATTTATGTTCGCCCAAAAAAAAAAACTTTGCATTAGATATTCAAAATTATCGAAAATTACAAAAAAACAGTTAATTTTTAATGATTTTTTTTATATTAGATCGATTAATTTTTCTTTTTTTGTATCTTGTTGTTTCTGTGTAAAAACCAAACAAAAATACACAAAAAATTCAACTTCTTTTATAAGACGCCCCCAAAATATTTAGTCACGCTCTGGTGTGCCTGTGGCGTTAGCAGCAGCAACAGCCACAGAAAACCATAACAGCAATAACAACAAGAGCGAGAGCAACATGACAACGACCTTAAAGCGTGGCCAATTAGCTGTGATGCTGCTCAAAATGGTATCGGTATCTTAACATCTGCTATTGTAGATACATTAAACTTGAAACAGACAAAAACAAAAACACAAAATTTTGTACTTTATTTAAAGTACAAAAACTTAAGATTGAAAACTAAAGGAAAACAAAAAAAAAAAATTACGAAAAATAGTAAATTTGCTGCAGAAAATCATTTTGCAAGAGTGTGTGCGTGTATGTCTGTGTGCAACATCAACAAAAAAGACAATGACAATCTGCATGTAGCAATCAGTCAAACTTGCAACATTAGTGGGAGTCGTCCATAGAGTCCATTGCTCATTTGTGGGCAATAGAAACATGTGTTGTTGTTCTTGTTATTTTTTAGAAACAACTGGAAAAAGGGTAAGAGGACTAGAAAATAGAATTTAGCAACAGCAACAACTGCAGCAACAATGACAACAACTTGTCTCAGACACGAGTCCACAACTTGTTGCCTGCTCTTGTAGTCTTGTTTATATTTGTGTATTCTGTGTTTGTTGTTGCTGTTGTTTGAACGCCCACACATTTTAAATTATACAATTATTGTTGTTGTTGTCATTCTTTGTTGTTTGTACTTACTCAAAGTTTTTTGTTGTTATTGTTGCTGTACTTGATTTGCATGTATTTTAGAAAATTGCACTTTAAATTGTTTTTGGTTTTTGAGTGAGCCTCGGTAAATTGCTAGAAAATCGTCGCAAATTTAGACACAAATCACCCATAGGACAAAAATTACAAAACGTTCTCTTCCTCTTATTTTATTTTGTTTTCGTGTTCTTTTTCATCTTCAACTTCAAGTCCATCTTGTCTTCTTTTTTATTTCTTTTCCGTTGTTGTCGTTTGGCTTTGACTTTGATTTTGATTTGCATTACGAAAAATAAAAAAAATCAGCTTTTTTTGTCGTGCTGTCGACAATGTTGAGAGATGGTTGTTGTACTTGTTGTTGTTGTGTTGTCTTTGTTGATATTTCGCAACAGACAGCAACATCTACTCAGACAACAGGTACAATTACTGCAACAACTTAAATTATAATAAATTTAAAATTAATGCAAAGAAAAATTTAATAAAATAACTTAAAATGTAGTTGCCATCGATTTCAGTTTGAATAGCTGGTAATGAAATTAATAATTCATTACAAAATAATAAATTTAGATATAGAATAGAGTAAGGTATAATATGAATTAAACACCTCAGGAGAAAGTGTTCTTCCCGTGGTAGGAAGGAGCCCCCAATTAGTCAAAAAATACTATTTACGAATGCTTACCAGTCTAGGTTTAGCCGTAAGCGATGTACACATAACATATGTGTACGAAAAAACGTCCAGGGAACTTTAAAATCCTCCGACTTGCACAAAATGTGTCTCTATCGACAGAGGAAGGTTCTATCTACATAGGAAATTTTTTTTAACACATCTTTTTATTACTTAATATTTTTAATAATTTTTTGAAATTGACGACACAAAAACAATAAAGAAAACACAAAAACAGAGAGGTTGTCCCATAAAAGTCACAATAGTTTCGCCGGTTATGCTTCGATTATTAAAAAATAGGTGCCAAACGTTAGAGGAAAAAACAAAAAAGAAGTCAATAAAATTTTTGTTAGCATCAGGGACCATAACGATTATGCATTTTATAGTGAAAATCAAATATTAAAAGTTATTTTGTGGCTTTTATCGTAAATAATAGGCAAAATAAAACAGTTAATTATTGACTTTTATGATTTTTGGCAAAAAATAATAGTTATATTTTACTTTTATTTTGTTGGTTTTTTGCCCAACAAAATAAAAGTGTAAAAAAACTGTTATTTTATGACTTTATTTTCGATGGTCAAATCGAACCAGTTATTTTATGACTTTTATTTTTTTGGGCAAAAATAAATGGTCAAACCTATTTGCCAGCGAACGGCTTGAGCAATCAAAAAAATTATGTCATTCGATTCAGCTCATCCGCCTTATCATTATAGGTAAAAAATATTTTTAATTTGGAAATTCCGAAACAACTGCTGCGATGACAGAGTAGGTATAAAGATAGATATGCTATGGGGTATGAAATATGAAAGTAAAGTAAATTAAAAAAGTTCTCATACCGAATTGCACTTTGCATGGCCGATGTCTGGATTCGAAGTTATGGCCAATTTTGTACTCCAATTCGCACCCATATACTATGCACATATGAGCAAAGGTCATATAATGGAATGAAGAGGATCTCAATGTATTGCATACCGTTGAAAAGCTCTCAACGCGTACTTTTCAAAAATATATGACATCATGTTTCTCCGGGGTTACATTTATTAGTTATAAGCCAAACAATATGAAAAAAATTAAAATTGTGGAATCTGGATGGGAATCTTGTATGGGAAAAACATTTAACTTGCACATAAAAGAATTTTAGATATGTATACCTATGTAAAATAAGCCGCTAAAGCGAATAGCGCAAACATTAATACAATTAAACCGAAGGCCACCCCTAGCGCCTAAAATGACCATTCGCTCCTTTTTTTTACGAATTTTCAAATTCATCCGATCTTCCAGATATTGGTAATTTCTTTAAAATTAAAATACGTAGGATTTTAGGTAATTCAATTTAGTTTATTGAGAAAATATCGAGTTATATTTGAACTGGTAAATACGTTTTTTTTAATTGCTCAAGCTGTTCGCTTGCAAATAGGGTTGACCATTTATTTTTGTCTAAAAAAATAAAAATCATAAAATAACTGGTTCGGTTTGGCCAACAAAATTAAAGTCATAAAATAACAATTTTTTTTTTGTCCAACAAAATAAAAGTCAAATATAACTCTTATTTTTTGCCAAAAATCATAAAATCCAATAATTTACCGTTTTATTTTGCCTATTACGATAAAAATCATAAACTTAAAAGTCATACGATATTAGTGAAGATTCCCTACGGCTATTTTTTCTGGGTGACTTTTTGAGGTGAAAAATGGTAAATAACAGTTATTTTCGGTCCCTGGTTAGCATTTAAAACAAAGTCAGGAAAAATTTTAAGGTTTATATACACATATGTGTACGAAAATCATGAGAAGGGCAGGGGTAGATATCCCTGTAATCTAACCGTATATTAATTCTCTATACAAATATTTTTTGAAACGGTTATTCGCGACGAACGAAACACAGCTCCAATGGCAAACAAAATTTTGGCTCGTACAATAATTTTCACAATTTTTAAATATTGAAATAAACGTAAAATTAATTTATTGAGAAGTAAAAAATCATCACTATTTTTACTACTACCTTATAAAATGTAATTTCTTATTTATTGCAATTACTTTATAATAAAATATTTCTTTGAAGAGAAAAAAACGAGTCGGCAACATGTGGTGCTAATATACGTGCTGCAATTATTGTGGCTGTTGTTGCTGCTGCTATTAGTAAAGTTAATGTTGATATTGATGATGGTGTTATTTTTTGGATGGTCATCACCCTCATATCATCATTTGTATTTATATATATAAAAAAGAAACTAAAACAGAGAAAACTGAGCGCCCTCTAGTGCAAAAGATCAACGCGATTATTATCGCATAAGGTGCAGTAACAACAGCAGAAGCAGTAATAGCAACAGTAACAACAACCGCAGCTACATATCTGCTAGTAATCTGCTGCTGAATATAAAATTATAGCAACAGCAGTGCACTGTATATTTGTTGCAGTAGATGTAAATGACCCTTTGGATCATTCATTTGGCTGGAAATCGCCAACCGCATAATGCAATCATATTAAGAAAAAAAATTCAACAGATACTTTTTTTGATAGTTTTTTAGGAGACTATGAAAATTAAATCTAGAGGTTAATTTTCAAAGTCATGATGCTTTTTTGGTTTTTTGTTATTTTTATTTCAAGATTTATCATATGTATATGCAGTTATATAAATGTAGTTATATAAATGTAGCTAAAAAAAATATTGTATCTATTGATATGAAGAGGTTTTCATACATATCTAATAAATAATAAAAATTGGAATTTAGTTTTTGATCCCATTGTTGGCATTGGCTTTTGTTTGGGGTTTTATTGTTGTTGTATACTGATCAGTACATTCTTCATATCCTTGTATTAAACTTGGCTGTCCATATTCCTTGAACTGAAATACAAATATACGATTTTATATACAAGTAGGTATATGTGTATGATCGTGTTTTCTCGTTTGCTTTCATTTTTAGTGAATTTATTTCAGGTAATTTTTTTTTTGAATCTAAAGCTCATTTTCCTTTTAAATGTGGGTTAAAAGTTCTTTGTTTTATTTCATCTGAAGATTTAAAGACTCTTCCGACTTATTCAAATTCATATATCATTATTTGACAGTCAAAATATACATACATACGTATGTATATCTGCTTGTTTACTTTTGGATGTATGTGTTTTTATACTCACATAATTTTGTATTGTATTTAACTTTTGGTTTAAAATATCTCAAAAAAAAAGAAAAAAAATTAATTTAAAAAAATGCGCTTTGTTTGGGATTTAATTTATTGCGAACTCAATTTTCGCAGCATTTTGGTTTTTAGGAAAAATACAAAATATTTTTTCTTAAAGTTGCAACGATATTCAACAATATTGCTGACGTAATGAATATAAATGTATTCTTGGATATAATCATTTCATTAAATTTGATGTACGAAATTAAAAGGAAACCATTAAAACAAAATTAACTTCTGACTATTTGAAATGCAAAGTAGAGACATACAGAGTAAAATAAAACAAAAGATTTTAGCAACGAACTCTAATTAACTTTATGATCTAACTTTAATTATTAAAAAAAAAAAAAAAAAATATTTTGAAAACCAAAAACATAAACAAAGAATACTTACAGTTAAAGATACATACTCGCGTGTGGCTGTTTTAAATTTTTGTATAATTCTGACATTTCTGCTGGCAACAGAATAAGATTGTTTCAGAAAGTGAAGAGTATTCACTCATATTTTATATTCTGGCTGGTTTGATAATAAAATTATTTGCTATTCCGAATTTTTTAAAATTATAGTTTGTTTTCTGGTTGCAGAATCTTTTTTAATTGTTTTTTATCCTTTATTTTGATACAAACGCGTTAAAACTTATGATCGATTTCCATAAGGATAAAAGACATAGTTTTCTAGTCATCTAAATGAAATATTTTCTCTTTTTACTTAAAAAAATATCGCTATACTCGTGTACACTATAAATTTATGAATGCTTGTATGCAGGTATATTAGAGTGGATCAACATACATGGGACTTTTGTAGCCCCCATCATGACTTCGGTTTTTGAGAAATCGAGCTGACACTTTTTTTTTTTTTAAAAAAAGCTCTTCGGCTCATTTTAAGTTTTATCTAATCTTTACTTACTCTAAACCCCTTTCAAAAAATTTTAAAGGCAAAAAATGGGTTCTTCAGCTAAAAAAAAAACCTACAAAATTACAATAACACCAGTCTGCCATTATTATTATTATTTTGGGCATGTGCACCGCGTCCTAAAGAGCTATTGTGTCCCCTTCGAGGATTATAGTATTATCTCAGTATAGTATTCCTATACCCGTTATGAAATTTAGTATAAAGCCTATTTCTAAGTTCTTCAACATGCCGTCTGGTATTTGGTAATCTCCCAAGTACTGCTTTGTATAAGCATAGGACATTGTCGTAGAATGTGTTTTGGGGTCTGCCATAAATGGTGTTCTAGTACGCGCAAAAGTTCCATTCTCTCTTGATTTTTGCACATACACAAAGAGAAAAAACTTCGATTTATTGGCTAAGTTGACTTGGCTAGATTTTTCTATATGAAGTTGAAAGACTTGGATAAAAAAATTTAGTTTTTTTTGCTTGTTTTCTTGTTGACTTGCATGCAACAAACTACATATTATAATATTAGTACCTGGATGATGGACCATTATCACCTATGCATCCATAGTCTGGTGGAGTAGACTTAATGTTGACAGCGTTAAGAAAGCTCTTGCCAGACTTCAAAGGACTGTGGCCATTTGTTGTAAGGGAGCTTTTCCTACAACACTTGACCCATCCTTGGATGCATTGCTCATCTTACCACCCCTTGATATTTTTGCTAAAGGAGAGGCTGTCAAAGCCATCTGTAGGCTTAAACGCAATGGGTATTGGTATGACACTTGCTGGAATATTGGTGACATTGTTGAAGGTACTGATATGGACCTAACAGTTCTATCAATGCCATCTGATACAATGCCAACAATTCCAGTTTTAAGACAGCGCTATACAATACAAATTCCAGAGGCCCAAATTTGGTTTTTGCCGGGACCTGGGCCGGGAGTTGATTGTAAGCGTATTTTTTTTTTAATAAATCATTGGATCCCAACGAAACCCTCCTCCCGCCCAATGCGACTGAAGCAATGGCAGTTCGGACTGCATTGCTTACGCGGAAAAGGTGAAATGAATTGCGTTGATCCCAATTGGTATACAATACAATCATCAGTTGTTCATCTATTTAGTATAATTAATAAAGTTCTTTTAGTGTACTCCAAAGAATCGGAATGTCGAATAAGTTTGTTAAAGTCTCTACATATTCCACGAAAAGAATTTGATCTAAAAAATATATGTTAATTTGTCCAAAACACATTTGGATGATATTTCTGATATGCCGACTTGGCCAAAATTAATTATATTCTACACAAAAAATGACGACAGGCCACTAAGTTTTCGATCCTAACCAATACTCTTGTCCAAACCATAACGCAATATAAAGAAATGAAAAAAACGTTTTTTTGTATAAGACGAATACAGATCCACCAATCTATGTGCATCAATACCAAAATTTCTATATATGCTCATGGAACCTGCTAACATATTGCTACCCGAACATTTATGGGTAACCATACCAAACAACAACAATAAAAGTTTGAATGGAAAGACGTTATATTAATAGTACTAACCAGGGCAGCAACGAGTATTTTCCGCAAATATTTAATATTTTAGTGCTAGTTTTCAAAAATCCCTACTTAAAGTTTAGCTTAAAGCAACCAAACAAGTTCAACAATTATTTTCGTAAGCAAATTCTTCTGACATAATAATTTCGCACTCAATAATTGCCAACAAATTGAGCATGAAACTAGTTTATTATTAATTTTGCCTGGCACATAATTCCACATTTAAGAAATAAAAGAAAAAATAACAGCAACATAACAAAATGAAATTCTGCTTAATTGCATTGTTTGTTCTAAAAATCAGTAGCAACAGTAGCAGCAAGAACAGCAAAGCAACAAAGAGGAATAACATTTTAAAGAGATATAACAAAGAAAGTGTAACCATTAGTAGCCACTATAGGCGATGTTAGCAGCAGGTATACTACCATTAGGCAGATATGTAGATGGAAATACAGATTGAGATACTCAGCTGCAATCATATAACGTTGTTTTTGATTTTTTGGTACGCCAAGTTAATGTATGTATTATTTAGTTGCTGGAGTTGTTGCATATTTAGCTACAATGTGCCATTAACACAATTTAAAAAAATTTTAACAGCGCGCGCGCATTTATGTAAAAGGTTGCTGCAACATTTTACACATTTTTAAAAACATTTTTGTGTGTTTCAAAGTAATACACAAAAACAACAATTAAATATGTAATTTAACATAAGTTAAATTATGCGCAAAACATTTTATAACAATTTAAATAATTTTTCATTACACTTTTTGTGTTTTTTTTTTTTTAATTTAAAGCAAAATTGTTTACGCAGCCGCGCATAAACAACAAAAAACAGAGAATGCACCAACGAAAAATTACAGGTACGCGTGAACTCTGTGCATAACTACAAGCCAAAAAAAAAAACAACAACAAACAACAACAGCAAAAAGTTGTTATTATTGCTGCTACTTAACTTTCTGTTGCTACTTCAATTTGTGCTCACGTGCTGCTCACTCATTCATCGTAAAATTGTGCGGTTGATTGTTGCTTGGTGGTGGTATTCACCTTTTGCGGTTTTAAATATTGTGCTGATTACATGCGGTGTGCTATGTGGAGTGATACACACACACATACACAAATCCAGACATATATGTATATGCATTTACATACATATTTATGTATAAATGTATTAGTGTTATGTCGAGGTCGTATGCTAGCTTCAAATTACACTCTTCCAACGTAATAGCAAAAACAGCACAGTAGCAACAACAACATCAATGTTAACGTATTAATTCGCACAAAATAAAATTAAACTTGCATTTGGAAATGTTTTCAAATTGGATTTTGTTTAGTTTCTGGTACTTTCCGAATGAATGTCAATTTGTGAAATTGATTTTAATGAGAAATTGAGATTGTGTGTGACTGGATTGGATTTTGTAACCCCCATCATGACAGTGTTTTCTGAGAAGAGAGGGTAAATACATTTGGCTTTTTTTTATTTCTTTCTACCCACCCCCTCCACAGTATTTTAAGGTTTATAAAATTGCTACTAATTTTTGTTCCACCAAAAAACCTATGGTGCAAAAAATTTCAACAAAATGCAAAATAAAAGTTCATAGATGGCGTTCCAGTACAAGGGAAATTCCACTTTTCCTTGATTTTTGTTGCGGAGCTCTTTTTGGAATATATTTTAGATAAAAAAGATGCCAAAAATTAGTTTTCTGGCTTAGAAAAACCATGGTGTGTAAAATTTAAACATAATCGGTCGGTGCTTAGATGGCGGTTCAGTAAAAGATAAAATTCAAATTTTCCCCTATTTTTCTAATCTTGCTCCAAAGCTCCTTTGTCAATATTAAAAAAAAAAACAATAAAATCATGTATTCATTTTTGTCATTGTTGTAGTATTTTTCTTGTTTACAAAGCCGAATACATCGAGGGACACACTCAGACCCGAACAGCCTATTGTGATACCACATCGTTAGACCTACAGTTTAATGGCCGTTCCAAACGGTGGTGTGGCAGTTTGTTATCACTTGGTGGTTTTGTCATTGCTTACCAAATGTACTCTGTACTCGTACACTTTGTTAAAATTTTCATTCACTTAATTTTTTTTTTTAGTGGGTTCGTTTTCTCTACCTGAGAATCGAACCCGTAGAAGCACCTGTTTCACTAAGCCATCGAAGTGGACACAGGTGTTTCTTAGCCTATTCAGTATTGTTGAATATTTTTGACGAAACGAAACCAGTTTTTTCAAGCCAAATCACTGTCTAAACTTCAATATAACGGTACTGTAGTAAGCAAGAAGCGACTAGGCCGCTAATCGTTTTAGAAACAGAAGAGCGAGGAACAAAATATTCAAAATTTTGTAGAGTTTGTTAGTTATAATTAACGTTTATTATTATTGGTCAAACTTTTTAGGAGCTAGAGTTAAATTACTGTGAAGAGGAAAGTTGTTTAAATTTTGACCTATATCTTCTAAACAGAAGCTGCCGGCGCAAACGGTTCATATTAAAATGAACAATGAAAATCTCAGGAAGATGGAAAAATAAGTTTTTTGTTCATCAGTGTTATAACTCTAGAGTCAGACTTAAAATCTTGTAAATTAGTTAACCAATGTACTTAGCATTTCACCTGAACCAAATAGAAATGGATATATTCTCTCAATTCCTTACCCTTCGAGATAACTAGAAAGGAACATTTTTTAAGCATGTTAAAGTTTGCATCCATATTTGGCATTGATTTTCAAATTAGAAATTTCAATTCTGTGCTGTATGAAAGAAAAACACAAAAAGATTTAAAAAATTTTAAAATCAATGCTGACTATGGATATAAAATTTTATCATGTTTGAAATTTTCCTCTCTACAGATAACAGACAGGACTGAACTTCTATCTGCAGTGTAAAAAGAAAAACAACTCTACCAACATTTGTACCTACTTGGAAATAACCCTTCTGACGTCACCAGACTGATTGCAGAATTGACGAAATACTGGACAAGGAAGTATCCTTGACTTGAAAAAGAAATCGATTCTCTCACACTTCTTTTACAATTGCCCGGCTCCAGAATACATACCATAAACCCTTCTTTAATATTTTATCAAAAGTTTACAAAATTCAGATTATAAAGCTTCTCTTAACTTCTTAACCTCACGGACTGACTCTAGACAAACAATAGTCACGGTCAAAACCTAGAAGTAGTAGAAGAAAAAGTGGAGCAACGATATCTATCTACCATACTCATATCACCCAAGTTCGGTATATTTCAACTCAGTTTTACATTTAAAGTAACTTCTATCACTACAAAAGCTACCGGGACCGCATTACATGACCGAACTTATGTAGATTTGCATCCATGCCAATATCTGTCTAGGTGAGAAAAGTATAATCAGTTACTATGCTTGCAATAATACTGAGCTACTAGTGGATCGAGACTGGATGCCAATACTGCTTGGGAAAATTTTGAAGTTATAGTTGTGGACTGGTAGTATTTTTAAGGATATAGTAAATTTCTTGTACCTGAGAGACAGTTTTTGTATCAGACTGCTTTGTAGATATTGTTGACATTTGGCAGCTAAAATATAAGCTACTGTAACTGCTACAAGTGTAATAGCCCACTCTGAGATTTGTTGTGTTGTAGTACTTATTTGTAGCGATTCAATTTTCAGTTTCGAAACCGATTTTAATATTAACGGCAAAAATCAATCATCTACAAGTTTATAAATTTTGTATTACTATTGACCAAAAAATGAACATGAAAACCCAAGAAGCTAAGTAGTTCACGGTACATATTTGGCACAATAACCGCTTGGGGACAGAGCATAGATTTTCTCATCTTTCTAATTTTGTGTACAAACCACTAACGGATGCAAGGGGGAGAAAGTTTTGGGGTTAAAGCTCCCTCCTTACGGATGAAAATCTCATACATTTGATAGTTGGTGGTCATAAATCAAAAAAAAAAAATAATAATAAATAAAATTAATGCATTAGAGATACTAAACTATACTCATATTTACTCATAACTTATATTTACTTACAATTCAGGTAGTACCCAAGTTTTTTGCTTCAATCTTTTGATTACTTTTACAACTTACCCTTTAGGGCTGGCTTACACTTAAGCTGATACTTCCAACATGGTTTTGTTAACTAAATCTAAAAGTATTTAGTTCTTCACCTATTTGTCTACTTATTTACTTATCTGGCAAGCTTTGTTGAAAATTTCTCTTTCGAAAATTTCATAATTAGGTAAAACAAAACAAAACAACACAAAAAAAAAAACAATTTATGAATATTAGTTCGCGCGACCCAAATAAATTTAATGGATGCATTCTCTTATTCTGTTTTTCTATATCTACTAGCACATTTGTTTTGCTGTTCAAACCATAAATTATAAAATCATTAATCGATTATTTTCCTAACACCTTTTTGTGTTGTTTTATTTTTTTTTTTTTTTGGTTTCCTTGGTGACTTTGAACATTCGAAAGTGTAAGCAATGCTGCTGGTGGTCGATGAAGCCATTGGAAGCATTAATCTTTAATCTAATTAGGTTAGAAGATGCGTTTAGTGGCTTTTAATTTGATGAAGATTAATGAAACTCAAGAGAAAAAGGAAAATGAGTCAATAGTTCTTTTCAGGTTTTCGAAGTGTAAGGGGGTTTCGATTTTCAAAAGAAAATTGGTAGGAATCAAAGCAAAATGTTAATTGATTGCATAAATATACTAAATATTTTATTTTCGTTTTAAATTGTGAAATTATGAAAATCATAAAAATATAGTTAAATATTGGCATTTAAATTTTGGAAGGAAAATTTTGGGGAGACTGAGGCATTGTGGACCTCATTTTTATTTTGGCTAAAAACTCGTAAAAAAGTTACTTTTTCTGAAAATTTCAAAGCTTGAATTCGTAGTACGAGAAATATCTTCTCTTTGGGTAGCAGCAGTTCAATTTATATCAGTTGCTGCAAAAATGGAGTTTTTGCGATTTTGAAAAATCTCGGGGAATTATAAATCGATTAAAAATGGAAAAACTTTATTTTTGATTGAAAATGACAGAAAATTCATTATTAAAGAGAAACAAAGTGGAATGAAGTGAAAAACGACACTGAAAATCACTTCAAAATGCAATGTTCGCAAGTCCAGTAACTTGCTGTCATTCCGGGACATGCCAAATGAACAGCTCGATTGCACACGTTGGCAATGGATGGTATTTTTGCGGTTCATCTTTTTTGGCATATTTTTTTTACAAATTATGCAGGAATCGATGTCTTCTTTACGTCACAATCAGTTGAAAATAGTTGTTTCTTCTGTGGCGTCCCGGACTTATTTGGTTTTTTGGAAAATATCTCGTCAAGCTCTCATGTATTCCTATTGAGAGCGAAACGATATCAGCGTTTAATTTTTCCAATGTTCGAAATCATAAATATGAATAATAATTTTTTTTGTTTTTTTTTTCGATAATGTAACAGAAATTTTCTACAGAAGAGATCCTAACCTCAACATTGTATATTTACATTTGAAAATTTATTTTCTTACCAAAAGAAAAATCACTCTTATGCTTCAAATACACGAAGATAGCTAGTCAAAAGTCAAGAACTGAGTGGTTCGTAATTCCCTAAACGCTCTTTTTTACAATATGGCAACATATGAGTAACACAATGCAAACTTCATGCTAAATTTCTTGCGAGGTAACAATGCCTGTACACAAGTACACGAGTACTCAAGGGAAAATGAGCTGAACATGAGGCGAGGTGATGACAGTTCTTTGCAGTTGTTAACTATTACTAGAGAAAAAAATATGACGCTGGTCCGCAATTCTGTGGACCTGTGGTTCACAATACTCCATTTTCCTCTAATGATTTGCATGATAGAGTTGCTCGTCGGAAACCTTTGAAATCGGAAGAAAATCGTTAGCTCAGATATGAATACGCCAAGGAGCACGAAAATAAAGATACCGCGTTTTGGTCAATCGTAAGCTTTCTAGGTTTTCAAGCATTCAATATTTTCTTTCTGTTTTTTTTTCTGCCCAAAGGTCTTCTTCACAGATGAGACCAAAATTATTTTTTTCGGTACGGATGGCAATTGATTTGCTTGGAAAAAGCCGCGTAAGGAATTTGAGGTCAAAGCAATCAAGAAATCGGTTAAATAAAATATTGAGCTTTTTTTCTTCTGAGATTGAGAGCAATGGCAAATCAACAAAATATTGGAAATACTCCCCATTCCCCAAAACTCGCCTACGATATTTCAGGTGTCCTACTTTGAATGAGGATTCCATAAAAAGGAATACAAGTATACAGGGTGACAATTGTAAAGTGACGCAAGTTTAATACTCTGCAGCAAGCTTTGCCATTTACCGTTACTTTAATTTAAAAAGCAAATTCATTCATCATTGGCTTTGCTTTTAATTTCGTTTGAATTTTTGTTATTACATTTTGAAATTTCCATAAAAATGGACAAGGAAAATATTCGTCGTGAAATTATGAAATTGGCAATTATAGTAGCCGTCAAATTGCAAAGGCTTTAAATTTGTCAAGTCGTACGGTAGACCGAGCTTTTATTCGATATAATGAAACTGGGGGTTTTCGAGATAGAGACCGGGGAAAATTTTCAACAGTTGCCACTACTGGTTTAACAGAAAAAATTCGTAAACGAATCAAGCGAAATCCAAGGCGCTCAATGAGAAAAATCGCTAAGGAAGTGGGAGTAAACCGTGAAACAGTGCGAATCATTGCAAAATCAAAGCTTAATCTTAAGCCGTACAAGCTCCGAAAAGCTCAAGATCTGACACAAAAAAAGAAAGATTTGCGACTGCAAAGATGCAAGGCGTTGCTACGCTCTCCGTGCTAAAAAATGTTGAAAATATCTTGTTTACAGGTGAAAAAATTTTCACGGTTGAACAACATTTCAATGCGCAAAATGACCGAATGTGGCTAACATCATCATCGCAACAAAATAGGACTGTTGGCCGAGTTCAAAAGCCAGCATCCGTTATGGTATGGGCTGGAGTTTCCGCTAATGCCAGAACCCCTCTAATATTCGTTGAAGAGGGTGTTAAAATTGACCAGGTTGTTTATCGGAGCATTTTAAATGAACATGAACATGGGCCCAAGATACATTTGGAAATGAAAACTGGACTTTCCAGCAAGATTTTGCACCTTCCCACATGGCAAAATTAACGCAAACATGGATAAAAGACAATTTTTCTGGATTCATAACATCTGAAGAATGGCCACCATACTCCCCAGACTTGAATCCAATGGACTACTCTATTTGGAGTATTTTAGAGAGTAAGGCTTGTGCATCTCAACACCACAGTCTGCAGTCGCTGACAAATTCATTAGAAAAAGCCTGGACTGAAATTGATCAGGAAGTCCTGCGGCGAACAGTTCTACGATTTCCGGATCGATTGAAGGCATGTGTGTAGGCTAAAGGAGGTTATATTGAATGAGGTGGGGTTCAAATGAATGCTTATATATTCAGCAATTTTAACACTTAATTGTACTTAATGGAAGTACGTCCTTTTGAAAATAACTGCTGAAATGTGTGCGTGACTTTACGATTGTCACACTGTAAACACAGAAATTTTTCTATTCGGGATTGAATTAAATTTTATTTGCTATGTTATCGTTTTGGTTTTAGTTTATTAAAATAATGTATAAAATAAATTTTTGACGCTTAAGGCAGTTATACGCGGTGTCTCATTTTGAGTGGGTGTACAGTTTCAAAGCTTCCTTAGTAAGATAAGCCTCTCTGAATGCTTATGATTGTTTTTCGCAGTACAATATAAGGAGCGAGATTGAAAACATCTTAACACACGTTTTACCTAATAATTTTTTTTATGTCAGTTGTTATTTTTAATGACAAACATGTTGATTTATTGTGAGTTTGGTCAAAATGAGTGAAGAAAAAGTACGTCTTAAAATTATTAAAAATTTTCAAAAAAATCTAAATTGGTCCTACAAAAAATTGGCCAAAGAATTGAAGGTCTGCCGTCAAACTGCTTCCAATGTTATTAAACAGTTTCAGGAGAATTTGACCATCGATAAGAAACCTGGTTCGGGAAGAAAACAAAGACCACATGATATTGGGAAAGCCAAGAAAATGTAAAGCATATTGAAAAGATCTCCAAACACATCTGGTAGAAATGCTGCCCGGTTAGCCCAGTGCTATGACTATTTGGTGAGAAAAGTTAAAGCCAATGCTGGTTTGAAAACATACAAAGTCCAAAAAGTTCCAGACAGGAATGCTCCACAAAATTTAGACGCCAAAAGTAGGGCTCGGACATTAAAATCGAATTTCATACAAAAATATTCATGTTGTATAATGGACGACGAAACGTATGTACTGGCAGATTTTACTCAGCTTCCGGGTCAAAATTTGTATGTTGCTGATGCTCGAGGAAATGTCGAAGAACAATTTAGAATCCAAAAGCAGAAAAAAATTTCATAAAAAATTCGTGGTATGACACGCTGATTGCAGTTGCGGCAAAAGAAGCAAGACATTTGTTACAGTGGGCTCTATTAATACCGAAATATACATCAAAGAATGTTTGAAAAAAAGACTTCTTCCTTTCATAAGGGAACACAATGTGTCCCGATTTGGCAACATGTCACTACGGCAAGAAAGCTCTGGAGTGGTACCGAAGTAATAACATAGTTTTTGTACCAAGAGAGGCCAATCCTCCAAATTGCCCGGAGCCAAGGCCGTATTTAGGGGGAGGTTTTCGGGGTTCTGATATCAAAAAAATTTGATAAATAAATTTGAATTGAAATCGTACTAAGTTTGGAGCACGTCATGACCAAAAGCGGTATTTTCAGGGGTTTCAACCCCATTTTTTCTAAAACGTGACGTGATGGGAAGTTTTTGACCTCAGATTCGTGTTCAGCATGAAAAATTCAATCGCAAACACTGGGAACCATATTATTCACCAAACCCATGCAGAAAAGTGTTATTGAATCAGCTTTAAAGTTCTTAATCTTAAAATATAATCAATACTTTAACCCATTGTTGCCCAGAGCACACCGACACCGAAGATCTCTTTCGATGCTGTGACTACACGAATTTAGGAAATATACGCCAACCTCATCCGGGCTCCTCATCATTGATAATGGCCCAAATTCCCACTGATAATCATTTGGAAAAAATTAGTCTCTGAATATTTTTGGCACTTTTATTCATTTTTTTGAGGCTGGGTACATTATTAGTAATGCCAAGTCAATGACTTATCGAAATTATGTCTTGCACGATAAAAAATGTATTGGAATCCACATTGAATATTTATTTGAAAAAATTTAAATTGATTATTCTGTGAATTTTTGTGTAATTTTCGGCCATTTTTTTAGGTTAAGATTAAGAAAAATTGTTCGTAAAACTATAAAACATTTCTCCACTTTTCTCCCTTGTCTGATCCATCATATGCTTCATCGTATCCAATTTATTGTATTTAAATATCAGTTTCATAAAAATTTTATATGAATATTTTCTTCGAATGAAAACTCTATCAAATCAAATCAAAAAAATCAAAACTCTAAGATCAACCGTTTAAAAATTATTGAATTTTATATAAATATGTTAAGATTTTTTCGATCTCACTCCTTACCCACATTATCTACTTATATATCTAGATATAAAGAATGAAGTGACTAAAAGCATTTTAGTAATTTGTAGTTTTGTAATCTTTGCAAAATTTCTGTTTAATTTTTAAGCATGTAGAAATCTATTTTCAATAACATCTTTTGATAGGGCACCAATTAATACCTGCGGAGTGGGAACGGCTCTTTAAAATATTTATGAAATTTGTACACATTGCCCTGATTAATTAATTAATTGTGTTACATTAACGCAACATGAATATGAAAATTGATATTGACTGAGAAGGTCTAAGGCCTTTAATTTAGGAAAAAGGTTAATCATTATTGAATATTTTTGAGGTATTAACTTTTAAACGAAAAAGATTTATTGGAAAGAAAAGGTGTGACAAATTTCTTAGACCTTCAAATTATTATTAAAAATGTTATTAACAAATTTTGTTTATGCATGTATATAAATATTTATATCTTCATTTCATTTATTTTCAAATCGTTGCATAAAAAACCAACGTGCTTTAACAACAACATCACAATAAAACAATCATTACAAAAATAAAAACAATGAAAACAATTACACATCACATTTTTACACACATTCATAAACATCATTTTCATCATAACCAACATAAATACAAATGAAAATAAAAATCAATCAACCAATCAATCATTAAATATAATCCATCGATAAACCAATCATAAATACTCATCAACAATATGCAAAAAATTTAATTTTTTTGCGCTTGGTTTCCGGTATTTGTCATGATTTAAATTAATTTAAAAAACTCATAAACACAATTTGTTTTAAAAATAAATATATATATATATACTATATATGCACTCCTGTAAATAAACATTCAATTTATCATTATTTGTGTGTTGTGTTCACTTTTCGTTTATTTATATTTATTTACTTATGTCTGCTTAAAAAAACGGTTTGGATAAATATTGGAAATTTTGTTGGTTGGATTAAATTTGGGGAAATGTGCAAAAAAATTATAACATTTAAAAAAATGCGAATATATAAAGATCGCGTTGCATTGGTCACCGCTGCACCACCGAGTTATACACGTATGTATCACTATTTTCCAGCACATTTGACAACGCACCATCACCACCCGTTTTGTTTTTATCCACAACCCCCACCACCATTACCACCGCCACCACCGATGACACAATTGCCATCACCACCGACACTTAAACAATTGGGCAATTCATTGACATCAATGACACAAGCACACATTGCACAAACATTAAGATATCCAGGTAAGATTGCACCATATACACACAAAAAATATCCACACATACATATCGCTCGTTTTCTGCAAGACTGCCATAAGTTAAAAAATAAATATTTGAAAAATCGCATTTAAAAATTTTAATCACCACTCGGTAGAACACATACATTTTCTTCTCACGTACGATGGGCAGGAAGCGACGATAGGTTGCATAAAAATGTCGACAAAAACTGAAAGTAGGGGTGTATTTGTTGACGATTACAGGTGAAAAATCCGTTTGGAATGAAATCCTAGCTGCTCCTCTTTTAACGATATCCATGTTTTAGTTACAGTAGCGGAGAAAGTAAAATTTCAAAATGAAAAGAGAACTTTACCACCAAATATCTTCTCAAAAATAGATAGCTTTAAATTTATTTTTACATCATTATAAAACTACATGAAATGTTGTTGAAATATCAATAACATTATAAGGAGCGAAATTTGGTTCTGGTTTTCTTTTATAATTTAACCTGTAATCGTCAACAAATACTCCCCTCTACTTTCAGTTTTTATCGACATTTTTATGTAACCTATCGTCATGCTTATAACTTTTATTTCCCAACTTATATATTTAAGTTACCCGATATAAGTTATAAGCAACTTTTAATTTTTAAGCTGTCCATAACTTTTATTTGACAATTTATATTTTCAAGTTAGCCGATGAAAGTTATGAGCATCTTTCATTTTTTTTTTAGCTGTTCATAGCTTTTATTTCTCAATTTATATTTTGAGGCATTTCATGTGAAGCGGACAACGAAAAAAAGCAAGGTTCTGAAATTTGTTGAAATTCGGCCTAACAGGTTTAGAAAATACACAATTTTTTTTTTTGTACGAAGCTTATTTGCCAAGTTATGGGTTTTTAAAGAATTGACGTAATTGAAATATGGATTTCTAAAAATAAATTTTAGAATTAAGGAAATTTACAATAAAATATTGAACATGGTAATTTAAACAAGTAATTTACTGTTCTTTTCAACTATGGAATCAGACCAGATTAAACTATTGTAGATCCCATTTTGAAATTTTAAGGACATTATTTAAATACTTTAAGCTAAATTTTGAAAAATAAATTTTAATTTTTAAATGGTCAAAGTTATTAAAATTTTGATTTTAAACTTTTACTTCCGGTTTGGTCCATAAAAAATTTTTAATTTCCGGTCAAATTCCATAATTGAAAAGAACAGTAAATTTCCTATTTAATTTACCATGTTCAATATTTTATTGTAAAATTGTGTGTCCACATTCATATTTTCAAGAAGTTCAATTAGGCCGAATTTCAGAACTTCACATTTTTTTAAGTTGCCCGCTTCACATGAAATGCCTCTTTTTTAAGTTTTAATTTTAAATTTTTTTAGTTTTAATTTTTTGGCCAGTTTGAGTGAATGTTTAAAAAATTTAATGGTTATAATAGTTCTCTTCAATTATAATTTTGTTTTATTATGCCACTATTTATGTATATTTATGTTATTTATATATTTATATGTATATTTATGTTTGAAATTTTTTATTTTATTTGAAGGGCTTTTTAACCACGAACTTCGTTTGACCAATTTTAACTGTCATAGCAATGTTCGGGTTTTGCAGAAGAACTTCTTACCGATAGTTGTACGACAACTTTAACTGTTCTATTCAAGGGACGATGACATCATGCTTGAACAATATTTTTAACTAAACCATCCTAACAAAACACACCATATGAATTATAAAAGACTCTTAGAACTCCAATTTAGGAGGTACATATGTTATCCAGTTAACAGTTATTGAGCAACTTGTAAAAGAAATAAAGTAGCTCATAACTCTTATCAGAAAATATCACAATGATGCTGCCTGATTAAAATCCAAACACAACAGTAAGTTTCTCCGGATACAATGGAGACTCTTGAAACTGTTGTACGACCAAGTTCGTTTACGAAGCCGTTTAACCAAAAATTGTACTTCATCATTGAAGATGATTTTTCGCCAAAATTTGGATTTTGGGGCTCGGTGATCTTGGGGCTTCAGTTCCTTTGCCTATTAAATCTTATACAGTTGCATGCTCAAGTCTTTTTGCAAAATTCTCCAAGTAGAGATCACAGAAAAGCCAACTCCTTATGCACGACAAGCCATCGAGAGGTTTGGGTCTTCAGCCACACCTTCAGCAACAGTTACAACATTCTCGCTTGACCGCGCGTTTAGGCGTTGTACAGGGACAGCTTGATCGGCAACCACTTCGCTTGAATTTCGCAATAACTCGTTCGATTCGGTCGGTTAGATGTTTATTTCCACCGCAAATCTTTCGTAGCTCGCTAAAAGTTTTGCGAACAGAACACGGATAATAATAAATTTTAACAATTTTGATGCATTGTTGGATGGTGTAGCGCTTCATGGTAAAATGGTGACTGACCGACTCACAAACGTCCAAGAATGACAGTGCTGCCACCTGAGACGTCAGAGCAATTAGCTGTCAAAGTTCGGTCATATGTAGCTATTGAAAAACCCTTTAGTACATTTCCGTTTGCTTGTGGTAGACCCAAATATTTTAAAGCTGCTTAAACCCTGATACTGATCTATTTTTTGCTTGTAGCAGATTAAAAAGCCCAGTGAAAAAAATTTTTGTCTGAATATTTAATTTTATATTTTGTTCACATTTGCTTTAAAGACATGTTCCTGAAAAATTTCGGACCCATACAGAAACCTAAACATATAAAAAGTGTGATCTCCGAAAATATACCATAGTTTCTCATACCTCAGAATACTGCTTTGTGATGAACTGTGCAATTTTTAGCAAAAGTTCTTAACTAGCGAGAGCATTTCGCTTAGCTGAATGATTTTTTTTTAGTTATTAATAGTTAAAATGCAAACAACAATTAAAAAAAAATAGAAGAATGCTAAACAGCCCTATCACTAATTTCGACGAAGCTCCCGTCGGGAAATGAATTTCTGTCACGAATACAAAAGAAATGGCATTCCTAGGTTAGGTTAGGTTGGAGTGGCTGTCGAGAGACACACTTAGGCCTGAACGACCCATTGTGATACCACATAGTTGGACCTACAGTTTAACGCCGATTCCGAACGGCGGTGTGGCAAGTTTTTATCGGCTTGGTGGTTTTGCCATTACCAACCAATGTGTGTACTTGTACACTATCTTATAATTCTCATACACTTCATATTGATAGTGAATATAAGAAAGTAATGAAAATTAAACACCAGACGAAGACGGGAATCGAACCCGAACCTCCCAGATGAAAGTCTAGTGCACTATCCACTAGGCTATCGAGGTCGTCATGGCATTCCTAATTTCTACGTGTTTCCTTCCAGCTATCAGAAAAAAGTTCGAATGAAAAAATATCAGCTGTTTTGTGCCAACAGTAAAAAGGAATTTTAAGAGAACATAAAAATTAATAAAAAATTAGTGTTTTTTGTGCAATAAGCTATAAAAAAAAATAAATTCAATGGTAACATCGGCATTGTTAGTGAAGGAAAAGACGGAGTGACGAAGTATCCACAAGCATGCCAATTAATTCTTTCTCTTAATTTGCGAAGAATTTTAGGCTCAACAAAGACACATTCAAGTACGAACTGAAACATCAAAACGGATCTTGAATGTTTTGAAAGCAGAACTTTGAGCAAAGTGGATAAAGGTGGATATGACTAATGAATAAACAAGGGAGGCCAAAATAGATTTGTATGTAAAAACCTGATTTCCTGTTGTCATAATGTACATTGATGGCACGTACGTAAAAATAATTCTCCCGGCAGAAGAGAATTTTTTATATATCAAACGTAAATGTTATAACAATATCAGCGCCATGCTTGTAGTTTGCCAATTTATATAAGTGCATAAAAAGATAAATTATACAGAAAAATTAATAATTGATCTTCCTTAGATTTTTATCTGCTGTAAAGAATAACACACAATATCTTTAAAACTTTTTTTATTTTGTGTTTATTTTTCTTCTGCTACCGACACATTCAGACAAAATCATAACGAAAAACTGTCAAAGTTCCGTTTCATTTGGAATCAGTGATGCCAAATTTCGTGACTATGACGAAATTAAGAATATGAGTTTTTCATTCGTGGGAGTTCCGTCGGAATTAGTGATAGGGCTGAAAATGTTTGATCCCATTATTTAATAAACATAAAAACTGATTAGTGCTTATTTCGTTAAGCCGAATTCTTATTTAGTATTTTGTATTTTGCCTCCATTGTAAGTAATTATGTCGTGACCATAATATAGGATTACTATCCGTAAGACTACGTAGGTATAAATGTTCAAGAAGTAAATCTCGGATACTCATCGTATATATGTCTAACTCTGGCCTTGCATACACGCATCCTAGGGTTAAGCTGTTATGCTTTCATTCAATTTGTTCTTGCAGAATTTTATTGGCAATCGGATTCGGCTAAATAATGATTAATACCCATACTTCTACTAATAACTAAATTTTTTAGCAGCCATATTTTCCACACTATTACAAAATTTAATTATTATCAAAGTTTATATTAAATATTTTTTCTATTATTCTCATTAAAATGCAGGCCTTTTTATACGACCCGACGAAACGAATCTGTATACGACTCTGGAGCCGACGTTAAGTAGCAATCCGAATGTATATTTTCAACGTGGCGGTGCAGTGCATCCAGGAATGATGTACTAAGCTCACAACAATTATGCAACGATGCAATTGCAATATGAAGATATTAATTGATTAATTATAAATTATGAATAATAATAATGAAAAATAAAAAATTAGCTCTAAACATAAAACCCCAAGTGCACATTAGCTCCTAGGGAGTGAATTTATCATTAATGTAATATTTACTACGAGTACATACTTGTAACTAGTATATATAAATTTTAATTAGAGTCCTAAGTAAAACCACCATTTTTAAGTAGTAAAGTTAAAAAATAATTAATTATGATTTCTCTTAAGGAAAATATTAAAAAAAAGAAGACTTTTAATGAAACGAACACAATAATTAAATGGAAACTCTCATAGACACTTAAGGCCAGTTTAAGTTTATTATTATTCTTATTTTTTTTGAAGAAATGCAGGCGGTAAATGAAATATTTTTATTTACAATTAATACTTAATTATTGTTAACATTAAGGTTAATATAAATGCAAGTGTTAAATTTAAACACTCTAATTGAAAAAATACGATTTAATTGAAATTGAATTGTAGTGAAAGTATTTAATTGCAGTACTCGTAAGTTTATTTTGATTGGATTTTCATTTTGATTGTTATTAAGTATTACTTATTATTTTTTCCGCACTCACAAAATTGTATTTTTCTTTTCCGTTTTTATTATTTTATTTCGCATTAAATGCCAAAAGAAAATTTATTGAGTTGATTTTAGCTATGTTTCTGTAGTTTCGATTAAATGAGAAGAAATAACTCCAATTATTTCAATTGTATTTGAAATGTTTATTTCATTAATTATTATTATTTTTATTATTTTTATTTTAGCCCGTGAAATTATTGTAAATAAATTTTAAGCATAACAACTTTTGATGAACTTTAAATGAAGAAAAAAATCAGAAAATTATAATAAAATGAAAAATTCGAAAATGAAATTAAAAGAAGCAGTTTCTTGTGTTCTGGGTGAAGAAGGAAGCATAAACAAAAAATGAGTTTTAACAATTGTAAGTATAATTTCAAATTCATTTGATTGCAGCTTTAGAATTATGGAGTGTTACAGAAGAAAGGCAAGCATCATGATCATTAAGCTTAATTTGTTAAGCTTCAAAACTCACTGACTTTATTTGTGAGTCCATTACATGCAATGTTCAAAAACTACTGCATTAGTAAAAACCGATTTCCTGATTCAAAAAATGTGCTAAAGTGAAAATTGAAAATTTCAGATTGATCGGAACAAGCATTGACTGCAAAATTTGAAAAACACCCCGCAGAATGTTAGGTTAGGTTATACTGGCGGCTAATTGCCTCACCTGGAACAACTTTGGTTCATGAGATACTACATTTCTCTGTTTAGTCCTGTGTGTTTTTTATCAAAGTCGAAATTATTGGTTTTCAACGTGAAATCATTCAAAGGTTTTCGGTTCAGATTTTCATGGTGCTGACCAAAAACTCTTAAGCGTATTCAAAAACACTAAGCGTTAATTTATCAGCTATATCAGGTGAATATATTCTACAAATATTAACATTTATATAAGCCAGAAAAGCTAGCGACCGGTGATTTATTCTTGTCTTTGATATGAGTTAGACTCCGATTTCATTAATATACCTTAAATAATGATTTCAGAATCCTTATGCTACAGACTGAGGATTTAGTCACTAAATTTTAAATGCACTATAATTTTTACTCGCACTAAATCTTTACTGGTAGTGGAAGTCAAATCGCACTGTCCCTAAATATTTTGTGGTAGTGAACATCATATTTTACTACCACTAAGCTTCTGGAAATTAAACCCCACCACCGCTAAACGTTTGGTGATAAGGGTAGAGAGTTTAGTTCAAATTGTAAATAAAAAAAATTTTTTTAATAAATTTTTTCTTTATATTATTTTTTCTATTCGGTTTATATATTTTTGCCTCCAGAATAACTTTTATACGTAATTTTGATTGGCCCTAGAAGAAGCAAGTTTTTCGAAATTAAAATCGGAAATATTTTGACGGCGAGGTAATTAATAATTTCAGAAAATGAAAATAGTCGCTCGACTGGTGCAGAAGACAAATTCGTGGATACCGTTGAAGCCACTGTATACTTGTGTCCATATCAGGGATGCCAACTCATTTCTTCTGACTCCCCGATAGCCCCGATTTTCAGTCAAATTCCCCGCACCGGTATAATTTTATATTATAACAGCGAGACACGTTTAAAATTGATCAAGGTTAATGTTATTTCAATGCGGTCCAGAACTTGTAGGTTAATAGTAAGGTACTTTCTGACTCCGGCAATCTTTTGACACATGAGAGATTTCATCTCAAGGGAACCCACTCTTAAAATTGATTGAGCTCAAATGAATCCGGTGTACTGAGTTACTCGACGGTCATTTTGATAGATAAACACTCAAAATTCTCAAAGGAAAATACATGGGCTTTCTTTTGATCCAAATAAAAACAAAAAATGTTTCCTTTTAAAAAAAAATTCAAAACTATTTTGGATTTTGAAAAAAAAAAAATGGTCACATTTTGAATTTTTAAGATTTTTTTTCATTTTTCTAAAGATTAAATAAAAAACGTGTTCGATAAAAATTTCCAAATGCAATAGGTGATTAGTGGATCAAAAACAGGGGCTGTTTGACAAAAATGTATAAATTCTACCGCTCTCCAACTCGGCGAATTTTTGACTGATCTCGTTCAAATTTGGTGTGGTAACTACTACTCAATAAGGCTAAACTTTGTGTAAGTTTGAGCCCGAAACGGGCACGAAATTTCCCATTACTACGTATATTTAAAGACTTCAAATATAAGAAAAATTGTGTAAAATTGTATACAAGATTTTTTTTGTAGCTTAATGGAGGACTTTTTAAAAATCATCACTGCACGAATGCGGCACACTGGAAGGTCTAAAAAAACCCTTAGAAAAGTTATGACTATGGCCTTAGGACATACTACTATTATTTTGTTTGACCGATATTTCACGAAATGGCTGACAGCCAAAATTAGTTTTCTCACAAATTGAACAAAAAATTAACCAAACTTTTTTTCTATTTTGTCCTGGGGCCATTGTTGTGTGGAAAAACATATTTACTTTTAGGTCATGCCAATGGCAAAACCTTGTTTTGAGAAGAAAGGGGTCAAAGTTTTGGCTATCGTTTTTTAAATATATCGACGAGTCCCAACGGACCTTCCTCCCGCCCAATACGATAGAGAGGCGCATCTGCATAACACACAGATCGGTGACCGATGCAATCGCAATCCGGAGTTATTAATTAGTTGGTGCTGGACGAAGGCATAGCTAAGCCTTTCTGAACGGCCGAAAGGGAAGCCGAAGCACCGCACGACTGTTTTGGCCTGACTGACACTCGCCACTATAATGTTCTATATCTAAGAAAGCACTTCGAGTTTCTCTCTGAAATTTTTACAAAATACTTTCGAAATATAATACTTTCAAATTACACACTTTTTTGAAAATCAATTTCTCCAAACCAAGAAAGTGCAGGGCCTTCTTAAGAAGAGATGAAGTTAAACGATTTACATTACATAAAATTTCACAAAAAATATTTACAGACTTTATTATTTAAAAGCTAAACGGTTTTAAATTCCCCGCAAAAAACAGTTCATTCCCCGATTCCCCGTACTAAGTGAAATTCCCCACAAATCGGGGAATTCCCCGCAAGTTGGCATCACTGGTCCATATCCATCAAATAGAGTTCCAATTCCAATTCTGAGCATAGTGAAATAAATAGAAGTGACGCCTTTTTTTCTGTTCACTGACGTCTGCCAAATTTAAAAATTATTCTCTTTCTTCTCCCGAAACATTTGATATTTCAGAAGTAAATATAAAAAAATATTAACCCATTGGTACCAGCACAATATAAAAATAAAATAGAAAAATTTGAAAAGCCAGAAAAATTTTTAGACATTGATAAACGAGATCTTCGAAGACGTTTATAACAACCATGAGTATAATGTGAACAAAGAATTTAATCCAAAACTTAAAATTTTTTTGTTATGTATGCCATTCAATTAAGAAATCTACTTCTCCGAAATTTAAATAAAATTCTTTTGAAATTGGTAAAACTATTTAGAATATAAAGAGGACATTTATGAAGAAGATAATTGTAAAAGTATTGTATTTTGCTTATTTAAATATTTTATAGAACCACACTCTACAAAATATTTTGAGAGCTTTTATTTCAGAAAAAAAAATAACAAACGAAAGATTTTGTTTTTTGATACCTTTATTTCATTTATGTTTTTGTGTACAACTGACGAAAATGGGTTAAGAGAGTTTTCTCTCATAAACAAAATTATTTGTCAAAATTTATTGAGCGAATACATGTCATAATTGTCAAATCGCAGAAGACCTGAGAATATTTCAGATTACTTTCTGTTATCTGGCATACTGTATACTGTGTTTCTGAGGTACCCCATTTGAGTTAGCTGTAATTAATAAATTACTGACTTTTTGAGTTTAACTAGTAGCAAATCGAACACTCTCTCATTATCACTAAACTTTTGTTTAGTGACAGTTGGATTTGTATTCCAAAGGTGTAGTAGTAGTTGCTTTTTATTTCCACTACCACTAAATGTTTAATGGTAATGTAGCCTTACTCACATTGGCACTAAAAGTAGTGAAGAGGGAAATTTATTCACTAAATCCCCAATCTATTGAAGGCAAAATATATGCTATATACGCTAAAGATTTCAAGGCAGGCCAAATAAATTTATATTGAGAACTAATCTAGAAATTTCTAGAAATTCTCTAAATTTGGCTGAAAGCGTAACTTTGTTTTAATCTTCTTCTTCTGTTTTCGCACAGCAGCCCTAGGAGGGTCTATACCATGCTTTTTACATCCCTTCATGTTGTGTTAGTTATATTTGTAAACGAATGAACTGTACGGCTCTGAATTTTTTATTTTTTTTTCTCTGCTCTAGATTAAGGTTTGTGCAGATACACGAACTTTTAACTACATATGTAGTTATTGTAAACCGAACTACATGTTTTTAATGCACACGTTTATTTCATGTTCATGTTAAAAAAAAACTATACGGTATTCGAACTAAACGTGTATGTCAAAATACGCTTTATTTGGAGGTTTGCTTTTGCCAGCAAAAAGTAGATGCCATGTAGATAACTTTGTATTTTCTATTTTTGACCGTGCCGAGCAACGAACCTTGGCCACCCTGCTTAGGAGGCATTTGTACTTATTCAGGTAGAAGTAATTAATTTAAAGGTTCTTTACCAGTAAGCATATAATGTTTAGCTGAACCCCAAAACTTCATATATTCAGGACTCAGATTTTCTGTTACCTAGAACGCAATAGTCGGGTCTCTCTGTACAATAGATGTTAATGCGTTATAGTACATTAAATACCTTTTGTAATATCTTTCAATTAAAAAGGTAAAGTATATGCCTCATATGGGCAAATTTCTAGCGAGTATATTGATTATTTCCATAGAAGAACTTGGCTATAAACGCACAGTGATGTGCTCTGTGGTTTCTTCTTCATCATATTCAAAGAAAACTTCATTTGACTTGAGTGAGAAAACTTGTGGAAATTCCTATTTGGTTTCTGCTTAGGTTTAGCAGTTATTTTGCTCTACATTTTTAAATTTTATTTCAAAACATGTTTAGCCGTGGAATGATCTTGTTCCAATAAAGGAACTGCTATGCCCTTTTACTAGAGTTTGCTCCACCTTGTTTTGAAATGCTTCATCTGTTATGAGGGTGTCCCGAAGCTTTTTTTCGTGATTTTTATTTATAGGGAAAAAAGAAATGAACCCATTGAACTTCAAGGTATATTTTTGTTTATATTCAAAGTAACTTTATAAAAAATTTGTTTTGAAAGTAAAATAATAAATTGCAACAGACTTATTAGTCTATTTCATGAGCGTTTTGTTGCTGCAGTCTTCAGTCGGCAGGAAAGATCCAATCCAGTAACTGAGTAAATGTTATGAAAATGAGTGGTTCGAAAAATGGGAACGCCGGCGAAATAGCTTATGATACATTTTAAATTATAGCTATCAGATATGGGACTTTGTATGTAACAACATTTAGGAAAAAAATGTTATCATTATGAAATATAACAGATGCCAAACCGAAAGATTGGCGTTGCATACTTTCCATATAGCACATTTTTCCAAGTATCAATCGCTGAAGTTCACCGGTATAATATATATACATTAGGGGTGATCGAATTGTTCAGCAAATTTTTTCCATACATTGGCTACTCCCTAGAAAGATAGTAATCGGAATCCTATAAACTCGTAAATATCTCGTATACTCGTAAAGTATGTAAACTTGTTAAGATTTATATAAAATGTGACAATAAGTTTATGCATTTATAGAGTTTACAAAGTTTACGAGGCATTTACGAGTTTAAGGGAATCCCACTAGTATATTTGATGCTAATCCAATTGGCCAAAGAGTGTATGATAAAAAAATCAACTTGAGTCCCCCGATTTTTCGATTGGAGTTTTAAAGCTATAGATAACACAGTGCAACGAAATTTCAACTTTTGTTTTATGCACAAAATTTTCCAACGGTTTTATAGTAACTTAGGGCCATTAATCACGATTGCCTACTTAGTTTCTCTCCATCACCTCTAGTTCTCCCACAATGTGGACCTGACGTAAGAAATATGCGGTCTTCAGGGGCTATTAAGGAATCTATCTTAACAGATAGGGATTTGTTGTCTGAAGCAAAGATGTTAAACACATAGAGATAAATAATTTTTATGTAGGTATTTTTCCTCTATCTTCTACCCTTTCTACCCTTTCTCTTGAAAATGGGGTTTTAAGACCCCTTTTTTGATAAATGACAGATAAAAAAAACCGTTGAGAAACTATTGTACTGTTCTTGTTAAAAATTAAAAAATTATATAGGAGGTCCTAGAACATCAAAATGACCTATGAGGTACACATTTTCAGGGATAATCCGATTTTTTTACAATAGAACCAGGCCACTCATACTACGTAAGTAAGTAATGGAATCGTTTGTTGTTGTCATTATGCTAGAAAATCAAATACTTGTACCACAGAGCCGTGGTTCAATTCCACGTGGAGTCATCAAATTATGTTTTTTTAATTTTGTTGGCCATTTATAGAAAAAAGGCATATAAAACCTCATTTTCATGAGGAAGGGTAGAAGATGGAGGAAAAGTGGGCTTACAGATCTAAACAAATTTCTTATTATTATTATCCATATTATGGGAGAACTAGAGGAGGTGGAGAAAAACTGAGCAGTCGTGATCAGCGGTCGTAAATTACTATAGAACCGTTGGAAAATCTAGCGCATAAAATTTTTGTTGCACTGTGTAACATAATACATTTTTTTACGATTAAATAAGTTTGTGTCTTTGCTTTTTTGGTTACTTTTCAAACATTCAATAAATGAACTAATACATTTAATGTTTCTTATTGAGATGTACTTCATATTCTACCTTCAATTATCTTTGAATTAAACGCATATTTAAATGGTAAAAAAGTCGGCAAATTCCAGCTAGGATCCTGGAATGTAACCTTTTTTATTCTATATAAAAAACCTACATGCACGAAAGGAATGACGCATTGTGTTATTATTCTAAACCATTTTAATATTTTTTTTTTAAATTATAAAAATTCCACCGCTAACTTTTACAGGAAAAGAAAAATATATATATATTATTATTAGAGACTATGAAAATGAAATCTGGTTGTTCATAGTTTGAATTTATTTCATTGCTACTTAAGAGTTCAAGGTTTCTTAACGGGCTTAATGAAACGTCAGACCTTGAACGGAAAAGAAAAACTTATTCAAACCTTCAAGTTTTAGTTTTGTATTCATATTGGAAGGAAAAACGCTTTCAAAATAATTTAATAGATACTCTATAAAAACTTTATTTTCTTGTGATATTATTTAATTAAAAAATATCGCACTCTAAACACAGTAGGAATTAATAATTCATCTTCACTGGTGATGCTGTGCTGCTTCTATTTAAGCTTTAAATCATCAGCTTAAGAATAGCAAACATTTCTCAATAAAACAGTAATACCAATCGACAACATGCTGGTGCTTCTGTTACTGCCGCTTTTCCTCTGTTTTTTTCTTTACATATTTACCGCTACAAGTGTGGAGCAGTAGAACTGAAAATTGAGATAAACGTGCAGCCATTCATCTCAACAAAGAGAGAGAGAGAGATGCGCCCTTTGGGCTTTCTTGCACTACATTACTCTGATGCGGCTGCTGATGTTGTTGCAAAAAAGGATTAAAATATTTGCCACTTGCAGCAGCTAAAGCAATCGTATGCAACAGCTTCAGTTGCACATTTTGAGTAGTTGATGTTGAAGGAGGAGCAATGGCGCCAACACGACGATGTTGCTGTTGCATAGTTGCTTCATTTCTGCTTGCTTCAATGTGCTCCACGTGCCAACTTTCATGTTGTGAATATTTGAAATTAATTGAAATCGATTGCCACAAATGGTGAATTTAACACATTTCCTTGCGGTGTTTGATTCTCTTCTTCTTCTTTTTATTCATCTATTTACGTCTTCTCTAAGACGTTACTGTAGCCATGGTTGTTGTAGCTGTTGCATGTTGCATATTGCTGCAACAGTGCGGCTCAGTCACAGTTTGCACTTTTATGTTTTACATAATTTATTCCCTTCGCTTTTTTTTTTTTTTTTTGTGTGTTTCTAGCTTTTTGTAATTTTGCATAAATTAAAATTGTTGCGCTTAAGGCAGCAGAAATGATGATGAATTATTGCGAAATGGATTTAAATGGATTAGATGAATCCTTGTGTGTACATGTCTTTTGAATCAACTGTGGAGCACAGTATACCTTCTTCATTTACTATGCCTCATAATTGTGTTAGTTGTTTCTCTTATTTCTTATGTATAGTACGTTGTATATCCGTCATACTACTTAATTTGGCATTTGTTATCGCATTGATTAGTGACGCATAATTAATTCTGATACTAATTTACTGTGACTGATGCTCGGATGCTTTTCTGTTTGCCTATGTCTGAAATTTTGTCAGAGATTTGTTTTCACTAGTATACAACATACATACATACATTTATACGAAGGTATCCACATATCTTCATTAGAAAGAGCAAGATAATTTAGTAGAGGAAATTGAGTTGATGCAGAAAAAATTTGTTACAAATATTTTATTAATAGACGATATTGATTAACGCATGAACTAACTGATTTCAAAATATTATTCTTGTGATTAGTGTGACTAACGGTCATTATTTCATTAAGAAATAATAGATTTCATTAATGCTGACCTTTTCTTGTAGAAGATTTTAAAATATTGTGAACGAAATGACGATCAATGATGAGAGCATTCGAGAGAAATATACTGCAGAAGATCTATCGAAGAAGATGGAACCAACGACACTGATATAGTCAGTCATAAAAAAATCCAAAGGCTTCGCTGGGTGGATCAAGTTGAGCGCATAGGAAGAAAACGCTCGGACACTGAAGCTATTCTTTTCGAGACACGGTGGTAAAATGGACAGAAGACGACAACCTAATCTCCGTTAGAAAGATAAGATACAGGGGATCTAACTGCAGGGCCTTACCAACTGACGCCAGCGCGTCAGCGAGGCGGTTGGCGAAGCTTTATTGAGGCAGCCAAAACCGATCATGTGTTGTAGTGACAATTAAGTAATAAGTCGTCCCAATATCTTTAGAAAAAATCAAACCCATTTTCTTTGATAAGGTTAGATTAAAGAAACTGGAAACTTTTAACATTTATTGGGCGCAATAGTTATGAGCTTGCTGACCCATTCACCCACAAATTGTTGTTTACCCTTTTGGTGAGATCTACTATAGAATATGCAGCATTCATTCGAAAGCCTCATTATTAATGCCATAGCAATTAAAGAAATGTTTAATTGGGTTGGCGCTGAGGCTCGACATTTTAGACATATGGTTTCTTTCGCATCCGTAGGTATTTTTTTTTCCAATACGCTTTGGCTCGAACAATTTGACCCGTTCTAATGGACATATTGTCGCCTGCGAATTGATTTGGCGTATAAGCATAGGAATACTTATACACATACGCCAAATCAATTCTCTGGCGACGATATCTGTGTATATATTTATGACTCGAAAAAAAACCTAAGCCTATTTAAGAATGTTAACAAGAGATTAAGTTCTGAAATGAGTAAAATCGGTTAAGTGGGTGTGGTACCTCTTAAATGGTGATTTTATTGTTATTACATTTCTGTGTAGAGTTTTTTATAGTTCCCTTGTGATACGCGACATGTGCCAAAGTCAAAAATGCTCACATAGCATTGCCATTTCATCATGGAAAGACTTACACCCGAACAACTGTTACAAATTATTGAATTTTATTATTGAAATTCGGGCTCTGTGAGAAATGCTTGTTGCGCTTTTGTGATTGTCATTATCAAGCCGTAGCACAGCGCTCCGTCCCCATATAAAAGTTGGACAAAAAGAGAAGGAGTTGTTTGAATTTGATGAAACTTAATTTCGTAAAGGATTATGAGATGATGATTTCAAAAATGAAATCGTTTTTTTGGTACCGGTCATCCTTTTTTTTGAAACCGGTTCTTAACCGATTTTTTCACCTTTTAAGATACTATATAAATTATTGCTTGAATTTTGTGGACGCGCCTAACTAAAAATAAAAATACCATTTGCTAAAGGGCTATAGTGTGCTGATTCTAAAATCGGTTTTTTGATACCGGTTTCGGTTTTCAGATAAATTTTTTTGCAGACGCTTCTAATTAAAATTAATCAAATTAAAATATCGGCGCAATTATTTTTTAAATATTGTCAATTAAAAACCTATGTTCCACCATTTCTTCCGGTTTTGGATAGAACACTATTTAAAATACAACGCTAACTTACCTTCTTAAAACCTGCCTACTTTTATCATAGATATGCATAATAAAATAGATCTTCTAATTAAGTATATTTTTATAAAACAGTCTGCTTTGCAAAATACTAATAAAAATTTTAATTTTGACATAACAGCCAAAAGTAACTGTTTCAAAAATGCAGTTGGTTCTCAATAACGTGAACTAATTAGAACCAAGGGTGTTCACGTTCGCGAATGCCAAACTTCAAGGAATAGAGATTCCCAACTTGACGACATTATATGGTTTTGCTAAGCTAGTCACGCCGCTTCCTTCTAAAACTTCTGTTTTTCTCTTTTAATTTCAAGAACTACTTTTTTGGAACACATTTGTACATTTACGAGAAAAAAAACCAATTCAAATATGTTTTTATGACCAAGCCATGAAAATTATGGAAAAAAATTGCTTTGAGAAGTTTAAATAGTTTAATAAATTTCTTTAAATTTTTTTTTTTTGTATTTAAGAGTATTAGTAAATAGTTATTTTCTCCTAAGGTTGGTCGCAGTTGGCCAATTTTTTTCCACCATTAAAAAAGTAAAGATTATTATTAAGAAAAATAGGCAGGAGACCACAGCTTTTTGCGGCCTAATGTTTTATATTCTTTACTGAACTTAAAGATTTTTTAAGTTTTTCTCTGAAAAAATATATATTTAAAAAAAATTTAAAAAAAAAATTTTTTTGCTAAAAAAAAAAAAATTATATGTTATGAAGTAGGTAATATTATTCCTCTTATAATAAAAAAAAAAAATTAAAGCGCTGTCAATGATACCTTATTTTTAAGCAATTTTTTTGCAAGAGTCATAAAAATTTCAATTTCTTATTTCAATATTTGCTTCTTAAATTGATCGACTTTGGCAAGCCCTAACTCCTTCAAAACACAACCGCTGGGTTCGTTATACATATTCTATTACCTTTAAAATTACATCAAAATTTTAATATTCGGAGACATAACTTTTTTTGATTTTTGTCCACTCTCGAAGAACTTTTTGTAGTATCAAAATTTAACACCAATTTTTCACTAAGGGAAATATTGCTAACGTGTTGTTGAAGATAGTGATTTTTCCATCCGTCGCCGTTTGCAGCAATTGGGATTGTGTTACTCGACTACGTTGAAGATTATACACAAGGATCTTGGTCTAAAAGCGTAAAAATTGCAGCCGGGCGACCTGCTACAGAGTTGAGTTTTCGGTGAATGGACCTTGAGGTAGATCCGTTTTTTTTTACCGAAAAATTGTATTCTAGATAGTGCTTCTTATTTTTTATACACTAAGGTCCATCTTCGTCTAATCGACAACTCCTTTTCTAACTCGTTAAAGAAAAAATTTTGCTTTTATTATTGTGTTTTATTAAACACTTTATTTTTTATTTAAAATTAGTAATTGTCTCATTTTTTCACGTCTTTTGAATGAACTGTGTATATTTAATTTGCACGATTTGCAAACGTTGTTCAGGAGTAAGTCTATTTATTATGAAATGGCAAACCAAACTGAGCATAAATCAAGTGACAGCTGTCAAAAAGACCGACTCCAAAAAAAGTATTGCCAGATTGAAAACCACACTTCCAAAAAAAACACCCTTCAGTAGTCGGAACGAGCCAAGTCTGGTGAATACAGCGAGCGGGGTAAAAAGTCTCATTTAGTGTTTTCCAAATAGTTTTAACACAATGTTGCAACATGGCACCGAGCATTGTCATGTAGAAAATCGACATATTCTGGTCGTTTATCCTTCAAAGCTCGGTTCAATTTGATCAGTTGTTGTCGGTATCTTTCACCAGTAATCGTTTTATCAGGTTTTAACAGTTCATAGTAGACGGCTCCCATTTTCGAATTTTTTCGATGGTCCTACACGGTTTTTGTTACTGACGTCAAAATCATCACTTTTAATTTTTTGATATTATCGTTAACGAGTGCCTTAGCTTGGAGCATGTTCACCATAAGCCTCTACCAACAGTCGATAACCTTCAGCAGCTATTTCCTTCAAATGAAAAAAGGTTATTAACCCTTAAATACGCACTGGTTACTGCAGTGTCCAATCATTTCATCGGCAGCCAGTGCTGCCATTTTACTTTCGCCATTTAAAATAATTATCTGACTTTACTGACAGAAGTTTTCTTTATCAATACGTACAAATAAGAATTGAAAAATTACAACTTTCGTAAAGTTACAGTTATTTTTAACTCATATAGCATGTTTTGGAAAAACTTTGAACCACAAACTAAAAAAAAAAATTTTGTTTTTCGAATTTGTGTCAAATGGTATGAGATAACACCAAATAATTGTTTTAAAAAATAATTGGTTTTAAAAATATTTTAATTTATTCTCCAGATAATCCCCAAAGGTTAGTACAGTGGCCAACAATGTAAATAGAAATTACGACACCTTAAACAAATTTATTTGAAAACATAATTTGAACAAACGTTGTTCAGAACCACAAATACTACCTCAAAGTATAGTTTTAATTGAAATCGGACATACTGGGCGTTTAAGCGTTAAACTTCTCCGCAAATCTTCTTTTTCTGGTACAAAATTTGACATTTTCGAAGCGAAAAAAAAATATTTTGCACAATCGCATGCTGGATCTTATCTCACTCTTCTAAAATATTAATTATCCTCGACTCAAACCATACATAATAGGTATGCCATCTGTTAGTTAAAACCGCAATTCATATTTATTCTCCTATTATGTAATTACAGTGGCTGTGAAACTTTCGTACCACCCTCTGAAGTGAAGAGATTCCAACTCGAAAGTATGCAGTCATATAACACTGTACGACGGCCAAAAAAGCTCAACAGTTTTGAAAGTGGATATTATATATATATATATATTCGAACGCTGAACATGATGGCGTTTTTAGTTTTTCTCTATAACGTCTAATTTTTTTATAATGGGTTAAAATAGAAACGTCCTTACAAAAATTGCTTATAGATTTTTAAACAAAATAAAAATCTACAAACAATATTTTTTAGGTTCGATTTTTTTTTCAACCCGTTACAAAATAATTAGACGATACAGAGAAAGACTGAAAACGCCATTATGTTCAGCGTACTCGAATTATATAAGATCCACTTGGAAAACTCTTGAGCTTTCCTTTTTGGTCAATTCCGTTGTGCAGTGTAATTATTGTTTTATATGTAAATAAACTAGTGGATGACCGTAGTCAGGGAGAACAGGGTTCTGAACCCTCCTTTATATTTTGTAATAATCATATTGAATTTTTCGGTACAAATAAATAAAATATTTTGGCCACCCGAATTTTTTTGTTTTGTTATTCATATAAAACTATACTATTATTTTGATAAGAATGAATAAAATAACTTTTTTTTTATTTTTTAAGGGACCCCCCAAAATGTTTTTCTGGCTGCAGCACTGGTTACAAAGACCTTTGTAGTGTAGTGTGTTTTTATGGTTAAAATAACGAGCTTTCGAGCATACGGAATTAATTGCCATTTCACTCCCATATAAAATTTGTTCATATATCCGCTGTGGAGATATGCGATGAAGTGGTACACCAGCAATAATTCAATATTGTACCTAGAGAGGCTAAGGTCTTGATGGAGGGAATTACTGAAAAAGTTTGAAACTTCCTTAAAAACAAAGAATTATAATTTTTTTTTTTTTTTTAAATTAACATAAAATGAAATGTAAGAAAAGAAAACTTCGCATTATTTGGATTCCCGGCTTACCTGATTTTTTTTTTTTTCTGTGTTACAATTTTTTCGTGCACACTCCTTATAAATATACATTTCACACAGAAAGTAAATGTTTTTACCCATTATAGTTTTAATCCATTTTTGCAGCAATGCATATCTAGTCAGGCTTAGGTCACTCATATTAAACTTTATCTTCTAGTTTCTTCCACTTTTCCCTACCTTCTGGTGCCCATAATAGTTATAGTGTAACTTAAAAATATCAGTTACGAACAAAATTAAGGTTTTTCATTCTGATTGAAAATGATTTAAACAATTTCGTATTTATTTACAGCATGCTCATTATAAGTAAGTGATTATTTTTGAATCAAAGTGTAACTTTTTGATTCTACATATATTGCATGAAAATTTTATATCGGCTGGCTTTAATATCACACAGATGAAACGTTAAACTTTCTTGGTAGGTTCACTGGCAAAGAAAACACTTTGCTTTAAAATAACACAAATAAAATTATCACTAATATTTAATTTGGAAATTTTGTTTAAGAACTTTTGTTCCTTGTTTGGATGAAAACTGCACCCATATACTGAATTCAATTCAATAAAATTCAAGTAGTTCCTAAATCAAATTGTGTAATTTCAGACGACAACTTCTACAATAACAGCAGCAATAACAACTTCACATACCAACACCAAATAAAATGGTGAAAATGATGAAAATGTGCATAAAACATTTTCCAGATAGCTTCTTAACGCTTTAACGCAAACATAAATGCAAACGCATAGAGAAAAAACGTGAAAAGAAAAGAAAAAAAAGTCCACAACTACATGCCACAGAAATAGTGGCCAATTGGCACTAAATGATCGCCATACTAAACGATGTGGCATGATAGCCCAAAGGGACACTGAGGTATTTGCACGCAGGACAAAAAACCTTACGCAAAGGGGCTAAGTGCAGAAGACGCTACAACAGCAACAGCAACAAAAACGTCAGCATTGTGACGCTCTAAGCATCTCGTAGTTAATTTCTAAGCGCCTTGCAACAATTTTCAACTTGCAACTTAAGTATGTGTATAGAAAAAAAAAGCAAAGGAAAATATGCTGCAGCAACCATACAAGGTGAAAGAATGAAACTATGCACAGCATAAAACCAAAAAACGAAGACAAGGAAGAGAAGGAAGAAGTTACCATCACTCTAAGGGCATAAACGTTGTGGCTATTGTTGCGTTGCTGTTCTGGTTGTTATTTGTTGTTGTTCGCATTAATTAAGTACAAAAATGTGATGATGTTGCTGCCTATCGTTTTGTTACTTCTGCTGCCGCTACTGTTGCTGCTGTTTGTCTCTTCTTCATTTTCTTTTTTGTTGCTACTGCAATTGTATTAATGACATTTCTCACGCACCATATGCCGGGAAGCGTCAGCGAGGAACGAGAGCGGGTGTTTCACATATTTATAGGCAGTTGTACTCCAGAAATTAAATGAAATTGCTATAAAAAAAAAAGAAGAAAAACAGAGTAGCAATTCAAAAATGTTTGAAGTTTCACATTGATGTTGCTGTTTTTCTTGTTGTTGTTGCTGCTGCTGTTGTCATTGGAGCGTAATTTACAGTGCATTGCGTAAATTGTCGCTCAATTAGAGTCGCACACATCCATATCACAAGTCAATCATGTTAGAAATAGATACATATATACATATGTATGTACTCGTTGCTAGTTTTTCTTCTCTTTCGGTATTTGAAATTTTTGTACTTCAATCAAAAGTTGACGCCATTGCTAGAGCCACTTAAAGTACAAGATTTAACAAACAGACGCTGCGACCCTTCGACGATTACTAGCTACCGCAATCTCCCTCCTTGGTGGAATTGCTTTCTATTGCTGCTGCTGTCATGTTATTGCTGTTGCTTGCTGTCCGACATTGCGGCATCATTTATTTTGGCTTGTGACAGCTCAGCGTGAAATGTTTGCTTGTTCATCTCTCTTTCGTTTTACCTCTTTGTATACATCATTTTGTCTATGTGTGCAGCTGTCATCTTCTCTGTCTGTCCATTATTCAATTGCATGTCCCACTGTCATGGCAATGCGCGTTTAATCTATCCATATATCTTTGTTTGTATGTATGTAGTCGTAAGCGATCAATTACGCGTTTGAAATGACTTGCCCGTGATAATGTGGCAACAATTAGGCATAAACTGCAACAAACAATCTCATTTTGTTTCAACATTTTTAATAGATTTTTAATACTAATTTTGATTTTTTTTACATTAATTAAAATTTTGCAATATTAATAAATTACACTATGCTACAAATGAAAAAATTAATTCGCAAGCATTCTCATTTACATGGTTACTTTGGGCATAGAAATTGTTGTCTCCATTTGCCATCTCCTGTTTTTTTAATCCCAATTCTGTGCACCTGTTCTAAGGTTCTTACTTTACATCACGCTAGGATTAGACCCATTATCACCTATGCCTCCATACTTTGGTAGGAAAGCTCATGCCAGACTTCAAAGGACTGTGGGCGTTGGTTGTACGGCAGCTTTTTTGACTACACCTGGCCCATCCATACCACTTCTTGATATTTTTGCTAAAGGAGAGGCTGTCAAAGCCATTTGTAGATTTAAGAGGTTATAAACACCTAGAAGCCCGAAAAAGTAGATTTTTTGGAAATTTTTTAAGGATTCATATTGTTTTCTAAATGAAAGCACTCGCTTTTGAGAATATGTTTAATATTTTTTTATTAAAATATCCAATATTTGCCGAGTATTCGTGTGCTCTTTCAACTGCCACAAAAAAGAAGTACTTTGCTATTTTTCATTGGGGCCAAATTTTACGGGACCGTACTGCATATGGGATACTATTACTCGAACCAATCTTAAAGAATATATTCTAAAATTCCAGGAGGCATTTCGATGTAGATCTTCCCTAAAAACTTCATTACTTTGCACAACAGTTTTAATTTTGATGAGCATTTGAAAAAACACAAAGATTAAAATCGATTTTTAGTTTGAAAAACTGAATTTTTGCAGATTCGTGCTTCTGGTACTCATCCAACGATTTGTGCTGTTTTTATTTTTCTTAGAAATTTTTATGATAATTTCACTTCTTGCACACTGCCCATTCACTTGCAGCAGGCGTGCAGTTTCACGTGCAAATATTTTTATCGCATTTTTCCACTTGCATAAACTTGCATCAAAATCATGATTTTTCTTCATGGCTTCAAAAATAATAAAAATGTATAAAAGAAAAAATTTCAAAAATTCAGCACACGAGATTTCCACCAACAACAACACAATTTTAATTTGGCTTCAAAAGAGAAGAAAATTCAAAAAATACCTACTAATAATAACTTTTAAGATTTGTTGTAAATTAAATTACAACAATTTGGTATAGCGTGTACTTAACAACAACAATAACAATGGCAACAACAGCATCAGCATCACATCTCACACAATTCCAGCTCGATACTTAACAAAAAACTATAATCTGTAACATTATCCCCCCATATCTCAGATAGTGTTACTTGAGCGGAGGCAGCCAGGCAGCTAGGCAGTCAGACTGGCAGTCAGGTACATTTACTTTACTTGGCTTTGCTTAGCTTACCCACCAACTCATTCAACTCTCACTACTTAACAATTGGGTATCTTATGGATCACGCGGCTATTTTAAATTCCTCTTCTTCTTCTTTTTATTTTTCTACTACTACTTACTATTGTTCCTCTTATTGTTGCTGCTTTTGTTGTTGTCGTTGTTCTGTCTATGATTATCGTTTGCGAAAATTTTATAGCTTCTCATTTTTATAATTTTTTTTTTGCTTTTTGATATTTTTAGTTTAAGTTAAGTTTCATTATTTTATTCCTTTTCATCCCTCCACGCCGCCTCCTCCCCCACACCAGTCTACCTCTGAATTTAAACCCTTTTGTTTGGCTGGCCTAAACTATCTGCAAAGTCACGTTTCCATAAATGTTTGCTCCCAAACCTCATCCACCACCGATAACATGCTTATCTTTTGGTTATTTAGCTTCTCAATAAAAGTCTTTTCTACTTTTTACTTCTTTTGCTTTGCAAAAAGTTCTACAAAATAGTAGTAAAAATACAGCAAAATTTATTTGAAATTCTTATTGCTTTTTTTTTCTTCACAGGCCGTGCGGAAAGTAAATTCTCAAATATGACTTTTATGATTTTTATTTGACAGTAAAGCGATAAAATTTTTGTTCTTTTTCATTATTTTTTCTACTAGCATTAGCCGTAAGTGGAAAGGAAGGCAAGAGCATCATCCCAGCGCCAACTTTAAGGTATTAGGTTTTCTATGCAATATGCTTTCGACTTTTTACTTAATTTGATGCCCTCTGCTGAGCGGAACGCACGACGCGGATATAAATGCGGATATAAAAGAGGGACTTAAATTGCTTCTGCTTTTAAATACGAATCGCATATATGCAATTAAGGGCTTGGAATGGCAATGGATTTTACAGAATATTTGATGGAGCACTAACTTATATACTGCATATAAAGCACCAGGGGTTTTTATTTTATTAAATGGAAATTAATTAAGTCGACCGTATAACGAAATAAAAAAATAAAGAAGAATTGAATAAAATCTAAATGAAAATTAACCCTCTAGTAGGCCAATTTTTTCAGCAATAAAAAATATTAGGATTGGTTGATTTTGATGTACAAAACTCGGAAATGAAGTCGAAAATAGAATTGAAGTCTTTATTTTTGGTCGAGGTGAGAAAATAACGGACCAGTAAAAAGCTTGTAGTCTCGATAAATTGAAAAGTAAAAAAATTGTATGCATTCAAATTGCATAAATGTAAAATATAATCAATTCCCTATTTCCTAATAGTTTTTCAACTCCAACAAACAGCATAGAGAGTTTTTCTTTCAGCAGAATGGTGTACCGTCTCATACCGCTGAATTCACACTAAATTGGTTAAGTTCGTATCAAACAAGTTATTGAAGGTGTTTGCGCAGTTATGACGACCTCAATAGCTTAGTGGATAGTGCACTAGACTTTCACCGGAGGTTCGGGTTCGATTCCCGTCTTCGTCTGGTGGTTAATTTTCATTACTTTCTTATATTCACTATCAATATGAAGTGTATGAGAGTTATAAGATAGTGTACAAGTACACACATTGGTTGGTAATGGCAAAACCATCAAGCCGATAAAAAATTGCCACACCGCCGTTCGGAATCGGCGTTAAACTGTAGGTCCTACTATGTGGTATCACAATGGGTCGTTCAGGCCTAAGTGTGTCTCTCGATAGCCACTCCAACCTAACCTTGCGCAGTTATGTTGAAACGTCTGGTAAATGATCCGCAAAGAACTGTTATGGAATTAAAAGCCAAAATTAAAGAAAATTGGGAATCTATAGCACGCAGTGAATTGAAGACATAACAACCGCAAGGGGAGATGCAAAAGAATATTAATTTCAATTGTTATGTACTGTATGTATTAATAGCGGTCAATTTCTTAGTTTTATGAGTATCCTGGAAAAACGCTGCAGTGAAAATTTCTAGTTCCAAACTAGAGAATTCAATAGTTCTTAAGGGACAGTGACTGGTTTCACATCTATCTCCTTTGCTTTGCTACAACTGACGACTAACATGGCGTTGCCATAGGAGGTGTCCATTAGTTACCTTATGCATTACCTCGGGACTAGTGATTTCGCTAGTCCTTCAATAACTAGTTCTTGCACTAGTTCGTTAATATCTAGTTTTTTTCACTAGTTCTTGAATAACTAGTTTCAGCGAAAATAAAAAATAAATTAATAAATAAATAAATGCTTACATTGAGGCTGCAAATTTGCTTTATACAACAACACTTTTTCACAAATTTACTTAACCTCTTGCGTCCGACTTGCTCAAAAATTGCACAATAACGAGCAAAATTAGTTGAAGACAAATTCAATAGCTGTTAAAAAAAAACAGTAAATGACGAAGAACAATTATGAAGCAAAGTTTTTTTGTGCATAACTAATTCGATGTCGAATTCAATGAATTGACTTAAGGGGTTAGGTCGAGTTAGAGGCGTGGAAAAATTTTGTATTATAAATATTTTTTTTTGACGGTAATTACATTTATTTCCTAAAACTATCAATTTAATACTGTGTCTTATCTTTACATTATTATTAGATACTATGAAACTGAAATCTAATTTTTCATAATTCATAGTTTGACTTTACCTTCATTGTGACTAAGTCACAGCAGTGTATAAAGAACAGGCAAATCATACGGCCGTTTCGGAACCCGTCACGATTCCTCATCAGTGATAGTTCCTACTAGCATTTCAACATTCTATATAAGTGTATAAGATTTGAAAAAGTTTCCTAGAATTACAAGGTTTTTTGTTTTTTAAGTATTTTTACTGAACAGAAATGATGAATGAAACTACCGCAACTGTTCTGTGTACTTATTTTTATTGAAGTTCTCATATATATATTTTCTTTACAGTTTAGATTTTGCAATTCAGCTTATTTTTCCAAATGTTGGCATTAGTTTCTGGGTAACACGCGCGCTAAGCTTAGACCTCGGGCCCCTCAATGTTTTGTTTCATAATTTGCTGTATCTGCTAGATAATTTTGAACTACTTTATCAGATATATTTATTTTCCTGGCTATCTCGCAAAATCTGACATGGTACCGCATGGCATTTTAAAACGATATCTAAAAAAGTCACCTTACCCATAGTCGCACCAATAGTTAATAAAAAATATTATCTGAGATTTTCCTTCAGTAATTGTTAGTGGAGGTGTGATAGATGGAAAAACCACAAAAATCAGTTCTGGGGGTGCAGTCCAAAAACCACCTCTTTGGTGAAAAAGTTTTTTTTACTAATAACTGGTTAACCGTTGGAGATATGCATTGACAAATTACTTATTACAAAAAAAAGCTTGAGTGATTTCCTATAAAAAAGGTGTAATTTTTTCGTATATGTCATAGTTTTCGAGATATTAAAAAATTGCACTTTGTATTTTGAATGTTCGTTTATTTAAAATTTTTGCGCGCTGCCCATAGAAAAAATTTAATTACTTGAAAACCAAACAAGCTAGGAAGAAAAATCAAAATGGGCTTTGAAGGGAATATAAAATACAATATTTTTCTGTCATTTTCATTGGCTATGGATAATTTTTAATATGTGTATAAGCATAACAATATAGTATAGTTGTCTGTTGGTTTTTGCTATTTGCAAACTATTTGCAGACCTAATAAAAATTACTGATTTCAATATATGGTATAATCTTTTATTTATGTTTTTTGTAGACTATGAAAATTAAATCTAGTTGTTAATTTTTCAAAGTCTTGACTACTGTTCCATGTATGTGCTTCATTAAATAATGTGTAACAGGCAGGCTAAAATAACGTGTATGTGTAGTCATCACAACAACAGTGTATACAGAGACGGGCAAATCAGACGGCGGTTTCGGAATCCGCCACGATTCCTCATCAGTGATCTTAGTGATAGTTCTTAATCTTTCATATCCTATATAAGCTACTAATATTTATAAGCTACTAATATTAAATAAAAAAATACCCAAACGAATTGAATATATAGCTCAAAATAATTTTTTTCAGTTCATATATCCTATAACAATATTTCTTAATAATTTAAAAGTAAAAAAATTGTATTAAAAAACATCAAAAACAATAAAAAATCAACCAAAATTTGGCTAACTTTAATAACTACTAAAATATAAAATAAAGCATTCGACAGAATTTTAACGGTACTTACTGGAATCTTTAGATTTTTTCTATACTCTCTAGGTACAATAAAAAAAATTTTATCTACAAATGATTGTTTTTGTAAGATCTCTTACTGGAATCTTTAGATTTGTTCTACACTCTCTAGGTACAATAAAAACCGTTAAAAATAAAACCCGGCTATAGATCTGCACCATAGTGTAGTGCATGGCGCGTGGAAAGATTTTAATTCTCGCTATGAAATCCGCGTGAAAAAATATATTGAATATTAAAGTAGAAATTCAGGGTTTCTTATAAAATATAATAATGAATGTCGTTACATGGAGCTAAATTGAAATTGTTAACTACTAAGATATTTTTTATACTATATATATAACTATTCCGCTATGCCCTTTTTGGAGCTATAAAATTCAAAGTTCACAGGGTAAAGCTTGAACTCATAAATATGTATACAGTCAAACCTGCTAATTGGGATACTCCTCGGGACCAAGCAAAAACGGCCCGATTACGAGGTGGTCCGATTTTAAAGGTTTTATTTTTTAGTGAAAAGGAAGGCAAGATATGTATGTAAGCACATGAATCATTTGTTTAGTATGTAAGAACTTATACATGTCACTCAAATAAAGAAACATATTTTTGGGATACGATAAATAGGCAAGAATGGCTGACAGCGCAGAAAAGTTTTTACTCCTCGGAACTAACACAAGGGGGGAAATAAGTTTTGAAATCAAATAATATCTTCAGGTTCCAAAAGGGTTTCGAATATTTCGAAATTTTGAGATTCTCCTGTTAAAAATTTGAAGACGACGTTATGTCTGATTATAAATATTTAATATATATTGCTTGAGCAACAAAACTGTACAACTGCAAAATGGTATCCGCTGATCACGAATCTATTAAAACTTGATGAGGTGAAGGGTTCATGGATGAAAATTTTTTTTCCTGCTTTTGTTTTGCTTTTCTACATGAATCATATAATTTTAAGATTCTTGGATGATTTTTTTAGATTCGTGATCAGCGGCCAAAAGTACTGCAGAAAAATTAGGGCACATCTCAGATAGTATTTTAAAGTATTATTTTATTGTACAATGTATTTTTCTGTTTATGTTGTAATATGGTCCCTGATATTTGAAAATATTCTTGCGTGCAGGGTTAACAACTTAAAAGCCAGTGAATCAATGTCAGTAAATGATTCACACGATTTTATACGTTGCACAATCTTTAAATCTATTTCGGTCCGATTAAAATGGTTCTGTGGCACACTAAAAATAATGTCAAAATCTTGCCGGGCGCCATTCACTGCATAGTACTAACAATCCGAATATCAAACGTATATTTTTTGGTGCTTCTAAATTATAATATATTTTTTTTTTAACCCGGCGTCAATGAACATGGGTGTATTGTACACCTAGGGTTGCCATATGGTCTTGATTCGTCTTGGTTGTGCAGATTTTTAGCCCCGTGTCCCGAAGTCCCGACTTTCAGAAATTTGTCCAGATAAAATTTTCAATGATAGAGACAAAATTTTTACTGATAAATTTGGGGCAAACATATTAAACAATTTAAAAATATACCAGAATTCTAAGGCGCTGAAAATATTTATGCACTGGGCTATTAAGAAATTTGTTTGTTTTGACAGATACAAATTTAGACATCAAATTTGTTAAAGCAAAGTTGTTAAGCACAAAGGTAAATCTCGCGCATAAGATAAAACTTGAAATTTTGTTGCGCTGTGTTATCACTCAAAAACAGAAAGAAGAAAAAATTTACAAATGAAGTAAGAGGTTTTTCAAGACGGTCCAGCTCACGAACGGTAATCGCTAGAGCTGAAATACTTTGGGAACCATCATAAAAAAATTTGCTATATTTATTTCAAAAATTCCCTATTCAAAAATTAGTTGAATACATTTGTGTAATTGAAGAGAAAAAGAGAAAAGTGGAAAAGAAAATGACCCATTTCTTTATAAGGGCGAATTACAATTTTCCAATTATAGAGAAAAAGAGAAAAGTGGAAAAGAAAATGACCCATTTCTTTATAAGGGCGAATTACAATTTTCCAATTATATACATTCTGTCAAATAAGTACCCGGAAATTTGAAATAAAACACAAACAACTTATCAATCATCTAAATTTATTATATCCCCTTCAAAATAGGCCCCTTCTGAGGCAATACACTTCTTCCAACGAACAATCCAATCATCGAAACACTTTTTAAAGCTATATTCCGGGACGGCCTTCAGTTCTCGTTGCGAATTAGTTTTAATGTCTTCAATGCTCTCAAAACGGGTTCCACGAAGTGGTAATTTGAGTTTTGGAAACAGGAAAAAGTCACACGGGGCCATATCTGGAGAGTACGGTGGTTGTTCGATGATATTTGTTGAATTTTTGTTCAAAAACTCGTTCACAATGATCACTTTGTGCGCTGGTGCATTATCGTGGTGCAAAATCCAACTGTTGTTCCGCCACAAATCTGGTCTTTTGCGACGAACATTCTCTCTCAAACGCCTCATAACGCCAAGATAATATTCTTTATTGACGGTTTGACCCTCCGGTAAGAATTCCGAATGAACAACACCACGAATATCGAAGAAAACGGTCAGCATCACCTTGATTTTCGATTTGCTTTGGCGCGGTTTTTTCGGTTTCGGCTCATTTTTGGCGCGCCATTCCAATGATTGTTGACTTGTTTGCATGTCGTACTCGAAAACTCATGTCTCGTCACCAGTTATGATGCGTTCGATGAACGTTGGATCGGAATTTACGCGTTCAAGCATGTCTTCAGCCACCTTACTGCGATTCACTTTTTGAAGAAAATTCAGATCTTTTGGCACCAATCGCGCCAAAAGATGAGACTTTCCGCATACCCAAAACATCAACCAAAATATGACGAGCGGTCTCATGAGACATGTTCATTTCTTGGGCTATCTCTCGCAAACTATAATGACGATTTTCGAGCACCATTTCCTTTATTTTGTCAACGTTTTCTTCAGTTGAAGAGATCGAAGGCCGTCCTGAACGTGGCAAATCGTTCACTTCTTCTCGCCCCTCTTTGAACGATTTATACCAATCGTAAACTTGAGTTTTCGACATGGTTGAATCACCAAATGTTTTTTTCAACATTTCCAACGTTTTGGCACAAGAAATTTCGTTTGAAACACAAAATTTCACACAAACTCTTTGTTCGTTATTTTTATCCATAGTAAAAATCGCAACGCACACAAAAGGTTGACTTGTTCTTAATGACGCCGTAACCAAACTAAATGACACATAGAAATAAAAATTCACAGAATAGTGGTTGACAGTTGTGCCAACCTGGGAAAAAATTTTTTTTGAAATATTCTCAGAGGGAAAATTTAAAATGAGAGTTTACACTATAAATCCAATAGTAGCAATCTTTTCTAATATGTGTATGTATATATATTCTAAATATTGTAAATGTATATTGATCTCAAATGAAGAATTGCTTTAACTTAATTTTAAAAACAAAAAGAAAATGTTAATATTCAAAATTAACAACTAACAAACTTTTGTGCAAGAAGCATAGCCTATTTCACAGGCTAGTTTGTATAAGCGCTGCTGTAGAAAATATAATTTCTGCGGGCACTGGAGCTAATTAAAAATATTTGAGAGTGATTTCAAGTGTGAAAACTATATACTACAGGGAACCCAAAAATCGATCGGATTACAACTTGAACAAAGTTTAGTCCTATTTGGTAGTAGTTAGCACATCAAATTTAAACGAAATTGGTCAAAAACTCGTGAAGTTGGAGGGAGTAGAATATTGACATTTTGGTCAAAAATCCCTTGATTCGAATCCATGAAACTAATCACATATTGCATTTATAAAATCTTGTTCAACGCATTTTCGACAGATTTTTATTTTATCTTTTAGAAAAACAAAAATTAAATTAACAAAGTCTAAAACTTAATTTTTTTTTTTTAAATCAAAACTAGTTTTGACTTTTTTTTCAAAAATTTACTTTTTTTGTCTTTGTAGTAGTACAAACGAGTACGTTCAATAAAATAAAAAGTTTTTCAATAACCGCATTATACGATTACCGTAATAATCGCCGGTTACGATTAACCGCAAAATGGCTATTAACCTGCGGTTACGATTAATGATAATCGTAATCGGTGCATCACTAATAAATATATAATTTTTTATATTTATTGTTTTTTGTTGCTTGGAAAATCTTTTTCCAATGCCAAGATGAAAGCTGAAAAATACCGATATTTTATCTCAATGTCCAGATGAAACCCGATTTGCATCTAGCAACTCTAATTACACCCGAGCAGTAGCGTGCCAAGAGGGATGGAAGGGCAATCTGGTCCAGATGGGCTTCGGCATCTATAGCCACCCCCCGCCCCCCTCCCCAGAACCCGACAATCTTGGTTCACCAAATATATGCAGGAGCATTATATCTATAATAAACAGTGATTTTTGATCAAATAAAAAATTTTTAGATTTTTCCAAAAAAGTCATCAGCAGTCAGAATTTCCTAATTCTTCAATAAAGGAAGAATTAAGAATTTAAAATATTATTTATATTATATATTATTTTAATAATAATAATTAAATATAAATATTAAAATGGGGTCGAATATTCGAATCAATTCTGATTGCTTTAGGTCTGAATTTTAATCTGGTCTAAATTTTGATTTGCTTTCGGTCTGTATTTATGATCCTTCTGGTCTGAGTTTTAGTCCTGGTCTAAATTGTAGTCAGAATTTTGCTCAGACCAGCGTTTACTCAGCGTTTGATCTGATTTCTGGTCTAAATTTTGGTTTGCTTTTAAATTGTATTTTGAGTTTTAATCTAACTCTTAGTTTGCGTTATGGTCGAAATTTTGGTCTGAATTGGCTTGATTTTAATACGTATTTTAGTCCGAATCCGGTCTGAATTTTGTTTTAAATTTTGGTCTGAGTTCAGCTCGAATTTTGATCCAGTTTTTATTTGATTTGAGTTAAAATTTTTTGGTTTGAATATTTATCAGACTTTTGGGTTTTTAGTCTGAAATTTGATCTGAATTTGGCTTCATTTTGGTCAATTTTTGCTTTAATTTTGGTCCGATTTGTGGTCTGACCGATTTGCGGTTGTTGCCAGGTACCCGAAAGCGTACACAGATCTCGTTGAAATTTAAAATGTATTGGTTTTTTGGTCAAATTAGGCTATAAATTTAAATTTTTATAAAAATAGAATGCTTGGTTTTGGAGTTGTGAGATGATAAACTTACTTACCACCAGGCCGATGTCAATAGTGATATCGATGCTAAGAGTGATATGAATATATATTTTGAAAGTACGTTTGAACTACTATCCAAATCAACTGTTATGTTAATTTAATTTTTTCTTCTGGTTTTTGTTTCGACCAAAAATGACTGAAAATATAGAGATGTATCAAATTGTTTCATCAAAGTTTTTTCTCAAAGGAAATCAAAATTTTATACAAAGTGTTTTTCAAAATAGATCATTTAACAATATAAATCCGCCAGACAAGTCATAGGTCACATATGAAGTTATATGCTTGAACAAAGTGCTCGTAAGTGAACATACCGGCTGGGCAATAATGAGTTAATCAAGGTTTCGGTTGAACTCATTTTGATCTAGATTTTCGATCTGAATTTGGTCCTTTTCTTGGTTTGGAGCTTCGATCTAAAAAAAACTGTTTGAATTTTAGTTTGAACTTTGGTCGAAATTTCCCCATAAATTTCTATCCAAATTTAGTTTGAATTTGGTCTCAGTTTTGTTCCAGTTATCTTTTAATTTTTGGTCTGTATTTTAAGTGTGAACATTGATAAAATTTTTGCACTAGTTTTTGGTCTAGGTCTTGATTTTGGTCGATTTTGAGTCTAAAAATTTAACCTTTAATTAGGTCAAATCAGCAATGGATCATAACGAATCAAAGAAAGTTCCTTTTTTCTAATAATAAGATTTTAAGGTACAAAATTGAAGATTCGCAGAGTCAAATTTTAACTTAGAGATATACTTTCTCTGACAAAATTGCATACAATTTCTTGTGAAACAACTTTGGCGTATAGCCGAAGTAGGTAAAATTTCTATCCTACAATTCAAGCCACTTTAATAAATACATTGTTGATTTTTCGTGTCTTTTCTTATAGTTTTTATAGGACGAAATAGTTCGTGTTTGGTTTCAACCGAACCATCAAAACTTAAGCGGTTATTCCTACTTAGGTCGACAAAATATATTTTTATTTATTGTATTATTCTTAAGTTATACACATTTTTAGAGAGCTACTTCAGAACATCAAACGCGATTATTTCAAAACTACTTCACTAGTCGATGTAAAATTTGCAAAAGTTATTTGTTATCATAAAAATCAGAGGGCAAAATGTTTATAATTAAAATATTTTCTAAAAAGGAAATAGGACTATTGTAAGTATTAGGTAATACTAATATTGATTGTGAGTGACTTACGGTCTTTGTAAAAAGTAAAAATAAAACAAAGTTTTTACACCTGAGTATTTTTGATCGGACCAGTAGAATTTTGCAAACAGTTTCGCGAACCGTATTCGGTTTTATGGCTAATATATGTATTCATACTCCAGTACCATTCAATACACATACATTGTACGTGTGTATTTGTGTGAATATGTATATCTAAATTTATGTTCCTAATCCTATGTACGCTATAAATAACTTTACTTACGGTTGCGCCTCCTCCCAATACCAAATCCGGAAATTTATGTTTTTGACATTTTCTCCATTTCTGTTTGTTTGTTGTTGTTTTTTTTTTTTTTTTTTTGATTTTTGTTTAAACTGACGAGTTTTCTTGAGAATTCCAGTAAAATGTTATACAACAGTTGGAACAGTTGCCTTGTAACATTTCCATATTTCTTTCATTTGTTTTTGTTTGTTTGTGCAACGTTTTTGCCTTTTGCAGCAAATATTGCTGCAACATTATATCCTGTTGTTATTGCTGTTGCAAGGCAAGCAACGACTGCGACGGTGACAATGTTGCTTGGCATTAAATTATGTTACTTGGGCGCGCGCGTTGCTGTTTCTCATGGGCTTCGTGTGCTTCATGTGCTCATGTCCAGTTGGCTTCCTTTTAGGGTGGATACGGTTTTTCTTGAATTGTTTTCTTGTTTCGATTCGTTTTTTTATGTTATTGAGTGTGTATTTGTATTTATGGAATTTATGTTACCCTCGGCATACAATTACATGCTGTGAAAATGTTGCACGCTTTGAATGTAGTCAATGTACGCATTTTTGTTCGTCGTAAAAAAAAAAACAAAACAAACAAAATGTTAAAGAATTTATGTGGACTTTGGTAGCATAATTCTATTATTTGTAGTTGTATTTTATTTAGTTGCATTTTAAACAGTTAACAGACAGCTTCTTTTTTAGTTGCTTCTAAGGGTCTCTGTAGCAAACTTTTAAGCTTTTGTTCATCAGAATGTATTGATGTGCATATGTATGTATAAAGCAAAAACGAAAACTGAGCCTTCATAAAATATCGAAAAAAGTATTTTTGCACTATAAATATCCTTAAAAAATTTAAAAACGTGAGTCTGAATTTCTTTTATTTTTCATATATTACTTAAAATATAACAAAGAATAAAGACTAGGGCCACGTTGAGCTGGGCAAAGAGAAGCTCTTAACGCTTGTTACCTTTAAACAAATTTTAAGTTTTATTAACCAAAAGGTAAGTTTCCATCATGGACCTGGTAATATTTAAATAATTTTAAGAAAAAAAGGCCAGAATATTTATTTTTAACAGTCACAGGATCAAAGGATCCGTTATTTTTATAAATACAAACTTTTAAATATTACTTAACCAAACTTGGCGCAAATATTCTTTATTGCCAGACACAGGTTAAACCCTGAAATGATCATTATTGGTTAAGTAGGCGTGGTAACTCCGTTGTATATAAAATTTTCCAAAGGTGATATTAAAGGGTATCCTACAGCAAAATAAGTTAAAAATTTTCAAAGATCGCTTATAAAATATCTGTTATAATCGTGAGGCAATTACAACCTGCCTCGTATACCAGAGCAATTTCACTTGTATGCGATGCACTACCCCACTTTATCTATTTTATCCATTTCAGAGCACTAGCTGTATTTGGCTATAAAAAATATCTGTACCAATTTTGCTTAAGATTGCCCAAGTTTTGTTTGAGTTATCGCGGTCACACCATACAGACAGAAAAACATTGATTTCTATAAGAAATAGGCGTGGCTATTGCCCTATGTTGACAATTTTTGAAATCGGACAAATCTAAGACCCCATATATTTTGACATGAGGTCATAATATTTCGGGAACTAAATAAAATACATTCAAAAAAATACAGGCAGAACAGTGAAATTTCTGTTTTTTATAAAGTGAATTTACAAAAATCTTGCTTTGAAAAAAAAAAAAAAATAGATAAAATTGTCATTAAAATTCATTTGTGAATATCTCAAAAACTGAATTTGATTTCAAAAAATTGAATAAACCATTAAAATCGGGATCTGTAAATGATATTGAATTCGTGTACGTAATCCCGAGCAAATGAAGGGACATGAAAAATAGTCCAAAAATTGCGTCAAATTAAAAAGTGACAGCATAGTGAAGTTTTTTCAGATCCAGATGAACAAAAGTGGAAACAAATTTTTGAAATCAGAAAAGGGTCTTGAAAATACTGAAATTTCAATATAAATATAAATATTATTCGACTTCTTGAAAAAATGTTTGGTCAAAAAATTTTTAACACTGGATAATAAAAAAACTTCTTTCATATTTCATCGGTGGAATTGCTTTTATAAAGGCTTTACGAAATTGGTTCCATAATTTTCATGCTCCTTATCTTAGACGATCAATCTTTTTAATTCGGCAGAATGATGTAAGCATGGCTAATAACAGTCCCGTTCGGAGGGCAAAAAATTATAGCAACTCCACTTTAACGGTGGTTCTTGTATAAATTAAGTTTGCTAAAAAATAAAAGTTGAAGGTTCTTATGATTACATCGTCACCTACAATCCAAAATGCCGAAGATACATTTTTTTTTTACAAGGGAAACAAAAAACTTGAAATGAAAATTTAAACTCCATTTTTTCTATTTTTGCTTAAAATATGACGACAGATTTATTTATGCTTTTAAAATATTGTAAGGACATGCATATTAGTCAAATGCATCATAATCAATTAAAAACTCGATTTTGAATTTTTTTGTTGTTACGGCTTTTTAGGTTTTAGGTTGCGATAAACTGTTATGCCTTTTTGCATATACATACTTATGAATAATTTGTGTGCACACCCTGCAAACAATTGAAAGATTGTAGGAAGAGAAATCGCTTTTGAATTTCCCATGGGACTTGTATTTGCTTCTCACGGAGAACGACGATCGAAAAACGACTCGTTTGCGATTGTCTTCAGCGATAGAAAATGTTTGCAGGGTGGATACACATTTAATTTTTCTTTGCTTATCTTTTTCTACCCTAGTATCTCAACATACCCAGCGGTTTTTAAACAAGTACTTTAAAATGAAGCGCTTAAAAAGTGCTTCCAAGAGCACCATGCCACAGCAAACATGCGAACAACAAATGAATCTTTCATTCAAACAAAAAAAACGAGTATCGTTCAACGAGATGCTACAAACATTTGACTGAGCGAGACACGAAGCGCTTTAGTATTCATGTATTCAGTGAACAAACAAGTAGAGGTACACATCTAACGCACTCATTGTTGCACTTGTTTAGCGCTCTTGCAGTGCTTCAGTTTGCCGCTGGGTAACAACGAAGCACACAAGCAAAATGTTTTGTTTCTGCTTATTGGTTATAGTAAAATTTTTATTGGCATTGCTTAGTTGAATTATGAACATTGACATCATAAGTAATTCCCATTTGGTTTATATTTGTGTACACTTAAGTAGCAGTCGTATTGGTGTTTACAGTTATCGCTTCTCGGCCTTATGGCTAAGATCAAAGTGTAGTATCTGTTCTTATCAGCTTAACATCTGATAGATCCTCCATCGGAGGACAACAAATGTTAAACTGATTTTTGGAATTAGACAGAGTGTTTAGGGGCTTGCTCCACCTCTGTCACGGGTTGGCCCGGTATTGCAGTACCGCCGGGATTTCGGCCCAATTATTATATACATTACAATTAAAAATAGAAAGATTCCTACTAAGTTTTTTGTTACAAATTCTTCTGAGGCAATTTCTGAGTATCAAAAATCTACCACATCCCCAAAAGATGGAAGCTTTTGCGTGCAATGGAATAATGTGGGGAACCAGAACGTGAAGTTATGGAAGTGGTTTTTGTCCTCTTCTAAAATAAATCAAACTTTATTGAACGTTTTTTATGTAAAAATTTCCTAGTACATATGAGCTTATAAGAGAAAACACTTCCTGCCGCCGATAATAAACTTTCACAAACCTGAGGATTTTTTTTTGAAATTTTTTTCAGAGAACCGGTATTTGAAAAGTTCAGACTTGGTAACAGCGTCGTGCCCAACTCAGCACTTTTCCCACTAAAGTGAGTACTTTTTGAAAATTAAAACGCGGAAAAAAGTAATTTAGGGCTCAGCGCGGATAATCGATTTCATAGCCAAATAAAGGAAGAACACGCTACAACAAAACATGAGCAACAAAGATGAAACGAATCACATCTTTTCATTGCTGCCAAGTCCCTGATCCGCGTTAGCTGTAACAACTACATAGGCTCCGATTCATGTTGTCTTTCAAACGATTTAAATGTAACGTCGAGGGCCTCAAAAGCTTCTGCATGAGATGATACTTGAAATACATCCCCGGTTTCTTCTTCCTCTTCTCTCTCGGTACCTTTGAACGTATCGATGTTTCCTCATCAGTTAATATTTGGAAACCTGGATCATAACTATCGCAGTTCAGTCACTTTTTGACAGTCTCTTCGTCGCACCCTTCACCTTGCTCCTGTAATCTCTTTTAAACAATCGTCATGTGACTCATTTAAAGAATTCAATGGAGTTAATTTTATTAAGCAGTATGCAATTTTGGAGCGTAAAAATCAGTATAGTACTGGGAGACACAGTATAGATAGAGCATTTAGTACAGGATGGGCCATCTACATGTGACCCATGTAAACTCTTAATACCTTTGATTTACGTTGTCAAATCGATAAACGTCATACCACAGTTGATGCGACATTTCAAGAAGTTAATTACCATGGATAACTACACTTAGTGGTAGTCTCTCTATGACCAAAAAGTGACCGTTTGGTGTGGTATAACCGCGAAATGTGTGATTGGACCAAGGCCGTATTTAGAGGGAGGTTTTTGGGGCTCTGACCCTCCCCCCCCCCCGAAATGTGGAAACTTTATTCTAATTTTTGAGATTAATTACCAATGGATGGAAAAAAGTCAAAATAAAATCTATTTAACGATATTTTTTACTTCCATCGGTTTTTTTTCTAAAAAGCCAAATGTAAAAAATAAATTTGAAATCTTAGTTACACTATGCGATCAAATCCGATTTGTTTTCTTCGACATGAGGTTTGACTACGGATTCAAAAAGAGAAGGTGATACTGAGCACTCCTGCATTCATAGTTTTTTTTAGGTCAGTAACTGTTTTTGATTTAAAGTTTCGTCCTGAATCAATTTGAAAAGTTTAAAAATTAATAAAAATAGAAAACAATATCTGATCCTTGTAAAATTAGACTTGCTTGAACTCCATTTTTTTTTCCTAAAACGTGACGTGATGGAAAGTTTTTGACCTCAGATTCGTGTTCAACGTAAAAAATTCTTTCGCAAAAACTCCATCTTAAAGCAAAACCCATTCAGTTTTAAAATATAATTAATTCTTTAACACATTATTGCTCAGAGCACCACGACTAGAAAAATCTCTTTCAATGCTGTGACTTCACGAATTTATGGAATATAAGCCAACCTCATCCGGGTTCCTTATCATTGATAATGGCTCAAATTCCCATATGTGATCATTTGAAAAAAATGAGCCTCTACTATTTTTGGTAATTTTTTTGAGGTTGGGTACATCATCAGAAGTGGGAAGTCAATGAGTTAATGAAATTATGTCCTTCACGATAATAAAAAGTGCATTAGAATGCACATTGATTAATATTTATTTGAAAAAATTTAATTTGATTATTCTGTGAATTTTTTACCACTTTTGGCAATTTTTTTGAGGTTAAGATTAAAAAAATCGGAAAATTTTTCCTAAAATTTTAATTTTATAGGGTCCATTAAATGTATTATCGATTTAATTTATTGTATTTAAAAATCAGTTTGATAAAAATTATTTATAAATATTTTCATGAACCTCCCCCCCCGCCCCCCTCCCCCCCCCCGAAAAAAATTTCTGGCTACGGCCCTGGATTGGAGTGTACTTTTTCGAGGACGAGCGATCGAAGCCACTTACAGTCAATGGTGACCGTTATAACTGTTTACTATCACTGTTTAACATTTCTATATATACTGATTTAAGAAAAAAACGATAAATTAACCTTGATAAAATAATAAACTTGATGTAGAAACTAGAATTTTACAGGTTCGTAACATAGGCAAAATTCAGGTTCTTAACATGGGCAAAATGTTTATTTTCCTCATTTTGCTGTTTTTAACTTATAATAACTTCTAAAATACTGTGTTAAATATATTTGATCACAGGAAATACTTATTACTCATAATGTGGCGTAGAAATATTTTTAATTTTTTACACCTAGTCACCTTATTCTCTTGGGGTCAGTCAAAAAATACTACAGCCTCTAAAATTGAGAAATAAATTTTCTTTGTTTTTTGAAGTACTAAAATTTCTCATTTAAGGCATATGGAAATGGTGTTTTGAAAATTGGATCATGGCATCTAGTACTGGGACGATATATGAGTTAATCTAACATTATCTAACATAAAGTAGTCAATGTCAAAATTTTTGTCACAACATTATTTTAAGTAAAATAAATGTGGAAACACTCACGAACACCCCGAATGCCCTAAAAGAATTCCTACACAATCAAAGTAGATAAAATTTGACATAATAATACATATGTTAAAGTATCTAAATATATTGTCAATATAAATATGTAAAAATAAAAGTGCAATCGTTTTTTTTGTCGCTGAAAAACTATGAAGTAGTAGTAAATAAGAGTCCACATTTGTGATTTGGTTGTGCCCACACACAATATTTTGCAATTGGCTGGTAACTGGAAAAAGGGTCTGACTGACAATAAGGTTTATTACGTTGGGTGTTTTATGATGACATTTTGTGATTAAAGTCCAAATGTATTTTTTATTTCATATTCCTATGAGAGTGTGTGCGTGCATTTGTGTTTGTAAATTATGTGTCTGCTTGTGATTTAAGCGCAGAAACTTATACATATATACAATACAGTGAGTCACAAAACTGATCACAAAATGTTGGAATATCAGAAAGTCATGGCTCTGAAGAAAAAGAAAGAGTTTTTTGAAATTGGATTAAATCTGCAGCTCAAGCATGTCGCTTGAAGTTATTGGAATTTCGAATAAAATTTACTTATTTTTTAATTTTTCAGCCAACAAATTTGTAATTTAGAAGGCATAGCCCTATGAGCTATTAAATGATTGAAAACAAGCAGTGGTTTTCTATGTACATATGGTTGTGCACTGAATCCTACTTGGGATGTAGAATCACGTCAGGACTTGAAAATCTTAGATCATTTTCTATCGTCTATAAAAATTAGAAGCGATTTTTTAAAATTTTTTTATTTACTTGCTTCACTAGAAATTTTTTATCTGACCTTGGATTTGGAAAACATCAGAATTTTGTCAAATTACCAGATTTTATGCCAAACTATGCACTATTGCTAGAAAGTGGAGCGGAAGATAGCCATATGTACACTTTGAGCCGACACACAAAGTACGTTTGGAAAACATTGTGTGAGTACAAGGAAAATAGGCTTCCTCACATACTGTTCGAGTGCGTTGTACTCAAAAATGTCTTCGGAGCAAAAAGTCTAAACGATCTAGGCGCGGAGTATGATGTGAGGTTCAACTCAGAAGATATTAATGCAGCGGAGTGGCAAGAAAGCTGCGTCCGGATACTGAGTGCGTTGAAGACAAAGAACAAAAGCGAGACAATTCAAAAGGCATAATCAAGTACGTCGAGATTCTACAAATATCTGGATTATACGAAACGATTAACGTATATTAAAGACGACATACAAAGGAAAACATCGCAATTATTTTCAAAACAAGGTTGAGTCTTCTGACGTTGAACGCGTGCACGTACGGAAACACAACAAAATTATGTACGCTATGTAACACAAATGAAAAAGAAAATATACAGCATTTTATCGGAAGATGTCCTGTACTTGGAGAGTTCAGAAATAAATATTTTTGTAAAGAAAAATTAGAAGAGTTGGAAAAAACTATCAAGCTATGTATACCCAACCTTAAGAAATAGAAGTTTTCTCATTGCAGAGTATGATTATTAAATTTTTTTGAGCTGTAACAGACGACATTTTTTCATTGTCACTAAATTATTTTTTCATTTAATTCTTTATTTGCAAAAGTATGTTATAAACAAAATGAATTGTAAATAATATTTTTTGAATAAAGAAACTATTATTAATATATATTATTATTATTATTACAAAAATTCTAACCTAGTAATAAAAATTTCAAATTAAAATAATTTTTTACCGTTCATAAAATACGTAAATAAATTTGTATTTTTACAAATTTGTATTTTTTCTTTATTTATTTTATTATTTACTTTCAAACTCCTTTAGAAAAGTGTTTGATCTGATCTGGAAATTCATTTCAATTTTGAAAAAATCTAGCTTTAAAATATCGATTATGATTTCTTTGGACTTAAAAAGTTTTATAGCAACTATAGAACACTGATCTTTCAAAAAATGAAAAGCTTAAAAATTAAATAAAATCTTTAACTATGTTCTAACTTTTGGTACTTTAGGAAGCCTTGCGTGACCCGAAAATATTACATGATTCCTAAAAAAAATTTTTTTTCTTGGATAAGCAAGCAAGAAGCCTGAAAAAATATTGTGCTTTGTGAACAGTTTTGTGACTCACTGTAGTTGAAATTTAGAAAAAGCGAATTACCGATAACATTTGGAAATTTATAACTCTTGTTAAAAAAAAAAAACAAAGCGCTGGAAAACTTATCATATTTACTTAGGAGCTTTCATGCTAAAAATACTTTTGCTTTTTTGTAAAAGACGCATGCATATAATTCCCATTAACTAGAGTTGCCATTGTTTGTATGATAATTTAATGTAACTGGAACTGATTGTTTCTTTGGTACCTTCTGGTGAGTAACTCCTCAAAGATATTTTAAATAACTTTTTGCTATTGTTCAGCGAGCATTCAAGACTTATGAGGTAGGCTACTTACTTACTGTTTGGTAGCTCCTCAAGATAGATGAAAAAGTGTTTTCTAATATTGCTAAAAAAAATACCTTAATGACAATTCCTGAGCTGGTTTTCCTGAGATATATGATCTCTCTCATATCTTTTCATGATTCAGATGCATATCATGAGAAAATTTAACATAAACTGTTATTTCTGATGGCTTTGATCCTGCTTATAATAATGAGCGGCAATGCTTAACTTTGCTTGACGGCAGCTCCAACAGCAACCAGGTTCCGAGCATATGCTGTAGCTTTTCTAGAAAGGGAGGACAATCACTCAAGCATTTAATTTTTTCATCTCTGCTTGAAAAATAATAAAACAAAAGAAATTTTTTTAATCTATGGAATGAAAAAATGAAATCAGGCAAAAATAGATAAATAAGTAGCAAGGAGTCTTTGCCTATCTTTCAAGGCTGAGGCAGATTAAACTTTGTTTAGTCAACTTTAAGAAGATTCTGTATTCTGTATTATAAACAGAAATAGTTTTGTGTTTCGATTGAGTATATGAGGTTCAGAGAACACATTTGAAAAATCGGCATTATGACAAAATCAATATGAGGGTTTTGTAATGAGATAGAAGAATCATCAGGATATTGTAGGACACTGATCGAATAGAGAAGAAAAATCCTGGAAACATACCAAATTCATTGATTGTGAAATCATTATCTTCACCGATGGTTAAAAAATGGAAATGGGAACTGAAGCTAGACTCTACTCGGAAATACTCAACAGTTAGGAGTCTTCCGAAAAGAAAAATCCCAGCGATCTTCTGCCGTCCGATGTCACCAAAACTTTACGTTTCAAGTCCCATCTACCACCAATGACCCTTTTGGAGGAATAGAACGTGACTGGGGCTTCGTTCACCCGGTTTTGGATGGCTCCTTGTTTAGCATTAGGCCTAAGTATTAGGCTTGGTTATGTTTTTTTGTGAAGAGGACTAATTCCGTTTTTTACGGATTGATGCTTAGGCCATATCTGTTGCACTAGTTAGCTAATATAGAGAGAAGTTTAGCAATGTATTGTTATATTCAAAATATAGTGCTCCTCTTCTTCTTTTCCCGCAAAAACCAATAAATTAAAGTTCAATTTTTCATATGGTAACTCTTTTTATGTACGTTATTAAATATGTACTTGTTTTTGGAAACCACTTTTTATTAAGGTTTTAAATGTTAGTTCCATACGCCTCTTCTCATCTATAACTTTAAGTAATATTGTTGGTTGTTGCTTTTGTGTCACCATAATTTCTAATTTACATACTCGTTCATACACTCACATAATTGCGTAATCATACTTATGTTTTTCTTGTTGAGATCACAACCTCCAACTTCACCAGACTTCTGCAGTGGAATCGAATAGATGACTCTTTAATAATTCAATTCCTGTTAAGTAATTTCAATTAGATGTGCGCGCGCGAACTTAACCGCTCCAATGCACAGAAGATACAGGCGCTTAGATGCTCATAAGTTAGAAGTAATTTATATTTCTCGGCTGGGCAGAGCTTGTACATAGCTGATATGCTGTTAGTGCAAGGAAGTTACTACGCATACAACGAGTATTCATGATTTTGAATAATGTAAGCTCAGTTGTAGCTCCAGGGGAATTTTCCATTTCGAAAGAAACGTTAATGGCGCGTTGGAAAGAAACGATGAGAGAAAAGTAGTAGAAATACTAAATAAAATTTAAGGTATATGGTGATGAAGAAAAAAGGCGGGAAGGCGAATAGTTTTTGTAATAATTAATATTTGTAATAAATGGCGAATAACTAAATAACTTCTGGCATAGAAATAAATAGATATAAAGTTGTTCGGTATATTTTTGTCAAACCTTATACAACAAAAATTTCTTTGTGAACAGGGGTGGAAATAAAGAGATTGAGCACAAAATTTTCTAAAGTTTCAATTAGGTTCATATCGATATTTTGGGCCTTGGAACTCTTCGTTTAAAAACTGAGCAAAAATAGATTTGATTTTCTCGTAATAACGTCGGCGTTATTTCGTTCGTTGTGTGATATTTGGTAGGTTGCATTTTTTTTCTCAGTAAACATTTGCTGTATTAAACGGTAAAATATACCCAGCGTCATATTTTCGAATCTATCCGCGTTGAATATTGTTAGCTAGAATCAATGTCCATATTCAATATCCATACAAAAACGACTTTATTAAGCAAGCCCAACATAATCGAGGACCCTTCTTTTTTGGTATGCTAAATGTGCGCCCATGTGAACGCATAAATGTCGCATCGCACAGTGAAAGCTTAATTAACCGTTCTCCTTGTTGCAACAACAGCTAGTGATGCCGTTCAAACAGGACAGTGACACAACAGCAAATAGCATTTACACCTTCTCCTTTCTTCTTCCTCCATTTGCTTGTCCTTGCTTCAGCATGCATATAAATCTATTAGAGTTGTAACGAATGTAGAAAGCGAATGGGAAAATGTTTTTGATTAGCGAAAATTATCAATATTTAGGTACAGATAAGAAATTTCCACAAGTGCGCGTTGAACGACAAAAACTGCTTACGGCTTTTTGATTTCTTCGGTGCTACATAAAAATTGAGACCGAATTGAAGCGATTATGTCGCTTTCGTGCATACATATATATGAATATTCGTTACCACCCTCAAATACGTGTTTACAAGTGTTTGTTGCTGTGATTTTGCATGTCGCTGCAACGCTAATTGTCAACTGGTTCTAATTCTGGTTGCGTGTTGCAGATATTACTGATCATCATCATCACCGCTGCGTGGTTGTCGTTGTCGTCATCATCGTCGTTGTCATCTACCACGTTCTTGTTACTTTTGCCTGCTTTGTTTTAGCTTTACGGCAAACTTATCGAAAAAATGCGTCTCTTCTATGTTTACGTTATAGAAGTACATAGTTATAGATAAGCAAGTAGGTAGGGCTGGCGGGCGGACGAGCGACTGTAAAATTATTTGCCACCGACGATTAGACCATTGCCAATGCCAATCTGTGGTTTTTAGTTTCTGGTTTATTTGCCTGTTAGCTTCAACAGTTTTTGATAGCGGATGCGTAAACGCATTTTGCGGAAAATGCCGTTAGGGACACTCAATTGCAAAGCAAAGTGCCTCTTCCACAAGAAAATGCATTCTATAATGAATAAATATGTGTGTATGTATGTGCGTACGTGCAACACAAATAGTCACAAAGGGAACTTGTTCGTTGAGGTGTGCAACCAAATGTTTATGTGGTTTTTGGTTGATAAGTTGCAACCAGTTTGTCGTCATAACTACTGCACTGGGAAAAAATATTGTTATACCTTAAAATTTAACAAATAGAGTTCGGTAAAGATTATTGCACTTGAAACAACTATATGATTTTAATACAAATACAATATAATGTTTTGAAGCAATATTTTCACAACAGCTGTTGATCTCTCTCAATTATAAATTGAACGATGGTTCATTTACTTTAAAGCGGTATCGGAATGAATCAATTCCTGCTAAGAGATAAAGCAATAGCAATATATAAAAGTTAAAATTAAAGCCAAAATCATATATTAGCCACAACAATTTAATCTCGTCGCAAATTTGGTCGTGTCAGCAGACAAAAATTAAAGTTCATAATCTGAGATAAATTATTTACACATCGACCTACTGCAAACTAAACTACCCAACCGATTGGAAATAATTTTGAAAATATTTGTTAGTGATTTGGTTATCTTTAACCCTCTAATTCCCACATTTTAGATTGATTAAAAAAATAAGAATCGATTAATATTAGTGTAAAGAGCATAAATCTAATTTCAAAATCATAAAAAATTTATGTGATTAGTTTTATGAAGTGATAAAGGTTGAATGCCCAAAAGTATTTGCTGTTGAATTAGCTTTTTATCAATTTGTTTTAAATAATTAAGTATTTTACATAAAAACTTAAAATTTCTAGCTACTCACAGCTAGTTCTTTATCTGGCTAGTATGACGGGAAGTAATTCTTTATTTTTGTTATTCTTAACTCAAATTCGTAAATTCAATCAAAATAATTACCGATTAATTTTTTAAAATCTTGGGAAATCCCCTAAACGATAGGATTGAATGCAGTAACAGAAAACAGTTATGGTGGCAATTACACCCGTTTTGATGAAGGTTGTCTAGAGGTACGCCTGGGAACTAGGTCAATGATATCCGAACAAAGATAAAATGAGTTAAAAAAATATATATAACGTACGATTTAGAATTATTTTTTTTTATTAAAAAACTTAAAATATACAAAAAAAAAGTTCCGATTCCGTTGCGGTTTGATTTGTGGACTTTTTTTTAGCATTTTCTCATTGACTTTTGAATTTCAGTTGTATCGATGGTTTCGACTCCTTTTTAATTTTTAAATAAAAGAATCTACATTTGTTTTAATCAATATTCATTGGGGTGGCCCTTAGCTATAGGTAATTTTTCAAAAGTAAAAATGTTGCTACTCCCTTGGACTAATCTGGTTCCAATCAAGAAAAAACCGGGCTGTTCAAAACTTCAGCTCTATCGGACAACTTCTAGGTGACCCTCAAACGCCTTGAAGTTGAAACATAGTATACGCAACTATTAACTCCGTACAAAAGCGGTATAGTCTTTCCTATCTTAACCATTTTGTTGTTTCTTCTTAGAGAAACATCCAGGAAATTGTGTGAAAACCTGAAATAAAGTAATTATTAAATTATTTTGAGTTGTTTTTTAGTTTAAGCTCTGAAAATTCTTCAAACTCACTAAATCTTTCCCAATAAAATATGGTGTAAGGATTTTCAAAACGCAACCATTTAATTCGTAGCTAGTTCACAGCCTTTCCCTGTTTGTTAAATGCTGTTTGGTATACCGTTGTTTTAGTTCCCGTTGTCATATTTTACCACGCATTTCGTCCTAAAACCATAAACTTCTTGATCAATGACTTATATAACTTTTGCACTTAACACTATCGCTATTCCGTTCTAGCATTCAACATTCTCCTGCCATCTACCGGCAAGCAGATGAACCTAGACTTACAAAACTTTTGCACAAAACGGAATGTGGTTAGGGTTATTGCCTGGTGGTGAAAACCCGAATTATAAGAAATGACTTTCAGCACTTTTGCACGCAACGGCTCAAATAATAAACTGATGTGAATTTTTAAATAATTTGTGGAACTATTGTATATCGTTTTAAGAATTCTTTAATTTGATGATAAAGTCGTTTGAAACAATAACAGCGTTTTATTCGCCACTTGCTTCTAGTTATGTATAACTAGCAGCGATAATTGTATGCGAAAACAACCACAAAGCCGCAGAGATAACATGTATAATAATAGCACATAAAAATTCTTCTTCTTCTCCGAAATTCGATTCTCTATGAAATTCCATTTTTGTCGTGTGTCCACCTAAATTTTAAATTTAAAATTTCAACGAAATTCACTCTCGTATATTCGCACTATAAGAAAGAATTTAGTAGTGACTATTTTTTTCGGTCCTCGGCAACGATTTGTGAAAAAAATTGTTTCTCATCTTCATTTTTTGTGAAAATGTTTTTGTATTCCTGAATGAGTTTCAAATTTTTTTCTGCAACGTCATCGACAACAACGTTCTTCTCAAGTTTTTCTATTTCTTTTTTGTAACCTGGATCATCTTTCCATGTTGAAAGTTCTTTGTTGAAGAAATCGGTGCTGGTACAAAATTTCGCAAAGCAAATTTTTGTACCAGGAGTTACAAAACACAAAAACTCGATGTTTATAAACGAAGAAAAATGATTTTTTGTAGCCTGCTTCCAGTATAATTTAAACTTTATTTGTCTTAACCGCTGTTGCAATACTTTCATCAAATAATGATAGAGCCTGAGTTCGGGGAGCTAAGTATTCAAGGTGGGTGACAAATTTGTCCGCAGCACCTTTCTGATTTCTCGGTCAATATCCTGATTATTTAGTTGCTTTCATTCCATCTGAGGACAGAAACAAAGCTCGAACGTAGACACGGGCAAGAAAAATTCCAATTATTTTTAAGAGTTCTTCCCCTTATGAGATAACTGAAACTGGTCTTGAGAAAGGTATATCTTGAATGCATAAATCATGGTTAACTCTAACAGTTTGGCAAATCATCTCAGTGCTGTTTCTTCATAGAAAGGTGTTGCTCAAGAAATCCAAGAACAAAAAATTGATTTATCAGAAAAAATGACTTTCCGGGCGACAATGTACAACTTCATGGTCGATGAGGGCCGCCTCGCAGTTGTCCGATTGAGCTCAAATTTTGCACAGATTGTTTCTTTATAGATTGAAACATGATAGGGGTCTGGGAGCTAAACTTTTAGAAAGTTGAAATATAAGCGCCACCCTAAGTTCATTGATTTAGACTTTTCTCTTTAGATTATACCAAAAATTTTGATTGCACTCAACTCAGGGACATTTGACGGGTTAAAGTTCTTCGGCACATATCTTTTGAAACTACTGGATCGCTGGTTCCACGTTCGCTAATGACCAATCACAATAAAACTTTTTCAGAGAACTTATAGATATATTGGTTTTTGTCTGGTGCTTTCACATTGGAAGACTTAAAGTAATATGTCGATTACCATTCACTGCCTTCAATGGTAAAGGATGACTTATCATCCATCACGCAAATGTACGAAAAACTGGGTACAAAATACATTTTTGAAAAGTTACCCAAATTGATTTTGATGATTTGTAATTATTTTTCAGTAGATTTTGGAACTCATTTTTTTACTTTTTGTTAAATGTCCAATAATGCCAAACACTTTTTAATAGTATTTTTAGAATTTTCGTATTCCTTACAAACTGTCTATAAGATTTTGCATTTAATACCACAGAAAATTAAACACGATTTAAATTACAATCGACAATTAACTTAAATTCCGTTTGGTTTCTTGATTTAAAATCGGTTACTGGAACTGCTAAGATCACTTGTGAAGCTTTCAGTTATACGCAAGAACTTTTAAAACTATCAACGCGCTTTTCTCAAAACTGGTAGTCACCTAGATTTCTCAAAAACGGCTCAACCGATCAGTCTTTTACACAAGCTTTATCGGATTTGTTTTTCCGATAAATATTTATCATTTTATAAACAATTTAAGGCATTAACTAAATCTTTTTGGTTTTTTCATTTTAGATGAAATGCATAAAAAAGAAATGCAAAATTATTAGATTACTAAATTGAGAGGAGCATTGCCCTTCGGCACATGTTTTGGGAATTTTTCGTTTGTGTTTTGGTGATCTTGCATTTGTGCTCTGGGTTAAATTAAAGAAGACTTGACTCCGAACTCGTCAGAAAACCTGGTGCGGGTTTAGGTTCAAAAGGAGGTGGGTTCGGGACCAAGGTTCGGTTCGAAAGCTTACTTTGCATATGGTTTATTACTCATCGAAATTCAACTTTTTTTAATGGCTATTTTTACACCATGCTTTTTTTTTGTTTTGAAACCCTTATTTCTGAAATTTGGTTATTTTACTAAAAGTTTTTCTATTTTTATCCGCAGCTTGATATGCGAGACCAAGATTCCGTTTTATGAAAATATTTTACATCGTGCATCGAATTTACTTGTATTGTATCGATTTGGCCCAACTTTCAAAATCTTGCTTCACCTTTAAAGTATCAAAGGATGAGATTCTGATGGAAGAAACAGAAACTCCCTTTATAAACATGAACATCTCTTAAGCAATTGAAGAAAGTTCAGCATTTTATCACGAAAATTTAATGAAGCTTGGTTTAATTCGGTTCGCTAACAAAAATAACAAATTCTAATGGCACCCAAAATTTTTAGCGTGTATTATTAGTACACACTTTATATTGCCTGTTCATTTGAAAAATATATGCATAAAATCTAGAAATAATAAGGCAGCAATGGTGAAGAGGGCGTGGATGTGGACATTATAAAAGTCAATCTTGTATTCAATTTTATTTTTTTTTTTTATTTGAACTTCTAATATATTATAATGGAAATTTGTATTTCATTTTTTAATTATTTTGTTGTCGTTGTATCTATGAACGCAAACTTCTAAAGTGGCAAAATTAAAGTGTTTTGTTTAGATTGAATGTAAATACGCGAACTTATGTTACCGATTCATTCCAGCCAAATTCTCATATATATTTTAAGTATTCTATATCTGATTTTGATATTTGATTTTTGCTGGATGCATATACGTAAAATATATTAAATGTACATATTGTAATTGATTAATTTTTATCTAATTAATAGATATATTATTATAATGAAATCCTTATTTATAGATGTGCATTCGGATGTCTCAAATTTATTGTTTATATCGACTATAAAATAGAATGGTTTTACATGAAATTCTAAGGAACCATGCGAAGGAAATATGTATATCTTTAAGTTCAAGTTTGAGCAGTTGCCAAGTTAAAATTAACCCATATCGTCCCAACGTTCGATTAATTGAACAGCAATTTTGGAAATTCGTCAAAAATACCTTTATAAATTTTTCCCAAAAGAGCGGATTTTGTGAACCTAAAAACTAAGAAAACAGCAAAATAAAATTGCAAAAAGGCGCTAAAAAATTGGAAGTCAGTTTTAATTTAAAATTTTTTATTGTTTAAAAACTAAGTTTTACATCTCTCGATATCTAGAAATTTGTATTTAATTAGGTATTTAACATTTATTTAAAGAAAATATTAATTTATTTAGTAAAATACATTAAAATAAAAATTTTAATTTTTAAACCAAAAAAAATTGGAGTTTAAGTAAAGCAAGGAAGTTGAATTTTTTTATGTGTGGTGTGGCTTCAGTTAAAAAAGTCAATTAAACTTGCAAAATTTTAACAGCCAAAATATAGCTACTTCCGCATGGAACCAATTGGCCAAAGACTTTTATGATATCCAGCTTTGTCGATGGTTTCATCAATAAAAACGAAAATAGTTTTTTACCAAATTCGCACCGGAATTATACAAGATTTTTGCGTTCTGTGGACTCAGAGAAGATATGGAATTTTGGGGTGAGTAGCTTTTTGAACTGTTTGTCACTGGTCAGCATCATTTTGCCAAGGTCGCAGTAAAAAACATTTTTTTCTGTTCGCGACATAAGAAGTTATTTACATTTACAAGTTCTTTTTTAAATCTTTGATTTGATTTTATTTCGATTTTCACTTTTTCTAGGCGATCCTGATAGAACAAAATACGCTCTTTTTGATAAAAAAGCCACGGATTTCTAGATTTATTAAAACGATTGCCTTAGCAATATCGACTTGTTTACTTTAACAAGAGCTGCAGAGAGCTTTGAAGAGCTGCAACTCCTATAATGTAGACAGACTATTACCTTTAAAATAACACCAATTTTGTCCAAATCTGTGACACAAATTTTTTTGATTTGTGTCCACTTTCGAAGCACTGTGTGGCGGTGTGGCAATTTTTTATGGGCCTGGTGGTTTTGCCATTACCAACCAAGGCGTGTACTTGCACACTTTCTTATAAATCTCATACATTTCATATTGATAGTGAATATAAGAAGATTATGTGAATTAACCAATAGACAAAGATGAAAGTCTAGTGCACAACACACGAGACTATCGAATCATTTGCTGTGACACTGTACAACGCCTAGTTATGAGTATTAAAGACAGACAATAGCTTCTATTTTCAACATATTTCTCCTTTAAATCCATTATAGGGAGCGCAGAGGGTAATAAAATATCCAAATTTGTATTGATTTACAAAAAAAATAAAAGGAAACCACTTTAATTGATAGCAAAACTAATTTTTGTGCGTTCACGTTCAAACACACCCCACTCCATCAAATGTAAAAACAATAAATGCTTCAAGTTTGTAAACTTTTACGACCTTCTAAAAGGTCAAAAACAGACATCAACAACTACAACAATATTTAACATTAATGCATCATCGCAATTACAATAGCAACAGCATCATTCGTCATCATTTTTCAACAATATTTTGAACATTCAATTACTTACTTCAAGAACAAAAACAAAAAAATTTTATCAAAGAAAAGAGAAGCGTGCTCAAGAAAATTAAAAACACTTATACATTCCAAGCTCATCACACATACAATTACAGGTAACATCATGCATCATTCACTGTATGATGAAGCAGTTAACGGTTGGAAATTAAAAAGAAAAAAGGTGGGCATGGACACAAATCAAAGTGTGTTCAAGTAGTTTAAAAAAAAAAAATAAATAAAAAAAAAACTATTACCAATGAATACAAAATATTTTCAATCAAAAATGCATTTATTTCATTTACCGTCTTCTTTAGTTTTTTCTTTTACAAAAATTAATTCATTAGCGTGTTTAAAAGCGAGCAGTCAACAGCTTGTTGTTTTTATTATTTTGGCTTTTCAAGATTTTCTTTTTAATTTTTTGTTAAATATTTTCTATGCACGCGTGTCTGAAGGAATCTAAAGAAAAAACACCAAACATATGTTTAAAAATTGGGTCAAATTACATTTGTAATTTACAAAGAAGCTTATTTGTATTCCTCTGCTAGCTTGGAAACTATTTACGATTTTCTTAAGTGCATCTTAATTGAATTTGGTATCTCACTTTTAGTTGTTCGAAAATTTTATTGTTGTTGTTGATTATAGATGTTGTAGATGTTGAGGCTGTGGCTGTTGTGGTAGTTTATGACCATGCAATCTTTTAGATTTTTACAATTTATAATTGTATGTAAACAACATTTTTGTGTTTTTTTTTTTTTTTTTGATAATGAATAATTGCAATTTAACTCCAAGTGATTGTGGGGAATTCAGTTGGAAAAAAATTTTATTTAAAGACAAAATTCAATAGACATGTTTTACATCGTTTTTTTTCTGATCTTTCACTAACAATTGATGAAGCAATTAAAATAAAACTTGTTTACATATTCTTTATAGCAGACGAGTATATTCGAAAGTTAAAATAAAAAGATTTGATTTGCATTAAGACACTTAAGAAACTCAATGCCTAAAAAGTTTGCAGCCTAAATCCTTTGTTTGCCTCACTTATGCTTTGGAAAGCAGTAAGCTTTTAAATAGTAAAATTATGAACTCTTTCTTACCCAATGTTGTGAATATACAACATTCACTTTAATATGGCATAAAATAGGGGTTTAACAAATTTCACTAATAATAATATATGCATTCAGTTCTGTTATGTATTCTACACGTTCGCTGATTGCCGAACATTTGAAATTTTTGCTTATGTAATTTGTTTTTAATGTTTTTTCTTTGAAGTCCAGCAAAAAACCTAAGTGCAAATTTTTGTAGTATAAAAATGAGTTTAATTATTACTAATTTCTTTATCAGATATGTTTATAAACGATAGGAGAATATGAAAATTGGAGAAAAAGAGTTATCCAGTGGTTGTATACAGCTTCATAGCTATGTTTTTTAACCTTTAATAAAGGACAAATAAATCAATGCAGAAGCAAGAAATTTAGTATAATGATTGTTGTAGACCTAAGTAACCGTAAAAAAATAGTTTTCATCAAGCCCCATTAAAATTCGGGAGTCAAAGGGTTAAGAGTAAACATTAATTGAAAGATGTCAAGCTGCAAAAATATGAGTTGAGAGATTATTGTAACTGTAATAGATTAACAGCATATAATGACATTTAAGTTAGGAATGTGTTACTATTTAACCCATCAGTTCCGAGAGCTGTATAAGAATGCAATCAATTGAGGGTATAAAAGTCACAAATGAATTTGGTATATGGAGTCATTTGAAGTCACTTGGAATCAATTGGGATTTGAAATCAATTGGAGTCACTGAAAGTCAGTACGAGTCAATTGAAGTCACTTGGAATCAATTGGGATTTTAAGTTGTTGAAACGTTTGATCAAACCAATTGTATAAGCAATGTCACAATAACTTATTGGACTTGTAGAAGATTATTTCCACCAGATCGTGAATACCCTATTCATTAAGGATGTAGTCTGGTGTTCCGACCTAATTTTCAATGTTATTTCGGAAATTTTTTATTATAATAAAATAAAATACAATCATTTCAATTTTTTAATATGTTATTATTGACATCTTTAACTATACGAAGTTTATTATTTGAGTTTATTTAACGATATTTTTGTAGTGTTTTTTACGTCCAAAGCGGACATCTAAAAAAAAGTGTGGGGTTAGCGCGGGTGATTGCGGTACTTGAAGTCATCTGAAACAAAAAATTTAAATAGATTATTATTCTGTAGACTTGTCATTCTAACAGGTAGTAGGTTTTAATTAAAAATAACAAAATGGCGGACTTTAAAAAAATTTGTTTAAAAAATTTTGTTGTTTTTTTGTTGAAAATCGGGCTACCTGCGAGAGCCATTGGCATGTAGAATAACGTATTAAAATTTTAGCTCTATGAAATTTCTCCAAACCCTTAGGCCGATCAAAAAAAACGTTGTTTTGAGACAAACGCTTTTAAATTTTTAACAACACATACAGTTTAACAAACAGGCGCTCTCGACTAAGCGCTATAACTTCGTTAATATTTTTGTTTGAAATTTTTATAATATACTCTCAATAAATTACATTTTTGAAATACATAAAAAAAAATAATCGATGTTTTGAAACTAACAGAATTTAAATTTTGAAATATAACAGAATTTAAATTGTATCTTCTCTCAAACTGTTTCTCTCATAAATACTGCAAAAAGTGCAGTTTTATATTTTCGTAATTAAAAAACGAAATTATTAAAACTTGGAAAACCTCAGTATTTATTGACTACCCATGTATGAAACGCGTCAAATATGTGATTCAATAACTTCAATCATGAATTGTCGGTTATTAATTAATTGTGACTTAATAGCCCAATCGGTAGAGTAAAAAATGCACTAAAAGTTCATAAAAATTAACTGCGATTTTTTTTCAGTAATTGTTAGTGGGGGTATGATAGATGGAAAAACTACAAAAATCAGTTCTGGGGTTGCAGAGCGATCCCCCAAAACACCCCCCTTTGGTGAAAAAAGCCTTTTTGTTCTAATAACTGGTTAACCGTTGGAGATATCAAAAATTATCTACCACACATAAAAATCAAAAAAAAAAAACTAAGAAAAAAAACGAAACGAAAAGAACGAAGTGAAATTAATGATAACAAGTGCATGGCTTCATTTGCTTGCTTAGATGAATTCGCCTCGTGATTTCCGTTTTTTCATATGCTGTACTAATAACAGTAATAACAATTCTTTGTGTTATTACAATAACCCAACCACATGACTTCTACAGCACAATTTTGATTTGTTTTCTTAAAATGAAATTTTCAGAAAACTTTTATCAAAGACAATGAATTAAAAGTTAAATATTTCGTTAATAAACCAAATAAATAAAAGTACAAGAATATTTTAAGTTCTTAAATAATAAATGCATACTGTATCAATAAACACAAATTATACAAATTCATTCTCCAATCCACATTACCCAACTTAACGAATGACGAATTCTACCACTAGACTTAAGCTCTAACTTCAGTTTTAACACTGATTCTTGTTTGACGTTAATACTGCCGTCCTGAATTTTTCAAATCGGTATCTACATTTTTAATCGAAAATGAGTTTTTATATTGTGGAATTCGTTATTAAAAGACGAATTCAACTATGCGAAACAAAAATTTGGAAATTTTAAATAATAAAAAAAATAATTATACTCACGTTTTCTTTATCTACAGGGATTCCCGAGAAATCCTAATGAAAGAGCAACGCGTTTTTTCTAGGTTTGACTGCGAATGTAGATAACCACTTTTTAAATCTGGACGGCAGAATACTAAATCCAACCCTACAACCCAAAAATGATTGGGAATTAGATATTAAATCTTTTTTTTTGGCATTAGTAAAAATAAAACAAAAAAATTTTGAAATGCTAGCGCCTCCTTGATTGGCAAACACTTCAACTTACTCCAAGCTGATTTTTTTTTGTCGAATTTAAACTCCTATCTTTAATCATTAAATCTCCATAATCAGCTTTATTCATAACAAATGTGGATTATTTTCTGATCCACTTCTACTCATGCTAATTAATAAATACTTGATGCCAACATTTTTTTTAGTTTAACTCGGATATGGCGAGGATTTATGAGAAACCTATCTGTTATTATTCCTCAACCCACAATTTTTTCCCCTTGCCACATTTCATAAGAAAACTTTGATGTTCAAAAATTTCAGGTCGTGACCGATTTAAATCGATTATGGATTATTTTTGAAATACTTTGGTATGATGTTCTCTTTACCATTTTTAAAAGGAAAACCGCAATGTACTCAAATGTAGGTATTTCAACCTTAAAAAGGAAAAGGTAACTTAAATAGAATATGTGGAAGCAATAAGGAAAAAAATGAGAACAACATCAAAAGCACTTTCGAGCCATACAAATTTGGTCGGTGACTAGCAACAAAAACAACAACAGCGCATTTTAAATGCAACATTGCCACTTTCCCACTTACAATAGTGTCAATGTTGTATGTCGTCCTCGAATGTTGTTTTTGCTGCTTTTGTTGCTACTGCTGAGCTACTTATCAGTAGCAGCATCTGTTGCTAAATGGTAAAGAAAAAAAAAAAAGAAAAATAATACAACAACAGCAACCTGGTTAGCAAAAAAAAAAAATTAAATTAAATATGTGTGTTGCTAAGCCAACAGTATATTAAGCTTACTCTAAAGTATATGTGTCTGTCTGCCATGGTGTTTGTCCCACTGGGTATATTTAGTTAAAGATTTTGAAGCAGTAATATTATGGGTTGCGCCCATTTATTATCAATATCTCACGATATTTCACTTTCGTGTGGGAAATCATTATCAAAAAAAAAAAAAACACATAAAAACAAAACTAAAGGACAACAGAAACTAATAGAAGAAGCAGATGAAGAACAATGGCACTGGCAATGGCAACCATAACAATAACAGCAACAGCGGCAACATGATCACGTTGATCATGCGCACACCATTTGGCAGTTGATGTTAATATCAAACTTTGGTGAGCATTTTTAATAGCATCATCGTTTTGTTTTCTTGTTGTTCTATCTCTATCTCTTGTTTTCTTTCTCTCATTCATTGGCGACAAAGCGACACGTGCAACATTGTTTGTTTTTGGCTCATTGGTGGACTGGTCGCTGGTCGATCGTTGGTGCCGCGCAGTGATGATGTTAGTAATGCTTATGGTGGTAAAGTGCAATTTTGAGTTTCTTTAAGGTAGAATTGTGTATTTTATCATATTTTGCATGCCGCTGCCATTCATTGACTCTACATAGATGCAGATTTACCATTATCTTTTATTGTTGTTGTAGTTGAGGTTGATTGTTGTAAATTTATGCCGAAAACGTGATCAATAGAAAATCAATATAAAATAGTTCAAAGTCAACGGCAATGTACTATTCTTTTGCGGGTTTTGCGCTTTAAAAATGTTTGTTGTTGTGCTTTTCTGAAATTCAATTTTCATAGATTGATGATTTTCAGATGGATAAGAAAAATTGTGTCTAAGTTGAACAACTTTGAATTTTTTTTTTGTATTTTGCTCGCTCTAAATTCAGTGATCTTCGACTTTAGGGTAGAAGGGCTCCCGCTAGGGGAGAAGGGGAAAATATTATTCCCAAACATACTTTTATCAATTTATACATTCGTAATATTTTGAAAACAATAAACCGTCCCAAGATACGAACGATATAGTTTAAACTATAGGCATTAGATGTATGCGTAAGTCCACTTCAATTGCAATGACAATTTATATTTGGGGTCCTTTTAGGGCGACAAAGTAACACCGTACGTTTTTTTTTTAGTTTTGCGCGATTGGCATCAGCAAAAGTGTAGATACCGACATTAAAAAAGTTCAAAAATGTGTAACTTAAACTATGACTGTCCAACATTTTAAAGCGTCATAGTTTTCAAGTATTGTAAAAGCCGTGGCGGTGAATTTCTTGTTGTGCCTCGGATTTAATATGTAGAAATCAAGGATAATTGGTTCTAGGAATTTAATCCTTACTATCTAGTACAGCCTTTCTCTCTTCCTCCTTCAAGAGTACATGCTCCGACATTTCATATTCTTTTGGGCAGATACAACAATTCTGTGATAAAAATGATAAACAGTCTAACTCGACTTTAGATTGAAAAAAATTTTATCACATATTTTTGATTATAAATATTAAACTGTTACTAATTTTTTAATAAATTTTAGAATTATCTATCGTTTCAAGAATGGTCTTTGATTTGATCTTAGGATCTTTTGAAACAATGCTATAGCTTCTTCAATATTTCTGTTCAAAGCTATTATACTCGGCTGACAAGAAAATAAACTAAAGCTGCACCCAGAAAAATACCCATCTCTAAAACAAAGAAAAAGTTTCCTCAATTTGAATCCACGAAAATTTCTCTCGTTTAAGTAAATTTTTCTCAAAATGAAGAAAAACGTGCTCCTTTCATGCAACTATGGTGTTCAATTTGAAGTAAGTTATGTCTTCATTTTTACAAATTTAGTTGTATAGAAAATGTAAGAAAGAGACGAATATACCAAAAATGTTCTCCATACAAAATTTTAGTATACACAAAAACTAGCTTTACCCTTTTGGCCTTACCAGACAATCGCGTACGCTTTGTTTTTCTTTTGAATTTTTTAGTTGGCGTCTCTATTTTAAGCGAAGCGGTTGTGTTTGTGGCTGTTGATATATTTTGTGAAAAAAAAAATATATTGAAAAGATATAAATTTCAATAAACTGTAGAAAATATTCCATAAATTGAGGATTTTTTCCTAAAAAGGTAGTAAATTGACTTCAATTTATGAAAAATTACTCCTCAAACTGAGGAAAATTGTACCTAAATTATATACGATTTCTCATAATGAAATAAAATATTATTCATTTGAAAAGCGTAATTTCTACAAATTGAAGGCATATTTCTTTAATTTATAGAAAACTTCCTTCTTTCAAAGAAAATTTTCTCTAAAATAAAGAAAAAATATTTCCTCAATTCAAATAAATTTTGTATGTCTAAATGAGGAAACCGTTTCTATGGCGCCAAATCATTCCCATTTTTCCTCAATTTGATAGCCGTTTTCTTCAAACGAGGTAAGTATTTCTCTGGGTGTGATATTCCTTTTACCACAGCATTATTGTCTTGTATATGCCTAAATTCTCAAGGTTCTCTTTACTCAACCGTGGCCTTTTACAAGGGCTTATTTTGTGAACTCGGTAATATTTTTTTGCTTTAATTACTGTTGAATCCAGAGGAGGAGCAATTGGTAAGTTTAAAATGCCATTTTTTGTTGGCCTTGAACCATATCATGGCCAATGACGCCTCGATATTTGTTGAATGCTTGCCGCGTATGAAAATAAGTTCCCGAATTAAAACAGATCTATTCAACACCAGCAATATAAAGCTAGGTATTAAGTCTTTTTGCAACAGCAACAGCGAAACAGGGAGCGATTGTGCAAAAGCTGAGTTTTTTAATATATCCGATGAATTGATGCAGGTATTATTATTAAAATCTTTGGTCTTAACAATCATAATGAAGGTAGTAGGGGAATGTCGAACCACACTTTGATTTTGACTGATAACTTACCCTAAAATCGTAATTTTTTAAAATTTGAGAAATGGAGGTAGAACTGGAAGCAAAATGCCACGTTTTGGGAGTTGCAGAATTTAAAACAAATATTGATGTAAAACGTTTATTTATGACTCCTACTAGTTATGAAAGATTTGAATGAAAAATATAGACAAAAATCGATGTTATTTATTCGGAGTCGCAGTTTTTGCATGTGAAATAGCCACCAATCATGTGTACACATCGCAAGTGAGCAGCTCGCACTTGATCGCACTCGTTGCAATGAATGTTGTTTCGGTTCTGCTTCTTAGCCAATTTTTTTGCCGCAAATGATGCAGTAATCATGATCTACGTCTTAAAAACTACCTATAACTAATTTTTTGTCGATAATTTACTGTATAACTAAGTGGTTCAATATTCCCCACAAAAAGTGGTTCGACATTCCAAAGAAGCTGTGTTCTACAAAATAGCCGCCCATGAGTCACAGAACCAAATTTCATGCAAAAAAACTTTTTTGACTGTAAATAATATTCACACACAATGATTTGAAAAATATTTAACTGCTTGGTTTTACGCAAAAATTTTTAAAAACCAATGTAATTTTTAAAACACAAAAATATTTTTCGAATCTCAAAAATCACTTGATTATCGCAGACAGCATAATAAGTTTCGTATGAATCGAATGTCATATAATGCAGATAAAACTAATGGTTCGACATTCCCCATGGTTCGAAATTCCCCATATTCCCCTACTGGATCACTTGATGGATCGACGATGTACAGACGGGGTATAGAGCGGGTATAAACCACATTAGTGTAGAATATTATTCAGCAGTGCGCTGCATATGATAATTCATCGATTTCGAGAAGAGATTTGATAGTGTTCACAGGGGCTGCCTGTGGTTGGTCCCTCGTCATAAAGCTATGAATGTCGGGAAAGTTATTTTAATAATCAGGTAAACTTACGTCTTGCTTAAGGGGACATTCCAGTTTAAAATTTGAAAAAAATCTACTTTTTTTTTGATTTCTTATAGTTTCAAGAATACTCTCCAAAAATATTAGTGAAAAATTCGAAGTGAAACGAAACTTATACATAGAATTGTACCTTCGGTGTACTAAAAAAGAGACTTAACGTCCAAAAACAAGTTTTCAAGAAAACAAAGAAAGTTAACAATTATTTGGCTTCAAAATCGTTACTCACCAATTTTCAGGGTCGCTGATTATGAATTTGCCATAAGATTTTTAAAATACAAAATGGCGGATTCAATATGGCGGACGAGTTTTTAAAAGTATATCGGATTCCCTTGAAACTCATTACTCGGATTTTCAAAACTCAAAATGGCGGATGCAGTATTGCTGACTATATTTAAAATTCATTGGATTCTGTAGAAACTCGTTACTTGGGGTTTTCAGGGTTGCTGATTACAAATCTAAAATTAAATTCGTAATTAGTGAACTCGAAAATCCCCTAGTAAAGAGTTTCAAGCGAATCTGAAGCCCCTGGATTAAAAGACAATGGAAATGAATAAGCCACACTTTGCGTCAGCAGTAAAATAAAGCCATAGATTGGAACCTCGACACTTTTAGACGGACAGCTCCCAAGCTCGAACAAGCTAACAAACTATTACTACTATTATGGCACAAAAACCCATGGGGGGCCAAGGCCGAGCTTTTCGCATCCATTCATGTCGTGTGAGTTATATTTGTACACGATTGGAAGGGACCTACAGCTTTATGCCAATTCCGAACGGTGAAGTGAAAAGCTTTTCATAAGCTTTTTTTTTACTTTTGGAGGTTTGCCATTGACAGCCAAGAGGTGGTGCCGTGTAGAAAAATTTTTATGAACCCGGGCACCTCTACGTAGCAGTCCAACACACTAACCACTAGGCTACGGCGACCATACAAACGTTATCTCAAAATTCAATGAGATGGAGCGGGGCATTGCTGATACCTTATATTGATGATGGCTTTGACTATCTAAGCCAACCGTTTTAAACTCAGTCGAATAAACCACAGTTTCCTTTCTCCATTGTTAATAATAGCTTTAACAAAGTGAGAAAGTATCTCAAGAACAATGATTATCTTGGCCTCTAATTTCTATGCTAACTGTCAGCTTCTTTTATACCGAACTGTTAACTTTCCTCTTTGAACATAAATCCAGAAATCCCGGTGGTCTTGCGTAGTTCATTTAAGTATTCTAAGCCTGTCAGTTAAAAGTAGTTTAAAAGGAACCAAGAGTTTCGACCACTGCTTAAGGATCTGAAAATAACGCAATATCTTGACTTCCCTGCCTATGTTCGAGGTTTTAATGCACAAATATTCTAGGACCTTCTTCTGTGCGCGAGTCGTCTGTATACTATGATAACAATGCTGTGACGGATGTTTCGAACGTGTTTTAATGTATTGATGATATTAGGCTGTAGCCAGAAAATTTGAATTTAATTGGCAAGTATTATTTTATAACCTCAATTTCGTTATTAATTTTTTTTAATACCAAATATTGGTCAGCTTTCTAATAGATAATAAAGTTAACATAATAAAAGTTAAATTTAATAGTCAAGTATGTATATAATAATCGTCAACATCAGCAATCAACAACTACAGCAATAACAAATTGCTCATGTGCACAACCAAATATGTATGAAGATGAATCGCCTAGTAAGGATAGCAACATAAAACCAAAGAAGCTTGCAGCAAAAAATACATACCTACAAGTAATAATTTTCACTTTTTGCAAGATAACAACCAGAACAAGAATAGCAACAGCAATAACATATATAACAACAAAACCTACAGCAACTTACATTGCATGCACAGCATAAAATTAACACCATTCTATGAGATTCATTTTCTTACTAAATATTTAGTTAGTATGAAGAAGCGTTTCCTTATATGCAGTTGGAAAAGCAGACAGTATTAAAAGTTGAAGTTGTTGGCTATAAAATGAAAGTGTTTACCAAAGTTCTTAAACATCATACATATCAGCAATGCACATACTTATGAATATCTACGAGTGTGCATATGTATGTATGTATGCACATCTCGTTGCCCGTCTGTCTGTCCGTTGTTATGGCTGTCCGCCCCATAACGTGAAAGTTAATTCATTTTTGCTACCAGTTAAATGCAACAACGTGAGTTTCACACTTCTGCTTATATTTGAGGATGATGTTGCTGGCATTGCAGTCGATGCTGCTGATGCTGTTGCAATATTTGCTGCCCCATGGCAGTTGCGTAATTACAAAATTGCTTTGTGAATGTAATCTTTGTTTTTTTTTTATTCTGATGTAATTCTAGTTGTTGTTGTTGTTTTTGGTACACATGTCGTTGTTGTTGATAGAAAATTAAAGACTATTAGAGATGATCAGCAGTGATGAAATGATTTTGTATTCTGTTTTCCTTTTTTTGTTTAATTTCAAACTAATTTAAAAATTTATCTAATATTCATCTTTGGAATTTGTTTGGTGAACATAAACAATATATGAACAGTGAGAGATTTTCAAATAATATATACCTGCATATGTATTTCTAAAAGTTCCTGTATACTTTATGATATTTTCAAAATAGAAATAGCAACCTCAGTAACTTGGACTCCATTATTCAAATATGTTATGATTGCAAATCTTAGGTTAAAAAAAAATATATGCTCAAACTAAGCATACTCAGAAAATGTGTACATAAATGCAACATCAACAATTCAAATTCAATTATATTATGAAGCTTGAGCTTTTGGCATAGTGATGTTAACTAAAATTTTAAGATTACTGTGCTGTCCCTTAAAAATTACCGTTTTTAACCTTAAATTACTGAAGTGTAAAAAAACTTACATAGTTACTGAGGCCGGTCCCTGGGATTTTGTTAAATTTATTTAGAATAGACGAAAGAACCTAAAATGTGTTGATAAATTATGACATTTCAAATTTTATTTCAGAAAAAACATCACATTTCTATAAATCACTTTATGTTTTACTTGTTTCCTGGGATCAACCTCAGTAGTTAAGTTGTATATTTTATTGTACAAGTAAATGCTCCATTCTGGTTTCTCGTGAAGAACCAGCCACAAGCCATTCTCGGGAGTCGACGTGTTTTCAAATATCTTTGTTGGATTCGACAGTTACCGTTAGACACGCAAATGGCCATAAAACTAACTATGGAAAATAATGCATATTTTTTCCATCCTGAGAACATTATATTGTCAATGATAACAGAATCGAACCATTCAGATGCACATGAGAAAATTTTAAACGAGTAGCTTGAGCCACCCGCAACGCTTCGTAAATTTTACATCCCCAAACAAGGCATTATAAAATGAGGTAGTGACTCATACACAAGAGTGATCGATTGGGATAAAATAATTGATATATTTTCAGAAGAAATTATTGAAATGCTAGGTAAAAACTTTGCGATAAAAACATAATAAATTAATTTGTTCATATGATTTATATATTCACAGAATTTCTATGCCATTTACATAACACAGAGCTTTCTGTTCGTGTTGTAAGTGAATCTGTAGTCGTGTTCACCCATGAACAACGTCTGGGTCATATTTTTGTCAAACTCGATAGCAGCAAGCGTTACAGTCACCTCGAATCACTCCAAGATTTGGCTTTACTAATGAAATTGTTTATAGTTTTGAGTTCTTTCTGAATTTTATAATAAAGCATTTACACAACATTTGTACTGAAACTTTGATCCACTGTAACTTTCTTGTATGCGAATTAAATAAGATTTTTCCTGTGCAAAATATTAATGATTTTCAGAGGGTTTTAATGTTATTGAAAATGTATCAATATTTTGGGATATTACATTTGACCGAAATCAAATAATCAAGCTATAATAAAAATACATTTTTGGCTGTTTTTAAGAGCCCCAGGGAACATTTTGCCTTGAATCATTCTTGGGGTAAGCTTTCAAAATAGGTGGTGTAGCATTCAACTTTTTTGATCTTTTTGTGATCCACCTTAGTGTACGGTTTATTGCCGAAATGCTTGCATGCCCAAGGTTTTAATGCACCTTTTAAAACCAATACACGGTACACAGTCGCATTCACTTTGACGCCGGGCTCCAAAAACACAAGCGGGGAACTGACATAGGCGGTCACTACGGCCCAAACCATGACGCACAGTGTAACGAGAAACTAACTAAATTTTATTTTCGATAAATCTATGGGTTCAGGCACACAGCAACCACAAAGCCGAACTTTTTTGAAAACGTTTACTTTGCGTGGAAAAGGTCATATCTTTCATTACTAATTTAATTGCTATATTTCACTTATTAACAAATAAAGGTAAGCAAAATGCATATGTGGTAAAAATATAAAATCTGCACAATGTGGCAACATTTTTTTTTTTTGGCTCTATGTTTAACCATGTGATTTTTACCGTTATTTGAAAAAAAGTATTTTTCACATCAAAACATGGTGATTTCGATGACTTTAAAAGATATTTAAAAAAATATATATCAAAATATATTTCCAATTTTAACATATAATAACGTCAGAAGTATGCTTACCGACATAGTCGAGCACTTCAATTTGCCAATTGGAGCCCTATTTGAGGAAGCCTTAGAATCGCGTCACAAAGATATAAGAAAATTTTGATTAAATTTTACAAGAAAAACTTCCCCTTAGGCATCAAATCGTGATCTGATGGTTTCTCTTCTCATGTTATCAGAGCAAATCACCAAGGCAAAAAATACAAGATTACCTTTTAGATGAAATTTTGTATGGAGAGCAGTATCAAGTATTGAATATCGAATAGTATTGATGATAGCGCTTAAGCGAAAAAATGTCTTGCACTTTCTTAATAACACTGTGCCACAAAATTGAGTTTTTTCCATCGGACTGGTGATTTGTCTAGAGTAATTTGAGGCCGCTGAGCTAGAATCTGAAGACCATTTTGCTCCATCACGTCAGATTTTTGTTAAGACTGTATCAGGACATTATTAATTTATGTTTCATCGTATTTGGTGTCTATAGAAAAGTTGTTTAGAAGAAAATGAAGCACATTTTTTGTTAACATAAGAATCCTCCATCTAAGTTCCATACTGCAAATTTTGGAAGTTTTTTAAAGTGGCATGTGGCAGCTTTATTATATTGATGGATAGGAAAACTGCTTTATAAATTAACATGTTTAGTTTCATTCTTATGGAGCTTCTATTTCTGACATTTTAGTAATTTTCTCAAGTAGGCGTGGCAGTACACCCATTCTTCATTGAACAAAAAAGTTCTTATAGATCTACAGGCCGAATTTCGTCATTATACAACAGATATTTAAAAAATTATTGCAATTTAAGTGTTTGATTTATAAGGGAGGTGGGCGTGGCAGTAATAATTGGCAGTAATAATCCAAATATTATTAATTTTAAACAACGTTTACTATTTTTGGCCGCGATTTATATGGTATCGTTAGATTGTGTGACGTGAGCCGTTGCTTGTGATCTACTGGCCAATCTTAGTTCGAAATTTTCGAAGGTTTTCTCCTATAACCAAATTCGATATTGCTTATTTACGTTCTGCTCAATTGAGTAATTTTTCTCATCTGAGAAGACGATATTTGGCAACTATCCACTTGCACAGAAGCGCTTCAACTCCTTTGCTCTTTGTAACCGTTGTTGTTTTTGCTTCGGTATAAAACTACGTATCTTTTTGGATCTTGTAAGGCTTCACTCCGAGGTTGTTTTTTAATATCTTATGCAAGCTTTCGTTGATTTTTTTTTAAACAGCAGCCATTTTTCTTGTACTCTTTCTGGGATTTTGTCGAATTCTGGCTTTCACTTTTTTGAACCATTTCTGTTGAAGTTGCTGTTTTTCCTATTTTTTCGTCCGTCACCGTAACATTTCGCAGTGCTGCCAATATCGTTGTACCGTATATATATATATATATATTAGGGTGGGTCAAATTGTTTGGGTCAAAATGGGTCATGTCGTATGTTCTTTATTAGATATAGATTAAAGATGAATTATAATATATTCTAAAATTTGATTTGAAAAAAAAATAAAAAAATCTTTTGGTTTTCTTTTCATTTTGGATGATCCAATCAAGAGTACATGATCACCGCAAGATAGATGCCTTTTTTTTAGAGGACTTCCCGAAAAAAAGAACAATTTTTAATAAAGTTAAGAAATTAAACAACATGTATGTAAAATTTTATATTAATCCAAAAAAATACCATTTCAGAAAAAATTCTTGAAAAATCGCCTTTTTTCGGCCTCCTAAGTGCGTATAACCACTTAACACTTTGACGCCCGAATTATAATGGAGCTTGAGAGAAACCTTTTGTTATGAAATTATGGTTACTTAGGTCATCCACAATCATGACACAAAATTGCTTGTTTCTACATTGAGTTTTTTGTCCTTTATTAAAGGTTAAAAAAACATAGCCATGAAGCTGTAGACAACCACTGGATAATTCCTTTTCTCCAATTTCTTGATTTTCATATTCTCTTATCTTTTATAAACATATCTGATAAAAGAAATTTCCAGTTAGTAGTAATTTAATGCATTATTTTTTAAAAAATAGTGCAAAATATTTTACTAAAATTTTTTGCACTTAGGTTTTTTGCTGGACTTCAAAGACAAAACATTACAAAAAAAATTACTTAAGCAAGAAATTTCAAATATTCGGCATCAGCAAACTTGAAAAATACCTGGCAGAACCGAAAACAAATAGCGTTAATAATAATATCTGTTGAACATTTTATTTATGCCACATAAAAGTGAATGTTGCACATACGCAACATTGGATATGAAAGAGTTAATCTAATGACAAATGACAAAATTTCTTGTCAGTTCGCTCAAAAAGTTCTAACTTATAGGAGATAATATTTGGGTTTTTTCAGCGTACGGTTTGGCTAAAAAAAAAATATTTTCTAATATTTAATTACGTGATCTCGGTACGCGATTGTTTTTGCTAGCGGATCTAGGCTTCTGATAAGGAGGGGACTTTAATTTTTTTTAATGCTTCAAAATTTGTTTTTGGTTCATGATTAACGATCAAAATGTGTGACATTTTTATCGGTAAAGAGTAGTTTCATCCCCAAAAATTATGACTTTTTGTTTGGTTTCGATAAGGATTTAAAAACGTTTTTCCTCCCAAATCAAAACTTGTCTAGTTCAGTGTCACCAATAAAAATTCTTCTTTTAAAGTTTGATACTTATTCTTTTGGCTCTTATAAATGAGGTTAAGAAGTAGGGATTTTATTAACAATCAAAAACCTTCTTGGGATTGTCCTGAATACGCAAGTATTACAGTATATAAAAACATATATGTGGTATCTATGCACGCACTATGAGAAACTCAAACACATATAACATATACAGTGCCGGTCATATCATTTACAACCAAAATCACTTGCACTTTAAATGGCTACTTAAGCTCACTAAAATAATATTTATCAAAACTCTTTTTTTTCATAGTCTCTTAAAAAAACTATCATGAACTGATCGAATGGGGACCGTTCAGAAAAAATGACACCTAGAATCATTTTCTCACAAACACACACACTCTCTTATGTACTAGACTTTCAAATAACGAACTATTATGCAGACTAGCTACAATGGGAAAAAACAACAATATAAGTGTATAGAACGGTAGTGATAGTTTCTTTCAATATCTCTATTCAGTGAAGATATTTGGAATCAAATCCGTAATTCTGAGTTAAGATTTCAAATATTAGTAGCTCATATAGGGGATATAAATACAAACACACCGATCTGGCTACAGTCGGAGAATATTACAGAGTTGAGCATATTTAGATTTTTTATCGATTTTAGTTTTTCATTGAAACTGGGAAAACGAAGTGTTTTTATGAAAGAGGAAATGACGAAGTGTCAGGCTTCAAAGTGAAGTAAAAAAGTTCAATTGAAGTGACAGCGACAGCACTGTCCAACAGTGTTCGCTAATAATGGATATGCGACAAAGTTTTAAAAACTTTTTAAATTTTTCTTCAATTTTCACATTACCTTTTTCTAGTTGCAAATGTTTTGACCTCTTCAATTCAGACTTTAATGTAAAATAAAGTAAATATACTTTGTTTTAAATACAAAAATTTTTGGTAAAAACTATTTTATTAAGCATTTAAAGTGCAAGTGATTTTGGTTGCAAATGATATGACCGGCACTGTATGTATCCAAAGATATGTCAGAGACGTCTAGGTCTATTACTGGCGGCAACAATTAAAAAAGCTTCAACCTTAACTCAAAAATATCAAAAAGGACACAAAAATACAAAAAGAAAAAAAAAATAAGTAGAAGAAAAAAGTTATATTTTCAATCTTTTTTTTTTTTTTTTTTTTTGTAAGCGAAACAGTGAAATCTCATTTGTGAGTGTAATTAAAGCAACAGCAACAACAAAAACGAAAGCAAAAATAGTAATAATAATAAAAGGAACATCAACAAAAACAACTTAAAAATGTTAAAAATTGCTTTAATAGCTTGTAATGTGCGTATGTAAGTTGAATATAGCTTTAGTTATGGCTATAAAATACCCTTAAGGGTCTTTTGAAAATACAACTACAATAATAAACTGAATGAGAAAAAGAAAAATGCAGCTGTCAATCAAAATAGTAACTTCAAAAGCGATCGTATTTTTTTCATTTACAGAGGGACTAAAAAAATGAGCTGAGTTGACTATTTTTTAGACTCCAAAACCGCATACCGCCTTTTTTTTACCAAAATACTGCGTTTGTATTAAGAAAAAATATAAAATCTAATTTTTGAACGCTACGAAATTCAAATTTATCAATCGCAATGCTAAATGTCTGAGAGAATAACGGCAACACGTTGTTACTGTTTTTTTTTTTTTTTAATTTTTAGTACAATAGAAATATACAGTTTTTGGTCCGAAAAAAGATATGAGCGTTATCTATCTGTTTCGTGATTCTCAGAACTTATCGAAATGATTTCTTCGTGTATCCCAGTAATAAGATACTAATGCTTCGCCCAGCAATGCGTTGCTTATCATGTTTTGATTACACGCTCTTTATGGGTTATGATATGCCCATTTATTTTTGCTTGTAACATTTTACCTTCACTGGAGTCACTTATTGAAAATTGTTCAAAAACAATTGTAGCAATTAATTACAGAAAAATCGTAGAGAATAGTTGAAGAAAAATGTGGCAATTCCCTTCCCTTCCCACGCAAAACAATCCAGGAGTTTCACCGCTGAATTTCAATGCCTGACAAGCATTTCCCCAATCGTTACTGATCTGTCCGCACTGTAATTAATTTCCGAATCGTAATGGAATGTCGCTCGTTCCAGGTTTATAGGAGCATCGTGTCATGTTCATTGTGTCGTGCTCGACGAAAGCGGGGAAAAACGATTTTCTAATATTAAAGAAGAATGGCAAAAAGTATATAGAACGGTAGTGGTAGTTCCTTTCAATAATACTATTCAGTGAAATTAACTGTATTTGTAATTCTCATTTACTTTAGAGTATTTTCACTTATATAGATTGCTGAAATGAGGGAACTATCACAAAGATCAGTAATGAGGAACAGTAGCGGGTTCCGACACAATCTGATCTGCTAGTTCTATGAACTTTTTGAAATTATTCTGGCATCATTGTTCATTTAAAGCCTATTAATTGAATTTGATTCAATTTTTATTAATTAATTTGAAGTGTGAACTGCCAAATTTGGAAGAAATTTGCAAAAATTTTTTCCAAATTAAAAATACTAAAATAATTTATTTTGGCTTCATCTGCCATTAAAACCAAAAGCGATGATATGCTAATTTTTTTTTTGTCGGTCACTTCTAACAAAAGTAGGAAGTAAAAAACCATGTTACAATTTTTTCGTGTGCAATCCTTATTGGCCACCGTATTGGGCTCTACTTTATTTCTCCGCATTAGGATTTTAAATTTGAATTCAGCCACCTCAAAAACTCGAGATATTTCAACAAAAATTACCATTAACAAACTTTTTTTAGTCCCCTCTTAATTTATTTGTGGATTTCATTTATTTTGCCCTTTTGCTCTCCCTCTCTTGGTTTCCATTTGGTGAGATGCCACCTTATTTATTATTATTAGGGGAATGAGGGGAATTTCGAACCATGGGGAATGTCGAACCATTAGTTTTATCTGCATTATCTGACATTCGATCCATACGAAACTTTTGCCATCGTATTATTTCAGCTTCATCTCATTTTTTCATTAGCAGTTGAACCGAGGAGACGTATTTTGTGCTGTCTGCGATAATCAAGTGATTTTTGAGATTCCAAAAATTTTTTTGTGTTTTAAAAATTACATTGCTTTTTCAACATTTTTGCGTAAAACCAAGCAGGTAAATATTTTCCAAATCATTGTGTGTGAATATTATTTACAGTCAAAAAATTTTTTTTTGCATGAAATTTGGTTCTGTGACTCATGGACGGCTATTTTGTAGAACACAGCTTCTGGGGAATGTCGAACCACTTTTTGTGGGGAATATTGAACCACTTAGTTATATAGTAAATTATCGACAAAAAATTAGTTATAGGTAGTTTTTAAGACGTAGATCATGATTCCTGCATCATTTGCTGCAAAAAATTGGCTAGGAAGCAGAACCAACAACATTCATTGCAACGAGTGCGATCGAGCTGCTCACTTGCGATGTGTACACATGATTGGTGGCTATTTCACATGCAAAAACTGCGACTCCGAATAAATAACATCGATTTTTGTCTATATTTTTCATTCAGTCTTATGTTTTTTCATAACGAAGTCATAAATAAACGTTTTACAATTTGCAATGTGGTTCGACATTCCCTGCGATTTTTCAAAATGACAAAATCGAATATTTTGGTATAATTCTTAAAACTTTACAACAAATTAGAATTTTTAATTTCTGTAACCCCTAAAACGTGGCATTTTGCTTCTAGTTTAACCTCCATTTCTCAAGTTTTGAAAAATTACGATTTTAAGGTGAGTTTCAGTCAAAATCAAAGTCTGGTTTGACATTCCCCTACTCCCTTATTATTAATAAATATAAAATCAATTTAACTGTCCTGTTAAAAAATATAAAGCATCCAAATATTAGAGCATACTTACATAACAAAAAAATCGCAACGCAACAATCTCGAGACAAACAAAATATGCCAAACATCTAAAGGTATTGCAATATGACTTCTAAAAACAAAAGAAAAATATGAAAAGCTGGCATCCATTATTTCACATTTTTAAAACTATAAAAGGTTCGGAATTGTGAAGTTAGCATCTGTTGTACTCTTCATCTTCTTTGGCAATATCCATTTTCCCCAGATCAATGAAGATTGCATGAATTGGCAAAATGTCATTGACCTTTGTCGAGTTCAAAGATTTCAAAAAAAAAAAACAGACTCTTCTTACTTATTACTTATTTTTATGACTATAACTTTTGTAGCTTTAAGTTATTTACATATATCACTTTATTTTACTTTCAAGTTCAAGTTCAATGAAACAGAATAAAAAGAAAACAGTGAAGAAGAAACGCATAAAAACTCAAATGACATTTTAAAGTTTCCGTCCATCTGCTATCTGCTTCACTTTCCCTCTCCACACTTTGCCCACTTCTAGTTCATTTCATTTATGTACGTTTGCAATTTTTCCATTTAACTTAAATTCGATTTGCACCTTTTGGCGTTTACTCTTTACCTATCCCCCCCCCCCCCCCCCCCTATTCTCATACGTCCGCAACTCAATAGCATTTGAACATGGTTGGTATTAGTCTTCACCCGTTTTTGCTCTATTTCTAGTTTGTTAATTTAAAAATGCAAATTCCTATTTTTATGTTGCAACATAAAATCGTTTGGCAAATGTTCTGCTCCTTTATGCTTTTTGTACTTATTCTTCTTCTCTCTTTTATGTGTGAGTGCTAGTTTGTTCAACAATTAATCGCAAAAGTTTACTATAATCATTTATAAGTTATATGTAATTTATACCTTAAACAGAAGGGCATTTCCATATATACTTGGAGAAAATATATAGCAAAATTTATCAAAACTACAGTCTGTTCATGAAAAGCCTCAAAATTATGCACTGAAGGGATTAAAAATTGCAATGTTACCCGAAAGCAAAAATTGGATCATCGAAATCGCGTAGACGACTAGAGTTATTCAAAATATGAAGTGGGAAGAATCTAAGTGAGGCCACGGGTTTATTTGGCAATTCCCAAATAATGCTCGTTTTGAAAAACCTGAAGATCGGGGTTATATGCTCCTTTAGGCCATTATCCTATCAATAGAAATCCCGAAGTAACGATGAAAGAACTTTATGTAAGCCATTCATCGCTTGGAAAATCTGGGGAATGCTATAGAACAATGAAAATTTGTGCCGCATAAACTTGTACACAAATATTATAAAATTGCATACGTATAAAGATATTAGTGACTAAAGAATAAAGCAAATTGTGTTTACACAACGACTTTATGAAAATGAACTTGCAGGTGTAAACGCAGGGTTACTAGCTGCTAATCTTCGAAGACAATGTGCATTCTCAATTTACAGCTGGCTACTGGCACTTGTATAAGCAAGTTACCTTATTCACAAAATTAGAAAATTTGCTGTTGTTTTTTCATGTAAAGGAGACGAATGAAAAACACTAATTATTTATTTATTTAAGTCTATGGAAACAAATTCCTTACAGACTATACAAATTGTAGTATTTAAGTATGTATTATAAGTAAACTAAATTTATGATTAAAAAGAATTAAGCATATTTTTAAATGCAGCTTTAGAGACAGTGAAATCTAAAGCTAAAGAATTTGAGATAGAATTAAATTCTATTGGGAGTATGAATGAATAACCTCGTATTTTTTTCATAATTTGGACATTTACAATCAAGTCTGTAAAGACTATAAATTAATCAGTCTATAGGGAGCTTCGTATGATGGAGTAGGCTCTACAAAGCGCAAGAAACGCAGAGCGTAGCGTAGGAAAATTTTTTGAATCTGTTCAAGACGGTTGATATGACATCGAAAATGCGGCCTCCAAATGAAAGCCGCATACTCAAGAATTGAACTCACGAAGGAAGTAAACAATTGAGTGTGTATGGGTGCAAAAAATTGAAGCTATTGCGCTGAGTGAACGCAAGTAGAGAGTAAGCTTTCGGAATTATATAGTTCAAATGAGGTATAAAAGAAAGCTTCCTGAGGTAGGTATAGTACTATTTAATTTAGCAAACGGAAACACTTATTTGTATTTAACAATAAATGATTTTTGCAACACCAATCAAGAACTTTATCCAAATCAGATTGCAATATTAAGGTGTCAGAGTGATTTTTTATTACTGAATAAAGCTTTAAGTCATCTGCATACAATGAGAATTTTTTTTGGGAAAACGGTTACTAATATGATTAATAATGAACAATAATGGACCTAAAATACTAACTTGAGGAGCACCCGAGGTGGCCCTATAGGATATTGATTTAACATTGACGATCACCACAAAAGAAAGACACATCTTCAATTTCGATAATTTTTTGTAAGCCGGCAGAGAAAATCTTAAGATTTAAGAATATGAACTTATTTTTTTATTATCTCTTACAGTTTACGTGCAGTGGTCACTCAAAGTTTTCGAACATGCGCCAAAAAGCCATTTTCAAGAACTCTTAACTTCCTTTGTATGAATGGTAATTTAACAATATGTAACTCGTTTAAATTGTAATACGGAGGACTTTAAGAAAACAATAAAAAAATTAATTTCAGGAACAAAATTTTTCAAGGACATAAAATCCTTCAAAAAATATGTGAATATCTCTGGAAGTGGGTCGCATGCAACAAGAAATTGATGGACGACTAGTTCATCTAAGTCGCTGGCAATTTTATCTCTACCAATATGCGTCCCACGCTTTTCGTTTTAAATAATGCAAGTATTTTCATATCTACGTAACAATTCACAACTACAAATTTTCAGGACAACCTGAATGGGGTTAAGAATCTGTATGAGATTATAAATCACTATGGCGCTAGGAGAAATTAGTTTATACTTTTAGTCCGTTTTAAAAACGTGGTATATTAAATTTTTTTTTTTATTTAAATTATTATTTTCCGCATTTTAGTTTTGTGTATGTGGAAAATTTTACTGCCAATCCAACAACAACTTATTTACAGCTATATTGATCTAAGCCCTTGTAAATTTTCTGTGTTGTACTGTGTAATCGATAACAACCAAATAAGAAAAGCAGCACAGTTATATTTCTTTGAAATAATATCACATAAAAAGAATTAGTTGTACGAAAGTGTACTAAAAATCTTCCTTATGTACTGACGTATTTCCGAACCTTAAGGTGTGCTGAAGAAACTACGATCGTATCGAAAAATGATTTTTACAACGATGAATGCAATGCTTTTGATCTATGAATCTTATTGACAAATATCTATTTTCCACAACGCCATATACATACATTAGCTATGCTATTTATTAGTTAACACCACACTCCTTATTTATACATCAGCCTGAAAGTATGCTGCACTATAATTATTGTATAATAATATTTATACACCAGCCTGAAAGTATGCTGTACTATAATTATTGTTTAATAATAATATTTATACACCAGCCTGAAAGTGTGCTATACTATAATTATTGTGTCTGCAAAATAAATAAACGCTAATATTTTATATTATATGATATTTATATATATTTTAGAAATTTCATATTGCATCATCCAGTTCTGAGCTATGTTTAAAATTTCCAGTTTCTAGCTCATCAGGAAATTAGTTTAAAATCGATTACAAAATTCCACCCGAACAGATAGATACACAGACCATTTAACATTTTTTCGGCTTGGACGATGTTTTTACGATATTATCCGATCTTGGAGATTTTTCACTCAAAAAATTAATGCCGTGCTCAATGAATTTTTTTTTGAATGAAATTGGGTGAAAATTGAGGGAGTAAATTAGCGAAGTTATGAGCGATTGTTCACACCAACCTACCCAAAAATGTTTTTTTTTACCATAAAACGAGACTTTGGGGTTGTATGGGAAATATCCGCCATACCATTTTTCTTAGCATAACTAGACCTACAATTTGTGTTAGGTCTCCATAAAAGTGCAAGATCACTGTCACACAGTGTAATAAGTATAAAATATGAAAAGAATTATAGAAAAATGCTTTACCTGGCAGGACCACCAAAAGGACCGTTACCTTTTTTTACCTGTGGGAAAAATCATTGCCTATATACCATATCACATTTCATATTTGGTTTCATAGCACCAAAATTGATCAGCTAATTTTTATAGCTAAAAAAAAATTGGCCGGCTAAGAGGATTAATATTGATTTTAAACTGTTGGATATAATTATGATAAAGGCCATTATTAAGAATGTTGAATTCCAACTTATAATATTGATATCTAGAGTAGTAATATGACTTATTAATGCTTTTGAAATTTCTATAGTTCTTATTTCTCAAATTCTTCAGCTTTTTTAGTTCTTTAGTTACCATGTTAATTTATGAATCTATCTAAGATATCTCGGAATATTATTCATACAAATATCACGTAATTTAAGTTTGAATTTGCTTGTTAAATGCAGATAAATCTAGATTATTAAATAAATCAATCCAACAAATATAAAAAATTAGCCGAAATCACATAATCTAATAATTGAAATCACATAATCTATAATTGAAATTAATTTTATCATTATAATTGGCAATAGATGGAAAGTCATTAAAACTCAATGGTGAAAGAAAAGCTTTTTCTTATGATATTTTTTATTCTTGAATCTATACCGTTATCAGCCAAAAGGTGCTTTATTTATTTTTTATACGGTAACGAACTTAGGCATACCACTTACAATACGGCACTCAATTATACAAAAGATACTGCACAAAAATTTCGCAGAATTCCAATCCTCAATTCCTGTGGCATTTACTTTATAATATATTGAATTGGCTTTCTTCTTTATTTTTTTTTTTTTGTATAGATTAGGAACTTTTCTTTCAATCAAATTGGTAGCAATCTTCTCTAGCTCTTCAACACATATTTCAAATATCTACTACACGCAAAACGAAACTGACTCATTCTCTACACAGTGCATAGATACAAATATCACAGAGTAGGCTGAAACATACGTAACTACTCCATACTCGCATATGCATGCATTAAAATCACATGCATACAAAATGCATTATCGAAATCGTCATCTGCGGTTTTGGCACTGGCATTGGCATTGGCACTGGAGATAGCATTGTGCAAGTGGAGAGTGAAAAGAGTAGTTTGTGTGCATACACTCAAAAAAAAAATGCAATGTAAAATTGATATTTTTGTAATGTTATTTTCAATGTAAAAACAAAAATGTTAGTTTTACGGCAAAAAATATCACATTGATATGTTTTGTATAGAATTTACATTAAAACTATCATATTGAAAATAATCCGTTTTACATTGTCATATCAAATTATAATGTTAAAATTACATTAGAAATGTTTTTATTACTTAATACATTTGTCATGTAAAATTGATATTTTCTGTGCAAATTTAACATTCAAAAATGTAAACAGGCTGGTATAGCATTAAAAATTAAGACTAGCAATACTTTTTGCATAAGTATAACATAAAATATTTAAAATGGCAACACTTTTTTATTGCGAAATAGTTTTGTGTTTTTTCGGGGTGAGAGTGAACGTATCTATTTGTTTTGCTGTGGCGCACAATAATAATATAAATAAAAACGGCGATCAAATTATAATAAAAGTGAATTAAATAAACTATTCACGTTTATATATTATTGTTATTAATTATTATTACAGAAATAAAACTATGTTAAATGCAATAAACTTCTTTATTGTGGTTTATTTATCATTTTCAATTTTCAATTGAACATTAAATTTATATCGAATTTACGTTTTGTAATATCAGTTATACATTGTTGTCATGTCAATTCAACATTATTGTCATATCCATATTACATTAGAATAATGTATTTCTTTTACATTTTTGATGTTAAAATTACATTGTTTTCACATCATTTATACATTTTTCACTTTCAATTCAGTAATGTTAAAATTACATTTTGTAAAGTAAATTTTGATCTTTTTTAATGTTGGCTGAATATTGTAAACAAAAAATGTTATTTTTATCGCTGTTTCATGTACTTTTTTTTTTGAGTATACATATAGGAGAACGCAAGGGCAGCCCGACGAGCGATACACCAAAGACCTTTAGAACCAATTTAATCCATTTCAATACCAGAATCTCATCATCATTACTGAAACTAATAAAAATTTCAAGTCTGAATGCATTACACAACGAAGTGATTTCTTGCAATCTTATTTGGTGGTTTCTTAAATGCGTGAACAGTATTAATTCCCCACAGGCGGCCTGGCCTAGGAGGCATTCGCTAGCAGGCAGGCAGTTAGCCTTACAGGCTGACACTGACTGTTCCATCCTCCTGTGCCTCTTCTGCCTGCTACATATGCGTGTGCAAGACACGCATGTTGAGAGACACTGCATCAGGGGGAAAAGGGTGATGTTGGTGATGCACTATTCAGTGCTTTTACCATCGATATACTCCTTTCATGTGTTTATGCGTATGTGTGGATGTGTGCTGCATGTGCCTGCATTTATAAAAATGTCCAGTAACCAGTAAAACCTAAAAAAACAAAAAAAAAACAAAAATTGCATATGCAATGCGACAGACGCTCAGCATTGATTCTGTGTGCCGTGTGCTCCGGCAGCCGGCAACAGCGTATAACGTGCATACAAAAGTTCAAATGTGTTGCGACCAGTTAACCTTGAAAATACCATACAACAAAAACAACGAGAGCATCAACAACTAAGCGACTGTGCACTAGGCACATTTGGTCTATGACGGGACATGGAGACTTTTTCTTGGTTTTGGTCTTCGACTTCAACTTCTGCTACAAGTTTAAGAGACTCTTTTGGGTTCCATGTATGTATGTATGTATATATGTATGAGTACGTATGAGTGTATGTTTTGCGTTCACATTCGCCTGTCTATGCTAAGTAATGCGTCTATGCGCAGATGAATGACACTTCATCTGTCTGTGATGCCTGACTGCTTACCTTCCTCCTCATTGCCAACCTCACTATCTTCCTCACCTGCTGCTGGTGCTTGAATTCTCCTTACGCAGACGTCGTTGATGGTGGTACTTATGTGTCTCTTGCAACCATTAATATTTAACTAAATTCGAACAAAAAATCAACCAAAATTACAAAAACATCTTTAAATAATGTTTAAAACCATTAAAAAAAATATTTTTATTCTGTCTCGCGGTCTGAGTTGAAGATAAAAAGTTTATTTTATGTTCATGTACTTTCAAGTCAGAGCATATTTCTAGAAATATTTAACTTTAATAGATTATTCGATAGACTGTGGTTGAGTTTAGACCTAGGTCCTCCAAGGAAACCATTTTTTGTATAAATAATTAAAATTTTTTTTAGTATGTATTCTGTATGTATGTATTTCAAATGCAGGATGTACTTATGTACGTCGGGCTAATGTCACAGCCATGGCGAAATTATAACAGGAGGGGTTGCAAGTAAAACTGTCTTCTTCTTCTAATCTTCTCAGAGAATTTTAGCTACCGAACAACTGTGTTTCTGTCAGCAGATTTCGGCATTTAACATTATTTACACACAGAGCCGGACTTAGAATATTGAGGCGCTAGGACCAATATTTTCTGGGGAGACTGGGGTATTGTGGACCTCATTTTTATTTTGGCTAAAAAATGGTTGAAAAAAAAACTTTTTCTGAAAATTTCAAAGCTTGAATTTGTAGTACAAAAAATAACCTCTCAATGGGTCGCAGCAGTTCGGCTATATTGTATTAAATTATGTATACAAGTTGTATCGGTTGGCACAAAAATTGTGTTTTTGCGATTTTGAACAATCTCGAGGAATGACGGACCACTTTGTAAATCGATTAAAAATGGAAAAATATGGTAGAAAAACTTTATTTTTGATTCAAAATGACAGAAGATGCATTATTAAAGAGAAATAAAGTGAAATGATTTGAAAAAAGCCAATGAAAATCAGTCTGAAACGCAATGTTCGCAAGTCCAGTAACTTGCAGTCATTCCGGAGCATGTCCAGTGAACAGTTCGATCGCACATGTTGCAAATTATGCAAAAATCGATGTTTTCTTCCACGTCACAATCGGTTGAAGACGTTTGTTTCCCTTGTGGTGCCCCGGCCTTATTTGTTTTCGGAAAATATCACGTCGATCTCGCGTGTATTCTTATTAAGAGCGAAGCGATATCACCGTTGAATATGCAACCGAAATTCTCTACAAAAGAGAACTTAACCTCAACATTGTATACTTACATTTGAAAAATGATTTTCGTTCCAAAAAAACTATTAGAAATTGTCGAAAAACTAATGCTGTGCTGAAATTTTGAATAAAAAATTACTTATATGCATCAAATACACGAAGCTAAGTTGTTAAATGCCAAGAACTGAGAGGTCCGTAATTCCCCGATAAAAGTGGTCCATAATTTTCCGAACGCTCTCTTTAACACAATGCCAACTTCATGCTAAATTTCTTGTCTGTGTCGAAGGCTTAAGGTTCCGCGAATATTACGAACATATTTACCTGAATTGGTTCTCGAAAAATGTGGTCAAATTAAACGAAATACAAAGTGCAAAAAAAAATTATCGAGGTATCACATTTCTATTTGGTATCGAAGCGAGGTAACAGTGCCTGTACATAAGTAGAGTCCTGAAGGGAAAATGAGCTTAACATGAGACGAGCTGATGGGAGTTATTTGCAGCTGTCAACCACTACTAGGGGAAAAAATATGCCGCTGATCCGCGATTCCCCGTGGTTCACAATACCCCAGTTTTCTTGAATTTTTTTACGTTTTTTATAATTTATGCTTATTTATAATCTTTTAGAAGTTCTAAACTAGAACTTACTTTAAAAAAAAAAGTTATGAGACACTGAAATCACGAAGAATGTCACTCTCCAAACTAAGAAGCATGAGTTTGGTCAAGCGATCTTGTTTCATACTCGTTCGCCATCCGTTTTTGTGGATCTTTAGTTTTGAAAAACATCAAAATATTTATAAGAAACCGTTTTGTTTTTGTTTTTTAATTTTTTTGAATTCTGTTTTAAATAGAATTCTAGATAGAATTGGTGGAGGCCCTCAACTAATGGAGGCCCTCAACTAATGGAGGCCCCGCTGAACCCATACTAAATCCGGCTCTGTTTACACAATCAAAGCAGTGTGTTTTGTAATATTTTTTTTTTGTAATGCTTTACTTGCTGCAGTGCTGTCACCACCTTTTATAATTATGTCATGGTCACAGCAAATGCTCCAATATTTCTTCAACTCTCTTAGTAAGTCTGCATCATCAATCTTTTTAACTCATTTTGAATAACTGTACGATTTTTTATACAATTATGTAACAAAACTGGGAATTTTGCAGACAAGATAAAGAATCTGCGAAGCACATCTTAGGACAGTTCCCTGCACTTATGCATATTTGTAAAAGGAATCTGTGGCACCATCTAATACTAGATGCTAATTTGAACACATATTATCTAACGTGCGAAGGGAGAGGGAAGAGTCGGACAATTAATTACGAAGTGTTACATGGGGAGGGGAGAGGTCATCAACTGTATTACACTAGTCTATAAAATTAAGTTTATTGGCGGTATGAACAAATGGGAGTGAAATGGCGGATGTTTCATCCCATCCTTAAAAGCTCTCTGCATTTTTTTATTTTATACCTAAAAGCTCGCTATTTTAATCATAAAACCACACTACACTAAAATAAATAAACTGGGGGGCTCGGAACCCTTTCCACCCTGACTACTGCCATCCACTACTTTATGAGCTCTCTGGGTGACGAGGTACTCAGGTACCTTTTTCGTATCCCATTTTCTTAAACGTAACGTGATGGGACGTTTTTGACTCCAGATTTGTGTCCAGCATGAAAAATTCATTCGCAAACACATGAAATCATCTTATTCGCAAAACTCATGCAGGGCAGTGTTATTGGATCAGCTCCAAAGTTTTAGGAGACAATCTTAAAATATAATTATTTCTTTAACCCATTATTGTTCAGAGCACCCCAACTCGGAAGATCTCTTTCACTGCTGTGACTGCACGAACTTAGGAAATATATGCCAGCCTCATCCGGATTCCTCATCATTGATAATGACCAGTGAATTCCCCACTGTTACAGTGAATTCTCCACTGATACAATGAACTCCTTTGGAAAAAATGAGCCATTGATGAGTAATGGCAAGTCAATAAGTTATCGAGCATACAATAATATTTATTTGAAAAAATTTAAATTGATTATTCTGTAAAATTTTTGTCAGTTTTTTTTTGAGGTTAAGTTAAAAAACTCGGAAACTCAACATATTTATCTTCTTTTGTCCTTAGTCTGATAAGGTCCATCAAATGCATCATTGTATTTAATTTATTATGTTTAACCCAGATAACCCTAAAAGTTATTGAGAAAGTAAAACAAAATTATTTCATTGCATTTACGCTCGAAATGTGATTATAAACCCATGCTTAACTTAGGTGAAAACATTTTATTCAAAAATCAGGAGTTTTAGGCCGTACTACTTATATTTAATACATTAGGAAAATTTGTTCATTTGAAAGTACAAAAACTTTTAAAAAATTTTGCATATTTCACGGAAAATTATGCCATTTCTCCTTGCCAATGAAATGAAAATTTTATTTATTAATAAATTATTTTAAAACATCTTACTTTTCAATTGCATTTCTTCTTTTTGCTATCTTGCTTTTTTGAGCACTTACTTTTACGACTCCCTTGTGCGTACTGAGTAGCTTTTTGCATGCTGCGCTTTTGCATACATTGTTATGCGTCCATGATGGGACATGATCTTTTTTTACTGGTTAAATAGAATCACTTATTAACAAAAGTAATATACGTACATAAGATAAGAATCTTTTCGCACAATGATTAAGAACAAAAAAAGAAGAAATAGACTAAGTAAACAAAAGTGATTAAATTATACTTAACTCTATTACATATCGTCGCCTGAGAATTGATTTGGCGTATAAGTGTACAAATTCGTATGCCTATACGCCAAATCAATTCTCAGGCGACGATATGTTGAACTTAAAATTAAACCCACATATGAAATATGGATCTTTGGTATTTTCGTATTTTAACGACTGGAGTAAAATTCAAAGATGGAGAGCTTAAATTTGTTTCTGTTGACAATACAACGCATGTAATTAGGCAGTGCATTCCACAGCCTAATGGTGTTAATGAAGTAAGACCTTGACGAGATCAAATACTTGAATTTTGGAAGAATCAAGCAATTCATGCGACTGGACCGGCTAAATTCTAACTTGTCAAAGAGATATTTAGGAATCTCAGTCACAATAAGCTTGTGTGAGAAGATGCAGTTCCTGGCTTCAAGATAATCAACCAGATTGCAGCCAAGTAATTGATTTCTGCAGGTTGATAAGTGGTCAAATTTCTTAAGGCCAAAAACATAACGTGTGGCATTGCTGAATGCAATTTCAAGCCTATGCAATGACTGGGAGTCCAATTTGCTGTAGACATGTTCCGCATAAGTTATAATAGGAACAATCAATTGTACAACAAGCTTTTTTCTGGCCTCAATAGGTAAATATTCAGCAGACATTCTTAAGCAACGTAAGGTCAAAAAAAATTTTTTTACAACACTGTTTACATGATCAAAAGATTTGTTCGGGTTCAGGGATAAACCATTATTACTACTCCATTTACTAAGAGCAACTAAGTTCGCATTCATCTTAGAGCACAGGTCGTTAACAAGCTCTAGGGGGCTGGACAAATAAAGCTGAATATCATCAGCATAAGCATGCATAGAGGAATGTAGGCCCACTGAAAAAATATCATTTATAAAAATACTGAATAGCAGTGGACCAAGAATTGATCCCTGTGGAACACCAGACTTGATGGAAATGTATTGCGAAGAGACATTGGCGACTTTAACTCTTTGTACCCTATAATGTAAGTAACTATTCATAAATGGAACTGCATTGGTGTCGAAACCATAAATTGTTTTTAGTTTTTCGCATAGCAGTGAGTGACTAACATTGTCAAACGCTTTGGAAAAATCCAGTAAGCACAGTAGGGTAGCATGATCCTTGTCATATCATATCCTAATATCGTCCATAATTTTCATCATAGCTGTAGAACAACTATGTTCGGCTCGGAAAACCAGATTGAAGAGGTGACACAAAATTATTTACGTGGATATATGCGGGAATTTTCTCAGCCATGAGATTTTCGCAAACTTTTGACAAAGATGAGAGGATGCTGATAGGTCGGAAATCATTTGGTGTAGAGGCTGAAGAGATTTTAGGTTTTGGAATAATAGTTGCTATCTTCTAAGCTTTGGGGAAGCTTTACTATATTTAGTGCATTAGGTATATCTGGGTTAAACATTAGTTTCATAAAAATTATTAATGAAAATTTTCTTCGAAAGATATCCACTGGTTCTCCATCCTGATTATGTACCTAAATTGAACGATCAGGTGAAATTACAGCAGAGTTTCAATGTGAGTAGGTTACAAAATATTCAGTGAAATCATCCTTACAAAAGTAAATAGGTATATTTAGTACAATAAACAAATTTTCGGTGATATCTCATTCTTATATATTTTTTCAAGCTTAATTCTAATGTTAATTCTAATCACTGAAGTAGAATCAATACTAAAATATATATTGGGGGTTGGACTTAGATCTTATTGGTCGCAATGTCATTCCCAATAATTATAATAATAGTAATCCTAATGCTAGCAGGATTTTAAATTTATGAAAATAACATTAGGTTAGATTTCCAACTAAATTAGTCAATTTACACATACATATATAGCTAAAAATGTGGATAAAAAAGTAGAAAATAATTGAAGAGCAGTGAGTATACAGAATTGGAATATAAATAAGGCAGTATTAACACATTAAGGACGAGCGGGAACCAATGTAGATAAATCAAAAAAGTAACATGAGAAAAAATGGTTTTTTAACCTGGCTTAGGAACGGCTCAGCGACAAGGCGCCATATGGCACCGCTAGGCATTACTGGGTTAAGGAGCTTCATGGTAAAGAAGCTAGTAAAGAAAAGGAGAAATGCTTTTCTCATGGTAAGACTATGAATACAATTTTATAATGCTAAAAAATTGAAGAAAATAAATTAAAAAATATTTTAGAATACCATCAAAAGTGAAATTTTTTTTTAAAAGATATGTATTTTTTAAACATATATATAAAAAAAAACTTTGACGCTTTATTGAAATTTTAATTCCAACATGCGGTACTACAAGTACATAGTTACCCATAAAACACAAGATTAGTAACACTTCAGAAATGAAAAAAAAAACAAAAACAAAAATATAGAAAAATAAAACGTCATAGACTCTAATAAATATTATTTTGCTAAGAAGAAGAAGAAGATAAAGAAAAGGGCCCCTTATGTACAATAAAGCCATACAAAATGTTTCTGACAACTTTGACACATCGATTTATTAACGCATCCTTCTCTCTTCCTCCGTCTCGCTATCTCGCACATTTGAAACGCGCAAAGCGATTGTTGCTCCTGAGTCGGTGAAAATGATTAAAGCACGATCGATGCGATCATTGCACGCTAGGTAAAGCGCTCGCTGATATCGTACCAACTGAAATATCAACCATTCCACCACTCCTTTGCTTTGCATTGTGAAGATGCGCGTGCGCAATTGCGTAAATTGATACCGTTTGAAATTGATCGAGAATCCTTTTATGATCGTAAACTGTGGGGTCATATATCAAAATCTTAGGTAGGCAAACGCCCTTTTTCAACGATTTAAATGAAAGAATTGATTTGAAGTGATCGAGATGGGGTCGAAAAGTTACTATGGGCAAAAATTATTAAACTCATTGAAAAAATATCAAATTAAAATATTTCCTAGTTTTCTCAATTCTTCAACTAGATTAGATTTAGAAGAAAGGCAGTAGGCCTTCCATAGAAATTAAGTAGTCCTTTAGACCATTGCACTTGTTCAGATACAGGAAAAATAAATTTTTTGTTTGTAAAAAGGTAAAAAGTACTATAGGCAGAAAAGTTAAGAAGAGGAAAATTAAACTTTTAAGTTTCTTGAAGGAACTTTAGTATCTTTAACCCTTTCAGACATAACAAAATATATATGACCCATTTGCCTATGGTTTAATTGCTTCTTTTTTTTATTTCTTGCATCAAAAAAGTACCATACAAACATGTATGGTGCCCTGTGAACAAACCGACTAGGATGAAAAAATAATATAAATCATTGTCATATTATGTACATACAAATGCATGTAGTTGGAATTTTTATAATAAATAATACGTCCATATTCAACTCAATTAAATTCTTTGCACAAAATTAAACAAAACACAATAATTTGTATGAGCCTTAGAAAAATAAGAATTATTAAAAAAGTTAAAAAAGTGCACACAAATTTTTTTACCCATAAACTAAGGATCGAAACCTTAAAGCCGGTCAAACCTAGCCACTTTTTGGTCGCTCTACACAAATTTCGGCTTGGGGAAAACTTGTTTTTAATAATATACACACTAGCGGATTATAGAGTGGGACTTTGGGGGATAACCACTGATTTTGTTCAGAATATTTCACATCACATTTCCTGTCGATTTTGATGTGGGGCGCATGGCTGTTAACCGACATGGGAAAAAATTATAGCTGACGGTAAATTTGCCTCCCTTTGAATATTTAGAGAAAGTAAATCAAGCCAGATATTAATTACTACTACTATTGTGGAATAATAGCCCGATGCATGTTCTTCATGTTTTATAATATATAACGGTGCCATCTTAAAAGTTGCACTTCAAAATACCATAAACCAATGTTAAAGTTTTTTTTTTGCAATAAAAATAGCTCTAAATTTCTTATAGATGGACTGAATTACATGCCCAAATTATTTCTTCTAAGTACTAAACCAAAACAAAAACATATAAAATCTACGTTCCAAGTAACTTTACAAAGGCCTTAACGAACTTGAACAGAAACTAAAATAAAATTTCAGCAATAAAATTTCCCAAATCTAACAGGGAGAAAAGAGGAAGGAATGGCAAAATGTATACATATAGAACAGTAGTGGTAGTTCCTTTCAATAACACTATTTGGTGAAAATAACTGGCTTTGTAATTCTCATTTACTTTACAGTATTTTCACTTATATAGATTGTTGAAATGAGGGAAGTATCACAAATATCACTGTTGAGGAACCGTAGCTGGTTCCGAAACGATCGTCTGATCTGCTAGTTCTATGAACTTTTTGAAATTCTTCTGGCATCATTGTTCACTTAAAGCCTAACAATTGAATTTAATTCAATTTTTACTGAGAAAAGAGTTAAATTAAATTAAATCATTAAGAAATAAATACCGATACTTTATTCTAATACTAAGTACTTTTGTACTCGCTACTTTCAAATGAGTATTTACTTGGGATCGAGTAACTCACATGCATACTTACTTGCAATTCATATTAATAATTTTCAGGGACCGTAATCATTATAAGCAGTATCAAAATTTAATGCTTATTACTTGAATTTTATTTATTTGATAATCAATAAAAATTATTTTTCGATTTTTTATTTTTTTGCTACATACATAGACTTTTGTCAGCAACAATAACAGCGAAGTGTTGGTTTTGTTGTTGTTGTTTTTTTTTTTTCTTGTAGTTTTTTCTTAGATGAAAACCTGGAAAATATTTTACGACCTAGCTTAAAACCATAAAGTTGTGCAAAGATTTGATTTTTTCGTTTCAATCAAAAATATAAAAAACAAATAATGATTTTTTTTTCCTGAACATAAAAAAAATCAGAAAATAATTATTATTTCTGAGCAAAAAATAAAAATCAACAGGTAAAAATTATTTTTAATTTTTAGTGGGAATGCTCAGAAAAAAAATTTCTACTGATTCCAAGAAAGCATGCAATCATTATCAATTTGGCGTACTCGACATTGTTCTCCGATATTTGGAACACGTTGTTTTTTCCGTTTAAATATTAAAAAACAATTATTATTTTCGGTCCCTGATAATTTTAAATACTTGACAAATCACCTCTGCAATTTATTATCCCAAAGTTTGCTGGCAAAACTATGGTTATACATAGTCTGCATTCAAACGGTAAGACTAATCTCATTAGATTTTTTGACATTCCCTTTTGAAGTTTCCTGTAGCATTTATACGATCAGACTAGTTGCATTAAACTTTCAACATTTTAATTTTCGTCTATATGAGAAAACATGGAACTACAAAACTGTATAAAGAGAAAAATTTATATAGTTTCATGAAATGATTCCCGAGAAAAAAAGCTTAATTTGATTTAAAGAATCGTTTTGAACTTTGAAGGTTCTACTTTAACTCTTCTTAAATTAAAACGTGTTTTTGTAAATTCGCTGATGTAATTTTCGGCAGCTGTATGTAAACGTTGTGTGAATTAATTGTAACTGTTTTTTAAAAAAGAGTAACAAAATTTGTTAGCACTTCTCTTTAATATTAACAAAATAAAAGTACGTTTTATGAAAATAAAACAAGATAAATTGAAAAAGAAGGAAAAAATCATCAAGAGCTGTTGGAGCACATTTGACTTTTGCCAAAGGTGCACATTTAACAATATCAAATGTCCCTCATATTGCAGATTTACAATACAATTATTACATTTTCTGTTTATACATTTTTAAAGATATGGATAAAGCGAAAGTGAAGAGAGTTAATTTATATATTAGAAAAAGAAACGGCGACATCAGCCTCCGAAAAATATGGGGTAAATAGGACAAAATATATGGTCCTTCATACAAAATTTTGGTGTCGTACCCCTCTTCCAATCCCACCCACGTTTTTCCTGTAGTATGAATTTTTCAAACCTTGTGTTTGAGGGTTGCTAGTTAATTTCTCATTCCAGACACATTTCACTGAAATAAGTCTGAAATGCAGAATTTCATTCGACACTTTTTGTATGGCGAAATTTTACATTTCGAACGCATTTCAACGAAATGTTAAATTTGCCTGAAATGAACTCTCGTGTATCCGCACTATTAGAAAGAAAATTAAGTTTGGGAGCGGGGGAAATTTAAATGTCCTACACACCCTCTAATAAAAATACTCTATGCACTGAATGATAGGTAGGCATAAAAACTGATATCCGATTCGGAATCGCCAAAAAATACGTTTTTGGATGTTGAAAATCGACAAAACTCGCATAGCTCAAGACAATAGAAGGAGGCGAACATTCAGCGAGAAAAAAGGCCGAATCAGAGCATGTAAAGCAGTTGACAGAACGTCTTTAAGTTCGGTATACACCAGGGATGGTTGACTAAAAGTAATTTGCATGGATGGAAAAAATAATTTTTCCAATTTTTAAACGTAAAAATTTATTTTAAAAACTTTAAACGCGTTTTTTTCCAAACGATGTTTTTTAAACTGGAGTTTTACAGAATTGATTTTGAAAACCAAATTGTGATTGGTTCGTTATCATCATGACTATAAATGGAACCTCAAAAATTGAAATATCCTCTCTTCTTTTTTTGTACAAGAGAAATTCCAAACAAAAATTTGTGTTTTTGTTTTTTTTTTTTTTGGGGAAAAAATATCCTTTTCACTTTTTTGTGCTTCAGAGTGTAGAGAAATATCTAGCAAATAAAATCTTTTTCAGTTTATGTTTTTATTTTTATTAGGAAGCTCGGGATCTATCCTACCACCAAAAATTGATTTTTTTGTAGATGTCTTCTACACCCGCCATCTTGAATTAAAAGGTCTCAAAAAGTATTTTTTTTTTTCGTTCTTCAATTCTGTAAAAAAAAGATTCCCCAAAAAGTATATTTTTCTCTAATTTTAAACTGGATTCATCCAACTTTATCCAGATTCTTTCTCTGGAAATATGATCAAACTTTTTTTTTCTGTTTATGAGGTGCCGAGTCCAGAATCACTAAAATTCACACATACCTTTGGCATGGTCTAGCCATGGTATAGTTTATGATAGCGTAATTTGTAGACTTTTCGAAGCTTTGCAATGTCAATAGAGGGCTTTTTATTTAAATTGTTTATTTAGCTACAAGTTACGTGTTACGAAGTTGAGGTTCTTAGTTAGAGAAGAGAGAGAGTATATACAAAAGAGATAAAAATGTCACTAGTAAAACTGTGTCAAAAACATGAATGAGAGCTTTGTAAAATCTTGGTCCTGCGATGTACATAAAACAGGGTATTTTCTTAGACCCAACAACCAGAGCAATTCAATTCACCATAAATTCTTTATTTTACCCTAATCTGGTTGAAAGCCGGTACTTTTATTCACTTTGCGGCGTTTTCAGGTAGGGGCAAAGGAAGGATAATTTGCCCCCTTGAGATCTTAAGCACATACAAAAAATTTAGCTTTGGGTTTTTCCAAGCTAAATTTTTGTTTGTTAATTTATAACCGACTGTCAGTTTCACGAAAATTTTAGATTTGTGTTTATAAAAATTAATAAATTTATAAAAATATATTTTATGAAATTGCCCCATGTTGCTACCATTTCAAGGAGACTTGAATCTCCGCACCTACCTCGTATCCTAGACAAATTTTCTTCAGCAATAATTTTTATAAATGTAATTTGTTGTTATTGGCAAATAAAAAAAACCTATTCCCTATTGTACCATTGTACCTTACCCTTTCCATTCTTTTGTTTTGCTTTGGTTGTGTTGTTGATTAATCTGAGACTCCTTCGCATTGGGAATCACGCTTTTTGCGCAGAATAAACAGAATAAATCGAATTCAATTAATAAATGTCAAGCTTTAAATGCATTTTTGTTGAGGTTGAGGTTGGAGCAATTTTCGTAGTTGTTGTTTTCATAGAAAAAAATGCTAACAACATGCAATATGTATATGTATGTATGTAGAGTTGAACCTTACGAAATCAAAGAAAAAACATGAAGATGAATACAATTGCATCCCAAGTGAATTTCAGATCTGTTGTTGTAGTAGCGGCAGCAATGAGGAGCGAGCAGCACAAGTCACTTGGGTGATTTTTCAAAATATAAACAACAACCTTGAAAAATAACAATTGCCAACAACAATAATACTATCTACCACCAACAATAACAGCAACAAAAACACCAACAACCGTGGCAGCTACAATCCCATTTACGAAATGTTGAAAAATTGCGCCAATTGAATTTTTTGTTGTTTTTAGTGTTGCTATTGTTGTTGTTGTTTTTACTAGCCTTCAGAAAGCGAGTGGTATCTGTTTGTTATCCTGCGTCCGGCGGTGTTAAATTTCTGGGCGGTCTGTTTTCAGCAAATTTATTTATATTTTTCAACTCGTAAAAAAGATGGGAATGAAAAAGTTTTCAGTCATTTTTTTTTTCTACATACTTAAATATTCTCATATTTTTTCAATGAATGCTTTTTGCTTTTGTAATAAATTTTTGTTATTTGCGTTTTTGTTTCGGAGCTGCGAAGAAAAAACGCTAGCGTAAAATCACACAAAATCGCACGTTGCTACAAAAATGAGAAAAGTGAAAATGCTTAATTGCTCCTGTTGCTGTTGCAGTTGCTGCTGATTCTTCTTCTTATTTTCTACTGTAACTTCAACTTCATCATTTATTATCGTGGCCGTCGTCGTCGTCGTCTTCGCTCTTGTAGCTGTTGTTGTTGCTGTTGCAGTTGCAAAGTGCTTTGCGTGCTAATTTCACATTAGGCCGCAATTAATTAAAGCAGAAAATGTAATATGTTTCTTTCTGTTTCTGTGTGTGTATGTGTGTGTGTGTATATGTGTATGTATGCAACAGTGCAAACAGATGCAGCAATGTGTTGCATGCAATTCAACTACTCATTTATCTGTTGCTGCTGCTGTTTCTGTTGCTATGAGTTTGCACACATTGCCAATGCCGCCGCATTTGCGTGTTGCGTCTGCGCAACAATGTGCAAATTATAAGTTGATATTGTTCACTGAATTTTATGATGTAAAATGAAAAATTATAAATGCACAAATGAGAATTTTAAAATAATATAACAAAAGCAACAAAAACTTTCTTTTAATATTTTTCGAATTACATACATACATCAAAGTACTGGCTTATATATGTATAAATTAAAGATCTGAGTACCTACTAATATTTATATAACTACTGTTACTTTTGATGACTTACCTTAACTTTATACATACATTAAATTTTAAATCTAATAGTGCGGACACACGAAAGTGCATTTCGTTGAAATTCTGCATTTAAAATTTAGGTGGACACACGACAAAAACGAATTTCAAATTCGTTTTTTGACAGATTATAAGTTTGGAGAAGAAGAATTTTTGTGTGTGTTTTGTGCAAATAAAAATAAATAAAAATGTTGCCTTTCAATTGGATTTGGACACCAAGAATTTATATAGCAATTATCCAACTTCATTATTTTACTTTTTCGTTTAATAAATATTACAAGAACAGCAGTTATTAAAACAAAATCCAAAATGTCTAGAAAAACGTAGAGAAGAAGGTGGTAATATGGCCCCTGCAGGTATAATGACCCCCCAGTCGTTCTCAATGTGGAAGAAAGCCATCTATGATTTGGGTCAGTCATTGAGGCGAACACATGTTTAATTATCTTTTAAAAAGGCACGCCTTCGCTTAATTTCTCAAAGTTAAATAACCTCTTTTGAAAACACGTGGGCCACAAAATTTTTGTATGCTGAAACTTATTCAAGTTTTCGTACGTGGGATATTTTTTCAAGTGTATTTTTTCTATCGGTGGAAATTTAGCAACCAGCTTTCAATAATTTCAAGGTAAGTACTTTCTATTTTTGTTATCTAGTATTTTGAATTTAGTTTTTATTAACATCGAACCCAATTGTCTAATGTGGCCCCCTGTATCTGCTGGTATTATTAAATGAATGGAGTATAATTGCTGTGTTAAAATTATTATTGGCCTCATTTATTGGAATTTTTATACATATTGCAGATGCCACGGACGCATCTTTCCTCGAACGCACCGAAAAAAAGAAAAATGTGGGATCAGGAACAAATGGAAAAAGCTGTCGAAGCAGTACGAAAAAGATTATGGGATACAAAAAAGCTGTAAAAATTTTTTGTGTACCAAGAACAACATTAAAAAGGCTCGTTAATGAATCAGAGGTGGATAGCAGTATGTGTTATATTTCTATGTCTGGGCGTATTATTAATATTTATTTCAGATTTAGTTGTACAGAAACCACTGGGTAGAAAGTGTATACTAACGCCTTATCTGAAGCAAAAGTTGATCGAGTTTTGTTTATGGAAACTAAATTTTATGGCCTGACACGTGTGGATGTCAGAAGAATGGCTTATCCATTTCGAAACGGGGTAGCAGATAGAGTATGGCTGGATCATTTCCTCGCTAGACATAAAACGCAATTATCTCTAAGGAAACCAACAGGAGCTTCATATGCTCGAGTCAAAGGCTTTAATCGCGTAACAGTTAATGATTTTTTTTTACATATTAGAAGCCGAGTGCACAAAGAGACAGTATCCTCCAGACCGCATATTCAACGTAGATGAAACTGGGTTGACAATTGTGTGAACGAAAATTCCAGAAGTAATAGGCAAAAAGGGGAAAAAACAAATCGGAGCTTAAACAGCTGAAAAACGAGGATCATTAATGACCTTGGTTTGTTGCATGAGTGCTGGAGGAACCTACGTACCACCAATGATGATACTCCCAAGAAAAAACTTTTCCGATGTTTTGGTGAAAGGGTGCCCCACCAGGTTATCTTGGGAAACTTCATCCCTCGGGTTGGGTACAATTGAATTTTTACACGAAATGGTTTGAACTTTTCCTAGAAAAAACAAATCCGACAGAATAGTCTCCAGTTCTTCTTATTCTTGATGGGCATTACAGTTCCAAACGACAAAGCAACGGCTTGCATCTTTTGTGGTGGGAATTTTTCGGTTAAACAAATGGGAGAAATTTGGGTGAAATGCCAAAGCTATCTACTATGACTTTTACCACTAGAAATGTTTTTCTTATTCACTTTTGTTTTTTTGTTTCTTTTCATACATTTATTATGGCCCCCGGGGTGCCATATTACCCACAAATTTGCTTACATAGCCGTTTTCTACAGTTTTTGTAAAAATAATTTTTTTTTCACAAAAATTGCTTTATTTTTCTTTTTCAATAGCGGTCATTATCGCCAATAAAACAAAGATCATATAGGTGTAAATCAATTGTTTCTATATGAGTTTATTATTTTTTAATCAAATTAAATCTAACTGGGGGCCATTTTACCACCTTCTCTTTTCATAGATCTTAAAATTTTCTCGCTTTTTACAACCTTGTGTTTGAAGGTTGCTAGTTAATTTATTCATTTTAGACGCATTTCCATGAAATGAGTCTGAAATGCAGAATTTCATTTGCCACTTTTTGTATGGTGAAATTCTGCATTTCGAACGCATTTCAACGAAATGTTAAATTTGCCTGAAATGCACTCTCGTGTGTCCGCACTATAAGAGGAAAATGAAAAACTTATGCAATTCTTCACTATTCATTTCTGAAATAGTCTAAGAACCGGATACAAGAGTTCTGTCCCAATCGCTTGGTTCCCAAAAGTATTATAAATTAAAAGAATTATATTTGAAAACAATGCACGTGAAAGTTTGTTTTTTTGTTAGGTAAACTTTCCCAATAACGAAAATACTCGAATGAGGTGTCAAATGAAAAAGCTTGATCTACACAATACAAAAATAAAATGAAACAATTTTGGTAGCTCAAAAGTTTCTTATCTTTGTTTCAGAAAATGATGGCCCTGTTTTTTTATAAAGTAGACGACATCGTTTCGCCTATGATTTAATAGCATATGTAAATAAACACTAAATAATGTAAATAATTTTGGAAAAAGAAACGGTCTTCATGGGACTCAAACACAAATTCAGATTGGGTCGTTTTAAGTCTTTTGCCGAGCTAGAATTTCAAAAGTTGGATAAAAATATAATGCGTTCTTTATATTTTTGAAATTTTAGTTACAAGGGTTTTTCATGCTGCTGATCACGAATCTATCATTAAAATTTTTAAAAACAAAATGGCAGATCTAATATTACAGTTTTTCCATTATTAAAGTAGTATATTTTTGGATTAAAACAAGTGTTTCGTGAAAAGAATTGGGAAAATAACTGGAAAAATTTGTATTACGGATAAATGTGACTACAAAAAATTCTTTGAAACAATTTTTATTTCCACCTTTATATAACTATAAATTCTCCACTTTTAGTGAATTTAATTATAAATGGAATGCAAGTAAAAATTAACCATTTTTAACTCAAATCATCTTAGTGGGATCAAAAGTACGGATATTCAGCTAAACTAAACTGAGTCCCTCCTGCACTCGTCGCATGATGTGATAACATACTTTACCCATTGTGCAACAATGGGTTTTTAAAATTTTTAATTTTCACTTTTCAATGCACTTCCATTCATCGCTTAGTGTTAATATTATTTTACAATTTCAATTAGGAAAGAATAAATTATAAATTAAATAACAATTTTTGATATGTTCTATTATTCCATTAATAGGTAAGTATATTCCAAAACAACGGCGAGTAAGGAGCTGCTGGGGATTTTTGAGCGAAAGGTACTGTTCATTATTTTCGGGCCAGTATGCATCAACGGAGAGTGAAGAATGAGATTCAACGACGAACTATATCAGCTGTATAGCGGTGTGCCCCTAATCAACATCATTAGGTGTAATCGCCTGCGATGGTTGGGGCATGTATATAGAATGCAGGCGAACTGCCCAACGCGAAGAGTCTTATTCAGTGATCCTGTGGGAGCAAAATGTCGTGGCAGACCAAAGCTTAGGTGGATAGATTTTGTCCAAGACGACCTTCGAAAACTAGGCATACGGGATTGGAAATCCAAGGCAGCAGATCGAGAAGTATGGAGACGAATTTTGAACCAGGCTCAAACCCGCATGGGACTGTAAAGCCAACTAAAGTAAAGTAAAATATATTCCAAAACCGAGTTTGATACAAAAATTATGTGTTGCATACTTTTAGGCTTAAAGTTAAGTATATAATAAAACATACACTTTTAAACTAACACATACTATGAAACTTCACATGACACCGACGTGACTTTTGATTTTAATTTCTATAAATTCGCCAAAAATAGTTTTCCAGCGCATGAAACATCACACTATAACAAATATAAATGAGATTATCTCAAAACTATGTTTTAGACACTTCTATCCTCATGGTGCAATATACGAATACAAATAAATATAGCATTATTATAATTAAAAAAAAAACAAATTTAAATTTGTATGGATTGAACTTTTTTTTTTAAAAAAAAAGACGTGTAAAAAATAAATTTGTGGGATTTGAACCTTGGCCACAAGTGGCTACGTACTTGCTGACACACTAGATAACTAGGCTATAGCGTCATGGGTTTTGGCGGCCACTATTCTGGAGTTCGGTTTTTCTAAGCAAGTGAGACAATTAATACGAAACCTCATAAGACATTGTGGTAACATTTGGTTTTAATTTCTATCAATTCACTCCACTATAAATTTTCTTTCAGCCCCGAGTAAAGACGTTATCACATCAAAAACAATTTCGTGGAATTTTTTATATTATATGTACATAAAGGAGAAACATTTCAAAAAAATTTTAACGATCCTACAAATAAATCTAAACTTCTTATTAATAAATATGGGCAGCCAAAAACCAGAATTAAGATTTGATTGCATCGCCTCAATTCATTGAAGTTACCACCGATAAAAAAGTGATACCGTTTTGCCGGGACAGGTTACAACTCAATGCTAAATAGAAGGTATAAAAGGTAATGCTTGACTATGTGGACGCTGTTGCCATAAATATCACTTTGATTTTGAAAAATATTAAATTAAATATATTTATCATTATTTTCTTATCAGCTTAGTAATTTAAGTACAATTGGTCAAAATATGAAAGAAAAATCGAAAACTCATTTAATAAATAAGGAAAAATATACCAAATTTCTTATTTTACAAAGAGAATATGGTATTTATGAAAAAATTCTATGAATAAATACCGAAGCTATGACCAATTATGTACCAAGACCAAAATTAAAATTTTTCGCTATATATGAGGCATTTCATGTGAAGCGGACAACGAAAAAAAAGTAAGGTTCTGAAATTCGTTGAAATTCGAACCTGTAGAAAATATTAATGTTGACACACAATTTTTTTTTTGTATGAAGTTCATTGGTCAAGTTATTGGCTTTTAAAGAATTGACGTAATTGAAATATTGATTTTTCGGAAGTAATTTTCAGAATTAAACAAATTTACAATAAAATATTTAACATGGTGATTTAAATAGGAAATTTACTGTCCTTTTCAATTATGGAATCAGACCGGAAATTAAAATCCTTTTTAATGCACCAAACCGGAAGTAAAAGTTTAAAATCAAAATTTTAATAACTTCGACCATTTAAAAATTAAAATTTATTTTTCAAAATATAGCTTAAAGTATTTAAATAATACCCTTAAAATTTCAAAATGGGATCTACATTAGTTTAGGAGATAGATACATAGGTGTCGCAGTGAGCGCGGTAGCTATGTCCTTTAATTCATGCATCTCCAAAACTAATGTAGATCCCATTTTTAAGCTTTAAGGATATGATTTAAATACTTTAAGCTAAATTTTAAAAAATAAATTTTAATTTTTAAATGGACAATTCTTTAAAAACATATAACTTGGCAAATAAACTTCATACTTTCAAAATTGTGTGTCCTCATTCATATTTTCTAAAAGTTCAATTAGACCGAATTTCAGAACTTCACATTTTTTTACGTTGTCCGCTTCACATGAAATGCCTCATACGTATTTTTCCTCATTGTCAAACGAATCAAAATTTATTTTCATAGGTTGTCAATTTTAGATGTTATAGAAGCTTGACTGAGCCCCCAATCACCTATTTTCATGTTGAACTTTGGGACCGAAACACCCTGTATATATACTCTTTTATATACTATTGATTTATATTAAAATAATGATCAAAATTTTTATTGGTGACCAAGTTTCTCTGTTGGTCAGTTTAACGAAAATTGTTCTTGGGGATAAAATGGCTCCATTAAAACCCACCCAGACAACGAAAACAACTTGACAATCATAAAGAAAAGAAATAATAGCATTTGTAGCTTATAGAAAAAAACGACGACCTACATACATACATATTAGAAAAAACCAAAACCTCTGTACATAAATTTGGAGCTCACATTTGTAACCAAAGTAGAAAAAGCAAAAAAAAAAAAAGAAAAACAAAAGAAAATGAAAAAATTTGTTTTATTTCGCTTTGCATAACCTAAAGAAACAATTTTCCAAATTTACAATCGTAGCGATTTTTAACTGGCCCACAATAAATTTCAATTTGCTCCAACAAAAACAAAATCAACAGCAGCAACAAACAACAATAGTATCACCAACAAAACCAAAATAACATTCAGGTGTGAAAATCAACACGGAAATCGAAATATTTTACTTTTTCTGTTGGTAGTTCCCTGGGTGTGTGTATGTATGTTTGTGTGTGTATATACCCAGCAGTTTTTAAGACAAGTACTTCAAAATTAAGGCGCTTAGAAAGTGCTTTGCTAGAGCACCATGTCAACCGAAAATTGCAAAGCAACCATGCGAACAACAAATGAAGTTTTAAATCGAACAGTAAAAACGAGTATCGTTTAGTGAGACGCAATGAACGATTGACTGAGCGAGAAACGAAGCGAGTTAGTGTTCAAATAACAGCAGTGATGCCAATTAAGGATTTTTTGACCTCTTTGGAGGAGTTTAAGGGTTGAAAGATTGTTGCGGCGAAATATTTTTTAGCGATATCAGCTAATTTCAACCGGTAAGTCGCATTCTGCGATTTGTGGACTAATGAAAGACTTGTTTACGAATTAACATTAACTTGCGTTTTCGATTGTATCACGTTTATCCGGTACTGTATCCGTAATTCCAGCAAGCTTCGACTAAAAAACAAGAAAACGGTATCTGACACTTTTTTAAGCTCAATGATTTTGTGAGCCGGCAGAGAAAATCTTAGCATTTAAGAATATGTAGGTATGTAGGTTAAATACTGAAAATGCCAGACTGGGTTCGCGATGGGTTAATATTTTATTTTAACTTTTTCTCCTTAAGCCTTAATAAAAACGTATGCAAAATTCAAAAACGTTGGAACTTTTTAATGACTTCCCATTTTTCTTATGGTAAAACCATTATAAATATATCATATCTATATAACTCGAGGACGCTGAAGTCAATGGTGATGACAGTTTTTTATTTTATGGTGCTTGAGATATATGCAATTAAATTAATAACACAGTCCAACAAATTAAGACTGCAACAGAATAGCCACCCTATAATCCTGAAGGGGCATGATTTATAAAGCATTTTCGTAAAATTAACTTATAGTCCAGCACGTCTCAGTTTTGTCTATAATAGCTCAAAATTTTAATTTTTTGTCGAAAGAAGCTGAGTACTATGTGCAAAAAGTCTTTTAAATTGATAACTGAGAAAAATCTTATTAGGTAAGTTTTATGGTAGAATTTTACGAGGATTACTTCTATTGAACATTTTAACCCATTAGTTTCTCTTTTTATGGGACAACTTGACCCCGTTTTTTGATTAAAGCAGATTTTGACCTTGAAAAAATCGCTTATTCGACCTAAGGTAGCGAAACGCCTTGGCAGTATTATTAAGTAGGCCTAGAGCTATTGAAAATCGTTGAGAGATTTGGATTCATAAAATTTTGTTGCACAGTGTTATTATCGTTGATTGAAAAAAAATCACAATTTGAAATCACAAAATATTTTTTTATTTTTACTTATAATGGGTACGGTCTCTAATATTTTACGGAACAAACATAGGTGATTATCTCGGGGTCGTGCTCTTTTTTTTAAATACCATCGCATTGACCACAATTTCTCAAATAGCCCTCCTTCCCATCTTTTTGAGACATAGTTTCCATAATTGACAAAATTTTTTTTACATCGAAACATAAACTAATCGATACTATGTGCTTTATTTTAGTACAATTTTCTTGGCATGGCTAAAAAATATTATGAATATGCCTTAATTTGTCCGCATCACAAGGTATATAACTCCTTAAGTGTTAAGCACTTGTTTAGCGCTATTGTACTGCCACAATTTACCGCTGGGTATCACTGCCGAACAAACTCCTTGTGCTGCTCTAATGTATAACTATGCGAAGGCTACTTTTGTTGCTGTTGTTGTTTTTGTGGTTGTTGTTGTTGTTGCCATTGGCCCTTGTCGACCATTAATCATGCTGTACACCAAACGAATAAGTCACTTGCGTTTCGAGAAATTGCAGCATTGGGAATGAAAAAAAAAAACTTAATATAGTTGAAGTCTATTGCTGGTGATGCCAATTGCTGCCTGATGTTGTTGTTGTTGCTGTTGCTACAGTGGTGCGGAGCTCTCTGAACATAGTCGAACGTGTGTCATTGCCCAAAAATGGCAAAACAAAGCAAAAACACAACAAACAAAACTAAAAGAAAAACGAAATAGAAATAGACGAAATATCGCTGTATAATGAAACCAAAAACGAAAACAAAAAAAAAAAAAAAAAATGAGCTAAGAATGTCCAAAAACAACAACAACGAAATCGCTCAACTGATTGTGAGCTTAATTGGATACGTGGCTCAGGAATTGAAAAAAATAAAGTGAAGAAGAAGAAGCAATGGAAGAAATAAAAAACGAAATAAAAGTGGACTGCATTGTATCTAATTGGATTGACCTGAAGGTAAGTCAGCAGCAACAGCAACATAAACTGAGAACTGAGAAACTTACACCACCATCAACATCAACACCACCGTAGCAAAAGAAACTTGAACGTGAATGCCAGCAGCAACAACTGTTGCTGATACTGTTACTGTTACTGCTGCTGCTCAAGCTTCTATTTCTGCAGATGCTGTATACTGCTAGCCGTGTCGTAGTAGTGTTGCTTACCTTCAATATTTTTTTTTTGTGCATACAATTGCGGAAGTTTCTCTATTTTTGGGGGTACGAAACTTTTGGGCAACAACTAAAAATACACTTGAGAAAATCTTGTAGGAAAAAAAAGAAAATTGAAAAATTAAATCAAAGTTTCGCAGATATTTTTTCTGCCTCGCTCACATTTTTCTATAATTTTTTTTTCTGATCAATACAATGTTTTTTTGTTAAATATTTTTCTAGAGAGAAACCTTCTTGGGGAGAGTTTTGGTGGTTGGTTGCTCCTTTAACATTTGGTTCAAGAAGTCTTATTATCCCATATTCCCCATGCCTAAGTTCCTAGGTTAGGTAAGGTTAGAGTGGCTGTGCTATAATGGGGCATACATACTTAGGCCACTGACTGCCGGTGGTAATACTACGTGGGTTGTTTCACTGTTATCCTGATGTTTATTGGACCTTTGGGGCTTACTAAATTTCAGAATACCTGAAGTCTGCAGATTCGAGGCTAGCTAGGAGGCTGAAGAAGAGAGAGAGGGACAGAGAGAATATCAGGTTGTAGGAGGCACAGATTAATTTTGTGTGGTATCACGTGTACGTTTCTCACCACCTATTATTAGCTATGCTAATCATTTAGCTATGACAGCCATCGGGCTTGCAGTTACCCGAAACGTCACTATGATCTGGTACCCAATACAGATGTATCAAAGAAGGAATCTAAAGGTGAATGCTTCGTTTACGGAGTTCATTGGCCAGATGCTAAAAAACAGGAGTTATTATAATTTAAATTTGGAAACTTGTAATATTTTGGACCTTTTTCTAAAATATATAAAAAAATATAAAACCAAACTAAGAAGAAATTTTTCATGCATCACATATTTCGAGTAATCTTTAAGAATATGTAAAATTTTTATAATCAACTGTTGTTTTATTTCGAGTAATTTTATTCTATTAAAAATCAATCACAAATCTGTGGCAATAAGGAATAACAGCTAAACTCAAAAGTCGTATTGCGTATTTTTCATTATAAAACCCAAAATATTGAAAGTTCTCAAATAATTATTGGAGTTTAATTAATAAAAAACTAGGAAGCTGCTAAATTGCAAACATTTTTTAGAAACTTTCAGTATTTTGGGATTTATAATAAAAAATACGCAGCAGGTTTTTATTCGACTTTTGAGTTTAGCTGTTATTCTTTATTGCCACAGAAATATTAACAAAGATTTTTAATTTTTTCCCGTTTAAATATTATTTCGTATTTTGGAAAAAATCTAGTAACTTAACAGATTTTCAGCTCCAAGATTTTTTAAATTTAAATCATAATTTCGATTACACAGGGCTGTAAAATTTCCATTTCCATCACGTCAGGATCTCTATAACTTATCGACAAGGTCGATATTGATGATATTTTACCATCTATTAAATCTAGAAAACATTTGATGTATGTGGGTCTATAGAGACAACTTTTTATTGACTAGAAATTTCCGGTTTCCAAAAAAAAAATTTTTTTGATACAGCCTAGTGATCATGGACCTTACATTTTCACCTTCTGTTCACCTACGAGAAACTGGCATTCGTGATTCTTACGACGGGTCATCTCTATTAACTTTAAACTTCTCAACTCAAATGTGATTTAATATCAAAAATATTTTTCTTCAAGTGAACAATTTGTTACACTTCATCCACCTAGCTCGCAGGCGCAATGGTAATATCAGCATCAATGGTAAAATCATTTGACCAAACGACAGTCACTCACTCTCATTCACTCACTACTCTTTAACATTTGCTAACCAAAACAAGGCAACCAACGGCAGTGGAAACACCATAGCAGGAATCGCGCCAAACGAAGATCGAATGCTAACCATATGTTAGGTTGTTGTTGTTGAATTTGTGAAGCATTCCATCAATTGAACGCAAATTTGCGTTCTTGTTAACAATATTCCAGCGACGAGCAATATCAACGTTAACAGCAACGGCAAATGTCCATCCAACCATCCATCCATCCATCCATCGATCTATCCATCCAACAATTGCTACAGTAAACCGCCAACGCATTTGTTCATAGTTTATGTCTTCTATTCAATATAAGATTTATGGTCACGTCAATAACCTTTGATCTGACGACTTGTAACTGCAACTTGCCATACAATAACAACAAAAAATTCCTACAATACAACCACAAAGTTGTGCCGGAAAAAATGTTCTTAAAAAAGAAATAGACATAATAAAAGTATCGAAGCAACAAAAAAAAATTTAAATCAATTGTAGAAAATCATAGAAATTGTTTGGAAAGTGGTGGATGCAGGTGGGAAGGGGAGGGGGAGCATTTTTTTGGATTCGTACAAGTTGCAGTCATTTATCATTTGCCAATATTCGTTGCTGCTTATGCAAACAGAAAATGAGTTTGAAAAGATGTCATTAGGATTTCATGCTGAGTTCAGTGTTTGCTTAAAAAAAAGTATGTAAACAAATTATTTTTAATGTCGCTAGTTATATTTATTATTTGTCAATCTTGCAGATTTTCTTCCGCTCTGAGTTTAAACTCAGAGCCTCTATATAATTTAATTATATTTCTGATCATTGTTCGCCTCGAGTAAAACTTTCTACAACGATAAAAAGATTAATATCATTTTATTTTCGTGATAATTATATATCCACTTCCATCCGCTTCTTTCCTTCTTCCTTCTGTTCATTTAACAAAAGCATCGAAAATCACTTGCCACGCTTTTTCAAAATCATGCTTTACAACATCGTCAGCATATAAATCTTCTTTAAACATAATTTTTTTTTGCGCACACAGTGCACAGTGGGCTGGGAATGGATAAAAAATTGTGAAAATATTTGTCTTCTTTTTGCAATCGTCTATGTTTTCACAATTGAAGCTTAGAATACTTTCCGCTGGAGCAGTTACATATAAAACCTATCACTTTCTTTATCTTGTAAGATTTTTTAAAACTTGAAAGGAATCAAGAATTTTGATCACTATTTTTACACTTTTAGGTTCAGATATCTCGGAAACCAGAGCCAATTGAGAGTTCAAATCTCGGATTCAGATTCAGCGCATCAAAAATATATTCTGTTTTTTGGATTGGAGGTCGGCCTAATTTTGTCGGCCTGTATAATAGAAACGCGACATATAAAACGATTGCAAAAAATCAAATGCAAACTACGCGATCGTTCGAACGACAATCATTCGGTTTCTTAAGTATGTGGATGTGTCCAGAAAACCAAGAATTGGCAGAGCCCCGGCTGACTGAGCGATATTGGGAAATTTTGAAAACGAATCAGTGAAAATATTGCAAAACCATAGCTCACAATCAAAGACTTCAATAAAAAGCATATTCAGGCCACCACCAAAAAGAAATCCTGTAAAACTGCGCAAAACTTTATGGTGGCCATTAACTACAAAATTCGGTTATTCCAGCGCCAAAGCTTAAAAAATATACTACTACTATTATCGCACAACAGCTCATGTAGAGCCAAGACCGAGCTTTTCGCATCCATTCATGAAGGGACTTACAGTTTTATGCCGAATCCGAACGGCGAAGTGAAAGGCTTTTCATAGGCATTTTTTACTCTTGGAGATTTGCCATTGCCAGCCAAGAGGTGGTCCCGTGTAGAAAAATTTATATTTTCTATTTGTTTTTTATTTTTGGCGTGCCTACACACTAACCACTAAACTACGGCGACCAAAAAGTATAGCACATTCAAAAAACATTTATTGAACAGTTGTAATATTTTATAATATTTATTATCATATGGAGACAAAAAAAAAAAAAAACATTTTTATAACTATTCTTAAATATACAATTATAAATATGATATATGACTTATGGGACAGTTTATAAGCCCTCGTGAATCGTCTAATGAAGCTTAAAAAAATACTAAATAGTTTCCTCCATACATTTTGCCATTTTTTAATATTCTATAAATATAATAAAAAATATTAAAAATATACACGTTTAAAAAAGTCAGTCCGCTTTCAAGCTTCCATCCGAGATCCGTTATTGTTTATTGTTGCCAACGAAGTCACCATGCAATTCACGATGGAATAGAGCTGAAACAGTTCCTATAAAAAGCACCGTTCTAAAATCTTACGAATAATTTTTTTTTTTTAATATTTCAAGATTCGTTTGATTTCGTCGGAATCCATATTTATGCATCATACAAAAAAACATTTTGGTTTTATTTAATCCCAAACACAAAAAAGGAATATTATGATTCCCATGAGCCGGGGCTTTTTGTTGTAGTAATTGGGATGTTCACAAGACCTCGTATACTCTCATTTGTCATAAATTCTAAAATTTTTTATACAAAGTTATAAAACATTATAATTATACGACATTATACGACAGCTTGTGAATACCCCAAATATATTCTGGCTTTCATCGAAAACTTATATATAAGTAGTTGTAGCTGTTTAACATATAGGGTAATGATAATAATGCGGAACTTTCTCAAAATTTTAATTCGATTGATGCAAATGAATGGTCCGAAAACAATTCACCTTCTCTGAAATCCTGTTCAGAATTTATTCAACTTCTTTCCATTGATCCGAAAACGTTTGAACAAGCCAAATTCCCAATACTTCGACCACTGTATGTATAGCTGCTGTCTACAGAAGGTGTGATCTTTCCCCATTCTGCGCCTCTCACTATTTTTTTTATAGCTCTCACTCTCCGTCTTGATTGCTCACCATGCGATCACTGAATGATTCTTATCCTTTAGTGAATGATTTACAATAGTCGCATAATTGACAGGTGAGAAAATTTATTATAATTCACAAAATAACTCGCTGCATTTCGCTTATACGTTACCAGGCACCTCAAAATTGTACCTCAAAGTCGTCATCACTTTCAAAGACCACAAAAAGAAGATAAGGGCCTAGTGCAACTGCGCACCTTCTCTTGCGCCCCAAACAATATTCAATTGTTTTTTTGTCGGTTGTTTTGTCGGTCGGTTGCACAGCGCAAGTGTTTCTTTACTTCTACGATTTTTCATGATCAATTTTCAATTTCTTTCTTTGTTTTCTTCATTTTAATAGGTGGAAGAAAAGCAAGAGGGATATAAATGGGAAGGAAATATATTCAATTCGTTTTTGTTATTATTGTTGGCTTGTGCCTACTATGTATATCAAGAAGTTTTTTGGTTTCACCAACCATTCCTCACAATCAGTTTATTTTAATGCGATGCGAACTCACAAATATATTCGTGACTTTCAAATTGACTGATTTGCATCTGCTGCAAGCAAAGAATGAAGCGAGCGTTGAAGAATATGAAATTTCATTCTTTCAGTTTCATGCATATATTTAGAGATGTTTTTTCTTGTGTTGTTTTAGAATAATAAACTCATTCGCATAGAGTTTATTATTCTAATTGTTAATCTTTGTGAAATTATGGAAAGTGATATCTATTTGATTTCCAGCTCATGTATATGTGACTTAGCTCTTCGTTTGTTTCCTTTAAATCTCCCTTCTCTTTAGAAACATAAGATTCTCAATAAACGTCAGAATTGTCAAGAGAGTGAGTTGTCTCATTGATCATTCAAAGCTGCCAATGGATAAATTGTGGTAATAGGGTTACATGTCTCTGTTATGACCTAAGTAGTATAACATCTTAAAACATTACAACAGATCTATGATATAATTTAAAAAAATTTAACTAGAAATTATGATAGCATGAATTACATCACAAGTTTGTCACTTAAATCTTTCGTTATGCAACTTTTAAAGTGATTTTATTTTATTTTATGTACATTTTGTCTTAATACAATTGCTAAATTTTGAAATCAACTTCTCTCTACTCGTTTATAATATAATAACTTAGCATTTATTCAGTTCCAGGCATAATCTTAACATGCACCCACGTCCACGTGCAGCAGTCAAAGCAGCAACGGCGGCATCAGTATTAGCATTTTGAGACTTTACGTCATTACATTTATGAAGAAAGCAAAAAATACATTGTTAATTTTGAGGCGTTTCTTATTTTCGCGCTTTAAAATGCAATTTAGCATGCAATTTACGAGTACGAATAGAAAAACGAAACGGTAAAAGTATTTAACTCTTTGGTCGTCAACAGAAAATTTTTGGATCAGAAAATTGGAGAGAAAATCTATGCATCCTTGCAAGGGATGAAAATTTTAGTGCTGGAGCATTCAAAATCGAGGATTCTTCCTTCTGCATTGGGGCTTCTACCTTACTTGCTTTCTTCTCACGGCTTACTCGTGCGTTCAATTTTCTGTCTCTTTCCTTTTTAATCTTCTGATATTAATTAATGGCATACAAATTTTTTTGCGTTACTTTCTCATTAATTAATACATATTGTTCACAAATGCATTTTTTAAATAATTTTTTCATGCTCGCCCCCACAACGGAAAAAATCGAAAAAAATGTCTATGTGATTTTATCTAAAAAACCTCTAAATTTATTAAGAGCAATCTTTTTTGTACCTCAACGCGTTCGTTACATATTTCCTTTCACACAAACATAATGCTATTCTCGTCAAGTTAAACTTACACCTGCATTTTCTAATTATGGATGGCTCTTCAAGCTGGGATCGGCTAAGATTCTTACTGTGCGAAAGTAAGAGATGGGTGCAAACATTAATCAATAAATGTACTAATAACAATATTTTTTAGTTTTTTCATTTTTTTTGATATTTGAAATAATTTATGTGACATTTTTTCGGTTTTTTCCGTTGTGGGGCGAACATGAAAAAATTATTTAAAACATGCAATTGTTATTATTGATTATTTATTTATTATATATATTTTGGCATCTAAAAAGCTTACAGAACAAGGTGTAGAATGGCAAAAGAACGGTCGATCCAATTACTAGAACCGGAGATAATTAATTTTAAGTGAAACAGAATCCAGCAAAATATCAAAACTTGAAGTATCAGCTAATTTCCCGAATATAAGCTGTAAAAAATTTTCCATCGAATGTGAATCATGATGTCAAAAACGGTGAACGATTTTTATGCCTATTTGGTGAGAAAAACAGAGTATATACGATGCAATATGTTGGCGTAAGTTCCTGAAAATTTACATTTTTTATCTTTGTATTGAACAAATGTAATGGAATAAACCTAGATCTAGCCGGCCTAATGCCCACGGCCATAACCCCCAAAAAAAAATTTTTTGTAAAAATTATTGTAATTTAGAAGTTATTGTTGTTAGTGGATTTCGCTTTCGTTTTGTTTCGTTCCAAGTTGGCTCTGCAGAGGTAGAACTAGTTGATTCTTTGGTATACCTCCGCAGCGAAATATCAGCAGAAAATAGCACAAAAAAGGACATCTCAGCTAGGATAAATAAAGCGAAAGGAGCGTATGCACAACTGCGCAACATTTGGAATTCATTCCAAATTTCAACAAACACCAAAATAAGAATCTTCAAGTCGAATGTTGTTTCAGTTCTTCTCTATGGATGTGAAACCTGGTTAGTTTCTAACAAATAAAATCCAAACTATTGTCAACAGATGCCTCCGTCGCATTCTCAAAATCTGGTGGCCCAATACAATCTCGAACATAGATCTGTACAAGAGATGTGACATGGATCCGGTAGCAAATACCATCAAGCTACGTAAATGGAAGTGGATTGGTCACACATTTCGCAAAAGTCTAACTGAAATCTTTCGTCAAGTTCTTGAATGGAACCCGCAAGGAAGTAGAAGAAGAGGTCGTCCTAAAACTACCTGGAGAAGAAACTTAGACAACGAAGTCATTGAATCCGGAAAATCCTGGAAAGAGCTCAAAGTGCTGGCAAGAAACCGAACGAGATGGAGATACTTTGTGGAGGCCCTATGCTCCACGAGGAGATACAGGAATTAGTATATAGATAAATTGTAATTTAGAAGTCTATTCTGTCCAAAGTATATTATAAGCAATTGCTTGTGCCCACAATATGGTAGGATCGAGAATGTAGCGTAAATTAAATAATGACGATTATCAGGTTTAACCCTTCGATGGGCACCTCTTTAGTAGGCGCTAACATAAAACAATAGTTATGGCCAATTACAGCATGTTATTGCGCAAAATTTATATAGGGTTTTGTTCACTAAATATTCTGCTATAATTTGGTAAAAATAAGCACCTTTTTAGAAAACATAATAAGAAAAAAATTAAATTTTAATTTGCAAATTACAAGCAAATAAGATGTGTGCATAATTACAAAATTTAGGAAAACTGTATAGTTTTAATTAATGAAAGTTGTGATTTAGATATAATAGATGATGTTTGGAGGTAATTTGGATCGACCCTTTGTTTAGAGAGTTGTTATGGAATTTGAGTTTAAAGTTTAAATAAACTGAAATTTTTTTTTTATAATTTTAGTTTAAAATTTTGCATTTTAAAATCCAAAAATATTTTTTTTTATTGATAAATTATTTGAAATTAATAGCGTTTCTTAGTGTTATATCAATTTTGAAACTAACAAGTAATTTTTAGTTAAATTCAATATGAAAAATATTTTTAAGAACCAGTTTATGTTAAGTGATTTAAATTTTTGACTATGTCAACATACTTACAAATTTGAATTCAGAAATTGCTTACAATGATTCAAAGAGCTGATTTTTTATATATTCCATTGTTCACCAGTTCATGGATTAGCGGATCACAATTTTATTACTTTAGCTTGATATGATATTCGAAGATATTGGATTTTTGCGAAAATGCCACCCCTACTTTGAGATACGGTCACATTTTATAGCCCACAACTTGACATACATACAAGTGCATCTCTACACCAAATTTGCCTAAGATCAGACAAACGGTTTATGATTACGTAAGCAAAACACATAGATGTGGCAATAATTTGTATGCATGTGGGTGTATGTATTTACATACATTTATATATATATATATATATATATTCCTTAAACCCCAATATTACATTTTGCATCAAAATAAACCTCAAATTCAAAATAATTTGTTATTAATTTTACCAATACACAAAATAAACACCTGGGCCTGGGGTAACTTTAGAGGTTGAGACAATAAAAAAAAAATTTGTTTTATCAACTTATTCCGATTGAAAAAATTTTTATTTTTTTGTACTCAGAAAACATTGGCGCAAGAAGTCATGGAGTTTCAGATCGATTCATCAGGAAGCAAAAGAATGCGTGTTTAAACTCAAAATGGGCCTAATTAGGCCCAGGTGTCCATCCTAGGGTTAATATGGTTCTATATTATTGTATATTCGGTCTTTATTACCATTGTTAGGTAAAATTCTTCTTCATACAAATAGCGTATCATTATGCGAATTATGTCAATTATGCATGTTACGTACACGACATGGAAGCGTGAAGTGGCCAGGAGGTATTCAATCATCTCCATGGCCGTCCGTCTGACTGGAAACATTTTATTTTACGAAGTTGCACCATATTTTTTTACTTACCCAAACTCTGTCGTACTCATATACAGAGCAAAGTGATTTTTTTTTGAATTACGAATTTATTTAGGCATTTCTGTCTTTTTTTTCTTATAGCAAACATAGGCAAACATTAAAAAATCAAAATTGTAAATTTGAAAATCAAAGTTTATTGCAGATAAAAATGTTTTTCATAAATATTTTGCCTTGCCCTGCTCAGATGAAACAATATGTATTAACCCATTAAGTCCGAGAGCAAACCGATTAAAAACCAAAAAATCTTCAATCACACGTCTTTATCGTCACAAATTCAAACAGCAAATGGTATAATCGAATTTTTTATTTATTTTTTTAAATCTTTCTCTTCGCGTTAGAATAACTGGGATAGCGATTACGTGTTCCGGTAGCTTTTCTTATCTGCATTCATATATTCGTCTTTTTTGTGCGTATACGCATCATTAGAACTTAATAAGTTAATTTGTTTGCTAATAAAATAAATATTTTGTCTGCAAACAATTTATTGCAACAGTGTTCCTTTTGCTGGTAGTTGTTGCACTTTTGCTCCACAGTGTATATGTGGGCAATTCCAGGACTAAAAATGCTTTAGATACAGCTTTGAGTCAAGTACAGCTTTCCAACAAACTGCATACCATATTATTTAGCAATTATACACCGTTTGGGCCCATTTTTTCTTGCATGCACCAAAATTGCCATTTTCAAAATCTCTTAACTCAATTTTTAATTTCACAATTTTTAGGTCGTTGGAAAAGAAATACTAAGGATTTTAAGAAAAAATACTAAATAAACAAAATCTGGGGAGAAGAACATAAAATCATTGGAAAATATATAAATATTTCAGAGTGCTTACAAAATAGCATATGAATTTTTTAGGCTTAAGAATAAGAACGCTGTACAACAGCAAAATAGTATCTGAGCTCTGGCCCGGTTTTTTCTGCAGTATTTTTGATCGCGGATCAGTAAAAACCCTTTTCGGGTCAGGTCTTGAGCTTCGTGTTTTGAAAATTTGATAGGGGTTCATGGATGAATTTTTTTTTCATCCTAAACTCTTAAAATTGAATAACTCGTTGAAAAGCAAAAAATAGGAAAAAAAATTTTTGAAATATCAAATTTCCAAAAACTAAGAACTACCAATAACGTAAGTGTAGGTAATTCGGATCGATTTTTGCAAGGGAAACTTTGAGCGGTAAAAATAAGGATTACAGACTTATGAAAAAAAAGTTTTAATACAAAATTAAAGCTCATTCCTTCTTCTTTTAAAGTTGTTAACTATTAAAAAAAAATTCATAACTTATTTTTTAACCCTCTAACCCGTAAGGCCGCCCTGAGACAGCCATCACTCTAGTTTAATTAATCGATAAGTGCAAATTTATTTATTTATTATTTTTGATTAATTGGCAGATCTGAAGAAAGAATAAACACTCAATTTGTGGTTAGTTTGCACTTTCTGCGATCATACGATTGTTGTTTATAGTTATTTATTTATTTAATATTATTAATTACAACAATGAATTATCATAACTAATAAAAGGAAAGAGTACTAGCGATCAGGGCTTTCGACTCGACTAAAAAATAAAAAAAAATGTATATTATTATATTTTGTCAGATAAATTGCATTGTTTGATAAATTTTACGATTTTCGATATGTTTGTGGATGATACTTCTTTTAGAAGAGTACTTGGCATAACTTGTCCAAATAAGTTTGACCTAATGCTACTCAATGATGAGCATTCGTCAAGTATGTGACGAACGGAAGAAGTACCGTGACAGAATGGACAACTGTTTGGATTATGCCCACATAGTAGATGTTAATGCGTAAGTTTTGTGTGCCCTATTGAAGCATGTTTTCTCGAGCAGGAGCTAGGATATCTCGGCTTTATACCGTCAGGGTTTGTTGTTTATAGTTATTTTTAATGTGTACAAGTGTTGTATTGTGACAAAGCAAATTCTCTTCTCTCTCAGTCGCTTGTCAAATAAGAAATGGATTTAAAATTGGCTACAGCCACAATTGTGGTTGGTGGTCATGTGGTAGTGTCGTCGTCAAAATAATCGTCTCCATAAGAACAAGTTGTTTTTATAATTTGTCAGATGTAGTCGTGTAGCTGCCGTCGTCAATGTGTATGGTGCATAAGCCTGCAAGGCCGCCTCAGAGCAACCTTTCGTTTTTCTCACCTAACTGCTAAACTCAAAAACTAATCAAAAAATGGACAAAAAATGCAGGTTAGAGGGTTAAGAGTTACTAATGTGACATCACCTCGAAAAAAAAGAATTGTATGTGTTTCGCATCGATTTTAAAAGTTAATTTTTTTCTTAGTACGCTTTATAAAATGGAGCTTACTTTTACCAAACTATAGCAAAATATTTAGTGAACAAAACAACAAATTGTTATAAAATTCGTGGTTTTCTAATCTCATTTCCTAAGGCTTTGTATGAAAATGCGCTTTTTTTTTGTTTTTTTCATTCACAACTGATTAATTTGAAATAACTGAAAAAGGTTTTGCATACCATTAGAAGGGGAAAATAATTCTTGTTAGTTTATGAAAAAAGGAAATACTTAGTTTTAAAAAATGTTAAAGGAAAGTTCTTAGAAAAAAAAAACGGTCTGACTTATATACATCAATCCGAATTACCATCACTTACGTTATACGCGAAAAATTTAAATTTTGCGTTTTACGAAATTTGTTTCTTTTATCCACATCTTCTAAAATCCTCCAACCTTATAAAATTTCAAAGAAATAAGATTTACGAATATAAGCGACCCGAAAATTTTTTTTATATATTTGTGATCAGCGGCCAAAAATACTGCAGTAAAATTGGGCCACAACGCTGTTAAATTGTTTTAAAGTCTAATTTGTTGTACAGTAGAATTTAACAAAGAAATAATAAACCAAATTTCCCATATTCTTCAATCCTAAAGTTTCCCTTATTGTAACACAAAAAATCATCATGATTGGAGGAGTGTCGAATACCGTTATTCTCTCTGTCTATCCTTGCGCAGGATATATTTTTTGGAAATTTAATTAGCATAACCTGAAAGTTCCTGTAAGCAAAGATATGGTGATATCAGTCACAAATGGGTTAAACCATTGCAAAAAGTCACTAGAAAACTTATTTTCATATTATTTTTATAACATCGCGATAGACACGAAGAGTTCTAAAGAAAATGTCATTTTAAAATTCGTAAATATACGTGAACAAAATATTTTTTTTTTACTTTAGGCAATTAATCTCTGACATGTTTAAAGCAACAATATACTTATGCATTTATGTGTGTTCTTTAGCATATTTTGTTTTTTTTTTTTATTTGCTTACACGCACATAACAATTTGCATGTGTGACCGCACATTTTTACTTTTTTTAAGATGAATTCACATTATTCAATATGAAGCTAGTATGTGTGTGGATTTTCCCACTGACTAAGACTACAACTAAATATGTATGGCAACTTACTTATAATAATATAATGTCATAAAATAAGCGACAAACTTAAATTTATGAGTACAGCCGAACAGCTGAACTAATAAAAACAGCAACAACAATAACAACGGCAAAAACATCAAAAGTAATAAGGAAACCTTGTACCCCTTTCTGACTGCCTCACTGCCAGCCTGATTGGCATATGTTAACATCATTTCGTTTACAAAGAACATACAATTTCTTCACAAAGCGTCTGCAACCCTCCTCCCCCACCTTTGCAAACACTCATTCACTTATAGCTTAAAAACAAGCGGAAAAGTAAAAAATGAGAGGCACCTTCATCAATTTCTACTTCTTTTGCTTGTTCCTCGTACTGTAACGGGTGCCATATGCCCAGCATACTAATTGCATTGCATATTGAAGTTTCTTAGAAGAAGTTGCGCATGCGCTTCATGCCGCTGTAGCTCATTCGCTCTGAGTATATTGATGCCGCTATATAACCGACAGATTGACAGTGTTGTCACATGTGACAATCAATATACAACTACACATATCCACATACTAGTGCCAGTGGCGGATGGATGGGAGAAGTTACTCAGGGTTAAACCCTCAATCTCCCTTCGAAAATTGCAGCATCATAACTAGAAGTAGGGTGCCCATATTGTCAGACCGAAAAACCAGTACATACATAGAATCCAAATACGAAATACGTCAGCATAAATATAAACGTCAGGACTAGAATTCAAAACCTTGAATTATACCAAAGTTTAACAAGAGTTCCCTTTTTACAAAATACTTGATCCGTTACTGATATATCTAAACAAATCATGAATTGCCTTTGTATAAACAGCACAAATTGCATTTATTTGCAATATTTATTAATGTTTGAAAATCAAAATCCAAAAGAAAAAAGGAAAAATAAAAAAAATTGTTGATTTCCGTTGTTTCTACAACAACAAAATTGAGTTGTTAACGCTGACAGTTGATGAACTAACTGATTGATTAAATATTTAGTTTAATTAAAGAGTTCTTTCTCATGCGAAAAAACGAAAAGCTAGTAAAATGAATTGTGAATTTTTCAGATTTTTGTATTTGTAGAATAAATATTTAGCTACTTGACTCCGAAAGAGTGCCGTTTTTCTCCACTGGAACCGAGTAACCAAATGTCGTCAAGGAAAAAGTCCCCACTGTTTGGACTAGTCATCACCATTGTCATGAGCCAACAGGGCTGGCTCAAAATATTTTTACGCCTTATGCCTTAAACACAATTATGTCGGACAACGGAAAACTATCCGACGGATACTCGCTGTCAAAGTGAAAACGTACTGAATCGCATGAAATACTTAGCATAGAATTGCTTCGGGGGGGGTTCCTACTATCGGGTTTTCTTCGACTTTGATTTATTTTGAGTTTTCTCTGTCGGAGCGGAGACACAGGGTATTTCTCATACATCAAACTCATTATAGTTAAAATTTTTATTATTCGCACTAGTGTGCTAATTCTGGTGTTCATTTTCTTTTAACAATTTACTCGCGTTTCTAATTTTCTTGTGAACACTAAGTGGCAGCCGATTACCGTCGTCTGTCGGTAATAGTGTTTACTCGAAAGGATTTTCCCACGGCAATGGATCAGCTGTTCACTATCTGTCGAATAGTTTTCCTTCGTCCGACGCAATTATATTCATGCCATTGGCATAGAGTTCAGATTTGTTGCTCGATAATGCCTTCCTCAGATTGTCAGCGATCCTCTCTTCAGTAGAGGTGAAAAGGATTTTCATTTATATAAGGGTATGAACGAAATGATAACGCAAACTGATTTCGATCTTACTCTTAAAGTGCCTATCTCGTCCAACGCATAGCGCAATTCCGCTCTGGTTGACGCACGTGATACCCAAATTGTGCTTTCTTAGATGGCTGATAAAGCGACTGTAGGCTGCCTCTTACTGACCCAAGATATTGAAATGCTTCGTAAAGTGTAAACATAGCTCGTGTATCCGTAAAGTAAAATAGCATCAGATAACGCCTAGAAACCTTCAGACCTACAACAAAAAAGCTTGTAATTAATGGTTGCTTTAAGGTACTTGAAGATGCATTTGACTGATTTGCCCAATATATATTTCCGTATAGGACACAGAAATGGTCAAATGTACAAGGCTTCCGGCAGCTTCTTGGTATGGGATATTAACTAATTTTTGACCATCATCGCAGGGTTTTATAGATATTTTTTGTTACCGAAACAGGCTTCAAACTTTCCAACCCAGTTGTTTAAAATTTCTCGTGCATTTTCAGCTTTTGGCTGCGCCTAAGCATTTTATCTTAAATATACTTGTGAGTTCTAGTTTTAATTTTTTTTAAACAACTGGGTCAAGCCAAAAAATTAAAAGGTTGTCAACGTAAACAGCAACTATGAATTGTGGATAGCTCCCAAAATATACGCCTGGGCCCACTTGTGATTTTTTTCAAAACAAACGATTTGAGTTCCTTCTTCATAGTTAATTCAACCCATAAATAGCCGTTTCCAATTTGCAAATCTTTCCACTAAATGCGCTGCATCCGTCTGACAGTCCCGGCAATTTACTTAATTAATTTACGTAATAGTCCGAACTTTGCCGTAAGTCCAGCATCTTCGTAGCACTGGTGAAGAGGCTCCCAAATTTCAGACGCAGTACTTTAATTTTTAATGTAAATCGCTTAGTTGATACAAACATATCTGCCCAACTAGTTACAAGTTTTTATAATATGCTATTTTACAACAGGTTTTCCATTTAAAGAAAAAAACTCAGAAATCTTTACTAATAGGTTCGATATCTAGAAAACGACTTCGAAGTATAAATGGATATGGATTCAAAACCAATGAAACTGCCAAGAAGAAAAATATCTTCAGGTTCCAAAAGTGTCTCCTAAGTCCCGAAATTTAGATGAAAAACTATGATTTTTTTAAATTTTTCGGCCCACATTTTTTTTAAATTCCAAAGCTCTTTTATTGCCCCTTAAAAATACAAACATAATGCGAAAATTATTTTTGTAATCGGATAATGTTTATGGTGCTGCATCTAATTAAATTTTACCCATTTTTATTAAATAATAATCCTATTTCCGAACATTTTTTTCTTTGCAAATTTACATTTCAAACTAAAGATATTTACACTTTGAATATCCCACAATTATAAAAAATAAAAAAAAAATTAATTATGGGAAAAAATATTTAAAAATGTACACATTCTTAGTGTACAACAATAAGTAATAAACGAAACAGAATGGAGGTGGTCACTTTTAAAACACTTGATTAAAAGAAACGCCTAAAGAGCAACGAGAAAGCAAACACCAAAAAAAAAATTTTAAATTAAAAAAAATGTTCCTGCTCAAACCAACAACAACAGCAACAAACAAAAGATACTCGTATTCCAAGTGTAGCCAATGCGACGTCAATCGTTTTGATTGAAAGCCATCAATGTTGTCTGCAACAATTGCTGCTGCAACTGCATCCACAGTAATCATGACGGCGATGGGGGAAAAACACTTGCAATCGAGCACTTTCCTCCTAATCTAAAGATAGTGAATTTAACATCAACTGTGCATACATGTATATACCGTGTCGCGTCGCGTCGCGTCGTTCGCGTCACAGTTGATCAATATTTTTGCGATAGCAACAACAACAGCAACATCAGGAACACTGCGGCAGTGCCGCCGAGGCCAAACATTAGCCAGCAACAACAACAAATAGTAACAAAAATGTTTTAGCTTAAATGTGATGCTGCTGCTGCTCTAGCTGCTGCATGCTTGGCCATTAGAGCCATAATTGCCGCAACGAAAAATATAAAGAATTTTCACTATCAGATGCAACAGCGCATAACTTGAGGATGAACAGAAATAGCACTTGAAGATATATACACTCTCGCTTCTGCTGCCGCGACACTACCGTACAACAACAACACACACAAAGTAACGATAGCTGAAGCAGCAGCAGCAGCAAAAGTTAAAGATTTATTGACAAGATAACTGCGAAATGTTGCAGATACTTATTCACTTCATTGTGCTTAAGTTGTATATCAGTAATAGCACAATATAACAGCAACACTAGAATAACAATATCTAAAGAAGTTTATTTACACTCAAAATAATAATTTTTTAAATTTATTACATTTAAGTAACAAACATATTTCATACTGATATGCAAATGTTTAACATACAAGACTTGGATAAAAAAAAACTACGAGTAAATCGGAACTCCAGAAGTAAAACTTTCATCTAAAGTTTTCCTCGACAGGCGGATTCGGCAAACATTTGCCATTATGACACAATGTTTGTGATTCAGAAGTTTGGTTGGAGTGGCTGTGTAGGAATGCAGGCCTGAACGGCTCATTGTGATGCCACATGAAGAATATTTTATACGTTTTGATGGTGAGCCATGAATAAAAAAAAAACATTTTAAAGGGGCGAAAAAGTTAAAACCCTTCGTTCGCAAATCACTGAATTTTCTAGTACTTATTAGCATCCTGCATCGATCGTGAACAAAATGTTATTACCTTTTTCGGTGTTTCCAAATACCGTGCTTGTAGCTATTGTTGAATGCTGTATTGAAGACTAGCGTATTTTCTGATTTGCTTGAGTACATTTTAATCTTTATAGTCTTGAATAATGCCACAATGCCATAGGTGTATATTCTTACTTCTGAAAATTAGTTTTTGTTTTTTTTTTTTTTTTGGTATTCGAAATCTTCATAGATACTGGCAGCCCCGTGCTGTGCAACATGCACGATTCACACTCCAGTGTACCTAAGAACTAAAACCACCTCCTGAATCTCTCTGTCCTGTTTGACACTTGCGGCACCGCCAATTGAGGCATTCCGTCGCAAGGCAGGATTTTGTTTTTCAACTAACTAATCATCGCTGGGAACCGTTTTAGGTCTTGCAACTTGCTCATCGCAAAGTACTTGCTGCATTATTTTTGCCAATATGACATTCACAGCATTCCATGCCTTTTCCGAGCCTAGCATGTAACGTATAAGTCCACTCGGCATTATAGATTGTTCCATGTTCCGTTCCAGTTCGTGCTCGAATCTCACATATTCCATCAATATGTGTTCTGCGTTGTCATGGTTGTTGTCGCAAAATAAACAGTATGGATCTTCAACGTGCTTGTATTTACACAAGTATTGGCGAAAGCATCCAAGCCCACTCAAAAATTGCGTCAAATGGTAGTTCAAATCATCATGCTTCCTCTCTATCCAGGGCGTTATATATGGTATTAGAACATGAGTCCAACGCTCTTTTGTGCTGGTATCCCACCTATGCAGCAACTATCTTAGACCGCCATGCAGAAAATATCATTTGGATTCATGGAAATTCATATATTAGGAGCAGATCTTTTCTATTATTTTAACTCATGGTGTTTTTAGTTGGCATGAATAAAAAAAAACATTTTAAAGGGGCGAAAAAGTTAAAACCCTTCCTTCGCAAATCACTGAATTCTCTAGTACTTATTAGCATCCTGCATCGATCGTGAACAAAATGTTATTACCTTTTTCGGTGTTTTCAAATACCGTGTTTGTAGCTGTTGTTGAATGCTGTATTGAACCGCGGAATCTACGGTAACCGAAGAAACCGTTAACACGCCAATTTTAATCGGTTAACGCGTTTAACCAATGATTTTGTTTTTTCACGCTTGGCTTCCATGTTTTCTGCCTTCTACTCTTGACTTACATAATACAATAATACAACAACTTTTTTAAAAATTGTGGTATAGAAATCTAAATAAACGCGAAATAAATAAATTTTTTTTTTATTTTATTATAACTATTTCGGTTTAAATAAAAATGCTTGCATAATTAAAATAATAAAATAGAAGATTATTTCAAAGATTAAAATAAAATACTCACAAACCACAAAAAATTTAAATTCAATCCATTAATCTTAATCGTAGACCGAACCCAAACCAAATCAGTTTTGTTAAAAAAAAAAAATAAGTTCTTAAGCAAGTTTATCTAAATTTAATATTCTTTTAAATAAGTAACAATTGAAACTTTATATCAAAGAAAATGCTGAAGCAATTAAATAATAATTTTAATAATAATAATTTTAATAATTACTTAGAAATGTGAATTGCCAAATTTGGAAGAAATTTGCAAAAAAAATGTTTTCCAAATCAAAAATTTAAAAAAAAAAAAATTAAACCGAATTCAATAAATAAGATTCAAAATAACTGTTGTATTAACATCACGGAATAACCACGTATAGCTCCTTTAAAAGTGAAGTCATTGAAGGGCAATATCAAAATTTACGTTGCATTCTTTCTGAACTAAAACATTTTTGAACCAAACCAGCGTTTCAGAGAGACCGCGTGTCGCTGAACCGAACCATACTACGAAATCAGTTTGGTTCATATCCCTGGTCAGAACACAATTAATTTTTGTGTCGATAAATAGGGGTGGGCGAAAAATGTAATAGTAAATAATGTTGCAAATATAGCATTGTAAACTAAAAATAAAAGTTTTCAGATTTAAAAGGATCAATTTCAATTTTCTTTCCTAAATGCCTGATAAAATACGATGCCACAGAAAAATCCTTGACAAAGTGTCTAATGCCAGACTGTCAAACTTAATTCCTGACGTGTGGCAAGCCTACGGTTAGGTAAGCGCAATGAAAAAATTATGATTCATGAGCATTCAGATTCTTAACCATGTGCTAAGCAAAATCTACGGTACCTTTACCGCAGATTTCAAAATGAAAAATATATTTTTATTATTAAAACTTTGTATGTTAAAAGAACAAACTTATTTTTATTGGATTATTCTGATAAACTACGGTATGCTTTGAAACATTCGTTTGGGTGGAGATAATTTGGTTTCATCTTTCTCAAACAATTTCAAATATTTGTTATGGAAGCATCTAGCAACTGTGAAAATATTGGCCAATACCATTTCAGCTGTCCCATTCGTGATCTATAAACATTGATCATTTGATTTATAAGACTCATTCCTTTATTACACAGTGCAACAAAATTATAAATTTTGTCTTATGTGCTACGATTTTATATTAATTTGTGGTAGTTGATCACGACTGTTTTCTCCATCACATCTATTTCTCCCTTAATATGGACCTGAAGTAGGAATAATGGGGTCTCCTGGGGCTATCAAGAAATTTTTTTATTTCAACAGATACGAATTTGATGCCAGAAGCAAACTTGAGAAGCACAAAGAGATATCCTACCCGTTCTCTTAAAGATGGGGTTTAAACCCTCTTTTGCGGAAACTGTTATACTGTCTTTGTAGAAAATGTTCCTTGTTAAAAACTATGTTTCTAGCACATTGGAATGACCCACACATTTCCCACACATTTCCCAGAATAATATAAAAACCGATTTTTTTTTGCATTAGAACCGACTCACTCACAATACATGTGGTCATTCAATGACAGCCAATACGATTCACTGCAAATATTCTCGGACCTTCATCTTCAGATGGGTTAGAATCAAAATCAGAATAAGTCATTGGGTGTTATTTTTAGAGCATACTAAATATATCTGCTTCTCTATTATACGTTCCTCGTCATCACTTCATCTTGAACCACGCCCAATATTTCGTGCAGTTTCAGTTTATTTCTAAATAAACCAAATTATATTTTCCCATAAAACTTTCCTAAGATTTTAGAATCCGCCTGGTATTTTAAGCATGGCGTCTTTTTTAAAAAAAAAGGTCGGAGATCATTTTTTGTAAGAAAAGTTATCTTATCTTTTAGCTTAAAATTCCCACTAAAGCAAATTAGGCAATTTTAAAATAAATACAATTTACGAAGGGCACTACTTAAGTTTCGGCCATCGTAAAGTTTGACATTTGTTAGCATATGTAAGTATATGTACTCAGAACGTTTTGTCATACAAGTGCCATTTGTGTTGTTTACATAGAGTTGAAGAATTTATCTCGGCGAAAAAATGGAATTAAATCGGGAAAATTTTGATTCGTTTATTTATCATGATTTTCGACCTATCGAACTATCTCAACAACTTAATTCGATTTTTGGCGATTAAGCACCTTCAAATACCACTGTTTTTCGCTGGTATAGAGAATTCGATTTTGGTCGTTTTGGCATTAGTTCCTCCAGCATACATAATATATTGCATAATTATTTGAGCCGTGAAAATAATTTTTTCTCGTTGGATTCCACATAAATTGAGCGATGACCCAAAAAAGACTCGTGTTGTCTGGTGCAAGAAAATGATAAAAAAATACACGGCAGTGGGTCAAAAAATATGTATAAGATCGTGACAGGTGACGAATCATGGGTCTATGCGTATGAGCCGGAAAAAAAATAGCAGTCGACTGTATGGGTATTCCAAAATGAAAGTTGTCGCTTGTTTCTTTGGAAAAACTGTTCATGTGGCCTTGCCACTAGAGCAACGTAGAACGGTCACTTCTGAATGGTACACAACCATTTTTTTGCCAGAAGTATTTGGTGAATTGAGGAAAAAAAGCAAACATCGTGGAATCATTCTTCATCACGACAATGAGAGCTCCCATACATCTCGTCAAACAACAGTATTTTTGCCCATTTAAAACGTTGAATTGATGTCTAATCCGTACAGTTCTAATTTGGCACCCAATGCTTTTTGTTTCCGGACACCAGAAATAAACTGCATGGACAACGATTTGCAATGCCCGACGAAGGTATTGATGCGTTCAAAAACCATGTTTTGTAGGTGTCTCAAGATGAATGGAAAAATATTATTAAAAACAATAAAGTTCTTTCTGTTTTTTCATTGCTACCGCCGAAATTTAAGTAGTGCCTCTCGTATTAGCATTTATCAAAATTCCAAGCGCTTAAATTACAGAAAGCTCTATACTTACTCGTGCGGCACTTTTTTTTTTTAGAATTTTTCGACCAAATTTTTTCTTTAAAATACATACAATTATAATGAAAGTGAAAAGTTGTAAGAAAACAGATGATATCTTAATTTTTTGTTATGCCACTGGAACAGAATAAACTCACTTTTGCTAATTGGTTTGCATGGAGATTTAAATGATTTTTTCAGCGCTACCTTCAAAGAAAACTTTATGCATTAGTAGGTTAATATAATGAAATAGTGGAATAAGGTCTATTTTATATTTTGTTTGTCATTACATCGAAAAAAAATGAAATAAGCCTTGACAACTTCGGCAGATGACCAATTTCATCAAGACGGACCAAATGAATTATTGATTAAATTAAGTACGATGGGAACCCAAAAATAAAAATGGGCGTGCCCCGCTTTTTTTTCATATACATTTTATATAACTTGATTAGAGCTATTCGCCAATAAACCGATATTTAAGATATAATAACAAGAACTGTCAATTGAGCATAGTAAAAATCATAATAGTCTAAATAGGGGTGGCACGACGACATTCATCCGATTGAGATGAAATTTTGGGAAATTGAAATTGAAGTGACTGCAAAGGCTTATGTATATATGAGGGTGGGATTTGTCGATCGAGCTTGGCATCCTCCCATGTAACTCTTATACTTTTTAAAGTGAAACTTCTTTAGCGAGGGTAAATCGAAAATTTTGCAACGGAAGTCGCATTGTTGTTGCACTCATACGAATCATACGAAACTAATACGAAACTAAGTTATGCTGTTGTTAGTGTTTAGCGAACTAGGTCATATGGCGATCGGCTACATACAATCATGCAGAGAGTCGACTTCTTGCAGTTTTATTTGTGCTTTCATGTGCTTTAGTGAAAGAGCTTGATTCCATATAGCTGAATTTTCCTTTCATGTGTTATATACGTGTCAGCGATGTCAATTTGCGGGGAGTTCCCCGATTTGCGGGGAATTTTTCTGGGTGCGGAGAATCTGGGAATGAGCTGTTTATTGCGGGGAATTTGAAGTCGTTCAGATTTTAGTCATAAAAGTCTTTAGAATTTTTTTTGCCAAATTTTATGTAATTTGGGTCTTAATATCTTCGTATATTCTTAAGTGGGCCCTGCGATTTATTGGTTTGGAGAAATCGATTGTTAAAAAACCGTGCTATTTGAAAGTATATTTCAAAAGTATTTTGTGAAAATTTCAGAGAGTGACGCGGAGTGCTTTCGTAGATACAGACGATTATAGTGCCGAGTGTCAGTCAAACAGTCGCGCGGCGCTTCGACATCCCTAATCTGTTAACTTACAAATTACGATCAGCCATCACAAAGAAGATGAAATATATTTTATATGTTAAAAACCGATAGTCAAAACTTTGCACCCGTTTTTCTCAAAAAAAAGTTTTTGCCATTTTTTATTGAGTCAAAAGAGAGCCCATGTCTTCTCCTTTGAGAAGTCTAATGTCCAAAAGTGGGCTAAACGTCTAGTAACTCGAAACACCCCATCTCGTTCAAATTTGGTGTGGCAACTACCACCCAATATGATTAAACTTTGTGCAAGCTTGAGCCGGATCGATTTTGAGAGTGGGTTCCCTTGAAGTGAAATCTCCCATGTGCCAAAAGAATTACGGAGTCAGAAAGTATACATATTTCTATTAATCTACCATTCCCATAACAATTGGTTAAGTTTTGGACCGAGAAACTTCAGAGTCGCCTTAATATAACACTCGTTGAGGTCAATTTTAGGTAATTTTTGGTTTTTGTAAAATGTTTAAATGGAAAGTGTCGCAGAGTTATAATATGAAATTATATCGATGCGGGAATTTCCATCGAAAATCGGGAAATTTCTCGAGGGCTATCGGGGAGAAAGAAAAAATGAGTTGGGATCCCTGATACATGTGCTATATCATGTTTGTGCCGGTAAATGTAGAGAGTATCAACAGAAAAAAGGTTTAAAAAATAGAAAGAGCACTCTAACAAAACCAGTAAGAAACGAAGTTATGCAGTTGTTATTCGTCTATATACAATTAAGCAGAGAGACGACTTCTCGCAGTTTTATAGCATGTGCTTTAGTGAGTGAGATATAGAAGTTTCGGCTTAATTGCATATAACATAACTTTCCTTTCATGTGTTATATACGTGTACTAAGTCGTGTTTGTGTCGATAAGTGTAGAGAGTATCAACAGAGGAAAAGCAGCAACAAAATGGAGAAAAGAGGACTGGGAAAACTTCAACAAATAATATAATAAAATAAACGATCATCATGGTTCCTTCATATAGACCTAGAATTTGTATCATATTTAGCAATAAATAATATGAAACTATTCCCAGACTATTTTCTTATTTTCTTATTTCGTTTTGAAAATACGAAAAGTTTCAGAATTCAAATAAGTGAGGAGTGCTTCCATATAATCAGTGTGGCCAACTCAGCGCTTTTTCCGCTAAATTTAGTGCTTTTAGAAAATTAAGACGCGGAGAAAAAGTTATTTAGCGGTCAGCGGGTTTTTTAATATGTTTTTTTCAATTTGAGAGAGTGAATAATCCTAACACCATTTTTTATCGAAACAATGAGCCATGAACTTATTTAAAACCAAAGTTCGTAACCGTACGTCACTCAATTCAAAAAATTCTTTACTTCATATACAAAACGGAAAAATTCATTTTGTACAAACTACAAAATACCTGATGTTGTAAATAAATAGCACTAGTGTTTATAATGCTTCTGAATTCAGACTAAAGAGTGTGTTATGGCCAGAAGAAGCTGATATGAAGTGTATATAAACTTCGACATCGATATGTGATAGTTATAAATTATTACTCTGTAAATTTTTTGTGATCAAAGTGTATAAAATACTCTTTTTCCATTATCTTATTTTAGTTTTTCTTGTGAATTAAAAACTTTAAAAATACATGTACTTAATTAATTTCCTTTTTAATACATTAATACAATTCGTAAAAGTTAAATTAAAGGTTTGGTAGTTTAAGGCTCTTCTGGCGTATCTTGTCAATCACGAAAAACACAAAAAATTCCAAAAAAAAGTTAACGTAGCTATCTACAATGATTTTTTTTTTCAATCATAGTTTCATAGTATTTTGCTTTGAATTACGAATTATAAGAGATTGTCAATATCCAATTTCGATTTATAAGAGGTTAAACAGACCTTGTATTGAAAAAGAAAATACGAATTAGCGAGGGGACCAAAATGTGTAGAATTTTTGCGAATTAAAGCGATTTTTTCTAGGGACCAACAGTTTGTTACGAATTATTGAGATTTTCGAATTAACGGATACGAATTATCGCGATTCTACTGTATATAAAAACATTTGTGTTTAACACTTTTATTATGGAAAAATTTAGCGCTTTTTTAAAGAAAATACGCGTTTTTTTTCTTCATTTTAGCCGATTTTGAAAAACAAAAGTTGGCCGCACTGCATATAATTCGTTTTTGCAATGTTCGAATTTTTTTAAATTTAGAAAACTCTTTGTTTTTCACAAATGGAAAAGGAGGACGCCAATAATACAGTACTCAAATGTTAAGTACACGTTTCATACTAAAAAGGCCGTTCTGGCTACACTAGATAGAATAGTAGGTAAAAGAAAATGGATTTGAATTTAAGGTTGTGTCCTTTTCGTTTTTTGTAACGAAAAAGTGTTAATTCGTGACATTGTATTGTATTGTATTGTATGGACCATATAGCTGGGTAACAGACACAATTTCTACAACTATAAACCAATTTCGTTGTTGTTATTTTTACCTTATATTTTCTGCGGGTGTAGTAAAACAACATACAACGAGAGTTTGAGCTGAAGTTGCAGTGGCAATGATGCTGATATATCTTGGTGATGGGGTTGCAAAACAAAAAAATATAGCAACAACTGTAACTAATCCTTTTTGAAAGGCTTTTTGCTAATGCTATTGCTGGTTTCAGTTTAAGCTGTTGCTGTTGTTGTTGTAAAATGCCGGTCAAGCACGTCATCTTGTTAGTCGCTTTGCGATTTTCAACCAAAGATTATCCCAGTTTAAGTAAGTTCCTTTTGACTTTGGCCTAGTGTAACCAAATGTTGCTTGAGGAAGCAAGAAACAAAAACAAAGAATAAGAAAAAAGAACCGAAGAACCCTTTTCGCATTTGATAAGAATCTTTTTTCAGTCAGGTTTTCTTTTTATATATTTTCAAAGTTAAACTCTTAAACTATAATGAGGCATGCAGACATTTATCTTTCTTCTGTGATTGCGATGCGCTTTAATTTAATACATACATACATACATACGTGTGTATCTCTACAAATTTTTTTATATATGTATGCAGTCATTTGCGCGAGTAGCTTTCTAATTTCGTATTAACATCTAAAATTATCATTTCAGTAGAAAAGAAAAATGGTCTTCAAATTTCCTCAGCAACTTTTTTCTTTATCTCGGAAGTTTCCAGTCTAAGCTTTTCGTCGTCAAAGCGGTCTTAGTCGATGAGGCTAACATAGTGGAACTGGCCGTACCCTGGTCATCCAATCTATCTACTTTAAGCAGTTAAAGTGGCTTCAGAACTTCATTGCCCACCTGATCGATTGCCTCCGGCTCTAAGCCTATTGGAGCTGAATCCTCATGTGATTCCACTCCAGCCGGCTTGTAAAAGTTTTTGATTTTTGAGTTCATATTGAATCACACAAATAGCATAGAAAATTTGTAATGGTTGATGCTGTGGTTATTCAACAAGCGCTCTGCGAGTGCGTTGTACAATGTTTTTCAAAATAATAAACGTTCTTAAAAAAGAAGGGCTCCCAGTATCAGTATAGGAGTGTAAACAATCTGAGGGTAACAAAGAAAAATGGAAATTGAAGAACTTCTACTGACAGTGACCTGTAAGAACACCAATTTGTATTCTGTTTAATTGGAATTTATGGTGGTTGGGTCGATAAGTTATTTAACCTGTCGGAGACCTTTGAATTTAGTCCAACCGTCTTTGAGAGCATTTCTTTCCTGAATTCTTTTGTAAAGATATGTAGAAACTTGGGTGAAAACTGGTTTGCCGGGTCATTCTTCTTTCTCTTTGTCCTACTGTTCGTGAAGCTAACTATAGACGTTTGAGATAAAGATATAGTTATCTTCGCTTCTACGTTAATTGGCCACCTACTTGCTGTTACGCCAGTGGCTTCAGCATACTCTCAGTGAAGAAAGTATGTGCACCGATATGGCTTCTTTCATATATGATGTGCAGTTGATCGCGGACACCCACATGGAAGCCAAGTGTTCGAGTGCTTTCGCCACTGCTACTATAGCAATGTAATCTCCGTAGCAAATTAACTCTACGTTCATTGGTGTGCGAATGCGTAGGATTCCGTCATACATTGCATTCCAAAGCAGTGATCCAAGAATTAACCCCTGAGGACTTCTCCTGTAACACTGTAAAATTTTGGGTTTTGTCGGTATCGTAGATCAGTGTTCTGTTGTCAAAGTAATTCGTTATCATCCCAAGCATATGGTATGGTACTTGAAATTCAGCAAGAGTGTTAAGAATGTGTTTCCAGAACTTTACTTGCAGTGTCTAGCATGTATAGCGGTCTATATGAAGACTGTTCTTCCGTGGCTTATCGCCTTTTGAGATAAGAACCAATCGCTGTCGTCGCCATAGAGTAGGGAACGCTCTCTCTCATATGCTAGAGGTGAACAATTTGGAAAAACTTTCCTGGTTTCGCTAAACAGCAGCTTTGAAAACCATATTTGAGATGCCGTCTTGATCCGGTGCTTTTTGAGGTTTTATCCTTGCTGCTGCTGTGTTTTCATCAATCTGCCATGCACTCCTTCTTTCTAGATTTTCGTTTCGCGGGAATAAACCAGCAACTATTGAAATCATGATTCGTGGGCATGTCGGTACGTTTCCAGTGTTAGCCCTAACTTTGCTCCGTACTATTTTGTATGCGCTGCCCCAGACCCAAGTGTATATGGCAGTGTCACTGTGAAATTTGTATCCTTCTTTGGCGGTCATTTATAATCACTTTAAAGTTTCTAGAGAATACGTGTACTTTATAAATAGAACAGTGATTTTTAGGCAAGTGCCGTTCTGAAATGCATTAAAAATTAATAAGTGTCCTGTAAGGCCACCACACCTAAGATGGTTTACATTAGGCTGTCTAAAAGTACATAACCTGACTTCCCTTTTCTATGAATGGAGAGTCCAAATATTGCTACAATTGCTGCAATAGGGCAGACTTTCATTGCCCCTGTAATACCTAGAAATGCTAGCCGATAAAGTTTGCTTAACTCAGATAGTACCTTTGCTTGTATTTTAGCTACCCGTGCAATAAGAACTTGATCCACTGACGCCCTCAGTGGCTAGTTGTGCTATCAGACTCAGATAGTCAGGCTGCTAGGTCTCTAGATCACATGGCCACAGTAATATAATCAATATTCTACCAGTAGCCCTGGTACCGCGGACGACTGATTATATCATTTCAAAACTTTATTTTGATAACTCAAATTTGAAAATTTTAATTTCTTCAAAACACGATTGAACGATAATTGTACTTTTTACACGGACTGGTATTTTCTTGCAAGCTTCAGAACCATTTAGTTTTTTCCGTTTGTAAAACTCTTCTAGTGTAGTCCAGGTGAAAGTGTTAGGTAATTTACAGGCTAATAGGTTAATTTCAGACAATGTATCGAAAGGAAAAAATGTGGCAATTCTTTCCGATAGCAATAGTATCAATAATTACCAAGTCCAAACTAGTGGACGAGTGCAAGCGTGAGCTTGTCAGACTTGGATATCACATTAATTTAACTCTCATTTGGGTACCTGGACATAGGAACATTAGCGAAAATGAGAATGCCGATGTTCTGGCTAGACATCTTTGCTGAACATTCCTCAGTCGGATCAGATTCTATGTTCATTAAATCTAGTTAATGGAGACATTTTCTCATACGTCCTTCAGCCATCCGACTTCAGATGAAGAACCTTAACAGCTTCCGTCACATCAACGAAGTAGTCTCAATAAACGCTCTCCAATACTTAACAACTCTTATCCTTTTCCAGGGTGGAAATCATACGAATACGAGTCATATGAATCCATTATTATGATTTTTGCCGAAAAGATCGAAAGTCTCGAGTATTTCCTGTATGACTGCTCGGCGTTAACAAGATATAGACTCAAAACCTCAAGCAAACCTTTCGTTGTTGCACGGGAGAGGCTGATAATGTTAATCTCAATATTCTTTAAAATTTTTGTGATTTGACTAAATGGTTTATGGAGACCAACACACTAGAATTCTTAGACTTAACTATAGAGATAGTAGTATCAAAAAGCCCCTATCGTCCAAATTGAGCTTCTTCGTGTAATCGAAAGAACAACCACTCAACCTAAATCTATGTCTCCATATTTCACTGTATCAGCGTTAACAGGGGTGCCTGCTTTTTAATACAATTAGATAAATGCGAATTCCAGATGAATCGCTGTGTTAGCCTTCAAGTTCAATTGTTTATTAATAATAATAACTATAATATTTCAAGTTGTGTTGCATCATAACTGTTTTAAACACTGCATTTTAATACGTTATCCATTTTACATAAGTACTTCAAAGCTATCAAACATAAATCTTCATAATGATTTTCCTCAATTTCAACTTAACGCGCGCATTAATTTTTACTAAACATTCGCCATTATTTTGCAAAATGAAAATTTATAATTTTCCCTTCGAAAATAATTTTTACTTTCATTTTTTAACACTGCACACAATTTCACTTTTCCCTCCAGAGCGTTAGCTGCTGGCAATAACATTAAAAAAAAGCAGAAAACTTCAAAAACGTTTCACGCTTGATGGGCGAAATATTGTTGCAGCTGCAGTAGCAGCATTTGCAGTTTCTTATTTTTATGGTTGTTTGCTTGTTTTTGCGCAATCAATCAATGCAACTCTGCAAATGTAACTATCTGCTGCTTCTGCTCCTTCTTCATGCACTCCGCCGTCGCACTACTTTAAGTGCATGTGCGCCGACGCGCCTTCAAACTGTGACGAGCTTAATTAGCGCAAGCCAAGACATAGAAAATTGCTTACATTTACATAGAAAAAATTTCAAAATGAAGTAGGATAAGAAAAACCAAAGAAAGCATGACGAGAAACACAAACAATAAATATAACTAAATAAATAAATAAAATAAAAAAAAGTGTAAGGAAAGACAATACTAACTAAGAGTAGCGTATAATGTAAAAAAGTGCTCAATGCAATAATGTACATACATAAGTGCAACAAAAACTATAAAGTTTAGTTGGTAGCGATGCAATTTGTTAAGGCAATGGAGCAGCAACATTGCATTACACAACAATAACAAATTCCAACGAATGAAAAAGTTTTAAGAAAATTTCAAATTCAAAAATGGAAATTTTAAATTAGGTCAAATAGCAAAGTAAACACTTTTCATTGCTACTATTTTGCTGACGCTCTTAAAGTCACTTCAAAATGTTGAGTTTTTATTTCAGAGGCTGCGTTCAGATTGTCAGGAATATGGTGTAGGTTTAATGACACAAAATTTGGAAACAATGGCTGATGACAAAAAATTAGACTTTTTTTAAATGTTAGGTTATGGGTAATTCCAGCAAGTTTCGACTTAAAAAAACGGGATGTGACAATCCTTTAAACTTGATGACTTTTTGTAAGCCAATAGAGAAAATTATAGGATTTAAGAATATGGACTTTTTTTCTTATTATCTCTTATGGTTTGCGTGCAGTGGACACTCAAAGTTTTCGAGCATGCGCCAAAGAGTCATTTTCAAGATCTCATAACTTTCGTTTTATGAATGACAATTTAACAATATGTAGCTTGTCGAAAATACGGCGGACTTTAAGAAAAAAGTAAAAAAAAAATAATTTCAGGAACAAAATTTATCAAGGGCATAAGATCTTTCAAAGATATGTGAATATCTCAGGAAGTACCTTTTTTTGTTTTTAAATTTTATTATACTGCAGGCTTAAGAATGTTCGTGATTGGTTCATATTTTATTTTAACTTTTTCTTCTCAAACTTCAATAAAAACGAATGAAAAAATTCAATAGTTTTAGAACTTTTCAATGACTTCCCATTTTTCTTATGATAAGATCATTTTACATGTATCATGCCTGGAGATATTATTAATTTGTATTTTAAATTTCTCAAAAACTATTCACAACATTGAAAATATGAGAATTTCGATGAAACCACTGACCTCAAGTTGTACGGAAACATTGCACTGACCGTTCTTTTATGGAAACATTAACAGCACCAAAAAATAAACTTGTGCATGATTATGTGGAAAGAATTAGTTAGTTGTTTAGGCATGACAACATTGTTTTGACAATGTCCCTAATTTAACCCGATTCAGGAATAACAATGTATCTCTCGGTCTTTTGCCACTCCTTTCTTAACCTTTCGCCCTTGAGTTGCGGTTTGAGTTTACCTTTGAAACAACTTGAACATTGCAAAGACAGTTGAAAGAGATCCATCCAATTGTGCGGTACGCGGAAAAAACCCCATCTTTTATAAATCAAGGTGACACATAAAACATAAAAATTCAAGTGATAATTTGGAATAAATAAGAAACAATACGACATGTTAAAATCCACCCTTAAAAACTCAACCGCATACCTACGCAACATATCCACAACATCCGGAAATTAAATACAACTGCCAACCAACTAGAAACGTGTAACAAAATCTACATTTACTTTAAACAATTAAGCAAAAATATAAAATTTGATCAAAATTGAATTATAAATGAATAAATAAATAAATTTTTTTGTGAACCCTAAAAACCTCCTCATTTACAGCACAACTAAACAATAGTTTTCGGAAAACTATCGTAGTACAAGGCGAAGCATATAACACTATGTTTATTTATGTTTTTAGCAACACATGGAAATTGTTTAAAGCAAAAATTTGGAAAATATATTACTTTCCAGATGACTGATTTGTCCAATAAAAAATGCTTGTTTTTGCTCTATCACATAGCAAAAATATGTGCGATAGGCTTGGTGGCGCTTTGAAACGACTCAAGCGAATATACTGAGAACGAAAAATTATTGGAAACAAGATTTCTAGAAGTAACTCCAGTATAATTAGTTGGTTTTAGTCGATAGGAATCCAACATAAAGGTCGAAATGGAGTTCTGTGTTATCTATGCAATATTTACACCTGCCAACGTACGAAAAAAAATGGGTGTAAACATTTTTATGCTTTTATTTTTTCACCAATTCAAATGTATTTGTTATTTTTATATTTGTAAAAATTTTACGGTTTTTGAAGTTAAATATATTTTGTTTATCCTTCCGAATATACCCTTTAAAAAATTTACCATGTGTTGTTGAAATTGCAATTATGTTTGTATACGTAAGCTCTCCACATTTCATACAGTATATTCCAAAAGGATGTGCACTGCGCCTTATTCCAGTGGCAACTCTATGCTACGTCTTGTAATACGAAAGAATAGTTATCTGAAAAGTCTAATAAAACCATAAACTCAAACTTCTTTAAATTTTCCATATACGAGCTATGTTGTTCAGCAATGAACGTATAACGTCTGAATCTGTTAATTCTTTCCGAAAAATCATGCATAAGTTAATTTTTTGGTGCTATTAATGTTTCCATAAAAGAACGGTCAGTGCAATGTATCCGTACAACTTGAGGTAAGTGATTTCAACGAAATTCTCATATTTTCAATGTTGTGAATAGTTTTTGAGAAATTTACAATACAAATTTATAATATCTCAAGGCATCACCGTTGAAATTAGCGTCCACAAGTTATATAGATACTTATGATATACGTATAATGTTCTTATCATAAGAAAAATGGAAAAATGAAAAATATATTTGACTTAGTTATGCTCAAAATCTTTTTTCAAGGGTCTGGGAGTTTTTGGCTCTCGTGTATATCACGAATTTAAAATTCCAAAAAATCTTCGATTGGACATCATTGAGGTAAATATGTGAGATTCCGCTCTTTTTTCTCCTTTAACCCTCATTCTTCTGACAACTTTTACACCTTCAATCTATTGAAAAGTTACACGTATACTAAATTATTTAGCTGAGCTGTCTAAAGCGGTGTAAGAAACACTTCACTCCGATTGATCTCAGCATGATCTACACCAAACATATCTGCCACAAAATGGAGTATAATTCGTACCTATGGGCAAGAGCTTCACTAACGCAACACCGAACGATAAAGCTAATAAGAGACAGTAGGGTTTCCAGCTCTATTTACTGTGACTGTGTGACTGTTTTACCGGTATTTTCATGGTAGATGTTCCCGTGAGATACGGAATTTGATGCCACCAGTTCATTTGTTACCCAGACCTACTCGAACCGCAAGCGGTAGTCACGCATTCCACGTGGATATGGTACTCCAACGCACTGTAATGGAACAGAAATCGTTCTTTTCTCTGTCGTTCAACAAGTTCATGCGATTTCAGACGTTAGACTTTTTTCTTTGGGGTTTTGTTAAAAGTAAAGTTTATGACAACAATCCTCAAACGATTCGAGATCTAAAAGTAAACTTCAGTGGCGCTATAGCTGAAGTGGAGCCGGCTTTATGCCAAAAAGTCGGCGCTACAGTGCAAAAGGAGCCGTGGTAGCCATTTACATGATGTGTTATTTCACTTATAATTTTCCCTACCATCCGAAAAATAAAGATTTTTGTTTTTTTCGCTAAATCTGTGAGTTTTATTTAAAAAAGAAACCCTACAATTCTTTTTGAAACATCCTTTATATAATTTTTCTACCATTTTTTTGGTCTAATTTACGAAGAAAAATGAAACATCCAACTTTTGGGAGAGAGCCCCAGGATGGACATAGTATTGAGATAATGCTCTAGAAATAATATGCAAATTTTAGGCAAAATCTTCTGAGTCACAGTTCGGGCATGTGCAACAGGGACCGCTTATTTTGGTGCGCTTTAAGTGCACTTCTCTCTTACACTCGTTGTTGAAAAAATTTTCGGTGCATGCCTCATTGCTATGCTTAATTTTAATTTTCAACTCCAATGAAAAAATACACATCTCCATCTTAGGGCCACCAAAATGTCATCTTTGGGAACTCGATGTCATTTTTTGAGCGTCAGTAAAAGTTTTTTCACAAACACAATATCAATCAAACCATTTTAGAAGTTTATTATACGATAAATAATAGGCTTATAGCCATATTTACCTGTTAGAAATTATAAGTTTAGATAACTTTACTACACGGAACGAAAAACGTTCACAAAATGAGTGAATATCAACATTAATCGAAAGAAAATAGTCATTAATTTTGAACCAACGTATTTGTTCATAAAAAATAATGATCGCAGTTTGACAATAAGATGACAATATTTTTGTACTTACACCTTTTTCAACAGCCATGGCAATACTTTCGGTTTCAGGGTCGAAATTTTATATATATGTATATTATTCCCCTTTTTTTGGTTCTATAAAAATTGAGCTTTTCCAACTTAAAATTTTTAAACAATTCCTTCAGATGTTCGAACTTCATAATTTGTACCAGTACATATTTATCTGGAAAGAAAACAGAATATTTATCAATTTTGAGAACCGAAATTATCAAAAAATGAATAAAAAAGAAACATACAAGCCTTTGAAAAAATTGTACATGCTACTTTTCACTTTCCTTGAATATTGCAATAGCATTTTTAAATCGCTATCTTGAGTTGTTTTTCCTGAAGCCTCATCATCTGGTAGTATAAACGAAGATTCAGAGTCTTCATAAAAGTTAAGAAACAGATATTCTACCGTTGAGTTTATTTTGGTGATTGCTTTTACAGCTTTACATTTTTACTAGGGAATAATTTACCTTGAGTCGAACGAAAAATTGTCCTTTTACTTGATCAATGAAACTGGTGGTCTAATAATTTCTGAAATTGGGACAACTGCATTCTCCAAGTAAACTTGGGTCCATTTCCAACGCCATATAGTGTTTTTTGTATAAAACATTTCTAATTTGTGACAAAATTAAAAAACCGATGCAAAAATGTTATGAACTGAATTGAATTAGTATAAAATTTATAAAATAAGAAAATAAAATACTTTCCTCAGTAATTACGTAAGAGTTTGAAATTGAAGAAGTTGAGCATTCACCAGCAGCGTATCTGTTTGCGGTGTGTTCGCCGGCAGCGTTTTTGAATGTAGTACATTCGTCGTTTGCTCTGCTCGGAGCGCTAGCGTTCGCAATTTAATTTTTTTCCCAACAATGGTATGTGTTTTTGTTTCAAATGTCTTTTATAAATATTAAGAACATTAAACAATTGCACGCAAATTATCTTTGTTGGAAAGGAAATGCATCTTTTTTAGATGATCAAAAAAACAAATTAATAGAATTATGTTTTTTAAACACAAACTACAAATCATTTTAAATTTAACACGTTGGAAAACTTTTATTCCAGTTTTTTTTACCGCTTCACACCAAGTATGTATTTTATTAGATATATATATTTTAATTTTAAATATATTTTATAATCACGTTCGGGAATATTCGTTTTAATACTTTTGCAGCTTCACATCAACGTTCACTCTTTTCCACTGCCAACGCGTATTGTGAAAATCAGTGATGCCAGCTCTTTCACCCCATTGCCAAATATTCAAATAAAATCAGTGGAGTTTAAAAAATTGGCTAAACTTCGGAATTTTCAAAATAATTAGATGCAATTTTTGCTGTATGTACTTTAACCCATTAATGCGAACAACAAAATTAGAAAATGCAGAAGAAACAAACTTTGGGAAATCTTTTATTTATAGATTAAAAAAAGAAGAAAATTTCTATGCAAAAAAATAGCAATTGGGTTCAAGAAAAAAATATAAATTACTTATATATTAATTTAGAGCTGATACTAAAGCCATACAATCCATCAGCTTCTATCAAAATATCAAGCACTTAAATTGTAGAAAACAATCAATTTTTTTCGCTTTCTAACAAAATTTTGTGTTTGTATTGCAATATCACCAGATAAAACAAATTTTGGAGAGAACAGCATATATCAGAATTTTCTAGATTATTACATGAACGAAATAAGCCCATTTTCGTTGGCGAGTAACTTTGCGTGTGGTCTTAAATGAGGTTTTCACTTCGTCCTTTAAAAAGGACTCTATGCATTAATAGGTTAATTTAAAAAATAAAAAAAGCAAAATAAAAATAAATATGATTATTACCTTAAAATGTAAGTGACAAAGTAACAAATAATACTTATTATGAACACACTTTGAAAAAGTAAGCTAGTAGTTACAAATTACCTGCATGAAAAAATCATTTACAAATCGCCATATATCATAAAAAGTAAAAATTTATTTCCCGCCATATCATTTTTCCCTCCCTCACACAGATGAAAAAAGTTCGTTGGCATCACTACTGCAAACGACAACTATGCCATGTCCCGTTACTCAAATATGGTATATCGTATTGCGATTTTAATGAACAGTGTTCATAAAACTTATACATAAATCGCAAAAACTAGAAAAATTTTGAGTTTGTTCGACAGAAAGATTTATGATTAAAATCAACCAACTATTCACAAACTTATATCAACATTTTCATTAAGTTAATGGAATATTCAATGAAAATAATGAAGTTATTCATAAAAACGACACAAAAATTTTTATGAATGCAATTCATTAAAAATTTATGAATTATTTTTTTCCGTGTACAACCATAAAATGTCAAAAAAAAACTTTTCGAAATCAAACATTTTCGTCGTGCTGTCACCTTATGCAAACATTTTATACTCAATGTCCATCTTGAAGCCCTGTCCATCTTGGGGTCCTATCCTTCTTGGGGCCCTGTCCATCTTGGGGCCTTCTCACCCACCTTTTGAAAAGCGTAACTTTCCTACCGGTTTTCACACGGTCATTTTTAGAAATGGTGAAATTATTAGAGATCGAGATAAAATTTATGAATAACAAATTTAATGCTTGTGGCTAAGCAAATGGTATCGGAGGGAAAGTATCGATACTATACTAATTTGAAGTATCGACCGAAAAGTATCGGGTACCCAAAAGTATCGACATAAATGTACTCGATACCTAAAGTATCGGGTTTCGATACCTAGTGTAGAAAAAAATTATACAATGCGCTTAAAAAATTTGCGAATTATGTTCAAATTTTTGATTTTTGGAAAGTACATAAATAATGAAATCATATACCTATATATATAAATAATATATTAAAAATGAAGATAATTATTTAATATAGATAAATATCTCACCCTAACTACAAAACTGTAGTAAAAATTTTTGCACTGGAAATTTTGAAAAGTATCGAATTTCGATGCCTGCATCAATGTACTCAATGAGTACAAGTACTCATAACATAAGTATCGAGTAAAAAAGTATCAGGTAACGGTTTGTTGGTTTGTTGCCCGCTTCAAATGAAATGCCCCCTATGTAAAATCCTAGAACGTTATTATATACATACAAATTAGAATATTTCTTCTCTCCATTTTATACTGTATATATTATATATGTATAACCAGTTTAGTTCTTCTTTGTAGAGTTCTCCAAACCAATATCTTATATCCTGCTACAAAAACAAAAGTCTGCAATGAAAGAACAAAATGGAATTACAAGTTAGTAACGATGCTGCATTATGCATGCAAATAAATAAAATTCTCCTGGGGCAAAGAAAAGTCAACACTTTCATAAATACAAACAGCATTCACAATAATAGCAGCAGCAACAACAATAACAAGCCTAAGAGTTGTTGAGCCAAACAACAACAAATTACTAAGCTCAAATTCGCACCTTACGATACAATCGCAACGAGAATTTTTAAAGTGTGCTGCTGTGGCGGTTGCTGTTGCTACTTGCTGCTGTTGCTCATCACTTCTTTGCAATATATAGTTTTTTTTTATGTATGCAACAACAACAACAGAACAAAAATAATAATAATGTAATAGTAAAAGCAGCAACGCCAACAACAAAGACAACAAAAAATGACAACTTGTAAAAAAGTGTAAATTTTAATTACAACAACATGTTAAGCTTCTGTTTGCGCAGCAACTACAATTACAAATATACACATGCATATGCAGCAACTTTGGTACACTCACACACACGCATACATACATACATTTGTGCAATATATGGTGACATATGTTGGAATAGGATAGGCAAAGTGGACATATTTTTGAGCTGCATTAAGGATTCGCGCGTAGTTTTAAATTTCTCTCCAAGTATGTCTCCAAGTAGTTCCAATTCTGTAAGCAGACATAGAGATAACCTCAAGATTTTATCTTATTGTGGTTGTAGATTTTTACTGTTAACTTCTTTTCTTTAAATATTTGTCATTCACCAATAATTCACTATTTAAGCCTTGAGGATTATTTCAAAGTGTTGAAAATAGACAGTCAAGGTCCGCATTTTGTTCAGATGGGGTTACAACTGCTTCGTGTAGCTAAGGATTCGCTAGTATCTTCTCAACTTTATACATATTATAAAAACTATATATATGTATATTATATAATTATATTATAATGTATGCGTGTAAACTTCTCTATATCGCTATCAACTCCGATCCTTTTAGATAGTGTCAAATTCTCAAGCAATATTTTTTTTACCTTATTCTTTTAGGTACGCAAGTTCACCAAGGAAGAGGCAGAAGTTATAAGCAAGAGCAAGGGTAGGGAGGGGGGTGTTCTGTACTCTTGTGCATAAGTATTTGCAAATATTTGTCTAGTTTGCATATGTGTGTCTTTTATTTCTAAGTTATTTTTAATTTTTTGCAGCAGCAAACAGCAATTTGTCTGAATAAGCGCTTCCGTTCCGTCCAGCCCATCTCCTTTTGCATTTATCCATTTTGTCTTTCCACTTGTCCACTTGGTTATCTACTACTTTTCTCAAATGCTGTTGACAATTTTGTCGTTGTTGTTGGTATTGTTGGCTGCTGCTACTGCTGCTATAACTTTTGCTTTTTGCTATCGCTTGAGTTCATCTCACTTTACACATTAATTATCACCTTTTTGCATCTACATTATTGTTTTTTGTTGCTTCTGTTGTTTGTTGGTAATGTTGATATTACTGGTCAGCAAAAAAAAAAAAAAAAATAAGCAGCTACAGCACCAATGGCAGTGACTGGTGACAGTAGCAATGTAAATATCAGTTGCCAACAAATGTAATCCAACCACATTGTTTAGCTTATGAAAATGTTGACGTTGTATGCTGCAATAGCTGCATTAATGGCTGCTCCTGAGAATGATAAACATGACAGTTGACAATATTTAACAACGAATATTTTTACTTTAGGAAAACTTTCATATCCAATTGTGGAAATTGTTGGATCTGAAATCAGAAGTCAAAACCACTGCAAGACCATGACTGGTTGCTTTTGCCAATAATACGTGAAGTCTGGATATAAAATATTCAGAAAATAAGCAAATTTATTAAAAAATCCTAGAAAGAAGAACGTTCACATACGTTTACTGGAACTCTGCGTAGCATATTTCTACAAGAATGAAAATAACTTATATTTTCATCTCGAATCTTAACGGATAAAAATCAGTTAAATACCAGAACCCATAAAACTCTTCTAAGTACGACTTTTATTTGAGTGTTCAGGAAGGCTTAAAAATAGTAAAATTGACTGCAGAATATTTTTATGAAACGTATTAACCTTTTATCTCCCTTTCGTAATTTTTCTTTTTACCACAAGAGTCTGCATTTTTATGCTCAAGAAATTTTTTAGGCTTTGCATAAAAAAAATATACCTACAAAATTTCAAAAATTTGTGACCATTAAAGAATATTTACAAAAGAATTTTGACATAGCAAAATAACAATTACTATTAGATTATTAGATATTACTATTTTGGTCCATTTGGTAAAATCCAGTATATCTTAGATCATATATACTTCATTATTTTTTATTACCATGATTTCTTTTGTACTGCCCATGAAGAGATATACTTTATATTCTTGATTGTTTTAATTATCTAATGTATATTAATGCTATTGTAAGTATTAAGGAAAATGAGATTCTGTAATTGTGTAATAGGCATGAAACGTAAGCAAACGCTAGGAGAGAAACGGCACCACGATGAGAAAAGGAAGAAACGACAGCAGCTGTAAGTTTTCGACGCACATCCACATAGACATTCCTCTGTTGTACACACTAGGAGAATTAAAAAAGGAAGCTACAACAATCGGCACATGACAAGCCTTGGTTATATGACAATCCGAAACTCTAGTTCTATAGTTAAGACTTTCGTAATATTTAATTTTAAGGCCCGACCATGCTCAACTTAAGCTAGCATATGCCAGCATGTGCAAAATATCGAATGTTCAGCATTATATCGAGTCTATTGCATACGCAAACTTTACGATCTCTGTTCGTTAAGTAAGGAAAACATGACAGAGCCTTAGAAAATTTATAAATATTCCGAAATGTTTCGATTTATTGGTAAAATTTGTATGGTATATTTGAATGCATTTTTAGGGCCCAGGGGGAGTCCAAGAACACACTTCTTCATACATAATTAGCAGACTCAAAGTCTCTGGAGGTAATCCCGTATAAATATATTACTAGGTCTTTCTGTTTAGGATGGATTAATGCTGTTTGTGGCAAATTCGATTAATTACAAATAACCCTGAAAGATTTGTTGCTTTAGTCTTTCGTTCCGCACTAAGCACACGAGGCACGATCTTAAAGTCTTCAAGCTATTATGACATCAAAAGCCAATTGCCGATTTGAGTACTAACAATAACAAAAAATAAAATAACTAATAAAATATATCAAAGCAGAAGCATCATGGACATTTATGGGATAAGATAACACAAAAAAATGACAGCAACGAATCGTAGTAAAAATAAAATTTATGACAAAAAGTGCATGTGCAATATAAAAAAAAACATTTCGGTTTAGAAAATAAAATTAAAAATAAAAAAATAGTTTTTAATATTTTAAAGCAATCGAACAAATCCATGTGAACTTGCACATACACACACACACACACACACTTACTTTTGACTGTATGTAGCATCCCTTTTGTGTGTGCGCAATGACATTTACAATTTAGCGCAAATGATAAATGAACCGCGGAAAGGCAAAAATTGCTTCAAGGCATTTAACTCATAATTCAAAAACTTGCAGCTAAAATCGATAACAACATGAAAACAATAAAATACACCAACAACACAATTCAGAAAGGCACAAAGAAGAGCAGAAGACGCAGAGGCGGAGGATTATGTTGTATGCCGCAGTGATTTTTGCTATTGCTGTTGTTGCCACATTTGAGATATAAAGAGGGGAGTTGATTTCTGTTTTTTGCATTTGCTTTACATAAATTAAATTATTAAATGCTTTATGAGCGCAAGAAGGCGCGCTAACAGGCAACAACAGCAGCCTCCACTGCCATCATCAAGAGGAAAAAAAAGAAAAAGAAGAAAAAGAAAAAGTCTGAGACGAAGTTCAAGAGTACAATTCACTTGCATATGTACGTGTGAATGTTTGTGTATTTGTGTAAGAACTCCTCTGCAATGAAATACACACAAAATGCACAATGAAACGAGGGTGGACATGTTATTTTTACATTAAAGTTTACAATTTTGTTTTGTTCTGTTCAGTTCTTGAAGCATTTCATTGCATTGTTTTCCCATTTGAGTTGAGCTCCTGCTGCTTCTTCTTCTGCTCCTGCTTCACCAATTTCTACGTCTCTTAGCAAATATGATTTCTTTTTATTGTCACGCCTACTATTTGTATTTATTTACTTTTTACGCCCCATTGCCGTTGTGTAGCAGCAGCAACAGCAGCAGCAACCAACATCGACGACCATGATCAGCAAATAGCCTCGAGACAGATTTTATCAATGTGAATGTGTGCAGACACACACATACATACATCAATATCTACGATTACACGAATATGAATGTGTGAGAAATTTTAATTTAATTACAATTGCAATTGTTGTTGTTGATATGGTTGTTGTGGCTGCAAGTAGTTACTCGTATTGTTGAGTCGAAATTAATTCACATGCATACTTTAAGGCGTAAAAGAACATGAGCAGCTATGTTTTGTTGATATTACTTTTGAATGTTGGTTGAATGTGAATTGATTGACGAAGCAGGCGTGCATAAATTGCTTTGGCAATGGAATTTGCTTTATTCTGTATTTTCCAATGTTGATTTGTTTAAAAAACATTTATTAGAAATAAGTTCAATATTTATATCTATTGCTTAATGGTCGTGAGAAAAATGTATGCACTTGAAAAAATAGTTAGGTTGTTGCATTGAATTGTACAGTAGTAGTTTTCAAATCCGTGAAACCAAGAGCACTTAGAACTGCCATAGAACTCCGTCCTGAAAACGGCTTCAAATTCGTCCATGGCTTTTAGACTACCGAAGCTTTTACGAACTTGCATAGCCTAGATTGATCGATGTTGACCAAGTCTTCTTTTACGACAGACGCATTCTTCGAGCGATGATTGACGGGATGGAAGCGGTCTTGGTCCTAAAGTCATGGCGAGGAAAAATACCGCCACAAATGGCTATAAAAAACAATAAAACCGAGCTTATGCTACTAGCTTTGAGGGTCAGATCGTGGTGAGAGGTTGAAAGGCCTACACATATTGGCACCTCACTGGCCAAATACTGCTTCCACGTGAATAGAACTTTGCTTTACCCATATGTTTTTATTAATAAAGGTTACGGCAATCCATTATTACAGTGCCAATGATGACCAATGGTGCTGACATGACCGGAATTTCCCTTAATGAATTTTTGGCTATGACACCTTAGCATCCGTACCCGGACCAGTAGCCGCAACTCAAAGGAAGGTAATATGGAGGGGGATAAGTAGGAAGTTATTTTAATGAACTCATTTAGGAAGAGTTCAGTGGTTGCAAGATACCCAATTATACGACCTGATGAAATGGCGCCAGTAGAAAGCACGAACAAATCCACTAGTGTAATAATTTTGTGATGCATAATGCACTCAGACTAAGACCGTGACATAGGTAAAGCCCCATTTACAATGGAGTGAGGACGCGAGGAGATGTTCCAAAGCGACACGTCAACAGTTTTTCATACAATGAAGCGAGGCAAATTCTCGTCTCGCCAGCGAATTTAAAAAGTTTTGAAAAACGAAGCGAGCGAGAAGCGATGTTAATACAAGTAGAGTTGCCATATGAGCTATATCACTGTTGAAATAAATTAAAATATGTAGCATTTTAGCAGAAAACTGAGGAAAAACGGAATAATTCTTAGTGCAGCAATTATAAAAATAATAAATAATCTTTTTTTCTAAATTTTTCTGAAAATAACTTCATTTTAAAATATTGTATATACATTATTTTTGAAAAAGAAATATGGTAACTCTACATGAAGTAAAATCATTTTAAACAGCTGGTTCATATTTCGTTTGTTATTTTATTAATCGCATCTCGTTTAATTATAAATTGATCAATGAGACTAGCGACGAGTGCTCTCGTTTCCGAAATCAACTTCGTAACTCACCTCACGTTCTCGCTCTATTGTAAATGTGGCTTAACTTCTTTATAAGCAATAATCCGATAAACGTTAAAACCAAAGACCCCATGAAGAATAAACGAACACCAATAAAATCAAACGAAGAGTATTACGAAGTAATACGAATGCCAACGAGAGCAAGTGAAGAGCCCGCAAATTTCAAAGAGCATCAACCCAGATATGCTCAATTACCTTTATCTAGTACACTTCAAAAAGTTTTTATTTTGATTGAATATATTCTCATTTAAATATTAAATACTGAATAATACAAATAGAATAGACATTGTTATATATGTCCAGCAAACAATTTGAGTCCGAAACTAATCTTTTAGGACTGTTATTTCGAAGGTTTTACACCCACAATGAGTTAATGAAAGAATGAGGAAATATAGTTTTTTCCCCGTGAAAGTGGTCGTTCTTTATGTAGAAAAGGGACCAAAAAGATTATTTTAGAATTCAGAAAAACCGCAGAGAAAAGTCAAAAGAGAGGGTAAATAGAGCAAAATAAATTCAAAACGAAGACATAAAGAATCAAAACCAAAGTGAAGATAATAAGAGAGGGTATAAAGGTTAAGGAAAGAGTGTACAAAGAGTAAAATACAATGGAAAATAATAAAAAAAAGAATGTTAAAAGATTCAAAAAGATTATGAGAGTCGAAAAAGATGAATAAAGATGTCAGAATAGGAGGTCAAAAGAATCAGTCAGGGCTGCCAAATATTTAAAAATCATTTATGATTAATTTAAACATGAGTTTTTTAAGAGTCAGATTATTGAGTCTTCAGAATATTTATTGCTGGGTATTTAAAATCATGAGTTATGTCTCTTGCGCACCCTAGTTACTCATTGAGTATATCGTGGCTAAAGAAAAGCTGCTGCTCTCCGACTGTTCTAAGAAGGGTGAAAATATTAGGGGAACTAGAAACACTACAAAAGCGATTATCTAAAATTTCCATCAGCTTTAGATATTGCTAAGAAAATTACTTCCAAAGCCTTTAAAAAATTGATTAAAAATCGCATTTGTGCGTTGAGCACAGTTTATGTTAGACAAGGTGAAGGTTAAAGAAATGGCCGAAGTTCGGCTTTCGTTTGGGTGAAAAAATCCCCTTCCTTCGGATACTAAGCATACATAAAAGTATTGAACACTCATTATTTTTGGAGTTATTTTGTAAATGAAAATACGATGAGTTTTCAAACTTCATATACGAAAAATTGCACAAATGTTCGAAATGGGTTAAGTAGAAACTTCAAGCATCAAAGCTATTAAGTTCGTTGCTGGAAATTGATTCCCGAATCCGTTACGCAAACTTAATTCTTTAGGCTTTCTTTCAAAAATTTAAAATTTATAGCGCTAAGGCAATATCAAAAGTAAAAAGGTTTTCGTCTCATTTACTGAGATTTTAATTGAAAAACTTTTTTTTTATTATGCTGATATCAATTAAAAGATTTCGCTTAGCTATTAATAAAACAGTAGAACAAATCTTTAAGAATAAATAAATACTGGCAGAATTTCTCAAACGATTGTAATCTTTGACTCTTGAGATTAATAAAATAATATAAATTTTTTGTTTCTCTTAAATCAAGTTTAATTTAAAAAAAAAAACATTATAACCATTTCGCCAGTATTCGCAATTACACATAACTAACGAAAGATTTTTTATTTTTACAGCAACTAGTTTTCCAATAGCTTAAATCTTTAATGCATTGTGAGGAGACAACTCGAATACAAGTAACAGGAAGAGCAATGGCAAAAATAAAATTACAGTAGCTCATTCTTTCTATTACAAGACAGATAGAATTGCCACAAGGGTCATACGCAATTTGAGAGGTATGCACGCTTACTTACATACATACATACATATGTATGTATAAAAACATATTACATTCAAAGATAAATATCAACTACTAATACTTACACTTAGAAAAAAGTTTTTCTAATTGAAGATGTGCAAAAAATTTTGCTATTTTTGATTAGATCATAAGTAAAATCGCTGTACAGAGCTTTAGTCAATCCGACGTTTAGGAATAAGGATTAGGTCCTATTTGCAATCCCTTGAGAGCTACAAAAAATGAATTAAAAAATTGTCTGTCCCTTTCTCACATAATTTTTATTTTTATTTTGGAGAAGCTTTTGAATCTCGATCAATCGAAATTTCGGTCATGTTGTCCAAAAAAGAGGGAAGTGAGAGAGATAATACTTTTCTTCCAAATTCTTCCAGCCAGAGATGGGCACGATGAGATGGGTGTGGTCAATTAGGTATCGTATGTTGTCCATGTTTGTTTTGTTTCGACGCATGCGAAGAGTTTTTTAATCTACAAATGTGACGAAGAGAGAGTGGTTATCCGCCTTTGTTCACTACTGGTTGCACTTGAGCAATTCATTGATCCTTTTGATGCCTTCAATGTTTGTATGGCCTGGACTCGGATTATGGAGTCCTAGAAGTATTCGGATTACCCAGTTTAGACGATGTTAACTCAAGGATGGGAAATGACTTGTGAACCCAACCAATTTTGAACCAACCCATCCACTATTTGAGAGACTTGAGTAGTATTGCCAAACATCCCGTTTTTACCGGAACATCCCGAGTTTATTAATGTCCCGCCGGGGCAACAATTTTCCCGTGCCTTATGGAATTTTAATTTTTGGTTGCACGCTTAAAAATATTTTAATATCCACTCATAAAAGGAGGATAATTTCATTACTTAGTATTCACTTTTTAATGAAGATTTATTAGGAGAGGAAACGAAATAAAACGAACAAGTAATACAAGCAAATTAGATATTTTTTAAAATTTAATTTATAAACTATACACAAAAAAATGCGTGTTCCGGGGAAAAATATGTAATAAAAATGGCAACCTTAGACTTAAACCGAACCGTGAATCGAACCGTTTATTTCACTTTGGTACAAGGTAAAATATTATTTAATTTTTTATGTACCACTGATTTATTTATCCTACATACTTTTTATATTTGGAATATTGGTTTTAACAGAGCAACGATTTATAACGCCCACAACACAGTGCTTTTTTCATCGAACTGTCGATTTCATATGGGTTTTCTATTAATTTTAGGTTGTTGAGCTTCAATCTAAATATCGCCAGGTTTTTGAGATAACGGTTGATGAAATCAGAAAGGTTTATCGTTTTGTGTGTATTGAAAAGATATTTTGTATAAAGAGAAAAACATTTTTTGTAAGAACGAAAATCCACCATCTACTCCCCATATCCCACATTTTGGGAGTATTTTAAGTATAGTATAGAAAAATATTGATAACAGTCTAAACGAATGAAGTATTATGATGTTTTTGGGGAAAATGTTGCTAATCAAAAAGCATATGAGGGAGAACATGTACCGTTATTTCGAAAACCTGACGTGAGGGGGAAAACGGTCTTCAACTTCGAGCTAAGCGACCCCAAATTACTCTCGAAAACATGTGAAATCGTAGTCCGATTTTTGTTGTTGCACAGTGAAATTAGATGACGTACACAAGTGTGGCCATATACTATACCTGTCATTTCACGCCAAAATATACAGTTAAATCGACTATACATCTCTGGAACGTCACACGTGTTGAGCAATGGCAGCCATGATTTCAACTGTTCTGCCTATCTAACCTGTAACTACAGCCGGAACAAGAATCAAGTCGAAGACAGAGTTTTGAAAAAAAATGTTAGATTTCCGCCTTTGTTACTATTTCAATTTGAAAAAAAAAACGAAAGAAACAGATATCACCAAGTGCATTGTATTGAAAAAGATCATGAAAATTTGAGAGCATTCGGTTCATTAGTTTTCAAGATATCGTGGCAGCTATTTCGAAAAATGCAGTTTCGAGAAAAACGTGCTTGAAAGTTCAAGTATACTTGACTGCTGTGCCAGCGCTTGCCAAGTTCTACATCTGCAACTTTCGATCAACTCTAAATTTCAAAAATACGCATACACACATATTCCAGAGACATTATAGAAGCGATTTAAGAGGAAAAAAATTTAATTTTCTTGACCCATCACATAAGACTACCCACTTAATGAAATCAACATCCCATCTTAGCATACAAAACATCATCATGCCTTACTTGCTATTGTTCTCTACATATATCGTTTCAATCTATTCGTTTTTATAGGAGATGCCACACCCATTTGTTTTAAACTGATCACATTCTGCCCAATGACTACTATCAACATACCGTTTTCGCAAACAAATTTCAATATATTCCTCGCTGTCTCGCAGTTATTCTGTTTCAAACATTTCGTTTGAATGGGAGGTGTCACGCTAATTTTCTCTAACACATTCACTTTTTTCCAGCATCCGACAGATAATTAAATTTCTCGTTAATTAAATTCGTGTTGTGTGCTAGGTGCCACGCCCACTAGTCCACTCCCATCTATATTCATTTTATATAATGCCATTGACAAATAATGTTTTCATACGAAATCTTAGAGGCGTACAACTAATGGTTCCTAAGATATTCCATAATTAAATTTCAGGTTATATGGGAGGGGCCATATCCCTTTTTCCAATCTCATCCATCTTTTTCTTGTGGAATGAAATTGTTAATCTACATGTTTGCACTAAATTTAAGTACTGTTCTGTAAATGGTTGCGGAAAAATACTCAAAAAAGGTTTTAGATGTAAGGGAGGTGCCCCGCCCATTTTTCCAAAATCCATTATTTTTAGTTTATGACATCCTCCGTAGACCAACGGATATATGTACTCAATTTGGTTAAGATGGGATTAAGATTCTTGAAACGTATAAAGGACAAACAAACAGACGTGTTGCATTCGTTTTTACATAGTAGAAGACACTTTCCCCCCTTAAAATTTATAAGTTATTTTCAGAGACTGGCATTTTTTTTTATTTTGAAACCAAATTTTTTTTTTATAAACAACTAAAAAAGCGTTCAACTATCCAGTAGATAAATTGGCCGAAATTTTATATTTTCTTGAAAAATTGTCATGTAGTTTATTTTAAATATACTCGTAGTGTATTTAACCTTGGTTAAAAAAATTAAAAGAAAATGTCTATTTTTTCATTATTTTGACTATCCTTAACCCCTTAAAATATCTTTTGTAAAGTGCAATTCCTTCCTAAATATAACAGAATGCCAAAATTCTGTGAAAGTAATAAATATAAAAGATACTAATGTTACTTTATTAATTAATTTTAAATTATTATATAAATATTTGTCGCCTCAATTTCGCTCACGACTGTGGACAAGTAAACCAAATTAAACCGTTGCTTATATCATTTTGAACTTTTCCCATTAGTTCATAAAAATTTTCCAATTCTTTTCCAATTACCGGATACTTTTTTCTATTTCCCCATTGATTTGCATTTTTTGTCTATCTACTCATCACTCCCTCTATCCATTCATTCAACCATTCATCCATCCATCCATCTATCTATCAATCTATCTATCTGTCAGTCTGTCAGCTTGAACGCACATCAGTTTCCATTCACGAAACATAAAAATTGTCAATTTGCTTCTCATATGCTAAAAATGGAATGGGATTTATTGCTGCTTTGCTACTCTATTGCTGCTGCTGTTTCTGTTGCTGTTGCCACTGTTGCTGTTGCTGCATTTATTTGATTTAATTAAAATACCCTTTCTCATGCTATTTGGACAAATAGCCTTATGTTATTAACTATATTTATATTTTTAGAATATGTCTATGAATAGTTAGCTGTACTCATACAGCAAATGCATTTATTGCTGTTGCTGGTTCATGTTGCTATGTTTCTGTTGCTGCTCAATGTCCTGCTGTGAATTATGTGTCTACATAAATTACCAACTGCGAAATTAATCATTTTTTTTTCTCGTCGGAGATATGAGTACCTACAACAATACTTAAGTAAAAAGTTACTTGACTCTTTTTTTTTTTTTGTATTAGTTAGATGACGATGAAGGAGACGACGATGAGAAAAAATAAGAAGAAGAAACATGAAGCATAAAAACGTGTTGTTGGCCACATTTCGTATATATAAAAACGTTTTTCTCCAAAGCTCTTGAACTTTTTTTCTTCCTGTATTGTACTTAAGTCATTTTAAATTTACTCAGGATTGTTGCTGTTATTGTTGTTGTTGGAGCAGTATATGACTTATGCAAATGATGACAGTGGCGCCTTTGAACATTAATCACATTTATTCTAACTACAAGTAAATTTGTATGCCAAACTATAATAAGGAAAATAATATTTGCATAAGTATCCGTAAGTAATTTTAAAGGGATGTAAATCTTTTTCAGATGGAAGTTATCTTTTTTTTTAGAGTTAGACAAGTATATAAAAATATGTTAGAATATAAGAATCAGCATAGAGCAAGGAACACTCTAACTTAAAAGCCCATTGTGCTCCATCCCGAGGTGCGACACTTTTCTTAGTTAGTCTACAATTTCTTTAATAGCGTTAAATCTCTTAAAAGCCTTTCAGCCTGTAGCTTAGGCATTTCAACGTTGGCCAAGTCTTCTTTCATAAAGAAATGTTTGCCTAGTGTAGCACAACTCATCCGAGAGAAGACAGGGTACTCTCAGATAAAATACCTTGCGGTTCTATCCTCATTTAAATATGCATCACATTGACTCGATTCTTTGAGACCGATTTTCCTCAGAAAAGCATTGACTGTGATGACCCGTAATGTTTCTCAGCAAAAATGGAGACATAGTAACGAAATTAGTTAAGACAGTATTTCCAATTGTATAATCTGTAGGAAAGGAAACGTTTTTTGCATATACCACGACTTTAAATTTGTCTAGGTTCAGGAGCATTAAATTTATATTGTACCAAGCTGTTTAAATCGGATTGTAGTAGATTCTGGTCATCAGCCTACATTAAAGTTTTTGAGTGGTGAATAGAAAACATCAAACAGAAGAAACAGGATGGGGCCTATATGGCTACCTTGAGAGACTCTATATGTGACCGCAATGAAATCCTGTGTTTTTGAATGAAACTCTTTCTCTTCTAATGCCCAAATATGATTTGATCCAATTTAAAAGCAATGTTATTTTTTCACTTTATAAGTAACAGGTAGTAATTTGTTGTTGCTTAACCATTAATTGATTGATCTCATGGAGACTTTCTAAAAAGCTTTTATTCATTAAAATCAGATGGTTTATGAGCAATAAAGGATAAAGTAAATTTCACCCCAAAAATCTAATATTTAATTTTCTCGTGTTCTATTAAAACACGTTTTTGTAGAATTTCCAGCTCACGAGTGTTCGCTCTAGAGATGAGTTGTTGTGAGCTGGTTTGAAAAAACAAATAAAATGTCAAAAATATTAGGCACTCTTAAGTGATAATGTTAGGCAAAATCGATGAAAATTTAGATAGCTTCCATCGTTTTATTTATACAATCTTTAATTTCTGGCCGTTTCTATGGTTGCTGCAACAGGCATTTTATTGCTCAATGCCATTTAAATTCATTTACTTTTGATTTTGACCGATTCAGAATGGAACGCATAAAAATAAATACCAAAAAAACATAAAAACTCTTATCCCGTGTTAATGAGATGATTTTTTTGCAATGTCCAGATGAAGCCTTGAAAATCCCGTTATTTTTTCAACATACAGGTGAAGCCTAAATTGCATCTGGCAATCTTAATTGCAAGCCATACTTGCGAAGTACATACGATTGTACTATAATCCAAAAAAGTTATTGAAAAGGGATATTTGTCGGGAACTTTACACATGTACTTCTGGTACCATTTTCATAATAAAATACAAAAATGGGTAAAATCAGATAAGTTACACTCCCACTTCTCATATATAACTAACCGAAGCCGAACCGAACTTCGGCCAAAATATTAATGTTCGGCCGAAGTCGAAGGCAGAACTGAACATTTAAACAGAATTTGAGTTTTCCTCAGGTAAAAATAAATCAATATTATTTTTGTTTTTTATTACCACGTTTATATCAACTCGCTTTCAGTGGTGTCTGTCAGTCTGTTCGGTACAAATTTTGCAATCGATTTTAAACTAACTTCCCGATGAGCTAGAGACTTGAAATTTTAAATATAGTTCAGAAATGGAAGACAATGCAATATGAAGTATGAGGCATTCCATATAAAATCGTCTAATCGGCAAAGCCAGGTTACCTCGGATCTTGCTCAAACTTAGTGAGAATCTTGTTTAGGGTTCCAAAGAAGGAAATCCGACGTCATAAATTTTTCTCATGCTCCACTTCGCAACAGCGCAAATTAAAAGATTTGAAAAGTGTAATTTTAATGGTTTCCTTTTTTAACTGTAAAATTTGTTTGGTTAAAGATATCTTCATGTTTAAGATGGCGTTCTAAATCTAAAAGATAGTAGATTTTGCTAGTTAAATTTAAATTCACATATTTAATATCCACGATTAATAATACAAGGCTGAAAATATATGTATTTTTCAGACTTTTCGTTGTTTTAAGCTGACTCCAGTGTCTATACGGTTGAATGTAAGCAGCTAAGGTTCTCAGACTTCAAGGGCACACCTTTTAAAATAAACTTACGATTGACTGGTTCCACCTGCTCTTTATAAAAAAAAAGGTACTTGAAGTTTATGAATTTCAAAAACTTGCATACTTTAGGCTATAAAATGGACTTGTTCTGTTATTTTCATAGCTAGCGTGTATATAGGCGGTTAAAGTAAGCAAGAATTTCAGTAATTTTTTTGTTTTTAAAACAACTTTTTTATTTATATGGCCATATGAAATTGTTAGATGAATAGTTCACTTAAGCCGCTACCAATTTTACCTCTATCTATAAGCGCCCCACGCTTTTCGCTTAAAATTTATAATTACATATTTTCCAGAATAGTGTTTTTCATAATCTTTATCATTAATTGCAATAATAATGCATATAGAAACCCAATTTGGGTATTTTTCTTTAAACCGATTCAACATTCTGTTACAACTAGGTTGCCAGATTCAAATCGGGCTTCATCTAGATATTGAGATATCAGGATTTTTCAGGTTTTATATGGACATTTCACAAAACACAATTGTTAGGATTCATATAAAATTACATATGAACAAAACATTGACCAATTGGATAACAACACACTATTATAAAAAATTGTATTAAACATTTATTTAACACACCTTTACTAATGTTTTTTATATTTTCACTTTATCTCCGTTTTAAATTTGAAAGAAATATTTACGCTTAAAGGCAGCCAATGTTTTTCCCAAATTTTTGTCAAGTCAACTTGCTACTCAATCAGACTTTGATCTCACGCCAAAAATAAAGCGTTGCCCATAAAATTCAATTTAACACATTTTGTTCTATCTTGTGTATCCAGATTCAGAGAATCGATTCAGTTTTAAAATATAAAACCATAAAAATTTGACTTTATGCCAAAAGGGATGCCATAAGGGATTGACCAAAAATGTGTAAATGGGCTGACTTCTCTTAATATTCATTATTAGGACAAGGAATTCCATGCAAATGCATGTTTTTATTGGGCATCTCAAAAATGAAATGGCCAAGTTATCTTTACCGAATCATGAAATTTCCTTTAAAATGGCATTCAATCGTTAATGCATTTTTTGCATATTGTTGGAAAACTTTGCATATTCTATCAATAAATGCATGTTTTCACACATCTTTTTTTTTTTTGATTTACATATTTGTATTTTTTGAATAATTTTGATAAGAATGGTCGGCGCTCAGAAAAACCAATACAGCCTTTGATTACTACCTCTGCATCGACAGGGCTTAAAATATTTTGTTTGGATTTATGCCAAGCTTTTATTTCAGCATTCATTGTATTTTTCAATCCACAACTAAGAAGTGAAATCATTCCTCATGAAACGTCGCTGCGCAAAACTTGTATCGACCAAATATATATTCGTTTATTAAAATGAATCAAGTTTGCCTTAAAAACCATTTCTTATTGGTTTCCATAGATATGGCCTCAGATATCCAGAGAATATATGTAATTTTGGAATTTAATGAAGAAAATTGTTCTAGAAACATCTGTTCTATAAATGTATTTTGTGCCTTTAAATATGCTCTTATCGTCCGACTGTTGATGTAGAGAGATATTTTTTTTTTTTTTATGGAAACATTTTTTAAGACCCGATCGGGAAAGTTTTGTATTTGAAAACTTCAAAAAGATTTTATTATTTACGCCAAGAAACAATTAATAAAGATTGATCTAATGATTATTTTCATATTTACTTAACTGCGATTTGAGTTAAACTTTTTGTGTTCATTTTACATTTTTGTTACTTTTTATAAATTTATTTTATATTTTAAAATGAATGTTTTAGTCCTTTGTTTGTTAAATTACTTAAAATATTTTTAGTTTTTTTTTACCGAAAAACAAATATTTTTTTTTTTTTTATTGCATATTTTAAATGTTTTTAGTGCATTTTTTTCAGTTTCAGTTGCATATTTTTGAACTTTAAGTGCATATTTTTGCGCATGTTTTCGATTTTTTAGTGCATGAAATTCCTTGCCCTATTCATTACCTTCAGTAAATGGTAGGGCGTGGAACCGTCTACAAGTCCCGAAATTCTACTAATTGATAGTTTTCTTATTGGTGCCGTGGCGTTGAATTTCGGGCCTTCGTCAACGGCAGGTACGATTGCTGATCCTAGAATGATCTGAAACAAAAAAATTAAAAACGATTCCTAATATATTTACGTGTCGCTGTGCAATGAACCTCAACCAAATTGTTTTCTAAGGATTGGTGAAATGGCACACAATCTGTAGTAATGGAATACGACTTTTACTGCCTTGCATGACAGTTCTGAGCTTCTAAAATACTAAATTTTCAATATAAAGGGTCCATGGCACAGCGTATCATGTGTTGAATATCCGGCTTAAATTTCAAATTGATCGTCTGAATAAACTATTTTTTATCGTGTCTGTCAATTGCCAAAAGTTCAAATGCGTTTAAAGTTTGAAGTAGCTCCAAAAACTACTTGACCACTCAGCTTTTAGAAGGCCCAAACTAATTTAATGAATGTGATCGCATTCACGGTAAGTTTTATTTTCCATAAAATTTCAAAGCGCCAACTAATACTACTCAAGATATAACATTATTTATTTTATAATAATAAAAAAAAAGTTTGAATTGAAAGAAAAGTCCAACCCAATTTCGCATATACAATTTAAATTTGAACACCTCGCATTGGAATATATCGTATTCACATGCAAAACAAAAATAATCAGCGAATTCCTTATTCACAAAACAAAAATACAACAGTAGCATCGATAATCCGAAAATTACTATAATTTGACAGTTAACATGCTTAACCACAATAAAAACACTTTAGCCGATATATTTATGCAAATTTTTCAAGCCAAAAAACGATCGTTAATAGCTACAAATAAAAACGCACGCGCGCATTTGCTTTATTATATTCAATTTTTGATTGAAGACAAACAACAACGAAAACAATGTACGAGCAAAGATAGATAGACGTAAACTATGACAAATAACAGCATTTTGACATAATGTGACAGTTGCGAGCTGCAGACGCTCCAAATGATAAATACTCTATGCTATATTAAATTTCTGCTCATTTAAATGACAAATGAGCTACATAGGAAAGGAGAAAAAAGCGATGAATTGCATTTGGCTTGATTAATTGCAAATGGACAGCAGCTTACAGTTCATGAGACATCTTTAATTTCATGTAATTCTTCTTCTTTTTTCTACACATCTACAATTGTAGATGAGCATTTTGCATCGTTCGTGTGTACTATATGTATCTATGTAGGAGTAAGCATGCGAAATGAATTGCATTTGCATGGTTTTCTCACATCACATGTATGTGTATGTATGCAATTTTGCCACATAGTGACGCCTTCGCAACAGCTTATAAATCAAGTTTGTGCTTTAAGTCTTTTGTTTGGCTGCAGTTGAATGTTAATTTCACAATTCATTAATGACCATAATACACTAGATATCTATACTATGAGATTTTATTATAAATTTTTAATTTTTATAAATATTTAATCTCTGGGATAAGTAATAAGCCAAAAATAGTGAAACATTAATTATTTATTTATTTACAGAAATAGGAGAAAAGAAGTTACAGTTACAGTATCACTTTCTTTCACAGTCATGCGATTTTCAGTCTCGGTTGTTGACCTATAACAAATTTATGTGGGAAGGGAGCATAGCGACCCTACTAAAAAGGCAACCCGGACTGGACGAATGAACGAAGATCCTGCTAGAAAGGCAACATGGACTAGACGAATACGAACAGACAAGCTTTCATTCGTGTAGCGTCAGTTAAGTCAAGAAGTTGCATCAAGTCGGTGCGGAGTCATGCGCAAATGTAATTCAAATTCTTTATATTCATTTAATTATTTTCATAAACACATAAACGTGTAATTTGTAATTCGATTAATTAATAAAGCAACCAAAGAATTTACTAGTAAAAGTTTATTGGCTGGAAATTGTATAAATCGACCATAGACTGCTAATGAGCTTTACGTGCTAAAATATCACCAAAACAAGTAGCAAAGTTTGGTCCAATAGCAACTTTGAAATAGCTAAATGTATTTTTCCATAACTGATACAAATTATTTTTCATGGCGCTAGCTACATCTGACTACTGATACATATGCTCAAAAACTGGGAAACTCAGTATGATGCCCAACTTTAATCAGTGTTCCATAAGGACATACAGGAATGTATGTACAAGAATAGTTTCGGTACTATGTATTCAGAAAAAATCGGCATTTAAAGTTTTCGCACTGTAAATAAAAAATGGAAAATAGTTTAATCAAAATTGAAAAGCATTTAATTCAAAGCCGAATCACAATTAAATCAACTATGCACAGCTAAAACTAATTACGGAAATTTTAAATGATAATGTTCTCTCATCGAATCACAGTTTTTAACTATTTCATTCAAAGTTTAACCGTAGTTAAACCAACTATGCTTAATTGTATTCAAAGTGGGCAAACTTTGAAACAACTGCGATTCATTGAATATTTCTCTACATTAATTTCAATATTTTTTGTAATAAAAATAGTTGAATCAAAGTGTATAACGTTGATTTTAATTTTTTTTCTTTTCTACTTGCACGCTTAGGCGTCAAAATTACGATAAATCAAAAGAATTATCCTTGAAAAAAAGATTCGATCTCTACACATGCCTGCGCATGTGCAACTCTCAATTTCAGTAAAATTAGATGCAAAGTCATAACATTTAATAAGGTACAAGAGAATATTCTAAAAAATATATTTTAATATCCTGGACTAATCTTAAGAAAAGAAGTAATAAAATCATACAACAAACATAATGTTTTTTTTTTTCGAAAGAACTCCTTACAAAAATTTGTATATTTTTATGTGCCTTACAACAATTACAAATAAACAACAAGATTTTGTTTGTGTTACTGTTGTGTTTTTATGCTGATAGATTTGTATGTAAAAATTGCAGCTGCAGCAGAAACTTAGTACGGAAAAGGATGACTACCATGATGATGACGTTGCTTTTGGTTGACGATGACGACGACGATTATAATACCAGCAAGGCAACACATAGTAAAACTAAGTTATGTTGGAGACTCTTCAACTTTAAACTACAGAAAAGAAGAATATTATGATGACGACAACAAGCGAAACTCAAATGAAAAACAAACAAAATAGACCGAAAAGGGGAGTTCAAATGTGTACCTACCTATTGTTGTAGTATAATACAAACTACACATTTGCACAAAAAAAGCATGCAAAGCACAGACACACAAAAGTAAACAAAAAATTACAGTGTTATCATAAATAAGTGTATGCGTATTTTTTTTAATGCATGTTTCTTTGTTATTGTTAACTTTTCCTAAACACAAACCCTGTTGGAACTGTTATCAACTCGATAGGGATGATGATCTCTTTGAAAGGAAGAAATGCTTATGATTAACCTTCTAGTAGGAAGTATCGTTTAAATACGTTTAAAATTTTTGTATGTGTATTCATGTATACAGTCGATAGATGAATACCGAAGCTACACGTTGCCTAACTTCAGTACTTTGTGCGTGGTTTCGTTTCGATTTTATCGCCAGTTGAAAATCAGGTTTCGAGTAATTAACGAAAAAAAAATTATTTTGGGTGATGTTGAAATTATTTGCTATAATTTTAATTGTTAATAAAAAATATTTATAGTTGGTTTTTGGAGTTGAAAAAGTATTAGGAAGTAGGGAATCGATTATATTTTACATCTATGCAATTTGAATACAAAATAATTTTTAACTTTTCCATTTATCGGGACTACAAGCTTTTTAATGGATCACCTATTTTTTCACCTAGAACAAGAATAAAGATAAAGAATACACTTCATTTCCGAGTTTTGTCCATTAAAATCAACCAATTTTCATATTTTTTATTGCTGAAAAAAATTACCTTACTAGAGGGTTAAGTTACTTTGGGTGCATTTTTACACTCTTTAACATTGGAATATCATATCATTTAAATATAAACCCTTGAATTTCTTAGATTGAATTTCTTTTATTTATTACACTATGTTCAAAGCCTAATAACTTTGACATAAATCTAGAGAAATCCATCGGGGCTTTTTTATTATTCAGAAATAAAACTTTTCGATTTAGTGTGCCAAAATTATAACGCTCTGGAACCAATTAGTAATTAGTAATATTTTATTAGGAGCATCAAATTTAGTTGTTAGTATAAAGAAAGGTTACCTCTGAATTTTTTAACACATCAGTACATAAATTTCTGAAATGTGTTGTAAATTTCTTAACAAATATCTGATTTTAGGGATCCCTAATAATATTCAGTTAAATTGAAGGATATCTCTCTCCAGGAAGTTTCAAATCCAACATTAAGACCATCGTTATATTTGCACTGTTTTCTATAGTTATTCCCTTTACTCTGAAGCCATCACCAAATGCTTTCCGTGATGATTGATTCATGCAACTATGAAAGCCAAGGAAAAATTTGAGAATTGTAGCTTACTATATCCGATTTTGCAATTCATGATGCATGATTCAGAAGGTTATCATCTTGAGAAAATCAAGATAGAGATCCAAGCTATTCAGAGAGTTAAGTAAATGTTAAGTTTAACTTTCTGATAGGGTTATATATAGTGTAGGTGTACCTGCCATAAGTACCAAACCAATGAGACAAATATTGCAAACCATTATTTCGCTTTTATATTTTTATGTAATATTAAAGTAAACAAAAAGGAATCCAAATTTCCAAAAAAAATTGATTTATTACGACAATCCGACGCTCTGTATTTAGTGGGATCAGAAGGGTGTCATCCATTGCAAGCTGCTAAAACCTGGTGAAACTATTATGAGAGAAGTGTATCGAAAACAATTGATTCGTTTGAAGAGAGCAGTGACCGAAAAATGACCAGAATCATTCAAGTATTTTATTTTTTAAAACTATAAATCACAATCACAAATAACACTAGTTTACAGCCAAAATTACCACAATCCACATTTCAAAAAAAAAAATTTCCAAAAAAGTAAAAAAAATTTAAAAATGTGGGAAATCAAGTACGAGTAAATTGTTTTTCCCAAAAAATATTAAAAATTTAGCGTATTTGGACAAATTTTGTAAAAACTATGAGCAATTGAAAATTAACAAAAAAAAAAAGCACAATTCTTTCACTTTGATACATTATAAATTGTAAATTTTTTTAATCGAAATTAAAGAGCCATCAATTCTCTTTCCCTAAATTTACTCTAAATTTATAAAAATTAATTGGATAGTTTTAAAAAATCGCAAAAATTAATCTTGTGACGCCGATGTCGCCATGGTACCGAAAGGGCTAAGCTTTTTGACGAATGTGATATGTCAGTGTTTGAATTCTTCAAAATACTCAATAACCGTGTTTTGAAAGGAAAAGAGACCGAAGTCCAATTAGTACCTTCAACTGACGGAAACATTTCTGAAGTATGGTGAAACGCTGATCCTGGGTCGAATTATCAATAGTAAACTCATTAATCGTAGATCGTTTGTGGTAGACTAATTACTAACTTTCGATGATAAACAAAAAAGTTGATTAAATTAAGATCAGGCAAGGTAAGCAAATGTCTTGTGAGAGCCGAAAGCTCATAAGTAAAAGGTTAAACAAATTACACAGGTACAACAACAGTATCGTTCATTCACTCACAAGTGAGTCTGGCAGTCTCAAAAAAAAATGTAATTCTCTTTAAGCTTTTAATATGGTATTTTTAGTTATGAATAATTAAACAAATATTAGAGTTTAGCGATACTGACATTTTTTATTTCGATTTTAAAAATATTTAACGCTTTCCACACAGCTTTTCTCAACTGAGAGCAATGAATTGCATTTTAAATTGTGAGATAAGCCGACATTACTCATTATGGGCATTGACAACATATTTTCCAACTGGGTGTTTTATTTTTCATATACGAGTACAAATATATGCGTTTAAGTAAACCTCCACATTTTTTTTTGTTTTCATATGCATTATTCATGCTATTGAACCTTGTTGCGTTTGGAAAAATAGAATAGCAAAGAAGCAAAACGACAAAAAAAAAACAAAATTATGACTATGTAGTCATAAATGTAATGAAATGAAACGAAAGAAAGAGAAAAAAATTATAATTTCACAAGTCATAATAGGATTTGCAATTCAAATGTTGCATATTTAACAACAACAATGACAACAACCGAGAAGAACAATAATGCTAGTTGCAAAAAGAAAAAATAGCAGTAAGCAGACATGCATAGTAGTAGTTGGTAATGGTAAGTTACTAAAAAGTTAAAGGTAAGAAAGAAAAACGCCTAAACCAATATGTCAAAAATATTTAAAAGGCGCATATATGCACATACACGCAATAAAATGGAAGAACCAACCGAAGCGACGCGATGCAACGACTTAAATAGAAAAAGACATTAATATACAAATGATTGCATGCATACATACATACTTATGACAACAACAATAAGGCAAACAAATGCATATATCCTTAAATATTCTCATATATATGTATGTACACATACACACACAAAGAGATATTCCATGAGATATACCTCTATAAAGTTGTAAAGTTGCCAATAGAAAGAAGTATTAACATCACCAATTTCAATTGCAACGAAATCATCCATAACAACAACAACAACGACAGCAAATGAAGCAATAAAGAGTATATCGCCGCAGTCTTCATCCTCATAATCATCATTATCATAGTTTTGCAGTAGCAACAATTGCTATTGCCATTGAACAAAAATTAGAAATGGAAGCCAAAGTGCAGCAATTGCAATAGCAACAACAGCAACAACAGCAACTACAAATAGCAGCGGGATACAATGAAGCATATTTATGCCAAAATGTTATGGGCTCACATCGTTGTTGTCTTCTTCATCTTACATGCATACATGCATAAAATTGAATAAACACACACTCACACATGGACACATTTATTGAAGAATTTACAGAAATATTGAAGAAGTCATCTTCATCATAAATGTGCCATAAGGGTATTTATTATTGAAATTAATTCAATTGCTAAGTGGTCATTGGAGGTTAGCAATCGGATTACATTTGTACATTACATATCTGTGGACTTTTGACAAAACCACTTATCTCCACATACGAAGTATCATCTTTACTTTTCAATTCGACGTGCTTTTGCCTCTCCCATCTCTTATATACCTTGTTCTTTTAGTTTATGAGTTATAGCTTAAATTAAAAAAAAGTATACATTTGGGATTAAAAGCAGCAAAAACGAGTCAAATTGAAAAGAAAAGATGAAACTTCGTATGCAGAGATAAGTTGCTTTATCAAAAGTACGAATGTATTTTATTTTCATTTTAGACTTTGTGTAGTTATGCATGTATTTATATTGTAGTCATGTTGCCAATAGCATTGAAATGTGGTCTGGATTTTGTAATTGTTTAGCAAATATCGATGGTTAAGCTCACAGATGTGTATTTAAAGTACTAAATATGAAAATTTACAAGAACACAAATTTTGTGCTTCGCATTTAAATTTGTGTCCTGAATCGTTATTACTGGTTCGTCACTTCCAGCAACTGCACACTAGGCATGCATTTTAGTACTTTGCCAAGAGATAAGAGTGTGTGTGTAATGGTGAGTAATTTGCCTACTTACTTTCATTAGATCACAGGGGCACCATAAGTTCAAACAGATTTCTGAATATTTTAACTTTCTTTGTTGCAGCCTGCATTTTAGTAAAGCCACTTTCAGGTTGACTTTTCCAGCTGCTTTCACCGATTACCTTTTCGGATACTTTTTACATCAGAGTTCCAAAATTGATGCATACGCACTTACCTTGGGTCCTTAATTCCTGAATTCGAATAAAGCTAGACAGAAGCCCTTTTTTGCTGAAGTCATGGTTATTTAGTTACACAACATAAGCATACATGAACATCAGCTGGCTCATGCTACTGGCTTTTCGTGGGTGAAAACTTTCCAACAAATTATGAAGCAAAAAGTTGACGACTACCATGAATTGGAATTACAATTGAACTTCGCGCCACTCCAACAGTGGCACTAAAAAGATTCCACTATGAAGTCAAATCCATTTTTAGCTGTCTAAAATTATGAAATTCGGCTCACTTGCGCATATGATAATTGGGAATTACTACGTGAAAAATTATAATAATCAGACTATCTCCCATACAAATTAAAATATTAAAACTTTATAACTTGGAACCCATTGCAGATAATATGCTATTGTATATTAACATATTCTTATGTCATGGTAAAAATTATAACGATTAGAGTGTTGCTACCCCTACCACTCATACATACATGTGAAATTTTAAAATTATATAGTAAATCATAAAATCAGTATGTATTTGGTAATTATATTTATATGATACCCCTATATGATTACTTTGTAATGTGAATAAAGTTGATTATTACTTATTTCATGTTGAAATTTAGTCCATATTGAATCAAATCCTTGTATAACAAAATTTTGCATGCAAATTTTTATTTGAAAGGCCTATAGGAGAGTCATAGGGTGTTTAATATCCGTTATTCTTAGCGAAATTTTTAGATATGTTGCACATAGGGGTAACAAACGATTGCAGTCGTCTTCCACTTTGATAAATGTTGAAATTTTAATAAAAACTTAATAGCAAAAGTTTGTGTGATTCTCAACATAACTTAACTTTTTGCCTATTGCACGTTCCGGATACTATTTAATAAAGGCGTAGAGTTCTCTTCTAGCTAACTTCTAATTATTTTCTTCAGTTGCATCAAATGCACTCAAAAAATTATATTGGACGTGAAGTCATAAAAAACAAAATGGCGCAACGGGACAATATAACTAAAACACTAATGGTTCAGAAAAACACTTCGAAATATACATCAAACCCTCAAACATGGTGTTAATATAAGCTTTAAAGAACGCATTTTTAATTAAAAATTAAATACAAACCTTTGGTTTCTACATCCATTACAAATTATTAGAATTTATAAATTTCAACTCGCGCACGTAACGATTAAAAATTATGTCGACTAACATGAAATTCAGAGAACATATGATTTCAATCTAGTACTAACGGTTATAGAAAGTCTGTAACGGTAAAAATTTTCCGTTACACAATATCAAATTTATTGCTCTTTACGGAGATACATTGGTTTTGCGTAGGTTCTAACTTTTTAGTTTTGAGTTTTGGCTTTTTTTGGGTTTTTCAGGTTGTTAAAATTCCAAGGCATCGGCAAAACTACTACTAGATCATTATTTTTGTTTTTGAAATTTTTCGTTCATTTGCAATTAATATAACATGAAGATTTTTTATAAATTTTAGCATTGAATTTGAAAACTAATAACAAAAATGGAAATAAATGTAATTACTGTCAACAAAAAAGGTTTTTTAAATACCATATTTTTTCACGCCTCTAACTGGACCTAACCCCTTATACAGAAGTTTCTTCTGCCTTGAAAGACAACCACCATTTCTGAATATTAACATTTCTGATTTGCTCATATTTACCTCTAAATTCCATGTCTTACAATAGTTTTCCATTCTCGTAATTATTCGTTGCATAGTTTCGATATCATCAGCCAATATATCCATATCATCTGTATATAACAGAATCCGTATATCATATGTATTTCATTGCAAATATTCATTCAATTCACCTGATAAAGTTTCAAAATAATCTGGCATCTCTTCTCAAGTCCAGACAGCTGATTTCGCGTTGCTATAGATGTCTTCAGCAACCCTAACAAATTTACTGGATAGATAGATTAGAAAGGGTGTGATGTACTACGACCTTAATAGATCTTTTGTACCCCTATTTACTGGATAGTCTCATATTGTACATTTAAAAAATTAGTGACTTTCTGGCTTCTTTATCAAAAGCAGCTTTAAGATCTACGAAAAAAGCGTTAAGGTGGCATGTCCACTGCTCAAGTCGAAAAAGCCAAACTTCAAATTGTAAAAAAAATTAGATAGAGACTTGAAATTTTTGAAGTGAAACTTCTTTTCCCTTGTCCTAGTGACATAATTTTATCGAGCAATGTGCATAAGGGGCTAAATATCAATATTCCGTAACTGAATTCACGAGCAAACTATATAATAAACGATTCATAAATAGTTTTAATTCAATATAACATATAAATTACACACACACACGCCTATGGCAGAAAGAACAATGTGTAGCGTCGCCATCTTAAAGTTTATGGCAGTTATACATTTCACATACAGATGGCGCAAATGTCCAAGGAATTACATGAAGATGTCGCACACAAAAAGAGTTCGCTACAATTGTCATCGACATAACCGGTACAGAGTTGCAATTTTTGTTCTAGAATTAATTCCAAAAAAAAAATTGGTTGTGTATTAACGAACACAAGGCAAAAGTGAAATTTCTTGTGAACTAAACGAAACACAAGCAAATGAAATTAAAAAACACAAGCCAATGAAGTAAAAAATTTAGCGATTGAAAAATTTAATTTGCTTGTTATTTGATTGTGTTTCGTTTAGTTCACAAGAAGTTTGACTTCTGTCTTGTGTTCGTTAATACACAATTTAGTTTTTATTTTATAATAATATATGTAATAATTTTTAAATTTTTTTTATTTTTCAGTTTGGTTCAAAAAACTTTGTTATTTGAAAATTATTAGAAAACATTTATAACAGATTCTGTTGAAGTTTTTACAGTCTTCTTCTCTCTATTTTGTTGTTAATTTTTTTCTGTTGATACTCTCTCGGCAAAAACACGACGTAGTACACATATCGCTCATTTACTAAAAGACTGTCATAACTCAAAAAACGCGATTTTGCAGAAAACTGCGAGAAGTCGACTCTCTGCATGATTGTATATAGCCGATCCCCATATCACTACGTTCGCTAAAAACTAACAACAGCATAACTTCGTTTCTTATTAGCTTCGTATGAGTGCAACAAAATTGCGATTTTCGTTGCAAAATTTTAGATTAACCCCCGCTAAAGAAGTTTCACTGTAAAAACTAAGTAACCTACAATCATAATAATAGTAAAAAAACAAAAAACAAAATGAACATAATGAGCCTAAATAGAACAAAATCCATCAAGTATTTCAAAAGTTAGAACATTCGCAAATATGAAAAAGTATGTTTCGAGATAAACGCGTTTAAAAATAGTGCAGCTGTTTTTTTCTTTTAAATCTAGCAGGGTATTCAGTTAAAACTTAGTTCTTTCAGCCCAAACTGTTAATCTTTCATTTAAAATTCCCATCATTACCTTAGCGATGCAGTTCATAAACGAGATGCCTCCATAATTTCCCGGCATTTTAATATCACCTTTTTTATATATAAGGAAAATAATCGTTTTAGTGAAAGAACCGCCCATTAATTCTCTATTATAAATCTTGTTATATATACATCTGCTAATCGGTGTAAGAATTCTTGCGTTACATTTATTAAAAACTTATATGGCACCCTGTCTTCCCCTGGTGCTTTCCCTAACTTCACTTTTTCAATATAGTACTTATTTCTTCCAGTGTAAACGATTCATTTAACGTTTGATCTTCATTCCATAAGAGGCATATTGTATGTCCGAAGTGTACCGAAGTGATTGACGGGCTTAATAGTGATATGAAATATGCTTTAAATTCTGGAGCAGTAGTTTGTAGTAAGACGTTATAGTTCGGATTTCGTATCTCTCAGGCGATTTTCCCTCATTCCTTACTATTATTTATTATGTTTATTTTATACTCTAATCGCTGATAATGCACTGTTCTTTAACTTGCTAATATTTGTCTTCAACTGCTCTAGATTTTCTGTAGACAGAAAATTTTTCTTTGCATGTTGCAATCGAACAATTTATTTTTTGGGCTGAATATTGATGTTACGTTTGTGGGTGTTCCAACTGTCGTTTTTATTAATTCATTCAGATTGCTCAATTCTAAATCATCTTCTTTACTTTTTATGTTTAACAAGTTAATATTAAGGTTGGTTTGAAACTTGGTCTTATCGGAATCCTTCCAGGTGAGTTTTGGCAATAACTCAAATTTTGTAGCATCTACTTGAGTGACTTCTAGTTTTACCGACTGTTACATTGGTTGGTGATCTGACTATATTTTTTCCTCTACAGTGAAATCCTCTACATATCGCATTAAGTCCTTCGATATAGCACATAAATCCAAATCCGCTCCTCTGAAGTATAAAGGTATCACTATAACTGCTGTCTCGTTAATGTTTTTTTACCGCGTCTACACCATCCATGCTATTAAATTCGTGCCCAATGCCAATATCAATTAATTTCTTTTTAATTCCATACATGCCTTCATCTATCGCTCTTTCAAAACGACTGTTCCTTCTGGCAGGTCGTTTCGAACCCTTGAAAATATTTCCCAGCTTGTTCTATTTTTTCGGTAATTACGTGTGTTTCAATTAGTATCAACATTTCATAAGATCTAACGAATTCAAAAAATGAGTGATACAAATACCAGGGTAGTATATTTTCAGAACATTTCTATATTATTAAATAAAAAACAAAACTTCTTTCAATCTACATTATATTGAATAATTATTAAAATTTCTGTCCAATAAAACTATAGTTTTCTAGGAAAATATATTCCGTATTCATATTTATATGAACAAAACAAAAACTTCTTTAATATTTTATTGTTTTAATGTTCAAATAAAGCCAACAAAGTTAACAATAAAATAAATTATTACTTACAATGTCAACTGCAAAATACACAAGCACTCAGTCCAACTACAAATTACATACATTAAAAATTTAAACAAATTATTTCAAATGACAAAATTGTTTCAGTTTCATTTTCATTTTCAGCACATAATTTAATTTATAATTTTATTCGTAATTTTCCAGACAAAATGTTGTCAATTATAATTAGCATTGGCATTGGTGAAACGAAAATAAATGCAGCATAATTATGTTGATTGTGAGAAAACAAGATACATGAAAAATATTAGTTAATATATGTATGTAGCTGCATTTATGACTTGCCACAAGAAGATAAACAATATAAGTCATGAGCTATAGTTAAATGTAATCACATCATACATAGTCTTAGTCACAGCCGTAAAAATATAATGATGCGGTGATGATAAATTACAGTCATGGTCAGTGTTAATTTGAATTTTATAATTGAAAAAAAAAACACATTGAATGAAGAGAAAATTATTATTATCACTTTGTTAAAATTGAATGTCAAATACATATGCATACTAAATAGAATATGTATGCATGTATCTTTGTATTTTGTATGATTATCACTTGGTTATTATTGTTAACAAGATAATATGCTAGAAAAATCCAGATTGGCACGCAAAAACGAAAGATTTAAACAACAAACTAATCTACAATTAAAATAAAATGTATTGTCTTCAAAATATTCACATAAAAGCAAAGAAAATGCAAAATTTTAATATAAGATGCCACTATTAACTCAATTTAAATAATAAAAATGAAACTTCCTTAATTTGCTATTAATAAGCTAAGTAATACCGCCTGCTTTGCAACTTCAAACCTGAGCATGAAACTAAATTTACGCACTTACGAATAAATGCTTGTGGCTGCATTTATTCGTAAGTGCGTAAAAAAAATACTCCAAAAAATTTATTGAAAAATACTTTACGCATATCAAATATTAATAAAAATCCCATAAAATATAATGGAAAAAGTCTCTAAAACATAATAATATCAACAAGACTTCCTACTCTGAACGCAAAAAGCAAAATGGTAAATCAAAAAGGTATAAAATTATTTGTGGTCGGTAGTATCTGACTTGCACATAAAGCGGTGAACAAATTAGTGGAACTGTAGTAAACTATTGTAAGAAATTGAAATATACTGTAAACATTGCTTACGTATAAAAAGTGGCTGCTACAGAAGCAGCGAAAGCTGACTAAAGTTTAACTTTTGAGCATCGATAAATAAAGAACGAACAAATGTAAAAGTTACTCTACTTATACGACACGAAATGTAATCGGGATCAGAGCGTGCTTGTTAGATGCGGTTAACTCCGTTTTGGGGCTCAACAACAAATTTTTTTTACGCAGTTCTGAAGTTTGCCCGTTTCTGAACATGTTGCCATAATAAAACATAAGATATCTTCGTTATTCTTGCATCTGAGAATGTTTATGTGATAGGCATCTTACATTAAAATTTTAGGTAAAACATATTTTTGGATTGGGTTAATCCATTATCTCCATAGCTTATGGGTATTTTTTAGCCTTGTCAAGAGAAACTAGTCTTTTCCTCCCATTACGAAAGCCCATAGAAATTTGATACGGTTTAGAAAAATGTTGCTCATCAAATTTTACTATGAGTTACTAGGCATTAGAAACGTGTAAACTTGGTTTTAGAAAGCATTGTGGTCAGATTGAAGTAAAATTTTTGCCTCTTCAGAATAAAGTGAAATAAAGAGTTTCACAATCAAATTTTTGAGTGACGGATAACAAATAGCAGTTCTTTGATATAAATAAGTAATAAAATTGGTCAAAGATGACTACTCTGAGGCACTCCAATAAAATCTGATAAAGAGTTTTTGATCACCACCTTTTGAAATCTATCTCTCATCTCTATGAACTGATCCATTGAACAAGCAGTGGTAGAAAACAAACAAATCAAGTTTATTAATCAGCACCAATATTTTTGTTTTTTAATTTTTGCAATTGCATCACAAGTTTTCTTTTTTGTATTCTGCCTCATTGGTCCTCCTTTATTTCATAAGATTGTACAGCGACATGTAAGATATATTTTACGTCCGTCATCTCTATTTAATCTAAACTACCTTGAGTACCTCATCCAATCCAGTTTCCCACAGAAATTTCATTACAGCGCCGGATCAACGGATGCCAGTTCATTGCTAGGCACTTGGTACATGCCCATTAGATGGCTTATTTGCTGCATACATTTTGCTAAAGGATTTCAGATCTTCATTGTGACAGCAGAATATGAAAATAGGATGCTAAAAACCAATTAAAATGAAAAAAAATTTAAATTTGCGAAAACTGGATGCGCTACTCCGAAAACCGTGATTTTAAACGATGTTTTACAATAGGTTTGAGGTTTTGTAATGAAAAAGCATTCAACTTGCATATAAAAGATTTACAGATATCCATACCTACGTAAAAAATGCCGCTTAAGCGAATGCGAAGCGAAATTTGGCACTTTTTTTTACGAATTTTCAAATTCACCCGTTAGGATTTTGAAGATAGCGGTAATTTTTTTAAAATTAAAGTGCGTGGGATTGTAGGTAATTCAATCTAGTTTATTTAAAATACAAAAATCAAATCGAGTTGTATTTGAACTAGTAAATTAACTTTTAGTGAACCCATGTCGAGTACAATCAAGTTCATCTTTGACAAATGTCGCTAAAAAAAATTGCAAAAAACAAAGCAGAAGTTAAAAAAAAATTACCTTAAATTAGTGAAACATACCAATTAAGAAGTAACAACTAACTTTTAAAATTTTCTCCATACTTAATCGCTTGTGTCAAAATTGTTGATTTATATCAATATGTAATACAGGTGTCCCCCGTATAACACGATTGCTAGGTTCCAAAAAAGCATCGTGTTGTGCGAATTCACGTTATACGGAACAAGGAAGCAGTATAAAAAGCGGAGTTAGTTTCCAAGAATTTAGAAATCTGCCGTATTATATACGAAATCGTATTATACGGAACATGCAAGTAGTACAAAAACTGGGTTATGTTCCAAGAGTTTAAAAAAAAAAAATTTGGGATAAGTGCTCGTTCGAGCTGTCACATTCAGGGGCATTCATTTGCTTCTTGTATATTTTAACTTTTTGTACGGTTTGATACATTTTCTCTCTTTTATAAATAACTTAAAGTTTTTATTTTTGGTTGTAAAAAGTTAAAAAAATAGAAAGTAAGTATATTGATTTTATATAAAAAAATTTTAATAATAAGCACTTAACAGAAAATTTATTGGAACATTTAAAGAAAAAATTTGAATTCAACAAGTAAAAATGACAATGAAACTAGAATACAGAGTGAACTGGAATTTGATAAATTTAACAAATAAATATTAGAGTTGTAGTTAAATAACTTATTAACAAATTTAAAAAGCGATTTGAATTTCTAAATTTTGTTCACTAATCGTGTTAAACGAGGGATTCAGCTATTCGCAAATCATGATGGAAGGAAATCGTGCTATAGTGGCATCGTGTTATATGGGATTTCCGCTATTAACAGAACGCGTTGGAGCGAAATCGTGCTCTACGAGTGCCGTGTTGTACGTGGGAAACCTGTACATATAATACTGTAATTGACAGACGAAAATAAAGATTACAAACTTTCACGATAAGACAATTTTTTCAACTCCTGCTTTGTTTTTTTCGTGCAATTTTTTGATGACATTTGTCAAAGGTGAACTTGATTGTACTCGACGTGGGTTCACTAAAAGTTAATTTACTAATTCAAATATAACTCGATTTGATATTTTAAACAATTTAAATTGAATTACCTACAAAGCTACGTACTTTCATTTTTGAAAAATTACCGCTATCTTCAAAATCCTATCGGGTGAATTTGAAAATTCGTAAAAAAAGTGCCAAATGGCCACTTTAGGCGCTGCGGGTTGCTTTCGGTTTAGTTGAATAAAAGTGGGTACGCCATTCGCTTTAGTGGCATTTTTTACATAGGTATGGATGTCCGAAAATCGTTTATATGGAAGTTGAATGCTTTTTCCATACAAAATCCCAAACGTATTGTAAAACATCCTTAAAAATCACGGTTTTCGGAGTAGCGCATCCAGTTTTCGCAAATTTAAATTTTTTTTCATTTTAATTGGTTTTTAGCACCATATTTTCATATTCTGCTGTCACAATGAAGATCTAAAATACTTTAACAAAATAAGCCATCTAATGCGGATGAGTGCTCCACAATGAGCTAAAATAATTTCTGATGATTATTTTCCTCAATACAGAACCTAAATACATATTGAGTTTCCCTCAATACCTGTTTTACAGAGCTATTCTCTGAACCCGGAGTGTCCAGTCAGAATAGCAGCTAATATAAGCAAACTATATCTATGAACTCTCATTATAAATAGTTACTTAGAAGCGCTTTGGATTGTCTTAGTTCTGGAAGATTGGTGAATAGTTCTTACCTCTTGTTCATCTCTTTTGTGCAGAACTCATGAATGTGGTCGCTGCTCCCTTTTTGGCAAGCTCGTCTGCTTGTTACTTCGCCTCTATTCCTACGTGCCCAGGGACCCAACATAGAGCGTTAACGAGCTTATGCTTAGCAAAATATTTTTGCTATTGAATTATCTTAAATATAAAAATTTAAGTTATTTTTAATCTGAATGAAATAGTTGAAGGTGAGGGATTTTCAAAAAATTTTGCAAAATACACTTTTTTCGACTTTCATCGCCTGTAACCAAAAAAATTTTAATCCGATTGAAACAAACAGTGCATTGTCGTAAGGAAGAAGAGCTTACCTTTCGAACCGTTTACAGTCAATGTCAACCATTATCAAGGTTTACACTAGTAACTAAAGAAATATCCAAAAATAAGGTTTTTTCAAATTGCTCGAAAACGCTTCTTTGCAAAAATACATAAATGACATTTTTTTCAGAAAACCCTTTTTTTAAGTTCAGGCATTAACAAAAAATTGTAAACTAGTGTATTTTAATAAATAAATATGTATATTCAAGTTTTTTAAAAAACTAGAAACGTTTTACATATGGATGATTTCTTCTCAAGGGAACCCTTTTGTAAAATTGGTCAGGCTCAAACTGCATAAAGTTAAGTCCTATTGTGTAGTAGTTAAAACACGTTTCTGGATGTTTCTTTATGAAAAACCCTGAGCTTTCTTTTGACCCAAAAAAATTTTATTTTTGAAAAAAATAAATTTTTGATTTTGCATTCACAACTTGTTTATACGCTTTGATTTAAAAATTTGTTGGGGTGTGAACAAATTTCGGCCATACTGTATTTATTATATATATTATATATAATATATATTTTTATTCAAAACCCGATTTAGCCATTGGCGGCTGTTTTTCCCCGAGCAAAAACTAAAATATTAACTTTCGACCGATTCGGGGAGAGAGGAGCGGTTTGAACCCCCAAAATCCCCCCTCAGCGTACGCCCTTTATTTGAAGGAAATTGCGAATACAGCTCGCTGGCACTCGCAGAATTTGGGACTTGAAATTGAAAATAAAGATTTACCATATCGTACGCGTCCTCTCCGTTACCCACTTTATTGATGTATAACTTAGACGGACTCATTATCTTTTTAACGAAACTTTGGTGGTAAGAACTTGTTATCGGACCCTCAAAAGCCCCCTAGTATCAAATTAAAATATTATTTCCTTGTATTCAATCAATATCATTGTAAGAGTCCCCTTATCCTCTCCGTTACTTTGGAATGGCCGCACTTTAAAGTGAATGTTGCTTATACGCAGCATTGGGTATGAAAGAGTTAAAAGAATGACTCTTTGGGTTTTTCAATTTTTATATTTCTTTTGGAAACCAATCTGGATCATTTAAATTTAAAGAACCTTCATATTTTGGAACACATATTTCAAAACCCTGGTAAAGAATATTATTGAAATTCTGTAAACAGAATTTGTAGCAGGATGAAACGTAATTTTTATTGGAACTTTTTTCACGATTAAAGTGACAGTAACCTCAATCGAAGAATGCTATTTAGCCTCAGAGATGGAGTATGGCTCTGCTACAAATAATGATAATTTTGACGAATCGTCAGCAAAAAAGTTCTTCCATTCTTGTTCAGCGTATTATTTACTTGATATAGGACCAGATCGGATATAAGGTCTAAAAATTCATCAATATTTTATCGAATGAAACAAGGTATCAAAGTTTGAGTATAACTACGGATGTAGAGCTGCGTGGTTTACATAAACGCATAAATCAGAGTTAGGTGGAATATTGGAGCAAGTAATGTAAAGGTTTCCGAAGCGAATCCGAACACATATGCATTCTAAATCAATCACATTAGATAAAAGAATTTCATCAGATGCATAAACTTAACTTGTTATCACAGATATATTTTTGAAAATTTTTTGTATTAGATTCGCTACGAACGTTAAACAGCTGTTCTCGCTGCTACAGCTCTTGTTCCTGTGAAATTGTATTCTGTTCATTTTTTTTTTACATTTATTTATTTAATAATAAAAGCAATTTTTTGATATTAACTTTCCATGTACTTTCAATCATAATATATACCTGAAATCAAAAAACAAATAAAGTTAATTTCTGGAGTGTAGGGGATCGAAAATAAATTCTCATAATGAAAATTATGCAAGAAAAAAACAAAAAATCATAATAATAATAATAAATATTTTGATGACTTTACGCTGATATGATGCGACTTGTTTGAGTGTATGTATATCTATCGACCTTCTGGTCTGTCTGGCATATGTACGTGTGCTGTTTGTCCATTATTTGACACTAGAGACTTAAAAACTGTTGTTTTTTTAGTTTACTTGAGTTAAATTCGTACGTGCGTATACGTGAATTTAAAAAATTCTGAAAATGATAATGTCAAAGAAGAAGAATGAATGTGAAACGCAATGTACGCGTTGCATATTATTTTGGAATTTTCATGTACCTATAAAAATTTATGATTACGATTATATGATCCAACATAGCTGCACAGAAGGTACTCGTGCTTATGCATGTATGTATGTTTGTATGTAGTGTTGATGAGGATAAAGATGAAGATGATGTTGATGATGCCGATGATGTAATACAGACAAAAATATATTCGTATTTAGACAGACACTCGAACGCACACATACACACCAATCGAGCTCTTCCTCTCCAGTGGCGGTATCGATGGCGGCAATATTACTAACTTTATATGTAGATATAGTGTTAAGTGCAGCGGGGAGGAGGAAGTGTTGTGGCATGCCCATTATCATCATCATCATCATACGTCGAGTGTGGAGTATTGTGTTACTGCAGGCATACAATAAACAAAAATTCTTTAAAAATGCATGCATTTAATTCTCGCATATAAAAAGATATTCATAATAGTTGCACGTGACTTGAATTTTTAATAATTTTGTTTCTTTTTTTGTTTATTTCATTTTTCTTTTTTGTACTTTTTTGTTTATTTTGTAAACAAAAATTAAAAGCAAAACTGGGGACAAAATGTTTCAGAACAAAGCAATAAGTTTTCCGCTTTTTTATGTTCCGATATTTATTTTTTATTGTATACACACTGAATTATGTATAATTTAGAATTTAATTTTTGTGAGAATTTATATAAATTATTAAAGTCGAAATGCATTTTATTCTATTAAGCTAATTCTATTTAGTTCTTTATTCATCAACTGTTTCTGTGTTTCTATTTTGGTTGGTCGGACCATTAAAATAGAAATGAAAATCTGCCTACAAATATGTTTGGTGTCACTTATTAGATGTTAAATTAGCAGAGCCTTAACATTTACTAGTTACGAAGAATATTTTTTTAAAATCGAATGTTATTTTTGGAGGTTTTGTTTTATAAATAAAATTACAACAAAAAACTCATTATCTCGAGTCTGTTACCAGATCTTAAGGGGTTACATTGGGGACGAAGACTAAAAAATATATTTTCTCTTGTATTTTTCTACCTAATAATAAATGAAATATTTTATTCAAACTTTTCAACTTATCAAAGATAAACATTTGGTTATTATTTTGAGAAATTTTCAATTCAGCCATTGGGGCCTCATTTCCAGTGACCCATCAGAATAAAGCTTCCTAGGCGTTGTCAGAATAACTCATGATGAAATTATTTCTGTTAGTATATATGTATAGCTCGTACTTCGAGGAAGGAAGGAAAAACAAAAATTTTAAATTTTGCCAGAGTTGTGTACAAAAAGTTACTATTTTTGGTATAATTTGCCTTGTAAAATTAGTTGTGATAAAGAACCCTTAGTTCAAGCACTAGCCAATCTTGTCTTAAAGAAGTGTGCTGAAGATCAGTTAATTATTTTTTGAGAAATCATGTCAACCGACTTCAAAAATAGAGTTTTGAGAAAAACACACAAACTTTATTTGGCAGAACGATTACTAACGAATTCTGTTGTATTAAAAATACTATTGTAAATAAGTTGTAATTAGTAACCAAAATGAGTGGTGGCAGTCGCGATCGATGATGTGTAAACATCAGTGTTTAACTGCGTATATACTTTTAACTGAAATTTATTTTCTTGCTTCATTTAGTTATTTATTTACTTAGTTTATGGGTTTAAAGTTCTTACAGACTAATTAAGAGAGATTTAAAGGCAAAACGTTGAAATTATTAGAAGTAACTTAGGATAATTCAGAATTAATTCATTCATTCATTTGTTCCGAATCCGTAAACCATTTGCTGTCGTCTTATATTTGCATCCAATGTACGTGTTTGTTGGTCATCACTATGGCTGACTAAAATATTTATTTAAATATTTTGTTGTGTTTTTAATATAAATCAATATTTTTGTAGATTCGTAAATATTTTAGCAGAATTTCTGCATCACAAACAAGGTGGTTTGTGACACAGCCTTTGAATAATGTGGCAACTTAGCCACACTATTGTATTGAGCCATGGCACTCTAGACGAACTGAATCTGTTGACATTTTGTTTGTTTGTGTTGCTGTTTTGCGTTCAAATATGTTTGACGACAAACAAAAACTACGATTTTGTATGTGTGCGTGTCAGTTCGTTGCGGGTCTCTGTGATGTCGTGTTTCATACTATTTTAACAGTTAAAACAAATATTTGAAAAAGAACATTGTAGTCTAGTCGCTATCGGAATGATTTCATAATTTGATAAAAATTTATTCTATAATGCCGAAAATAAAAGAAACATCATCGACATTCTGTCACAGAACGGCGAAAGATAATGCAGGTGTGTTCAAGACTGACGGCTCAGTTTTGTTTAGTTTGATGTGCTACATGGACATAATTGCTAATCAAAAATTTTAAATAGATCAACATTTAAAGACTTCGGAACACTTGGAAAGTATTCAAAGAAAGAAAAGAAACGGTAACAACAACAAACAATCACTTTTAACAACCATGTATGATACCACTGATCGAAATCGAAACGTGAACGAGTTTTCAAAGGATTTCGCAAGGTGCTTCCTCAAAGCAAATATCCCTTTACATAAAATTGCTCATCCGAGTGTACCACATTTCCTTGAAAAACACACAAAGTATGCAGCTCCTTCAAAAACCGTGCTACGTTTACAGTATGTTCCTCAGCAGTATGAAAATTGCGTAAATAAAATTACTTATATCTGGGTTTCACTGGATGAAACAACGGACTGTGAGGGAAAATTTATTGCTTACCTCGTTTTCGGAATTTTAGAAGTCGAAATAGAACGTGGTTGTAGCTATTTGCTTGCATCGAGTGTTCTTGAAGTTACAAACTCCACAACGATTGCAACGTTTTTCGATGAATCTATGAACCAGCTTAGTAGGTTAATCAAATTTTCTGAGTATTAAACAATTCCACCAAGAAACTATTTTACATTATTCTTGTCCTGTATTAAAAAATTGTTCACAAAGGTGAGATATTTGACTTTTTATTTTAAGTGTTCAAAACTTATGTTATTTATCTCTTCAGTGTCCCCGTCGAAAACTCAAATTTAAGACAATTTTTCCGGAACTCCACTGGCGCCGCAGGTAATTACAACCCGATGGGGTACATGGATCGAAGTATATCGACTGGTTTCTGACTCAACCTCGTAAGTCCAATTTTTGGCATTTTACGTTTTTGATGGCAACATCTTTAATTGCGGCCTCCGCATCCAGTAAAAATTTATATAAATCGAATCTTGATAATTAAAGCTAAAAAAAGAGTATGCAACAAATTCGTATGTAAAACACTATTTTTAAATAATGCAACAAACATGTACAGTACGTAGGATAGAAGGGGGAGCATTCGCCACTGGGGCACATTTGCCACCCGCCCTTATCCTCTAATTTAAGAAAGTTTTATAATTGAAACAATCTATAATTTGTGCTTTTATCGATCATCTTTCATTCCTTCTACTTTGACAGTTGAGCTTTGTAAGTGATCGTGGGCAGACGTGTTTTCGTGTTTTTCGGGTGGTTGCAAAAATATTTGATAGTAAGTAAATCTTGTAATAATTTTTTAATTTATTGAGTGAGAAAAAAGTTGTTCAACTATGTTATTCCGGTGTTATTTAATTAAAGAATAAGCAATAGTTTCTTTTTATAAATGTTCAAAAAGCTTAAAAAAATTATGTTTTTATGAAAGTGGTTGCTCCTGAGGCACATTCACCAGAATGCGGATGGGACGGTTTCGACTGCATATGATATGAATTTTAGACAGTATAATGTTAAATTAAGTCATATCTAAATAAATTCCTCTAGATCAGTGCTATCCACTTTTATTTACACGTATATACAAATGCTTATTTTTTTAAATAAATAACTTATATTTTTTAACAAAATATTTTAGAAATGAATCATTTATATTTTTGTTACTTTATGTTATAAATAAATTTTCATTAATTAAAAATAAGTAGAACTTATTCTGACTGATAATATGTAATAGTAATATACAAGAAGAAAAATTAAAAAAGAAAATAACTATTACTTTATCAAAAACCTTGAATTGTATTCCTTGACGGATGTCCCCCTTGACGAATGTACCCCATGACTGGGGCACTTTCACCATTTTGGACTACTTGGAAAATCATCAAAAAAATAATAGAAATCATTAAGATAATCAACTCATAAAGATAACAGATGAAAGCTAATAAATGTAAATTTCTAATTAAAAAATAATTTTTCAAAAAAAACTATTAGTTTAGCCTAGACAGCACTTAAAAAAAAAGTGGCGAATGCTCCCCCTTCTACCCTACATATGTAAGATATACTTGAGTGCCCTTAAGTTTCGTGCATTTTTTAAACAATGTGTTGTCATTTGAAAAATCTTTTTTGGGGACTTTCCTAATACAGAAAATTCGGTTTTTGCATTATTTTGCACCTCGAAGGTCATTCGAATGTTCCAGAACTCCTCATAATTTTTAACAGGGAACAGTTTCTCTAAAAACAATATAATAGTTTTCTCAACGGTTTTTTTATCGCTCATTTATCGAAAAAAGGGGCTTAAGACCTCATTTTCAAGAGGAAGGGTAAGAGCTGGAGGAAAAGTGTGTAGAGAAATATTGTTTATGCTCAACAACTTTGCTTCAGAGAACAAATTTGCATCTGTTAAAATAAAGAATTTTCTTAAGACCCCATTTTTCCGACTTCAGATCCATATTGTGGAAGAACTAGATGTAATGGAGTACGAAGTCGTGTTCATTGACTTAAAATTACTATAGAACTTTTGGAAAATCTCGCGCATAAAATTTATTTTGCTCTGTGTTATCATTATTTGTACAATAATTTGAAACATGAAAATAACTGATATAATAATAAAAAGGGGCTTAAGACCTCATTTTCAGGAGGAAGGGTAAGAGCTGGAGGAAAAGTGTGTATAGAAATATTGTTTATGCTCAACAACTTTGCTTCAGAGATCAAATTTGCATCTGTTAAAATAAAGAATTTTCTTAAGACCCCATTTTTCCGACTTCAGATCCATATTGTGGAAGAACTAGATGTAATGGAGTACGAAGTCGTGTTCATTGACCTAAAATTACTATAGAACTTTTGGAAAATCTCGCGCATAAAATTTATTTTGCTCTGTGTTATCATTATTTGTACAATAATTTGAAACATGAAAATAACTGATATAATAATAATATTAAAAAGTATTAGTTTATGTGCAATTTCTTTTAAAGAAATAATGTGAAATCCTAATTTGGGTAAATTTGACAAATAATTTATATTGGAGGCTAGAATTTTAATTTATATATATATTTTTTGTTTAAAAGTATTATTAACTAAACGTTTAAAATTAGTAACTTCATTTTTCTCCACCGATTTTATAAAATGCTTTGACATTATTTAATTTAATCCAGGTTTGGTTGAGAGCAGCACTTAATTCGGCAAGAATTAAAACCTCGTAAGTCCACATAAAATATTATTTTTAATAAAGCAGCTACCTCTTAAGTTACTTAAAGTCAATTTAATACTATATAATATGTTAATATTATTGTATTTTCTATTTAACTGTACTATAAAATACTCTTTTTACTAAAATTAAGAAACAGATGGATACATTTTTTTAAAGTGGATGAACAATTTAGTTTTTTTTTGTCTCCTGAAAACTCGTCATTTTGTCATTACGAGGTTGAGTCAGAAACCAGTCGATATGTCACTTCAAACTTTGATAAAATTTCTGAATTTATAAATCAACTTGATCCAACCGAAGCTGAATGCATAACTAAGGCGAAAGTGGAGGTTGACAATCCAGGAACAAAAAATAATTTAGCATTTATTAAATGCAACTTTTTCTGTTTAGGTAGGGTAGCCTGATTTGATCAGTACATGTCCTGATTTTTTTTTAAATACTGATTTTTTGAAATTTCGAAATCAGTACGGAAATGTACTGGTTTTTGGATTTGTACTGATTTTTTCAAATTCTTAACCTTAATAGTCTTAAAATCATTTTTGCAGACAGTCTCACCCTGTTTGTTTTTTTTCTGATTGTTCACAAAATAAAATATGTATGCGTTGCTGCTATCGAGAGCAGAAAAGTCGATTGACGTAAGTTTTCAAATAAGTGAAAGGAATTTGGTATTAATTGGATTTGATTATTGTCGTCAGCTCTCACAATTCACTAAATATGGAAACTGATACGTAGTCAACATTGTCTACCGACGAAGGAAAAATGTAAAATGAACACACAAAATCGGACAAAGAGTTTCAGGACCTTTATATCACAATATTACATTGAAATTACTAGTTACTAATAAAAGCATAAAAACTGTCCTGATTTTCACTTTCCAACGTCAAATGTACTTATTTAGCGGTTCAAAAATCTTTCTACCCTATCTCGGGGGCTTAATTTAAAAATTCAAATCGATCGAAGAAAACTTGAAATCAACTTCATAAAGAGCAGAATTTTACGAAAAGTTTAAATACATTGAAAGCAAAAGTAAAGGCTTAGGAATTCTGATTAAAATTGTAAATATTTTGGAAAGACGGAATTAGAAACGTTTAAATTTGCACCCATTACATCCTGCGATGTAGAACGATCTTTCTATGCCTACAAAAGAGTTTTAGAGGATTGTCGGCCATCATTTGTGTTTGAAAACTTAAAAAAACTTGTTTTTTCTCTATTGTAAAAAATTTCTTCAAAACTATACTAAAACTTTTTAAAGCAAATATTTTTATAAGACCTATATTTATTATTAAAATTTTTTGTATTTTTCGTCCATAAACACATACATATTTCGGTAATTTCTCTTACATATTTTAGTTAGCCCAAGTCATCATTAAGCCCTTGTTTTCGTAAATACTCCTAAAAGTATGCAGTGTTTTTATTATTTTGATATTTTGTAATAGGCGTATAAATATGAAATGCGGATTTTTTGCTTGAAAATAGGCATTCATTCAATTAACAAAATGAATGAACTCAATTTTTCACTTCTTCGTAGGAACTGAAATGCTGTTCCGAAAGTCCGCTCTGTAGCGGTCGAAACAAGTAGTAGTCGGAAGGGGCCAACTCTAGTAAATACAGCGTAAACAGCGTATACAGATATAACAGCGTATACAGAGTAAAACGTCCCATTTGATGTTTCCAAATAGTTTTTTAACACGATGTGCAACATGGGGCCGAGCATTGTAATATTGAAAAATTACTTTATTTTGTCCCTGGGCGTGTCAATGTTCTGCTCAATTTGATCAGTTGTTGTCGGTATCGTTTGTCAGGTTTTAACAGTTTATAGTAGACGGCTTCCATCTTCGAATTTTTTCGGCCTTTTTTACTGACGTCAAACCATCACTTTTAAATTTTTTGAATCATCGTTCACAAGTTTCTTAGCTTGGACCATGTTCACCAGCCGTTTTCTTCAAATGAAAGAAGTTATTAAGCTTCCCTGGAAAACTTATTTTTCTGATGCAAAATTCTACATTTTTGAAGCGAAAAAAAATATTTTGTTTGTATATCCTGGATCTTATTGGCAAATATCTACTCTACAAAACGCCATATTTTTATCCTCGAAACAAGCCATATATAATAGCTATGCCATCTGTTGGTTAAACCGCACTTCATATTTATATACCTATTATGTAATTAAAGTGTCTGTCAAACTATAAATACTTTAAATAAAGTGATGTTGGATGAAGTAGTTGTTAAATTTTTGAAACACCCTGTGAAGTGTAGAGATTCCAACCCGAAAGTGTGCTGTATTTTAATTATAATTTTTTATGTAAATAAAGTAGTGGAGGGGGGAATTAAAATGCCAGTTGCAACAAAATAAAAACGATAACATTTTGCACAAATATATCTGCAACATTTTTCTGTATAACTATACATAATTCTTGACTTTATTGAACTCTTACAAATCAAGAAAGAATAGCAATAACAACAACACCAGTAAGATTTGCCCTCATCATAAAAATTTCAATGCAACATGTGCATAGAAATACAAATACTTACAATTCAAAATAGCAACAAAATTGTGCGTATTTACATATCGATACATATTTGCACAAACATCTACATAGTTCTTATGTACACATAAATTTCTTACCAGCACAAAACAAAATACCAATGTCATATATCAAGCAGATAGATATTTTTACGCACCTTTGCGGTTGAATCTCTCGTCCGAATGCGGACGAATCACTTCCATGGCACATAAATTTTCCAATGTGCGACTTTTATCACTTTTGCAATATTTTGTTGTGGTTGCAACCTTTTTTTTTATTATTATTAAGTTTATATATTTTTGTTTGCGTGCGTTTTTCCTGTTGTTGTGTGGAATTTTATTTGCAATTCGCAACTTTTTGCAACATTGCTGCTATCTATTTACGTGTATTTGTATGTGTGTGTAAGCATATGCAACAGCATCATAGCAAAATGTGATGTTGCGTTGTATTGTTGTTGTTGTTGCTTTTGGTTGGTATCAATCGCGCCTGTCTTGTTATTAATGTCAAGTGCATTTTAAAGTGTTTGCAACATTTCCCAATCAAAAACACATAAAACTTATTACTTTGTCTTCTCTCATTTAAATTCAATTCCATGCTGTTGAAAAGCTGAATTGAAATTCTGCTCAGCTTCAGATTTAGTCTCAACCCAAGATGAAGAGATTCAGATGATGATGATGATGAACTAACCTAACCAATTCAGCATATCATACCTTAATGGTTTTTTTTCTTTTTATTTAACTTAATATTGCTTTAACTACAAGGGAGAAGAATAAACGCCTAAACCAAATTCCTCTTTATATCTATGTACGAGTACATAGTAAGTAGTATTCTATTTAAAAAAAGGAATAAAAATTCAAGGGAACGTCTACGCAAATAGAAAATAGCAAAATCATGCTGTGCATAAGTGACATTAAGCACATCTTGGTGATGATTCTTGATTATGTGAAAATTATAAATAGAGTTTTAGCTGAGATCTTTGCTTTATTCTTGATAGAAAAATAAAAAGTGTTTTATATTTCTCTCACTTAATGAAATTTTAATTGTGATTCTTTATGTGCTAACATTTCATGTACTTATGTAAAATAATTTCTCAGCATCAAAGTCTCTTACTATAATCCAAAACCCGATATTTTATCCACTTTAAGTATGTGAAATGAAAATTTGGAGTAAAGTTTTCACCACAGAGTAGATGTTGGATTTATTCAACTTTCTCTACATCACCGCAGCTTCTGTCCTTTTCCACTGTTTTATATACCAACTATTACGACCTCGTTAGTGAAGTGGGTAGTGCACTAGACTTTCAACTGGGAGTTTCGGGTTCGATTCCCGTCTTCGTCTGGTGGTTAATTTTCATAAATTTCTTATATTCACTATCAATATGAAGTGTATGAGAATTATAAGATAGTGTGAAAGCACAAATCTTAGTTGGTTTAGCAAAACCACCAAGCCGATAAAAAATTGTAACACCGCCGTTCGGAATCGGAGTTAAACTGTAAGTCCAACTATGTGGTATCATAATGGGCCGTTCGGGCCTAAGTGTGTCTCTCGACAGCCACTCCAACCTAACCATGTACCTATTAATAGACCCGGCAGACGTTGTTCTGCCCTTTCAGCGAATAAGCGCGAAAATTGAAGTTTATTTGAATGAAGAAAAGAAAGAATTTTTTAAATCTGGTATTGTCAAATAATACTTTCATACGAAATCTTAGTACCGTACCATAAATGATTCCTTAGATATCCCATAATGAAAATTCAATTTATATGGAAGGTGCCACACCCCTTTGTCAACCCCACCCATATTTTTAATGTAGCATGGTATTGTTAATTCATGTTCTTGTTCCAAAGTTTGGTGCTGTGCTTTAACCCTTTCGGTACCGTAGAAAACCAGAGGAGATAGCACAAAACTGAATCCGGATTCATATTGTCTGACCATCATTTCTTGTTACAATTTTTGATCAAAACAGGCATTTTGTGCCTCTAAAAGTTTGAACTTTCATGAGTCACCGTGGACCCAGTGGCCCTCAATGGGAATTTTCGACTAACTTTTTCTGTACATTTTTATTAGATATTTTTTCAAAGACAGGCAAAGTAACTTAATATTAATTTGTCATTTAACCCTTTCTTGACCGTAAGAAAACAAGAACCGATAGAGCAAAACTGAGTCCAGATTCGCATTCTTCGACCCCCATTTTATTGTAAAACAGTTCTCAAAAGGTTTCCATTGAAGATTTTAGGGTCATCGGTGACCCATAGCAAAACTTTTATTTCCAAAAAAGTAAACAAAAACTCAAAAATGTGAGAAATCGTGCGTGAGTAAATAGTTTTTCCCCATATCATATTAAAAATTTGGTGCATTTGGACAAATTTTGGAAAAATTGTGAGTGATTGGAAAAACAAAAACAAAAATTTTTTTCACTTTAATCCGCTACAGTTACCAAAAAATATATTTGTAAATTTTTTCATTTGAAATTAAAAACCACCAATTCTCTTTCCAAAAACTCTAAATTTATAAAAATTGATTGAAAAGTTTTTAAGAAAGGATTAATTCGAAAGGGTTAAGAGGAAATATACACCTTGAAACGCGAAAAAGGGCAATTTTTGTACATTTTTTTAAGGACGCTTATACGAATTGACGGATTGTTTTTTTTCTAAATGAAAGCACTCACTTTTGAGAATATTATTAATTTTTGTTTTATTAAAAAATCCTCAATATTGGGCGAGTGTTCAACTGTCCTAAAAAACAGGTCCTTCGCGATGACCATTCATTCTCATTCCATCTACAATCGTCAGAAACAAAAAAATATTTTGTTGTAGGTGAATTCTTTATTATTTTGCCGATAAAACTAAAACAAAAAATCCTAGACAAAAACTAGATAATTATGTACATATAATCAAGTCAATCGATTCAGTGATTGCTGAGATATTTTGGTCACAGATTTGAAAAACATGGTTTCGAGAAAAACTTGTTACAAAGTTGAGTAATGACTTGTTCTACCTGTCTAATCCGGCTGCTCGGTGGCGGCAATCAGTCGTTATTTCTTCGAATTTTTTCTTGAAATTTTTACCAAACATCTTTAAGGTTTCAAGCTTCAAAAAAACATAAAAATTCTGGATATATATTCTCCTTTAATCTATTCGCGCTATCTTCTGAATCCTTGCTAAGCTAAGGAATAAAGGAATAGTGTTATGTAGTTAATATACTTGACTTGGTTGAAAACTTATTCATACAGAGTTGATGGGAACCGGGACAATGAAAAATGTTCCTCTCTCGTTGTGAATATAAATCGATGGTCTCTCGGGATCATCAAAGGTGCATTATACTATCACACGCAAAGAAAAAGTTCATTTCTCAGAAACGAAATTTTCACTGAACGAACTTCGTTCATGGTATGTTTTCATGATGAACGAACATTTATTTATCATAAACGACTGAATTCGGTTGCCATGAACGAAGATTTATTCATCATAAACGATTCAATTCTTTTACGATGAATTAAAAACGTTTGCAATAAAATGCAATATTTCCCTAAAAAATATAAAAAAGAAAGCAAAAACAATTTTCATATATACATTTTATTGTGGTTTTGTTTAAATAAAAATTTCTGGTTAAAAACTATATTATTACAATTTTTGTATTATTTATTATAAATCACACTCTTTTATTAGTTTTTTATAGACACCATGCACTTTTTTATAGACAAAAAGAAATGTGATGAAATAATTTCAATGCACAATTAAAATTCTTCAATAATGCGTTGACAAATGATACTTACTTCCCGTTATGTTGTGTTGATTTGTTGTTGTGTGGAGTTTGAATGTAAGCGTCGCTGCTGCCTCTTTTTACGACGAGAGCGAGATGAGAGGAAAACGAAAATAAAAAGAGAAGAGAGTTGTGGACTTTCGTTTAGCAGAAACTTTTTTTCCATTTTCCAGAAAAGAAAATTGCCTTAATTTTATCGTGAACGAACTTTCGTTCATCATAAAATTGTTAATCTTTTGCAGAAAACGATTTTGAATTCTGCAAACACGGCAACGATCCTTAGAAACGTTTTTGTTCACCGTAAAGGTATTATATTCTCCACAAACGGGCGATAAACGTTTTTTTTTTCTTTGCGTACACCTGTCAAGGGCAGACAGACCTCCCTGTACCTGATATTTTCCTTTTATTTCAAAAGAAACCAAAAGTGGATAACCTAAAAAAATAATTTTTGGGTAAAATTATGGCCATTTGCCTAAAAAATAAAAATTTAATTTATTTTGATTCTCCTTCAGCAGGATCAGCTCAATGGAAATTAACAATTTTGGTCATGCAAATTATCCTCGCGATAAAATAATACAAAGCATAGTCTATCACACTTGCATCCATGCCACCCAATCAATTTGGTTTCCTTGTTGCAGATTTAACTAATAACAAAGTTTTTTATACGGTAAAACTACTGTGTGTGGATAATTTTCAGTCATTCATTATAATTGTGCATACCTACAATAAATACAATACAATAAATTTACTTCCACTTTTTTCACAATTACGATACCATTCTTTTTATATGACCATCTTCTCTCGTTCCATTCAAATTTTCTGGTTGTCACCCTTTATATATAATGTTAAACTGCTAGCTGCAAACTTTGCTTTGATTTTTAGTTTCCACAAACAATTTTCTCGAAATTTTTCTATTTCCTTGAAGAATTTAAAACACAAATAAATACTAGATGCAGGAATTAATCGGCGTCTTTGATTAATCAATATTTTTAATAAGCTTTAAATTTGCCACTGATTGCTTAAATCTATATCTACATTAGTAAAATATTACACTGCATAGTTTTTCAAAATTTATTGTTAAAACTTCTTTCTACTCTAGAATGTATGTATGTATGCTTGTAAACATACGTATCATCAGCACCCAACGTTTCTCATAAAAACCTAGTATGCCGCTTAAGTCTTTTGTTACCCCCAATAAGGTGCCTACTAATGCAGCTTGCACTTACGTAATTCAAGGCATAAATACTTGTCACATGCAAATTTACGGCATATTGATTTTTCCTAAAGAAATTAGCATGACGCGACCACCCTCAATTCACGTCAATTTAACTGATTGGTATGCAGCAAAAATATTTTAACCAGAAAAAACGAGTAGATACAACAAATGCAAAGGGGGAAAAAATTAACGCTCGCTGCACACTTGGACAAAATTGTAAAATTTGTCGATTAATTTACAGGAGCCTTAATATAATATGAAATCGAATTTTTTTAATAAGCATGAGAAAAAAAGAGAGAAATTTTGATCCCTTCGTCTTCATTCAGTATTTAATTTTTATTATCACTACCACCGTCATAATTATTATCATCGCCTTCATCATTATCATAAAATTCTGAATGAATCAGGAATAGTTGAGACTTTTGTGGAAAAAATTTATATAAAATTTATAAAAAGAAATTGTAATTGGGAATTTAAAATTCAATTTCACAGGAACGTGATTGAAAAAACTTGCAATTTCTTTACTAGAAAATTGTAATTGGTTTTAAAAGTTTACAGATTCTCAAAGAATAATAAAAATGTCCAACATTTTTTTTTTTCGAAATAATGCAAAGGTGCTTAAAATTTTTGCTAATTTCAGGGTCAGCTTTTAATAGGTACATAAATTGTAAATGGTTGGGAATTTATATCTAAAGACATCTTTAATTCGAAGGAATTGGAAATAAGAATTCTCTATCACAATTTGCTCAAATCGAATTAATTTCTTTTGCCAATTGCATTCTTAGGATCTTTAATTGTTACCATTACCATTTCCAATTTCACAGTAATGTCTAACTCTATCATTTCTATTACTGAATTATAATTTAAAATATGCTATTCCCCAAAGGAATTGAAAAAGTTAGTGAAAATGGACGAGTTGTTCTTCCCTTATGTAATCAATCACTTTTGTGATATAGTAATAATAGTAATTAATTCCTCGTTATTTAATTTAAATCAGCTAACGGTAGTTGCGTGATTTTGTTGTTTTAGCAACACTTTTCATTCACTATACTTTATTGGGCCCTACTCACGATCAAGAAATTCCTTGGAATTCCACGCAAAAGGAATTAATTCGTTTTCAAGCTTTTTTAAATTTTAATTATATAACTTTAATTGATTGTACAAGATAAAAGCAGTTACTTAATTTTCAAGGAAATTTTTAACCCATTAAGTCCGAGAGTGAACCCGTTGAAGAACAAAAAAGCTTAAATCTCATGTCATTATCGTCACAAATTCAAACAGTAAATCTGTGGTCACAAGGCATAACAACACAACTCGTGTTTTGTCGAATTCGAGTTATTATTATAATTGAAATCTTCATATCCGATTTCATATTGCATCAAAATTTTATGAATATCGGTTCAATGGCTTAAGAGATATTAAAGGAATCTTTAAAGTGCTCTCCAGTAAAAATTCAAAAAACTGACTTATGCTGTTCTGCCTTGTGACCACAGAAATGGTATTTTCGAATTTTTTATTTTTTTTAAGTTTTTCTCTTCGCGTTAGAATCAGGAAAGGAAAAAAACGTACGCTACCCTAGCCGTACATCAAAGGAATACAAACCTTAAATCGCTTCGTAAAGTTTGCGTATGCGTACACAAACGATATACCGCTTCGTAGTGTATTCTGTACGGGAACACAAACCGTACACAAACGGAGTTCGCTAAAAGTACACTACGTTTAGTGTTCTTTGAGTTTGTGTATACATATTGAAAACAAACGAACAAATACTTCAAACTCAAAGAACACTAAATGTAGTGTACTTATAGCGCACTTCATGTCTGTTCGGTATGCATACACAAACTCAAAGAACACTAAAAAACACTAAACGTAGTGCACGGTTTGTGTTTGTGTATGCGTACACAAACTCTACGAAGCGAGTTAGTGTATGTGTTCTGCTAATGTACGGTCAGCGTAGCGTACCAATATCGAAAAAATACAGTACAAAACACTAACGTACTGTATGTTAGTGTTTTTTTCGTACCGTGGGTAGAACAACTGTGATGTGAATGTTCTGGTAACTTTTTTATCTGCATTAAAATAAACTTCTTTAATATGCGTATACTCATCATTAGGACTTAATGGTTTAATTCCTGCATATTTTAAACTACAAATTGGTATTTAATAATGGTATTGACCATTTTCACAATTCCATTACTAAGGACATAGAAATGTTAATTACCAATTACAATTCCCAAGAATGAAATTGACAAATATAATTAATTGCTTTGCAAGGAATTTGAAATGTTAATTTCAAAATACAATTCCGAGAAATTGGAATTAAAGAAGAAATCAATTCCTTAAGTAAACATTGTTACTCCTTATTATCAAGATAAAAAAACTTTGTATGTAGTACACTTATGTATAAGACAAAACATTACTTTATTTATTTTTTCAAATCTTTGACAACAGAGAGCATTACAAATTGGAGATTGGTAAGACATACAATTTGTTTGCATTTATACTCATACTCATTATCCAGCGCCCATTTTGAGATTGATAGTAGATCGTCATTTATTTTTGAGCTAAGATCTTCAATAAGACCAATTCTGTTTGACAGATATAGTTGGATATCATCTGTATACGCGTGCATATTGGCATATTGACATATTTCGAAGATGTCATTAATAAAAATACTTAATAATAGTGGTCCAAGAACTGATCCCTGAAGAATCCCAGATGTAATAATTCGATAGTTGGAGTAGTCATTGTAGTTTTTACTGTGTACTCATAGCTGTGTTAAGTTACGCCAGATGTCAGATGGAAACGATATATTTAATTTGGAGCAATAAAATTTTATTTTTTCTTGTCCAACGATTGCAGTCGCTTCTCTACAAGCTGCTTTGTACATTAGCCAGTTTATATTCGTTTGTGTTTTTTCCAGGTGGAGTGTAGTTAGTTAAGTTATTTTTTTTATAGATAATTCAAATTTTTCATCATACCAAGGACATGAATTACTTTATGTGCACGGCAAGCAGGGGAACATGTGCATCAAATATTGGGTACAAGTTTTGCACAAAATGATCTAGCTTCTCATCTACAGATTTTATAATCCAGAAACCATTCCAAGAAATACGAGAAATATCATAATACATGGCATTTAAGTTAATGGAATTAAAATCTCGATATGAAAAGGTTTTGGTAATGCTTTTTTGGTTGAATTTGATATCTAAAGTGCAGAGGACTAAATCGTGATAGGAAAAAAATGTATTTGATCATACTTTAGAACATTAGTGCAGTTAGATACTATAGTGAGGTCTAATAAATATAATTAGTCGCAAATCTAGTAGGTGAATTAGATTTAACAACAGTGAGTCCAGAAAACGCAATGAGATAATATAACTTAGATGTGTAAAAGACACCTGACATTTAAGTCTCCATATGAAAATTTATATCCCAAAGTTCAAGACACCTTCCAGCCGTATTTTACTTTGGATATTTATCAAAATCAGTTTGGGTTTACATGCTTTGACTCGAATTCAATCGGACATCAATTATTGTTTAAATAATAAAAAAGTAACGACAATTGTCTCACTTGATCTTAAGGCGGCTTTTGACACAATTTGGCATGATGGACTGATTCATAAAATGAGATTGCTTGGCTTTCCTGTTTTTATCATCAAAATAATCAAAAGTATGTTAAGCTGCAGAACCTTTGTGGTTCGACTGGGTGACAATTGTTCTGAAAATTTTAAAATGTTGGGTGGTGTTCCTCAGGGCTCAGTGTTGGGACCGATTATTTTCATTATCTTTGTAAATGACATACCTATTCATACCAAAATCAATATCACAGATGATACGACGTTATATGTTGTTCACGATGATCCTCCTCGTACGCAAACTCATTTTAATATTTATCTTGTCAACTTAGTACGGTATTTCAATAATTGGAAATTATGTCTTAATGAAAAGAAATCCGAATTGATCCATATACTGGGTTTTCAGAGGGACACTGGTCTAACCCTTAGAAGATTAACTAGAAACATGAAGGTTTCAGTTAACGGTCATTTGCTACCACCTAAAAATAATATCCGTTTACTTGGTTTGCAAATCCAAACTAATAATAGATTTACAACACATGTTAAAAAAAGATTAGAAAAAAGACAGAGGGGCAAAATTTTATTTACATAGAATTTTTAAGAATAAAAACATTGACACAAGAATCAAAACAAACATGTATAAGCTTTACATACGGCCGATTCTTATGTATGCTGCCCCTATATGGACCAGACAACCTCAACTCTCTAGCCATCAAATGGAATTATTGCGCACATTTGAAAGAGGTGTTTTAAGATCAACTGCCAATATCAGGCGAGCTCGTAACTCATACAAGCATGTGTCTGCTGAAAAGATATATAGGGAGTCATCATGCATGAGAATTGACCGTTTTGCGGCCCTTATGCATGTCAACTTTTTTAACAAATGTAATAATGTCAATGATATCAATAATTTTAAATTTGAAAAAATTGAGTAGATTTCCTAATCAAACTTTTTCTTGTATGCCTCAATTACTTGATATGCATAACACTGGCAATTTAATAATTAATAACAAAATTAATTTATTTGACACCAGGTAATATAATTCGCCTGGTTTTGTTTATAACCGTGGTCAATAATTTAGAAATTAGTTAAAACACTCTGGCATTTTATTTTTATTTTTGCCTTCCTCCTCATTACCTAAAATTATAATTAAGATCAAACACTTAAAATTATTCGCTGGTCATGAAAAGGTGCCTATGGGTTTCACTTGACAATGAAATTGTTAATTTAGTTTTAATTTATACTTACATAAATAGATAATTAAAAAAAAAATGTTTTTTGTAATTTTTGATAGAAGCACCTTTTCGGGGAAAAAATTCCTTTTCTTACACAATTCGATACCATTTTACTAAACTTATTTCCCAACCCTGAATTAAATGTACCCAGCTCTGTCGGTGCGCAGTTTTGCTTTGCTAGGGAAAGGAATGATTTTTAAACCAATGCTAACTATAGGTAAGGATTTTGATTTTGTCTTTACTTTGCTTATGACATTCGCAGGAGCACTTAATGTTTTTGAAGTAACTTTAAAGTAAGCAAAATCCCTAAAAGTGACGGAGTAGCAAAAATAGCTACGTTTTTCAGAATATTATAAAGGGATACTGATAAACAGTGGTCGCTGTAGCCTAGTGGTTAGTGTGTTGGACTGCTACGCAGAGGTGCCAAAAATAGAAAATAAAAATTTTTCTACATGGCACCATCTCTTGGTTGGCAATGGCAAACCTCCAAGAGTAAAAAAATGCCTATGAAAAGCTTTTCACTTTGCCGTTCGGATTCGGCATAAAACTGTAGGTCCCTTCCATTCGTGTATAAATATAACTCACACAGCATGAATGGATGCGAAAAGCTCGGCCTTGGCCCTCCATGTGCTGTTGTGCCATAATAGTAGTAGTAGATACCGATATACAACACTATTTTTTTGGATTTCAAACAAAATTCAAATAAAAATAGAACAAAACACTTTACTATTTTAAGTTGAACAGCTTAATCTCAATAATAACAAAAATTTACGAATCCAAGGCTTTGCAATAAATTTGTTGTCTTTTAGTTAAAATAAAATATTGTGATTTCAAAATCGAGAAAACTCAAATATTATATCCTCACAAAAAACTAAGATTGAAAAAGTCATAATTTGAAACCACTGCTCGCTACACAAATATCTTTTTAGGTAAGCTTCCAATTTTCGAATTAATAGGAGTTTTTAGGGATTTTGCCCCAGCGTACGATATAATGTAGCTGTATGGCTGTAGGCACTGAATGATATTGCGCAGGCATTTCAAATGCAAATAAAAAACGCCCACACAGATGCGCTGGAGAAGGTAACTCGGTGTACATAATGCGGATGGGTGAGTGAATGTGAGTGGGTTATAAAAAATTTTAATTGATATTTGCGTAAATGATTTGTAAAATATCTAATTTAAATACTGTTATTTAGTACATTGCAAAATTTACATATAAATTAAATATAAATTTTATAACTCTTTAAAGAAGGATTTTTATTTTTATATTCACTATCTACATTTTTTTTTTAAAATAAATAAACAAGAAATGCATGCTTTGAAAAAGCCATATTCGATTTTACCATTACAAATTGCTTGCAAATACTTATTTCTTTGTTGTTTTTTTACTAAGGTGCAATTTGCATAAGCTAACAACAACAATAACAAATGCTTGAAAAATAAAAAAAACTACCAATAGCAACAACAACAAGAAAGAATGTTGGCAACATGCGTATTTGCATGTCTTAACAAATAACGACAAGAAATCTTATCACGAATTTTCAATGCTTTAACAAATTTGCAATAAACAACAACAACAACAAACACATTACATACGATTGCACAAGTAATACCAAAAGTACATAGTACTACATAATATCAATGAAGGTAGTCGTATGTACATAACATAATAGTAAAAAACCAAGAAAGGCAAAATTTTTATCTAACACAAGCAATAAATGCGCATAAGCGTATACGCTCGCATTGAAAAGCTACATGCTTACGTAGGACTGTAAAAGGGCCAAAAAAAAAAGCTTAGTAAAAGCAACAAAACACTGGCAAAAAAAGAGGCACGCAATATTCTGCACACACAAATGTAGACATTAGAGAATGTGCTTTGCCATGTTATGTTTTCTGAACTTTTGGGTTTGACTTAGAAGGGAACCTACCTACATATGTACATACTTTAAAACTATCATAGAGATAGATATTTTGTCTGCAGCAACTCCAGACACGCAATTCTTAAATTTATTATTTTTTTCGTATTCTTATTCTTTTATAATGTAACTACTGCACCCAGCACGAACACGCGCACATACCTGAAAAAAGGGACTGCACTAATATATCGGAGTGAGGGTGGGGAGAGGAAGGAAAAACGAAGGGAGGGAGGCGGGCAGTTTGGAGTTGATGCTTAAATGTTTTCACAGATAACATTTGCAAAAATTTGTCCAAACATGCCAGCTAGCTAGCTACTCAGCCAGGCAGCCAGCAGCCTAGAAATTCTATGCAAAACGACAAATGCACGCACATAGACCAATTGCATTAAACATGCAATTGTTTGCCGATTTATTCATGCGTCTATCCAACAACAATGTACGGCAAGACATTCGAAGGTTAAGGGGTTATATCACACAATAATTGTATTTCGATTTTTTTTTCATTTGCTTAAAACAAGAGCATGAAACTCTTATAACTTTTATCAAAAAGTCTTCAAAATAAAAGTTTTTATAAATTTTTTAAATAAATTTTTGACAATCAACTAAGCATTTTACAATGAAACTACTACCGCCTTTTGGTCACCATTTTTAAGCTTCAAGAGTATCTTAATATATCTGGAAGTGTATATCACTCAAGCATAATTAAAAATTACACGTTCAATCAATCTATTTATCAAAATTCACTGAAGATTTACTCTCATTTTTTTAAATCCATGGATTTCCGGTCTAATTCAACTCAATTGCTATTCGGATTCTTACGGATTCTTTTAGAGTACCCTCGAAAATACGGATTTTAAGCTAAATCCAAAAGGTTTTGGGAGACTTGTAAACTGTTGAATACAGTATAATCAGAAGTACGATTTTGGGCCTTTGAAGGGTTAAACTAGGGAAAAATTCCTGAGTGATAGAACCCCTTAAGAGAGGAACGAAAGAAACACAGGAGTGTTATTTAAATGTATGTATGTATGTATGTAACTTTGGCATTTGAATGTACTAATTAGTTAGTTTGAAAAAGTTTTTTAAAATTTTGATTTTACATATCCTGGAATTTTCGAATAAATACTTTGGTTGAAAATAAATATTGGAAATATTGAACATACATAATATGTATGTTAATGAAATACTAATTGCACGAAAATTTGATGTCAAAGTTTAGAATATGACGGCTTGAATTTTAGTCATGGTTTCAAACCAATGCGCCTTGACGCCTGGAGAATAAAATTGCATTTTTTTCTTTTGGCAAAAATAACTATTGTATGTCATAAATGTATAAATATCCCCATAAAACAAAGTGAAAATAAAAGAACATTCGAAGAACAGTTACGTTGAGACGTTTATCAGTTCTTCCACCTTTAGCTGGCGAAAATTCTCAAATTTTACTTATTTGTGCCAGAGGCCAACAGTAATCATTTGGTAAAAAACTTTCTCAATTGGACCTCCACCCCACTAGGCACCTTGTCGTGGTGGGGGGGCTTAAGCTGCAATTCGTCGGACTATACTGACTTAGGCTGCCCCACTGATAGGGATATCCATTAGGGTGTAGCATTTTTCGAAAAAAAAAAAACATTGGTTATGGCAATAACGTTTGGAGAATGATCCCGTGATCACGAATTAACTAAAGAAACGGTTTTGTAATGACGGTAACCACTGTTAGTATGACAAAAAAGACTTTTTTGGCAAGTATTGTTGTTGGCAAAATTCAAAAACTTCACAATGAGTACAGGAAGGCAATCTTATTTTGTTGATATCAGAGAAAAATTCAAATTCAAAAACTAAAAAAAAATTAAGATTTTCAAAGTTTGAATGGGTATTGCGAGAGAACCACTTCACAAATATGGATCAAATATGGCTCAAAATTTACGGAATTTTATTTATAGGAAGCATGTTTTAAAATTATGCAGGAGTCTCTAGGGAAAGATTATACTCTGCAGTAGGCGGCGCATTAGTAGACTGCGTAGCCTGGGGGAGGGAAAGTATCTCCAGGCCAACTTTAGGCCGACTGGCTTACTACCTTCGAAAAATGATGACTAAAGATCCTTATTCCTTTAGAAAAGGGGGAAGGATCTTATTAAGAAGCAATAGAGGGTTGCAGCAAAGATAGAAAAAAACAACGCCACTACCTCTTTGTGTTAGAAGGAGAAGCCAACTGTTCAGCAACAGGTGGAAGTGTTAGCATTCCACCATTGCCTAAGTCCACAGGGTCTCCAAATATGGAACAGAGTTCCCCATCTGGCAAGGTTCAGAAAAGGGCGGTCCGATGAGGTAACTCTGAGAGAGACGAAATAGCCTAATCCTTCGTTTCCTTTGACTCTCCGATGGATCTGCAAATGACCATTATCGGTAATGTCAACCCTGATGGGAAGATAACACCACAGAACTGCCTATTATAGAAGCTAAGGCAATGCTCAAGGCTGGCAGTGAGAAGCTGGTTTTCGATGGGACTGACTGACAGAAGGGTGTTAAGATTTTTGGTTGTAGCAACAAGAAATTCTTAGATTTTTTAACGCGTATAATCAGAAGCCTTGATGCATGGCATGGAGCTCGTTTGAAAGTAGTTCCTCGCTCTCGGATGGATCTTTCCTGCGGTTTCTGATCAGAAACCCGCTCTGAAGCTTATTGGGCGTCAAAATCAGGCGCTTAGCACGTTGAAGTAGTGGGTGGTCTCCATGACCCCGTGCGAAGAAAGAGTGGATAGTGACACACTGATCGTGGTAGACCAAACGTCACTATCCAAACTAATGTGCTACGAGGGCAGCATTAGGTTCGTGTTAGGCACCCTAAAGATTCGAGTTCTTGGGGGTCACAAACCAACAAGGAAGAAACTGGAAGTAGTGTAAATTAGTTTACACCACTCCATTTCAGCCTCTCTCGACCTGATGAAGCTCATCGCAGAGAAGGAAGTGGACGTAGTTTTTGTTCAAGAACCCTAGATAGTAAGTGGTAGGGTTAACGGACTGGGGCTAAGCGGCTATCGCTTTTATGTTGTAGAAATCCAAGGTAAGATAAGAACCTGCACAGTTGCCAAGAAGAGCATTAATCTTTTTCTTTTAATTCCCTACAGCACTAGAGACCTCAGAACTGTGGAATGCGATCGTAGGCATAAGCGTTATTAACGTCTCTGCATACTTCCCATATGGCAATCTGGCAACTGGTCGCATATGCGGAGTCACGCGGAATGGACTTGGTGGCTGACTGTGACGCAAATGGTCACAATGAACTTTGGGGCAGTACCGACACCAACGGTAGTGGTGAGTTCATTTTTGACTATATTCTTTCCACTAATCTAACGATCACGACTGCGTACTCAATTTTTTCCATCACCTCTAGTTCTCCCACAACATGGAACTGAAGTCTGAATAATGGATTCTTCAGGGCCTATTAAGAAATTTCTTTATTTCAAAAGATTCGAATTTGATGTCTGAAGCAAAATAGTTAAGCACAGAGAGATAAATAATTTTTGCCCAAACATTTTTCCTCCATCGCTTACTCTTCCTCTCGAAAATGGGGGCTCAAACCACCTTTTTCGATAAATAGTTTACGGTTTACAAAAACCGTTGAGAAACGAAATTTTTATAATGAGGTAAACAACAATGTGTAAAGTACATATGATATTACATCATGTGACGAGTGCAGAAAGGACTTATTTTAGTTTTTTACATAACATACTCGATAGAACCTTGTATGCGATATTAAACGACACTTATAGATATTTCACTTCAACTTTTATTCTTTTACCAATCAGTTCCGTAATCAGCACAATGCTCTTAATTTAAAGGTGTATCTCCTGTAATTGACACTTAAGAAAAGTAATATATTCATTTCGCAAGCATTCATCATAAATTTTAGTTGTTATTTAAATTATTATACATAACTACTATACATAGAAGGGACCTACAGTTTTATGCCGAATAGGAACGACGAAGTGAAAAGGCATTTTTTTTACTCTTGGAGGTGTGCCATTGCCAGCCAAGAGGTGGTGCCGTGTAGAAAAATTTGTATTTTTGATTTTTTCAGCGTGCCGAGATATGAACCCGAGCACCTCTGCGTGTCAGTCCAACACACAAACCACTAGGTTACGACGACCACATACATAACAGTAATGTTATAATGTCACAGAATAACAAATGTCGGACCCAAGGAAACAACAAATGATTTTAGTCGGATTTGAAAATTGTGGAAGTTCTGACCACTTAAAGATTTTTTTTTTTTAAATCCACTGAAGCATTTTGGAAAAAAATATGTACGCTATCTAACTTACAATAAATCAGGTTAAATAACTTATAAAAAGCAGGCCTGTATTTCAAACAGTTTACGAGATGCGAGATATCCGAGATATGAAAAAAAATGTTGACTTTTTTAGACTTTTTTCCTAAAGAAACCCAAGCCAAATACTCCAATACTCTAGATATCCAAGCATTATAGATTACACTTCAATGCAAAACCCCGAACTAAAGGACTTAAAAATACCAACTTGGAAACACTTAGTGCAAAATCAATCGCAATGAATCATAATTTTGTTGCTGTAATTTTAATACTAATATTTTGAGAATTTTCATACATCAGTGCTGTTTCTTTTCTCATAATTGGTCATATAACAATAATGAATAAGCAATGAAAAATTAAAACAATAACAATTAACATATGTTTGGCACGCTCTTAGTGTAGAGCTCAAAATACATATGAGCGAAATCTTCTACGATTGAGCATTGATGATTGGCGATAACAAACAACATACATAATAAGCAAGTTGCAGCAGAAAGAAAACAGTAGCATACTGCTAATAATAATAACAGTAGCAACATCATCATCAACAACAACAAATAAAAACATTAGCAATAAAAAGCAATTACCACAGGAAAACTTAAACGCTTAAATCAAGTTAGCAGCAATAATGCTTTTATTTCTAAGCTATAAAAAATACGAGCAACTTTAGAAAAATCAAACAATGTTATTTACGTAAATAAGTAGAACTGTAACTTTTTCTATACTATTGCTTTTATTATTATTATTACCACGACTAACAATTGTTATTATTATTTTTATCGGTCGGGAGCATGATGATGTTTAAGCACTCTCGCTCTTGCAGCAACTCGGTTAATTAGCCAATTTGTCAGAATTTGTTATTGTTGTTTGAAGCCGATGAAATAAGCTGATGATGATTATGTTGTTGTTACAGCTACTGCTGCTTTTTACTGACTGCAGCTGCTGCTGCAACAATTGCTGTTGTTGATGGTTGCGAATTTTTTATTTATAAAGTCATCATCTAATTGCATGCTGCATGCTGCAGTACAAATACACATCCAGAACAACTTCAATTTCAAAATATTATTAGACGCCAGCGAGAACAAGAAATAGAAAAAGCAATAACAGTAGCGGCATTAGTTGTCGCGAGCCTAAATAAAGCATTATCATGTTTGTATCTTAAGTCTTTTGTTTATGTATGATTTGCTTTCTGCCACTACTGTGTGTGTATGTGTTTGTATTCTATATAATTGATCGTTTTTTTGCTTGATTTTGCACCGATTTATTTTGGATGTATAATAAAATTGTAATAAAAACAGAAGACAGTAACGAATTATTTAGTTGTTTACGCTGATTTGAGGGAGGACAGCAGCTGAAAGTAAAGACATTCTCAACTTTTGCAAAACTTTTTTCGTTTGATTTTTAACTGTTTCATTTTTCTAAGCATTGGAAATAAATAAAAGTATATTTTTAAATATTAAACACTAATCGAATACATTTTTTTTTATAAATAATTGATGCTAATTATTAAGGATGTAGTCTGGTGTATGAGTTTCAAAAAATCAATTTTTTTTTATTATGTACTTCGAAAGTACAATATATTAAACAAAACTGAAAATATTAACAAAGTTTTAGCACATAGTCGTGAGCGCCTGTTGTTAAAACTTTAAAAGTGTTTTTCTCGAAACAACGTTTTATGGATCGGCCCGGACGTTTGAAGAAATTCTATGCAACCGATTAAGCTGAAATTTTCATATGTTATTTTACATAGAATTGTTTATTTATAATTAAAATTTCCTATTTTTTATCCCGATTTTCAACAAAAAAAAGTAAGATTTTTAATTTTTTTTTTTAGAAGTTTGCCATTTTGTTATTTTTTAATAAAAATGTTTAAATCTTCTACTTGCCAGAATGACAATTCTACAGAACAATATTCTATTCAAGTTTCTTGTCTCAGATGACTTCAAGTGCCATAATCGCTCGGGCCAGCCACACACCTTTTTTTTAGGTGTCCACTTTGGACGTAAAAAACACTAAAAAAATATCGTTAAAGAAACTCAAAACATTTTTTTTTGTACAGTTAAAAATGTCAATAATAACATATAAAAAATTGGAACGATTGTATTTTATTTTGTTTAATAAAATATTTCCGAAAAACCACTTAAAAATTAGGCCGGAACACCAGACTACATCCCTAAATCAAATACATGAAATTACAAGAATAGATGGAAATGTATTGCAGGTCCTTACGTGCACGGAACGGAGGTTTCGTTTTAAAATATGTACGTAAACATCACATTTATTTTTGTAATTTTTATTTCTCAGGCTAAGCTCAGGAGCAGAGGCTCAAAATAACAATTTTTTTTAAAGCAAGAAAGCAACAAGAAAGAAAAATAATAATTCAAAAAAAACTTGGTTTTAACCCTTCCCCCGAAATGCCGTAACTTTCTTTAAATTTTGTATATTAATTAATTTTTTTTCTAAAGCCAATAAATAAAATAATAAAATAAATAAAAATTCTTAAAATGAATCATAAAATATGCTATAATTTTTTCAGAATTTTTTGAAAAAGTTTTGATAATTTATAAAATTTCATAATTTTTAAAAAATAAAAAAGTCGTTCGAAAATTCTAAAAAAAAAATAGAACGTATTCTTTAGTGAATTTTAAGAAGTTTTTGTTCTATAAAATATTTTTCTAAAGTTCACCCATCTTATGTAAAAATTCTTGAAAGTTTTAAAGCGACTTTTCGCGTTCAACCCGCCATTTTGCATATTTACACGCTAAATTTTTTTTTGGACGCCGAAATTTTATCAAATAGAGGTATTTCTTGATGATTTCATTCCGAAAATACTTTAAGAAAACAAATTTTTATTCGAAAAATCATGTTTTTCGATGAATAAGTGAGCATAACTTTTTGAATTTCAATTTTTTGACTGCAGATTTCGAAAGTACATAAAGTTTTACATAAAAAATGATATGGCTCAAATTTTTTGAAGTTCGTGTTCATAGTTAACGCCACTTAATAAGCTTTGAAATTGCGGCCGTCCCGTCCTTAATGGGTTAATAAAACCGATACTATTTAATACCACTCTTGACGGATATAGGGACACATGTGTCCCAAAATAAATTCATTTGTTTTAATGCGACATATTTTTTCACTTTCACAGTATTAAAATGAATTCTTCCAATTTCATCGAATGTAACCTAAAAATTAAAAAAAAAATTGTTAAAATGCCGCCACATTTCTTACGATTGTGAAAGGGTTAAAACTCTTCGGCTCACTAAACTTTTCATTATGTCTGACCGTAAGTGTAAGTAAAATAAATTCGTTCTGCGTACATTTTTCCTGTACTCCTACCCGTAAACACATCTCCTACTTTAAAAGCTTAAGGCTCAGCCTTTGATTTCTAAATTTCGTAGTTTGTAGCACGTCAGGGTTCAGCTCTACAATTTTTCAAAAATGGCCAAAACGCTATCCCATTTTTTCGTGTTCGTGTTCAGCATGAAAAATTAATTCGCAAATGCTAAGAAACATTTTATTCGCCAAACCTATGCAGGGCATTGTAATTGGATCAGCTCCAAAGTATAAGGAGACAATCTATAAATGTACTTAATTCTTTTGGCCCATTATTGCTCAGAGCACTCCAAAAGTCTCTTCGAATGATGCTGTGACTGCACGAACTTTGGGAATATATGCCAACCTCATCCAGGTTCCTCATCAATTAAAATTATGCCCCAGTACGATAAAAAATACAGTAAATTCCCCACTGATAATCATTTGAGCTTTGACTATTTTTGGTAATTACATCATCATTAATGGCAAATCAATTAGTTATTTAAATTTTGTTCTTCACCATAAAAATAATACATTTGAATCCATATTGAATAATATTTACTTGAAAAAAAATTTAAATTTATTATTTTGTGGATTTTTTGTCATTCTCGGCCTATTTTTTTTAAGTTAAGTTTAAAGAAACTTGGAAAAAAATATTCCTAAAGCTTCAAGACATTTATCTTCTTTTGCCCCCAGTCTGAAAATTAACCGCAATCATTTACCTAGGAGCAAAAAATTCCCCAATATGGAGATTGGTCTCTTTTCTTCCCATCCTATATTTTTATTTAAAACTACCATATTCCCTCTAAGTCGGCGTTTTTCATTAACCATAATTTGGTTGGGTTCATCAAATGCATCTTCGTATTGAATTTATTGTATTTAAACATCAGTTTCATAAAAAATATTTCTGAATATTTTCTTCGAATATATATTTTTTATCCCCATACGTTGACGTTAAGGCAATGCCTTTTGCATTAAATTATTTACATCTTCTACGTCATGTGTAAACTTCTAATTAAAGATCATTACTACTACATCACAGGTGGAGAATGGAACCAACATGCTATAATCCCAAACAGTTTTGGCCAATGCCTGACCCTAGTCGCACTAAAGCGCTCATTGATCTGGACCGTGTCCACATAAGTAAGGTAGTTTCTATTCTAACCGGGCTCTGCCTCATTAGCAGCCACGCACGTAGACTAGGTCTTCCCTATAATGACTTCTGCAGAAGCTGTAGAAATGAAGAAGAAGAAGAAGAAACCATCTTCCACTTTGTATGTAATTGCCCTGCTTTAGCAGCACGCAGACATAGAACTCTGGGAGCACCCTTCTTTGGAAGACTCACAGAACTGGCATCCTCTGACATTAGAGACTTATCACGTTTCATTGCAAGCACAAATTGGTTTAATTAGGAAGGGATCAAGAGGTAACACTCACCTCAAGGGTATAACAATAGGTCTCAGTGTATTCTTTTATGAACAGCCCCAACAACATAACCTAACAACCTAATCTACGTCATGCACTATAAAAAGTGCACCATATAAGATTTGCATTAATTTTTAATTTATGCTTAATTTAATACTATATTTACGTATGGAACTAAGCTCAATTTTTTTTCGCAGCTATTTATGACTCTCTGGTCCTGCTTCATTGGAAACAGTAGGACTCTCAACATTTTCTTTCAAACTCTTTTTAAAAATGTCTTCAATTGATATACTATCATTTTTTTTTGCCCCACTTTTTCACTTCTCTATAAAATTTAACTACAAACCTCAGCAATAAATGGCAAAATTTTATTGTAGTAATTTAATATTTTTAAATACTTTGCACTTATTAATTCAATTCGTACGTACAAAATGTGCTTTCCTGTTTCTTTATTTATTCAATTCTGAGATTTTTCGGAACTATTCTGTCTATTATTTTTCAGATAGGAAATATATAAAGAAATACAGACTCTATGATCGCACGCCATAAACTATATTATCAATAAAATAGTTACCTCCATAGGTCCGATACAAAGTATGCCTATTCAATAGTTGAATAAATTGTTTAAAATGATTAATGATTAAAATTTTAATTTCTTTTTTGCATGTTCTGAATTGTTAAACGTTTCCCAATTTATTTTAATTTTTATTTTAATTCATCATGCAAAAGAATCACACTCATTTACCAAAGACACATACTTTTACCATATAAATGTCAATCAACAATAAACAAAAGACTCAAACAACAAACTCAACTTGATAACTACAATTTTAGATATAAAAACGAAAAAAACCCAGAAAAATTTTTATGATCGCATTAAAAACTAAAACAAAAAATAAGAATAAAAATACAAAAATTTACAACTGCAATAAATAATAACGGTAAATTTATCACCTACAATAAACAACAAAAAATAAAGTGCAAACCAGCTACTGCTACAATGTCAAGTTAGACGTAAAGGAAAAAAACAGAACTTTATGATGCTCCTTAAATCAAAGCGGAGGATGGCAGCAGCAACTAGAAAAAAACATTTTTAAAACAACTTCGTTAAATTGGATGGAATATGCAGCAACAGCAACAACAGGAACAAAAAGTGCACAGTAGCCAGCAACTACACTGCACTACCGCTGCATTCGTTGTTTTTGTGGTTGTGGTTGTTGTTGCTGCCATACATCACAATCAGCACAGTAGCAGCAGCATAGTGATATGATACTGGTGCTGCTGCTGCTATTACTGCATGCATGAGTACTAACCCTCGACATAAAAAGATTTGAAGCAATTTTTTTATACTAAAAATATCCCTATGCTATATAAATAGTAGAAATTCGGATGCAAGGTAGAGAAAAGAATTTTGAGAAGAAAATTTGTTTCTTGATTTTATTTATTTTTTTTTTATTATTATTATTAGTATTAATTATTTTATACTAATTTTATACTAATTATTTTATTTAACCCGAAAACTTTTGCTTTTACTGGGACTGTGACGTTTCGTTTTCGAAATTGTTTTTCACGATTCATTACGCTCTTTAAATTTCAAAATAATCTATTTGCATACATATGTAGCTTAAGAGGAATTTCAGCAAACAAGTAGAATTATATGTTCCTGTCCGAGGTCATAAATTTTTTTGCCAGTTGATCGAGTTTTTGGGCGTGTTGGAAAAGATTTGCGAATAAATACTTCTATTTTCGTTTTTTAGGAGACTATGAAAATTACATCTAGAGGTTAATTTTCAAAGTCATGACTTAAGTTCATGTTAAGCTGGTTATTTGAAGTTATATACCTATAAACAGGCTTAACGAACAAATGTAGTCATCACAACAACAATGTATCAAATCACACGGCCGTTTCGGAATCCGCCACAATTCCTCATCAGTGATCTTAGTGGTAGTTCTTAGTCTTTCAATATCCTATATAAGCAACTAATATTTGAAATCATAACACAGAATTACAGATTTGATTCCAAATATTCCACTGAATAGAGATATTGAACGAAACTATTACTACCGTTCTATATACTTATGTTGTTGTTTTTTCCCAATGTAGCTAGTCTGCATAATAGTTCGTTATTTGAAAGTCTAGTACATGAGAGACTGTGTGTGTTTGTGAGAAAATGATTCTTGGTGTCATTTTTTTCTATTTTTGTTAAAGAATGTCATCACGAAGTTTATTCTGTGCATGGGCAAGTTAAAGAAAAGCTCATGTTTGGGGATCCTTTTCAAAACAGAGTTTAGACAGGATAATCATCTTCATGAGAAATTGGGATAACCAGTACATGATCCATTTATACCAACATAGACCTTTATATTCTGTCAATAACTGGTTTGGGAGAGGAAATCGAAATTGAGTGCTTTAAGAGCGTAGAACCCTAAAAATCAAAGTCACTTCTTCAGTAAGTGAAAAGAAGAAAAAAAGAGAAGAAGTTTGGAATGCGCCTCTCAATCCAATCTCCAGATGCTAACGACATTGAAATTTTTTGAGCAACTATTATTAAGCTTAAGATGTGTAGAAAAAATGCTAAGAGCATTGTCCAATTGAAACGACAGCTTAAGTCAAAATGGCGGAGTTTACCGCAATTGTATGCCGAAAAGCTAGAAATAATATGACCTCGAGTTACCACGAAATTACTCAAAATTGTGGTAACTGGATACTATATTATATTAAAAAATATTAAAAAATAATATGGGATATTTTGTTTGATTGGAGTATTTTTTGAAGAACTTAGGCCGCACACGCTTTTGTTGAAAAGACTGTATTACAGTTCCATGAACGGCATACCATAGAGAGTATGCAAATAATTTATTTTTAAAATCTCCACACATCTGCAAAAGCAGTGTGTAATCAAAACTTTTGAAATTTACAAAATTGAAGGCAAAGAAAAATTTACCAGCTATCTTAAAAGAGGCAAAATACCCCACTCGTTTTCTTAATGGAATTCCTCTTGGTGTAGCAATTAATTCAGAATAGAAAAAATGTTGTTTAACTATTTTAAAAACATTATGTCCAACAGTGGTCAAACATTTCGAAATTAGAATATTATACAAAGATATTTTCAGACCAGCAAGAAAATAGTGCCAATGAAACAGATGATATAACCTTATGTGATTGTTTGGAGAAGGATGCTGGGATGAGAGTGTAAAAAAATGTTGATTTTTTGTAATACTTGAATGCAATGTAAGGATTTGAATGTAATACATACCGTTGTGATGATGAGAGAGTTTGACATTTTCTTATAAAACTTATGCAAATTAAAAAAAATTATTATTACAATTTTATTCAAAGCCAAAAGTTTAAAAAACCTATTTCTTATCAAAATTAAATAAATAAATTAATTTATTTAATATTTGTAGTGTTCCTACATAAAACTATTACTACTTACATATACTACAACAACAATTTTTTTTTTAAATGTCCTACTGACTTTAACTAAATTTATTCGTTTATCCAAAAAATTGTTCTGGTGGAATTATTGCGTTTTGTTATGGACCTCCTCACTTGTTTTTCTCTCTAAAATTTAATGGCCCAGCTTACGCTTTATTTGTCTCTAAATCAAGACATTCAGCTTAGAACTTTTTATTTTAAAATTTTTCTGAGTTAAAGATTTAATTTACATTTCTATCTTCTATCACATATCCGAAATTAGTTCAAGTTGGGACTTTTCCTACTCAACTGTTTCGTCTTTATAACTTTATAGTATCACTTTATCTACAACTTTTCCACTACACTACTTTCAGGCGTTATTTGCTGCTATTAAGAGAAAAGTTTTCCAAAAGGTTTTTAAGATCAATTTTCTAAACTCTGGCACAAAAAAAAAAAACAAAAACCGTAAATAAATAAAAATCTCACTTAAAAAAGTCAAAAAGAGTTGTAAAAGAACCTTCTATTTTTTTGTTTGTTATTTTATTTAGTAGAAACTCACGTCCAAAGATTTTCATCTTGTCACGTCGTTGCCGCCGCCACTAAAACCAAAAAAAAACTAAAAAAAAAAGAACGAACAGTAGCACTATGCTTTTAAATACAGTCACAGTTAAAACTGAAGCGCTAGATGCTACTTTTTTCATATATGTATGGATGCATGTATGTTTGTGCACACTAGTATCTATTTTCCTTTACTTCAGCTCCAAGTGGAGGATTTTTCTTCGTCGAATTTGAAATGAATACCTCATCTTAAGGAAAAAGTGCACATCAGTTCACACAGAACTCTTAGCAGCAACTACCGCAACAACGCTTCTGTTCCTTTTTTATGAGGCATTCGAGACCGCTTGACCTGTGTATGTGCAGCAGCAGTATCACACTGATTTCGCATATCAGCCAAGTTCGCTTGTGTATGTTAGTTACCGTTCCATTATTCCTTCTAGCCACAGGCGGCAGCAGCATCGAGGCAACAGCAGTGACGACAACATTAGTTATTGCCAACTTTCATAAGCTGCAAAAGTACATTTCGTGTGAGAAGCGAATGAATGAGGGAATGAATGAAGACGAAGAAGACGAAGAACTTATTTAAAAGAATTTTCCGTTTATTTATTTATTTTTTTCATTTTAATATGTTACTGATGTTTGTTCTAAAGTGTTTCATGGGTTAAGGTTAATGCAGTAGATCATCTTTTGTGCACAATGTTCTTTTCCTTTTATTTTCTTTTTCATTATATTTTTATTTGAAGTTGTTGTTGTTTTGGCTGTTTTTGTGTGGCAATTAGCGGCACAAATCAAAGTTGCAATTTGTTTTCAGGATTTATTTTTTTGCTGTTTTTTTTTTATTTTTATTTTTTGTTTTTTTTTTTTATACTACGACACAAGCAATTAGTTTAACAAAAGACTAAAGTAACAAAAGCGCGATTTGTCTGTTAGATATTTGATTTAAGTTTTAATTAAATTAATTTCATTCAAGAACAATGAATAATATTTGTTGTAAATTAAATTGAATGTAGCCTAAAATTTATTAGCTTGCACTGTATATGCAGGGATGTACATACGATTAAAATAGAAATTAGTTGATTCTAATCCATTAAAAAAAAGTTTAAAGTCACAACTAAAATTATTGAATTTTACCTTGGAAATTCGTTTATGAAGTCATGAGTGAGAACTATGTCGCACAGTGTGAAATTCTTGTATGAAACATTTAAAATTTTAATGAAAACAAACTAAATTCCAAACGTTTTATTGTGTTATTATTTACGGGAGCATTGCAGTTTCGTACAATTTTCCCTAAAAGGACGATTGTCACTGTGTGAATGTCAAAAATCTTGTATTAAATTTTTAGTGTTCTATGTTATTGGTGCTTGCAGGAGCAAAACTTGAGAGCAATGAACATTTGAGTTTTTAGTTGAAAAGCTTTTTCCCTATATAAACTATTATGTTATAATTAAGTGTATTTATAATAATTTTTGTCCTCAGTATTTGGTGGCTCGAGTATGCTTTATGCATTACACTTTCTTGGTCGAAAATATTAATAATTTTTATTTTATACTTTGTTGAGTCCATAATCTGTACGTATTTCTGACATATATTTTGTATCTTCAAATACAAGAAAACATTATTTTATAATTTGTTTAATGATTTTTACAAGTTTTTTTTGTAGTCTCACTGAAGCGATTTTAAAAATTTTAATCTGTTGGCGTGCATGAATTCGGCTCACTGGAACATCGGAAAAAAATATATCGTTGGAAGAAGTATGACTACAATCAAAAATCCAAAGTTAGTAGTCTCAAAAATAGCATTTTTAGTAAACAAAATGTTAAAAATTGAACACAATCAATGATGGAAATGACACAATTTTTTGATTGTTGGCAGAGAGATTTTGGAGTAAAACCCTGGGTTTGCCTTTGGTCCCACATAACACTAGGTTACAGCCGAAAAGTACCAAGAACAAAACATATTTGGGTGGATAAATTGGGGCCTCCCGAACAAAAAAAAAAATTTTTTTTTCTATGGTAAGAATTTGCCGAGCAATAATTTTGTGTTTTTCGGGGTATGGTTTCACTCAAATCCTCGTGGAGTCCAAACAAAGAGCTCGATCAAAATGAACTGAAAATCATTAAAAAAAAAGTATCCTTTCCATCGATATGCTGCTTATTTTGATCGAATAACAAATGGCTGAGTTATGGTTCCTCAAAGTTCAAAAATTGCCATTTTTTTAGATTTTTTTCAAATTTTCAGTTTTAAATTCAATTTATTTTTAATTAAATGTCAAAATCAGGTACATTAATTTTTTTTAATACATAGCGTATTTAATTACAAACATTTAAAGTCTAAGATGACCAAGATTGGATAAAAAATAAATTTTTTTGTGAATTTTTTTGTGAAGCAGGGCAGACAACGTGCCCGTACAAATGTACAGATTACAATTTAAAAACTCGTCAAAACTGATAAACAGTAAATTTAAGGAGTGAGATCAAAAAAATCTTAACATATATAAAATTCAATAATTTTTAAAGGGTTGATCTTATAGTTTTGATTTTTTTTTATTTAATTGATAATATTTTACAAGTTATAGAAAAATATAACTTTTATAGTTCTAACCACTATTTATGAACTCGTGGACCTTTTTTGGTAAGAATTCCATTAGAGATTTGATAGTTGTTTCAGACAGTTTTTTGGAACAGTTTGCCCATCTTCTATATTTTGGGACACCTTTTTTGTGCTCTTTAAGTTTCTTTTCACAAGAGCCCAATATCTTTCCACTGGTCTTAGCTCGGGACAATTTGGATTATTGGCCTCTCTCGGTACAAAAACTATGTGCTGGTACCACTCCAGAGCTTTCTTGCCGTACTGACATGATGCAGAATCGGACCAAAAATATGTGGACACATTGTGCTCTCTTATGAAAGGAAGAAGTCTTTTTTTCAAACATTCTTTGATGTATATTTCGGTATTTATAGAGCCCACTGTAACAAATGACTTGTTTCTTTTGCCGCAACTGCATATAGCTTGCCATACCAGGAATTTTTTATGAAATTTGTATGAGCATCAGCAACATACAAATTTTGACCCGGAAGCTGAGTAAAATCTGCCAGTACATACGTTTCGTCGTCCATTATACAACATGAATATCTTTGTATGAAATTCGATTCTAATTTCCGAGTCCTACTTTTGGCGTCTAAATTTTTTGCAGCATTCCTGTCTGGAACTTTTTGGACTTTGTATGTTTTCAAACCTGCATTGGCTTTAACTTTTCTCTCCAAATAGTCAGAGCACTGGGCTAACCGGGCAGCTTTTCTACTAGATGTGTTTGAAGATCTTTTCAATATGCTTTCCATTTTCTTTCTTCCCGAACCAGGTTTCCTATCGATGGCCAAATTCTCCTGAAACTGATTAATAGCATTGGAAACAGTTTGACGGCAGACCTTCAATTCTTTGGCCAATTTTTTGTAGCACCAATTTGGGTTTTTTTTTAAGTTTTTAATAATTTTAAGACGTATCTCTTTTTCTTCACTCATTTTGATCAAACTCACAATAAATCAACATGTTTGTTATTAAAAATAACAACTGACATGGCAGTGAAACTTAAAATTTATTTTAAAAAAATTCATAAAAAATTTATTTTTCATCCAATCTTGATCAACTTACACTTAAAATGTTTGTAATTAAATACACTATGCATTGAAATTGATTTTGACTTCTAATTAAAAATAAATGGAGTTTAAAATTAAAAATTTGAAAAAAATCGTGAAAATAGCAATTTTTGAAATTTGAGGAACCATAACTCAGCCATTTGTTATTCGATAAATACAAACAATATACCGATGAAAAGGGTATTCAATTAATTTTTTAACAATTTTCAATTTATCTCGATAGAGCTCTTTGTTTGGACTCCACGAGGATTTGAGTGAAACCACATCCCGAAAAACACAAAATTATTGCTCGGCAAAAATTCTTACCATAAAAAAAAACTTTTTTTTGTGTTCGAGAGGCCCCAATTTATCCACCCAAATATGTTTTGTTCTTGGTACTTTTCAAGACTTGAAATTTGTAAACCAGTGTAATGAAAACTGGTAAGGGTGACCAAATCCATGCTTTGTATTTTTGTGTATTTGAACCTTTCGGGCATTCAGAGTATTCATTATTCACTTTGCTACTGATATTCTCTCGAAAAATTTCCATCAAAACTTTAGTTATTCACTTTTATGCAGAATCATTTTTCATTTCCATTTTTCCAAAAAATTTAAGAATTTCATTTTATGTAGTAGAAAATGAGGCGATACCCTTTTATATTTTGGCTCATAAAATTTTTAAATAAAGATAAAATGCAATACTTCTAGTATCTTATGGTAGTGTATTAAATAATTCAATTTTCATCCATACGAACTTTTGATTTATGTCCTGCCGGTTTTGCGCAAAATTTATTTTTCTAAAATTGAAAATATGAGGCTAATCCGGCTTCCCGTGGGATGTTTCCGACACCCTTTTTCAGAGTTTTTCAAAGAAACATTAAATAAAACTTACTAAAACTTACTGGTCGCTTTCTTTTAGCTATGAAACATTTACAAGGTAAGATAAAAAAAATGTTCCCGCGTATACCAAAATTATGGGTTTTGACCCCCATACCGGAAATCCCAACCGTGATAGAGAAAATCAGAAAATCAGGGTCGGAATCAGTGATCCCGAATTACTCTTAAAAGGTTATCTATTCGTTGTTTGAAGTTTACTGTTGCACTGTGTAATTAAAAAACAAAAATTTTTTTTTAATTATCGCTTTTTGGCATCCAATTTTTTTACACAAAATTATTGATACTTAAAGACTGATGCAATATTAATTTTGCATTTGCAAAACATTAAATGTCCTGTAACAGGGACAAAAATAAATGAGAAAACTTCAAACTCTTCACAAATTGTTTGTGGCAAATAGTTCCTCCAAGAATACAGACGACACCACGGTGAGTCTTATCGTTTTCGAGATAATAGAAGGGAGTCGCGTTCATCTACAGTGTCGGATTTACCTCATCCTCCCCTAAGTGTTTGGATGACTTCCAAAACCAACAAATACAAAGTTTGTATACAATTTAAGTACAGTACCGCATGCGAATACAACTCTCATTAACATTACAAAAACAAAGACAAAAAATTAAAAAAAAAAAAAAAATTATCGCCAAATTTCAAATGTCCGGCAATTCGCAAACGTGAAGAATACATATAGCGTTCATAGTAAAATTTGGTAAACACCTTATTTACGAGTATCCCACATAAAACTGGATGTTACAAAAATATAGGCAACATCGGGCATGAAAAGCTCAAAATAAAATCATAAACCAAACTAAACTTGCTTCCCTGAATCCTCCATTCTTGCAGGCGTCAAAAGAAACATAAAATTTAACACCAACTCTGTTAGCGATGCGCGATTGCTTTTTGCTGCATTTTAATTACTTGTAGGAGGCGTTTTGAAATTCTATGCATTGTAAATAGTTTGTAATTTGGCGATATGAAATATAGACTTTGTATGTTTGCTTTGCAATTGACGTTTTGGAAGTCAGCTTTTCTGCTTTTAGAATAATCATAAAATAAAACAAATAAATAATAATAAAAAAAGGAAAAAAAACTCTAACCACTGAAAACGACAATAATAAAATTGTACCTTAATAAAAGAAAAGCAATAAATCTTTAAATATTGGCATTTATTTCCTCACATAATGTCGTCATTCGTAAAGTTTCCATAAAAATTGTTAACAACAAAAATATATAAAAATCTATTCCGCATTGCGTATTGCAAGCATTAAAAAGCATAAAAAAAATTGTAGATGAAGAAGAAAAAATGCTTTTTACTGCACACACACACACATTCATGCATAGAAACGCACAAGTGGCGGCGACGGCGGAATTTAAACATTTGCCGCCTCTTTATGTTTTAGCGCGACCAAATAAGGCTTGTTTGTCTGTTCCGCCGTCTGTCCGTTTGTCCGCCTGTCTGTCCATGCATCTGTTTGTCGGTTATGTGTGCTCATGCAACTTGTCCACTATCCACCGTGAATGAGCTTGAGAATTGATTTGACCACCAACAGCGAACGAGAATAAGAATGCGAGCCAGCAAATGTTGTTATGCGATAAATGCCATGCGCCATGGAGCAGTTAAAAGCGTTTCCGTTGCAATCTCGTTTCTTATTGCTCTCTTTTTCTATAACATTTCTAACTTTTTATTTAATATTTCTACCTTAATTTTTCATATTAATTTCTTGTTATCTATTTTTTTATTTTTATTTTTGCTAAGTGAATAACATGTGCACTTTTGATGTTTGTTTTATCCCAGTCATTCAGTCTATTCTGTTTGTCTATCATGTCAGTATCTGTGACCAGCAATTGCGAAAAAAAATCCACTTGAGAAGGCCAGCAATCAATATTTCAAGGCCACGCATATGGACGGCGACGCGACGTCGTGTTTGTTTGTCAGTTAGTTTCTAGTGCGTGCGGCTTTTTTCAAACAATTCCGCGTTTTCATCGCTTCCATTGCGCTTGTCAGTCAAATCAATTTGCGCATAATAAATTATTTTACGTACTTCAAACAATGCTTCAATCATGTTCACTGAACATCATGCATCCGATTTCACTCTCTTTCCTTCTTCTGCTTCGTCGCCATTCCCTTACAATTCTACTATTCTCTTCTCACTATCTATACTGCATCCTTTTTGGCATTACCATAAATAGCAAATCATTCCTTTGCTCGCCTCTTGTACTTGCTATGTACGGTAGATAGTTGCACTTCTTCAATTTTCTTCCTTTCCAATATTTTTTACGCTTTGTGACAAGTTGCTTCTTGTAAGTTTGCCTGTTGGCTTGTTACCATATTTGTCAAGTATTTAGCATGAGCTGTCAATGAGTTTGTTCAAGGTAGTTTGTCATTTGTCGTCCTCGTCTATGGCTGTGCATGTATTGTATTCATATATGTATGGGTCTGTGTTTGTTGTCAGTTTTCTTTTTCTCTTTGGTTCTTTTTTTTCTTATATGTATAGAAAAGGTGAAAAATAATTCATAAAGTAAGTTTGTTACTAAAGTCTTTCATTTGAATGGGTTTGTTAACTCAAATTGTGATGAGATTGTAATGTGTTTGCAGCTACTATGCACCTACTTATTTAGAAAAAATCAAGCTCGTCATTTAAGCATATTTTTAATATATTAATTTTTTTATATTTTAAGTGAAAAAGTAGTTTATTACTGAAACCTTCTTCAAAGCCTTTTATAATTAAATTACATTTTATTGTTTTTAACACTACAACTTGGTTACGAGTAGTTTGATTTTAATTAAACTTTACACATATAGGGGTAACTTCTTCTAATGTCCTGACTCAACAATCGATACCAAGAACTTGTCTGGTATCGACTTTATAATATCGATGCTCTAAGAATATCAAGGTAAAACTGTCGGTACTACTCAATATTGAACATATTAACAATACATTTTTGATAAAAAATTGTTTTAAATCCAAATTCCTGATTTTCTCCGATATGGACAGCCATAAATTGTTTCAAAATATTTAATAACAATAATTTTTGTACACAAAACAAATCCTTTCAATTAAAATTCAATTTCCAACAAAAAAGTACATACACCCAGAAAAGTACCCATCTCTAGAACAAAGAAAAAGTTTCCTCAATTTAAATCCACGAAAATTTCTCTCGTTTATGTAAATTTTCCTCAAAATGAAGAAAAATGTGCTTGTTTCATGCAACCATGGTGTTCAATTTGAAGTAAGTTTTTTCTTCATTTTTGGAAATTTAATTGCGGTGCTGCCCACCAATTGAAATCAAATCCCAAGTTTCAATGAAATTGTTTAAACTAAAATTAAAGAAAAGTAAGATAAAAAAGTAAATAAAACACAAGAAAATATGGGTGTGGTAAATGGGCATCTTCAAATATAATTTTTTTCTAAAACTTAGTCCTTACAACGCGCCTCTGCATAAAATTTTAACTCAAGAGCTTTTATGAATTACTTGGTCTATTGTTAACATAAATGCGCATGGAACAATGGAAATTTCCATAAACCTGTTTTTTCCAAAATTTAGTCGCACCAGCATATAAAAATTCAAGCACCATTTGGCTGCAAAACAAAAGTATTAAAATACCATAAAAGAACAAATTACTTTATTTAGAATAAAATAAGGTAATTAAACTATTTTTGCGTAAAAAATGAAAATGTAAGAAAGAGACGAATATACCAAAAATGTTCTCCATACAAAATTTTTGTATATACAAAAAACTAGCTTTACTCTTTTGGCCTTAGTAGATAATCGCGTACGCTTTGTTTTTCTTTTGAATTTTTAAGCCGGCGTCTCTATTTCAAGCGAAGTGGTTTGTGGCTATTGATATAATTTTTGAAAAAAAAATATATATATATATTGTGAAAAAAATAAAATATATTCAAAAGATATAAATTTCAATAAAGTTCAATTTATTATTTTTTGGTGGCCATAAGGATCTTTTGATCATTTCAAGGCGACGATGCCTGTAGTGTTTGTTAAAATATGTATGAATGTAAACCTTAATTCTTATTAAAAATAAAATAATAAATGAATACAAGTAAAAAAACATGATTTCTATGCCTTTTAATTAAAACAAAATTGTAGAAAATATTCCATAAATTGAGGATTTCTTTTTCAAAAAGTAAATTGACTTTAATCTATGGAAAATTATTCCTCAAGCTGAGGAAAATTTTACCTAAATTATATACAATTTCTCATATTTGAAAAATATTTCCTCAACTCAAAGAAATTTTATATATCTAAATGAGGAAACCGTTTCTATGGCGCCAAATCATTCCCATTTTTCCTCAATTTTATAGCCCTTTTTCTTCGAACCAAGTAAGTATTTCTCTGGGTGTACATAGTATATTGATACATTGCTGAAATAATTAATGAACTCATAACTAAATGGTAACAATTCCACTTAATTTCTCGAATCAAAAATAATAAAAGTAAGGATGGCCATTCTGGAAATATACACATTTTTATGTCCCATAGAAAAAACTTCATGTTTGAAAAAAAAACATAAGTACAATTTCGCCGAGCGCGCAACATTACAGACTTTTTTAATTCTGTTAACTTAACTTAACTGTTAACTTAATTTTATTTTCACTTCTTGTCAACATTACTATAACGCTAATAAAACTTGTAGTATTGTTATGCCTGAAAATAAGTTGTTTTTCATGGTCCAATTTAATTTTATTTTTATTTTCTCTCTCTTTCTCAATCTGTTTTGTACTAATAATAAGACAGCATATTTACGGGGTGCAATTCACCACTCTTCACCTGGCGGTACGAAAGTTTAACATAACCACCACCATATTTACATGCAAAATAATAAAAGTGCAGTATACTTTTGGGGTTCTATTTTTAATATTAAAAAATCACATATCTTAATCATTTATTCTAATAACAAGGCTGCATACTTTCAGGGTGCAATTCACCACCCTTCACTTGGCGGTACACAAGTTTAACATAACCGCTACTACATTTATTTATTTATTTATACACACACTTGCAAACTCACACATATCATGACAGGACACCGACATGACTTTTTATTTTAATTTCTATCAATTCACTCCACTATAAGTTTTCCTTCAGCCCGAGTATAGATGCTATCACATCAATAATTATTTTTCAGTGCAAACGCAAAAATTGCATTTATAGAGCACATGAAACTGCTCATTTGTGTGAGCCCGATCCCCATACGTTCAAAGGAAAAAACTCGGCTCCGACGTCCCACAGTGCTGTGAGAGTGGCAAAAAATACAAAAAAATTGTTTGTCTGATCTTAAAAAAATGAATGTCATTTTAAAGGTACTCGTAATAGCATAGACAAAACAGACCTAAAATTGTTATTACAATAACTGCAGATATCCAAACAATTTTACGAACAAATATAGGAATAATAAATCGAAGTTTTCATAAAAAAAAATTGTGAAAATTGTGTTTTCATTAATATGATTCGAAAATATATTTTAATACAATAAATAAATAATTTTTTTTATTAATTGCATTTAAAAAAAACTATTTTTTTTATTAACTGCTCATGCTCACCTGCGTTAGTCTTTCAATTTTGTTAATTTGTCTAATGACAATTTTACATCCTTCAAAGACTGACATTGCAGTCACCGTCTTAGTTAAGAGTTGAAGCACTGCAACTGCAAGATGCCGTAATCCGACCTCATCCGTTCAAAACTAAGGACCTCAAAAGAGGCCAATTCTGACGGTAGACCTTGCCAGCCTTCGCCACAAATCTAAACCGTCAGCACACTCGAGGCAACTTGAGCATAGTCACCGCTCGCGGAAGCCAGTTTATTTCCGGACGTCGTATGCTCGTAGCCGCATTCCAAGCTCCCGCAGCAGACGTTCCGCTGGGATCACGGGTAAATTGAGGTTTGCCGTTGGATCCTTTAGACCGTCCGCTGTTGTTTCCTTCTCCTTCCGCTATCACAACCACTTTCTTAGTTACCACCGCAGTCACCACGCTAGACCCACGTATGAGTTCTATTTAAATGCTCCACAAATCTTACGTTTTTAGTTCAAAATGTATTAAAATTCCTCAGTTGATTCATCGATGCAATTAAGGGAGGATTACTGTAAATACCTTTTTTTGGCAAGTCTCTTTACTGCTAGTAGTACGAACGTAAAAAAGAAGATATAATAACAAAATTTGTATTCCTCTCGTTCATCTGTAATTAAAGCCTTTAAAATGTTCTATCAAAATTTCACCATCAAATTCAAAATAATAATTGATTTATAAGCTTTTAATAATTATAGGCTTTCACCTAAAATGCTCACACAAAATTGATTTTATACAACCTAAATTTAAAACGACCTTCAAATTTGCAAAAATTTAATCTTTGATTTTAATGAAACCTTTAAAGCTCCTGCTGATATATTATATATGTATATATACATATACATGTGTACGTATTCGCAAACATATTTATTTATGATTGTATCTTAGAGTGGGCGAAATCACAGCTCAATATTTTGTAAATGGATTTTTGAGAAGAGAGCATAGTAAATACAACAACTCTGATCTTATATATATATTTATTTTTATTTTTTATTTTATTTACAATATTTTATTATTTTATTAATGCTTTGGTTGCTTACGCGAGAGACACTGAATTCGCTGAAAATGCAGAGTTGAAGATAAAAAATGAAAGCTAAGGTTCAACAAATCCTCCGTAAGACGCTCCACTCTAATGTATAAACACTAATACAAATTCATAAATATACTTAGATATGAACAAAGATTGTGATTTATAGCAAAAGTGTAGCCATAAAAAAATAAATTATTATACTTTGGTGCGCAATAAACCATAAATTTTGAACACATTATAATTAAAAATGTAACATTCCCTTTTTGTTTTTGTTTTAGAGCTGGACGAAAATCGTAACAGCAACAAAATGATTTAATGATAAGAACAGAAAAGAATCAAATATTATACGAAATATCGTCTGTTTTGGGGGTCGTTGTTTTCATTTGTTAGTTGTACTCGTATGCATTTTTAGAACGTTTAAAATTTATTATCATTTGATTTTTTCGTTTTGTTGGTTTTGAGGCTAGCAGTTTATACCAGCACGAACAAGTTTCTCGAAAAATTTTCTTTCAATTTAATTCTAAAGATTAGACCAGCAGAAAAGCAGAACATCAATTTGGCATCCCAAAATGCTGCATTAATTGGACAGACTTTGTAGGTATTCCTAGTAATAGTTTGATACAAGTAAATACGAGTAAATACTCGATACTTTTCATTCGACTCAAGCACCGTTTTTACTCGATGCCATAGCATAAGTATTTTACTTGATATTGAAAAAAGGGTCAGTATCGAATACTCGATACTTTTAGAAAACATTGATGTAAAATATAAAGTGTTTTAAATCTTTTCATTAAAATAAAATATATAACATATTAGTTATCCCGAACCTGAACCTCATAGAGTTCGACTAAAGAACATTTTTATATTTATTGTATTCATAAACTTTGTTATATTTCATTCTTTGTATCAAGATTTGGCATCAACATTGCTCGCACAATGTTGACTAAGAATTTCTTAAATTATAGATTTGAATATTGTACATTTCCGCTACATGTAGCAACATTAGGCGGTTAAAGTTATTTGGTTTTTAAATTTTTTGTAACCTAAAATCAGGGGCGGATACAAGGGGGAAACAGGAGGAAATTCCCCCTCCCCCCAAAAGATTTTCAAACACTTAAAAATTGAATAACTTAAATAGGCAAAAAGGTGAACATAATTAGTTATTGTTGTTTTTAGTTATTACTATTTACTTTCAATTATAAGAATAAGGAATAATCTTGCTCATTAAACCACTTTCCTTCTCTATGGAAATGTGCTGAAATAATAATGATACCTAAACCAAATAAACCTGAAAACTCAGTACCCTCATATAGACCTATAAGTTTGCTGGCAATATTCTCAAAAATATTCGAAGTAGTAGATTGCTAATAATACAAGAAAATAAGAATATAGTTCCGAATCACCAATCGTCATAAGCACGGTACCCCATAGAAATATCATTAATATTGTCACTGACTTGCTGGAACGCAAAAAATTTTGCTCTGCCATATTTTTGGACAAAGTTCGAAAAAGTTTGGCATCAAGGGCTGTTAAACAAATTAAAAAATTTACTTCCAGCTCCATTTTATTTGGTCTTAAAGTCCAATCATTCTATGTCAAAGTAAATGATGAAACATCAGCCAAATGTCAAGTGAAAACAGGAGTACCACAGGGCAGTGTTCTGTGTCCTGCTCTTTATTCGATTTTTACCTGCGACTAGATTGAAACTGATGGTGTTACTATAGATACTTATCCAGACGATACTGTCATTTTAGCTTCAAATTAATTTCCTTCAGAAGCTGCTAATCTAGTTCAGAAATAGCTCGACGACGTTCAACAATGGTTACTTCGTGGATGAGTGCTTGCCTCAGGTTCGATTCCCAGATGGGGTTAAATTCTTAAAAAATGTCCAAATGGATTGCTCTAATAAAATGGATCATTTCGGTGATTTAGTTCTTAAATACGTGACCCAAGTACCAGTTCAACGGGTTCTATTCTCAGGTAGAAAATTGTATCCACAAAAAAAAAAATCAAAAAAACAAAATTATAGGTTTCGGGTCGATATAAAGAAAATCCCAGATGGGAAAGAGAAAATTTGAATACAGGGTAGGAATCAGCGACCTTAAATTATTCTTAAAATTCTACTAATTCTCGACGCATTATAAACCAATCTAAAACCGAAAACTGAATAAATGTATCCTATTGTTATATTTTCCACGACCCTTTACCTTGGAAATAGATCATAGAAATTGTGAAATGCTGTGCTACAAGAACAGGGTTTCCCCAAAATGAGGAACGTACCAGTAAGTTTTCACATGGCCATACCTTTGAAATTGTTACTCATCGAAATAAAGTTTATGAACAAGCAAAAAAAAAAAAACGATACACGAACGAAAAAAAACGCGTTTTGGTTAATATGGAGATTTTTTGTTTTTTATCCACCCCCCAAAAAATGTTTCCTGTATCCGACACTGCTAAAATTGAATAGGCACTCGTATCTCTATAAAGAGGCACTACAGCTTCCTATTATAAATTATTTTCTATTTTAAAAACTTAGTTGAATCTCCATATAGAACGAAAAAAGGGGTTGTACCGACTTATTCGTTTTGAATCTTACATTTTTAAAAAATATTCGAAAAAATCATAAGAAAAAGGGCATGCGCTTTATCATACCCCGAACACCGTTATTATAAGTTTTCCAGCGATTTTTATCTAAACATAAACAATATAAAATAAGTTAACACTACTCAACAAATTGCAACTTTTCTTTTACATCAGGCAGGTCATACATCATTTCTATAAGATTCACATGTTTCAAGCTCCCATACAACATGATTGTAAAAAAATTAATATTTTCATTTTTATCGCTGAGAATCATCTAAAAGTTTATATTATTGTATTGTGTAAGTTCTTTTCCCTCCCCTCCAAATTTACTCCCCTATTTCCGCCCCCCCCCCCCATCCCCTCAGAGGCTGGTTTATTTTTGGCATGTGTCCTATGTTATCCAGTTTAATGTCTGCTGGTGGAATATGGTACATATGTATTTGTCCTGGATCGTTTTGCTTGTAATGCTCCATCCAAAGGACGACCTCAAGCCGTAAAAATCATCCTCCGAAAAACCTTTATTATCTTCATTTTCACACTAGGCATAATCATTCACATGTTTATTCCATTCTTCATCGTCCCTAAAACGCTCCATTTCGAACTTGTAGTAAAAACTGAAAAATGCACCAAAGTTCACTAAACACTGCCCAAGGAACCATATATGGTCCCAACTGTTGCAAACAAAAATTTTGATAATAATTTTATTATTAAAATATTATTTCGAAGTAAATACATACCAATCAGCACACCTTTAGCAACACAGCAAAATTTTTTTTATGTTGAAATTCGCAAAATTTCTTAGAGTTTTTGCTGTTTGAAAATCAAAAATTTTACTTGTGTCAGAAAAACGTATTTTTCACAATAAAATATTAGTAAAAAATAAAAAAAAAAAACAAAGATTGAAGCAATTAAAAAAAAATGGTTTTTGTCCACTTTTCAACCACTGTGCGTGGTGATCAGAAAAATGATGTATGAGGTGCCTAACGCCAATTTCGAATTGAGCAGTGTAATTTGTGTATTTCACACGTTCGCGGACACTCAAAATTGTATCGAGGTGCAAAAAGAGACACATGGAGGCTCTCCTAAAGTAATCGTAATACAGTAGAATCCCGATAATTCATAATCGCAAGGGACCACCAATTTTTTACGAATTACAGAGGTTTGCGATTTAACGAGATTTTGATTTAACCCTTTCATTTCGGAGTTTTTTCTCAAAATCTGGTTGAATTTCTTCAATATTTTATGCAAATATTAAAATAAATCAAAAAAATATATATATATATATTTCCAGGACTATTAATCCTTACAATTATCCTTAAGCTTTACAATGAGGTATAATGTCTACTATAACCTTTGTTACCAGAAATTATAGCAAAGGCAACTTACGGCTATGAAGCTGCATGTATACAATCCACTCATTGACAGCCACCATCAGTATTTTGAAAAAACTCAAATAAAATGGAAACCATACCTCCCATTTTACTTGAGTTTTCGAACATTATTGGGACATACAATCCCAGGGTTAACGAAGCTAAAATAAGAATAATACGAATTGACGTTTTTTAAATTTCTTTAATAGAAAGAAAAAAGCAAAACAATTATTTAATTTTAACTGAAATATGTATGCACGTATATACACATATTGGACCCCATTAAAAACTATGTTCTAAAAAACCTGTAATTTTTAGTTGTTTAAGGCTCTTCTCGCTTATCTTGTCAACCACGAAAAACACAAAAAATTCCATCAAGAAAAATGAACATAGCTATCTACTATGATTGATTTTTTTCGAATCATAGTGCCATACATAGTAATTTTGATTTGCATTACGAATTATAAGAGATTATCAACAACCAATTTCAATTAATGAGAGGTTAAACAGACCTTGTATTGAAAAAAAATACGAATTAGCGAGGGGAATTTTTACGAAGTAAAGCGATTTTTTCAAGGGATCAACAGTTTGGTACGAATTATTGAGATTTTCGAATTAACGGGGTACGAATTATCGTGATTCTACTGTATATAAATTTTGATTATACACGTTTTTCTCATGTTCTAACAATATCACATTTTATTAGTTACAGAATACTAAAGCATTTACTTCGATATATAGATCAGTTCTGTTGTGGACTATGTGGACGCTGTATAGAATTGAATGCCGAAATTTGTATTATTGATTTGAATGCTACAGCATTCACATCATATTGTGACACCATGAAAATGAATGTTATAGCATTAACGTCCGCGAACGTGTCAAACGAGTATTCGATGCAAGTACGTACTCGATACTTTTTTCCAATATTTTCGGTGGCAATGATACTTTTATTCGAGACAAGTAATGAGTAAAAATATCGATACTATGTGGTATCGAATCAACACTACGATGGTCATACGTTGACCCCTCGTAAGAACTTTTTGACCACTTTTGGAAGACAAGACAATAACGGAAAAAATTTCTATAAACAATATATGAAATTAAGTTTCAAATAAAAAAAAAATTATTCGAAAAATATTTGTTTCTAATTTAAAATCATTTAAAAAAGTGGTGGAAAACTAAATACGAGAGGTCAACGTATGACCATCGACTAGGTATTCTAGTCGACCTTGTAAAAACAACTTAAAATGTCGGTATATTTTATTAAAAATATATCGACACTAGGTTAAACACCATTATTGTTTCTGGCTGAATGCGGCAGACTCAACTGTTAAATAATTGTCCATATCTAAGCGATGAGTTCTACTGAACTGAACCATTTGAAAAAAAACTCTACCTCAAGAGATGAGCATTGAAATGGAAAAGGATGAGTACACTGGGGTAACATAAGTCTTCGGAATGTAAAAAAAGTCTGTAAAACTATTTAAGATAACAATAAAAACACCTGGCCAGATGGAAAATGCATGGGAATATTGCGAAGCATCTAATGACAATTTTGCTGATAGAACGATGAACATCAGCCCGACCTTTTCATTCAATGAATCGATTGAATCCTTAAGTGTGTTCATGCCTTATCCATCACCATAACATCCGCAGAAAAGAAAGGAAGCAGCGTGGTCTTCGTGACGCCGGGATAACTACCTTACGGATAGGAACCGATCTTTCCTACAGAAAGCCGTCGGAATGAAACTCCGCATACGCTATTTTCGGTTTTCACATGATCTGAACCTGTCATTGTCAAGGCGTGTATGAACGGAAATCTCCAACCAATTCTGGCAAGTGCTGTAAGGATTCCTTTCGAGCTGTCACGCAACTCATTGTGCACCGTTGTTTCATTTTGGGTTATCATTTTATCTTCATTTTTATATTATTTCATTTAATTACTTATTTAAATATATTTTTATCCCTTACTCACTTCTTTATTTCTCGGTTTCCCGCTATGTGTTTTTCAACTTTCATGCCCTTTCAGCCCACACTTTTTTCTTACATACTTTACTCTTTTGATGTGATAGCATCTTAACTCGGGGCTGAAAGAAAATTTGTAGTGGAGTGAATTGGTAGAAATTAAAATCAACCTGTAGTGGACCACGAAGCGAATGTTGAGCGAAAGTATGCTTAAACTATAGCAAATGGGCTCAGAAAAGAGTGTTTTGCGGTCACAAATACAAGCGTCGCAAGATCATTCGCTTAATGTCCGCAAAACGTACTTGCAAACGATAATTTTGCGAGTATAAATATGACAAAGATTTGTACTTGTACACTTTTTTATAACTCTGATACACTCCATATTTACTTATATTGAATATAAGAAGGTTATGAAAATTAGCTACTAGACAAAGACGGGAATGTATTTTAAGTACATAGACGTACTTTACGTTTATGTACTTTTTGCTTTTTAAATTATAGGTACAATTTAAAATCCACCATTTTTTAATTTTTATTTTTATTATTTATTTAATTTAATTTTATAATACAGAGTAGTATGATAACTTTATAGTAATAGATAAAAATATTTGAAAATCTAGCACACGACAAACTTATTAATTTTCGTAGTTGTAGTAAAAAATTACATGAATGAAAGACTTGCAAAAATATCGCAAAAGGCTTGTTACCGTTATCATAAAAGACTCGTAAAAAATATCTCTAAATGCTCGCAAATGATATCAGAAACGATTCGTAAAAGGCTCGCAAAAGTCTCGCTAATGACATCATTTGCGAGTGTCATAAACGAAACTTTTGATGCCACAAACTGAGCGACATATGATTCATTTTCGTATCGTTTTCGGATCCATTAGCGATAGTTTTATCCGCAAAAGTCTCGCCAAAGTCTCGCAAGCGATATCGTTTACGAACATTTGGTCCACTGTCACGTCGGTGTGGTGTAAGGTTTCATAGTATGTGTGAGTTTATTAGTGTGTGTATAAATAAATAAATTATGTTAATCTTTCGTACAGCTAGGTAGAGGGTAGTGAATCACACCGCGAAAGTATGCTGTCTCATTATTAGTAAACAGATTAAGAAAGGTCAATTTTTAATGTTAAAAATAGGACCCTAAAAAAAAAACGCACATTTATTATATTATCTGCAAATATTGTGGTGGATATGTTAAACTTTTGTTCCGCCAGGTCAAGGATGGTGAATTGCACCTCGTAAGTATGCTGTCTTATTATTAGAATAAACAGATTGAGAAACGTGAATTTTTATTATGAAATATAGGATACAACAAGCCCAAAGCTAAGCAACACATAATCAAAAATGGTTTTTATTATATTCATCCAATTACACTGTGCATCAAATTTAAATTCACTAAACCAAAGCACTCAGTCACGAAGACTATTATACTATATCCAACGGACCATCTTTCTCTATGGACAGAACCCACGAGAACGCATGAGCTCCCCAGAACTTACGTCAAGAAAAAGCTCTGGATCCCATGATGTAATTGCAAAACCTTCATTAGCTAGTTTATCTGCTAATTCATTCTCTGCAATACCACAGTGTCCTGGAATCCATATAAGGCATAACTTGTTGTCTTTTGCAACACTATGTACTTTTGCCTTACACTCACTGATCAATTGCTTGGCTATCACTGCAGATACCTACGCACTTCCCACGCCATATCCTCTCAAGTATCCAGCACGCCACGTCTAGGATAGCGAAAACCTCCGTTAGGAAAACTGTTGTCATCTGTCCAATGCCAGTAACCTATAGTATATAGGAGATAATGGGTTAAAACATTCTAAAAAAGTTTTCTATAAAAAATTATACTATAATTTGCTGAACACACAAACTTTACAAGTTCTGTTATGGTTTATTAGAAGCTGTGTTTTATTCGCCAGTCAGTTTAACATGTGCGAATAAAACGACCAATTTGTTAAGTCTATTTTTCGTTATAATGTTATTCACAATGACACTGCTCAACAGCTAGAGCTGAAACATTTTAATGGGTCCCAGTCATTGCGGTCAATCGCGAGCATTATTTTTAGTTTTTACTCTTTATAAGAATATTTAACGATGATTTTAACTTATTTTCACTGCCAGACATTTCAAATATTTTCGTTTTCTCTTTTTTGCTAACTGTCATGCTTTTTGTTTTGCTATTAGCAGCTCACAATAGAATTTGATGTAGTTAAACAACTTGTTAAGTATACATTACAGCTATACGTGTTATCTCTGCCGCTTTGTTGTTGTTTTCCCATACAATTATTGCTGCTAGTTATACATAACTAGAAGCAAGTGGCGAATAAAAATAGTTAATTTGTTAGAAATGGGCAAACTTTAGGCCCGCATAAAACCAAAACTCGATCTAACTTTGCAAAACTCTCCTGGGGATTTTGTTACTGCATATGCATACTTTCAACCTATGCAGATGCAGATGCATAATCTGTCCAGATTCCATGTCTTTGAATTTGTTGCAGTGTTATCCGAAGAAGCCCAATTGGCGTGATAACGCGTTTTTGATACCACTATCTCGATGGTTAAATCTAAAGGAAAGCTTACTAGCTATTCCAATGTGGTAGGTCTCCGCAAGCCATTTAGTCAAATCACAAAATTTCGACCGAATGCTGAGGTTGACCTTAGCAGTGTTTCCTACTTATACTGCACGTTTGCCAAAGGTTATGAGTCTATATCTTGCTAAAGCCGGGCAGTCGCACAATAAGTGTTCAAGACTGTGATATCTTGACAACTACGACAGATATCATTATGAGGTACACATTTTTCGCTGCATGCGAGCCAATCACCCAATGTCCCGTATAAAGTGCTATCGTTCGTGTGATTTCTACTCTGGACAAAAATAAGAGTTTAGGCCTCGATGAAATATTTAAAAAAGGAGTTTTTGAACATTGTTAGGGCAAGGTAAGGCATTAGGATAAAGTGAGTTACGCCTCGATGTGGTTGTGTACGGTATACCATATGTCAAATAAACAAAGGTGGTGTGAGTAAAGATAGACCATTATGTGGCATAACTTCGTCAAGAACATAACTTGACGCTATTGTGGGAGTGTACGCCCCTCTATAGTACACTAATGCCTATCATAAAGGGTTCCGAACTTTTTCCTTTCTCGTTCGTTGTAAAACTAAATATATTTAATATAAAATATTATATAAAGCAAACAGGAAATTATGTAAGCATAAGTACAGCATTTAAACAAAATTTGTATCAGAGAATATTTTTGTTTTTATTAAAAATGTTTAATTCACTTAAATTGATATATCTTGGTGGTTTTAAGTCTTTATAAACAAAAATGTATACCTACATATTTCACATACAGATATATATGGCAAGAGAATAAGATTAAGATTATTGGTTTTAAATTATATTTTTGGGATTTGCAATATTACTATTTTTCAAAAAAATACACAAATTATGACTAGTAAAAACAAAATATAAACATAAATTAAAAAAATTCAGTAGTTATAAATGTGAATTCACAAAACGTGAAACTTAAGCATTAAAACTAATTTAAAGTTTAAAACTAATATTTAGTTTAAATTAAAATTATCTTTGGATTTCATTTTTTTGGTTTATTTTTCGCAAACTGCTAGGAAATTTAAAATTGAATGGCAAGTAAAAAATTCAAAATACAATAAAAATACCACCAAATATTATACAAATTTTCATTAAGGCGATGCAAAAAACTGGAAAGTTAATAATCTCTGAAAAAATTGTCTCAAAAAATATATTATTCTGGAAAATAATTATAGATTTTTAAAAATAAGTTATTTCATTTCGTAATAATTTTCCATTTCTCGGCAACTCCTTAATGTTCATATAATTACCTGAAAACTAAAAAAATTCGTATTAATGTTAATAAAGAAGGAACTGAAGTGAAAAGCTCATTTCCTTGCTTGTTCATTTCAGAACATAAGAAAATAATATGGGATCTGCTGATCTTAAGTAAGTGTTCGCAAACTTTTCAATTCACCCTCGTGTAGTGCATGAAGAAAAGTAAAATCTGAAGTAATAATTGCATTTAACTATGGCACATAACTTAAGCTCAATCACACGCGAGTGTGTGATAATCTTTTATCTTTGCAAAGAAGCAAATCATTTCTGTTTCATATACATTGTGACAATTTTATCTAAAATACATTCAACTGAAAGTTTTTCATCACGAAAGTTTTGCATTACTTTTGCTGGCACAATCCAATTGAGGAATTCTTCAACATTCAAACGCATGCGTTCAATTGCTGAGAGTTTATGATCATCGTAAGCCTTACGATTTGCCAATTTGAGTGATGCAATAACAACATTGTCAATCAAACGCTTCTCGTAGCCTAATTGTTGCAACTTCTGTTCGGAGGAGATTTTCTTCAATAGCACCGCAATGAGAAAACGTAAATGCGATAAATTCTGCATATCGATATCTTTGGCATTCTGCTGTGCCACATCATTAGAGTCGCATCGGTTGCATTCTTGCATATGCGCTTGCAACTCTACTTTAACTTTAAAAAATTCATTACATCCCTCACACATATAAGGCTTATTTTGCTTATGAATTTTCTTCATATGCGTTTTCAGATGCGCCAATTGCGAAAATGCTACTTCGTCCTTGCAAAGTAGGCAATTGAATGGTTTTTCTCCGGTATGTTTGCGTATGTGCAGCTTCAGAACGCTTGAATGTGCAAATGTTTGCCAGCAAATCTATAAAAAAAGAATGTTTGGGTCTTAAGTCTTCTGTTTTGATTTGAATCGAATCGATTCTTTTTCACTTACACGACACTGATATGGCCTCTCGCCTGTATGCATTCGCATGTGAACATTATATTGCGATTTCTGGGTAAAATATGAATTGCATACTTCACAAATGTGCGTCTTTATATGCGCATGTGTTTTCATATGCGTAGCTAAGTCATCATCATCGATAGTTTTCTGGCATATCTCGCAATCGAATTGTTTCAACTTATAGTGCATCTTATTGATATGTGCACGAAGCACAACTTCATTTAGAAAATGCTCACTGCATATTTCACAATAATGATCAGGACCCTCTTCATGTCGTTCCATATGTGCCCGCAAGTTGGCGGGTGTTGAAAAACCGGCAGAACATTTCTCACACACAAATTGTTTGGAGTTCTCTTTGTGGTAGGAGACCATGTGCTGTTTCAACTGTAGAATAGAAAAACCATTTTATAAAGAAGTTACAATTATTTATATGTGCTTTACGATTACGATTATAATTATCAGTTTTAATAACGGCCGATTCCGATTATTGATTATAAACTATTATATGTTAAGCATTCATTTTAGTAAAATCGATTTTATGTGTAAAACATTTATACATTATTTTCTTATATCTTATATATGAGAAATAAAGTCTATGTTAATTCTATGGTAAAAATGAAGAAAAGCCTAACTCGACCTAAAATGGAAAATATTTTGTCATATATTTTTAATAATAAATTTTAAACTGGTGTAAAAACAACAAAAAATATAAATGAGTAACTTCCAATTTCAATATGTTTGACAGCTAGAAACTGTGCAAAAGATGCAGCTTTTGCCAAACATCTACAGAAAATTTAATCAAAAGTATTAATTTCATATTTTAGCTATCATAAGCCAATTTCCTTGAAATTCAAAATACGAATTTTCTTCTACAATAATCTAAATTTATGTAGGGCTGCCTTTAAAATTAAAATAATATGTTTACTCTACATAGTTTCACTTTTACAGTGTATCTCTAGGACGACACATTTTATTTTTTGTTCACTTTGGCACTTTCCGTGCCACTACAAAATGTATCACTACAGTCCCGATATTCTTACTTTAATTTGATGAAAGTACACTCATGGAAATAAGTATACTTCCTTCCGTACGAGTATTTCACCTTCCACGGTTGGCCACCTCATTTTCTCGAAGTTTGTCTTTTACTACTGCATTCTTTAAAATTCACAATTTTTTTATAGTTTTCTTGAGTGGAGCAATGTTATGTTGGAGACATATGAAAGGTAACTGATACCCAAGTCTAGCACTCATTCAATAAGTCACAGAAGTGAGCTTTGAAAAATTTTCAAAATTGGATAAGGGATTCTGATACTTGTTCAAAATAGTTTGAGCCAACGCAGTTAAACGGATTATAATGTATGTACTTAATCCTGCCATAAGTTCGGTTACAAGTTTAAAACACTGTCAAAGTTAAATGTAGAAACTTTTTGTACTTAAACAATTTTTAATTTGTTTATAATATAATTGTAAATACGACAAAAAAAAGTTTGTACAGGCCTTTAAACGGTCCTCCCATTTGGCTATAGAAACACGCACGGTTTCGATCGATATCGCTGACGCTGCTTTCGTCAATGTTTTCTTGAGGCTTTCCAAATTTCGATGAGTTGTTTTGCAGGCCATGCCCTCTAATTCTGACCACAAACAGTAATCCAATGTATTCAGATCTGGGTTCCCCGAGAGCCAATCTTCAGCTGCAATAAATGCTAGAATATTGCACCTCAGCCACTCTTGTGTTGTTTTAGCCTTGTGCGCAGACGCTTAATCCTGCTTGAATACTCATCTTTCTCCATTACATAGAGTATTTTTTAAACCCATTACTACACCCTCTAAAACATCTTGCTGGTACACTTTAGCTCCAGTTTTAACCCCTTTTTCGTAAAAATGAAGAGATGTGACACCTTTGTGAGAGGCTCCCCACCAAACCATTACTGATACAGGATGATGACCCCGCTGAACCCTTCGAACAACACTTTTTGCTTCTTTTGATGTTCTAGCATAGATTTTATTACTTTGTTTGTTAAAAACTTCCTCCATATTAAAGATTTTTTCGTTTGTGAAAGGAATATTTTTAAGACCATTGCCAGCGTGCGACAGCAAGAGTCATTTGCATCTTTCAAGCCTAATTTTTTCAACCGTGATGTTAACAAATGTCCAGTTGCCCAACGGAAAGCTTTCATATTCAGATCATCTCGAATAAGTCTAGACATGGAGCTGGAGGAAATATACAAGGTTTTTCAGCAATGCGAAAATTTTACCAGCACTTTTCCCGCACTTGTATAAGGCAATTACCGCAATGCGGTTCTTTTTGACACCCCATTCCCAATAAAACTGATTTGTTTTTGATGCTTTATGATGCACACATTCTAAAAAATGAAACTATCGGTGCTATTCCTTTAAAAATTTAAATAAAGCAGGCGATTAAAATTCTGTAAATTTATGACAAGACTAAATAGATCAAATTGTCTCCGGGCTCAATAGTCTAAACTATAATTTTAAAACACGGCACCAGCCCATGGCTGGCAATGGCAAACCTATGAAAATCTTTTCACTTCGCTGTTCGAATTCGGCAAAAAACCGTAGGTCCGTTCCATTAGCGTATAAATATACAAGTATATCACACAACATGAATGGCTGCTCGCCCTAGGTCCTCCATGGGCTGTTGTGCCATAATAGTAGTAGTAGATCAAATTGTAATATTATTGAACTATTTTGTTTAATTAAACCCTCTAGTCCTCAGACGTGTCTCTAGACTACCTTCATTAAACGGGTATAATTGCCACCACAATAGTTTTATGTTGCTATATTTCATAATGTCATCATTTAGGAAATTTGTCAAGCTTTTCAAAATAAATGCATCGGTTATAAGTTGTGATGTGAATTACAGTCGTTAGCGGCAGTCAAAAATTTATAAAATGAATGTGGGAATTTGTGTTAGTAAAAAAAAAAAAAAAAAATACATAAGGAGTGAGAAAGGTGGGATCTGGCAGAAAATGTGGATCGGGAGACCTACACAGAGCTAAACAAGAATATTTTTCATAAAAATCCAAATGCAGGCAAACTTTGTAACAAAATTTCAGTGTCGCAGCAGAAATGATGAAACATAAGTATTGGCGGACTTTTTGCAGCTTCTAGGCAATGACTTTTATGTAAGTAGCGGATCAGCGGAGAAATTCGCTAGTAAAAAAATCCAAGTTCCCTAAGAAATTTCTCGTGTGGCAGACCATATGCAACTGCCAGCCGTATGTAACTTCTGGGTCAATCAACACGAATATTTATATTGATGAATGCTCTCAAAAGAGGTTAAAACCATTTGCAATGCAGCATAATGTATACAACTTTTTTTGACTTGATCTGGCATCATGCTACTATGGAAAAAAAAGCGATGGAGTGATACACCAGCAACAATATCAATATTGCAGCTAGAAAGTTTAGCCCGCCAAACTGACGCCAGTTCTACGTTATTGGGGTCCAATTAAGTGGAAACTAAAGGTGACGAAAGATATATTGAGGGACATATAGGAGTTTAAAATGAATGGGATTCCAGCTTCCAAAAGCATTAATGAAAGCACCATAAAGTCCTTGATGAACAGAACTCCTGAAAAAGTCCTTAACTTCGTTGAAAACGAAGAATTATAATTTTTTTTTTTTTAAATAATTTACATAATTTGAATTTACAGCTTGATTTTTTTGATTTTCCTACGTTACAATTTTTTTGTACGCACTCCTTAAAATATTTCCTGTCATACTAGACAGAAAAAAAAACTAGCTGTGAGTAGTTGGGAATTTGAATTTTTTATATAAAATATTTAATTACTTAAAACAAAAAGGGTAAAAAACTCATTTAGCAACAAATTTAGTTTTTGATTTCAGTTTCAATCATACAATGAAGAGCCACGCTAGTGTACCACATACCCCATAAAAAATTCAAAAATATTGTAGTTTTGCAATTTGCTCTTGCACACTGAACAAAGAAATTATAAACATCTATCTCTGTGTGTGTTTCAAAAGTGGTCGTGAGTCAATCGAAGATGATGAACGCAGTGGCAGACCATCGACATCGAAAACCGACGAAAACATTGATAAAGCACAAGAAATTTCGCCGAAAGAGACCAGAGTTGTGGACAGAAAACTCGTGGATTTTGCACCATAATAACGCTGGTTTGGCTTCCTGTGACTTCTTTCTGTTCAAGGAAGTAATGGAAAAATCGCAGGAAGCACTGATGGACATACCGAAAACCGAATATAAAATATGTTTCGAGGATTGAATCAAGCGCTGGCATAAGTGTGTTGCAGTCGATGCGGATTACTTTGAAGGGGACAATATAGATTTAGATGAATAAACTTGTATTTTAATTTTCAGAATAAATTCCGGGAACTATTGATCAAGGGTATGATAATTTTTGAGAATGAACAAATTTGAAGTTAAAATTAAGATCGAACACATTAAATTGAGAAAACTTTAATTAAGAAAAAAATCTGGTATTAAATTTTACTTATTACTTATTTTTGAAATTGAATTAAATTATGTAAATTCTAAATCAACAAGAAGAAAACTTTCATATTTTATGCCTAGTATATAAAAATGACTAAAAACGAAACTCACCTGTCCGCCACGGGCAAAACACTTCTCGCATAAGCCACACGAATACGGTTTCTCGCCAGAATGCAAACGCATATGTAGCCGTAGACGCTCCTTGAGCGCAAATGATTTTGGGCATAACGTGCAGGCGAATTGCTTACGGCTCTCATGTGCTGTGGTCTTGTGATTTTTTAAATTAACCGATTGGCGATAGCATTTGCCACATTGTTCACATTTAAATGGACGCTCATTGGAGTGTATGAGCATGTGACGTTTGAGATCAGTATTACCGCCAAATTCTTTAGAGCAAACATGGCATATGTGAGATTTTCGAGCTTTTTTCGATGATGATGACGATGGTGGACCAGGAGCTGGTGGAGGTGCCAAGGGTTCAATTTTATATTTTGTATCTTTTGCTTTGTTATGTGCATTTCTTTTTGATTTTCTTTTAGTAGTTGTGGGAGTTGCTCTTGATGAAGTAGTTGCCGTAGTCGTAGTGGTTGTCGTCGCCGTTTCATCGTCTTCATCATCAGTGACACATAGCTTTTGTATTAAACTTTCTTCATCATCATCGTCATCTACCACGTCGTGATGGTTTGCGGCAGCTGGTGGCGATGATAGTGAAATGCCACTGTCCGTAATCACAGAAACGGTATCCTCTTTAGAGATTGAACGACGACTGCGCACCATTTTTGTGTTTATTTTGTTTTTGTTTTTAAGTATAGGGAAATTTTTAATTTGAATTAAATTTTAAGTAAATAAATTTTAGCAATTATCAATTTTCAACCGTCACCTTTAAGCTTTCGCTATTTTCTATGTCACACGATTTTAACCAAAACTTTGTTAGAAATTACTTAATTACATTAGATTATTTTTAGCAAGATGATAACTAGATACTTTTTCTGTTTTGTCAGATTATTTTTTAGTTTTTTTTTAATATTATTTTGTTTTTCAGAAATGTTTATTTTTTTAACAATTTCATTTCAATTTCAACCGCCAATTCACTAAATCCAACACCAAAACTGTTTTTATTGTTTAGTATAATTTCAATTTAAGGTAATTTTTGTATTGTATATTTTCATACACACACACACACTGACAAGTGTGTGCGAAAGAGAAGGAGGCTGATTAATATGATTTGTGTGAGTCAAAATGCTGTAAAAAGAGAGAAAAAGTAAAGCGTAAATAACGAAATGCTTTTCAGTAGAAATTTTTGTATGAATTGCACAGAACTTTTTTTTTTTTTGTTTTATAATAATGACGTATTTAAAATTTTTTCGATTGTTGTGCTGCAGAAAAACAGACAAAAAATATACGAAAGCAGCTGTGTCAATATTAATGGGTATTATTTAATTTTTTGTTTTTTTTTTAGTTTTTGTTTAACGTTAAACATTAAGAGTTTCATAGAAATGTTGCGACAATTTCATTCGTTTTGTAGAATATTTGTTTAATTACACCGAAAAAAACACACACACACAGAACAACAACAACCATGGAATTTCAATGAACTAAAAAAACAAACAAGTTCGTTTTCAAAGTCTTTTGTTTGTAATGCATTTAAGTAATAAGTGCTCGTTTGTTTTATTCTTACTTGTTATAGTAATAAAAATAATAATAACAAAATGATGATAAGAAAAAAGTTATCTAAACACGTTTAAGCCGATAAGAAAAAGTATTATCAATGTTGTCATAGAAATTGTGTACACACAATTGTAAGAATGTATGTATATAAGTATGCGTGTATGCGTGTGCTTGTCTACCTACCTCTATATGATAACGTATAGAAAGAATGTGATAGAAAACTTACAACATATTTTCGAAAAGCAAATAAGTAGAAAGACAACACCAAGTACTTTACAACAAACAAATAAACATTTCATAAAATACGCAGTTTGAATTGCTTTTATTCCGATTATAAATGTTACATCACTGAACCAAAAAGTTCGTCATTTATGTACATGAAAATTATTTATTATGGAAAATTCATTAATATATTCCAATGAACGCATTCATTGAATTTCCAAACTATGTAAAAATCTAGGTATGTGCATTAAGCCAATGAAAAAATTTAAATGAATTTCTTACATTGATTCAATACAATTTTTCATAAATGAAATGCAATTTTTACTTTAATGAAAAATTCACGTACTTAATGAATAGTTATACATTAATTAAGAGCGAAATATAAAAGATACCGGGATTTATTAAACAATTTATTAGCTCAATGTATGTTTTTCATAGATTTTAAAAAGTGACGGAAAATTAACGATACTTAAGAAATGTTTGTGACACTAACTTTGAATCAATGTACTAATTTATTATGCACTCAATGAAGAATTGAATTCATTGGCCCAAACAAATTTCAACATAAATTATATGAATCAATATTAAGCGTACATTAATAAGTTCATTGTACATTAAAATTGATACCTATAATTTTTGGAGAAACAAAAGTTTGGTCGAAAATATAATTAATGAAATAATATTCATTATCTTAACGTACTGTTAATAGAATATTAGGAAAGTAATGCATAGATTCATAGAAAATTTATTTTGACAATGATAAAATACATTCTCACAATGAACAAAAATCTATCAATGCTGTTCATTGGATTTATGTACAATTTTTGGTTCAGTGTTGGTCTTGAGCACGTGGTCACAATGGTGTAGTAGTTATGCGCTAGATTCCCATGCAAGGAGCCCGAGTTCGATGCTCGGCACTGTCCAAAAAGAAGACAGCACTACTCCTTTGCTGGTAATGACAAACCTTCAAGAGTAAAAAGTTGATCCCTTGCATTCGTATACAAATATAACATGCACAACAAGAATAGATGCAAAAAAACTTGGCCTATGCTCTCCATGGATTGCTATTTCATAACAGTAGAAGTAGTAATAGTTTTGAGCGTAATTATAAATTGTCCAGCTGGTACCTTTACTTACCAGCACTTTTCTTAAGCATATAGCTTCATATATGTAACCATTGACTTATCTGACGGATTTATATTGTTAAATAATTTATTTTAAGAAAACAATTGTAAGTAAATTTTTTATTTACTTTGGGAAAAAATTTTGATAAAACAATTTGAAACATGTCATCACATATGAGAAACGTTCTCATGAACCTCTATATTTTCAGTAATCTTAATAAAATTAAGACATTTGAGTACTTCAAACGAATTATCAAATTATATGTTCATATCACTCTTAACATCGATATCACTATTAATATCGGCCTGGTGGTAAGTGAGCTAACTATCTCACAACTCGAGAACCACGTATTCCATTTTTATGAAAATTAAAATATATCTTAATTAACTCATTAAGTCCTAATGATACGTATACGCACAGCTAAAAGTATATTTTAATGCAGATAAAAAAGTTACCGGAACACGTAATCGCTTTCACAGTTATTCTAACGCGAAGAGAAAAATTTAAAAAAAAAAAATAAAAAATTCCATAATACCATTTGCTATTGGAATACGTGAGGATAAAGACGTGTGATTGAAAATTTTTGAAGTAAAACTTCTATTCTCTTGTCCTAGAGTAAAACCAACCGGATGTGACGTCGCGCGTAAGTTTGCAATGCGGCATAATTTTGTCGAGCAATGTGCATGAGGGGCTAAATATCAATATTCCGTAACTGAATTCACGAGCAAACTATATAATAAACAATTCATAATAGTTTTAATTCAATATAACATATTAATTACACACACACACACACGCCTATGGCAGAAAGAACAATGTGTAGCGTCGCCATCTTAAAGTTTATGACAGTTATATATTTCACATACAGATGGCGCAAATGTCCAAGGAATTACATGAAGATGTCGCACACAAAAAGAGTTCGCTACAATTGTCATCGACATTACCGGTACAGAGTTGCAATTTTTGTTCTAGCATTAATCCCAAAAAATTAAAGCAAATGAAATTAAAAAACACAAGGCAATAAAGTAAAAAATTTAGCGATTAAAAAATTTCATTTGCTTGTTATTTGCTTGTGTTTCGTTTAGTTCACAAGAAGTTTCACTTCTGCCTTGCGTTCGTTAATACACAATTTAGTTTTTTAGCTTTTAATCGATTTGCTCTTGGACTTAATGGGCTAAATAGAATAAACAAATACATTTCAAATTTCAACGAAATCCGAACACAATTTTGGGTACCGGGCAACAATGAGTTAAAGACGGACTTAACCCTTTTCGCTCTTCTGCTCAATTTTTGAACAGTAAAAATCACCTATTTTCAAAAAAGTATTTAGATATGAAAGAGATGAAAGGTAAATTTACATCCCACCACTTTTGCAACACTTATTTCTGACACTTTTTGAATTAATTGTTAAAAATAATTTAAAAAAAAATTAAAAGAACAATTAGGAGGAATTATTGCCAATATATGCAACTATTTTATAAAACATAAAACTTTTGTGCTACATACACATGCGTGACCCCCACATACAGTGCCTGTCATAACATTTGCAACCAAAATCACTTGCACTTTAAATGACTTCTTAAGCTCACTAAAATAATTTTTATCAAAATTATAAAAAATTAAAAGTACAATATTATGCTGCAGATAAAAAAAGAAAAAAGTAATAATACATTGAAGTCTGAATTGAAGAGGTCAGAACATTTGCAACTAAGAAAAGTTAATATGAAAAATGAAGTAAAATCGAAAAAGTTTTTAAAACTTTTTCGCATATTCATTATTAGCGAACACTGTTGGATATCTGCGTGAAAAGTAAAAAATTATTTCAAATCCAAAATTATAGCAAATAATTTTAAATTTCTCGAAATCTGATTTTCAACTGGTAATAAAACCAAAATGAAACAATGCACAGAGTACTGAAGCTATACAAATTTTTATTACGAATTTAAAAGGAAATAAAATGATCAAACCAAAACTCTTCTGATACGAATTGCCCTACGACAATAATAATTTTGTAATTTTCGTTAATTATTTTGTCTTTTTATAGTAAGGAAAAGTTCGGGTTCAAGTTCTGTTTTGGCCAAACCTTAAAAAACACGAACTTTGAGTGCAGGGTCGAAGAAAAGCGGCTGCGCAAGAAAAACTAGATAAACCCTTGCAGAGCTAGCTGGCCTCACATCCTGAACGACTATGCAACGAGACTATATAAAGAGACTGCTCGAAATGCGGCAACAACCGACATGCAACACACCTACATATTTAGGTGGCCTAGTATTCGAAGAACCTGACACAAATATCATTATGGGCACACCCAATTGACACGGACCGTTCTAGGTCGACTACACTGACGATGAAATACGAAAGAGAAATATTTCATATCAAGCAAACAATATGTATTTTTGTATTATATTTAGATATGATTAACAGCTTTATGTCTTTTTTATTAACGGCAACAAAAATAATTTGTATGTTAAAGGTTTTATACAAATTATAAAAGACTCTCACACCTCATGGACCCATGAAAATAGGGATGGGAATAATATTTTGATAAAAACTTTCTTGTTTCTACTAAGTAATCTTAAAATTGATTAAAATGGTAATTTTGGGTTACACCAGCGGCACAGGGCTGAACCAGGAGTCGCCTGCCTTTCTTTAATCACTGAAGTTTACAGATTTTCCAAAATTATTGGTCTGATCTTGAAAACCAGGTTTTCAACATTATTTGATAGTTATGAATAAAGTTCGGTTCTGTGGATTATTCAGGAACCTTTAGGACATTTAGATTTACTTCCACTTTCAGGATTGTTATTATCCTGGTGGAAGAATATCTTATTAGGGGGCAAATACCGCTTACTACAAACGACTGCCTATAGAAACATTTACTATCACTGTCTCAAGTGATTTAACAAAGACTACCAAAAATTACCACAATGTTTTTATACATCAGGTTTATCTATCATCATATCCAGAATTAATAATTAATATTAAAAGGGAAAATATTTTATAAAACAATTATCACTTCACTGATAGATTTCAAGTGCAGAGCCGTAGCATAAATGCATTTTTTCTCTAATTTTATTCTAACAAAAATCGATAAACAAAATGGTATACTAAAAATATTAAGTAATAAAAGTAGAAATGGTACGTATTTTATTTTATTTTATTTTTCCAGTGGACTAACCGAAATCAGAGATATTTCAAAAACAGACTCCATTATATTTATTGTGAGTTTTTATACAGTGACTTTATGGGTTTAACTGACAGATTTTCACGCTTTTCATGTATCATTTAACGACTAAAGAAAAACTTGAACATCTTGCCTGCCGTCCTAATTTCGAAAATCATAATCATCTTTTATATCGTTGAATTCGATATTAAAAGACGAATTCACCTATGCAAAAAAAATATAAATAATACCTAATAAAGTAATTAAAATCACGTTTTCTGTATTCCCGAGAAATTCTGATGAAACAGCAACGCGTTTTACTTAATTTCTCGGTTTGACTGCGAATGTAGATAACCACTTTTTACATCAGGACGGCAATTATAAAAATTCAAAAAAATATAAAAAATTCAAAAAAATTCATAAAAACTTTGATCAAAGTATTTTCCTAGTGAATATTGTATTCTCATTTAAATTTCCCATCAAAAACTATTGTTTTAATCGAATCAATAAATATATTGTCCATCATGCAATTAAATTCCAGTTTTAAGATCGTGAAAAAACAATTAATTCAAAGAATATTAGTGGGCGTTTATATTTAATTACATTTCTTAGTTATTTATGTGTATGTATATTGATCACATTTGTAATGTAAGTTTTCCAAATAATTCAACAACTAGTTAAAAATTTTACACTTTATTTATACGCAGACAGTATAAAATACAAAATAACATTACGAACTGTATATATTTTTTTTTCTTTGAGAATTAAAAACGAATGCACTAACAATTGAAACCACAAAGAACACAATTTCAGGCAGAATCATCAAAAACTTGAGTAGAATTTCACATCAACACTTGAAAAAACTTCGCGCGCAACTGTTTCTCTTGCAAACAAAACATTTAAAATTGTTTCAGATTATGAAAAATAATATGAAAAACACATTGTCACCAGAATCAGAACAAACGCGAGTACGCCAGCACGGCAGACTGAGACAGAGGCGCGAAGGAATCAAATCGAGAATTGAAATCAAACTGAAAAACACATTTTCTAGATTGAAAGTAAAAGAAAATACAAATATAAACACCAAGCAGGGGGGAGAGCTGGAGAAAATGAGAGCACCATAGACTCACACACACACATATACGTGTACGAGAGGTATAGAGTTAAGCGAGTAAATTAATTGGAAAAAAATAAAAGAAAAACAGCAAACATTTTGCTGATAAAAATAATTTTGAAAATAAATATGTACATACATACAAAAGTATAGAGAATAAAATGAAAAACAAAAGCAAAACAAAAACACTTAAAGCACACATATGCCAAGCAGATGTTGTTGCTGGTGTTGTTGTTGTGATTGCTGTTGTGAAGCGGGTGATGACATTAACAATAACTAAAACCACAACAACAACATACAACGACAAAAGCAAAAACCAATTATGACGCTTCTATGAACGCGCACTACTACACAAAATGGAAATGCTTCAATGGCTAATTGAACGCTCCCAGAAACGACGTCATCGTCATCATCATCCGCAATGGCATCGTCGGTTGTCGTCACTCCCATTTAACTTCCTCAATAGGAACGATGAAGGGCAAGAAAAGACCAAAGCAATTCCTCCCTCTCTAACTCATTTAAGCATTTTCTCATAGAGTTCGCGTTAAAATATTATTTAATAAAAAAAATTCTTAGAAGGCGAATAAAATGTTTAAAACAACAAAACGCTTCAATGAATCCTCACCCACAAAAATTAAAGTAGCTACTTAACTTGAACTTATATGGGAAGCTAAAACTGCTGACGCTTGATTAACACAGCAAACAGTTGAAAACGAAATGCACTGGAAAAACAAACAGTAATCTCAATGTATAAAATGAAATCTTTTGTTTTTTGTGGACTTTATGGATTGCTACTGGATTTCGTTCATTTGTACTAACTTAACTCGTGGTACTGTTTTATAAATATTGTCCACACAATTGCAAAATTATTGAAATGAATTAAGAAATAAGGAACGGAGTAATTTACGCATTCATTTATTTCCCTGGAGACTCCACGTTATGGCTTTACACGCGATCTTGCTCTCTCGTTTGCGCGCAACCATCTGGTTAGTTCGTCTGTATAAACTCCTCATTTGAAATCATGTTTAGCCGTTTCAGAGAATACTTCGGAAACATCTGTTCTCAAATGACTCCAGTAACCTTGAGACAGTGTTGGTTTCCTTCCGCGTTGAACAGCCATTGAATAGGACCGACTTTACGTTGGAATTAAAAAGTTGTAGCTTTGTTTTAGTCCTATATATAAACCAACAGATTTTGCTGTTAAATCCCATCCAAAGGTAACTCTGTTATATTAACAGACAATGTGCTGTTGCTTTGAAAAAACAAAACTACAAAATAGTAACTGTCAAAATTTTTCACGCTATAGTGTAGTTGTCTAGTGCGCAAGCTAGCACACAGTCACAGGCTCTAACCTGGGGGCCGAAAAACATTCGCATGATGACATAACCAAATTTACTTACAATGAATTTTGTTTGTTTTACTCTTTCAATGTTTCGAGCACTAATTATTGTTTTTTTAACTCTTTAAGGCAGACGATTTAAAAAATAAATAAAAACTCCAGTTGCACAGAATTTGTTAAACTATATGACTATAAGTAATTTCAACTTTTCGAGGTGGGTTCAAATATATCCCACCATGCATAAAAAACTAAGCAAAAGTTGGGACAATTTTTACCCTACCTAATCTTAAAGAGTTAACTATGCAATAGAGAGTAAGATACACAAATTTGAAATCCCCAATCAGGCTGCCTTTGTTTATCATTATTTCTAAAAATAGCCCATATAAAATTTTGAAATTGTGTTAGTGAAAGCCAAAAATTTTGTTACTGTATTGGAGTTTCCGTTAGCCCTGTCTGGCAGGGTTATGAATTGAATATTCAACAGATAATTTCGACAGAAGAGATGTCACGAAAATTGGCAATACAAAATAAAAAACTGTTGAATCAAACAAATTGCGTTCAAAATAACAGATTTTCTTAACAACAGCGATGAACTGTTAAAATCACAGTTTTTTTTCTCAGATTCCTAGCCAAGTGCTTGCTCTACTTCCTCATGGTGGCCACCCGGCGATAGTGCTGGCTAAAACTGCAAAGTACGGGGTTGGGTCGTTCCCCTAACTCTGTTGGTGCGTAAATCAAGGCACATTATCGTATTGGACGGTTAGACGGCGGTGGAGGAATTTGATTCTCAAACCAACGGCGGCGCCCACAGTCCCAGTCAGGCGGACTTCTTCGTCGGGTGTTGGTAGCCTTGGACCAAGTACGTTAAGATGGCTAAAGAGTTCCCTTTGCGGCGTTCACAGTCTTAGTAAATTGAACATCTTGGCCAATAGGGTCACATGCTGTTAAGGTGGCAGCCCCACCGGTTACCCAGGAGAAGGCCGGCGCACAGTGAGTCGTCCCATAGACAAAATTCAAAAAATTCATTATGTCAAAACCAAACAAATGTCCGTTGAATAAAATACATCTGACAAATAAGTTTTTAATGATATTCAGTTTTGTATTCTCAATTAATCAAGTAAATTTTTGGTGTTAATTTTTAATTAATATTTAAAAAGCTAAAAATTCTGCATTGTTTGAAAATACGAAAACTGAAAATATGTTCCCGGATTTTTTCTCAATTTTAGAAGGCACCTTTCTTTATCGTAATATGCAAAATCATCCTCGCATTTCGTTTGCTTTGAGAAATCATTCATTTAAGGTCTGAACATGGTTTTTTCAACAAAAATTGGAATAAAACTTGTTTTGTTAACCCTAAAAGTATGCAATCATGCTGAAAAATTACTAAAAGTGTAAAAATTCAGAAGTTGCAATCATTAATATAACTTTTATTCCAACATTAAAAGATTGCAATAAAAATACTTTAACTTTCTGAAAAGGCCTAAATAAAATAAATTTCTTGACGATCAAACCGTCCATTCTCTCATTATAGCTTGCCAAATATGCCGAAAATTTAAACTTTAAGCTTAGTTTGTAGCGAAACCCAAACATACTGATTGAAACTGACTTCAGATTTGAGTTTAGTGACGCAAAATTTAATACCACACGATTTCATCCAAATCAGAGCGCTCCTTCTAATTTTGCCCCGTCGTTGTATGGGATTAAATCACTGTGCGGTGTCCTATTACTCTGAATTCCCAAGACTTCGAATCGAATACTTTACGTCAGATAGAAAACGATAAACGACACAAAACCTTTCGCTATCGAAAACGGACTAGGATTGGATTTCGAGTCCGAATATGGCAACTTGGAAATTCAAGGAATTCCAACCATATCTCCATTAATGAAATCGACGTTAAACTTTTGCGAGCACTTCCAATAGTTTCATAATAATTGAATTGTTTAAAGCCGACTTCATTTCTAGAACCAAATTAGGACTCAGCATTAAAAACTGTAAAATAAATGTATACTTTGATTCCTGGTATATTTCCTGAAGGGGTTTTTGAAGGTCAAAATCATCCAAGATCAATTAAAAAAAAATAAATAATTAGCCAAATTTAATTCTCAGGGTAAATTTAAATTTGGGCATCCAAATATTTCTGCGAAAACAATGAAAAAATACTTAAATGAATTATTAAAATTTCAAACAAATTTATAAAATACATGGCAAATGTAAAATTTTCAAAGTTTTTGAACTTTGAACATTTGCATCTCAGAAACTAAAAAGGATAGATAAAATTAATGCTCCAAAGTTTTTTAGGACTAACAATTTCAACAGTTTGAAAAGAGTCATAGTTTACGAAAATTGTGTCATCATTAAGAAGTTATAGTTAAATAACTATGAAAAGAAGAGTTTTTCACATTTCGACCTATAACTCCTAAACTAGAGCTAATGGCGAAAAACGGTCTTCAGTTTGGCATCAAGCCCTTAAGATATACTCAGGATCACTTATTATATTTCAAGAAAAATTGTACCTAGGTAGTTCTGACCTTAGACAACCCCCAAGTATTTTTCTCTGATGATTTTTTTTATGTAGTTAGTTGTTATTTCTAACAGTTAATTTTATATAAAGATATTATTAGAAAAATACATAATTTTTACTATTATTGAGAATATGTATTTACTTAAAAATTGGACTTAATTGGTTTTGGCTTCAGTGATCCTAACTACTTTTTGTTAGGAAATATTTTCTTGGAATGCTGCTTGTTGTTTCTCTAACGATTAATCTAGTATAAAGGCATTATTGCAGACAATAAAAAAATTTTAAGGGTTAGATTCCTAAAAAAAAATTTAAACTAAACTAAGATTGTAACCTTCAGTGACTAAAATTGATTTTTAATGGGGAATATTTTTTTCAAAGACCTTATGATAGATTTAACGACCGTTTATCCAGTACGGTTATATATCGGATAATGGCTTCAAATAAAACTCCAAAGTGCGGGTAAGGAAGGGGAGGAGGGATGATGGAGCGTTTTTTTTTCTCCTCCTTCATGAAAACAATTTTTGTGAAGATCTGAGAACATGGTTGGAATTAGCCTCCTGATTTTATAAGGTGTCAAATTGTTGCACAGAGTTATTAATAAAAAAAGGTTTGAGGTTCTACTCTCTCATGGCATAGTAATGTATATGTAATGAAAAAATTCTAACTATAAAAAGGCATTCCACAGTACATAATGGGCAATAGATGGCGTTGGTTGAAAAGTTTTAAAGGTACTGTACTTCGAATAGAATTCTATATAAATTGTACATAAATTTAAAATGCATTTGTACCAACTAAGAATTTGACTGCTTCTATCTTCTATAATTTTTCCATTACCATATCATTGGATCTACAGTGTCGGACAAAACTAAAGCACGAACTCTTCCTTGTCAACATTTGGTTCAATAAAATTTAAAAATATGCAAGTATACACATATTTTTATTTTTTTTTTTTATAAATTTAGTATGATTATGCACTTGTTGAAACAAAATAAAATTAAAAACTGGTTAATGTTTTACTTTTTTTTACAAACATTGCGCAATATGCCTAAACCTGCCGCGACAAAACTAAATATACATAAACATAATCTTTTTCGTTTACTGTTACAATCAATTGTTAAAAATAAACAAGAACAACCGTCTTTTAAACAAAAAGCAGGGTTTAAAAAAAATTGGAAGCGTATTTAAGTTGTTGGTTATCATTCACTGTCACCGTTCGCATTTCAAAATTTCGCTTCCCAAAATTGCTCGAAATAAGTATTCTGCACAATTTAGAGAAAATATTCTAAGCGGATTTAATAAAGCTGAATCAGTGACATGCATTGTTAAAAAATTCTGTATTCGCCATTACGTTAATTCTCAAACTATAAGCCATTTCCCGCTTCCCTTTTTTTTAATACTAAATATGGAGGTGGCAACCCGCGGGGCACAATCAAACGTGAGGATCAGGCCATCATTCGGTTTATAAAAAAAGATTCTTTTATATCTTGGAAATAAATTGCGTTTAAATATTTCATACAGGTTTACCCAACGACGGGCTGTGAAGGGTGGCTTAGCAACATACCAAAGCGTAAACAAAAACATTTATTTCTCGAAAGAATCGACAGGCAAGGCTCGAATTTATAACCGCGCACTTTAGCTGGGCTACTGCCAAATGAAAGACCGTGCTTTTTACTGATGAATCTATATTTGACATGAAAGGTTGCGAGGGATTAAAGCTGGTGTGCAGACCTAAAGGGCAACGATGAAATCAGCGTTATTTGAAATGCACCGTATAATACGGGGGAGGCAACGTAGTGCTCTGGTGATTTTTTCAGCCATGGAATTGGTCCAATTCATAAAATAGAAGGTATAATGAACCGTCTGATGTGCAAAGATATTCCCCAGAATGTTATGTTACCTTATACTGAGGAAGATCTGCAGTTAAAGCAAGTCTACCAGCACGATGATGATCCCAGTACGGTGTGTAAAAGAGTGGTTTGTTGCCAAAAAGATCGGGATTTTATAGTGGCCCACCCATTCACTCAATCTCAATCCCAAAAAATGTATAGGAAATTATAGATCTTAAAATTCAGCGCAAAGGATAAAAACAATGATTCCATTTTCTACCAATCAAAGATTGCATGGAATAACATTTCTGTGGACGTTTTGAGCAATTTTATTGAGTCCATGCCACGTAAATGTACAACAGCTCTGAAAAATAATGGATACGCTACAAAATAGTGGAGAAATCGAACTTTTCCATTAATATATTCCAAATGTTCTTTAGTTTTGTCGCGCCAGTTTTATGCATTGTGTTACTTTTAAGTTAATATTTTTATTTTTTGTAAAAAATAATATAATATTTCGTATATTTTATTATAACGAGTGTATATTCTTACTACATTCATAAAAAAAAATTTCAGTCCAAGCATGTTTTACAATATTACTGAACGAAATGCAAACAAGGAAGAATCCGTGCTTTAATTTTGTCCGACACTGCATTTATAGATGTACATTGCACATATGAAGAGTATAGAGTTACACAGATTTGTAAGATTTTAGATGATCGCAAACAAGCAGTATGCTTTAAAATCCCAAATGACTCCAAGTGACTTCAAAGCAGTCATGATTTTGGAGTCATAAGATTTGCAGTCTCACGATTTCAAAAAAAAAAAACAGCACTCTCTTGACTCTAAAAAAGACTTTTCTAAATGAAGAAACAATCGGCGACTCCAAAAAAAGACTTCCAACTGCATTTTTTATTCTGGAGTCAAATAAGTTATTCAGTAACTGCAATCATGAATTGTCGGTTATTAACTGTGACTTCAAGATATTGCAATTAAATTGATTGCATTCTTTTACAGCTCTGATTTCTGTATCCATTCCCAACTCACGAACATGCAAAGACAACTACGGTTAGTTTTCAATTTCGCAGGCCTGTCTTATTAATGAAATATTTAATTTAAAATGCAAGATTATTATCATATAGTCTCTTTCACTTTATGTATAATTAAATGCTGCTTAATGATATTGTAGCTACGATTCAAAATGTGTTTAAAACGTGCCCTTTTTCAAGCATACACATTACAGCAATTCTTGCTATTCATTCCTATTACTGCTGCTGTTGCTGCTGCTGCTACTGTTGCTGAAGCTATTGCTTTGTAAATCAAGCGTGAAATATTCTTCGAACAAGCAAAACGCAAAAACTAAAGAAAATAAAAACTCTCAAATGTGCGACGGACTTTTTAAAGCAGTAATTCATAAAAAATTCGAAATTAGAACGATGAAATGCAAAACCTCAACAGCAATAGCAACACAAACAACAACAAGAAAAATAAAAAACAAAAAAATGCATTTAAACATGAGCCACAAAAAGAAAAGTGCGCGGGGGAAAAAAACGACAACACATGCACAAAACGAAGCAAAAAATAAAAAAAAAACAAAGAACATAGGGGAAAAGGGGGAAAATTGGAAGCGATTCCGACTGGTTTCAATGCCTTTTGAATTTTTTTTTTTTTCTTGCTTTGTGATTTACATTTCAGTTTTTTTTTTTTTCAAAAGATCAGAGTGCAAACGGGGACAAGGGGAACGTAGGCTACAATATAATCAGCTCAATTTATGCTCAAAAGCAAAATATAAATTAAATAAAAACAAACAAACGAAAGAGCGAACGTATGAACGAAATAAAAAACTGATTTGGTAAACAAATTTTTATGAATTTGAAATTCGAAGGAAATGGAAATATAGAGGAAATTTAAGATTCAACTGAAAAACAGTAGAAAGACAAAGCACAAATAAACACTAACCTTAAAATGCAAAATAAGCATAAAAAACACGAATAAAAAAAATAAACAGCCAAAAAAAAGATAGTTACTTCGGCAAAATGCAAATTAAGTTTGTGACACGTTGAAGTCTTTTGTTTATAGTTAGTTTCATTTTACAATTATTTTGTTTTGTATTTCGAATAGACGTAACTTACAGTTTTGTTTTGGAAAAAATAGTTCTAGAAAATTGCAAATTTTTATTTCTTTTAATAACATTAACTTTTTTCCACTGAAAAATTTCCATATTTCACAGTGTTTGATTTGACGGTAGTTTTAATATTGTTGAAAATGTGTATACACCAATTCTAATAAATTAGCAAATACTAAAAATAATACTACTGACTGGAAGTTTGGCATCTTCTGCAATCACGCTTCTGTGAGGTCTGAGACTGGGATTCCTGTGCTATGGACCAGTTCATGTTGACGGAACATCCGCACTAATCTTGCCATCAATATGGGTGCCATGGAGGAGTCCACGACATTCAGGTTGGATAAGGAGGGATATACCGGGCCAGGGGTGAAAACCAGCAGCCAAGAGTTCTCGTTCCCGTGGCAGTAAAGCTAGAGCTTAATTGTTGGTCTCATATTAAAGAAAAAACTATACACTAATGGATATGAAAAAAAAAAATTACCATTGTCTTAATGTTAAATTAAATTAAAATACAATAATTTTTTATCATTTTATTTTTTTTAATGGATGAAAATAAGCACTGATTTGCTCCGGGTGAAAATAAAAACAATCATACTCTGTAAAGCATTTACTTTAAAATAAAAGGTATAATTGTTTTGCAACTTTTTGCCAACAATTTAGTAACAAAAGTAGGAAAATTATTCTATCAGAATTTGCTAAAATTATAAACCATTTGAAATCGGAATTAGCCAAAAAATTTTATACGGAGTCAGTTTGAGGCCCTATCTATCTATACAAGGTGGGCAGACTTGAGTGTAAAATTTAAGTCGTGTTTCTCTGGTTAGTTCAGAGAATAAAATGTATTTTCAACCTCCACTGAGATACAGGGTGTTTAAGAAATTTCTATAGGAAGAATACAATGCTTATCACCAGATATTGCATCATAACTCAAATAATATTAAATATAAAGCAAAGTAATTACACTTTTTAAATAGAAAATTAATAGACCTTTATTTTGATATTACATTTATTAGTAATACCTGTTTTGAGTTGGAAGTATTTGCCTATTACACCAGCCTACACATTTACGCTGAATCGTTTTTGAAATAATTTTTTTTTGGGCATGTGGCCCACGTGTGAAACTTATGAAAATTTTAAATTCCGTTTCTCGTGAACTGAAACTCATCCGTCCAAAGGATGTTTTTAATAAAATTGTCATCATCGAAATGTCTTTCCAGCAGCCAGTTGCAAAATTCCATTCGTTTAGGCATATCTTCCGGTAACAGCTCTTGTACATTTATTATGTGGTATGGATAATTTTCACGTCGAATCATTTAGAAAATTTGTCGGCGTGACACGTTTAATTGTAAGGCTAAATGCAAAACAATTACAAGAAAAACATTTATTGTTGTAAATGCTTTTTATTCTGATAGTCGCAATGGAAAAGTTTAATGGACGAAAGTCTATCTGTATGGACGTTTTTTTATGTAACAATGTAACAAGAACAATTGTTTTGGCCTTTGCCCTTATCAGAAAAAACTATACCAAAGCCCCTCCAGTCATTTCTAAAAAGAAATTTGAAGGAAAGGGGGATATGTCATCATCCACATGAACAGGACCAAAAATTGTATATGGAGAATGGTGTTAGTGTTCTGGGCTGAACGGGCCCAAACCCTATTGAAACCCTTTGGGGAAATGAATTAGAAAGGTCTAGGACAATAACAGACAGAACAACAATATGGCGAAGCTAAAAACAGGGGTTGACTCCAATCGGCTTAAATTTTCGAATGACTTCAATAAAAGTGAAAAGTACGCCAAGGTGTTCTACCGATTTTTAAACATACAAAAATTTTAACCTTAAAACTTACGAGCTTTGTATTTTTGTTAAACAGAAGTGGTTATATAGTTATGAAACTCAGGAGAATGAGATTTCTTTAATTATCTTTTACACTGTTGTGACAAACGTTCATTAAGCCTGATAAAATCAATTGAACAAATTAAAGACATGAACTCAACTATGTGAAAATGAATAACTAGACTAAATTTTCATAACCTCTAAACTATGTTTTTTCTTTTCCTTTAACTTTTAACAGCTTCTTTAAAAAAATATTTTCAAGATTGTTTTTTTGGTTAATTTTCATTTCATATGTTAATTTCATCGTGATAATTTTAACTGAATAACTGCTGGGGCAATTTTTGTATGAATGTTCCACCATGTTCTTTACCGTTAAATTAAAAATGGAATAAACAAGCCCAAATTACTATAAAAAAAATTCATTTCAATTCCATTTAGACATTAATACGGCTACGGTAATTAGAAATTAATGCATTTGGGTTTTAAAATATTTCAGAATATATTAGCATTTGTTGCACCAAAGCAAATAGCACTTTACAAGCAAAGCAAAGACAACGACTGCTCAACATAAAGCCGTTGTGTAAAAATAGCGATAAATTTAATGTTTCACTCCAAAAATTTCTCCATTCAGATTTACGACATTTTCATACTTTTGACCTTCAAAATTGGTAAGAAACCGATGTTTGTTTCAAATCTTGTATTTATCTCATGATTTATTTGAACTTTCTACACGAAACTACCAAAAATCACAAGAGCTCATTCGAAAACGCACTGCTCATGACTTAAATTTTATCAAAATAGTTTCGCTTTTAATTAAAACAATTTTCACAAAAATATAAATATCATATTTTTGACAATTTTACTTGAGGGCAAAAATTTTTGAAGTTTTCTAGCTAAGTGTTGCCAATCGATAGAAATAGTAAAAATGCATTCAATTTGTTTATTTTAATTGCCATACCAGCAGAAATAAGAAAAAATTATGACGTTACTTACATTTAAACAGATACATATAAGTGTTTCCATTAAATTTTAGAAAAGTAGTTTCTCGATTCGACTAAAATTTTCTTACACAAATCTTGTATGTTATAAATTTTTGAAATTGGAAAAAATGCCTATTTTGTTTGATGTCTATTTTTCTTAACCGTCTCGTAGCTGGTTCATTTTTAATCTTAGCCTCGTGTCAAAGTTTTGGGGGAGTGTTTGTTTTCTTTTATAAGCTAAAGATGCCCTTTTAATTATAATTGTAATTATTTATACGTAGTTCGTACTACATGGCGCTTTGCAGTCACTCACAACTTGACCAAAATAGTTCCATTTAATCTTATTTTCTTTGTTTTTATATCTATTTTCTAGAGACGTGGAGCAGATTTTAAACAAAAGCTGCTTAAAACACGTCAACTTAGAGAAAAAGCAATTTTTATGAAAAATTGTCATTTTTCAAATGAAATATCCAATCTCGGTAACTTGAAATCCCGCTAAAATTGGGGGGAAATTGTCTATAAGGTTTTAGAAGAATTCCTGAAAATTTTAGTCTTGAGCCTCACGCCGAAATCGGATGCAGAATTTTTAAAAATGGTGTCTTTCATTACTTTTGCAACCGATTTCCCTTATGATTTTCGAGGTTCATTTGCCCGTAATGTTTTTGGCTTAACCTAAAGAATCACCACGATAAAACGTATAAATTTTATATAAAAAAATCCCACTCACTATTACATAATTGTTTTTGTGATGACTACCAGTTATATTTAGTTGTCACAACAATACAGACTGAAACTAAATAGCGCAAACAGTAAATCCACATAATACAATTACTATTGTGACAAATTTTTATTGCAGAATTAATATCATAGATAACAAATGTATTTCGGTTTTAGTTGTTCAAAGTACTTATTCTTGGCAAGAAATTGCTGTTTTTTGTATTTTTTTAATCTTAATAGGAAAGTGCAAGGGAAGATTATCTTTTTTGCATGAGCTACTTAAACCTCTATAATACAATACAATACAATACAATACTTATACGTATGATTCGCAATTATATTGCCAAATTTGAGCAATTTCTTCCTTATACGCTTAAAAAAAATACAATAAACTCTGGTAAAATCAAGGCGAGTCTTTTTATGTTTCTTAGGTCCTAAGTCATAGGTACACGCAAAATTTTTGTTTTCATTGGGTTCTATCACTGAAAGTGTTAAGAAACAGCAAACTTAACACAGTAGGTAAATAATACGAAACTGTGAGTACCCTAAATTTTTCTTTAATAGATTAAATTTCTTGATAACACAAATAAAAGAAATGACGAGTTCATTGAATAAGTTGGGGAAATCCCTGTTTGTGGAGCGATTGTTTTGTGAACAGTTTTATAACTGCTAGTATTTAGACCACTCTATTGGCTCTCATCAATCGGGTGTACGAGAGAGAGAGAGCAAAGAAGACGAAGGAATATTTATTTACACCTTTTTCTTTTATTTGGCATTAGTTTCATACTTTTGGTGTTTGGGGTATTCACAGTTGATTGTAAATCCATGGTAACTGTAGTAATATTGGGGAGAATTTGAGAGAATTTACAATGAAAGAGAGATACCATTTCAGATAGCATGAAACTGTGAATACCCTTATTGTATTAGAATGAGAGAGAAAGAAAAACAAAAATAAAAAAACAAACGTTGACTAAACATAAAGATAAATGAAAGTTGAACGTCGTTATTTAACGACTGTTTGGTACTTTTTCGTTCTTAAATTTATATTTTCGGGGAAGTCCCTATTTGTGAAGCGAATGTTTCAAACACATTAGTTGAATTTTTTCTTTATTTGGCAAGCTGTTTGGTAGTACTTGCCAATGTGAATAATATCTGCGTACAAATGTTTGATTTGCACAACATAGCTTAAAGATGACATCAAAACGTGTTCTAACGTGTCTGCTAAATTAAAGACAAATTAAAACTTATAAAAGAAATATTAAGTGATTTTTGGAAAAAGGACACAGTTGAAAAAATGGTATTCCTTGAGAAATTGATGACAAGTGACGAAACAACTGAGGATTTTCAAAAAGTTTTAAGCAAAACAGAATTTTTTTTACTGGCAGTAACAAAAAAAAAAAATACAATGTTCAGACTCAAATTACTGAATAATTGAACTTGGTGTAGTTAATATGAATTTATTAGTTTGGAGTAAACAAATTTCATTTGACATATGCCCATGTTTTCATGAGCAATTCGATAACTCGAAGTCTTGATAAGGAGTGAGATTGAAAAAATCTTAACACACGTTTTATCTAATAATTTTGTTTGGGTGTAAAATTTAAAAATTTCTTAGATCTAGTTATCTTTGAAAAATATGTCAGTTGTTATTTTTAATGACAAACATGTTGATTTATTGTGAGTTTGATCAAAATGAGTGAAGAAAAAGAAGTACGTCTTAAAATTATTAAAAACTTTCAAAAAAATCCAAATTGGTCCTACAGAAAATTGGCCAAAGAATTGAAGGTTTGAAAACATACAAAGCCCAAAAAATTCCAGACAGGAATGCTGCAAAAAATTTAGACGCCAAAAGTAGGGCTCGGAAATTAAAATCGAATTTCATACAAAGATATTCATGTTGTATAATGGACGACGAAACGTATGTACTGGCAGATTTTACTCAGCTTCCGGGTCAAAATTTGTATGTTGCTGATGCTCGAGGAAATGTCGAAGAACAATTTAGAATCCAAAAGCAGAAAAAAATTTCATAAAAAATTCCTGGTATGGCAAGCTATATGCAGTTGCGGCAAAAGAAACAAGTCATTTGTTACAGTGGGCTCTATAAATACCGAAATATACATCAAAGAATGTTTGAAAAAAGACTTCTCCTTTCATAAGAGAGCACAATGTGTCCACATATTTTTGGTCCGATTCGGCATCATGTCAGTACGGCAAGAAAGCTCTGGAGTGGTACCAACACATAGTTTTTGTACCGAGAGAGGCCAATAATCCAAATTGTCCGGAGCTAACCCAGTGGAAAGATATTGGGCTCTTGTGAAAAGAAACTTAAAGAGCACAAAAAAGGTGTCCCAAAATAGGCTTACCAAAAAAGGTCCACGAGTTCATAAATAGTGGTTAGAACTATAAAAGTTATATTTTTCTGTAATTTGTAAAAACTCTAAGATCAACCGTTTGAAAATTATTAAATTTTATATATGTTAAGATTTTTTCGATCTCACTCCTTAAGTCAAACTTTGTTTTTGGATAATAGTGATTCGAGTTGACCAAGATTGACTCTCTATGAATGTATTTATTAATCGATGCAATACTGGATGCTTCTTTCAGTACTTCCACCGTCTTGGGTCTTTACCACCTACGTAGAGATTGTCAATTCAATTAGGTGCTAAAAAACAAAAACAGAGGTAAAAAAACAAATCCAAATAAACGATAAAATGCCCTGCATTTTCTTTCACACAGATCTGGGAGGAAAAATACATACCGGAAGATTAATGCTCAATCGCATAAGCTAAAAACTGGATCCTCCTAGTTAACTCAAAGACATGGATTTCGGTTGAACAATTTATACTTAACCCTTAATCACACCGTGTTGCAGATCTGTAACATACCCAATTTTTTCTTACTAAATTCTACAGGCATGTTATTTTATTTTGTTGTGTATCATAACTGATTAAGTAGAAACTAGTGCAACTATTTTATGTTATTTGAAAGGTATTGACAACTGCTAACGTAATGTATTTTGCAACTAAACAAAAAAATGCACTCACTTGACATTTTACAGATGAAAAAGTAATAACTTTAAAAAAGCATAGTTTACTCATAAATTTATATATTGCGGTTTTTTCTAAAAATGTATACTTAACTTTCAAATAATCGATATTAATTGATAAATAGTGATAATTATGTACAAACAACAACAAAAATCGTGTTTTTGAATAAGCAACACAACAAAAATTTTTTAAATAAATCCTTTTTATAAACAAGTAGGCAAAAACAAAAAAATAAGTGTTGCTTTATTTTTTAATACGAATCGAACCAGGTACTAATTTTAAAAATCCATGATCTTAAATGATAAAGGGTTAAAACAAATAAACATGCTTAGATTTCTTTTGTACTCTATCGTTTATTCGTAGACTTTGTACAGTATGACTTAAAAAATTCAGTTTAATTGCATACTTTCCACTAACGTATGGTAGCTTCATAGGCAAGCTGCATCAAAATCGAAAAATTAATATACAATGTATTTTATACATACATATATGTAGGGTATTTTAATTTTTAACAAATACAAAGCCAATTTCTTCCACTTATATACACGTATGTACATATATATTATATACGCTTTGTTAACTTAAAGAGACATTTGTTTAATTAGCGTAATAAATGCTGATAAGAAATTATCACTTATTTAAAATTTTTTTTTTACTTATTTAATGCAGTTTTTTTATTTAATGAAACAATTTACGTGTTTACTACTACTAAAAATAGTATAGTTTAGTGTACCTCAATTATAAATCCTTCAAAAGTGGGCATATATTGAAATATGCGAGTAGTATGCGACACCGTTGAAATCTTTCGTTTCTTCCCCAACTACATTGAAAGTCAAACTGAATTGCCTCAACATAGAAAAACAGGGTGAAAGGGTGAATCAAAGAAGAAGAATGTTATCGATTTTTTTATTTTATTTTTGTGCTTTACCGTAGTTGTTTTTGTTATCGCAACACTTCGCATACACACAACTACTGATAATATGAAAAAAGGGGACGAAACAACAACAATATTAAAAGAAAAAATGTAAAGCAAATGTGAAGAAGCACTGAGAGAGAGATCAACAAAAAGAGAAAGAGAGTACGCGCGAAAGACCATAGAAGCGAGTGATATTTGAGACATTAGTGTCAAATACAAAACATTTGAGGTTAATTGAAAGGGATTGGGGAATAAGGGGGCAAGTTCATTAAAATAGAAATCAACAAGAGTTTTTACGGATTTTGAATTTAGTTTTAATGTTTGGAGTTTTAGTGGCTGTTCATACAGGCGCTAGCATGAACGTCTATCTGAAAGAGAGAGGTAAAAAAATAGGTAGTTAGAAAAAGACAGAATAGTTTCTACCTCTTTTTTCCTACCTATTTTTACTACCTTTCTTCTTCAGACAGGCGTTCATGCTTGCACCCGTGTGAACAGCCACTTATAAAACATACGGAAATGATTTTCCGTGAATTAGTAAAATTTCACCATTTACATATCTAAATTAAATACTTTATGAATAAATATTTAATATTTGTTTGAAAATTTGTTTTTAAATCATTTTCAAAATTTTAACTGAATTTTTGTTTTAGTATCCAACACCATTTTATTGATAAATTATCGTAGTAGCAAAAGCATACCAACACCGCCATACTTTCAGTTCTAAACAAAGAATAATTCACGTTTCCACACTTACCAGCTTCAGCAATTTGTTCATCCCCTCGAAGTAGGAGGACAAAGTCTCATAACAAACAGGCGTCGTTGCTGCCCGAGAGTCTCAGACCTTTTCACGCCATTTTATATTTTTGTTTCAGCTTACATCTTATCAAAAAATATATTTCCAATATTTACTTTTAATTCAACATAAATTTCATAAATTTAGTTAAATAAATAACATACTAAAAAAAGTTTATAATTTCACAGCAGAAATTTCTATTGTAATATTTACCACTTCCAACTGCTTGCGCTCCACTTTTCATTTTGCTTTGCCGTTAATTAACTTGCACCAGCAGATATTCTTTTTACAATTTTTGTTCACTTTTTAGCATTTTCATGTTTTCTATTTACACTTTTTATGTAAATTTTGTAGTTTCAATTAAATGGTTTAAAATTAATTAAAAACAATTAATGCCAGCGAGTTTTGGGGTATTTTATTTTGCTTGTGCTTTATGGGAAATGAGTAACTGTCAAACTGCTGTTTGTCTTTTTCTCTCTCTCTCTCTATGCTCTCTCTATAATATACAAAATGTCAAAATTAATAAGCATAATGTTGCCAGATCTACCGAAAACGAAAGATTTCAATAGAAAGCAAACTTTAGGAGAATTTACAAAGTTTTTTATTTCCCTATTTATTTTTTTAGGAAACTTAGCTGTTAAAACCTGTTTTAGTATGTCATTAGTGGGCAACCGTTTTTAAGCACTTAAAAAAATCTAAAAAACTAGCTAAATGCCATAAAAATTTAAAAATGTGCAATGTTATAATTTGTTTTTAGAGACAGTCCAAATAGTCCGTCCATTCATTTTACGATTTCTGCAAGCATTAATACCCAGTAATCTGAATTTTTTCATACACCTTTAATTTGTCATTTTTAATGGAAAATATCACGAGTTAGTCGCGGTTAAATGTTTCCAAAATTATTTTTTTTTCGACATTTCTATACTATACTAAATTCTTCCATACGTCATTCACTTTTTGGTATTATATTTATAGTTATCAAGATATTAATTTTTTGGGAGCTATTTGTAAAGCTGAAACTTGGACCCGAAAAACTTGGCCTAAGCCCTTCATAGACTGTTGCATTAGTAAAATTGCAATAACTCAAAAATTATATGCTACATGGGAGACGTAAGCATTTTTATTTGAGACAAACTTTCCAAAATGGTAAGCCTCTTTTATCTCAGTACTTACTTAGATATTGCATTTATTTCGATTTATTTTCTGATAGATTTCTCATTGCTTCAGCAACATGACACTGACCGTGAAAATTGTATATCACGTCTGGTTTTTGTGAAAAATGAGTTTAAAAAGTCAATGAACTCAGTGCTTATACACTTTTAATTGAATATATTTTGGTTAAACCCACCGGACATAAACTACTAGGGTTTAAATCCTGAACCTTCAGCTATAAAAACGCAGAATAAATATTAAAGTACAACTTTGTACTCCATATGTATGTACCTTCCTTTACGAAGTTTTTAAACCATTTTTCCTCGAAAGCGTGACTGCCGTACTGAAAAAATATTTACTGTCAGATCTGTATTAAGTGATAAAAAAAATTTATCTTGAATAAGGGACCAGTTTTGAATAAATTATTCTTTTAGTCTTAAATTTACAACATACAATATAATTATATTCAATTCCTAATTTTGAAGGTTCCTAGCTTAAAAATATATTTGGTTGGTGAAGACTTGCAGCGACTTATCTATGTAAATTAAAATTGTGCGAAATTAAAAATTTCAGTTTATCGTTAAATCGAGTTTAATATAATTTTTCTATAAGCTATGAACTTACTTATTATTTATTATTTGAGGGAGGGACGACTCGAAAGTTAGATACTGCGACCTATAAGATCTATTGTACCAAAGCCCTAAGTTATGAAAGAAAGAAACATACCCAAGCCGAGAATCGAACTCGGGTCTCCAGAGATAAGAGTCAGGCACTCTGCCGCTAGATTAACGCCGATTCCGAACGGCTGTGTGGCAATTTTTTATCAGCTCGATGGTTTTGCCATTACCAACCAGGGTGTGTACTTGTACACTTTCTTATAATTCTCCTTCACTTCATATCGGTAGTGAATATAAGAAGTTATGAGAATTAACCACCAGACCAAGGCGGGAATCGAACCCGCAACCGTCTGGGTGAAAGTCTTGTGCACTATCCACTAGACTTTCGAGGTCGTCATGAACTGATCTAAGAACTCAATAATGATCGGCGTGGTAAAATAAAGAAGGAATCAATTTTCCTTTGTGAAGTCAAATGTGCAATTTATGTACTATAATTTAAATAATACAAACTGAATACTGATATTATTGTATTGTCAAATAATTATAATTATCAAACATATAATCTTAAAGTAATATTCTGTAGTAGGTTACAGGTAATATACACAAATATAGTTTTAAGGATATTAAAATAAGTATTAAAAACTTTCGATTTAAGTTTTTTGCAACGACTTAAAAGCTTGTTCAAACTTATGTATCAATTTGGGAACTTTGTTGAGATCATTTTTTTCATTTGTGAATAAACCACCTTCTCCCGTAAACATCAGGTCAAACTAAGAATAAATGTTTATTAAATAAATACAACATTTTTCAAACTAATTTCAGAAAATAAAAATCGAAATTAAATAATTGCATTAATTGCTTATTTTTTCAAGGGGTTAGGGGTAGCTAGATTTTTCAAAATAATTATTGGTTTATTTTTCCCATGTTCTTAATATATAATATTTTGAAAATAATTTTTTAAGAATTTCCAATGAATAGTTTTAGAGATATTTGGCCGATTCACAAGCTGTCATATACTGTCGTATAATCATAATAATATAGTTTTTGTATGAAAAATGATAGAATTTATGACATATGAGACGATACGAGACCAAATTAGACACCTTGTGAATTGCCCAATTATATCATAACCGTAGGAACCTCTAATATTTGACTAAACTACATTTCCAAAAATTTTGAAAACCATTCGAAAGATATAAATGAAATTTATACAACATATTTAAGATAAAGTAACAATTTTTTGTTGTTGAAGAATGATTAAAAAAAAATAAAAAAGTTTTATTTCCCACGCCTTTGTCTGCCCTAACCCCTTAATGCGTTTGTCTAAAAGTTAAGTCACAGCGATTAACCGTGGAGACTTGCTACGGTTTTATTGAAATTCAGTATATGAACACCAAGATTTTATAGTGGTGGTCCAGTATAACGTTCAAGTGCATTGAAGACTCTAAGTGTGAAAAATGAAATATTCTAATATATAACGAATGCTTTCTTATTTTTCATACGTAGTATGGAACTTTGTATGTTTTCACACCTATCTATTATTTTTACAGATGCAAGCATAAGATGGTCAACACGAAATGGAGTGATAGAGGAGGGCGGGTCTCCCATATATATATGTATTATATTCCAATCCCTACTACAAGACTCTTCAGCAGCTAGAGGTGAAACATTTTAATGGATCCCAGTCATTGCGGGTAATCGTGAGCACTGTTTTTAGGTTTTACCCTTAATAAGAATATTTAATGATGATTTTAACTTATTTTCTACGGCAGCCATTAGCTGCGTTTTATTCGCCACTTGCTTTTAGTTATGTATAAAAGCTAATATTAGCTGCGTTTTATTTGTGACTTGCTTCTAGTTATGTATAACTAGCAGCGATAAATGTATGGAAAACAACAACAAAGCCGCAGAGATATCACGTATAATTATAGCTGTTAGGTATACTTAACAAGTAGTTTAGCCACATCAAATTCGATTGTGAACTGCCAATAATGAAAGAAGAAGCATGGCAGTTTGCAAAAAAAAAACAAAAAAGGAAAAGATTCGAAATGGCTGCCGGTGAAAATAAGTTAAAATCATCGTTAAATATTCTAATCAAGGGTAAAAACTAAAAACAATGCCCATGATTAACCGCAATGATTCGGATCCATTAAAAAGTTTCAATTCTAGCTCCAGAGCAGTTTGATTGTGTATACTAATATAACGAAGATGAGACTTAACAACTTGGTTGTTTTATTCGCTTATGTTAAACTAGCTGGCGAATAAAACACAGCTATTACAATTATGCAGTAAAAATTTATTCGATTATATCATTCGTTATATTAGCTGCGTTTTATTCGCCAGTTGCTTCTTGTTATGTATAACTGTATGGGAAAATAAAAACAAAGCCGCAGAGATAACACGTGTAATTAGGGATAGCTGTATAGCAAAAAACAAAAAAGGAAAAGATTCGGAATGTCTGCCGGCAAAAAGATGCTAAAAATTAAAATCAATGCCCACGATTGACCGCAATGACTGGGAGCAGTTGCTGAGCAGTTTCATTATGATTTACAATATACAATAGACTTAACATCTAGGTCGTTTTATTCGTAGATGTTAAACTAGCTGGCGAATAAAACGCAGCTATTTAAAGTGACCAACTATACCATTTTTATCGTATTGATTCCGATTTTTAGAGGCGAGTTCCGAAATGACAGAAATACTCCGGTTTTTGTCCTGTATTCCGATTTTTATTCCGCTTTTAAGTTAAATAAACTACAAATTTCATTTCTAGCTCTGAGGTTGTTAGGTTTTTTTTCGCTGAAAAGTAAAATGTGCATTATGAAATTACTTTATCTGGCCTGGTTGTAAACACTTTTGCAAAAAGTGCGGTTCATGCTATTATAATAACATTTTTTTTGAATCTTTGAATCTTCATAATCAGCCTATATTTTATTTGTACTATATCAACAACACTTTTAACTAGGCATAATTTTTTGTATACAGTTTATAAATAAATTTTAAAAAATATTTAATTTACACAAAATAATAACAACAAGCATCGTATTTTTTGTTCGTTTTATTTCGTTTCCTCTTCCTGTGTTAGATTCTTCATTCTTAATCAAGGATTGCCATTAAAAAGTAAATACTAAGTAGCAAAATTATATACTTTTATGAGTATTTTATATATAAATACATTAAAACATTTTTAAGCGTAAAATCAAAAACTGAAGTTCCATAAGACCCAGGAGAATTGTTGTCCCGGCTGGACATTTATAAATCAATGAAAAAATCCGGAATGTCCCGATAAAAACGGGACGTTTGGCAACGCTACTTTTCAGACAAGAAAAAACTATATATTGCGTCAAAAATTTTTCAAGTTTCATTTTCAAGTTTTGTTTTTTTATTTATCCGAACGAAAGGATTTCCAAATATTCTTTTAAAATTTTATTTTTTAAAACACTTGGCGATTTCTAATGAATCCCTTTGAAAAAAAATATATGCTGACATTACCGATATATTTCTTACTAGCTTTATTGGTTCAGTGTAATAAATAAAATAAATTTAAGTTTCTCCTGTCGTGACGTTCTAGGCAAAAAAAAAAACAAAGTACGAAGTTTAACTATATTCGGCCTTTAGTTTCATATATGAAAAAAAGTTAATTTTGGTTTCAATGTGTCATAGTCGTACATAGAGTTCTATAACTTTTTTTTTCTTGAGTTTTCAATTTACTCAACTTATGCAGTTTTATAATTTTGTTTAAATTTTCCCTATTTATCCGATTTTTAGTTTTTCTAATCGGAACAAACTCCGATTTAGCAAAAGAAAAAATGGTAATTTTAGTTATACTAGGCGATCTATGTATTTGATTTTAAATTTGAAAAGTAATTTTCTGAAAATTAAACAACAAAAATAGACGTTATCATAACTTTACTACTGAAAAAAGAACCATTGAAATTAAATTAAAATACTTGCCTCAGTTTTGCTGGAGGCCGAACCACGTTCACAACTAAACCTTTACAATATGTTTTACATGGATGCTAAAACTTGACAATTCAAATTTGCATTTTTTTATATTGTTTAAATCCAATTGTTTGTACTCTTCCAACAAACAAGAAAAGTGGCTCTTTTCTTTAATCCAACAATTCTTTAAATGAATTGTTCGCAATGCTGGCAAATGTTCGTAATATTGACATAGATTCTCAACTGCTTTGGTGCTATTTTCGAATGAAATAACTTGCAAGTACGGTTCCAACATCGTAATGTGATTGAAAAAATTTGTAAGGACATCTGTTTTAAACGCTAAATTGCGTATCACACGTATAGAGTACTTATGAAATTTTTTTTTTTAAATGTACAAGCAGTTTTGGGAAACAGTTGAACCTATACCTACACCAGTTTTGCTCTCAATTGGTCAAAAATACTTCTTGGCACTTGAGAAAAATGCTTCTGGTGTTGAGAAAAAATGATCTGGAAGATATAATTTGTCAAATTTTAGAAGTTATAGGCTCGAAATCAGCCCATACGTATTCGGCAGCGTTTAAAATTTGGAATACGTTTTACTCAACCATTTTTTTCGAGTTAGCGGAAAAAATAAGAAAATTTAATTAACTTCAATGATGTTGTTGTTGAATAACACAATACAACGAAAAATCGCCTATCTGCAGCTATCAAAGGTATTGTTTGAGCATTTATGGAAAAATTTTAGTTTTTTACTACAAAATCTGGAGCAGATTTTTAGACTTTCAGGCTTTTACATTAACTTTACAACAAAGTACTATTACACAGTGAAACAATAAATTTGGAACCAGAAACGGACTTCGTACAGTATAGTAAAACCCCCGCATGGGTTTTTTTTTTTTTTTTTTTTATGATCGTTTGAAGTTTTTCGCTGGGTTAGAATTTCTAAGGATGAAAAAAAAAACAATACACTGAACTATTTTGAACAAACACATCCATTGAATTTTGAAATTACTATTTCCTCAAATCAATGTGTTTAATGTGCTCTCTTTGGTTCTGGTCCTGGTTCATCACCATCGCTATTACTTGAATCATCATCAGAGCCCACGTATTCATCGATCATCACATTTTCTTCTTCTTCCACATGTGAATTTTCGAAGAGATTTTTACTTCACCAACAAATTTCAGTCAGCATAGCTTCAGGCTATTTTTTATCTCTGTATCTGTAAACAAATTTTGAGGAACTTGATAGTCTAGTTGACTATCAATTGTTCTACATGGTCCAGAAGGTTGCGCGTTCGATTCCCGTCTTGGCCTGGTGGTTAGTTCTCAAAACCTTCTTATATTCACTATCGATATGAAATGAACAAAAATTATAAGAAAATGTATGAGCGGTCGTAGTAGCCTAGTGGTTAGTGTGTTGGATGCCTGGGTTCAAATCTCGACACACTCAAAGATTAGAACAACAATTTTTGAATTAAAAATTCCGAAAATCAAAGTTGTTTCAATGTTCATATCTTTTTATTATTCCTAATAAGAGAGAAACAAAATGCAAAAATAATTTTTCTAAGTAGCTTATGTTCAATGGTCCCGCAAGAGAATCAAAGTCATAGATTTGAAAAATCAAAAATTATGGACGAACCCCTTGGTAGAGTAAAATCTACAAAGGGTTTGACGTTTCTGGATCGCTGGTTTTTTATGCCTTATAAAAATTTTCCTTTTCAGTAAATTTTGATGATTTTGAATTATTCAGTTTTACGCCCACCATTAGTAAACTAATGAAAAGTTGTTGTTTTATTCTGCACCCAAATTGTGGCCAAGGCATAGATGAATAACCTTTGTAAAGACAAAAAAATCATGTTTGAGTTCTCTTATCGAATCGAATGCAAAAAAAGTTAAATTTTTTCACATTTTTCAAAATTGCTGTCTACAAACTCGTAATTAATTGACAATTTCTGGCCATAAATAACTAAAAAATAAATTCTATGAAAATTAAGACAATTTTAGAGCACTTAAACATGATTCAGTTTTCGCACTATTCTGGGAAATGTGTAGGTCTTTCCAATGTTCTGAGACCACTCATAATTTTTAACAAGAAACATTTTCTCCAAAGACAGTATGATAGTTTTCTCAACGGTTTTCTTTTATCGGCTATTTATCGAAAAAGGGGGTTTAAAACGCCATTTTCAAGAGGAAGGGTAGGACGTGGAGGAAAAGTGTATGCCCAAAAATTGTTTATATTCAAACAACTTTGCTTCAGGCATCAAATTCGTATCTGTTAAAATATAAAAATTTCTTGATAACCCCTGAAGACCCCATTTTCTGACTTCAGGTCCATATTATGGGAGAACTAGATGTGATGGAGAAAAACAGAGTATGCAGTTGTGATCAGCGACCAAATTACTATAATTTGATCAAGAATTGCGTTACGTAAAAAAAATATAACTTACATAAATATGACTCACGCAACATGAATGGATGAGAGAAGCTCGATTTAGGTTCGCCATGGGCTGTTGTGTCATAATAGTAGTAGTAGTACAAGTGCTCCTCTTGGTAAGAAATGACAAAACCACCAAGTGATAAAAAATGGAAATTACACTGGGTCGTTCTGGCCTTAGTGTATCTCTGGACAACTACTGAACCTAACCCATCTCTAAACAAAACGCCATCTTGTTTTTAAAAAATTTAATAGCAGGTTCATGATCACCAAAGTGAAAAAACTTCTGAATACTCAGTTTTGTTATGATCACACTTGTAACTAAAATTTTAAATATATAAAACAATGCATTATATTTATGCCCATCTTGTGATAAGACTGCCAAGTCCGAAATTTTCAAATACCGGCTCTAAGAAAATATTTTCTAAAAAAATAGGTCCTCAAGATCAGGTAACTTTATTTACCGGCAGTCGATAAGCTCATATATACGACGTGGGTTCAAATTTTTTGATAAAAATCCTCAAATCAGGGATAGATCACATCCTCCTCAGCTTATTCTTTAACAAAAAATGTAACTCACACCAAAATCACTTAGAAATACAAATTTTTCGTTAGAAGAATTTCATAACATGGTCTAAATTCGAATTTTCTTCAAAAAAACCTATACTATACTTGCACTTGAATCCCATGAAAACCGTTTCTTGTTCCCTGAAATTATTGGACAATGTTACTTTGTCTCGAGAGGAATGCGTGGCATTTTGATTTCTTTCCATGAAATCTGGGTGCTGAAAGCAGCGAGCATGGATATGAAGACCCCGGTATAAAAAATTTGGAACCAAAACAAGAATTGGTTGGTTATAATTATTATTATTTTTTTAACACAGCATATAGTGATTGTTCATAATGGTTAAAAATAACACGGTGCTACAGTAAAAAATACCTGGGAAAATATACTATTTTTCTTGTAGGTCTTGTCGAGTAAAACGAAAATCTGTGTGTGAAATTTTTCAAACCCCTGAAATCTTGATTTACCGTTAAAAACCCGGTTTTGCGTACCTTTGCGCACTTATAAGCCTGTAGCTCAGTTGATTATCAACAGATTTTCAGTTTTACCGGTTTTAGAAGAAAGAAACTTAGACCTTTCGAATAATATATATTTTATTGAAGAAACCTTGAGAAATTTGTATGAATTTGTCCACCAACACACAATTTTTTCACTTTTTCTCAACTTCGGTGATGTTTTTATACACTATTTTATAAACCATTATTGTGAATTTATTATTATTACTATATGTTTATTAACTAATACAACGCATGTTTATTTTTAAAAATCGGTAAGTAATTGACTGAGTTATTAAACTTTTTATGAAAACAAAATTATCATATTATAAAAATGTAAATTTTCACTTTCGACAATCAAAAAAATTTTCAACGATCTTATTTTCTCAAATGATTTGCCATGCTTTTATTATGCGAAGGTACTATGTGTAATTCAAAAGCAAAAGTTCTTAAGAGTATTCAGTATCAATACAAGGAAATCCTTTTAAAAATATATTTTAAAAAAGTAAAAATTAAGACACATCAATATTATTCGAACAATACTTACTCTTACTAAACTTAGAAAACCAATCACACGTGTCGTCCGTATTGGAATATACAAATACATAACTGAATCTATGACTGGAATTTCAAAACGAAGAGTGCTTTTAATTTATTTACAACATTTTAGTTAAAGAATTGCAGAAACTAAAAACGCTTTGAAAGGTAAATTATTGTACTGTATTTTGAAAATTTTATATCAGTTTTATACCTGATTCGACAAGAGGAGTTCGGCTTGTGTTGCGCTACAGTTGAGTCAAGATAAAAGTTAACGAAGGTGTATAAGGTCCTTGACCCAAATTTATTGAGTAGAGTTATTTTTGTAAAATCATCTTGCAGTACAAGAGCAAAAACAAAAAGTCCCTTCGAAATTTTGTTCTGGTCACACCATTGGTATGGACTGTGATCGTGTTGTCGTACCTGCTATGGCTTCTAGAATTGAATAAGACCGAATTAGCGTTAGCTTAACGAAACAACCAAATTGAGTTTTTACATTACTTAAATATTAGTAGCACTTTCTTAAAGAAATACCAAATCAAAACTGCGCCTACTGGATTGTAATCATTTACCCATGAAATAAATGTAGTTTGTTTGTTTCCTATTTATAGCCGGTATCTTTTACCATTTTTTGTTATTTCTTAAAAATATAATCAATACATTTTAGTTCCTATTCTTTAATTATTAAAAATTTAGATTATGTAAATTCATAAACATTTAATAATAAATATTATTTTTAAAAATAATATTGTTTCAATTAAATTTGACAAAAAAAAGTCATGGTAAATGATATTTTCCATTGTATAGTACTAACGTACTTAGCATTAATAACTCATCTGCATTTTTTTTCTTAATGAGTGAATCCAGCTTCACATATATACTAATTATACTTTTCGTTAATTTTCATAATATCAGTATGAGTACTTTATGTTAAGTAAGGCAGTATACACGAGAACCATGTTTTATGTTGAAGACAATTTTATTTTCACAAAAGAATCGATACACAGCGTTGTTCAACAACTCTAGTCAATATGACGAGATATGATAAATTTTTTGGAATTCCGATTTGAAAAATGTTTTCAGTGTTGTGATGATGGCACTATTCTCGTTTGAATATAGGCTATATTTTGTTTCAATTAAACATGTGGGCGTGACACCTCCCCTACAACTCAAATGATGTTTGGGTACACCTACGCAACCATTTACAGTACAGTATTGAGATTTGGTACAAGGATGTTAATAGACAATGTAAAGCCGCAGGAAAAAGGTGGAAGAAATCAGAAAAGGGGCCATATAATCTTTAATTTTAATTATTGAATATCTCAGCATTCATTTGAGGCATGTCTCTAAGATTTGGAGCAGAAATATTATCAATGGCATTCAGCTAAAAATATGGATAGGCATGGAGTAGTGGGTGTGGCCCTTCTCATACAACTCGAATGTGTTTTTTTTAGAACCATTTAGATCACAGCAGTGAAACTCTGATACCTGATTTTTCATTCCTGGATATCTCAGGAACTATTTGCAATACTATTATTATTATTTGAAGGAAAGACGACTCGAAAGTCAGACACTGCCTATGTAAAAGATCTATTATATCAAAGATATGAAAGAAAGATAGATAAAAGACATACCCAAGCCGAGAATCGAGCTCGGGTCTCCAGAGACAAGAGTCTAGCATTCTGCCACTAGACCACAGTGGCGATGGTTGGACCTACAGTTTAACACCGATTCCGATCGACTATGTGGCAATTTTTTATCAGCTCGGTGGTTTTGGCATTACCAACCCAAGGTGTGTAGTTGCACACTTTCTTATAATTCTCATTCACTTCATATCGATAGTGAATATAAGAAGGAGAATTAACCATCAGACCAAGACGGGAATCGAAGCCCGCAACCTTCTCGGTGAAAATCTTGTGCACAATCCACTAGACTATCGAGGTAATTTTTTGCAGTACAAAGGTTTGGTTTGAAAATATGATTTGTCAATAAAATTCTGTGGATAAAATATGTATAGGCAACCCTGATTTTTAATACGGTGTATTTCGTGAATTATTTGTGGTATATTATTGCCAGTGGGATGCCGTAAAAAAGGAGAATGGGTTAAAGAAAATAGGTGTGGCACCTCCCATATAAAGGAAATGTTTGAAAAGATATATCTGAGAAACCATAGCAATGAAGACAAAGTTTGTGTGTGAAAGCGGTTGTATTTATAAGTAAAATATAACCGTTTTTAAACAAGGTGGAGTGGAACCTACCACACAAGCGAATTGCTTAAAATAGCATATGGTATATGGAGAGCCATATCAAGGAAAGTTTGTTTGTGAAGGCTGTATGGTGGTATTTAGTAGTAATTAGGAAATTATAGCCAGTAAACCGATGAAGGTTTGTATGTTAAGATTGTATGCTAATAGCAATAGCTGAGAAGAATGTTCATACTATTAGACAAGTGGGAGTGGAACTACCCATGATATGAATGATTAGTGCAATAACTAGATTTAGGTTTTACTTATCTCGACCTCCCCTATGACTCCACCACTTATTGACTAGAGCTCACGTATCACCCTGCATATGGAATTTTAAAAAATTTCACACATTAAGATCGACAGTTTTCACAAAATGTCAAATTTTCGCATTTGCGGGTCTGGTAGCAATCGCAAACAATATATTTTTCACATTTTCCAAAATTAAAAAACTAATGGAAGATTCATCTTGATACAAATTAACAATAAAATTCATGAGCAAGTTCATGTTTTATAAAAATAAAAATTTATAAAGTTTTAATTGTTAAAATAATTAATTAAATCAAATAAAATCGAACTTAATTAAAAGTGTTTGAAATATTTGGCAAAAACTAATATTAAAATAACTGTTGCAGTTATAAACGATTATTTTTCAAATATTGCAGCATTGTTGGCATTTAATTTTTTTTAAATTGAAAGCTGGAGAAATCTTTAACTGCCAATTATTTAAAGCAATACAATTTCAAAGCGAAATTTATTAGGTTTTTTTATACAATGCGGTAATACAGCTGGCCCTCTTAAAGCTTCCTTCATTTCAGTTTCTGATGATTTGTGAAATTCATATGAGACAAAAGTGCTGAACTGGAGGAAAACATTTTATCGCAAACCTCACACTTTAACGATTTGTAGTTATGTTTTTCCCGTAAGTGCTGGTTACGTGTGGAGCTCGATTTGTAGTATTTATCGCAGTATTGACACTGAAAAATACGCTGACATTCTTTAAGATGAACTCTACGTATGTGCCATGTACAGCTCAACATGGAAGCAGTCCTAAAGTCCAAACAGATCTTGCACTCAAATGACGTATAAGGAGCATGAGTTAAAGAATGAGTTTTGGTATTGCGTTCGCGAAATTGATTATGGCATTGTTTGCACTGAACTGCATTATCATTAATTTTAGTAACAGTATCTAAAAGCTTAGATTCATAATCGTGTTCATCCTCTAGATGTTTCTGCCAGTTATAACGAGTCGGTTGTACTTCACCGCAAATAGGACAGCGGTAATTTATGTGTCGTATTAGTGTAGGACCCCGCCGACGCATGTACTGCTTACAGAGTTTAAAATGTTCGCGTTTGAGGTGATTACGTAAACTTAAGCGTACTTTAAACCGTAAATCACACAAGCGGCATTTTAAGTAATCGGAGAAGGGCATGTGTGCAATACGATGTCTCAGTACAGTGCTAAAGTTAACTTTAAAATTAAATTTTTTAGAGCAATCTTTGCACTGATAACACAGAACACCGTCTTTGTCAATGATTGTGCGCAGATTGAGTTTAGTAATCGAACGGAAGTCGTGCTTTGTGTCAGTGTGCGCCTTCCACTTCTTTAATGAGCCACATGGTAATCCACATTCGGGGCATATGAAGTTTATTAGGACATCGTAGGTATCTGGTTTGGTCGGTTTATTAAACGATGAGCCTATGCTGCCATCTTCAGACTGGTCGTCTGAATCGGATTCAATCAGGTTTATTAGTTTGATTTCCGTTTCCTCGTCCATCTCTTCATCACAGCTGCTATCTCCTAACTCAATTATATTATCCATACTGGTATCTTCTTCGTCGAGGTCATTACACTCAAATTGATCTGTGTGAAATGTTGCTGCTGAATTCGCATCTGAGTTTGGATATTGCTGCTCATAAGTCTCGCTACCACTCACTTCTGATGCAGTTTCAGTATTTTCGGTGAATTGAGAGTGACTTTGCTTTGCTTCTTTAAGCTGAACATTGTCTTGCGTCAAATCCATGAGTATTGCAAAAGAACGACTGTAATCTGGGCCTTGAAAAGGTGGCATTGTTTCAATATTCGTAACAACCGGTACATAGTTTATTGTTGGCGACATGGAATCCCCTCGAATCTCTTCACTTTCGAAATTGTTTTCAAGAATTGCTAAACTATTAAGAACGGAGCCCATCGCATCTTCTGTATGAATTTCAGATTCACCTAAAATGGCATTTTGAAGTGGGAGATTTTGTCCACCTATTGATACTATTTCTTCATTTGATATCACTACAGCCTTTTGTGCTAATACCAACTTAAGATTTTTAAATTGTTCATCACTTACTGATGGATCCCAATCTTTACCTGTTGCATCACTTATCCGTTCAATAGTATTTTCCAATATTGGTTTTCCAATTCTTTCTTCTTTAATTTCGACTTTCATCTTAAATGGCACTACTTGTGTAATATCTGGAACAAATTCATCAGTATCTCGATACATCATACCCAAAATTTCACAATCAGATGCGTCGTCCTCGTTATCGGTATCGCTCAGCAAGTCGATGACGTCGCCAGCGCGTAGTGGTTCATTAGCTAATTTTGGCGCATTGGTCACTTCTTCTGCCACAGCCATAAGCCCTCTTGTCATCGCATGCATCTGCTCATCATTGAATTCAAGCACTTTTATATTATTTTCCATTTCTTCCGTCTGATACCAAAATGATCCTTAACGTTGCAATTACTGGTCCGACTTTAAAAAAACAATTTTTAACAATGCATATTAAGGCAAATTCGGTAAACGTACCTTAAAGGTGTCTTTCAAGTAAACATTTTATGTACTTTTGTTTAATGTTTACTTTAACTTACTTTCGAACAAATTGCAGAGATTATGCCTGACCCAAACAAAAAGTGCAATATATGAAAACATCTGGGTTGGTTTCGGCAAAACATTCACAATAGTAAAAAGTAACAGAGATGCATTTTAAGAGAACTATTACATTAATTTTATTTGGCAGTTCACACGGGCACAAGTATGAACGACTGTCTGAAAGTGAGAGGTAGTTAAAAAAATACAGGCGAGCTTCAATCTCTTTCTTTCTACTTCTATCTATGAGACAGCCTTTCATGCCTGCGCCCGTGTGAATAGCCACTATGTGGTATTATCCCAAAGAAATATCTTAGTGGCTGTCACACGGGCGCAAGTCTGAAAGAAAGAAATAGATAAAGTAGGTAAATAGAAAAATTATCTATTTATAATTATCTATTTTTTCTACCTCTTTCATGCTAGTCAAACGTCAAATTTTGGAATTATGAGCTACTGCACAATCTCCAATATTACCAAGCTTCTCAATAGTAAATTTTTTTTTTACCCTCTAACACTACTTCTTAAATATAAGCATCAGAAGTGCAAGTATCAATTGAAGTTATTTTTGTATTGTAAAAAGTGTGAAAGTGTACTTAATTTTTGGCAATAAAAATCTAAATGAAAAATACTTTCCTCCCGAATCCCCTGTAATTTTTTTTCCAAACAACAGTCCACATTCTAAGTTTAAACAAATGTTCACTGTAGCTGCCAAGATTTGCAGGATTTGCGTAATCTGCTATAAACTAACGCTTACTCGCTGTTTTTAATACAATTTTCTGAATGAACAATAAAATACAATAATGAATTTTTGAAGTAAAACTTCTTTTCTCTTGTCCTAGAGTAAAACCAACCGGATTTGACGTCACGCGTAAGTTTGCAATGCGACATAATTTTGTCGAGCAATGTGCATGAGGGGCTAAATATCAATATTCCGTAACTACAATTCCTAGTAATTGGAATTGGGTATGTAATGTAATTGAATTTACCTAGCTTTATCTGTAATGCACGGTAATCATAATTTTTGGTATTTAACAGAATAATTTCTCCTTTTTTCATTATTATTATTATATGTTAAAAACTATAATATGCACCTTTTAGTTTCACATTTTCTATTTCTGACTTAAGGTACGCACACACAGTTGCGATTTCATTGGTGCGAATCCGCAACATCTGCACATCTGCGATTGTGACGCATCGTTTTTTTTCGAACATTCAAAGTTCCCCTTTTTTGTCGTCCTGAAAACACAAACTGCTGCGTTTTCATGCCAACAATAAACAAACTAAAAAAAAGAAGTGAAATAAAAAAAGTGAACAAAAAGAAAACAATCAAATTATTTTAATATTTATCTATACATTTATTAGTGTAACTACAATTTTATTCTAGAAGATCCAGAAGTGCTACGATATCATATCATATTCGCAATCTATTCCATGAGCCCCGCCGCAGGGTGAACTATTGTCTGAATGAACCCTTGACTCGTTGCTTGAGGCAGGCCAATTCAATTTGCAATGAATTAGATTATTTTATTTATTCTAGAGAAAATTTCAAATATAATTTAATAATAATTCTGCATTCAGCTGATTGTAATTAGCAATATATTTAAGTTATTTTAATTATATATGTCCAGTAACTTATATTAGTTTATACTATAATTGATGAAAAATTAAATAAATAAATAAATATACCAAATCAATAATTATAGAGCTTGACGAGTAGGTTAGCTAAAAATTATCAGTTTTAAAATCGGTTAAGCTAATTCCAAAATATTAGCGTCGGAAGTTTTTTAAAATTCGCTCATTGAACAAAGCATTGCATTCATCGTTAAAAAAATCATTGCTTAAGCGGGAGTAAATAATAAATGAGAGAGAGAAGACATGAGTAACGGCATTTCTTAGAATTATCTAACGAATTATCTGCATACAAAATAAATAACAAAACGAACACCAAGGAGTAGTTTGGTTCTCTTTTGATATTTGTTTTTCTTCTGAGATTTGAGATTTCTTCTGCAAAAAACTAGCCCCAGTTACTGGGGCCTTACCGACTAGTATTTAATTTAATAGTTAATTGAACTGGTAAAAATCTCTAATAAAAATCTCTTATATGTGTCAGATAAAAATGAAAATCTGCTTTTGCGATTTCAATGTAAAGAAATCACAGCAGTATGTGCCTCTTTGAGTTTTCAAAATTTGCAGCAGAGACGCATCGAAAATGGTGCGAATTCGCACCGATAATTGCTTTAAACCACAAAAATACGACAAATTGTTAAAAACTATTTCTTAAAAAAAGAAAACCATTTGGTAACTTTAACATTAGGAATAACTTAAGATAATTCATGATTGACTAGATTTATTAATTATTTGATTAGTTTATGCTAGGGAACTTCCAACTAAAACTTCACCATCCTTATTTTCCTCACAAAGAACTATTCAACTACTAAATAAATTTACTAGCCTAGTTTATCTTTGACGCAGACTAACCACAGCCTCTTCCGAACTACGGAACAACTAGAATTTTATCCAGGCGAGTATGATTTAATTAAAAAAATAGTAAACCAGCATAAAAAAACTGTTGTGTGAAAATCAAAGTAGGGGAGGCGCAGGTTTGCAACGAATTCGAAAAGGGGGGCGTAGGATGAGCACAGTTGAGACTCGCTGGAACGACAAAGCAGCAGCCAATGTTATTGCAAACCACTCTACAATAGACATTAACCCATTAAGGACGAGCGGCCCAAAGTAGATAGATTAAGAAAGTAACTTGGGAAAAATATTGTTTTTGAACCTGGCTCAGGAACAGTTCAGCGACAAGGTGTCATATGGCACCGCTAGGCATTACTGGGTTAATGTCGCAAGCAAAATACAACAATCACAGTTAGTCAACCCAAAGTAGTCCATGAATAAAATTATGGCATAGCCTTCAGAACAATGCTTTGGTCAATAGCATAAATCATAAGCATATAGTGGTGGTGATTATGGATGAATTTTGAACAAAAACTACCAAAATCAGAATCTTTAAAAAGAATGTTGTTTCAATCTTATTGTACGACTGTGAAACAGGGCTCACAACCGCTTGACTGGAACCCTCAGGGACGCCGTAAGAGAGGACGTACTATATCGTCATGGAAAAGAACACTGAACAGCGAGGTTGGTGCAACAGGAAAGTCGTGGAATGAACTGAAGCTCATCGCGAAGAATCATACAAGATGGAAATGCGTAACTGACGCCCTATGCTCCACTGGTAGATAAAGGAGCAACAATATTATGGGTGAACGCACTCGGAAAAGTAATGGTAAGTGCTTGGAAATTACATCGTATGTTAGCAAAACAAGAAAACGCGAAACTACTTATTCAACTTGATTTTCGTTTTGCAGTCACTTCCAAACAGTAAACTTCCGAAATGGAATTTCCAATATTGAAGACTGAAAACGTCCATCCAGTCTTTCACGGATCACCGAAAAAGTGCACGTTGTACAAAGAAGCCTTCAAAACAAATGTAGCTGCTGCAAAGTGTGCAAAAACTAGCTATTTTGCATGTAAAAAGTGTAATGTTTACTAGCACATCAATTGTTTCTTCGATATCACCGATAAATAAACATAATTAAAAAAATAAAAAAAGGACTATGTACATTGATCGCGTTTCGCAGACACAATTTAATTCGCCACAGCTACATTACTAATGTATTTTTGACAACTATGCATAAAATTTTTATAAAAAAATTGAAAATTATTTGATGCCTTGTATGCAGAAATGCTATGGCAACCCTAATGTGTATGAGCTCAGAATGCACAGCTGATTTCTTAATTTCGTTGTAAGAAAAAGTTTTTATTGTATATTTTTGCGAATTTGTGAGTTTAGTTGTAGAACAAGTTAAACATAGTGCTAGTAAAATAAATATATGTAAAATTAATGATGCTACAATTATGAACCGCTTTGAATATGTGGAAGCGCGACTGCATGATAATGAAACGTTTGTGAGTCGCGATAGAAATGTTAAAATTTATGATGGTGACGAGAAGGTAAATAAGTAAAAGTACTTCCCTATTTCATGAATCACTCTTAAGCATTTCCTTCTTTATCACTCCACAGACGCAATTCGAAGAGGGTGAAGTGGTGCTAACTACTCATCGCCTTTTTTGGGGTCGTCCAGGTGAAATAGCTCGCGCTGCGGTTACACTTTGCCTCTCACTGCACTATGTGGCCTCGCTAAGTGAAGAACAAGCCAGCTCCTATTTCTTCGGGCGTAAGACACGTTACATTCTACATTTACGTGAACCCGTGTCGGATAAAGCGCCAGGACCGCTAGATACTAGTCGAGCTTCACATATTAAACTCTCAGGGAAGAATGGTATTAGCATAGAGTTTAGTAGTGCATTGCGTGAAACGATACAAGCTAGAATATGGGAGGTGACTGTAATACCAAGGCCCATAACAGGCAGCAGTGGCACCGGCACAACAAATACAATGGTTGATGTTGGTAATGCGCGCATCAAAATGCGTACTGGCATTGGAGGTATCGAACGCTCCATTGAGGCTAAGGCCAAGGAAACAGATGAAAATATTGCCTTGGCTTTTCAGGATCTCAGCGTTTTAATGGCAATGGCCAAAGATATGGTTGGTATTTCAAAAGTGATAAGTAGAAAAATACGGGAACAGAAAGGTGAAATCTCCGATGATGAGACAGTGCGTTTTAAATCATACTTACTAAGTTTGGGTATTGATGATCCAGTTACACGAGAAAATTTTACCAGCAATACAGAATATTACAAGAGTTTAGCTCAGCAAATATGCGAAATGCTGTTGGATCCAATTGAGGTATGATGCTTTAATTATGTTTTCTTATGTTAATTACGTTAATCATCCTTTCACCGTTTTAGGAACATGGTGGCATGATGTCGCTTGCTGATGTCTATTGTCGAGTAAACCGTGCACGTGGGCTTGAACTACTCTCGCCCGAAGATCTTATGCACGCTTGTCAGCAATTAAATGGTCCTATAAAATTGCGAGTATTTCCTAGTGGTGCTATGGTGCTTCAGTTGGAGTCTCAAGATGATGAACTTGTTGCAGCTGATACGCTAGAAAAAGTAGAGGCAGCCGAATCATTGGCCGTAGAAGAACTTGCGAAACAACTTAGTATTTCATTGCTGCTGGCAAAGGAGCGTCTCTTAGCAGCCGAACGTTTGGGCAAAGTATGCCGTGATGAATCAGTGGAGGGATTGCGTTTTTATCCCAACTTACTGCTGCACAATCTAAATGTTGAAGAAACGTAAAAAAAATTTATACTTACAACGAAATTATTGGCAATAAACTAAAACCGAAATCAGTAGAGTTATTGTTTCCATTTAATTATATTTTATTTCTTGCTTTGAAATCAAAATTCAAATAAACTTTCTTCTCATATATTCACTTTCGTTTTCTTTATAATTATTTCGTAATTTTAATTAATAAATAATTGCATTTAATATTTTCAATATTTGCTTTTAATATAGTTTTTTTTTTTTTTTTTTTTTTTTTCTTTTTACATTTACATAACAAACTTAATTTATACTTTACTTTTTATATTTTTATGAAGTCTTTAAGTAATTTTCTCTTAGTATTTTGCTTTGCATTGATTTTTTTGTTTGTTTTTGTTTCGTATTTTTTTAAAACAAAGAAAATTTAATTTTCCAATGCGCTTTACCATTTTAAATTTTGCTTTGCCAATTTTGCCTTGTTATGTGATTTGTTTTCTTAACTTTGCATTTATTTGATAATCTAAAATGTTTTAAATTTTTTTATTTGTCAAATTTTTATTAATTTTTTGCATATCGTTGATTCATTTTCAAGAATTAAGTAGGTTTTCTTTTCATTTTTTTTTTATATAAATATACAATAAAAATAATTAAAAATTAAAATTTAAATGCGTTTGGTTCAATTCAATAATTACATACATACAACACCCGTCCGTCACTTGTTCAGTAAGTACATCATTTATTTTTGTTGTATTTTTCCTTTGTTTTTATTACTTTTATTTTTATATTGTACACGTAAATATGTATTAAAATATTAAACATTCAATGGTATTTGTTTGTTTGTTTGTTATGAATTATTACTAACTTGCTACTATTTAATTTTTAAATATGTATATGCAGTTCTTGTAATGTTGGAAATAAATAATATTTTAAATAAATTTACAAAAGGATTTTCATTCAACAATTTCCGGTTGCATAAAAGCTGCAAGGAAAATTAATTTCATAAAAGCTTAAAATTAAATTACAGTGCCATTTTCTTTCTTCAATAGTTTTCTCAAGCAATATCAGAGCTTGGTACTAGACAACAAACCTTTCATGGGAACCACAGTGACAAACAAAGACACGCGTTCAGAGAGAAGTGTTTGGGTCCTAAATCAATAATTTTAAGGCTGTGGGAAAATATCCTAGCGTTTTTCACGAAGTGATTTATGTAATTGATCAATGTATAGAATTTAATCTGGGAAGGAAGTACTAAAAACTACTATTTTGCAACGCGATCAATGCACTACTCGAACGTTATGATCGTTAGAGATTGTACTGTTTGATCAAGCTCAAATGGGCAAGGACAAGAAAATCGCCATCTTTTGCTTGTCGGGAAAAATAAAGAGGAACCAGCGACGAACTTACTTACTGAAGAAGAAACAGGGGCCCTGGCCTGAATCCGGCAGTACTCAAAAAGGAAGACATAAAAGAGAGACTAGAAATCTTTACTAATACTCTAGAACTGTGGGAGACCAAAACGATTCTAAGTATTGGTCACAACAAAAACAGTTTGTGTGGATTAGCTGATATTCTAGAGAAGCTGAGAAAACACCTCAGAAAAACTTTAACTGTGAATAACAACCAGACATATAATCCACATAATAATCACAAAAGATTGTAGTTGTATTATTTGCATCAGACCTTAGGAAGTTTTAGCGAAATGATTCACAGAAAATTGTATAGCTTTAAAGAAGACAGATTCTGCAAATACAAGAATCAGAGAACGGGGCTGTATGAAGTTCTTCTACATAGCGAGATTAAATGAGAACAATATATGAGGCGCTTGGTTTGATTCGACGCCAACTAAATTACTGTGCAGAGAGTAAGGATTCACATTAAACTCAGTTTCAGTTAGTGAAAAAAATTGGCTTGATCCACTATAATTCTGAACGCCTCATATATCTTTTGGACTCTACACTTAAAGCGACGCAGGATGTACTCATTTGTTCTGCCATTTCATGCACACATAAGGAGGGCAGAACGTACAAGTATTCAATTATATACTTTTCATCGGCGATGTCTGTGTGGATGTTTGCCCGATAATATTCGTAGGTAATGATATCCATGTATGTATACATACATACATGGATATCATTATGAATATCATGTATACATACTACTATCCATTCATGTTGTGTGAGTTATATTTATACACAATTCATTTATGTATAAATTTGACAGATATTTGTGTTTCTGATGTTTACCCTTAGCCTCCCATCTGTAATGTTTTAACTTAAAAAGCATTTTAGACTGGACTTGAACTTAATAAAAAACTTCCCATTTTATTTCCGAATCTAGTTTCAATAGAAGCCGTTAATTTTTCCAGTAAAGTATCTATCACGTCTGCGGTGGGACCAACACTATATTTTTCTTTTTTTAATTTTATTTCTACTTATTTCTAAGAGAACAATGTTAATCATGAAAAGGAAACTTGGACAGAAATAGTCAACCACACCTCTCCTATGGTATGGCCATATTGAGTAAACGGTCAAATAGGGAATGCCAAAATCACCTCACCGTTTTGGTGTCAGCGGCCCAAATTCACCCTTAAAAAGTTATTCATTTGTCATTTAATTTTTTTAAGGTGACAAATCGCCGTAGATTTTTTTTAGTCTGGTAATTGTTGGGACTTAGAAATGTGTCTCTCATTATTGGCTACTGGTCTGTTCCATCAGATTATTTTTCGTACAAAAATTGTGTCAGTAAATCACCAATCGAAAAGCAAATCTATTCCCAAGGAGTCTTTTTAACTACATATTAAAACGACTGCAAGCATGAACGGCTGTGTTAAAGAAAGATGTAGAAAAGTATGCTGAAAGGCAAATCAAATGAACACATAAAAAATTAACAATCCTGACAAGTACGAATGTTTCATGTTCAAATTGTTCCAATCTTGGCAGCTTAACCCTATCAAGATTTTCGTACACATATGTGTACATGAATTTAAACATTTTTCCTGACTTTGATTTAAATGCCAACCAAACAATTTTGGTATTGACATCTTTGTTGTTTTTTCCTCTATCGCTTGGAATTTATTTTGTTACAGTCGAAACTATTGTCTTTTATGGGACAACGTCACTTTCTTTAGTGGTTTTTTTTTTTGTCACTTTCAACTTACAATCGAAGCATAACCGTCGAAACTATTGTCTTTTATGGGACAACCTCACTTTTTTTAGTGATCTTTTTCTTTTTTGTCACTTTCAAAAAATTATTAAAAATACTAAATAATAAAAATATGTGTAATAGAACCTTCCTCTATCGATAGAGACACATTTTGTGTAAGTCGGAGTATTTTAAAGCTCCCTGGACTTTTTTTTGTACAAATATGTGTACATCGCGTACGGCTAAACCTGGACTTCTAAAAATCCGTGAATAGTTTTTTTTGACTAATTGGGGGCTCCTAAACACGAAAATCAGCATCTCGAATTCTAACACGGGAAGTACACATTCTCCTGAGAGGGTTAAGGAGTAAAACGTAGAAAGAAGCAGTTAATAAAATTTGGCAGGGAATAAAATAAATCAGCTCTATTCTAAATATTCTCGAAATGAAATCCATGGGTAAATTTGCTCCTTTTTTTCCTATAAGAATACGGGGGAAAGACACAGACACCATACGATCTTGCTTGCACCCGTGTAAACAGTCACATTGTTTTTCAAATATTTTTTTCCCCACGGAGAAATTATATCAATTGGTGTTGGCAGCAAAACTGTGAAGAGAACGTTGTAAAAATTTTTGTTTTTCCTGTGTTTACTGTTTACGTCAGGTGATTTTGATCATTTATACCAGTACATCAGTAATGTGTTTTTGTTGTGACTTTGTACTTGTTGTGCGCTGCCACAAACTCTTAGAATTTCGCCATGATTTTTTTCTCAATACTTAAGTAAATGGGAACGTTAGGTCGCAATTTTAGAGAATTTGACGAATGCTTGGGAAGAAAAAATTATACAAAGGATATTTTTTTTTTGAAACTGATACCTTTAACACTTATGCAACTTTAAGCAGTGATAGCAATTGTAATAACTTCAAAATCATAAAAATTAAAAACAAATCAAAAATTTACCAAGAGTAAAGTTAAATCAAATTAGTAAAAAAAGAAAACAAACTAAAAATCTTTCAAAATAAAACAAAGCGTTTTTTTTTTTTTTTTTGTCATAGTTTTTGTGTTTTTAATAATTTTTGTTAAAATTAATTTATTTTTGAAAATTAATATTAATTAAATAAACAATAATTGAATGCTATATACAATAAATAATAAATGTTATTTTTTTGTTTTGTGGTTTTCATGTAGTTGTGATTTGCATCTTGTTTCTCGTCGATTATATTTTATACATACATTAATTAAAAAAGAAATTTCACAATTTTTTATTTTTAATTTTCGCTTTTCGATTTTTAACAATATCATTTTGTTCACTTTTTTACACAAATAAAGAGTTGAAGCGTTTTCTCCCATCGAATACAAAAGAGACAGAGTGTGTGTGTGTGAGGTTGAGTGTAGATAAAATGAGACAAATACCAAACACGGTCATGAGTGATGAATGATGATTAGATGAATTTGAAATTGAGTGAGTTTGAGTGAGAGAAGACTGATGGATAAGATTACATTGAAGACGAAAAAAAAGATCAAATTGTTATTTCAACTCTCTCACTTTCAACTCCATTCTCTTCTTAAATTTTCGCACAAAATTATGCAAAATAATTCATATGTTTTTATTTATTTTGCAATTATGTGCGTTGTTTGTTTTTAATTTTACTTTTTTTTGTCTTTACTATAATATCAGTTGTTTTTGTAGTTGTTATTTTAGCTTTAAATTTATGAAAATATCCTGCACTCATTTTGTCGTCCATTTTGACAAAGTTCTATTTTTTTCCTTTTTCAATGATTTTTAAATTTCTGTTTTCTATTAAATTAAAATAATAATATATATTTATTTATATGTATTTGTTTTTAATTTACTTTAATATTTTCTTTATTTTTTAATTACTTGGAAAGACTAAACAATTCAGGTATTTGGTAAGCAATCTTAATGCATTTTTCTTCTTTTTTATAGTAATTTAAATTTTAAATTAATTAATATTAAATAATTATTAATTTACATTTTTACAAATATAATAATCGATCTAATTATTGTTTGTTTTGTTTTTCACTTAAAACTAATTAAATTAATATTTGCTTTCTCTCATAACTTTAGTTTTGCGTTTTTCTTGTTAATAAACTCTTGTTCTTTTGTTCAGTTTTCAAATTGTTTTTGCTTTTTCTTCCTTTCTTTTTTTTTGTAGAATTTACAAATATTTCTGCTTAAATTTTAGTAATATATTTTTAGAGTTTATTTTTATGAATCAGTTACTTTTTCTCAGGTTTTTGTTTTTTTTTTTCAAGTTGAAGAAGTTGGCAATTATTTCTTAGTTTTGAGTTTTTACTTTACTGTTATTTTTTTTTATTTTTAGTTTTATGGACCAAAGCTCAAAAGAAAGTCTAAACCACGAAAGCAAAATAGTGGAAGAGAAAATAAAATAGAAAGCTGAGAGAAACTTAAAGATTGAGAAATTCAAAATTCCATCAATATAATTGCAAAGATTAGAGACAATATACATATATTGTTTTACAGCCATGTTTTAAAATTCTGAATTCCGATCGAAATCATCTGTCAATTCATCAGAATTTATATTTGAAAATCTTGAGAGCCATTCTTCGGTAAAATAAATTACTGATACAATTTTAAATGTGTTCAATAGAATTATTTGCTTTAACTTTCACAGTGAAAGTTTTTAATGGAAAACAAATCAAAGCATTTTCCTGAAAAGCTTGGAATTGTATTTGATTTCGATATCGAAAAATATGCAAAATATCCAAAAAAAAAAAAAAAAAAGACGAAATGATTTCTAAGAAATTAGTAATATTTAAACTGGTTCACTTTTACCAACAACATGCTCTGACTACTGTGTATATGCGAAATATGCGTCAGGAACATTATCCATAATTTACATGTACTTTTAGCGTGTTGATCTCGATGGCGTACTCAGTGATGCATTTGTTTTGTGTAGTTTAAGAGGTATTATGATTTAATTTTGAAAAAATTCGAATATTTTGGACTTGTATTTTTAAATATGCAAAAAATATAAAAGCGCATTAAAAGCGAAAACAATTTGCCCACGTTAAAATTAAATTAAAAAAAAAAAAATTTCAAACTTTTCTCATATATCTTCTACGTTGTGATATACATTGATTTTAATACGTTTTGCCTTCTCATTTCAACAGAAACAAAATAATATGAAAGCAAATAAAGCAATTTTTGATAACAAAAAAATATTGCACGCTAAAATGATCAATTTGAAAGTGATGTAATTTCATTTTATTCAATATTTTCGATAAATTTGTAACATTCTCGGCTCTATTTAACTGGATTGATATCTAGTTTGAAATATTCAGTGGCAAATTATTTTTCCGGCTTTTAGCTTTGTATCTTTTAAAAATATAAGAGATATAAAATACAGATGGATTTTTTTTTGATTTTTGTAAACGCTGGCGGTGAAAAACAAAATGATTAACAAATGTTTATCATAGAAATAAGATATGAGATGCCTGATGCAAAAAATAATGTTACATAAATTTAGAATATAATTTGAAAAAGTTACATAAATATATAGCAAATATAACAATTTAATTTTAAAATTGATAACCTTTAATTGCTTGATATTATGATTCGATACATGGACAATTTTCTGAGTTTTAAATGAGTTGTTATAATTGAAACTCTAATCATTTGCAAAATTTTTCTTCTTTTTTTTTTTGTAAATAAAAAACTTCTACTAATGTATTGCAATTTATAAATAGCACATGAAAAATTAAAAGAAAAAACTAAATATGGCAATTGATTTGCATTTTGTTTTTGCTTCTTTTTCTTTCTCTGGTAACAATACAAAAACATGCAACATAAATTATTGTATTAATATTGTATTTAGTTATATTTTTGAAATATATATCGTATATTTCTAAGTTTTATCATTTCTTTTTATAAATAATCACAATTATTAGTTATATATATATATATATAGTTGTTATTTTTCTTTTTCATTTAATACATAATAATAATAATGCAAGCAATCGTGAAGCAAATAATATTGTTTAAAAAAATAACAAATTATCATAATAATTGTTGTTGTATTTTGTAGTAATTAATAAATAATTTAATGCTATTTTTTATAATAATAATTACAATTACTATTATTTCCAAATTGTACATTGCGCTATTAAAAATATAATAATAGATTTTTGTTGGGTTTTTTTTTTTCGTTTGTTTGTTGTTTGATTAATTACATAATTATTAAATTTTACTAACAATAAAAAATTAATTTCAATTTGTTGCAATTGCTTAGAACTTAAATTAAAAGAAAAATGGTTTAAAAATGTAAGCGCGCAGCTGAAAGAACTTAACACTAAATAGAAGTTATACTAAGAATATGTTTTTGTTTTGTTTCTTTTTTTTTAATATTAATAATTAATGATAATAATAATAATATATGTATATAAATTAAGCATTTGTTGTTTTTAAAAAGTAAAGAGTTTCTAAAATATACTTTAATTAATGTGTACACAAATTTAAATATTGCTTAAACAGTTTTTGTATGATTCTTTTATTTTTGTTTTGTGATATACTTGTGAATTTTGAAAATGCAAATTGTTTTTTAATAAATTTTTTTAAATAAAATGGAAACACAACTTCTCTTTTACTGGCGAGGAAGGAAAGGAATTATGAAGGAGAAACAAGAAAGATAAACAGAGGTAATGATTGAATTGAGCAAGCTTTCTGCAACATATGCTGGCAGAAAAATCTATGATGAAACCTGTTGATGCATGAATGGTAAATATTTTCATTCAAGAGTACAACATTTTTTTTGTAAAGGAGCCAAGTCGATGCTAATAATGCAAGCATAGTGTAGAATAATCATAAAATACAATTAAATATTGTAAAAATAATTAAAAAAAAAAACATTAACGGCCAATGAGCTCGAGCACAAATCTGGAAATAAGAACTTATTTTATCTGCGATTATAAGTTTGCTCAACACTGTTCTAAAAACAATGCTGACCAAAAGATACAGCATAATTCGAGCTGTTTCAAATCACATCATTTTTTCAAAAACTAGAAAAATTTTGCGATTTTTTTTTTTTAGATATTTGTTTATATATTTCGATCCAATAAATTTTTTTTTTTTAATAGTTATACATATTTCTATTCAAAATTCGGTTTTATTTAAAAATATACTTAAGTGTGTTGTCCTCATTTTTGGTCAAAAAGAATTAAAAATCCAAAATACAAAATCCTTTAAAATGTAAAAATATGCAAAAATTTTATAAAAATTTAAACGTAAGCCGTAAAAGAAAATCTTTAGCCGCTTTAATAAACGTTATTGACATTTATGAGCGTAAAAATCTTATTGAATATGTCATAGTGAAAACCGGACGCTCAAATGATCTTTGGTCTTTCTTCTTGTTTTTTCAACTCTCTGATAAAAGCATGTTTGCAGAGGATCATTGGTCAACGCTCACTAAGTAACTTTCGTTACCCGTGAATTTGTGAAAAGGTGAAAAAGTTAGACTTGCACTATTTATTCACAGCGTACGTAACTTCAACGCATTCATTTTTTTATTAAGTATAATGTTGATGTTGCTGCAATGTCAGTCTATCTCTTTTTGAGCAATTTTTTGTGGTTTTCCACCCCTAATATCGGTTACATTCGTCGTTCATATGTTGATCTAGAATATATGAAGAAATATCATCTTTGGTTAAACAGCAAAAAAAATATTAATTATGAATCATCATTTCCTTTCCTTTTCGAAATTTAAGTTTTCTTTTTAAAGTAAATAAATGGAATTGAAATGATATTCCACTAACAGCAGCTTTATGAAATAATTGAAAAAAATCTGCACATTTTTAGTTTTTTTTTAAATAAATACAATAATTCCCTCATTTACCAAATTTTAAAGTCAATTCTTTTATATTATATAATTTATATATATCATAGATATATAACATTATACATTTCACATCAGTATTTAGAAAATTACAACTTGATTTCATATTTCAAATTAATTTCAGAATATTCCATTTGTATTTCAGAATAGCCATATTTCAATTCAACTTCATCATTATTATTCCAAAGTGATTTTAGAATAGAATATTTCATTTGCAGTTTAGAAAATTTAGAATTTACTTCAGAAAACCATTAGAAGCTCTATCTGAAATTTGTAGTATAAATGAAATTTTCTTCAGTATTTTTGTAATACTCTAAAATCAATATGAGTAGATTTCCATTAAAATTGACCGGCCGTAATTAGAGATCACGTTTCTTAGTTATGAGCACATGAGTCTGTCATGCTTGCATACGATAACGATACACTTTCTCAAATCGGTAGCGAGTTAACTATTGAAACAAAATTGAATTGCTCGGAAATAAAAGAAAACGTTTAAATTATACTATCTTGTTGCTGTTTAATCGCTGAAATTTATCAAACCTTTGTGTGCAAAGATTAGGTTTTTTTTGTTGCTTAATGCCGTTGGATGAACACAGTGCAGAGTTTATCGTTTAAAGTTTTTCTAATATTTGCATATAAGAAATACCTTGAGATCTTTGAAGTAGAAAATTTGTAGGATCCTAGCCAGCTTCATCCACGGGCTCATCTCACAGGAATCAAGATGACAAAATTTGCTGTGTGGGGCATTGTTTTTTTTTTACGACTTAACGAATTCAATGGCAATATCTCTTGGTGTGGGAAAAGAAAAAACTACAATTATATAAAAAAAAAGTATTTTTTTATATCAAGAAACATGGTTGCATCAAAAATAATAATTTTTGCAAAGTATAATCAATTATTAAAAACTTGACTTAAAAACTATTGATATTATTATAAACAACGACTTTAGCCACCTAAATTTACAATAGAAGTAGAGAATTCACAAAAGAAATCAAATTATTTATAAATTTTTGAAATCAATCAACAGTTAAAGGAGGGAAGGATAGTCAAGGGGAGCTGGGAGCGTGGATGAGAGGAATTTTTTTTTTTTACAAATTAAAAATGTAAATACTAATTTACATAAATTGTAGTCATAGTAGTAGCAGTAGAATTGTGTAGTAATTTATTTAGGTAGTATGTTGTAGAGTTTTTGCTTGCTGTTATTTTCTTCTTCTTCGCCATGTTTGTTTTTAGTTTTTTGTTTTTCTTGCTATTAATTTTATTTATTTACATCAGTCGCTGACCTACGCCGATTCGCTGCTGCCTGCTGTTGTTGCTGCTGCTGCTGCTGTTGCTGCTGTTGTTGTTGCTGCTGCTGTTTAACAGCTGCAGCAGCTGCTATTGCTGTTATAGTGCGTTGGCTAAGATTTCCTGTGGCCGTTGCAGTGCGGCCAGTTATTTGTATATGCTGTTGCTGTTGTTGATGCTGTTGCTGCGCTAATTGCTGCCCAATAATAACAGTATGCTGCTGTTGGTGATTTTGTGGTGCCGTTTGTGATGCTGCCGATGCGGTAACTTGATTTAGGATGCGATGTTGCTGTTGTTGTTGTGGTGCTTTTATTGTTTTCAGTTGCAGTTTTTGTGTTGACATCACAATAGGCGTGGCAGTTAGATTAGCTGTTGTCGTTATGGCATTTGAGGTTGTTGCTGCAATTGATAAAATTGTGATGGGTATGGAAATAGTTGGTAGAAAGGTGAATAAAATGATTATTAAGTTGAAATTGCATTGCCATTACAATCAATTTGGTTACGAGTATTTCTTACCATTCATAGGCGTGGTTGCAATTTTCAACGTTGATCCACCAATGTTACGTTGCGTTGTTATTAACTGACGATTTCCTAATTGCTTTGTGCCCACCACTTGTATATTACGCGGCCGCTGTTGAATTGTGCCCACCAACTGTATGGATTGATTGGTGCCACCAGAAGCGCTACTCACACTTATTGTTTGTTGTTGCTGCTGCTGTTGTTGTTGCTGTTGTTGCTGCACAACAACACTGCTACCTGCAACACCACCACCTGAGGTACGGATTGTTTGAGGATTTAGTTTTTGTACACCGGGACCAACAAATTGAGCTGGAATAAAAGGGGAAGTCGCGGGTTTTTGTTTTTGTTTTTGTTTTGGTTAAATGAATTGGTTTGTTTTGTAGTTGTTAGTTATGCGAAAAAATGCGTAAATTTCTCTCTAAATTTTATTTTCTTTTGTTAGTCAAGTAGTTTGAACTGCAAAAATTTTGAATAGAATTTCTTACTGGGGATTTCAAAAAATGCCAAAAAGATTCTATTTTTTAAAATTGAATTTATATTTATTCGTGAGAACAAGAACGAGATATGGCGAAATGGGGGGGTGCATTTTGATGAAATCTTACAGGTTGCGTGCATATTTCTCTTTCCAAAATCAAAAGTTAAACTAAAAACAAATAAAAAAAATGTAGTTGGGTAATGGAAATGCGTGGAAATGCATGTGTCGCAGGGAGTGGGGAAAAATAATGAAAAATGCAAAAAGAAAAGAATTTGTGTAGTTTTGCAGTTTAAATGGAAATTTGTCAGTTTTTTTGTTTTGGATTTTTTTTTTTTTTTTTTTTGTTTCATAAAATAATATTTATAAATACAATAAATTATAGAAATAATATTATTTTAATAATAATAATTTTTAAAGCTAAAACGAAAATTAAACAAAGCAAATTAATCTTCAGTTTCGCTTTAGTTAAAAATATTGGGCAAATAGGCGTGGCATACTTCATACAAAAGTGCTATACAATCGCGCTTAAAGGCATGCCAATTTATAGACTTGGTTAAGGTTTTAAAAAGTTTGTTAAATTTATGTTGCAAAAACATCTTTCAACGTTTTTAGTATTAGTATTAGTCACAATGAGAAATACTCACATAGAGTAATGCAATAATCTTCACCACAAGCGTCGATTTTAAGTAATAATTTCCAGCATTAACTGAGATGTTTTCAGTTTTTTAAGTAGGTAATATTTTCTGATTAAAAACCATGGCATAATTATAACAGGTGATAAACTACGTGTAGGTGTACCAATCCTAGCATTATACACCAACGCTAGCTGTCGCATCTTGCATAAAAAGGAGCTGAGTGGTCGTATACCAGTTACTACTGGAGTTTGGCAAGATTGCGTGCTATCACCTCTACTCTTCAACATTGTCTTGGAAGTTGTGATGAGCAAAGCTACACGCGAAACTAAAGGAATAACGTGGGGACTAAATGGACGGCTCGAAGATCTTAATTACGCTGACGATATTTGTCTTATGGCTCACAATTTTGTAGACCTGTCAAATAAATTAACACTGGTAGCACAAATTGCTGCATAAGTAGGCCTGAAAATTAACATTGGCAAAACAAAGGTAATGCGTGTAAACACTAACTGCACGCAAAAATTCCAAATCAATAACGTAGAGCTCGAAGACGTAGACTCCTTTTGCTTTTTGGGGAGCATAATATCTGCTAATGGTGCCTCAAAAGAAGACATCGAAAACCGTGTAAAAAAAGTGAAGCAAGCTTTCGGTGCTCTCAATGCTGTGTGGAACTCCACTATCATCACACGGCGCACAAAAATAAAAACATTTAACTCCAACGTGAAGTCCACTCTTTTGTACGGCTGCGGAACCTGGAACCTTGCAGCATCTGACCTCCAAACGCTGCAGGTTTTCACTAATCGTTGTCTCCGCAAAATATTGAGAATTTTCTGGCCCGATACGATCTCAAACACTGACCTGTGGTATCGCTGTAACCAGACACCAATGCGCTTGGAAATCCTGAAAAGGAAATGGGGCTGGCTCGGGCACGTGTTAAGAAGAGACCAATCCGACATCACCCGCAACGCAATTGACTGGAACCCTCAGGGCTGCCGACGCAGAGGCAGACCAGCAATGACCTGGAGGAGGAAGGTGACGACGTACTCAAGACCAACAGAGCCTGGAGTGAAATCAAGAGACTAGCGCATGACAGAGAGAAATGGAGGAACCTTGTTGCGGCCCTTCGATCCCCGCGGAGCCATAGTAACATATATATATATATATATATATAAACTACGTCAACACTCTCTTACTCTTTTTTATTATTTTTTTCTATGGAGAGTTACAAACCGGTAAAAATCATTGCTTACGTTTTGTTGCTCCCAATGAATTTCTTCTTGTATTTTTGACATTTCTGGGTCTTTGCAACAACAAAGCAGTGTGCTGTTGTTGTTTTGCTGTACTTATTGTAATGCTGCTACCATGTTAAATTTCACAAAACTATGAAAAATGTTGAGTTTCACTCTTTCTATTTTTAAAATTATGGGCCCCTAAGCCGTCACTAGGAATACAAAGGAAACTTCAATATCAATGGGTTATGATAGTTTAGTTGGATCAGTTGAAAAATTTCGTTTTTCAATTTTTGAATTTAAAACAAACATAGAAAAAAAAATATATTCTCAAAAATCCTTCCAACAACACTATCTCAGATCGCCGCTGCTATTCACTAGATGAACAGCACTATTGCTTATCAGGTATAATTCTATTGTGTAACGAACTTTTATGGTGCCTGGAGTCTGGAGTCAGCTACAGACGTAGAAGGGCTCGCTTATGGCCCAGAAATAGATAAATCTATGTAAGTCGAAAAAAAAATTGAACTATGAAAAAGATAATCTTAAAATTTAAACCGGATTATCTCACAACAGTAGTTTTTGAGAAAAGTAGTTGTGGTGTCCGAAATTTCTCAAAAAGTATTTTGCAATTTTTTTTTATAATAAAGCAAGGTCTGAATGAAGGATTTTTAACAGGGACGGGAAATAGCTATTATGAAATTTTTTGTGAAGGAAAAAGCTGCCCAAAATTAAAAAATGTTCGTAAAAATCACTGCGTTACGTAATAGATAGAGAGTTCAAAATTATTAATGTAGAAAAATTAGTCGAAAATTGCCTTACGTAATATGCGAACGGTCCCTTATACTAAATGACCAGCGACACAACCTAAGAGAATCAGGGTGCGTTTGAGTGAAGTAATTGTTAATAGTCAGGTTTGAATTAGGCCTCGCCCTCAACTAACTTTAGAGATTTTTTTTTTTTTGTATTTTATGTATAGTTTAATTCACTGAATAAAATAATAAAATTTATCGGCAATTATTAATCAACTTTAAAAATATTCTTCATAAAATAAAAGTTACCGGCAACGTACCGCTAGGGAGCGGTTTTTATGGACATAAAAATTAAGAAAACGGCAAAAAAGGGCACTAAAAATAATAATAAAAAAATAAATAAAAACAAAAAATTGGAAGTCAGTTACAATTTAAAAATTCTTTATTTTATTAAAAAAAAATGCTTCATGCATTTGTGCTCACACAAACATTTTAATTTTTAAACCAATGAAAATGGAGTTTGTATAAAGCAAGGCTAAGTCGAAAATTTTTTATGAATGGCGCAGCGTCAATTACAAAATGAAAAAAAAGACATAGGGACTCGTCATATAAAGTTACAGATGAGTTTACCTTTTCAAAATTTCTACAATCAAAATACATCGTTTTCAACCAATGGGCTAATAATAACCTTAGTAATATGATGTCAAGCTTTCTCAGCCATTTCATCAATAAAAACGTTGGTTTCTCCAACTTAAGACCGGATTTACAAAAGAGCTTTACTATAGTCGTCATGAAAATAATTTTTTTTGAACTGCTGACTCATCGGAAACTTTCTTCTTTATTGTATTTCTCAAAAAAATTTTTGAATTTCGGGCTGTGGAGCTTTTTCAACGGTATATTACACGTCACCACAATTTAGGCAAGGTAGCGGTAAAATACGTTATTTTTTACCCAACGTTAGAAGTTGTTATTTATTTGCGCTTTCTTTTTTACATTTATCGCCTTAGTATGTTTCTCTCGGTTTACGCCCTGCTGCACATATTTTTTTCGTGGCATACTTTTAACAGTGTAAACGAAGCATTAAAATTAGCGAAAGATTAAAAAGGCAAAGTGGGTAGAAAACCCAAAAAAGAAAAGCATTTTTACTTAGAAAAAATGTACCGAAAATTCGGGAAAAACTTTGAATAAAAAAACTAAAAAGGCAACATAAAATTTATATATTTGGAATCAGGGGGCTTGAAACTCTTATCTATATATTTATTAGTATAACAACATCCTTATTCTAGAAGATCCAAAAGTGCTACACTATCATATTTAATTTATCAATTTAACGAGCTTGACGAGTAGGTTAGCCAAAAATAATCAGATTTAAAATCGAGTGGGAAGTTTTTTTGAAATTCGCTCATTGAACAAATACAAAATTAGAGACAAGACATAAGTAACGGCACCTCTCAGAATTATCTGTATACACAACACAACAAACACCAACGAGTAGTTTGGTTCTCTTTTGATATTTGTTTTTTCATAAAGAGAATGGAATTCAGGTTCAGCGACAAATTTACAAACACCTACTTGATTCTGCTTTTTTTTTTGTTTGTTAGCTTGTTTTTTTTTTAATAAAGAGATTTCTTCCGCAAAAAAAAATAGCCCCGGTTACCGGTGCCTTACGGACTAGTATATTCTATCAGTTATCACGTAGGAGAAAATATTTATGTTATGTTTTAATAGTTATGTTGCAACATTTTTCAAGAAAATCTTATAACTGTTGCGTCCCTGATTTTTAATGCCATTAATTTTTTTTAATGCGAAAACCTCAAAACTAGACCACTACATTCAGGCCCATGACAATACCTTATACTAATCCATTCTTTGGTTTTAATTTTTTAATAAGCAGTGATCGTTGCCACCACAAGTAATCTTGAAAAAAAGAGCTATGGTATATTCCCCTCATTACTCAATATTTATTCACAACTACTGAGAAATATGTACTATTTAATGGCATACATACATAACGCTCGTATCTTTTTTCCGACCAAAAACTGTATATTTCAACCAAAAATTTTTAAAAAACTGTATATTCCGCGGTATGAATTTTTTTCAATGATAATTAAAAGAGGAAAGCAATTTATCCATCATCTAAATCGTCTTCGTTCTCCATTTTCATATCTCCTTCTGTAGTTGTATTGAATTTGTGCTTTGGAGAAATTTGACGAAGCGATTTCGGCTTTGCTATGAGGTATTTTTAGAAATCAACGCATGGATATTACATTTGACGGCAAGAATCGCCTTCAATGTTTCCACTTCTCTCAAAAGTATATTCATAACGAGTTGCCATTGTTCTTTCAGACGTTTTGCATTGCGATTGATAAATTTGAATTCCATAGCTCTAAAAATTTTATATTTTTTTCTCAGTATAAACGTGGTATTTTGGTAAAAAAGGTGGTATGCGGTTTTGGAGTTGAAAAAATGGTATACTACCGCGAAAAACTGTATAGATACGAGCGTTGGGCATACATGATAATAAATGTTTAATAGAATGTTTTTAAGAAAAAATTAAATTTCTATGGAAAAGAAAGACAACCAATGGTAAAATCAATAAATATCAATTCAATATTTAAGACTATAGTGGAAATAAATAAAAAGTTCAAATGTCAAATATGTATAATGGTTTAATTTTCGGTTATATAATTAAGTCATAACTAAAAAAAATACTAAAAAAAAAATAAGTTTGACGATTTTTAATTTTGGACTTAGATTTCACCTTTGTTACTGTTAGTACTTTGGGGAAACCATTTTAGCTTGATGATTTTTGCACATCTCTTCGGTAATGTTTCGACTAGTACAGAGCATTGGGGCCGCAGTGATTTTATTCCATTCCTCCTGAATGAGTCATAAGAAAGCCTTATATGAAAATCTTTGCGCTGCCATGGTACTTTTTAAAATACTCCTAAGATTTTCTATGATGTTTAAATCGGGACTTTGGGTTGGTCACTCGAGAATTTTTATTTGGTTTTCATTTAGCCAAAACAGGGGTAAATTTTCACCATATCCATGGAGAAGGTGATTTTTAAGGTTGCCTTTGTGAATTTCATCAGTGGTTTTGCCATTGATTTGAACAATTGGACCAACTCCAGATGAAGTGGAATACCGCCAAACTATTTTCAAACAGTAATCTAAGTCCATTTATATCCTTAGTTGGATGGAGGTTAAGAAAACGACTGTCTTCATCAGGAAACATTTTAAGCGACTTTTAGCGCGTCAAATTTTAAACTGATTTACCACGAGAAAAAGTCCGCGCTTTTACGACTTTTCTAATACACTCCAGATTCTGGAAAGTTTTCCAAATGATCTCCCTCTTTGAGGGAGTGGAGCTCTTATTTTTAGTCAAGTTAATTACGAAAGAATATAAAATGACTTAATTATGTGTCTACATCCAATCTTACTCTTTCAACTGCCCACTGTGCGCAAAACACATCACACTTTTGTAATTGCCCTTCATATTTTCTAAGGCAACTAATGGTACCGTAAAATGAAGTTGTAAAAAATTCGTGGACTACTAATACAACATCTTTTTTAAACTCAGCATAAAATATTGTCCTAGTGAATTAATTATGTGGCCTTAATCCATTAAGGACGAGCGGGAACCAAAGTATGGATAGATCAAGAAAGTAACTTGGGGAAAAAATTGTTTTTGAACCTGGCTCAGGAATGGCTGAGCGACAAGGTGCCATATAGCACCGCTAGGCATCACTGGGTTAAGATAGAATTTATCACAAATAATTTGCTTTGTTTAATTTACGCACAGTTTGCAATTATAATTCAAACGAAAATTGAATTTATGTTTTTAAATTATTGTGTTATATTTTACTTACCAATTGGCAATGTGAGCATTGTAGTTGTTCCGCTACTTGTACCAGTACTACCAGCATTACCACTATTACTACCGCCCGACACTCCGCTACCACCACCACCGCCACTATTTGTAAGAACAACTGTTTGGGTACCGGTAGCAGTCGCCGTTCCAGCCGGCAAATTAACGATTGTGCCCGTGGGTGGTACATGTTGCGAGTGTTGCGATTGTGGTTGCAACGTAATTGTGTGTTGCTGGCCGGTGGCCGATGAAACAGGAACTGAGACCAAAAGACTGCGTTGTTGCATTTGTGGCTGTTGAATTCCGCTGCCAGAATTATTGCCACCACCACCACTAGAGACAACCGAAACCGTGGCAGTGTTTGATTGCTGCTGCTGATGGTGTTGCTGCTGCTGATGTTGCTGCACAGCAGCTTGTAAACTATTGCCAGGCAGTTGCAGTGAAATAGGTTGCGGCAGTCCGGGTATCTGCACTTGAACATTTTGCAAACCGGGAAAGTTCGCCATAGCACCATGCAGTAAATTAATGCCCTGTAAATTGAGTGTGGCAGTAGTGGTGGTTTGCTGTTGCTGTTGTTGCTGGTGATGATGTTGTGGTGACGGTGAAGGCTGTGGATGTGGACTAGACATTGGTGAATGTATGGACGATGTAGCAGGTGATTGCACAAGAGTTTTGGTGAGATATTGATGCTGTTGTTGTTGCGGCGACATGTTTGGCATTACAGCCACCGATGTCGACACATTGGACGAGCCGCTGTTGAGGCGTTCGAGCAATGCTTGGTTTTGTGTTGATGATTGCGAATGATCGGAACCGGACGGTGATGGTGTAGCATTACCGAGCAGTGATAAACTTGTGGATGCCACTGAGTTGCTGCTAGCAGCTTGAGGTATTGCAAAACCACTTGCATTTGATGCATTTGAATCGCTGCCGGGAGACGGTGCTGCCACGCCCACAACTATGGCATTTGGTGGAGCTGTTGAAGCGGAATCACGCCGCAACGCATTAGCCAACACACGTTGCTGCTGTACGCCACTATTGAGTATTTTAATGCTGTTGCCACCGGTATTGGTCACAGCCGCATTGCCGCCCCCACTGCTCACCGTGCTCACTGTGTAGCCGTAATTGGTGGCAGGATTGGTCATAATGGCGGGAGGTGAGGCTAATTGTGTGGCCAATGCTGACATTGATACACGCACCGTTTGATGTTGCTGTGTTAGCGTCTGTTGTTGTTGTTGTTGATCTTGCTGATTCAAATTTACGGCTATCAGGTTGCCAGCTGCATTTGTGCGAAATGTTGCTCCCGCACCGCTGGTGCCTACAATGTTAATTTTACGGTTTGGATTGAGCAGATTCTGTAACACTTCGTTGGTTTGTTTCCGTTGCTGTGCGACTGTCACTTGTGGTGGCGGTGGAGTGGGTTGTGCTGTCACCTGCACAAAGTTGTCAGTGCTAACAATAGTTTGTTGCTGATTCTGATGTTGTTGTTGCGTTGGTGCATGTGGGATCAATGTCACAGTTTGTTGTTGTTGTTGCTGCTGCTGTTGCGATCCTGAGGAACTAGCGAAAGCACCACTGGCAACTGGAGTGCTTGTCATTGCCGCTGGCGCACTATTGAGCAGACTTAATATCGATGCATTACTGGAATTCTTCAATGTTGTTGATGAGGTGTTGCTGTTGTTGTTTGTGTTGTTGGCATTATTGGCTGCAATTTGATAAATAATTGTATTGTTTGATTAGAAACAAATGTAATTCAAATTTTTAATACAATTCCCCCCAATTTACTACTCGAAAACCGCTGGATTAACCGAGTTTAAACTTCAAAGGCTTCTTTGAAAAATTTTGATTTTTATTCTATTAAAAACTTTACAACTTATTAACGGACCCCATGACCATTTTTATTTTTTTTGAATCTTTAAGAAAAAAAAAAAATAAATTAACGACATCTTTCAAAAGCAAAGAGAAAGTGGTCACCATAAAAAGTGCTCCGAAAATTTGCTGTATTTATTTTCCAATTCAGCCAAATTGAATTGTGATTAATATTTAAAAGAGTTTTCGGATTTTAGGTCAGAAAACCAAAATGTTGAGATAAAAATCGGAAACACACTCACTGAGGTGCTGGGTGTATGTATGTGTATGCACTTACAATTTTGTTGTTGCTGTTGCTGCTGCTGTTGTTGCTGCTGTTGTTGTTGAAACTGATTTGCAGTATTCATAATGCTCGTAACAATAGCATTTATTGCAGCATTCGAATGTATTGTTGTATTGCTGTTGTTACTGTTGTTGGCAGTATTTTGCTGTTGTTGTTGCTGTTTGTGCAACAGCTGTTGTTGTTGATGATGTTGTTGCTGCTGCGTAGTAAGTATTGGTGCAGTTTTCAATTGCGCTTGCTATAAATAAAAGTACAAATTTATAAAATCTTTACCATTCGATGCAATTTCACCTCAACTCACCAATATTGGCACACTGGAACTGAGTTGAGTGCGTAATGCTGAATTGGCACCACCTCCACTTGTAACAGCGTTCAACTGTGCTGCTGTTATTATTTGGGTCTTCTGTTGTTGTTGTTGCTGCTGCTGCTGCAAATTGGCCGGCTGTATTGTGATTCCTGCATGTTGTAGCGTCTGTTGCTGTTGTTGCTGCTGTTGTGTCGATGGATGCTGCTGCAATAGCACCAGTGAACCATTGCTGTTCAAAGTCAGTTGATGTGTTGTTGTCGATGTGGCATTGCCACCAGCACCGCCACTACTAACTTGATGCAATTGTATGTGTTGCGCAGGTTGAGTTGTTTGTGTATGAGATTGAGTAGCGATGTTGCTGCTGTTGTTGTTGCTTGTGGCTGTCAGTCCAGCAGTGACGGGTTGTAATTGCACAGTAGCACCGTTGGCATCGATGAATTGTGTTGTGGCAGAAATTTGCTGTTGTTGTTGTTGCTGCTGTTGTCGCAATACTTGTTGAACAGCAGCAGCATTGCTCGCTGTGATACCAACAATATTGATATTCTTTGTTATATTGCCAGCAGATGCAATAGCAATATGTTGTGGTTGTTGCTGCTGTTGTGGCGTATTGCCAGTAACAATATGCTGCTGCTGCTGTTGTTGCTGCTGCTGCGTACTATTGGAAACATGTTGTAATGTTGCTGGTAATATATGCTGCTGCTGTCCGTTAGGGCCAACAACAACCACATGCTGTTGCTGCTGTTGAAGTGGTGTAGCAGCAACCACATGTTGCTGTTGTGTAGCAGTTCCAACATTTTGAATATGCTGAACCTGGACCTGTTGCTGTTGTTGTTGCTGCTGTTGCTGTGCTGCCAACTGTCTCTGTTGTTGTTGAAACAACAACACCTGTCGTTGAACAGGCGTAACTCCAGTATGAGTCACCTTTGGTGGATGACCCGGCACCAAATGCGTTATCTTAACCACTTTGCGCCCCTCCTCCGTAAAGATTTCGGTAAACTGTTGAATGTACCGATTCGCGTGTATACGCGTACCCAACGTGAATTTACACGATTCGCCATTTCGTTCACCCTCGCGATAATCACGATCCACATAGAGCTCGCCGAGATATTCAGAGTTGGAAGGTCGTTGAAAAATCGACAATTTAATGTGATAGACTACACGCCGTCCCTCATTATCATCGCGCTCCGTCTCCAACACATACTCTTCAATCAATTGCGGTTGACAATCAGTGGTTTCACGCGGCCGCTCATAAGTCTTTGCATATTTCTCCACATTTATCAAATGTTCCGGCACTTGCAGATTTGCTGGATACTCGAGACGTGGCGGGTGTATGGGGCGTATGACATCACGAGGCCGACGTGGCACCTTTGACGAGAATGACGTAAGCATAGCGCTTACTAGTGGGTTATTGCTTGGTGCCGTCGCAGCAGCCGCATTGCTGCTGCTGCTAGGACGTGGCCGCGCTCGCAAGCGTGTCAAATAGTCACAGAGTTCCAAGCCATAATGATGCGTAAATTGATCCAATTTTCGTTTCCGATTAATTGAAATTTGTGTATATTTCTTCATTTGATGCCGCATTTCATGTGTGTTGAACATTTGACGCTGATGCTGCGCATTGATCGCAAAACGACCTATACTTGGGTCGGGATCTAAGCACAGAGGTTCCGCGGTGGCTAATACCAGTTGACTCTCCAAAGCCAATTTATCTTCAGGTGTGCATATTGGCGTTGCCGCCGATCCAACCCCCATCCCCATTGCCACTCCTAATCCAGCAGCATTCATATTCGTTGTCGTTATCGTCGCTAAGTTCTGCACATCCGCAAAGAGAGTGGCATTGGTGGGTCGCAGCAGCACATGCTTCGTATCACAGATATTAGTAGAAATTGCAAATGTTTGTCGAAAGTCACGTATTTGCGCCACCACACATCCCGCATAGAAAACATTGGGCTTAGCGTAGATACGCGGCGGTTCGCTGTCATCGTGCGGCGCATTCAACGTCACCGTCGTTGCCGTCAGCATGTCCATTAGGAAGTCGGGCACCACCTCACGATCAATGCACTGCAACAACTGATCGTTTTCGTATGGCCAACGCAACACTTCGATTAGCGCGTGTTCAGTCGTGGTGATTGCATCTGCATTTTCTACACCTTCTTTGTGAAACTTGTATTTCAGTTCGCCATCTAAATCACTCATGGCGCTATTTGTGTTGGTATTCTTAATCAACATCAGATCGGGCGGTATTGAGGCGGCATTCAGTTTACTACTAGTATTGCTGCCACTGCGACTAGAACTGCTTTTATGTGTTGTTGTTGTTGTTGTGGATGCTGATGTAGAAGCAGCCGTAATTACATTATCACCAGCACCACCATTACTACTATTACTAACACCCATATATCCAGGTGTTGTCTCATCACCCGATGGCTGCAGCACCTGTCGGTCATCATAGTAAAGTGCTAGCGCATACCCTTTATTTCCAGGATACAAATTCACTACAATCGGATTAAGTTTTTCATTTTCGACCAATCGTTCGAGTAGAAAGGAACGTGTTCGCTGTTTGAGCTAAAATAAAATGTTAAAAAGAAACCAAGATTATTTTCGATTTTTATTGCTACCTTTTTATCCTTGGGCTACTTTAGGAAGTTTACTACTTTATAAAATTTAATGCTAACATTTCGAATGTAAAACTGCATTGGAGGTAAGTTTCGAACATTCACTAGCAAACCAAAGTACTTTTTGAATGTTGTTAACACAAGGTAAAGAAGGTTGTAGTATTTGTTGATCTTCTATAAAAATCTAAGTTGAATTCAAAGTCAAGTGCTTACAGGAAATTTTTATGAGGAGATAAACAAGTATTCTAAGCTGGTTGCACGTTATTAGTTTTTGAAAACACCCAAAATAACAATTTTTTTTTTTTTAAGACAAAAAAGTCATTGAAAAAATTCGGTTGCGATATTGGTTATGAATAACCATAGAAAAATTGTGGTTACAATATTGGTTATGGGTAACCAAATTAAGATTTTGGTTGCGGTAATTTTCATATGCTACCAAAAAAAAAAAAATGTTGGTTACACTAATTATTATTTTTAACAAATATTTATAAGGGTTAAAAAATAATTGGTGTCAAGCACATTAGAAAATCGTCTGGGTTACAAGAAGAAATCTGATCGATTCGTTCCACGAATTTTGGAGCATGCCTAACGCTCGTATCTTTTATCCGACCAAAAACTGTATTTTTCTACCAAAAATTTAAAAAAAAAACTGTAAATCGATTTGAAAAAAACTGTATATTTCGCGGTATAAATTTTTTTCAATGAAAATTAACCAGGAAAGCAATTTATCCATCATCTAAATCGTCTTCGTTCTTCATTTTTATATCTCCTTTTGTAGTTGTATTGAATTTGTGCTTTGAAGAAATTTGACGAAGCGATTCTGGTTTTGCTATGAAGTATTTATAGATATCAATGCATGGATATTTCAAGTTACATTTGACGATAAGAATGTTTCCACTTGTGTTCTTGCAACGAGTTGCCCTTGTTCTCTGACACGTTTTGCATTGCGATTGATAAATTTGAATTTCGTAGTGTTCAAAAATTTTATATTTTTTTCTTAGTATAAACGCGGTATTTTGGTAAAAAAGGCGGTATGCGGTTTTGGAGTTGAAAAGGCGGTATACTACCGCGAAAAACTGTATAGATACGAGCGTTAAGCATGCCACAAAGAGGTGCATGCTCGTTTTTTCCCCAATATTCCCTTAAAATTTCAAATTCTATTCAATTAGAAGAATAAATAAGTATTGTGGTTTCTCATTAGAATTTAAAATAGATATGTAAAATAAATTTAAAAATTAAAAATAAGATATAAAAATTTGGCGGCGAAAAAGATAAGTATGCCCCGTAAACCAAACAGCAAACCATGGAATTTACTTCACCTGGTCAAAAATTTTAGCTGTCATGCCCTGAAAACTGATCAGACGGTAACAACAATAGCTTTATGGATTGAACAGACTTTTTGACTGAATTAATTGATTTTTAAGCTATATTCATTTTATTTCTTTAAACCTTCTTGCACTACATTCTGTGCACTAAAAATTGATAGTTTTGTATTCCATATACTAAAATTTTTTGTATGCGTTATTGTTTCCTTTGTTTTGATGAATTTTTTTCTTTAATTAAAAATAATGGTTAACCGGTTTAAACGAGTTTCAAATTATTCGTACCGGCATTTAAACTAAATATACAAAAACCGGTTTCAAAAAAGTCCCGAATATTTGATATCCTTAGTTACATCACTGGTATGGTAAATTTATCGCATTTTAAAACGTATTAAAAATAATAGTAATTATGTAAAGATAAAATTGACGTGGGAGTAACTGTGTTTAACGCACGAATTGTTCTAATAAATCACTTCGGTGACTTAGTGCTTAACCCTTTCAGTATATTGTTACCATACGGTAACAATCACTTTAATCAGGCATAAAACAGATGCAATACAAATTTTACCGTGATTTTTGATTGCCAAATATTTGAAATTTACTGCTTATACTATTTTTTAAAAGAGTTTTGTCCTTGAAGTCAATTCAAAAATCTATGTGCAAAAATTGATCATCAAATCTGCTTGCATTATTTTAATAAAAACATCTTTAATTTATTGCTAAATGGAAATATTGCTTTTTAAGTATGTTTGCAAAAGATAAAAAAAATCTAAAAATTGAGGAAAAAGTGTTAACCCATTTTTGTCTATAACTTCAGAAGTTTAATTTCTCAACCTTTAATAGCGGACAAACAATGATATGCAGAGGAGTAATCATAATTTTAACACAAAAGTTATCTTTCGTGCTCGATTAAAAATATGTACCGAAAGGGTTAAATGCTTGCCAGTGCAAAGGAAAAATCTGTTGTGAATAAAGTTTTCAGTTCTTAGCTCGATAATTATGAAAAGAAATAAAAATTATAAAAAAAAACTACGATACTCCATAGTTAGTGTTATGTACATACCCCTGTTTCTGTAAATGTATTTAAATCGTTTGCAAGCAACTGCAAATACAGGTCCTTAATTTTGTCATTAATATTGAAGAATTTTACTGAGGTCGCAGATGATGCTCCTGCTGATGTAGATGAGGAAGCTGCTGCAGCACTACTTGAGGAAGATGTGCTCTCACGTTGCTTTGCAGATGATGACGTTGCATTTCCGCTACCACGTGATGATGTGGTGGCGGGTGAAGCAGAACTACGATTTGAGGAAGTTGCCGAATCTTTTGTTGTTTTCTGACGTTTGCTAGGCGATGTAGTGGGCGATATTGCCGATGGTATCAAATGATGTTGTTGTTGCTGATGGTGATGGTGGTAATGTTGATGCTGTTGTTGATGTGAATGACTATTGCTGTGTGTTGTAGAGGAGGAAGGACGTTTGTCAGCCTTTTTGTTGTTATTGTTATTATTATTAATATTATTGTTGTTGCTTTGATGCGTTTGTTGTTGGTGTTGTTGCTGTTGTTGAATGGAAAACTGTGATGTTGTTATTCCTGATAATGATGGCAACGACGTCGTTGCTATATAATTTCCTAACGTTGTTCCAGTTGCTGAGGATGAGCATGAAGAATTCACACCAGGAGGCGTTGACAACAACAGATCGGGCACTACCGGGGATGGAGACGTGATCGAATTGAAATTCGAATAATTGGTCGTCGAAGACGAACAGGACGAAGGTGATGGTGCTGTCGCGCTAACGGTTGGTTCTGTGAGTATAATAATGTTTCCCAGACCAACATTACTGCCGATGTTACTGCTGGTGCTGCTGCTTGCAAGTATCTCAGCGGGGGGTATTTCCGTTGGCGATTCATTGCCATCGTCAAATATGCAAAATGGCGGTTGACTGGGAATTTGCGAGATATTACAATGCAGCAGACTTGAATCGAGTAGTGAGCTTTTACTTGGAAAAGTCACGCTGGCAGGCGTTAATGACGGTGGGGTTGACAATTGTTGTTGCTGCGCAGGCGTGCCTTGCAACGCCGTTTGCAAGTGATGGTACTGTTGATATTGTTGTTGTATCGGTTGTTGATTATAGGATAGTTTTTGTTGATGCTGCTGTTGCCTTAAAATATTTGTGCTGCCTGGGTTTAATGATGACGTTGTTGCAGTTGTAGAGCTGTTATTGCTATTTACGCCAGTGTTTGAGCCTTTCAATTTCTTCAGCGTGTCATTTATTATGAACTACAATGAATGAAATGAAAAAATAAGCTTAATTAAAATTAAATTTATTTAAAGGAAACAAATATTTATATTTATAAATCTAAAATCGTACATTCGCACACAAAGTTTTTTGTGTCAGTTAAATAGCAAAGACGACCTCGATTGTCTAGTGGATAGTGCACTAGATTTTCATTCAGAAGGTTGCGGGTTCGATTCCCGTCTTGGTCTGGTGGTTAATTCTCATAAACTTCTTATATTCACTATCGATATGAAGTGGATGAGAATTATAAGAAAGTGTGCAACTACACACCTTGGGTTGGTAATGGCAAAACCACCGAGCTGATAAAAAATTGCCACACAGCCGTTCGGAATCGGCGTTAAACTGTAGGTCCTACCATCGCCACTGTGGTCTAGTGGCAGAGTGCCAGACTCTTATCTCTGGAGACCTGAGTTCGATTCTCGGCTTGGGTATGTTTCTTATCTATCTTTCTTTCTCTCTGCCTTTCTTTCTTTCTTGGGGCTTTGGTACAATAGATCTTATAAGTCGGAGTGCCTGACTTTCGAGTCGTCCTCTTTCAAATAATAATAATAATAAATAATAACTAGCAAAGCTAGAATAATAAATCGGAAATTTTTTGTATGTAAACCTTTAAATTAGTATCAAAAAATTTAAAATATCATTATGTTTATTATTGATTGCAATCAGAAGGTAAGTATTTAGCTGTGATAGCCTTTATACAAAATTTTTGAGTTGAAGTAATCACAAAATTTTTTGAATCCTACACATCCGTTGAAACTTCAAAAACCAGAAAAATAACGATTCAAAATAAAAATCTGTTTTAACCATTATGGGTCCCCTATTTTTTTTTTTTTTTTTGGTTATCATATTTGCTTAACCCATTTCGCTCTTCTGTTCGATTTTTCAAACTTTTTACTGTACCTATTTTCAAAAATATATTTAGGTTTGAAAAAAGTAGAGCATCAGGTAAATTTTGGTATGGATATTAAGCCTCATTTTTCAGCAAAAGCAAAAATATATCCCCTATGACCAACCCCCTTCCCTACGGGTATACTTCCGAAACCCCTATTTCTAGGCACTTTTTGAATTGTTAAAAATAATTTTAAAAAATTAAAAGAATAATCATGAGGGATCATTGCCAATATATGTAACTATTTTATAAAACATAAAACACTTGCGTTACATACACATGCGTGATCCCACATATGTGTAAACTTGACTGTTCGAAATGTCGAACGCTGGCGCTTACCCTATAGTTGACATTTCTAATTCCTTGTCTTATATTTGGCGTTAGATGTGACAAGACGTTTCATTATTTTTTGTTTTATTGAGTGTTTTTACATTTAATAATCAATTTGTTGCAAAAAAAAGGTAGAAAAAAGTACTCGGCTAACTCTTTAATGCAAAAATTTTTAATGATTATGCATATACAGTCCGACCGACTACGATTTTTTGCCCAACCGATGTTTCGCTATCAGAAAAAAATTGGCCAATGCCGATACCGAAGCCGATGACGATACATTCAGTAAAAAATAGGTTTTTCACTCATTATTTTTTATTTATTTCTATAACATTGAAGTAACCGCCGTTCGGAATCGGCGTTAAACTGTAGGTCCAACTATGTGGTATCACAAGGGGCCGTTCAGGCGTAAGTGTGTCTCTCTACAGCCACTCCAACCTAACCTAACCATAACATTGAAGTAAAGAAAAACAAAACTTAAAAAATGCAAATCACATATAAAATTCACATATTATATAAAAATTAAAAAATACAAATATATCTATGATTCACAAAAATTAAATAAAAAAACCAGGGACATAACAATTATAACCAATATTGGAAAAAATCACTAAATAATTATTAAATTTTATTTTTTTTTTAACTTGTTGCGAATAATTGTTTTAAATGACCGATACTGCTTTGGTCTTTTAAAACCATTATAAAGAAGAAAGCATTTTTTTGGTTAATCATAACTGTTATAAAAAAGAAAATTTTTTTTTGGTTTTTCCTAACCATTATAAATAAGAAAATATTTTTTTGGTTATTCATGACCAATATTAATAAGAATTTTTTTTTTTTTGTCTATTCATAGCCAATATACAATAAATAACACAGTGTGACAAAAAAACAACAAATTGTAGGTCTAGTAATGCTAAGAAAAATGGTATGGGTGAAATTTCCCATACACCCCCCAAAATCTCGTTTTATGGTCAAGGTTGATGTGAACAATCGCTCATAACTTTGTTAATTTTTATCCTATTTAGAACTTTTGTTTTTAGTTTGAAAGAAGAAAAACAGTCCTTTTCGACCATGTATTTCTCATTTTCGAAACGAAAACTGACGAGACTGCACTTGAAAGTATTTGCCAGTTTTATATTTTTTCTTCATTTTTTCGGCTTAGACGATGATTTTACGATATTATTCGATCTTGGAAATTTTTTGCAACAATATGCTTTGAAGGTAAATTTAATGCCGTGACAAATGACCTTTTCTTGAATGAAATTGGATAAAAGTTGACGGAGCTCTGTGAATTTTAAGATTTGAGGAACATTTTATTATTTATAACTATTCAGTACAGCGTACAGTGCAGAGTGTTCTTTGAGTAAAAACTGTTTGCTTCTTTCGTTTCAACGACCAGCAGTAATCAGCAAGCGTGTTGATGGAGCTCTTCTATTTTCTCTTGGAGTCATTCACCTTATGACGGTGTTCTTACTGCATCCTTACTAACAAAAGAAGGTTATTTCCTGACTCGCTCCATTATTCAAAGTTTCAGTGCTCAATTTAAAATTGTGAGGAAAAAATGTGTAAGCCTCAGATTCGGAAACTTATGCGAGATGAGGAATTCGCGAGTAAGTTGAATGCAGTGGAAAGACGAGCATGGGAGTTTTATGTCAGTGTGTGAGAAGTAACAAGAGCCTTGATCGTGTTGAATTTTTGAGTGCAAAAATTCATTTCCTGCACTCAAATTTGAATTTTTCAAGGGCCTCGGAATTCAACATAAAGATTGGGCTGGAAACTCTCCAAATTTAATTCTAATCGACCATTTATGGCATATGGTGGAACGTAAAGTGGCTCAGCATAAACCGAAGAATAAACTCAACCTGAGAATAATTTTGGAAAAAGGAAATTTCAGTGTTTTACAAAATCTGGTTGAGTCAATGCCTGGTCGAATCGAAACTGTTATTGCATCCAAAGTCTGGCCGACATCTTATTAAATTTAAGATTAGAATATTGCTTTACCGAATGTTCAAGAAAACAAAATACAAATTTTTTTAAATTGTTTAAAAATTGAAAAATTTTGGAAAACTAAATAAATATATGAAAATCAATTTTATCCCTTTTTTTCATTTTGTATGGAAAGGTCGAAAAATACTCATTTGAAATCAATAAAACTTTGTTAAATAGCGTATATTTATCTATTGAACACATGTTTAAGAAATCATGAATGTGGTCCAAACATAAGCTGGACAATTTTAAATTCATATAAGCTGAAAAATTAAGTGGTAAGATGTGCGTGACCGCAAGTAATTCATATCGATATACAATTTTTTTTTTTTTTTAAATTAACTATTTTTGTCAAAACCAATTTAATCTTAAACAAAAAATAACAATTATTTTGGGTCCCTGAAAAAAACTCTAAAATTCAAGTACATATATTTATTAATTTAATTTTAATCTATTGGGCTTTGTCCTTACAGATTAGTATCTTAATTTATTTAACGTAAAAATGATCGTTTAATAAGTTTAAAAATTAAGATCTACATACAATACATTAATCACATTTGTTTAAAAGATCGGCCAAATTTTGGTCGACTACGATCCTACAATTTTAGGCTGAACCGCTTCGAACCGGTTCTAGAGTTTGAATCGGTTCCGGTTTCGTTCTTTTTCAGATGAAAATTACGGTTTTGGTTTCGAAAAATTAAACGGTTTTAAACAGTTACTGTTACGGTTTCATTCCTTGCTTTTATGGTTGCAAATCTTCATAAAATAGTCTTTTAATCGGCAAATTTTTTTTCGATGAAACAATCATCATAAATTAATTTTATGAAATACGAATTTTAAATCATATTGTCAAAAAAGTGAATAAGTAACCCTCCAGATGTTAATAGATCCACCCATCCACCTTTAGACGGTGTGTGGTTTGTGGCTGTTGAGAGTTCGGGTGTGTTTCAAAAGCAAAATAAAAATAATTTAGCTACTTACTGATATTTTTTCCACGTCGATCGGAGTACAAAATAATAATTTTTTCTTTCTATTAAAATTCACATCTCGGAATAACTTTTTAGCGAACAATTTTCACGTGGAGGTTTTATAACGCTTTACCTAAACCCCGCAATTAGAGGGTTAAGGGCTTATATGCAGTTTGAATTTTCAAAAAATTTATTTATTTTTATTAAATTTTTGTAACGTAACACATATTTAAATATATTCTTCACATCGATCCGACAAATATTCTTGAAATTACGTGCATATTTGTAGAAACAAATTCACTATGTGTAAAGAGCTTTTAAAGTTTGGGTTTTCAAAGTCGGTGAGCTAGGTTTCTCGAAAACGTCTCAAATTTTTTTTGATCAAGGATTTATTGTTTCGTTAAATATTTATTATTAAGGCCAAAATTTTCATAAAAAATCAAAATTTTTTTTTTTTTGTAAAGCCACCATTCATTATGTTAAAATTGGATATTTTGATTATTCCTTCAATCAATTACTAGGTAATACCTTGCATTAACTAAATATTTTTTGTTTTTCATTTTGGATGATCCAATCCAGAGATATCGTTCTCACCGCAATACGACTTTTTTAGAGGACTTTCCGGTGATCATCTACAGGAGCTTTGAAAATCATTAGTGGACGCTCGCAATTCTTTAGTGCGGAAATCTTAATTGTCCAAAAAACAATTTCTGACTTGTATGTAACTTCCTAAAATCTTATGATTTGGCTTAAGTTTTCTGAGTAGGTTTGGAATTCATTTTTATTCGATTGTTATTCTCGCTTTTAGTGCTTTTACCTAATAAAATGCTACTGTGAACAATGTATATATTTCCAAAATTTTTTATTGCTACAATTATTTAAAATGATTATGAAGCTTAGAAAAATAATTAATTAATAACTGGTTTTAAAACCGTCCAAAAATAAATCTTAAGAATTCGGAAGTGCAAACTACTTAAGAATTCCGAGCGTATACTATATTCAAAACAAAACAAATATGTATGTAAAGTTTTATATTAATTCATTAAAATACCTTTTCAGAAAAAACTTTTGAAGAATCTCTTTTGTCGGCCTCTTAAGTGCACATAGGCAATTTTAAGTAGAAAAAAATTATATAAAATTTCATTTTTAATTAAGAAAAAATTAACTTTTATTAAGAAAATCTTTACACACTTTTGGCTCAATATAGCAAAAAGCAATTCTATTAAAGAAAATAGTGTAGATCTATGTTTCAACATGACATGACATGACAGACATGACTTCAAATAAATAATTTTTGAATGTCCGGGCAAATTTTTAATGGGGTTGGGATCTAATGACTATTGGGACCATTTCAATAAATACAAGTTTTTCGTTTTCTTTAAATTCAAGAGTCTTTTGGTGCTATCGTTGTGGTTATTATCCTATTGCACTACCATTTTCTTAACACTGAGAACATGTTGCTCCAAACTACAAAAACTATGAAAATTGTTCTAGTTGGCATGGTACTCCCCAAGAATTTGCATTTATTTTCAATGATTACTTTTCTTAAATTTCAGATTTTAATTAAGCAATGGTATCCTAGACATAAAAATAATTTCAATTCTTAACCAAAACCTTAGAAAATAAATTTTATATATTTACAATTTACAGTTTTTTCATTTGCATTTTTTATAATTATTCATATTTATATATGAACATATCGTGTTTTGATAACCAAAATTCACTAAATACATTTTCCATTATTACGAGATATTTGAGTTTGAAATTTTTCTAAATAAATACGGCTTGATAAATACCATGGCAGAATTATAACAGGTGATGGCAGCGTCAGCTCTATCTACTTCTTCTAATTTTTTTATATGAAGATAATCTTAACTGACATTTTTTTTTTTTGTTTTCCATGCATTTGTTCTTGTATTTTTGACAATTACGATTTTTAGCAACAACAAAGTAGCGTGTTTTTATTGTTACGTTGTACTTGTTATGGTGCTGGTACCACCATATTGAATCCGCCTTGATAAATACGTTAAAAAATATATAAGCGCACAGATATCTGCTATTTATTTATAAAGGAATCTAATTTGATCAAAAATGTCAGCTCGTAGTTTTACTCGTCAACCAACGATAAATTTCTCTAATCAATAATTCATTTTTCTGTAATCAAACTGTACTGTAAAAAATTATATAAGGTCCTTGAATGTAATGGAAAATTTAATAAAAAATTAATAAACTTAAATATTTTAAAATATTTAAGTGTACATTTAACTGTTTCTTTAAAACTAAAGTAATCTATAGTAGGTTTTGGCAACTTATGCAGTAGTTTCCATAGAAATTAAGGTTCTCACAAAATGATATTAAAGGAAATAGTGCGTTGCAGGTATGGACACATCTATATATTTATATGTGGCACAAAAAACAATTTGAGCAAACTTAAGAATATTAAGAAAAGGTAAAGTTCTGAAATTTGCAAAATCGTTCATGTGGGCCTGGTACCTGCTATAAAAATAAGTAACATTTTTGATATACTTCATTAAAATTTCTTCTAGTGACATAAGTGACATCTTTAACGAATATAAAAAAGAAAATATTGGTACAAATCAACAAGGTATGTACAAATCAACAAGGCTTAGTACAAGGGTTTGATTATAAATAAAATTTTTCATGCAAGGATCATCAAAATCACATAACCATGCCCACGCACCATTAAAAGCAAATAGGTGTTTTTAGAGGGTGTATAAAGTTTGGCGGCGCCCGAAATTCACATTTCCCCCCGGACATTTCTTTCGCCTAGCTAGTTTCAACTAAGTTTAATATTATTATTTTATTTATATATATTATTATTAAAGACTATGAAACTGAAATCTAGTTGTTCATATTCCATAGTTTGACTTTACTTCATCCATACTTAATTTTTCAGTGTAATATTACACGTTCTCGCTCTCTCTCTCAAATTCAATTACATTACAATACCAATTCCAATTACAAGGAATTGTAATTGGTATTTTAATGTTTTAAATTCTTAAGTAATGGAATTGATAAAAGTTTCAATTCCATTACAAAGAATTGCAATCGGTAATTAAAATTTTTAAATTCCTAGGTAATGGAATTGGAAAAATTTTCGATTCCATTACAGGGAATTAATTGTATTTTGTAATTAAAAATATATCAATTCCTTAAAGGAATTGAAAATGTAATTGAAAAGAAAGGAATTTATTATTTAAATGTAATCAATTACTTTCTTGGAATTAAATTCCAATTTAGTTGGAATGATTCCTCGAAAGTAATTGATTCCCTTTTAGTTAAATTCCAAAAAAAAACAAAAAAAAAAAAAAATTTGTTGCGGAAAATATTGTAAAATGCTTCTAATAAGCCGTTACGAGAGAATTTACCCGCATACTGATTTGCTGCGGATCCCTACTAAATCCATATCAGGGAAAAACTTGTGGTAATTGTGTACTTGTAAGAGATTGAAAGTTTTTTGTAAAAAACAAAAAAAAATAATTAAAATGAAATGTTGAAACAGTTTAAACTGTTTTTTATAATATTTATCTTAGTATCTTGACTGTAAAGGATTTTAAAGCTATTTCAGTTTACGGCTGTATGGGAGGTGGGCTTGGCAGTTGGCCGATCACTCTCATTTTCATAATTTTTCTTTTCCACGACCTAAGAGTGTCTCATGTCAAAAATCGTCATGCTGAGATGATTCCTCATAGTTTTTTCCGTAACCAAAAATTGTTTGGCTGTGATATTGGTTACTTAAGAAAATGCCTCACTGAGTGGTTGCCGTAGTTGTAAAGCGAGGCCCCACTCGTTTTGAAATGACTGTAGTCAACCAGTTTTTATCTTAGCCTTAGATACCAGCCAAATACAATTGGACTACGATTAATAATCAAAAAACAAAAAAATATTAAAAAACAACACACATTTAAAGCATTCAATGAACTAACATTCGATTGAATGCAATGACGACAAATATTCCACTCACGAGAACAGTTTATAAAATACATTATTTCTGTATTTTTATCTCGATCTTTGCTTTTTTTTTTTTGGTTTTGGGATATGACCATTTTGTATTAAGGTGGAAAATAGGTTTAGATAACTCAAGTAAAAGAAGAATTTATTCCATAAATTGTTACTAAAACTATTCAAAAATATGTTCCCAAAGTTTCAAATATAAATTTCAATTCGTTCTGATGTTATGAGTTATTAAGTGAGCGCCATTATGGCGTTATTGCCGTTTCAGAGTGAAATAAAGCCATATCGCAAATATGGCCGTTTTCGCTCTTCTCATTTTTTTAAATACTAAATATGGAGGCGGCAGGCCGCGGTGCACAACCAAACGTGAGGATCAGGCCATCATTCAGATTATAAAAAAAGATCTTTTAATATCTTGGAAATAAATTGCGTTTAAACATTTCACACAGGTTTATCCAACGATGAGCTGTGGAGAGTGGCTTTGCAACATACCAAACCGTGAAAAAGCCATTTATTTCTCGAAAGAATCGGCAGGCAAGGCTCGAATTTATAACCACGCACTTTGGCTGGGCTACTGCCAAATGGAAGACCGTGCTTTTTACTGATGAATTTGTATTTAACATGAAAGGTTGCGACGGATAAGAGCTAATGTGCAGACTAAAGCGCAACGATGAAATCCGCGTTATTTTAAAAGCACCGTATAATACGGGGGAGGCAACGTGATGGTCTGGTGGTTTTTTCGGCCATGGAATCGGTCCAATTCATAAAATAAGAGGTATAATAGACCATCTGATGTGCAAAAATATTCCACAGAATTTTATGTTACCTTATACGGAGGAATATCTGCTGTTAAAGCTAGTCTACCAGCACGATGTGTAAAAGAGTTGTTTGTTGCCAATAAGATCGGTATTTAATAGTGGCCCACCCATTTACCCATTCTCAATCTCAAAAAATATATAGCAAATTGCAGATCGGAAAATTCAGAGCACAAATCTACCAATCGGAGATTGCATGGAAGGAAATTTTTGCGGACGTTTTGAGCAATTTAATTGAGTCCATGCCACGAAAATGTGCAACAGCTCTGAAAAATAATAACTTTTTCATTAATATATTATTGCTTTAGTTTTGTCGCGTCAGTTTTATGCATTTTGTTACTTTTGAGTTAATATTTTTATTTTATTTGAAAAATAATATTATATTTCCTATATTTTATTACAACGAGTGTACATATATTCTTACTACATTCATTAAAAAATGTCAGTCCAAGCATCTTTTACAATATTACTGAAAAAAATGCAAACAAGGAAGAATTCGTGCTTTAGTTTTGTCCGACATTGTATTATATAGTGAATAGGGCCCAAGAGCTCCAGTTGCGTTCATGAAGCTTCTGCCGATAGATGTGTATTAATCTCCACTTTGGAACGAACATAGGGAATCTAGACTAAGCCGAGATCAGCCGGAGTGAAATATGTCTTACACCGCCTTAAAAAGGCAAGACACTTAGCTGCTTCTTTCGGCACTCCAAATATGTGATTATTAAATGTGATATAATTAACCAATTAACTATACTTGGCTTTGAAATCGTGAACTCAAAATCTGTTAGGAACTTTCATCCATTTTTTCCTGTTTTCTAAGTGCTTCCAATTGAAAAGGCAAAAAACCATTTAATCGAATTTCGTGAAACCCCCAATTCCCTACAATTTTAAAAAAACTTGTTACTTGTTTTTGTTACATATACCCGAAATACCCGATTAGAAGAAAGCATTAAAAAAATTATATAAATATTGTGCGTTACCCTGCGTTTACATCAGACAATTCTCTGAAGACAGGTGAGAATACGAATTAGCTGTTAAAAAATTTAAAAATTGTTTATGTGACGCTGGCGTCTAGACAATTGTTAGGATAATTCATTTCTAACAAAATGTCAGAAACTTCACGGCTTACAATTTGCTCGTTCCACTCTACTTGGTTTTTGTTTTCTCTCTCACTCGACTGAAACGTCAAATTATTGTCAGCTTACTGTCTCATTTACTGTCTTCAGAAAATCCAAGACAGTGACGAACACAGTGAAAAAGTGTGAGTTTATTTGTGTGTATGTATTGCTACTGTCTTGGCAAAACTGTTTGGTGTAAACGCTGGGTTAGATATCTATTTGGAAGTTTTTTTGTACGGAGAATTCGAATCTCATGTTTTTTTTTCTAAAAACTGTTTGTGGAGGACACTTGTGATGAAAAAATTTAAAAACATTATGATTTTTTTTTGGAGAAACCAAGAAATAAAACCGAATCAATATAACTTTTCGCTTTCGGTTTCAGTTTTGTCAAGTGTTTCGGTTTCGCTCCATAGAAGATTACTAAATAACTAGTAATCTTCTATGGTTTGCAAACATTATTTCCCAACACTGAAATTGTAAAACCGACTTATGGCTGAGGAAGGATATTCAAATGAATGCGTATTACTGACTGTAAAGCATTTTCCAAATGTGAAGTATTTTTTTTGTGTGTAACAAAAAAAATATTTTTGCAAACAAATTACATTCCAAATTTTTGATTAAACGTAATTTCTCGAATAACTAAAATTAAAATGACTTCATTTAAGTTTTTTCCGATTATTTTACAAATTCGAAATAAATGAAAAATTAGATAAATTTATCAAACACAAAAACATTTTGATGGATGTAATAATGATGCCGTTTTTGAGGTAAAGTAACCGCACCTTAAAATTTAAATATATGGACTGGAAGTTACACCCTTCATGAGATATAGTTACTTATAGTTTATGGTTGTGAATAAAAAAAAAAATGTGTTTTTCTTCCTGAAACATATTACAAAAGCATTAAAATATCAAAATGATTGGTGAACTCGTAGGTATGTAGTTTATTAAAATACATTAAGAAATTTTAAATTTATGTTAACAATTTGAATGCTTGTTAAACTAAGAGTGTTTTAACCCTTTGACGCCCGAATTATAATGGGGCTTGAGAGAAACCTTTTATAGTGAAATTATGGTTACTTCCACAATCATGACACCAAATTTCTTGCTTCTAGATTGATATGTTTGTCCCTTATTAAAGGTTAAAAAACATAGCTATATAGCTGTAGACAACCACTGGATAACTCCTTTTCTCCAATTTTTTGATTTTCATATTCTCTTATCTTTAATAAACATATCTAATTTAATGTATTATTTTTCAAAAAATAGTGCAAAAGATTTTACTAAAAATTTTTGCACTTAGGTTTTTTGCTAAACTTCGAAGACAAAACATTAAAAAAAATTACTTAAGCAAGAAAATTCAAACATTCGGCAACCAGCAAACGTGAAGAATACCTAACAGAACCGAATACAAATAGCATTAATAGTAATATATGTTAAACATTTTATTTATGCCACATTAAAGTGAATGTTGCATATACGCAACATTGGGTATGAAAGAGTTAAGCAAATATTTCAACTTTGTAGGAGCTTATAAAAATTTGTTAGCACTTGCCAATCGTATGAAGGTCAAAAACTTTTAGTATAATTTATTTTAAACATATTTAAAAAAAAAAAAACTTAGCTACTCCATTTTTTATTTAAATTTTTGTATAAATAGTTGAACTATGAAACAAACATTTATTTTTTAAAAGTAAATAAGCGACAAAGAGTAAGAGAAAAAAGTTATATTGTTATTGGTTTTTTTTTTATTTTTTTAAACGTAAAAAGAATATGATCTTAAAAATATAAACTTTTGTTTCATATATTTCGCGATATTACGCGTATGAGAAACTTTCTCTGGAAAATCAATTTTTTGGCTTCATTTATACCATGTCCTCGTGGAAAATCTTTTTTTTGTTTTTTACAACTCTATTATTAAAATAGTGAAAGGGTTTTATTTATTTTAACCGTTTTCTAATAGCAATAGAATTAAAAACACGATTTTCAGAAGTTTTTGAATGCGAGGGGTTTTTTGTTGACGACTGTATATTATCAACTTTGTAGTCAAACAATCAACATTTAAATTGACTTTTTTATAAATTTTCCCCCTATATTGGCGCAGAATAATAATAATAAATAATAATAGTTATTAGAAGAACTAATGTAAAAGGTTGCGACCAGTTGCACATAAAAATATTTTTTCAAATTTTTTCAATAGGTATCATTCGATGTGTTTTGAAAAAAGTTCGAGACTGTGGATTATACAGGAAACTTTAGAACATCGAAATTTTTGCAGATTTATTTCCACCTTGAGGATGTGTATCCTGGTGGAAAATCCTTTTGATGGGGAAACACCACTCAGTATATAATAATATGACTGCAAACCATGACGACCACGTACTGTTAGTATCCATGCTGCCCTTGATATAAAGAATGGGACTAATATGGCTGTAAGAAGTGATATCCTAAATGGTGATCTTGACATAGCTGAAACTAGCAGCCTTAGTACAAATTGGGTATAGTTCTCAGAGTATTTTATTCTTTGGATATATTATTTAGAACCATATGAATCAAAAAGCTCCTCCTGTCATCTGTCCACAAAATATCCGCCATTAGCTAACCCAAAAGCTACAGCCACGTATAATTTTATGTATTTAAAAGTTAACAAAGTCAATAGCTTTTGATCAAAATCAATATGGATATCAAAATGTCGTCGAAGTAGTAGCTACACCTTTGTTAGTGCACACTGAGTGGTATATTCCCCTCAAAAGAATATTGCACCAGGATATCGATTCTCAAAATAAAAGGGAATTATCAAAAACTTATATTGTCATAACAAAATCGATACTCTAAAGTTTCCTGCATAATCCACCGACCCGAACTGTATTCAAAACATCCTGAATGATATTAAGAACGTGGTTTTAGTGATAACAGTTGACTATATGCTCCACCGAAGTGTCGTTGGAATAGGATAAATTTTAAGATTACTTAGTAGAAGCATGAAAGTTTTTCCCAAAATATTGTTCCTATTCCATCCCTATTTTTATACTTAGCACTATTCAAACCATTGGTTGTGAGAACCTTTTATTTTTTGGAACTTTTTAAAACATTTGAGGTACAAAATATTTTTGTTGCAGGTATAAAAGACTGTTATCCATATCTAAACTTTATATAAATATACCACAAAAAATATTGTTTGCATTGATTGATTGATTTAGAAAGGGTGTAACGTACTTCGACCTTGAGAGACCTATTGTATCCACGATAGTAACCTATGTAAAGGTTGTCAAGCAAGCAAATCTTGCTGAGAAGTCTCAGTAACTGATGTGGCTGCAAGGCTATGATATCTCCACTTCTTGGGAGTAGTGCTCCAAGTATCTCTTCCTCCTGCGAGTGAGTGCCTCGCAGTGCATTAGGATGTGTTCGTTTGTTTTCTTGTCATCTTCACAGAATCTACAAGTGCTGTCCTGACTTAAACCTAAGTTTTTTATATGTCCCCCCAATTAAGACTAAAGGTCTTAGAAAAAACAGGCAACATTTTGAAGGAATACAAGACACTAGCTTTGAAAACTAGAAAACCTATTGTGGCCGTCATCTCCATCTGATGCAAATGGCCAAATATGGTGGAGGATATTTAACTGCATTGCCAAAATTTTCATAAAGACACATTAACAATCAATTAACAAAAGTAAAATATTATTATCATTATATTATACTTACATCAGCTTCTTGACATGATGAATCCAAGCTTTGCATGGTGCCAGTGAATCCTTCCAATTACAATTAAATTCAATCACCGACGACATTCAAATTAAATTTACAAACAAACAAAAATACCAAAGAAATCAATAGTTTTTTGGTTGAGATAGGATTTCTTCTTTTTTTTGCTTGTAGGTAATAATATTTTTTAATTATAAACAATTTTATATTAACTGCACTCAACTTAATTGGTTTAAATGCTGCTGCAGTTGTGTTGTTGTTATTGTTAAAGGTGAGTCAGTGTGCTTTTCAGGATACTTTTATCTTTTTCTTATTTTATTAATTAGAATTTAATTAAAATGCTGCTTGACAAATGAAGAAGCAGCTGATTTATTTGTTGTTGCTCTTGCTGATAATGGTGGTGACGGTGGCATGCTGGCCGTGATATATTGTTGTAATTGCACAAATGAAAGGATTTTATTTTTAACATGGCAATCTCCATTCATATAAAAGCAACATTTTCTTTTTTGTTTTTAGGGGGAGCGATTTTTTTCTTGATGACGCTTGAAAGTTTCTTCTAAAAATTACTTCTTTTTTACAATTGTGGTAGTAATAGTTGTTGTTGTAATTGATAATTAAGAGGTATACTGCGTTGTTGTTGGTTGATTTGCGTATTTTTGTCTTTTTCTGGTGCCGCCGTTGTTGTTGTAATTATTATTGTTAGTTAGGGGCTGGAACGCTAGCGCTCCACTTAGAATGTTCTGCTGCTACTTCCTCCTCTTTTCTTTTTCAACTCGACGACAAAGTTTCTTCAATTCCTCTTGTAATGAATATTTTTTAACTTTTAAAGTTTCTCCGTTTATTTTGTTTTGCTCTTCAATTTGTTAATGAAAACCCTACAAAAAAAAAAAGGGAAAAAATTGAAAAATAGTACTGAATTATTAGCACAAGTAAAAGAATACAGAGATAATAACAAAAATAAAATAAAAGTGTTACAAAATATTTTCGCACAATTTCGTTTTAAATATTCATTCTACATTTTTCTCTTTAGTTTTCGCAGTTTGCACAGTTTTCCAAGCGATTTTCCCACGATTTTCCTACGTAAATTTTACTTTTTTTATTTTTTGTCTTGTCTGTCTTTGCGTGAAATTTTTTTCTGCATGTCTCTTCGCATTTTCGCACATTTTATTCTTCACTTCAAAGTTTTCATCATCTTTTTCTGCGATTATATTTTTCGTTAAATTTCACTATTTTTCCTTTCCGCGCTATTTTATTTCAAAATTTGTAGTTTTCTATTTGGTTTTTTATATTTTCTAATTTTGGTTTAAAAAGATGTTTCAATGAGAAAATATGAAAAAGTTTTGCAATGTTTGCATTTGACACGATTTTTGTGATTTCCCTTTTGGTCTTTGATTTCGCTTTCGTCTTTTCTTCTTTTCTCGCTGTCTCTTGTGGCAGTATTGCCATACTTCTGAATATCTTTCATGAGATTTTTTTTATAGTAAAATTTACTACGTTTTATTCGCTAAAAATACAAAGCAACAGCTATAATAGCTTTGACAAAAAACCAAACCGAATAGTATTAATCCGATTCCTGCGTTAACATTTTCTTGGCTTAGTTTCGTTACGTTTCATATTGGCACATGGACTATAAACACCCAGATTGTTGCAAATAATTTTCATTTTAAAATTTAAAAACTTAACAACAAATATTAGTTAATTCAAAGTAAAATCTGAATAAACATTTTGAATAACAGAGCGCCAGCCGAATTTTGAAAATCCAAATTATGTCAAATTGACCCCAACGCAGAAATCTAAAAACAAAATTATGAAATCAAGTTATGAATGGTTTATTTTGATTTTTTAATTAACTAACTAAAACTTGGTGTAAAATCTCAAATATAAACAAAAGCACACAACAGCTGTGTATACGCAATGCTATTTATTTCCAGCAGCTTATCAATAATTTTTTGTTAACCCAATACTTTTTAACACTTTTTTGATTATTTTACTTGATCAAATATATCACATATCTAATTTTTGTTGTAATCTAAAAACATATGTATGTAAAACCGTTAATCCATACACAAATTTATATCAATATGAGATATCAAATCAAATTTAAAATAATCAATATTTTTATTTTGATATATGAAGAATTTTAACTAAATGCTTTTATAATTCTTGTTTTTCTGCTTTCATCAGAAAAAATTATGATATACATATTGAAAATATAATCACAGTGATTTTATTTTCCTTTATTGCATTTCATGCATATAGAAACTCGAAAAGTACCCAGAAACCAGTAAATTATTCCAATTACATTTTGAAATTTATCATTTAATTTATAAACTGAATTAACGCAATCAGTTTCAAATTATTTCACAAAGACATTACTAAATATTTTATGATAAATCAAACATTTTACAAATTTCACGCCTATCACCAACAGATAAAAAACAAGAGAGTGTAAATTTGCTTATTATAATTTTCATTTCACTTAAAATACCATTGTTTTATACATTTTTCTACCAGAGTTTTGTTATATAATGTTGATTGCTAGATCAGTGTGCATTGAATTAATCTCTCAGTAAGGTGAACTACATTATGGTTTTTCGTAGTTCTATTTCCAAAATGAAATTATAAATACCTTAAAGTGGTTTATACATAAATGTAGTACTTCTATATTGGCAGTACACACAAGGTACATTCCCCAACATTAGAGTGAGAAAACCGATAAAAGAATGTACCCGAAATGACTTTTCAAAAATATAAATCTCAGGAGCGGTGTCAAGCATATCAAATAATTTTTTTTCCCATTTTTTAGAGTTTAGTTTATATGAAATTTATTTTGTTAAATGTATTTAATAAATTAAAACAGAAAAAGGTCCGAAAGTAGCTTTTTCTTGTATAAAACAGAAACAAAGTTAATTAATTTATTTTGCATACAGAAATATGTTCATAACTGTGATAAAAAACAATTAAAAAGGCTGCCAAAGAATGTCGAAATGCAACAAAAATGGGCAGCAATTTGTGACTTATAAGTAAAAGAATATTTTTATTTGCTCAGCGCTCTTCACCTTTCGGACCATATTCTCCTATTTTAATTTCGCCCCTGGAACGATTTGACAATTATTTGTTTGTATAGTTTACAAATATACCCATATACCAACACAAATAAACAATTTCGATATAGACTGTCTCTCTTTGATTACGGAATTCAAATTCATTGTGAAGGTAGGTTACTGCCAATATAGAAGTATTACATATATGGGTTTATATATAACATGAAAGGATAGGGTGGCAAAGATAGTAAAAATACAAATACCAAGATAATCGCTCTGCGAAAAAAAATTATGTTTCTGCAAGCACTCACAGTAGAAGTGAAACTGTGTCGTTTATTAGAAAATTGTTAGAACACATTTATAAAACATTCTTTTGAAGTTTTCGCAATCTTCTTCTCTCTATTTTGTTTTTGCTTTTCCTCTGTTGATACTCTCTACACTTATCGGCACTAACACGGCTTAGTACACGTGTATAACACATGAAAGGAAAGTTCAGTTATAAGCAATCAAGCCGAGATTTCTACATCAACTCTCTCACTAAAGCACATTCGATAAAACTCCGAGAAGTCGCCTCTCTGCTAGATTGTATGTAGCCGAATAACAACTGCATAACTTCGTTTCTTACTGGTTTTATTAGAGTGCAACAAAAACCCGATTTTTTTTGTTGAAGCTTTTACACTCTTCCTCTTTCTATTTTCTAAAGGTTTTTTTCTGTTCTGCTCTCTACATTTATCGGCACAAACATGACGTAGCACACGTATATAATACATGAAAGGAAAATTTAGCTATATGGAATCAAGCTCTCTCACTAAAGCACATGAGATAAAACTGCAAGAAGTCGCCTTTTTGCATGATTGTATGTAGCCAATCCCCATATGACTTCGTTTCTCATTAATTTCGTATGAGTGCAACAACAACGCGACTTCCGTTGCAAAATTTTCGATTTACCCTCGCTAAAAAAGTTTCACTTCAAAAAAATGCAAATCAAGAACAAAAAATATCCCAGATATTTCAAAAAATAGCTGGCAACATAATTATTATTCTACCATCAATTTTTGTTGTCCTGTCAACGACGTGTTGTTGTTGTCAAACGATTTGTCAACCAATTCCCCTTTACATTTTCATTCCAACCATCGTTTTTTTTTTTTTGTGCTTTTACATTTTCCAACAATTTTTTGCTAACAACAATTACACATAGGTGAAAATTGGAAGACATGCGTTTCTATAAATTCTTTTCCTGTCGTTTTTAAATACAAAACTACTTACTTATTTTATAAGAAAATTTTATTAGTTATAATAGTAGCGCGTGTTTTTTTAATTGTTTATTAAACAAAAATAACGCAATCTTTTTTCTCTTCTCTTTGCTTCACGACTGCCTTTCGTAAAATTTGAAGTTTCTTTTTCGACTGTTTCTATTTTTTACAATTTTGACATTTACATTTTGTATTTGTTTTCGCCGTCGCTGTGTTAACACTTGCTCAAAACTACTTGAGAGCGAAATTACAACTGAACGTAGTTGAACAAAGTAAAAATGGAAAATTGCAGTAGACTGCAAATGTGCGTGAGTGAAGTGGTTACTATGTTCTATGTGGTTAGTATTCGTTGTCTCATTTTGGCAATTCAGCTCAAACGGGCAAGAGAGAAGAGTACTGCAATTTTTGTGAATGAAATCGGCGGACTGCAACGGAATGTGAACATATTTTTGACAGTTGCATTTTGTGATCACTAGACAAGTGTTGCTTTTAATTATTAATACATTATTTTTAAAATATGCAAGATTTAATATGAATTAATGGATAGAGTAAATTCATGTGAGGAACTGTATGAAATTAAATTAATATAGGGATTCATGATATGAAACAAATTTAATATTTTTATATATTTACCTGGCGCGTATCATGAGACACCTCGTAAGCATTTGCGTAAAAATTATATATAGATCATCTGTTCGATGTCATTTGATATAATAATAATTCAAAAATAGTTGCAAAAAATTATATTTAAATCTATCTCTGCTTTTAGACGAGAAAACTTGTTGCTCTCAAATGTGAAAGAGGAGGGAATGCCTCTTTCGTTTCACCCCACAAAACATTCAACACTATTTGAGAGTTATTGCAACAAGTTTCCTTGTCTAAAAGCAGACTATTGGAACAAACTGCTGTTAACGATATATTATTAAAAATTAAATTATAAATGCCATAACTGTACACTAAAATCGTAGCGCCATCTTACGTCCAACATCCAAAACACAATATAGGTTTCGTAGATTGTAGCTTTCTTTATCGATGAGCATATATAACGGTATTAGAAAACGCAAGCTGTCGAATGTTTTTGCCATTTTTATGTGAAAAAAAGGTTTTTCGGACAGAAGTAAAATTTTTGACTTTGAAACAGCAATAACTTTCACAAATTTTGCGAATTACAACATAAAAAAATATTGTTGTGTTGCTAAAGGTGTGCTGATTGGTATTTGTTTTCTTCGAAATAATATTTAAAAAAAATATCAAATTTTTGTTTCCAATAGTTGGAACCAAATATGGTTCTTTGGGCAGTGCTTAGTGAACTTTGGTGCATTTTCCAGTTTTTACAATAAATTCGGAATGGACGATGAAGAACGGAATAAACGTGTGAATGATTGTGCCTGGAGTGAAAGTGAAGATAATGAAGGTTTTTCAGAAGATGATTTTTACAACTCGAGGTCGTCCTTTGGAAGAGTATTACAAGCAAAACGATCCAGGCCAAATACATACAATATTCCACCAGCAGAAATTAAACTGGGTAACATAGGACACTTTCTGAAAATGAAGCCAAGCGAACGAAATTGTTTCTACAAAATTTCACACAGAATAATTTTTATAAATTTTAATTTTTGTTTATTTTTCTTAATAAAGAAATTTTTGAAAAAAAAAAATTTCCACTATTTCTATTTTATTGATACTGCCCAACGAAACATATAGGGTCCACAAGGTAATTTTAGATTTTAACACTTGTAATTAAGGTATTGAAAAAGTCAGAATAAAAGTTGTTCAGAATGAAGAATGGTATCCCTTAATATTTTTTTAAACAAAATTTGCGTTGTTGGGCAGGCAGGGGTTAATAATATAGTGGTGATTTTAAATCTGTTCGAAAACACTAAGCTAAAACCTCTTTAATGTCGATATGTAGATAGCTATTATATTAATTTTATGGTTAGTCTAAGTTATACATAGATACATCTCTACATAAAAAACATACAATTTACGCAAAGTCCATGTTCAAATTTAATCTCTGCGAAATTATATTTAAATACTTATATTATTTAATTACAGTCGAGTACAGATAATACGATGTTGAAAAGACCTTGCTAATATTACTAGCTATCTCAATTAATAAGAAAAAATTCACAATATATACAGTTGTGTTAAAATAATAGTAATAGTGAAGCCTTAAGCCTCAAAAGCAAAAACATATTTTATTTTTCCTGCTACATAAGTTTTGTGTTAAGGAAAAATTGGTGTATTTAATTGCAACTACAGTTCTCGATCTGAAATTGTGATGACCAATATTTCGCTTGAACGCGTTCGAATTAACTGTACTCCACTGTATCATACGAAAAAACTTATAAATAAACCATGTAATTTATAAATGGATGCTATTCAACTTAAATAACACAGCACAACATATAGTAAACACTTAAAACTAAAAACTTCTAATTTTTCGAAATTCTTAAATGATACCAAAAAACTCTTTAGCAACAAATGCTAAAGTGTTGTTGGAGGAGTTCAGAGTAAATGAACAGCAGTGGTGTATTTGCTTGGGAGTTTTTTATTTATATATTTTTCTTTAAATTTTGTAAACCGTATGAAAGAAAATAAGAATTAAAAGTTCGAGATCAGTATTATGAGGAATTTTCATCAATAACTCATTTTCAATCATTATAAAATTATTTTGAAACCCTTCGGAATCAAGGCTGGATTCTCTCATCAAACAAATATCAACGGTTTTTTGGATTTTAGATGACGATATACAAATAGTAGTAGCAAAATTCATGACTGAAAATACAGTATTGTATTACATTTTTAACTAACTTAATGCATTTAGAAAATTCAGAATAATCAAACAGGGCGAGCTATTTATTGAACATATTATTCCACAAATTGCAAAGCATTAGGCAATTTAGTATTTCTTACCATCATTTAGTTAAGATTTTTTTTTAATCAACTCGTTTAAAACAATATCCACTGTATATAACGACTCTGCTTAGTGTTCCGTTTTCAACAAATTCCTTCCGAACTGTTTTATAGTTGTCTCTTTTTGCACTTAAGTTTATTCAAAACAATTGCATTGAACGACAATAGTTTATTCAATTCGCACACATTAAATTAAAAAACAACAGACGAGCCAGTGTCAATGTATTTCACCCTCTTTTTATGAAAGAGAAACGCAATTACATTACAATGTGCGAGAGTGAGGTGACCCGATTTTGCATATGCACATACAATCGGTTTGGAAAGCAGCAATGAATTTACGTAGGACCAGGGAAAGGAGGATAGAAGTGGAAACGCCGAATAATTTTCATTTATTTTTGCACACTAAAACTTAATTGTAATTTGTATGTGCTCTCAAAATTTCACTCATTTATTATTAAATAATGGATAAACTGTCATTCTGAACAATTTCAGCGAACACATTAAATATTTCGAAATCGCGAAAACAACCACGAAATGAAGTACGACCGAAATCGCTTTTCTAACTAACAATGTTGCCAAATGTAAGGAAAAACATAATAAATACATTTTTGACAGTACCACCTTAGTGATATTTTTTTTTCTTTACTGAAATCTCCAGAATTTTTTTAATCGGAATGTTGAAATTCTGGAATATTCAAATTTCGCCAAAAACTCAGTAAATATTTTTATGTGTACCGTTTTTGTCTGATAATAGAATTCGACTTGCAATAATTATGAAATGAAAATTTGATTTTCACTTGATTTCACGAAATATCGCATGCAAAATAATGAAACCTATTATTTATTAGAAACATTGCAAGTTGAATTGAGAGCTTAAAAGCCTCCGTGTGAATATAGCCTAAATCATAGAAATATTATTATTAATTTTGAAAATGTATTATGCCCTTGAAACTTAAACATTTGAATAATCTACATACAAAAGTGTGGCAGCACTCTCTCATTTTTAATGGAAGAGCGAATGTGTGAAAAAGCTGGATAATATTTGTCGAATTGTGTTCATGAGAGAGAAAGAGAAGTATTCGGATTATTGTATTTATATGAAAGAGACAGATTTATATATATTTTGAATTCGCCGCAGGGAGATGATTTCAGAGCCAGAGAATGACAAAATGGAAAAAAATGTCAAAAAAAAACGAAACAGAGTTGTTATTATAAATACCAAACAATTAGCTGGAGATTTTGATGACCTATATATTTCGGGATTTCTAGTACATATATACACATGTATGTTTGAATATATATGTATAACGCATATATCATTCGGAAATTGACCTTAGGACCTTCAGTTTGGTTGCCCATAAACTTATTACTTGTTCTATGCAATGCAGTAGATGATGGATATAAGAAAAACTTGCAAATGAGCGGCACAGATGATATACCGTACCTTTTTCTTAAAAATGTAATATGCAAATTTACAATACGGAAAACTTTTGTAAGATAATAAAACTTAAATTACAATAGGGCAATAGTCGTGGCAGTGGCAGTGAAAAACAATCAGCTGTTCATTGCCAGTAAATTTAGAAATGGGGCTAACCAGAGCAGTGCTGCCAACAAGCACTGCTTTACTGACACGCAGCGCTATTGTAATTTAGGTTTTACTGATAAAACATTAGTTTTTTTGTGGCTCCAGAAATGACACAGTGCCTAATAATAATGTTCTGGGTAGTGATGGACCTATAAGGTTTACAAATGTTTTTTTTCTTCCTGTCACGCCAGTTCTAATAGAAATTCAGGAAAATATTCTCGAAATTTTCTTATTTTGAATTTTAAACTATCGACGCCGCCAAAGAGTTTTTAAATATAGATCAGAGTTTTTATTTTATTTATCATGGTTGATTTTAAAATCTTTCGGTGTGCATTTATATTTATGTGTCCTTTAAATTCATAGAGATTGAGAAAATTTCGTGAAGACTGAATATATTTGTGATTGATTTTCAGTTGAAGACGTTGTAGTTAACTTTAAATAAGCTGTATCTCTTAAAGTGTTTAAACTTATCAACTTATACAGTTTACAAGGTTTACGAGGCATTTACGAGTTTATGGAAAACCGCTTGATATAAACTTCGTAAAGTGTGTAACCTTGTATATAATTATCCCTTTGTTCAGATTGTGAAATTCATTTGTCAGAAAGATCATTTATGGAGGGAGATTTACTCAGATGTAATGCTATTTTTTGTAACACGAATAAAGTGGTCACTGAAAAACTAGCAATCTAACAAATTTCCTTATGCAATCAGAATTCATATTACCCACGAAAAGAAGGGAAGGCGTCCCTGAAGCGTATCTTTACATAGCTGGACCAAAAAGTATTTAATATAGTGAAGTCATCGAAGTGGATGTTAACACGGGCGCAAGCATAAACGCCTGACTTAAAAGGAGAGATAGGTAGTTGGAAAAAGACAGGGTAGTTTCTATTTCTTTCTAACTACTTATGTGGTATTACAATGGACCGTTCTGGCCTAAGTGTATCTCTAGACAGTCACTGCAACTCAGGTACGTGAAAATAACACTGCTAACTTGGTTTTATGGGGTAAAGCTCGAGTATATATTTGATTTGGTTGGTGTAGCTCGAAATTTTGAGACTGAGAAAACACAATTTTTTGGCTGAATTTTAGTTAATGTTAATGGTAATCCTTTGAATTATTTATTTAAAAGTTGTGAAACTTCGCACATTCATTTCTTATAGTGAAAGTTCTGAAATAGGCTAAATGGTCAATTGGGAGTGTGAAATTTTTTAAACTCAGTTTAAAATAAATCTTGAAGCAAATTAATCTTAATTCAGTACACTTCTTTGAAATACCTTTCAGAAGAAATAGCGAAGCAAATTCAACCAAATTAAATAACTGTTGTGAAAAATATTTACATAGAGCTCTAACTAGTTCCCATTCAAGTGAAATTTTCAAAATTCAACCAAGCTTGGTATAAAAGTAGAGAGAGAGTTAGAATGATGAATAAAATATTTCATGCACATATAACTTAAAATTCACATACTGTATGTCCATCTAAATTTTTTCAAACCACAGCTGATAGAATCAGATGAAACTAGTGAGCAATTTCATCAAACAATAGCTTTGTTCACGTACTTTTCCATCAAAAACTTTCAGCGAGAGAATAAAAAAAGATTGAGAAAAAAATTGTCACAAAGAGAAAGTATTAGAAAAAGTACTTGAACAGAAAACTATTAAAAACTTCCAACTAAACTGCTGATCTGTTGTTTTGACAGTTAATTTTTAGTGCTAAAAATATTGTGCAGTTTATAATTTAATTTAATTAATTTAACTAGTAAGTTGTTGAGTTCTTTTCGTATCGCACACTCGTATTCACAAATATTTACATTTTCAAAATCACAAATTCACTTTAACAAATTTAACACAACCAAAATTATTGCTGACATTTTTATATTTGACAGTTGTTTTTTTTTCGGCAGCTGAAAATTTGTCAAAGTAAAATTTTTACTTTCAGAAACTGTCAACTACTTTTTTCTCTCTCACATTCTTACGCTCTTGTTTTTCACTTTCGTTGAAAGTTTTTCGAGTACTTGAACACTTTTCCAGTGAAAACTATTAATAATTGTTACCAATTTTTTGTACGTGAACAGACTATTAGGTCTGCCCTTTTTCAAAAGTTGAAAATGTGCCTACAGTGCTATTAGTGTAGGAAAAATGTGTGACTGTTGGCAACTCATGACAGTTGACAACAGCAGCAGTGATGAAATTTCCAAATTTCAAATTGTATCTAATTTACCAAAAAAATTGTACCTAAATGAGCATGAATGTACCTAAAATAGTATACTTTATAGTTTTTGTAAGAAATTTCATTGAGACTGTTCACATGGGTGCAAGCATGAATGCCTGTCTGAAAGAGAGAGGTAGGAAGAAAGATAAAAAATAGGAGAGATGCACCGAAAATTCAAAAATAAAATAAAAATCAGAGCATTGATGAATGTTCCATGTTTATATTGTTCCGATTTTGGCACTTTTATCTTAAGTGTTAATTTTATTTTAGCCAATGACAAATTGTACTTAAAATGTGCCAATTGTATCTAATGTACCTTCAAGTTCGAAAAAGTCAAAAAAGGTACTATTGTACCTACTTTTTCATCACTGCAGTACGACCATATGATATTTGACATTTCATTCCATAATTTGGTGCCGTAACTTACCGCATAGGAAATAAATATTAATTAAATAGAAGCAGAAAACTCAATTAATCGATGTTGCATGTACGCAAATATTCAGAATTAACACTGCGGTACTTATTTCACCCATAATTGTTAAATTTAACATTTATCATTTATCACAATTACTATTATTGTAGAACAATCGTGGTGCGTGTTAACTCACGTTTGTTTTCGAAAGATTATGCATCTTCATCAGATGATGAAAAGCAGCCTAAGAAACAGAAGAAATCCAAAGAACAGCAGGATAAGGCTAAAGTGAAGGAGCAAAAAGAGGGAGAAGAGGAATCTGCTGTTACCCGCTTAAATCGCTTGCTGGGCAGCATGCAAACAGACACAAATTTTCCACTTGCAAAGCAGGCCGCTATGGCGCGCCCCGGTGAAGGCCACAAAAAACGTAAGGATGCTGTCAAACAGGAAGTAGCCGATAAAGACATATTTGCAGCGGCCGAACGTGTAGCATCGCTGCTGGGCGAAGAAAATAAAAAGCAAACGGAATCTGAATTACTTTCCAAATTGTTGGGACATAGTAAGAGCGGGACTGCAACAAAAAAAGGCGAAGAAGCACCTAGCGGTCAGGAGGGTGATATGAGCTTAAGGTAAGTGCGCTTACTACCAAATAGACTTCATTTGCAAATGTAACAGTTGTTAATTTTACTAGTGAGCTCATTGTGGGCATGAAAATCGATCGCCGTCAGCCGCCGCCTCAAGAGCAAACACGTAGTGAGTTTGTGCGCCGTTCGCTTGCTTCTAAAACATACCAACAACAACATCAGCAACACAAGTACCAGAACCGAGATGGCTCCCGGGCACCACAACGAAAAGAATTCAAACGTGAAGCCGAAACGTATACAGGAAGTGTTAATCTGTTCGGCAGCGAACCACTTGGCATTTTTAAGAATCCAGAAGAGTTACGTCAATCACCAGATATATTAAGCACTTGGGCGTATTTGCAGCAGCGTGAACTCAAATTGCAAATATCACATCCACCCTCAAACTATTTCGAAAAAATTGCATTGTGGACGGAACAGGGCAAGGTGTGGCGTTTTCCCATTGACAACGAGCAAGATATGAACGAGGAAGTCGATGTTGATTTTTCGGAGCACATATTTCTCGAACAGCATTTAGAGCCGTGGTGTCCTACGAAAGGACCAATTCGTCATTTTATGGAACTGGTTTGTGTTGGCTTATCTAAAAATCCTTACATTACTGCTAGAGACAAGAAAGACCACATTCTTTGGTATCGTGATTATTTCGAGGCGAAGAAAGATATCCTCAAAGATTTGATGAGCAAAGAAAAAATGAATAAAATGAGCGCAGGTGAAAAAAAATTGGAAAGTTAATGCAAGTCTAGTTAATCTATTGAATATTGTTGGTTTTGTAAAAACAAAAACGCAAGTTTTTAAAATACATATTAAAAACTATATTGCATAATTTATTTTCTTAATTAGTCTTAGTCAGTGCTGTCACTTATCTGTTTTAATTAATGGGGAATTGAGCCCAAAAAGGGTGGTAGATTTAGAAATAGGGTGGTCGATTTTTTTCTCTTATAATGCACCAAGATGAAATTATGTATAAGGTGATAGCAAGATTGCAACAATTTCATCGTGGCAAAAACAACTTATCTTTGTTGTTGCGTCAGATACCATAAAGCTATGGTTGATCTATCACTTAACCTATTTATTATTATGTAAATGTGCAAAAAAGTAGCCTGAGGAAACTTTTTTTATGAGAATCGTTCTATGAACAGGTAAGTTTTTAGTTATCTTCAGCACATCTTGTACTATTATACCAGCCGTATTTATATATTTGTTTGTAATCGTGTTCTCGAAAACTGCTCTAACTATTTTGATGAAATTTACAACAGGGGCTTACGGGGACGAAAAATCGACCTAGATAGGTCTCATTTTTGAAAGCCTATTTAATACTTTATTGTAGTTTTTGAGATAGTTATTGCAATTTTTTCTTTTTTTAACTCCTTTATACTTTAAAAATCAAGTCATTTATTTTGGTTTGTGGTGTAGCAAAAATCGTGTTAAACAAATGCTATGGCAGCATTTTCAAAATTGCGGTATTTTAATCAGTCTTCGTATTTCATCGCAAATCAATGTGTTAAGACTGAAAATGTGATTTTGGATCTTAGTGCCTTATTTGATTCCAAATTCACATTTGTTGGGCACCTTGACCAAATAATACCAATACCGTATTCTTCTCTTGCGTTTGTGAAGCGTGATAGTTCTGAATTTAAGAATCCATATACAAAAAGCTATTATATATATCTATACTGTATTATGAAATCCTCATCTTACCATTCATATTAGTCGTATTGAGTGTATACAGAAAAAATTTATAAGATATGCCCTATAGGGTAAAGTGGGGTATCTTTGACACCGGGGCACATTTGACTTTGCCATTTTCAGTGTGAACATGTCCTAAGAGCCAAAAAGTTGAAATGCAGAAAAAAATTTAATTCGATTTAAAGAAAAGTTATGAACTTTGACAGTTCTACTCGGATTAACAAGTGTTTTTGTAAATTTGCTAACGCTGATGGAATTTTCGACAACCAGTTTGTAAGCGTTTTGTGAATTAATTGTAACTGTAACAATATTTGTTAATACTGCTCTGCGTTTTGTGAAAATAAAACAAGATAAATTGAAAAAGAAGAAAAAATCTTTAAGAGCATTTGGGGCACATTTGTCTTTTACAAAAGGAGCACCTTTAAAAATATCAAATATTCCTTATATTGCAGATTTACGTATTTAAAATAAAATTGTTATATTTTCTGTTAATACATTTTTATAGATATGGTACGTAACTGCATAAAAAAGACAAATCGAAGCGAAACTGATGAAGCGAAAGTGAAGAGGGTTATTTCAAATATTTGAAATAAACATGGAAAATATGAGGTAAATAGGACAACATTTAAGGTCCTTCATACTAAATTTTGGAATCGTACCACAAATGGTTTTTGAAATATTCCATAATCAATGGGAGGTGTCACACCCCCTTTTCCAATTCCATCCACGTTTTTCCTGAAGTATGACACTGTCAATCGACGTCCTTGCGTGAGGTGCTACTACCACTTTTAATTTTGAGCTCAGACTATGCCTATTTTATGACCAGAGACATAATGCATCATTGTATAAATTTGTGTTAATCTATGCTGAGGTATAGGTGTTATTTCGAGATATACGCCCATATTTTTATTTTAAACGTATGAAAAAAATTATTTACTTTTGTCAAATGTGCCCTTTGTAAATTCAATTGTGCCCCATGCCTGGATGTAGCGTATCCACTTGTGCGACCACTACCACCCTACATAAAATATATGGGTCATTCCATATCACATTTACAATTAAAAATTTAAATCACGTTTCGGATACAAAATAAATCGACCTGTATTTTTTTTGTTTGAAAATGATAAATCAAATTTTCGAGTTAAAGAATATTTAAACATTTGAAGTGTGAAAAATCTATTTTTTTTTGTAATCGTGTAGTTCATAAGCGATTTTATAAAAAGTAACGAAATTTTCAGAAAAGCTTCGCGATAAGTCGAACTTTTCAAGGTTTAATAAAAAAAAAAGTTTCATATTTTTTTAATAAAACAAATGAGTAAATGTTATAAACAAACCCATTTACAAAAATTGGTTGTGTATTAACGAACACAAGGCAGAAGTGAAACTTCTTGTGAACTAAACGAAACACAAGCAAATAACAAGCAATTTAAATTTTTCTTTTAATTGTAAATATGATATGGAATGACCCATATACATGAGTGTCGTGCAGTGCAGCAAACAAATGTACATTTCTACTTTTGACAAAATGGATTTTTTGGAAAAAGTAAAAAAAAAAAAAAATAGTGATGCGGTTTTCATAAAAATATAGTTTTTTTTAAGGTTTGATCTAGAAAAATCAATGTTTTAAAAACAGTAACATCTTTTAAAATTGATCAATAATTTTCCTAGTTACAGGTTTTTGAAAATTAAGTGTTACCCTACTTACTTAGATTTGAATTGCCTTTTCCCATTCCTTTTTGACATTGACTGTGGTAAAATTCACTGTATTTATTTACTAGACATAAATAATTTCAATGTGCCGGCTATATGTTTTCGCCATGACTGTTTGCTATTTGTAACTTACGCACTGACTATGCTAGGAATGAACCATCTGTTATTGACATTGATCTTTTTTCTCCACGTATTGTTTTCCATAATGCCATAATTAATTAATTATTTCTAATAAACAGTTATTATAAATTTTATTTTTTATTTCTTTAATTATATTGCTTAAGTTACTTAAATGAAAGTTAAAAACTTTGTTTTCCATAGACTTGAATAAATAAAATGAAATACAGAACCCTGACTCGTACAAAAAATTATAATTTTCATAGAATTATTTCATATTTAAAATTTGGTTTCAGATTGACAAACTTTAACGATAGAAATATTACTTAATTTTTTAAATCAAAATAAAAAACTAGTTGCAATGAGATTTAAAACAAAAATAAGAAGGTACATAGAACAGTTGAGATAGTTTCACTCATCATTTCTATTCAAATAGTAGTAACTTATATAGAATGTTGAAATACTAGTAAAAATCATCACAAAGATCACTGATGAGGAATAGAGACAATTGTCTCTTTGACAAAAAAATAAGATCGGCTATTAAACTGTTAAAAATCACTAAATACAAATTTCGAATTCGTCCCAATTTCCCTGCTGACGCCACGAGGCTTGCAGACGAGCGTGACAAGATCCAGACAGACCGCCTATGCAGACCCTCATAGACGGACTAAACAAAGAAATCAAACGACAAGTGGATGAATATCGACGCAAGAAATGGACAGAACATCTAGACAACTGTGAAAACGGCTCTAAAAAACTCTGGTCGACAATCAAATCATTGTCAAACCCTACAAGGCGTAAAAATTTTCCAGCCATCACGTTTAATAATCTTCCTGCTGATAACGCCAAGAAATGTGCAAATCTATTTGAGCACCAATTCATCGAACATCCTTCAACCCATGACAAACATAGACGAGCCACTCTCAGGAACATCTATAAACTAGAAACGATCAGTGAACGCAACACTTACACTTACGTGAAGAAGTAACTGTGGCCATCAAGAAAGCCAAACCATCAAAAGCTCTAGGACCAGATGGCATCTCGATGATAATGCTGAAAAATCTTGATACGCCAGGGCTGGAGTATCTAACTTCAATGCTAAACACATCATTGCACACATCGACGATACCAGACATCTGGAAAGTAGGAAGAATTGTCTCCCTCCCAAAACCGGGAAACCAAGCCGATAACGGCAAATCATATCGGCCCATTTCACTACTCTCTCCAGTAGCCAAAACACTGGAATCACTTATCCTACCCACGCTCTTGGAACACCTAATTCCAGCACAACATCAACACGGCTTTAGGAAGAATCATAGCACGACCACCGCTCTCAACATCATACAATCCCAGATCAACCATGGTATGAACCAGCGTAGACCATGCAAACGAACGGTTTTAGTGGCATTAGACCTATCCAAGGCCTTTGGCACGGGAAATCACGCTACGCTCCTGAGCGACATATGGTCGACACTCGTTTGTAGACTTTGGAAACAACAGATCAAAATATCGTAAGGTGAAGCAAGGGGTGCCTCAATGTGGAGTTCTATCTCCGACTCTGTTCAACTTCTATATCTCTAAGATGCCTCAACCACCGCAAAACATCACACTCGTCTCATACGCGGACGACTGCACAATTCTCTCTACAGGCAGTAACATCTCCGAGCTTTGTGCAGACCTGAACGCATACTTGACAACCATCACGTCATACTAGATTAAGAGGACGAAACAATGTCCTGAAGGCCCTGGTTGGAAGCACATGGGACAGGGACAGGAAGACCATACTGACCACCAACAAAGACATTGGACGCTCAGTAGCGAACTACGCAGCACCAATCTGGTCTCCTAAATAAACAAAAAATTTCAACAGTAGAAAGGTCGCTTAATTCTGTGGCAATACGGAATAACAGCTAAACTCAAAAGTCGACTGAAAACATGCTGCGTATTTTTTATTATAAACTCCAAAATGTTTAAAGTTTTTCAAAAATTTTTGCTCCATTTTAAACTCCATTAATTATTTAAGAACTTCAATATTTTGGGTTTTATAATGAAAAATACGCAACATGTTTTTAGTCGACTTTTGAGTTTAGCTGTTATTCCTTATTGCCACAGAATTTAACCAACACAGTTAAATGCCTTTACGGAATTGACTCTATAAGGTTCTCTTTTCGTTTCTATAAAAACACCAGAGGTCTGATTGAAAATTAAGAAAGCATATAAAGATTCATGGTTGTTGAATTTCTTTTTAGTTTTTAAAATTCCAGAAACTATTTACATCATTCTCTAACTTTTTAGCTTGGAGAGATTCTATTCGCGTCTTGGGTGGCACACTGTGTTACTATTCATTAACTGTGGCTACGATGAATTAAATTAAATTAAATGAGAGCTCTGGTAATCAACATGAAACAATGTTAAGCAATTTAATATGTAATTATAATTGAAAAAAAAAATTTTAAATTGTTTAACCAATTTATTTTAAAATTTTGTCTGTAAGTGAAATTTATTTGGTGGGGAATTTATTCCCTTTTTCCCCGCTCTCCCTACCTATGCTACTGATTTTGAGTATGTAGAGTCTTTTTATCCTGTATGTAAAACTTCAAATAGAAGTGTTGTTTCGATCTTAAAAAATTATTTAAATTAATAAGAAGGATAAAGAAAAAAAAAACAAATGTTTTCAAATAATTTTTATGTTTTTTTATTGATTTTTAAGTATTTTTTCAGCATTTAAATTTCAATTATATTTATTTATATATTTTATGAAAATAATAGGAATACATTGGCCAACTTACAATTAAATCATAATTTATCAAACAATGAACTGGTTTAAAATACAAAATACAGTTTTAAAATTAAAAATAGTGTCATAAAAATCATGAATTTCGTGTTGATAAAATATTAAAGTGCCAGCTTAAAAATTAGAATTAATTCTTTTTTTTTGTTTGTTTTTTTTTTGTTTTTAATATATATTAAAATAATACAATATTCAAATTTATATAATTATATTTACGCTTTATTACTACAGAAATCATAAGTATCATTAATTTTGTATTTAAGGACACAAGCGATACAAATTTTAAATTCTATTACATTTTTCATCTTTGATATCAAAGCATTTTTTATAAATCTTTTTTATTTTTTTTTCAATTTTTGTTTTGTTTTGTTTTACGTTTGCTTATATATTCGTTGTTGCGAACAAGAAACTAACAATCTTTTAAAGTATTACTAAAGTATTTTAAAATAATAAAAGTATACATAAGTATAAATATTTTAAATGAAATAAAATTTCATTTCTGTTTCTGTCTCATTTACGTATGTATGTAAATAAAAAGGTAGTAGGTATATATGTATATGTGTATGTATGCATGCATGTGTGTGTAGGTAGTTATATTAATTATTATGTAGTGTAGTTTAGTGTGTGTAGTATGTATAGTAAGCTTTTTCTATAATAAAAGCAAAATTGTTCACAAAAGTTTCATAAATGAGATCTTTATACATTTTCTTTTTACTTCTTTGCTTTGTCATTATGTAGTAAAAATAGTAGTAGTATTAGCAGAAGTAGTAAGTAGTATGTAATATTAGTAATATATATTTCAAATCTTTATTACATATTCCTTTATATAATATACTTTTAAGTTGAGGGATAATATGCTTACAACTAATAGGTAGGCAGTTTTAAAAAATAAAAGTACAATTTTACAGCGAATTGGTTGTCAAGCTAACAAACCATTTTTGCTAAAGCTGAGCTATAATATTTTTCTATTATTGGCGCAAACATTTTTGTCTTTTGTTTTTGATAATTAATTCATAATGATATCTGGTAAAAGGTAAAAAAAAAGCTTTGTCACAAAACTTTAACAAACATGTTTGTTTAATTTTACAATCATAACACCTTCAGTTTGATTAAAAAAAAAAACGCAGTCTCTTTTTTATCAAACATTCCCATAAATATTTTGGTTTGCTTGCTAGGGTTTGTTTGTTTACACCTTAGTGAAGAATATATGAGGAGGAAATGTTTTATCACTTAGCAGATTTTACTCCAATATTCAAATCAGCTTAAAATTGACCAACTCATCGTATACGTGAAAATCAAATTTGCCTAACTTCCTCTAAGGCAATCGCATGACGTCATCATTAAAATATCTACTTAGCCTTTATACTTTTCTAATTTATAAAAAGTTAGTTTTATGGAATTTTAGCAAAGCATTTATTTTAAAAATATCAAAAGTGCATAAATCCAAAATAAAAATATTATTATTATTTTTTCTTCACATAAATTTCTAGGAAACCGATATTTTTACAACACCTACATTAAAGAACTGCAACAAAAGTGAAAACTCATTTATGTGTAACTTGGGTGTTTTTGATTTTTACCGACCAGCCAACGAGCTTAAGAAGGGCACCTCGCGCCAATTCAGACGGCCAGCGGTACTAAGGTGGCTAAGTCCTTCGAGACAGACGTGCGGATAGAAGCTGGTGTAAGGGCCCCCTTCTCAGCTCGCCTATAGAGGCCTAAAAGAGCACGAGCTCACAGAAAAGCATTGGGAGTCACTAAAGTGGGCTAGTAACTTCCTTGCCGAACGCAAGATCACCAACAAGAGCGACGCAGTCCTTAAAAAGCAGCGCTCGCATGAGCAAAGGCAGATCAATCTGCATTAATGGCCAAAACCCGGTCCCATCCAATGTGTGCAGCCAGCTCGTACGTTCAATGATTTCGTCTTATTAGAGCGATTATTGGTCGTAGCAACATTGATAGGACCATTTCTCAAAGTGGTTGGACACTTATAAAAGTGTATCGGGAAGTCGCGATGCCGGTTGGCATCAAGATCAGGTCAAACAGAAAGGTGAAGTCTGGCCAGGCTGTAGACTCGAGTTCGTAACACTGGATAAGATCCCAAATCGATCATGAGCTAGAAAACTCGTATTCCGCCGGAACCTCCCCTGCCTCAGATGAATAACCCGAACCTTCCAACAGCTGATTGAAAGGTCGCCAGGGTTGAGGAGGCAGTGGGTGTCTCTAAATAGGCCATTATGGCGTTCAATGAAGAGTCCCTGGGCCCCCTGGGAGAGACTAAGGGTGATATAAGCTATGGTGCTTCCGCAAGGGTGTACTGGTTGACAAACCAGAATACAAGACCGAAGAGGCTGCTAGCAAGGAGAGAGGTGAGTTGACTGACTGAACACACATGCAAAACCACCAAGCAGGTATGGACTCTAAACGCTCTAGGAAACTATTATCTTTCAGTAGAAGGCAAATATAAAGCCGTGGCAGTCATAACTGGTCACTGTCTTATAAGCGTACACGCCTCTAGATTGGTTGCGCCCTCAAACGACTGTGGCAAAAATTATAAAGATGAAGCATTACTTAAGCTTCTGCTCAGCCTTGGCTAGAAGACCCAATAAACTAGATGAAAAAAGAAGGCGTTCGACGAGGAAACTTTTAACTTCATCTGGAGTGACGCGTCATTTGACAGCATGGGCAAGTAGTCAAACTGATTAGTGGGCAGCATCGATGCCCATGCGTACTACAGCAAATTTCAGAAGGACTGCTTACTGGTGTGCAGATGAAATAGCGAAAGCTAGAAAGTGGAGTGTGGCTGATTATGTAAATTTCCACAAATTTTTTATTTTTATTTTTTAAACAATCACTATACAATTGCCATTTACTACATCTGACGGATTTAATACGGAAAACCGATTTTCTGTGTATACGATCTAAATATTTAAACCGATTCCCGCCTCTTAAAAAATATAAAAATTTATTATTGGATCCAAAAATCGACAAACCAAGGTGTAATATTATTTGTATATTGTAAGCTTCGTTGCTTTCCGAATATTTGTTAAGAACTTGATTTTCTTTTTAGTAATTATGATTTTTTAACAACATACAGCAAGGAATGAAACCGAATATTAATTCTTATTATTAATTTGAAGGTAGTTTGAAGTGAAATGTTGCATTAAAATTCTATCGTTTTAGATAATAAAAACGAGTCTTAAATCTGTCATTTGAATTTTACAGTTTTATATGTAATTTTTACACTAAGATATTGAAATTCATACCTGTGAATTAGTAAGCACTTTTGGTTTCATTCCTTGATATAAACTTTCCATCACGGGTCTTTCGAGTAATATATAAAAAACTGTTTGTGTTTCTAAAGTAGTGACATTTTCACAATAATTTCTTCCTTTTTTTTTTTTTGTATATCTGAAACTCCATTGAAACTCAATGAATTAGAAATTCTCTTAATTCTAGTATTTGCCCATTTTACTCATTTAATTATATCTCAGAATTGCTCTTACTTTCGATATACTTTCCTCGCCGGCCTATCCTTCTTCCTCACTTACGTACCTCTTTACTTTCCTGCAATTTTTTCCAAGTATCACCTAAAGCCTTTGCAAAATGATCATCAACAGATGCCATAACATCAGAATTCGTTGAAATCGATGCATTCGATGACGAATTTGGTGAGGCTGGTGGTGTATTACTGGCCGATAGGCCGGGCTCTGTTTTAATGCGCATTATAGCAGGCACCGCTGCTGGTGCTGAGTTGTTGGTGGAAGAAGCGGAGGCGGAGACTGAAGAAGAGGTAGTCGAGGAGGAAACTAGCACTGCGTTGGATGCAACTGCAGCTGCTGGTGAATGACGCGGTGATGGAGATGGTGAATATGTTGTTGAATGCATTTCCACAGGCGATGCACGTTGAAGATGTGGTGGTGGCGCAACAAGTGGAAGTGGTGGAGGTGTTGCTGAAGCCGAAACACTAGAAGAGTTCTTTGTTGGTAAGCGCTGATGTGTTTGTTGTTGTTGCTGCAGCATTAATTCAGTATTAGTAGCAGCAGCAGCAGCAACTGTATTGTTATTAGCATTACTGGCAGTAGAATTTACTGTAGTTGCTGATAATGGTGATTGTGGCGAACTTGTTGATTTTCGCTGTGGCGAAATGCAGCGTTGTAGCGCTAACGGTTGTTGTTGTGGCGGTGGGAGCACCACCAATGATGCCGCCGCGTTCTTCTCTAGTCGTGGCGAAATGGGTTCTGATTTTACTTGCGAAACCATTCCAGCTGGTGACAACAACACGGAAGTGGGTTTCGGTGAAATCAACGCTTGTGGATGGGGCAACGCATAATACGGTGATGATGATGCTGGATGATGTTGATGCGGTGGTGGCGTCGGTGTAGCTGTGGGTGTATTTAATGCCATTGCCATTGCTTGCGGCGGTTGTGGTGATGGTGTTAAATTCAATGCTGGAGTGGATGCTGGTGATTTTTTGCCGAAAAGTGCAGCATAATCAGCGCCAAGAGAACGTCGAAAATGTTCATCGATTACAGTTTCGCACATTGATATCGATTCTAAGAATAAAAGAAATTAAAACATTTGTTATTACCGGAGTCGATTGCGTGCTTTGCTAGAAAATTTCACACTCACCAGTGCTGCGGTTATCATTTTCACGATTCGAGATCAAAATATTATCACGTGCTGACTCACGCTTCGGTGGTGCCTGCGTAATAACACTGGGCCGTGCTAGCGACGTAGCATAAGTGGAACCAGGCAGCGGTTCCCGGTAAGGTGGCGGTGGTGATGAGCGATGTTTCATTGTTGTTGACGTCACAGACATATCAATGGGACTTTCCATATTGTTATGAAGTTGATGCCCATGCATTGCTGCAGCCGCCACTGCTGACGACGATGCTGTTGATGGTGACGCTGTCGGGCGATTTGTTGATTCGCAAAGGGGACGCAAAGCTGCAGCAGCAGCGGCAGCGATCATCATCGTATCATTCATATTATGCGTGTGCGCGTTATGTGCTGCTGTAACTGTATGTTGTATATGTATTGATGGCGGCGGTGGTGGTAATGCTGGTAGCCCTGCTCCTGCTAATGATGTTGTACTTGATAGTGGTAATGGTGGCGTGCCTGGTGGTGTAGCTGTTGATGAAGAAGCTACTGCACTCAGTGATGAAGAAGAGGACGAAGCTTGTGCATGATGATATTCACCGGCACGTAAGCGACGATCACGACGCCATTTTGTTGTAGGTAGCTCTTTGGAAGTAAGACGAGCTTCTGCAATAAACGAAAGAGAAAAAAGTTAGATGGTTACTTAGGACTCAACAAATGTATAGAAATGGCAATCAATCAAAATTGATAATATGTATGCCTGGCATGATGTTTGTCAATCAAGTCATTGTTGTGCATACGTAATACACTAATACAAATGAAATTGCAAAACGAAAACAAGCAACAAAAATGGAGCGTGGGCGCTGTGAATCACAATTTGAAGTATTTTAGTGGAAATAATATTTTGAAAACAGAACAAAAAAGCTTAAGTTGTTCTGTTGTCGAGATGGAAAAAATCTAAGGGGAATAACAAAAAAACACATTGATAAATATATAATTCAATATCTCACAGTGAATACTTTTTAACCAAATTTAATCAAATCCATACCAAAGTGGAATATGCCTTTAACTTTTGGGTGTAGCTTACAAACCCCATGAATAAGAGAACTCCAAAATAATAACAAGAAAGGAAATGCAAAAAGTTTGATTAGAAAAAAAAAACAAAAAAGACTTAACAAACGAACTCGATTTTTTAATATAAAGAAATATACGAGCACGTTCGTTGCTTGAGTCTTTTGTTTTTCTTTCACTCTAGTGTAAAATAGTGTTATTTTTGTTTTTGTAGTTTAGTTGTTATTTTTCGATTTTGTTTTTTTTTACCCATGTGTGCCTGTGTGTGTAGAAAGTATAAAGAAGCCTGAAATGAAAACAACAAAAACCCAACGTAAAAGAAAAAGTCTACAAAAAAAAAGTATAAAATTAAGTCTCAAAAGTTTTTTTTTATGGTGAATTTGTTGTGGTTATTGCTGCTGTTGCCATTGCCGCTGCCGTTTCTATATTGTAGTTGTTGCTGCTGCTGCTGTTGTTGGTGGTGGTGGTGGTGGTGGTGGTAGTTGTAGTAGTAAAAGAGTGGATGGAGAAATAAAGCAAAACAAGACAAGAGGCACTTCAAAGTTGCAATAACAACATAAACAAGAGCCAAAGCCATAACATACAAATATACCTACACATATACATACATATAAATATAAAAATAAGATTTAAAAAGACGAAACTCGTTTTGCTACCATAATACGCGAACCGAATGAACGAACGGAACGATCGGAGCAGCGAACATTTGCGCGCGCCCATTTACATTTACGACTTTTGCAGAGGAACAAGCAAAAGAAGCAAACGATTAAAGAAGTAAAATAAAAAATAAATACCCGTATATGATTAGACTGACATTATTGCAATATACGCGAGAGTACCACATCTAATACAATGTGGTTGTTGTTGCTGTTAAAGAGATTGTTTGCAAAGGAAATTTAATATAAATACTTTTATGATTTGTTACATTTAAGTCATAGAAGTAACAATGCAGCATATTAAAATTGTACATATGTAAACTAAGGTAAATAATCACAAGGAAGTTTGATATAAAATTTGTCTATAAAGTAATCATCGAAGCCATCATTGAAAAACAAATAGTGATTGGCACGACGACCACGAATACCAAAGGCCTATGACTGGCATACATGCTAGAAAGAGCATCTATATCCTTTTAAAATCAAAGATACCCTCTATATTCAGTTTCAATATCATTGAAAATTCAATTCTGTTTTATATTTCATTAAATTTGAAAGCAAAAATTAAATTTGACTAAAGTTAACATTTAAATGTGAAATTAATTTACGTTAGTCTTGAATTTTTTAACGATAACTTTGAGGTTGAACCTTGAGCATGGAACATCAGTTGTCCAATGCATTATACTCCGAAATAAGCTTATTTCAGTATTTTAAATGTCCTAAGAGCTCGTACCATTTTGGTTTAAAAAAAAGATATACATAAAAAATAGGACCCTGTAACATGTAGGGCTAAAGAACTAAGTAATCTGATGGTAGGGGCACATCAGTTGTCTGATATGCACCTGGACAAGATAGACCAGGCGGAGGGAGCATACCCTCTTAATTAAAAGCTCCCCTAATCCAGGGTGTCATGTGACCCGTGTCTATTGGTTAGGCAGCCAGGGTATTAACTCTAGAAGATCACCACATGCGGATCCAACGTTTGTTTTCATGTAAGTATACGTACTAGTGTGAAATCAGTACAATGGATTCTTGTGCATTTACCTTGCATCTGCATGGGAGCTCTGTTGATGTTGACCAATCTTTCTTGCCTGTAGAAAATTTTATTTGTGGATTTTATAAACACAAACATAAAACAAAATCCAACTAATCTACTCTGTACGCCAGAATAGCCTGGAATGGTTATTGAGCAGAAGTTTCGTGCCTCACTCATAATCTAAAGCTCACCCATTAAGGAAAAGGGCGATGAACCAGGGACTACTTGAGCCAACCGGGCGATATAGAATGCGTTCAGTAGCCAAGTGCTCAGAAGCCATCTGCCTCAAGCACGAAAGCTGCAGAAAAGACCCATTAAAGCTTTAGAACCTGAAAAGCCAAACAAAATGAGCGAGGGAGGCATACAAAATACAAGGTATCAAACCCAGAGGAAGCGCAGGTCAAGCGTCGAGTACCCCCCTCATACCACTAATAAACCCACAACAAACTGACTTGACTCAAACGGACATACTACGTACGGAAATAATACGGACTGAACCGACAAAGACGAACACAACACGGACTGACATAACTCAGACGGATGTACTACAGGAAGAGCAATCTTGCACATCAAAGCAGGCTTTTAAAAAAGCTGCGATGGCAGAGGAACCTATTGGGAACGCTACGCTGCAATGGTACAGGATAATCCATGCTCATTAAAGCAATCCTATAGAGACGTTGCGATGGCATGTATGGTTGCTATCACTCATTCCATGCATCCGTCTGAGACACATAGTAACGAACAAATCCTACCGATAGAAAAATGGTTGTTAGCAGAGATGGATAAAGCCGAAAATTTCACTACAAACCTAAGATTTGTTATGAGCGCTGTAAGGGATAAATGATAGATAAAGCCAATTCCCGATGCACACGTTTGTATGTATAACCTTCATCCCAGCCGAGGACAAAACAAAACGTGGGATTGTCAACTGCGAGTGCTTAAGACTGCGAAGGACACCAGCGGCGCCGAAACCATGTCCTTGTTTAGGTGAGAAATTCAAGAACCGAATGCAGACTCGCCCGATCCTCCGTTGCTCGAGATGTCGCTAATAAAGTAATAGAAGCATATTACAGTTTCGATTTGGATGTTATTTCACTGGAAATTTACACATCATCTTGGTCTTCCCAACATTTATTTTGAGCTCAAACTTCACAGAAACATCGTTTATAATATAGGAGAACTTATGCACAAGTAAGCACATGCCAGCTGCATCGTCAAGATTGCTCAGGTTGCTGGGCACATACCATGCAATTCTCATATTATTTGGCAATGCTGCCCTTATTACCGTGTCAAGAATGATTTTGAACAGAAAAGGTGATAACTCTCACACTAATGTGATGTGCGTTGATTGTGGGGCAATTGGCATCATTGGGAGCCCATTCTATAGATTACTCTACAATGCCAACCTGCTAGCTTATTAGATGAGAGTCCAGAACGTCTGACATACATTTACTTATTATATGCTCAGCAAAGTTATTCTCTTCTAGTTTTTATACTTAGTGAGATAGGTTTTCTGAAGATAGTTTACAATAATTCCTGGCGCATTCCTGTGGTCCAAAACGTGCTAATATTTGAACGAAGAATAGCAGCGCTGGTGATCGATATTTTATACTTAAAGTCGTTGACGTACACTCTATCCATTTTCAGTTTCCTTTTGTTGCGATTTCATTAATCAGTTTAGCTTAAAGTGTCCAGGGTATGAGCCAGCCAATTCTTGTTCTGAGGCCACCGGTTACCCCTCCAGGCTAGCAGATTAAATCAGTTTAGATTTGCTGATAAAAAAGAATTTTAAATTGGTATTTCATTCTTGAAATATAACAAATACAAATAAGAAAGTATGAGGGAAGCTAAATTTAATGATTTCCTTCCTCAAATATTATTTGACAAGAACTCAAAGTACTACTTACTATATCCATTTGTCAATGTCCATGAGTTATTCTCAGCAACATCAACAATAAACAAAAATAGATAAAAAAAAATTAATAAACAAATTATGTTTTTGAACCCTTTAATCATAAATTAACCTCCCTCTTTCTGTTGGCCAATTATGGATTCATTGACAAAACGTCATGTACAGTTATTTTTAATTAAAATTCCTCATTGATAATGTCATTTTTTCTTATTGTTTATTTTTTGATTCCAAAAATCAATTTCCGTTTTTAACACATTAACGAAACGAATTTGTTTTTATTTTTGTTTCTTTTTGATTATTAATTATTATCTTTTAAATATTTTCTTCCGCTTCACGTCCAATCATCATTCTCGTTCATTTGTGTTTTTTGTTTGTTTGTTTGTATTTTGAAAGAGTTATCCGAAAACATTTGAATAACCAAATTAAACAAATATAAAATTTTGTCACGTACACGAATTTCATGACGGCCGAAATTCCTTTCCCCCAAAAACAATAAACAATTGTTTACATATATTAAATTTTTTTTTTTCATTTTTGGAATCACAATAATTCGTATTATGCAATTAAGAACTCATAATTAATTATAAACGGAAGAAAGTGTGAAGCACATACAAATTTTTGTACGTAATAAAAATTGGATATGCTGACGCTATTTATTTTATAGGTTAAAAACGATTTAATTTGTATGGCTGACGCCGCACAGTGGTGTGAATTTGGGAACGAATATTTTGTTTAGTGGGAGGTAGAAATATTCAATAAGCAAGTGAAATTTCTACCAAGAGATACTTATAAAAAAAAAATACAAAGAAATTGCCAAATTCGGTGTACTTATTTAAGAGGGTTCGTCCATTTAAAAACTTTTAAAAATTGATTTTTTTTATTTTGATGAATTTTTGAGTAAGAATATTTTCAAAAAGTTTTCTAAAGTTTTGGAGTTTATCCGAAAAAACTTGACTTAGTTATCAGGTCGCAACTTTTCACTTTACCGCTTTTTTTCGATTTCAATGAGCACAGTTTTTCAAGAACCTCTAAACCGTTTTAATGCAAATATTTTAGATAAAATAAGCTGACGAATGAACGAGAAATGTTTTATCCGATAATTACTTCTATTAAAAAACTGAAATTTGAGCCCAGTTTTTAGTTTTAACAGTGTTTTTTTTGTATGGACACGCCCCCTAAATTTACCACATTGATTTATTTGTATATACCTATCAAAAATTGAATTTATACGACGACTTTTTTTTCCACCTTTTGTATGAAGTCGCACCACTGTGTGCCGTTGAGGTAATTTGCATTAGAAACTGTTGACATTTTATTTAACCTTTAACTTTATATAATAAACAAAAATATTTGCAATTCACACTTTTCCACTTAAACGAGAAATATTGACATAACTTTGGAAAAAATAACTTAAAATTTCCATGAAAATTTCTAAGTTTTAAATCGGAAATTATTATACGTACAGCATGAAGAAAAATACCTAGTTGACTTGTAGACTTGACATACAGCAGTCATTTTACATTTTATATTAACCTCGTTATTTTTAAAAATCAATGTGGACAAAACAAATTTTTTCTTTTAATTATATTCGGCCAAGAAAGAAGAGAACCAACCCAGTGGATCACGAAGCGAATGTTGAGCGAAAGTTCGCCTAAACTATCGCAAACGACCTCAGAAACGAGCGCCGCAAGAATACTCGCTTAATGCCCGCAAACGTGCTCGCAAACGATAGTTTTGCGAACATAAATACGAGCGTCGCAAAACACTGACAAAGATTTGTACTTGTACACTTTCTTATAATTTTGATACACTTCATATTTATATTGAATATAAGGTTATGAAAATTAGCCACTCGACAAAATGTATGTTAAGTACTTAAACGCACTTTACGTTTATGTACTTTATGCTTTTTAAATTATAGGTACAATTTAAAGTCCACCATTTTTTAATTTTTTATTTTTATTATTTTTTTTTTTTTTTAATTTTAAAATACAGAGTAGTACGATAACTTTATAGTAATAGATAAAAATATTTGAAAATCTAGCAGACCACAAAATTATTAATTTTCGTAGTTGTAGTAAAAAATTACATAAATAAAAGAAAAAATATCGCAAAAGGCTCGTTACCGTTATCATAAATGACTCGTAAAAAATATCTTTAAATGCTCGCAAATGATATCAGAAACGATTCGTGAAAAGACTCGCATACAGATATCATCTTTTGCGAGTGTCGTAAACGAGACTTTAACAGCCACAAACTGAGCGACATATGATTCGTTTTCTTATAGTTTTCGGGTCCATTAGCGATAGTTTTGTCCGCAAAACTATCGCCAAAGTCTCGTAAATGATATCATTTACGAAGATTTGGTTGGCTGGTTTTTTTTTTAAATTGTGTATGCAAATCAGGGATGCCAACTCATTTTTTCTCTCTCCCCGATAACCCTCGAGAAATTCCCCGATTTTCGATCGAATTCCCCGCATTGGTATAATTTCATATTATAACAGCGCTACACGCACTTTCAATATAAAAATTTTACAAAAACGAATTTGACCTCAGTGAGTGTTATTTTAAGGCGACCCTGAACTTTCTCGGTCCAAAACTTAACAAATTTTTATGGGACTGGTAGATTAATAAATACGTACTTTCTGACTCCGGAATTCTTAACATATAAGCTTCAGCCCACTTTTGGACATCAAAGTTCTCAAAGGAGAAGACATGGGATTTCTTTTGACTCAAATAAAAAATGGCAAAAACTTTGTTTTGAGAAAAACGGGTTCAAAGTTTTAACTATCGGTTTTTACTTCATCTTCTTTATGATGGCTGACCGTAATTTGTAAGTTTACAGATTAGTCAGCAATGATTAAGACTTAATCAGGAGGTGCTGGACGAAGGCATATCTAAGCTTTTCTGAAAAGCCGAAAGGGAAGTCGAAGAGCCGCGCGACTGTTTTGTCCCGACTCGCCGCTAATTAAATACTTTCAAATAACACACTTTTTTAAAAATCGATTTCTCCAAACCAATAAATCGCAGGGCTTGCTTAAGAAAAGATGAAGATTTTAAGACCTAAAATATGAAATATTTCATAAGTTAAACGTTTTACATTGAATAAAATTTGACAAAAAATATTCTACAGACTTTAATTACTAAAAGCTGAACGACTTCAAATTCCCCGCAAAAAACAGCTAATTCTCCGGATCGGATCCCCGCACCAAGTAAAATTACCCGCAAGTTGGCATCGCTGATGCAGATAATTCATTAGATAATGTGAAGAGGTTCCGTTATTTATGTCTTCTCTCTTATTAATTACTCCCGCAGCTTAATGGTATAAACACAACCAAAGTAGCCGACCTCTAATCGCTTACTTCTTCTGAGAGAATAAACACAATAAGAGCGTCAACCTCTAGCGTCAAGAATATGTAAAAGAAAAATAAAACAAAAGCAGCTGGATTTGATTATTGTTTTGCCAACTCATTTTTTTTATTTACGTTATCAAAAAATAAAAGAAAAACTTCAATATTCTGTAATTTGAAAAAAATTTTGCATAATTTAAAATTATTTACATCGTTTATTTGAGCAAAAACGTCAAATTCATCAAAAGAATGAAGAAACTAAAAGGAAGCTCAAAAAAATACATAGATTTTCGTACTAAAAGTTGGCAGCACTTGGCTTTTTTTGAAAAATATGGCAATGTTTCCCCTCACACAAGAGAGAAAACATTGTGAAGTTGAGAAAATTTTAATAGAATCTAGTGTCTCAGTTAATGATGAGAAGATTTTAGGGCTTGAATTCACTTAAAAAAATTATTTTCGAAGCCAAAATTTTCAGATATGTATATATTAAAAAAATCCACAAAGATCCAAGATTATAACGAGATTTATTGATCTTTTGAAACAAAGTTCAGGAACCAACTGTCTTATGGTGAGTTTTTCAGATATTTTTGAGTTTTTTCTCCGTCAATACTTTAATTATTAATTCTAGGTCGAATTTATTAAAAATTGTTAGAAATCGATAGCATCACGTGAGTTCAAAGTTGGGTCCTTTATGAGAGACGGCAGTAGTGAAAGGTTTAAGCTATAATTTTTACAACTATGAATCCAATGCTTTGTTCAATGAACGAATTTATTATTATTATTATATTTTTATATTTATTTATTGGGTATCACAAATTAGTACAATAAGAAACTAGTCTTTTGCTGCACAACAATAGCAAGCAGTACAAACAAGTGGAAGAACTTAAAAATAAATTAAAATTTAACATTAAAATTAAAGTTAAAAATCACAAATTCAAATAAATATCAAATAAAAGTTAGTTAAAATTAAACAAATTACATTATAATTAAATTATATATTTAAAATTTAAAAATCAAAAAGTAAAGTAAATCAAATAAAACTCACTGAACATTTAACAAAATACATTAGCATTAAAAAAACTTTCGCCGCTAATATTTTACAATTGGCATAACCGATTTCAAATTGGATAATTTAGGGCAAAACAAACTCATTAAACTCTTTAAATTGATATTCTGGAATTAGGATGTAGTTACACTAATAAATGTAGAGATTTTTAGGTCAACGAGTCTTTGTAATTCTTTGTGGTAAGCCACGATTTAATTTTGTAGAAAATATAGAACAGGAAAATTTTTTTGATGTAATAAAAATTACATTAGAGAAACGAAGGGTCCACCCTTGGTCGTAGGCGTGGACTCGTTTTCAACAATATTATGCTTTTCTATTACGATTTTAGTATACGCCAATAAACTCTGGGAAAAATATAACCTTTCTGAAATCAATTCATTCAATCTTTTATTTATTAATGAATTATTTCTGATTGTAGTTTTTTCTTTTTTTTTGCTTCACATCACTGCTGCTAACACTAATCAAAAAGGACTAAAACAGGGGGAAGGGGAAAGGAAATTTGCGCATGCGTGCATCGCTTTTTAACGCCCCAAAAAGTTAAATTCACATAAGAGATGCAACAGTAATGGCAGCCATAAGAATACCAACAACAACAGACACCAGAATGACGTTGGCAACAGTAAACAAACAAGATCGTTGCTTCATGATCAACATTTTCGAGATGGCAAACCAACAAAAAAAAGAATAAATAAATAAATAAAAAAAAACGAAAACTAAAATTCGCACGCATTTTTAAACTTCAAAATCAATGTATTTTTCACTTGCAGTTCATTGCAACGACAATAACAAGCCAGCAACAACAAAAAACCGAAGAAGATATGAAGCAAAGAAGATGAGATGAACACAACATCTGTTGCTCAAAAGTATTAAGTTTATATGGAATCACTACATTTCTTGGCCAACATCACGCACATACAATTGGTTTGGTTGCTGTTGTTGTTGTTGTAGATGCTGTTGCAGCAGCAGACACATCTGCACGTAGTACAAGATTCTTTTTATTTTCTTGTATCGAATAAAATGATTGCGCGCGCATTTTTTAAATTTTATTTTGCGTGTGCGCATGCGCAAACGGAAATGCTGCTATTTCTTCATCTTCGTTTGCCCTCACTTCTTGGATACATCTTTCAAGTGCTTGAATTGATCCAACTATTCAACATCCACCATTCACATACAGTCAACCTGCCAGCTAGCCTGCAACATTCTACATAACGACGACGCTCATGTTATTTGCTGATACTTTGGTGCAACACAAATACACACACCAATGGCCAGCCAGGCAGCCAAGCAGCCAGGCAACAGGAAGCGGAGTAGGCGATATCCTCACATCGATTCATGATCAGCTTCAACCTTCAGTCGTCTTCACCAAGTATTCGCCAAGATTGTTTTTGCTTGTGAAATCAACTTACACAAATACGCAAATAAAAAAAATATGCGAAAAATGCTTGAGGCTACAATTTTTAGCATTAATTTAAAATCGAAGAAAGGGCGTTGCTTTTTATGGACGTTATTGCACAATGTTGTGTTGTTGTGTGCTCCTCTGTTCCTCTCTTCGTTTTGCACATTGTGATGCAATGTGGGAGAATTTTTTTTAATGTTATTTTGTTACGACAACACAACAGCACAACAACAACACAAGGAATGTGAAAAAAGGTTTAGAGGGAAATAACTTGGCTTGAAGAATTTCAAAAATGAATGGCAAAAACAAGATTTTATTGCTTGAAAACAATTTCAAAAATCTCTTGCATCACTACGTGCTTTAAGTGCACTTATTATTGTAACTCACTGCAATGATTTTCAAACTTTAAGGTATATTTTTCGACAGTTTGGACAACATTGTGCATTCATTTAATGTTATGATAAGCGTTAAGAATTAATTAATAATTTTGACCATTGAACATGATGAGGCATGCAACTTGAACCCCTTTCCTTTCTACCTGCAGGTCCAGCTTCTCGTGGTTATGCTAAAGCGGCAACACAACAAAGTCATTTTTAAAGAGCTCATCACTTTGCAATCACAATTTTGCAAAAACCACACTTGATGCTAAGGGCACCGATTGTCGAGACCCCAAACATGAATTTTGAAATCTGCAATAGAAGCTGTAAAAACACTGCATCTGCCACTGGCTCAAAAAGTAAAAGCTATAAAAACTAAATCAAACGGAACTCAAAAGAGTTTTTCTTTAAGAAAACCCAATTTATTTTATTCTAGGTCCCTAAACAAAACAAAAAAAATTAAGCAGTAGCATAGAACGGTGGCGGCCGACTGCACACAAAGTGCGGAGAAAAATATAAGGAATCATCTGATCATCTGATCAACGAATTTTGGCATGAGTCGTCCTTAAGGTATGGAGAATAAGAATTATGAAAATGGGCGTGATCGGCAAACTGTCACGCTCACCTCTCATACAACAGAAAACTGAAATAGTTTTAAAATTTTTCGTATTCATTTTGATAACTGACTTCAACTCAAAAGTTGGCAGAAAGAAAGAAATCGTCTGAGTACAGCAAATTTTGGCATGAGCCACTTTTGAAGAAAATTAAAATACAACGCACCACGTCCACTTCTTATACAGATGGAAAATTCGAAAGACCTACAGAATTCCAATTTTTTTGTTTGTTTAAGAAATCAACACTCAGGGGGTACCCCTATGAATGCAAAGCATTGCGTTGATTAAGGAAGGAAGATAGATTAGTGGTGGGAGAAAGAGAGAGAAAAAGTTTTGGACGTTTGTATTAAAATTGGAAAGGTCGTAAAAGCTAGGAAACACGGTTGCAGGGAGCTTATTCCATATAACCTCGGCACGGCAGAGAAAGAAAATATCTCTGTAATGCGTGGTGTGCTGGGGTACCATATCCACGTGGAATGCATGACTGCCGCTTGCTGTTCGTGTAGTTCTGGTAAACACATGAACTGGTGGAATCAAATTCCGTATCTCAGCGGAACATCTACCATGAAAATACCGGTAGAACAGAGTCACACAAGCAACGTTTCTACGGTGCTCCAAGGAGTCAATAGCGATGGAAACCCTACTGTCTCCTATTAGCTTTATCGCCCGATGTTGAATACGGTCCAGGAGCTCTAGTTGCGTTCGTGAAGCTCTTGCCCATAAGTGCGAATTATACTCCATTTTGGGGCGGATAGATCATGCGGAGATCAGTCGGAGTGAAGTATTTCTTACACCACTTTTGAAAGCCGAGGCACTTGGTTGCTTCTTTCGACACGTCAAAAATATGATTATTACAACGAACGCCACATTGGATGGACATGCCCAGAACATCAAGAGTTTCTGACTCCGCAATAATCACCCCACCCATAACCAGGAGGTTAACAGAGGGTTGGGGCACTCTTTTGTGAGACAACAAACAACATTGGGTCTTACGCGCGTTGAATTCAAATCTGTTCGTGAGACCCCACTCAGAGATTGATTGGAGATCATTATTGAGTGAGCCATTCATTGCATGCCATTTACTCTCAATCTCCAAAGAGTTAGGGCGTTTTGAGCAGGTGTATGAATGACAAATGGTGCTGTCATCTGCAAAGGAGTGAATGGGATTCTTAGTCAATGACAGAAGGTCATTGATAAAGGTAAGGAAAAGGGTTGGGGAGTGGACCGAGCCCTGCGGCACTTCAGCATTAATGGCACAAGCCTCCGAAGTGGCACGATCTATCACAAAACGGATAGAGCGGTCACTTAGAAAACTCGTGATCCATCGGGTGAAGTTTTTGCCAACCCCATACGCAATCAGTTTTGGCACCAGTGCTTTGTGCCACAGGCGGTCAAACGCCTTGGAAATATCCAAAGCAACCGCCTTACTTACTTACACTTTTCCCTCCATGGGTAATTGGGTGAATTTTGGATATAGGGGACTATTAAAACGTCATAAAAAATAAAAACAATCATTTTTTTTTTTGCCACTACCGTTTTCTTGGGAAATAACACTCACATAACAACATACCTTCCTATATGTGTGTAACGTGTACGATTACATCTGAACAGAAGTATTGCATGAATGCCATTTTTATCTCATATGGTTTTAGTTTTTCTTTTTAATTACAAAAAGATTGGCTAGCCAAATGCAGCTGAATTTTTTGCATTGTTTAGCTGAAAGTTCAAGATTTAAATAAAGATATAACAGAAAATACCGATCGACGCCGATCAATAGATATGATTTACCAAAATTGAAGTACATAATTGATTTTTTTTAAGACTTTCAAATAATAGCCAATTTGCTTTAAAAAAAAAAACAAATTTGTTTTCTACACCTATTCTATAGTAATGCTTTCAATAAGAAACTTGACATGCTATTAGTAATTTTTGAACTGATTAACTCTCAAATATAGCTTAGGTTGCACTCTTTTACCAAGCGTTTAAATATTGATCGATTTTAGGCAGATGCCATCTTAATATTTTTAAAAGATGATATTCAGATATTTGTGTAATATAATTACAATCAAACCTATATTTTAATTTTATTGTAGCTTAGTTAGTATATGTAAAGTTCTTTTGAGGGTAAACTTTCTAGGTCATATGATATTTGCAAATTATTATCACCCTCAAAGGGTTACGAGTCCTGATTCGCAGACTACTTTTCCTTTATCTTATTATGAATACCTAACAGCGAATGCTACCTACTAGTTATTATGGAATCTGCGACAGACTTCACTGACTGAGACTTAGTATAATTTTAATTACACTTAATGAAGCTCAGAAAAATTAACATTTAATTTGAATGTGAGACAGTAGGTAATTGAAACTTGTTATTTAATTGCAACAAGTAAAATAATTGACATTTTCAAAAACTATTCTTTATTATGAAACATAAGAACGAACATGAAGACAAATAAAAAAATATTTAAAGCAACGGCCTTGTAGCTGACCTTATTCTGGATAAAAAAAAATTAAAATATTACACACCGAATATCTACAAAATAAAAGTGTGTGTGTGTATAAAAAACTGGACAGACAAGAGAACCAAAGCACAAAAACACGAGATAAAATTTAAAAAACGTGCCTTGAAACTTAAGAATCTTTAAAGCCAAAAGGAAGCGAGCGAGGAGTAAAGTAATAAAAATATTATACTCGTACACCAAAAAAGTTCTGAATTAAAAGTTTTCACGTAAAAATTTAAAGTTTCAAAAATCTAAACTGAATGCTTCCACGAAATAAAATTAACAAACACAAAAAAAAAAGCAAAAAACAAAATCAACGATTTCAATCTTAAACGGAAAAAGGCACACAAAATAAAAACAGATCAGGCCGCGGCAGAGCAACGGCAACAAGAACAAAAACGAAGCTCCGGGAAAGGAAGGGAACGAGAGTAGTCAGAAATACTTGCTCAAATACACTGAGTACAACAACATAACAATGAAAACGCCGCCAACGCAGTTATCGAACGACTGAACTAACAAACGGACAGACAGAGGGTCGTCCGTCCATTGAACAATCGCTGCAAAATAAAAGCAAGAGAAAAGGCAGGCAGTCAGAATGAATGAAGGAAAGAAAGAAATAAAGAACCGCAGCAAACAGAAAAAAGATGCCGCTTAAAATTTAAAGATACTAAAATATGAGGCACACAAATGAAAGGATGGACGACGCGACGTAGACGTACTACATAGATGGATTGATGGTTTGCTGGCTCGGTTGGCTCTGCTTGGGGATAAATTTGTGACGCGCTGAATGGATGGATATGGATGTTATGAAGAAGAGGAGAAAATGACGAGAGACGTAGAGCAAGAGTAAACATAATTTACGACAAAGCTGTAAAGAGTTACGAGATATCTTGGACTTGAAAAACGCAAAATAATAAAATTAAAAAAATAAGCAAAAAAAAAAAAACAATAATAATAATAATAATGAAATGTGAAAGAAAGGCAACAACAAAGCAAACCAACCAAACAGCTTCTGGATTTTTTGAGCAGCGCCGTAGCAAAAGTTGCAGATGCAGCATAAAAATGCAGAGATAAAAACTAAAAATAAAAATAATATACTCGTAGAGGCATGAAGCATGAGGCAGTGGCAGCATAGCCTTCATCATCATCATCGTTGTCGTCGTCCTCATTAGATATATGGTATACTGTTGTTGTAATGACAAACTTAATGAAGATAATGAAGAAAAGGCAGCAACAATAAACACTTTAAGAGTTTGGCAAATGATGTTGAAGTAGAAGGTGTGCGGAGGAGAAAACAAAAACAATCAAAAACTGTGATAAACACGTTAAAGGTACAGAAAAAGGATCTTTATTTTCTGAAAATTTCGCACAGTTCGTCGAACGTTCATGATATTCTTGGGGTCGGAGATGTTTGACAATTTTTTTAAGAAATATGAGCCTAGGGCTTGCAAACATCTTTTTTATAGAGCTAAGCAGTAACCCAGAAAATTATCTATTGATACTAACTTCTCTTTGATATCAGCGGAAATTCGGCAGATAGTAAAACTAAGTAGAAATGTCATTGAGGAGTGTAAGGCAGACCGAGAAAATCAACTTTCCGTTGATATTGTTAGCCAAATCTATTGAAACTACAATAGAATCCCGATTATTCGGATCAATTAAAACCAAGAGTATTCAGAATAATCAAAAATTCGGATAATCGGTTTCATAGTCAAATCTATGATAGAAATAAAATAAATTTTTGGCTGGAAATAACTTGTAATTGACCTTTAACGTAACGAATCACATATTTTCATTGTAGCAAAGTCTCTGATCCGCTTTGGCTGTAGCAATTGCACAGGGTCCGATTCATCTTGTATTTCATACTACTTAAATGCAACGTCTAGGGCTAGGGTTATGAGTCCGGATAATCGGATGTCCGTCTAATCGAGATTCTACTGTACTTATATGGTTCATTTACGGCTGGATTTAATCGAATATTATGTTTTAAAAGTTTTAAAAGTGAAAGTTCAAGACTTCAATCTCACTAATTAAAAACGGGCAAAGTATTTATAAATATTTATTCTAATCCGGAAAAAATCTTGTTTTGAAAACAAAACTACTATTGGAAAATTTTAAAAAGAATGTGGATCATGATCAGGGAATCGTAAACAAATCGCTATCAGAAAAATTTCTGATTCGAAACAAAAGTATCACGGTTCACGGAGCGGAAGTCAAATCTAATGTGTTCCTAAATTACGGTATAAAAATAACCGGGTTAAGATCGATCGGTTGGCAGTCATGTAATCAGTCAGTCAGTCAGTCAGACAGAATAAATAAATGAAATACTCGCTATTTCGACTTGTTTATTAGCAATTTTAACTTGCAAATAGGACAACAGCAACAACAAACAACGAAAAAGCACATACATTTTTTTGTGTACCCTACATATGCACCTACATATTGAAGCTTCAGTTTCAACTTCCCTACAGAGAGAATTGTGTATTTCGGATAGTTTTTGCGTTTCGGAAGAAGTGCGCGAGTGCGCGCGCACGCTCAGTCGCCATCATCATCATCTTCATTGAGTTTGTTGCAAATTTTTAATGAAATACAAGAAAAAAAAATAACAGCAACAAAAATTGAGGAAAAAAATCATGAAGAAACATTTAAATTTTATTACACATTTCCGGTCGTTTGTCTTCTTTTTCGTTGTTGTTGCTCGTTGCTTTGTGTCGTGTACATTTTTAATTTATTTTATTTTTTCAGGTTTCTTTTTTTTTCTTTTTTCTTTTTGCTGAACGAAATGAAGATTGCTTTTGGTCAATTTGGATAGCAAGTTTAAATTTTTTGGTTTTTAGGTGAAGTTATATAAGTTAAGTTTTAATTTTTGAATGATGTTCAGGAAGAATGAGCATACAGTAAAATGTTGTTGTAACATGATGAAAGTACAAATTTGAAAGAAGTTAAAATTGTATAATGTTGAAAATTTTAATTATTTGCTTATAATTAGTCAAATGCTGTGTTTTTTTTTTTTTTTTTTGGTGAAAATTAAACACAGATTTTCTTCGACGATAAATTACAATAAATAAAAAAAAAATTTATTTTATTAGCGTTCATAGCAGGCTGTTGACATTTATATGAAACGCTCTGATACCTTCACATGAGTCTTAGAAAGACTATTTTTTTGGTTAGGCTACGTGAGCCGTGATAGATGACGAAAGAATTCCTGAATTTATGGTAAAGAGAGTAAATGTGGGAGTTCACAAAAAGTACGCATAACTCAGATAGTCATAAGAATTGAAAAATTATTTGGGGTCAAAAAGAGATAGAATTGGATATTTTCATGAAATTTCCAACCAAAACAATTCTCGAATAGAATCAACTGGGAACAGGATTTAAATCTGTCTGTTTTTTTAAGATCATGATTTTTTTAAAATTAGAACCTACATAGTTCGATTCGTATTAGGAAATAAAGAAATAAGTGTTTTTTTGTTTTCGCAAATTTGTTTGTAAAAAGTGTTTTTTTTATTAGAAAAAAAGTTATGTTGCATACACAAAAATACGATTTCTTTTTTGTTGTTATTTGTGCTTAATTATCACTACATATCAATTGATGTCGATTATTTACTTAACCCTTTACCACGCCGTGTTGCAGATCAGTAACATACCCAATTTTTTCTTACAAAATTCTTCAGGCTTGTTATTTTATTTTGTTGTGTATCATTACTTATTAAGTAGAAACTGATGCAACTATTTTACGTTATTTGAAAGGTATTGACAACTGCTAACGTAATGTATTTTGCAACCAAAAAAAAATGCACTCACTTGACATTTTCGGTTACAAATAAAAAAATAATAACTTTAAAAAAGCATAGTTTACTTATATATTTATATATTTTACTGCAGTTTTTTCAAAAAATGTGATAGCTACATTTTCAAATAATCGATACTAATTGATAAATAGTGATAATTATGCATAAACAATAACAAAAATCGTGTTTTTGAATAAGTGACATAACCAAACTTTTTTAAATAAAACCTTTTTATGAACAAATTTGCAAAAACAAAAAAATACGTGTTTGCTTATTTCTTAACACGAATCGAACTAAGTACTAATTTTTAAAATCCATGATCTTGCGTGATAAAGGGCACTGATAAATAGCACTAGTTTACAATGATTCGGACCTATGGCATTTGTAAGTCGTCATTTTTATTATTCTGAAAAAATCGTTTTTGCCTAAATCTTTCGGAGCCATCGGTTACCGGTGACCCAAAAAACATTTTTGTAGTTCGTTTAAAAACTATTGGATCGATTTTAATAAATTTATATTTTATTATTAAAAAAAAGTTTGGAACTGCTACCTAATTGATGACACCAAAGTGACCTAAATTAAAAAAAAAAAAATATTTTTTGTTTGTCTATTTTCAATCGCTCACAATTTCTACAAAATTTATCCAAATATATTTTAATACGTTGTTATTTACTCAAACATCATTTGCTATATTTTTAAATTTTTGGAAATACAAGTTTTGCTATAAGTCACCGGTGACCCTAAAATCTTTAATGGAAACTTTTTTAAAAACATTTTTACAATGAAATGGGGGTCAAAGAATGCTGTACTCGGTCTATCATTTCTAGTTTCGTTAAGGTCGAGAAAGAGTTAAAAAGAAACTGGGTAATCGGTGATCCATGAAAGTTTAAGTCTCCAGAGATTAAGATTAATAGCTTTTTATTTAAAAAAAAAAGAAGAAGCTATATCCATAGCGTAGTAATCAGGGAACAGAAGGCCCACCTCCTACAATAACAGAGTATAAGTCAAAACAAAGTGGCTAATTCCAGATAAGTGAACTAATAGCTTCTGCGATAAAACGGAAGAAATGACGAAACATGTTCTGGAATAAGGAGGAAAATTGACAAGTATTAATTATTAGAACTAACTACAATGGAACCTAATTAATCAAACCAAAATAATGCGATTTTTAAGCAAGTCAAGTGGAGTGGCGTTGTTGCAACATTATTCTATTTTTACACGGTTAATCCGATCCTGAAAAAATCGTATGATGTATTCCAAGTAAAGAAAAATTATATTTCTTATCACTTTTTAAAATTTTTTCTTATTAACTTTATTTTAAATTGTTAAAATAAAAAATTGTTTAATATACCACATTATTAAGATGTACTAAAAAGTATTAAATAATTTTTTATAGCCCCATACAGATTACCAACCCCATATTTAGTCCTGGAAATTATAAAGAAACATCATTACCATTCACATTTTTATTCTACATAATCATCAGATACAGTGATACAGTTTGATTTTATCAAATACCACAAAACTATACCTGAAAAATACATTATAATATCACAGTAGATGCGTAATGTCTTAAAGAAGTTATAAGCATATCAGGTACTGTTAATTTATGCATTATTCCATTAACTAATTAGGTTCCAAATAAAAAAATAGAAAAATTTCTCGAAATTTGTGCACAGTGGATACTTAACCTTTTAGCAGGCCAGCCTGCCTTTTGGCGGGCAACAGTATAATCCAATCATCTCATAATTCTATAATTTTTTCGATTTGGCCTTTCATTTTATACATTCCTTTAGTTTTGGTTTACACACTTGTATAACTTTTAACTAATATATGTATCAAGGCCCCCCTCCCGAAATGTGAAAACTTTTTCCTAATTTTTGATATTGATTGCCAGTGGATGGTAAAAAGTCAAAATAAAATATATTGAACGATTTTTAAATATTTTTTAATTGGTCAAACAAAAGAAAAAATGTTAAAAATAAATTTGAATTGAAATCGTACGAAGTTGTGCTACATATCCAAAAACGGTATTTTCAGGGGTTTCAACCCCATTTTTTTAAAACGTGACGTAATGGGAAGTTTTTGACCTCTGATTCGTGTTCAGCATGAAAAATTCATTCGCAAAGCACCCGACTCGGAAGATTTCAATGCTGTGACTGCACGAATTTAGGGAATATATGCTAACCTCATCCGGGCTTCCCATCATTGATAATGGCCCAAATTCCCACTGATAATCATTTGAAAAAAATTCGTCTCTAACTATTTTTGGCATTTTTGATAATTTTTTTGAGGTTAGGTTCATTATCAGTAATGGCAAGTCAATGAGTTATCGAAATTATGTCTTGCACGATAAAAAATGTATTGGAATCCACATTGAATAATATTTATTTGAAAAAATTTAAATTGATTATTCTGTGAATTTTTTTTAGTCGTTTTCGGCCATTTTTTTTAGGTTAAGATTAAGACATTTATCCACTTTTCTCCCTAGTCTGATAGGGTCCATCAAATGAATCATTGTATTTAAACATCAGTTTCATAAAAATTTTATATGAATATTTTCGTCGAATGAAAATCCCCCACCCCCCCCGCCCCCTCCCGAAAAAAAATCCTGGCTACGGCCCTGATATGTATGTAAGTATTCTAATAACACCGCCCTGCAAATTTCAACTTTTCTTGCGCGAATAAGATGGCTTCTTTTTATTTCAAATAATTTTTTCATGCTGAACACGAATTTGTGGTCAAAGTTTCCATCACGTCACTTTTTCGAGAAAAAAGGGGTTGGAAAATAAAAATAGCGTTTTTGGCCATTTTTTTTTAAATTGTGGAGCTGAACACTGACGTGCTGCAAACTTCGCTAATATCAGAAATTAGAGGCTGAACCATACCCTTTCAAATCAGCCCTAAGTCAAATTGTTCGCATGTGCCCTTAGAGCAGGAGGTGGGCTTACGTCTAGGGGTGCACGAAAAAAATGTACGCAGAACTGATTTTATCTTACACCCTAAATTCGTCAGACATATTTGATCCGCCACTTTAAATTTTCAAAACCTGACTTTAGATTTGTAACCAGCGACCCTTAAAACACTTCGGACCACTGCACTTCTTATTATATCTAGCCGTAGGTATAAATTTTAAAATTTTGAATCTGACTGCAATGACCTTTAAACATTTCGGACCACTGCACTTCTCATTATGTTCCGTTCTGTGCACATTTTTTTCCTGCACCCCTAGACATATTCGCAGCCCCTGCTCTAAATGCGCATGCGAACAATTTAGGGCTGATTTGAAAGGGTATGGTGTAGGCTTTAATTTCTAAAATTAGCAGAGTTTATAGCACGTCAGGGTTCAGCTCCACAATTTTTCAAAAATGGCCAAAAACGCTATTTTTAGGGGTTTCAACCCCTTTTTTTTCTCGAAAACGTGACGTAATGGAAAGTTTTTGATTCCAGATTCGTATTCAGCAAGAAAAATTCATTCGGAAACACTAGGAATCATCTTATTCGCAAAACCCATGCAGGGTAGTATAATCAAATTAAAAGCGATTTTAGATAAAGTGACTTTATTCCATACAAAAATGTGTCAAGGCAACCTATGTTCTAACCTAGAATCAAAATTATAACACCACTTGATTTTCGATTCATTGTTTGCTATTGCATCAAAATTAACCAATTCTAATTTTTTTGCCCGCTAAAGAGTTAATGCAATATAATTGTAATTATAGATTAAAATAATGAATCATAAATACAATTAAAAAATAAAAACTGCAATAAAGAGAAATTAATCTAAATTATTTTTATTATAATGACATAATTCTTAAGATCAAGGAAATGCGATTTTTAATATCGTATAAAAATATATAGTAATTATTAAAATGTATATTCAATGAATCATGGATTTATAAACAATTTGTAAGTAAAAGAAAATAAAACGCAAACTCTTAAAATTATGAAAGAAAATCGTTTTCGTGACTCCAAGCAAGTGTTCGATAAAAACAACAATTACAATCAAGGGTTATAAACTTAATATATGCTCTTTTTTATAATTATGTGTTAATATCACTCAAGCCATTGAATACTGTACGAGGGAACTAAAGAAAGTTTGGTAAATTGGAGGTAGTTGATGCACGATTTGTAATTATATTACGACATTTCATTGAAATTTTCAGAAAGGTTCGTAAGCATGAAGACGAGAACAAGAAAAATTATTGATGTAAAATTGGCCAACTCAGTAAGAAATTCAATTTGCCAATGGATTTCGACGTCAACTTAAGTCAGCGGATGTCAGAATGGGCAACGTGCCATGGTTGTACCTAGGATGTACGACGAAATCTGTTCGATGGGTTCCGATGACGGTCAGAACGGTCAGCTTTGAAACTGAATCTTAACGACTTAAGAAATATATTGAAATTAACGGAAATAATGTATTGAGAGAAAATAAAATATTATAAAAATAGCAATACGAAATCAGATTTTTTTCATGTTTTTTAAAATCAACTTAGCGAACTTTTGTTAGTCCCCTCCGTATGCATAAGATATTAATTTTAAATAAGTATGACAGAACTGTAAGAGAATTTAGACTTTACATATAAGACTTTTGCTTTCAATTTATCTGTAATTGTGTTCATGTGTGTACCTAATGCATGTCGATACGACACATACTACGGTTTCTTCAACAAACTCGCCTGGTGCGCATTGGTTGTTGGTGGATCACACCATACCATATCAGGCATGTAGCCACTACAACAATATGAGTGAGTCAGAGTCACATTTGCTATTAAAGTGGAAAAAGCAGCAGCAGCGGCAACAACGAAATATTTGCAACACCAACATTCTAAAAGCAAAAATCATAAGAAAAAAAAAAACAACAACAGCAAAATTATTACATTCGACAAAAAATTTATTTTCAATTTTTTTTTTGATTTCTGTTTACCTACAAGCAAATGGAAAAATAACAAAAATAAAAAAAAGTATGTTTTAAAGTCTGCCATGGTCAATTATTGGCATGAATCATGCCATCTTTTTGTAGTGTTTATTTTTATTTTTATTTGTTTTTTTTTTTTTAATATACCGTTTTCAAATTATTTTTTATTTTATTTCAGTTTTTAATAATTATATTTTTTTAATTATTAGTTATTTAGCATCATTTAGTGGGTAACTACTTAAAAAGTTTCCTAATAGAAACTTAAAAAGAGTTTTGAAGAAATAAAAAGGTTTTTTATATTTTAAATAAAATATTCGTTAAAATAGCAGCTTCTTTTAAGGTTGCTACCAGAAACCATAATGGCGTTAACGATGACGTTGACACGTGTGAGTCGCGTGCTTAAATTGAGTTTTGTAGAAAAAAAACCAAACACAAACAAGTGTCACGAATTTAACGACAATTGTTTACTAAAAAACTAAATAAAATAAAAAAATAATAATTACAAATATTATAAACAATCGTAAAGAAAAAATATAAAAGGTTATATGGCTGTGAAAATGAGTAACTCGTTTTGTTTAATATTTTATTATTTTATTGAATAGTAGAAACATCGCGCTTTCCCATTTTTAACGATTTTTCCAAATTGACACGTATTTAGTCCCACGCGCAGCAAGAATGCATGAATGAGTTTGCACTAGTGGGCGAACTTTGTCTGTGTTTATAGGTCAGTTTGGTGCGACACGTGATTGCCATTTGAAAATTTCCATTTCATTTATTTTTCGATGCGCTTTTGAAACTGGTCAAGAATAAATTTGTACCAATAGAATAAAAATAATTTTATTAGGTTGACCTGGTTTAGCAGATGTCGAAAAATTATATATTTATCTTCTCTATGTCTACGTAGTCGCATATATAGTCGACTGTCTATGTAGTCGCATATATAGTCGAACTTGGATAAGTGGAATTTCAAGGAAGCGGTCGTTTTCCTCTCACTTATACAGGTTTTATGTTGGTTAATCTTCTACTTGAAGATAACATGGAATAAGATGTATAAAACCAACAAAAAAAAAAAAAAAAAAAATTATCTGCATCTTAATGCAAGAGGTTTACCGGTCATGAAGATGAAAAGTTTTTGATTTTTGATGTGATTATATCTTTACTCGGGGCGAAAGGAAAATTTTTTATAGTGAAGTGAATTGATAGAAATTAATATCAAATCTTACCTCGGTGTCGTGTGAGGTTTCATAGTATGAGTGAGTTTATAAGTGTGTGTTTCATTATATATTTTACTTTAAGCCCAAAAGTATGCAACACATAATTTCTTTAACAAAAACGGTTGTGGAATATACTTACATATCAATGGAATAGTGGAACATATCAAAAATTGTTTTTATTTATTTTATTATTTTACCGCATAGTTTATTTTAGTTTATAGTTAATTCTTTCCTAATTGAAATTGTAAAATAATATCAACATTAGGCGATATAGACGTGCAAAAAGCGAATAAAATGCATTAAAAGAGAAATGAAAAATTTAAAAACACCATGGTTGCACTTTTTGGAACATAAAAACGAAAATTTTTATAGTGAAGTAAACAACAATGCGTTAAGTATGTTATCACATCATGTGACGAGTGCAGAAGGGATTCATCCTAAAAGTGTTTAGAACTCATGAGTGAAAAGGTTTCCATATCTAAAGTATTTTAAAAATTTTAAACGCGTTTTTCTGGAAGCAGTTTTTCCAGCACACGGGATGCTCTACACTTCAATGGATAAACCGATCACGTAAATCTTCTTGCAATTGAAGGCAAATTCAGTTTTGGAGCTATGAAGCGATTTTTGGATTTATTCAAAAGAAAAAAAAACCGTGCATGGCTTTATTTGATGGGAGCTGAAGATGTCATTTCGGATTATTTTTTTTTGTATAAATAACACTCTCCATTAATAGAAATAAAAAACGTGTAGCAGTCGAATTTTTGCGAGCATTTACGAATTTTATTGCGTAGAAGATGCCCTCTTGTCCATGTTGGGTTTGATGTGTTGAGACTACCGATATGCAAGATCGTGATGATTCCTGTTTTTCTTTGTAATCAGCTAACTCTAATGATTGAAATTGCAATGCAAGAAATGTCAAAAAATCCTTGATAGTCGGTAATTCCTCCGATTCTTTAATGACTGTTCGTATTTCACGTCGAGATCCTAAAGCCTTCTAGAGCAATTGCGTATCCAAAAATCTTCAATGAAGAGGACTGAGAACCGAAAAGTTTCTTATTATATTCATCATACTATATACATCATTCTTCATTTAGAAATGCCAAGCGACTCTAAACTCCTCGAAAAAAATACAGTTTTTTTCAAATAACAAGTGTAAAAATATCGATTTGGTTCATTCTTAATCACCTATTAAAAGAACAACAATTTTTTTTTGCAAGAATGACACTAGTCTAAGACTTTATTGTAAACAACTTGATCTAAAACTTTTTTGTAAAGAACTTGGAAATACATTTTTAACTTTATGAGACTCGCAATAATATAGCCAAATTAAAGCACATTCCTTTATTTTCATGGTTTCCGTTAAAAAAAACCCAAGTAAAATAAAAAAAAAGAATCAATGTAAGCATTTTTTTCTAATTTTTTTTAGGAACCAAATAATAATTACTGTGGAAAAAAAGTATTTCCTCCCTTGGGTCCGTCCCGTCACCGCACTGAAAGCTGAACTCGAAAAAATTTTAATTTCATTTTGTGAATGATTTAATCATCAACAATTTCTTCCACAGACCGAGAGGAACTACGATTATTACGAAACGGATGAATACCTACTTGATTTGATAATTACTAGATTAATATTTCATAGTTCATAAGTTCTATAGAGCATACAATTAATTTTAAACAGGAAGTAAGCTTTGCCATTGAATTAAAGTCCCCAAAATTTACATACGTGTACAAGTTTATATTATTTACATAATTATACAGGAAGCTCTCTACAAAACATTAAAAAGCTACAATACCTACGCTTTCAATCAATCATTATTCTGTATCAAAATGTAAATCTAGAAAACAAATTATGCAAAAAAAAAAAAAACATCTATGATCTGACAATCTCCGCTGTAAATGTCAAAATGTCCAAATGTATTAAAAAAATACGTTTTTAGAATTGCCTATGGAAACTTATTTATTCTATGTAGTTTATTAGGAAACAGATAAACCAATTCCTAATTTTAACTTCACTCTTTACTACTTACTGCTTAAAAAGTAATTAATTAAAGCTAAAAAAACCCCACATTCAAAAATACTAGATTGCTTTTGTTGACTAACGTTTTACTAATGCGCGCGCCAAGACACCAAAAAAAAAAACAAACCGGTTACATAATAATAAATAACACAACAACAACTACATATAATATTTAAGCAAAATTAAAAATAAAGAGTGAAAAAAAAAACATTTTGTTTAATTACTCGCCGAACGAAACACGCGCCATGACACTAGAAATAAAAAAGAAACAATAAAACATTTTAAAGATTTGGAGTGACAAAAAACACAAACAAACAAAAACGCCCCAAAAGAAGAAACATTTATAATATTTCAGCATAGTAACTGCCAAATATGGCGGCACACATTAATTTTTCAGAAAACAATATATAAAAATATATAAAATTGTTGCTATTTACAAAATTTTAACCATTTATGGAAAAGTGAAGAAAAAACACAACACAATCGTGTCTGACAATGCAACCTACGCAATTTATAACCAAAAATTAAAAAAGAAAAATAAAATATTAAAGAAAAAATCAACAAAAACATGGTAACACCTTTCTGGCTCGTGGCATGCGGATTTTTAAGCATTTCAAATTTTTTTCCCCATTTTGTAGTAACTACTTTTTTCACATTCGAAATTTTTAAGAAAGGTCTTCTTTGTTTAGAAATAATGTAATCAATTATCTTTTCTTTTTTGACTATTACCAAATAATACTTTTGGTAAAATCAGACAAAAAAGGAAAGGAAAAAGTAACAATCTAACCACAAATTGTGATGAACTTTTGAATGATTTGTGTGTGTCAGCCGTTGACTGACTAATCTCTGCCTGTCTGTCTATCTGTCTGTTGTTGTCTTTTTATGGAAAAAAACTCATTACGAATACAATGAATGACAACAAAAATCATTTAAAAATTTGACGAAAAAAGTCATCAGAAAGCTTAAAAAATAAGCAAAATAATAAAAAAAAAAAAAAAAAAACTATTACATATCGTCGCCTGAGAATTGATTTGGCGTATGGGCATAGGAATACTTATACACAGACGCCAAATCAATTCTCAGGCGACGATATGGCTTCTTTTTTTTTGGGTTTATGCGTTTCTAAGTACGTGAAATGTAAGAAAGGAATATTGTTTTTGCAAAAATTAATTAACAACTACTATAGCAAAACATCATTTCCCACTTACATTTTTTTTTTTGTAATACAATCATGTGTCACTCAGTTATCGTTAGAATAAATAGCATCATCTAGTGATCGTAAGCAGTTGCAAATCTAGGATTTGGGAGCAAATTCTAACAAAAACTCAGATAAAAACTTAAACTAAATTCAGACCAAATCTTGAACCACAATTCGAACTAAATTCTGCCTAAATCTAGACGAAAGCTTAAACCATTTTCAAGACCAAAAATTAGTCCAAAATTTTAATTAAATTCTAACCAATATTATTTGGTAATAGTCAAAAAGTAGACTAAATTCAGCCGAAAAAAGACTAAAATCAAACCAATTAACAGGGCAATGTCAAGACCAAAATTCAGCCCATAATTCGGATTAAACTCGGAGCGAAAACCAGACCGAAATTCAAAACCAAAGTTTTCACCATAATTCGGACCAACCTTCAGGCAAAAACTGAGACCGAAAGTCAAGACCAAATCAGTTTCGAACTCAGACAAAAACTCAAACCAAAGTTAAGACCTAATAAACTTTTTCTGGATCTGCCTCTGGCCATAATTAAGCAAGCAGATCTGGATATATTTAATACATTTTTCTACTATCAGCATCATTAAAATCCACTTTTTCACATAATTGTGGTGAAAAATTCATGATCCAGTTACACTCATATAAACAACACTAAGAAAGAAACTTTTTTTATTGGCATTTTAAAAGTGATTAATCGAAATGACCGCAAAATTCGTAATTTTCTTCTACGTTTGGAAGTCGGGTAGTTCGATTTTTAATTTTAAAATCGTTAGTCTGACGTATTAGCAAAAAAAAAAAACAAAACATTGACTTTGATCGTTATAAAAAAATAATACTTGCTCAGTTGTGAAAAAATAATTTTTACATATAAAATATGATACACTCATACCTCCATTTACTATTTGTATATATGTAATTAGTCATTAGGAATCATTATTCTAAAAATAAAACATATAAAATTAAAAAACTGCAGTAATTTTATTTTTTTTTTTCTAAGGCACTAATTTTGGTTGTATACACCAGTGACTTCAAAAATCCCGAAAGGAAGAAGTTTGAAACCGCGAAGCCAGGCAATCTTGCGGATTAGCACAAGTGTGTGCGGTTGCAGCGCGCTACTGTATCCACATATTTTCCACAGTCAATTCGTCAATTTGTGGCACCAAGAAGTCATTCATCATAGCCCGGTAACGCTCACCGTTAACAGTGCTGACGACACGCCACTCTCGTAATTTACACTAGACTGTATAGCAAATAGATGATGCAATGTTTACACTTTGTACTTGAAGAACGTCAAGTCTTTCACTAAATACTTGCTGTAAAAACCATCTACTGATGCCCATTTGCGTGGACCATCATTTGGTTGATGTTTGAGGGTCTTCTTGGACATTTGCTTTGAAAAAAAACGGCTGCTCTAAGCCGCTACGTCTGATACTTTCCCTTGCTGAAAGTAGCCAGTCCTTCCAGTCAGTTTTCACGTTGAGGTAAATCTACCAATTGGCGAAAAATCGGTTGCGAACACTCCTCGCAAGCTTAAATATGTGAATTTTGGGTGAAATTTACTCAGGTGTGCACTACAATCGCTCGTAAATCACCTTGTTTTGCATAATTAAGGCTCGTTGGAAAGTTCTTAATAAGAAGTTTTCCACCAAAAACTGGTTTTATGTTTTATGAAAAACAAAAAAAAAATTCACAATGCCCAGCTCACGAGGACTGCCAGCAATCGAAAAACGGCGCTAAATTCACAATGCCTCACAATCTATCAATCGCAGAGAAAAGCATGACTTTTTTACGCACATTTTAATGTACATAAATTTAAAATCTTTTTAATACTAACAATCATTTTTTTCTTTCATTTAGTTGTATATTTTTGCAACATTTTTATTAACCTGATTTATTGTGATTTTGAATAGGGCTGTTCAAACCAGATACGATCCAAAGCCCCTACAAATTACTACATAGGCTGGAAGGCCGCAAAAACAAATACTTTCAGTTAACAAGAAAATGTTTATTTTTTCTTCATTAATTTAACTTTTACAATCCGCATACGGCCCGTGATCCATGCTCTTGACAACCCGGATTTAGAACATTATTTTCAAAAATGTTATTGTGAATAAATAAAGTTATCAGAACTTTCAAAAGATCTCAAATGCAATTATTTCAAAAACGTTATGTGAGGGCAAGAAAGGCATTGTCCTCAAAGCCAACGAATCGAATTGAAATTAGGTATGAGGCTTCTAAATAGTTTGTATAAAAAAAACTAAAGTCTGATCACATAATATAAAAGTATTCGATTTTCAAAAAAAAATTTTAAAAGTTGAATTATTGAAATATATATTAGTGTTAAATTGTCTATCATGAAAAAAATTGTTCTCCTAGTTACCTCTAAAGTTCAGAACAGAACAGAAACGGTATATCACCATCCCGAACACATTTTAGTTGTTGAATTGCTACATTCCAATTTTCTATATTTTCTCTCTTTAATTCAATTACTCAATAAGCAAGTATGTACAATAATCAATTGAAATTCACAAGCAATTCACAAATTTAACTATGAATTCCTTCGAAGTGGCTTTCTTTTTCCACCTTTCCAACATCTCTTCATTCATCCAACCAACCAGCCAGCTAGTCAGCCAGCTAACAATTCAGTCAATAATTCGCGCACACATCGCCATGTTGGTGGCAACGTCCACATTGACGCATTCCAATGACTTCAACCAAACAAAAGACACAAAACATTTGCATTTATTATGCAGCATTGAAATGTTTTTTTTTTTTTGTTACTTTTGTCTTCAAGATTTTTGTTTTTGTTATGTTCGTTCCTTGATTGAAATCCAAATCGTGATGGAATTTTAATTCCTTCAATAGCAATACAACCAATCACGTCTCACAAAAACTCTTTGATTTCGAACATGACCAAATTCTTGTAAAATGATACATTTATGAAGATATACAAATAAATATGAACATCTATTTATGCACATAAATAATCCAAGAGTAACAACAATTTGACAATAATTATATTGAATACCAGAAATTGATATAAAACGTCAACTTTTTGATTTGCCATTATTGTCAAAGTGATATCGCTCGTGTGCTTCAAGACTGTTTAAGTAAAAAAAAGAAACAATTTTGAGAAAATCGCATTCAAAGTTTTCAATTTTTAACCGCGCCGAGCATTGAACCCGGTCACCCTGTCTTACCGCATTAACCATTAGGCTACGGAGAGCACTGTACTTTTCTCCTAAGATATTATTAACATTTTTAGTTCTATCTAGATCTAAAACTGAAGACCAATTGGCGCAGGGGTTTAAGGGCTTGGATTAAAATGCAAAAAACTGTTCTCTACTTAGTATATAGAACGGTAGTGGTAGTTTCTTCCAATATCTCTATTCAGTGAAGATATTTGAAATCAAATCTGTAATTCTGGGTTATGATTTCAAATATTAGTAGCTTATATATGATATTGGAAGATTAAGAACTACTACTAAGATCACTGATGAGGAATTGTGGCGGATTCCGAAACGGCCGTCTGATTTGCCAGTCCTCTATATACATTGTGTTGTTGTGATGACTACATTTGTTACTTAAGCCTGTTTAAATAATACTTCAAATAACGAAATTAACATGAACTTAAGTCATGACTTTGAAAATTAACTTCTAGATTTAATTTTCATAGTCATCTAAAAAACTATCACAAAATGAAAGTAATTTTTTAAATTTCAGAAATTTACATATTAAACAGTGTGACAAAGAACAAAAATTTGAATATACTTTATTCGAGGTTTAAACTTGCATACTCAGAATTTTCAATTGACCCTTAAAATCTGGACTTAGGGCCAAAAAGCCCATTTTTGATAGGTGAAAGCATATACTTGCCCGTAACTCTATTTTTATTTATCCAGAAGTCTTTATAATTTATTAAAAAGATGATATTTAGCTGCTATATTTAGCTAATTGTTAATATATCTTAAGGAATACCGGAGTTAGAGGGCAAACCATAAGGAAAATCGAAAAAACTTTTACATTTTTTCATTTTGAATGGCGTTTTAAACGACTATTTTGTTCCCAGTGTATGTATCAGAGTATATAAAAATAAACTGCATTCAATTTCATTGAGATGTGACTGATTCATTTAACTCTTTTATTTGAGTACCCAAAAAATTTCAATTCTTAGAATGCAAGTATTTGTATACGAGTATTACTCCAACTATTTAAGTATACAATACAGCAGCTTAAAAATGTAGGCATTTTTTTCCAGTATATGGTGCTTGAAGGAAAGAATAAACTATGCAAAAAATCAATACAATAAATAAAAATATAACAATTTTTTAAATAGAAATTATGTGTTGCATACTTTTGGGCTTAAAATAAAATATATCGTCGTCGTTCAAGCAGAAATCACTAAGTCCCAATTATTTTTTTTAATTGGATTCGTATTAATTAGCTTCTATAATTCGAATTAGATTTTTGATAATCCAGTTGAAGCGTATACTAATGTGTATGTCAATCTGTTGATTTTTTAAGTTTTGCCACTTTTTTAAACTAACTTCATCTCAGAAATAAAAAAAAAAGGACTTAGTGAATTCTGCCAAATAAAACATATATTTTCTCCACTATAAATTTTCCTTCAGCCCCGAGTAAAGATGTTATCACATCAAAAAATTGTTTGCCTAATCCTTAATTAAATCCAAAGCAAATAATTATAAATAAAAAACACTTGAAATTTGCAAGCTGTGTTTAAACGAATATTTGATTTTCATATTTCAATTTATACAATTTTATAAATAAAATTGCAATGGCACATCGCAATTTAAATTGCAACAACGTCATTTCGCAAATGTTTTAATTTTTGTTTATAAAATGTTAATGATTTTTCAGATGCATTTAGATAAATATTTACCACTATAGTTAACCTTTTTTTAATACTAAGTATAATGTAGTTAAAATGTAAAAAAAAAAAAAACGTTAGTCACTTATTATTTATACTGAAGCTAAAAAGAAACTAGTTGGCGATTTCAACTTTCTTCCCAGCTAGATTTGTTAGGTTTGTCTCTTGAGTGGGCTATATTTAAGCCTTTTCAAAGCAGGCAGCAGTTGTTCCAGTTATACACAGTATTGCTGGCTCTCTTTGGAAATAGTTTGAAATGTATCGTAATTTTTGTTTATTATTCGAAGTTTTTTGGGAAATTTTCTGATGACTTGGAACACGTGAGACACGGAAAACTGTTTTTTGAGAATTTTCATTTTTTGAGGTTAGGGGCAACACGTGACATTTCCCGTGGAAATTAATATTAGATTACTATTCAGCGAAAAAAAATATTTGACATGATATTTTATCTTTTATGATGACTTGGGTAATCGTACGCTTGATAAAACTATTCTTTTAAGGTGAGGTGGTAGGCTTGCAGCCGCCATATTGGTCCGCCATCCTGCCAAATCAAAAAAGGGTTTCATTCGAAACTAGAGATAATAAGCTTTCATTTGAGCCCAAACATGCCCTAAAATACTTTAACCAATTTTGGACAGAGGGGGCTGGGGCGGGGTCTCCCGTTGACAGAGAACGTCCCATATATACATATATATATATATATATATATATATATATATATATATATATATATATATATATATATATATATATATATATATAAACTTTATCAATTCACAAGAAAATATTATAGTTATCAAACCATTGTACTTTTAAGTAGCGTAACAAATCGATCTGTTGGAAAAGCGAAGCTGAAGTATCTGCTATTAAATATAAGCGTCATTCGTATTTAATAGCTGTGTACTAAAATTTACGCTAATAAGTCAAATACGTAATTAACATTAAAATTATAAGCTACACTATTTAAACTATTTATAGAATAACAACAGCTTCAAGTTAAACTTTGACGTTTTACTGTGTACACATTATTCACAGCTGGATTGTTATTATTGATAATTGTTGATGGTTGCAAGTAAAAAATAATAAAACTTAATAAAATATTGTGATAAAACCACTTTTCTTTCGTCCATAAACATTCGAATTCTCTAACAAATTTATTTAAAAAACAATTTTATTGATAGATTGGATGGATTTTTTATTTTTGACAGTAGCATTCGACTTTAGGGGTTTTTGAGAAATTATTACCAAAGAATTTTAAAATAAAAAGATTTGAAAATAACTTACAAAAACATACACTTGTTAGATAAAATAAGCTAAAAAAAAGTAATCTAAATTCTGTTAATTCCAAATTTTTTAATAGAGTGAGCTTTTAGGAGGATTGAACGCTATGAAAGATCTTTCATTATATCCTTAGAGCCATGATGAAAAATTCAAAAATCACTCCCCAGTCACAAAAACCAATGCCTGCCGTTAGCTTATATTAAAGCGATTCGGCACTCAGTATTGCTGAAAGATTTGTCACAAAAGAAACTCAAAAGCTATTTGACTTGGTGGAGACATTGAATATTAGTTCTTTTTATAAAGGGTTACGCCGGCTTGTTAGTAAATCCCCGCCCCCTCGACCCTCCCACTTCCTCCCTTACACATACCTTTTGATAGTTGTTTGGTTGAATCAAACACAATGATGAAAGGATGAAAAAATGAAAACACCTTCTAAGGAAATGTCTGGATCCGTTAGTGATTGTAATCAATATTCTAACTTAAATAATATGCATTTGTGACATTGCTTAAGATATACCATACAGCACTAAAAATTAGTTCATGATAATTTAATTTTTTTTTTTTTTTTTTGAGGAATTTTCAAGACTATAAAAGAAACGAACCAGAACTTCTAAGAAATACATTTCCATAAAATAAACCTTCAAAACGAAAACAGTGAAAAATACATTTCATAGAACTTGACAAATGAAATGTGACAGCAACACAAAATTAAAAGAAGAAAAAAACTTACCTATTATTAAAAATTAAAGAAGTAAAAATTGTTTTGAGGTCAACAAAAAATGAAAAGAATACAAAAAATTAACTAAAACACAGCACAATTTGTGCTTTGAAAAGAAAAGAAAACACCAACAACAAACAAACAAAGCAAAAATAAAAATCGGACAAACCTTTCTGCAATTGTTGCTGTTGCTGCTGATATAAATGATGATGCACAGCAGCAGCTTGTTGCAAATCACGCCATGGTTGCCATAGCAAACTATTAGCAACATTTGAATTATTTTGATGATGATGATGATGTTGCTGCTGTTGTTGTTGATGAAGATGTGCAGCTGCAGCAGCAGAATATTGTTGTTGATGATGTTGCTGTAGCTGTTGTGTTAAATGTTGTTGCGCTGCAAGAGCTGCCGCAGCGGCAGCAGCTGCTCTACTTAAGTGGGAGGATGAAGGATGGTGGTGCTGTGGAAATGTGGAATATTGCTGCTGGTGTTGTTGTTGTTGATGTTTGAAGAGTTTATTGTTAGTCATGGTGGAGGTGGATGTGGCCGCGGAGGATGTGGAAGATAACATTGCAGCTGATGTTGCTGCAGATGTTGGTGATGAGGAGGATGACGATGATGCAGACGAAGACGGCGACGATGATGAAGGAGATGAAGTCGACGCCAGTGAGGACGTTGCGGTGGAGGATGTTCTTAAATTGCCTTGGGCAGCAGCTGCAACACCACGCTCAATTTCCTTGATCCGATTGTAGTAGTTTTGCTCGAAAGCATTCAGCATACAGAGATATTCCATTTTGGTAGTCGCTGAGCGATTGTCGTTGTATATGTTGGTGATATCGTTCAATATTCCTGTTATTTGTTCAATATTTCGAAACTATTATAAGATTTAACACATAATTTCTTTCACAAATGACAAATGAATTGTCAATTTTATTATTTTCTTTGTAAGATTTCATAATTTTAATGCAATTTTTTAATATTATTACTAATTCAACTTCAAAGCAGTTAACATTTCAACTCTTTTTTCACAATATTGTGTTTTTACCAACCACAATTGAGAAATGTCTCTTTTTTTGCTTCGTTTTTTTGAATTCCACTACAATTATGGTATGGTCAATTGATTTGATTTTTATTTATATTTTTATTTATGAAATTAGACACTTTTCAAATTCAGCACACAAACTCTCGTCACACCCTTACGTTTTTCACAGTTTTATTTTAATTTTTTTCTTTTTTTTAAATTTCATGTGTATGAGAAAATAAATTGTAAATAAAAAATCGCCAACAAGCAATAATCAAGAACTTGATTTGAATAAATAAAAGTAAATAAAACGTTGTCGGTAAACTTTTGACAATCTGAAGACGCGGCGATAGTGACAGTGACGGTAACGACAACAGCGACAGCGTCGGTGTTGACGTTGATGGAGGTGGTGGCGCTGGCTGTGGAGTTGTCAGTGACGACTGTCTTGGGAATGAAAAAATAAATAAAATACGAGCAGCAAATTTTTGAGACTATCTTTTTCAGTTTGCTTCTTTTTTACACATAGTTTTCATGTTTGTTTGTTGTTATTAAGGTTATCTTTTTATATTGTATTTTGCATTGTAC